>OW387801.2:6282500-7602500 GCA_936446665.2 Synanthedon andrenaeformis
TAGATAGGTAATTGGTAAAGTACATTATCAAGCACGATTGGTTGGCTTGCAAGATGAAAATATATTACTTACCCTATAGCTTTAAATTAAGGAATTAATAGCTGACAGTATCTATTTTGAATCTTTTTTTTTTTCTTATATAAGCGATGAGATAATGAAAAAAAATGAAAATGAAAAAATATTTATTGCATAAATCTTACAAGCATAATCTTACAAACAAATGGCTAAGGAACTATAATATTAACCAACAGTTTGAGATCAGTTGTCCCGCGCCGTGGTAGCTGATGTTATTTAATAATAAATACCTAGTTAAAAATATAACATGATATAATTACCTATTTCATATTTAACTAAGAAATATAATTTGTGCGACTGTAACTGATGAAAGAGTTATGTCTTTTTTAATATTAAGGTGAACAGGCAAACTGACGGTCCACTTGATTGTAGCACAACTGCTGTGGTGGCTACGACGATAAAACACAGTTTAAGGAGAATATTGGGAAATGGACTCTGGCATCATAAATGCTAATTATGATTATGCTAACTATGCTAATTGGTAAATTTAAATTTAAATTTAAATTTATAATGACAATCATAAGAGTTTCTTGAGAAACCTAATTGATAAATAAATATTTTGATTGATTTTTGATTTTGCTATTATTTCACCGTGGTATTTCAAGGAGTTGACAGAGAAGATGTTGTTGCCAGGGGTTTAAGAAAATCCCCTAAATTGTTTTTAAAAAAATATGAAATATACAAAAATGAAAATGTTAAAACGCTGGATCCTGGCTAACCAGTGCTATTGGAAAATAATAGGTGAGGCCTATGTTCAGCAGTGGACATCCTACGCCTGTTTTATTTTATTTTATTTTTTGTTTGTTGTTGACTATAATGATAAAGAAGAATTTTCTAAACGTTTCGAAGGAATGGCATTAATGTGAAGTTAAATTGAGTTCGTAATTATAGTCTAGTACTATTACAGACTATTACCTACTTATTCTGTGACTATAGTGAAATGCTAAACATTTTTTTTTTTCAAGCACTAAAGAGTCAAATTCCAAATATGGGTGTCATAAGATTAATACAATGACACATCACCATTAGACATCGTAAATTCAAAATATTGGTCACCTAAAGAAATGTATAGAAATAGAAAATTAATTTTAATTTTAATTAATCTAATACACGTAACTTAAAACACGTAGTAAATAATGTGTAACAAGCGCTGCACAATATCCATTGCCCATTAAAACCGTAACAATAACATATTCAAACAAAGAGCACTCCCACACGGGCCGTCTCCATCGAAGCGTGAAATATAGATGCGTTCAACAATAGAGCTAATAACTCGTATGAAGTACCCTTAACCCGGACGCAAGTGCAAGTCATAAGCGGACATTAAGAACAGAATAAAGTGTTTCAATACTTCTTCTTACTTTTGACTCAGTAATTTAATTACAAGTAATTAATTGCTCTGTAACCAATAGCTCAGTCATTATTAAGTTCGCGCGATTTCTGATTTTCAAATTCGAAATTCGAAATTGTGTTTTCAAACTGAAATATGTTATTGATCCAGTATACAGCTACACGATAACATACAATTAGATTACAATTATTATATTAAGGTAATAATGATTTTATTGTTATTTTTATTTAGATATAGACGTTGAATTTATTCTGTGTAAACAGAATCTGTATAATAATTTATACTTTGATTTAATATAACTTAGGTACCTACTCTCGTTCGTAAACGCAACGATGTAACGTATTTAAGTAGGGAGTGAAAATTTTTGATGGGATAATTGAGATATTTACTTAAATTTTTCATGTCATGTAAAACATTTGTAAGGATATAGCTTTCATTTTGTTATTTACCAAATAAAACGTAATTGGGATTTGTCATCATCAATATTTTTGGGTTTCGGTGGTAGTACTCACACAAACACTAAGCATGCCTATTTTTTAAATATATTTTCAGCTCTTTCTATTTTGTTTTATAGTGTACTTACTATGTTTGTATAAAACGTTTCATTCCATGCGCAAGAGTCTATTAAATGATCCGCTATGACAGTGTATTATGGTTGCACGCGATCGCTCATACCTTCTACGCTTTCGAAGCGGATACTATGAAAAATAATATTATGTATGGTTCGATCACTACCTTTGTAGAGATGAAGGCGGCAAATCTCTATTGTTTTGCATAGACGGGGATCTCTCGGTGGCGTCTACATTTTTTGCAATCGATAACAACAAACAGCTACTAAAAACACAATTCTTTATGTTTGTTGTGTGATTTTTTTTTCATAATTTTTTAAATACATTTTTCATGGTATAAAAGATTATGAGAAATAATTTGGACGCGAATGCATACCTACCTATATTTACCTTAAAATAAATAGTGTTGGTGTTCCCTATCGGCAGCTTATCAGTTAAGCGGTTATCACACTTTACAATTTGAAGGAATCCAATTTAGGTACCTAAGTAGTGAACCTAGTGATCAAACTACAGTCTACACTAAATTGATTTCCAAATCGAAGACATAGAATTGAAAATAGATAAAATCTAAATTGGATCCAATCTGTTTTAACTGCGATTACACTTTCCAATTTCCTAAATTGGAATCATTCAAAGTGTAAAGTGTGATAACCGCTTTAACGGGAATGTTGACGGTCCACTTAATGGTAGGTGGCTGCTGTCAATAGCAACCTCAATGCATTTTCCGAAAGGCTTTACTGTCGGTATCTGAACCATGGCTGTGAGGTTTCTTCCAAAAAATTTGTAAGTCATACCACACTGCCTCTTTGATTGCGGCTTTGGTACTGTTGGGTCTACTGCCACTCGATCTACTCATTATTGAAGCTGTATAAATTAACGAGGCAAAGAAGGGTGAGTCTCAGCAATGTTTGATGGGCAGGTGCGTGGAGCAACGGGCTCCATTTCCCGCCAGAGATAAAGTTTTCGATTTCGGCATTATTGAATGTGGAGAGGAAATATTCTACAGGCGTAGTCATTTACCTACACAGACAGTAGCAAATTTGATGGAAGAATTGGTGCTGCCTTGACCTGTAGACGGAACGGTGCCAAAATCAAAGCAAAGACGTACAAATTGAAAGCAAACGTACAGAAATGTACGAATGTAAAAAAAAACAATGGTTGTTTTGTGTTGTTCAGTTACTGACTAATGACGACGGAAGTAAGTGAACTCAAAATATTTGTACTAACATAGCTTTAAGTTGTTGAATGCCGCTAACAAAATGATCAGACAGACATCTAATCAATGGTGGTGCACTGAATTGAGTAGGTAGTTACACTTCTTTGCTTAATACAGAATTAACGTCTCCTATACGAGTCATTAGGAAATTATTTTCCCATCATATCAAAATCAAGTTGAAGATTAATGTCTAGATCCGTAGTGATGCAACATTCAAAGCCCGGGGCATGTTAATCACGTTACGTCCTCGCATCATGCTGTATGCATCGATGTCGATTTTTTTCAACCCATTTGGAGTGTGGGTACTTTTTAATTCTTTTGACGCTCTGTTGGCCGACCGTTGTAAAGGTTCATATAGACTAGACACGTGAAATTCCTTCTACATATGCAAATGTGTCCATCATTGGATGGGCTGCGAATTCGTACCCTCCAGTATTCCATGGACCGTGCCACGACTATTAGTAGGTATTAATATAATATGTTCTGTTTATATTTTTTATTACTTCCTTACTGTATTTTACAGTAATTAGAGTGACTTAACTTTAATTAATTATTACTACTAACAACTACATAATATCCATAATCAATATCACGAAACATTTTCAGTTATATATGTGTATTAATTATAGTAGAATATATACATTACTACAATACGTTCCTATGTTTTATATGTAATCTGTCTATCCAAGATATACAAATATATAATTTGTAACAAACCACCTCATCATCAATACTAATAATAAATCTGTAAGTGTAGGTATTGTATGTATGTAGGTATATATGCATGTATGTTCCTCCATAACTCTGAAACGAATTAACTGATTTTCATGAAACTTGGTAGATAAATATTTGGACGTACGGGACACAGGATAGGCTACTTAATATTTTTCAACACGGACGAAGTCGTGGGCACCAGCTAGTTTATAATAAGTAAGTTTCATGTGACTCATCCAGTAGAAAGACTATCGATAAAATTAGTCCCTATATTTAAATCAAAATTTATGTTTACCGAAATAATTAAAAGTTCTTTTTTTTTTCAATAGGTATAATGTGTATGTACCCTCTTGTTGGACTTATTTCATAGTGATGCTTGATTGGCACGGTGTTCGTATCGATAAATATAATTGAATCAATCATTTATTCAAACAATAATTACTATTACTAAACAACATAAAGAGCAATCAAATGATAAATTATAACAGATATACAGTATATGTTTGGAAGGTGGATACAAAGAGTGAAAGGAATGATAGCTAAGACTATCCATCTTCCTAACAGCCTTTATATTAAAAGAAAAATGATTAATATTAGAAGTAATGTAACAACAAGTCTTTTAAATAAGTGCTACAACATACAAAATACAAGAAAATTGATGTAAATTTTCTCGAGTCCAATTGGTCATCTATCTACTCTTTCTAAAGTTATAATTTTCAAGTACCTACTTAAATTAGAAATAAAATACTTTGAGGTGAATCAGTATACAACTTAACTAAATGTGCCCTGCGGTTTGGCCCGTTGTATCGGTTCTCTAGGTAATGCTCAGTACTCGCCAATGTGTCGCATTTGGTCGCCGAACTAAACTTTTTTTACATTTTCTAAATTAATAAAAAATAAATTATAAGAAATCTTTAGCTTTATTATAATAGTTGTTATAGACGCGTTACTTAAAAATATAAATAACTATACTTATCGCATTTAAATGTTACCTATCGCATTTCTATTATAAATATTCAATACAACGACATGAACTCCGTACATCACTATAAGCCTTACGTGGACTACACATCAAACCCGGCACACAGCCATCATATTTCATTTTTATTTCAACCAATCCTTTGCCGAAACCGTACTTTTAGAAGGCCCGCTTTTTAATTCGTTTTACTATGATAACTACGGAGTGAAAAAACTTTTTTTTTATTATTCGTCGAATATTACTTTTCACCGTAACTGTACGGCTTCGCTTTAGAGAGTCATACGCTGTAATTACGCTGCAGTTGACACTATGAATAAAATTTATTGTTCATATCACTTTATCCATTAAAAGAAATAAGTATCCTTTATTTTTTCAGTAGTCTACAATTAATATTTTGAGTATAATTAAACAATACTCTTCCATTAACTTAACGAAAATTTTCGATTTTCGATAAATCAGCGTCATAAATATTAAAAAGAAAGTATGTAATATTCATGTTAAAAAATGTAACTTGAGGAGTAAATGTACCTACTTTTAAGATTAAACAATTTTGTTTTTGTAAGGTAAAAAATAATACAAGTAATAACAAAAATCCACCATAATGAGAATATTGCTAGGAACATAAAAATTTAAAAGTTTCGCGAACATGATATGCTTTTGATATTCATTAATGCTCTGTAGATATATAGTAGTAGCCTGTATCATTTTATTGTAATCTGTCATCGTAAGCAATATAAATATTATTAATAAAACGTCTTCTATTAGTACGCAAACATTTTATATGTCAAAAATCACAATCAATAACTTAATCAAGAAATATCCGAGGAATAAGAGTTTCCTCGCATCTTGTATCATCGCGCACAAAGAGAAAAGAATTTTATATTTCAGTCTATTTTTTTGTTATTTAAAGGGATATTAAATAAAGATAAATAAAATTTAATAAAAACGAATCTTTATTGTATCTTAGTATCATATGCTATCACCTTTTCGAGAGTAAGCCTCGTCTCTCTCCGAAACGCGTAAATATCAGTTATTCAGTCATTAGTCGGACGGTGTGTGGACGGCATTATTTTATTTATGACCATTTTCCGAATATATCGCAACGCAGCGTTTACGTTGCGTGTATGTAATGGATTTAATGTAGATACGTACTTCACTTATAAAATGATTATATACCTAACACACCAATAATTTGTAATTGGTAGCACTGTACCCTATATATATATATATAGGGTACTTTTTAATCCTGGAATTTTTTTATATTTCTGTGGGATTTATAAAAAAAACGAACAGGTACAGCTAGTATCTCATATGTTTTAAAAGCCAGATACAATCTTTTCAATTTTCCTAAATTAGAAATTATCTAATTCTTATCTAATGATAATTTCTAATTCTTATAGAAGAATTTCTAATAGAAGAACTGATGTCTCAAGTTCTTCCAACCCCATTGGATAAGAGATGCATATAAAGGTCATTTATCTGCTAAGCATTGTAAAGTTATTATTTTCCCACTTACTCGGAAATGGCTTCATTATTTAAAAAATAGAGATTCGTAGACAGTTTTAAAGAGCGACCAACTAGATCAGAAGAAGACGATCGTAATTTTGTTTTATTCATACTGTCAATACTATTCTGAATTAACTAATATAATATTTTGAAAGTTTTAACATAAAAAAGTTAGTAAGTATTTCATCGGAAGGATTGGAAGCTATCGTTGTCGAATTGTACAAATTTTAATATAACTTTTAACACTAATTAAATTTGGTTTCGTGCATATTTTGCCTATTAAAGAATTATCTTAATTGCTTGCAATTTAAAGAGAATTAATTTACAAGTCTCGGCCGAAGTAGCAATTAACAGCCTCGTTGGGTTATTAAAAGGGTCTCACCTTTTATAAATCTTTAGGCATCTAGAAACCAGGTCCATATGTGGGCAGCGATTCGATAGTCAACCGGAATAACTAACTTCAATTTGAAAGGAAATTTTATTTATGACAAATATGTAACTCACTGTGTTTGTAGCGTCTTAAATGAAATAGGTATATCATTAAAAAAGTTGCCTGAAATATTAAATTGGTATTCCACAAGCAATATTTTAGGTGGTTACCCTCGCGTCACCTGGTCACGGGTAGTACCCATTAAACTTATCAGTGGTCATCCTTAGTTATTTAAATAAAAATACAATTATACATTAGTTTCGGGGGTATGTTTTGACCGGAGAGGGCGGGGGTGCGTTAGATTAATTTAGTTTTTATACCGATATGGCCGCGAACGGTTATGCCGCATAAACTTCGAACTTTATAACACTTTTTTAAATAAAAATATTTACTGATTTGCTACCTACATAATAAAGGCCTCAGACTATTGGTTCTTCCTTTGTTTTGTATATTTTCGAAGTATTCTATCTTTTTGTTGTCACTCTATACCATACATATTATAGAATGACAAAATTATCTTTTGCCGAGAGAAAAGTCAGCTGTCATCGCACACAATCACTGTGATCATTATGTCATCATCACTATAACTTTACTGTCAATAGATTTTGGCATTTTTATTTCGTTGCTGCAAGAAGAGCATTTCGGAACAAAAGATTCCTTTAAATTAATTTTTATTTTCCATTAATTTTTATCTGAAACGTAGGTCTCTTAAATAAAGCGAATAATTATTACATTTACTCTCTTATTCAATAAAAAAAGTATAATATATTAAGCTGTAAATAATTTTTTTTAAATAAAATTTAAAAAATCAGGTCAATAGGTGGCAAAAAGAGGTCAAATAAGGCCAAAAATAAATAAAAGCTTAAGTAAATAAAATAAGTTCATGAAGCTTTAATGCTTGTAACACTTATCATATATTTACAACTGAAAAAACTATGTTTAAATTTGGAACCTGTTACGACTGATACACTCCTTACTTTTTTATATATTTGACATATATACAGTTCATGCAACCAGGTCTCTACTAAGTATATTAATCAAACACGTATGGACATGGTATCCAATATGCATTTATTTGTAGTTTTTAAAAACAGACAAAAATGTAGTTTAATATTTTTCCTAGCTCCACATTTTAAGTGGGCGCTCTATTAACGTCGGAGTGCATTCAAAATTAATGAGACGCGTTATTTTAGTAAACGAACACCCAGTTAATTAATTCAATTGTTTTAAGTACAGGGAAATATTAAGTAATTCAATTAACTTTCATATTTATTTTTATAATTATGAAAACATTGAAAGTTAAAGTTTTTCAATAGTAGGTGTAATATTCGAAGTGTTGGGTGTTGGTCGAAGTGTTCTCTTTGCTAGAAATTTCTTAGCACAATTAGTCTACGTTCTTGGCGACTTGGTTTCAAAATATTGTTTTTTTTTTCTATTTAAATAAAAGATATATAAAATAAAACCTTCGGGAACCTAAAATTTTTCCAGAGTAATAAGTATCTTATTTATGTTAATCCAAGTAATAAACTATCTGTGTGCCAAATTTCATCCAAATCCGATAAGCCACTTTTGCGTGAAAATGTAACAAATAAAATACATTACATCCTCACAAAATCGCATTTAATAAATATTAGTAGGATTGTACAATATCAAACAAAAAAAACATCAGAATTTTAAATGACAATTCGAAATGACTTCGTGTAACCTTTTAATTCCTCTTCCGAACTTGGTTACGAATACTCGTGGCAGATGTTTAAAAAGTTGTAACAAAATTAAAAGGTGACAATTTTACCCCTGACTCGTTTAATTGCCCAACTTAATGTATTATAACAAATTAATGTAGTCGATTGTAGTGTAGCGGAAGTGGAAATATATTTCTATTGTTGTATGAATGCAGGAATTTATCACTTTGGGCGTATATTCATTATTGGATGCGGTCATCGAATCAGACGTTCTTATGCAAATTGGTGAAGCTATTTTTTTAATGTCGGGGATCTAAAGAAAAAAAAAATGGGTACATCTTATATGAACTACTAGCTGATGCCCGCGACTGCGTCCAAGTTGAAAAATAAAAAAAAATATGTCAAGTACTAGGCGTCGCATAGGTTGGGAATCTAAATTTAAAAAAAAATTACATCTTATATGAACTACTAGCTGATAGCCACGACTTCGCTTTGCAAAATAAAAAATATAAAACCTGAGAAAATATATAAACAATATGTATGCCTGACATCTTTATTGCTGTTAGGTATACTTTTGCCAGGCGTGGATTTTTATTTTTAGATGATCCCTCAGGAACAGTATTTTTTTCTGGATGAAAGGTAACCTATGTCCTTTTCTGTACTGTATCCCTGACAAATGTGTATGAAAAAACGGTTGAGTAGTTAAGGCGTGAAAAGGCGAATGTACAGTCTGACGGTCCACTTAATAATTGAACTTAGCTAAAATACTCGACTTTAAAAAAAAAGGTAATCGAATTACTCTTAAAAGAAAGTTCCATTTTGAAAAATGTTCGCAGATTAAATTTATTTAAATGTATCATTTATTTTGAATACAGCACAAGGAAAAGTCGACTTAATAAGAGAGCTAACTAAGATTGAATTTCACTTAAGTTGAAGACTATAAAAATCTAACTTCAATGAACGCTTTGAAACACGACCCCGCCACTATTTACCTATTCATTTTTAAAGGGAACTTAACGCCCAAATCGACGCTTTAATACTCTAAAATACTGGACAAAGACTTTAATACTCTAAAATAAACGGCTTTGTATAATTCGACAAACATCATATTACGTTAGAATTTTTTTTGTATGATCTAATTTCTATGCAACAAAGTCTCGTTTTCAATGAAATGATAAAAGTAAGCAGAGTATAAGGCACTGACAGCTAACAAAAGCAAAAATAAGAAAAAAACTCCTCCCTTCTTTTTTTAAATTGTAATTCGTAGGTTCGAATTGCAAATGCGGCGTTGTTATTTCAAAACATCAGCGAGGTGTCATTGGACACTCCTTCGCGAGTACGGCTATAAGAAATTGTCATAGAAATTGTCAAATTATGTTAATGACTTATGCCCGGTTTCTGAAGTTCCCAGTTAAACTCTCACTTACTATTGATTCGATAAAGTTAAACGTAAGATAAACGTAGGATAACTGTCACTGGGTGTCTGAATACACAATGTGCCGTTCAATAATTTTGAAACCGATAGTCAGTTCCTCTACTTGCCACTAGATGGGTCTCGTCAACAAAATAAGTCTTAAATTGATTTTATCATTTCAATTCATCATTAGTAGTAGTTACAGTAATAGTAAATAATATTTCGAGATAAATAAGTGACCAAAAACTATTTTTTAATATAAATTACTATAATTCTTTATTTATCATGAATGATATCGTTGTCAAGGAAGTGTCAAATGCGCTAGCATCTTGTAAGCGTCAAATAAAGTTATGAAACCGATAAACGGCACACATTGGCCAGTTAACATAAACGGAGTTTATCTTACATTGGGGTACTCGGAAACGCATTTTCAAAAGTTATCGAACCAATAGCGCTAGCGAATAGATAAACTACCAACAAAAGTACCTCAGAAACCGGGCATTAACCTTTAGTTGAGATCAAATGATCTCAACATTGTACAGTGCTACAAAAAATACCTACACTCTTATAAAAAGTTCTTAGTAATGTAGACCTTTGAAGCACTCAGCAAAACGCTTTAGATTAATGCTTTTATACATTGACTTTGTTGGCTAGCAAGTTGCGCCCACTTTATGGTGGTTTCTCTTGCGTTTTCAAATTCGAAAGTAAATAGTAGGAAACTATATCCTTTCTCAGGAACTTGAAAACTTGTTTCAACCAAAAAAGGCTCCACAAATGCTTTTCTTTGCTGCTTTTTATGAAAATATTGTTAGTACTTCCGAAATCTATATAATATGGTGACATATTTATAAATACATTTCTTATAACATAAATATCATTAATTATTTTTAATATATTAGTATTTATAAATTTCCTTTTGACTATTTTAATAGTAAGCTTGTTTATTGTATTAATTTTTTTAACCCTATATTTAATATTATACTTTACTAAATAATGTTATTTAATTAATGATAGAAAACGTTAAATGTTTTGTTTTGAGGTGTAAGGCGTCACATTTTCGCGTTGCCGTACATATTTTGAAATACGAATCGAATGTTTTATACGTAAATGGCGTTCGAATTATTGCAACTTTAACACCTCGTGTTTCTAAACGTATTTATTCCTTACCAAGACACATTTACTGTTAAATAAAACCCTATTTCTTGAGTAATAATGCCGAATTTCTTTAAAATGAGTGCTAATACATTTCAATCTATAAATCGTAAAGTTTTTGTAGTACGATCTTCAAATCTGAAGATAGTATATTCGATAAAAGCATTGTAAGAGTAAATAAAAGAACATAGTATTTTTGATGTTTTTGTTAAAAGCCAATATAATCAAAACTGTCATTTTGTGATATACTTCCGCATTCAGTAAGTATAAGAAAAATGTTTTATATTTATTTTAATTTATGTTATACCTGACGACGGCAGAATCTTACAAACTAGTTCTTATTTTGAAGTCAGAAAACCAGTCAATTAGATATTCACCATTATTTACAAATTAACAATAGATACCTACCTATTTTATATCTTATTTATACCATAGAATAAGTAATAGTACTACAAGTAGTATAAAAATTCTGTTTTTTACCGCTAATTTCTTCTAGACCATCCAACGGTTTTTGATACAGTTTTCATTAATAGAAAGAGTGATAAACGAGGGAATCCGGGAGAGTGTTGCTAGTAATTCCTAAAAGAAAGATAAGTATATTCAAGAATAACTACATAAAACATCTGGCAATAAAGTTCCTAATTTAAAAAAAGTGACAGGACGCATAAATCTAGTACGTAGCCGACGACCGCTGGGGCCGCTGGCAAGCGCAGCGTAGGGCGAACAGGCGTCTGACCACAAAGTGAACTGTGAACTGTGACCTGTGCATCGACAGTGAATCCAAACTGTTTCTGACCGGTCCTATTGAAAAATTATAGCGGAGACTTATATCCAGCAGTAGACTACTATTATGATGATCTTACCTTTCCTTGCCATCTTCTGAAAAAAAAAAAAACTTTCTGAAAAAGACAAACTTAAAGTAATTCCGTTTATTTTTAATTTTATAGAAGGAAACCCTAACAAAACTTGCACTATATAGTATAGATTCAAGCGCGTTAATTCTAAACATCGTTATTGAGTGTAAGCGAAGTGTTGTGACCATAAATTGGATTTGACTAATGCCTGCACGCGTCCGCGCACGTTTTACATAATATTAACATTAGCGGTAAACACCCCCCCCACACGTTAAACAGCATTCTACTGAAAATGGTGTATCCTTTAGATTCGACTCCAATAAGGATGTAGTGCTATAATATAGTCATTGGAGTAAATCCTTATTATTTCATAATATATGTAGTTATAATGTAAATAATGTATTTGTATATATATTTTTAGTTTTCCGATGCCCAACCAAATCGGCAAATTGGGCAACCAAACCCAATACAAAGCTACATAGCGCAATCCAAATACATTAATAGCGCCATCTAGTTTAATTATGGTTGATGAAGTTCTAAGTAAATAAAAATTAACCTTATTAAAAATATTTGTGCATTTTGTGTTTCAATCCATAGGAATATATCTCAGTCGCAAACGTGACTAAATCACAATTATTAAGACAGATTTTCAAATTTTGTTTGACAGTTAGGTAAGTATTGTCTTTTAAATTTTCAAAATTTTGAAAATTTAATGCATATTTTGACGTGTGGAAGAGTGAATACGCTGTGAGAGTGAATGACCGGTGAAATACAGATCGCGCAACAGTTCAATACCATGGACACATAGGCCTATAAAACGACGCACCTTTATCGAGTCGCCATATAATAGTTGACGTCACACGTTTATATCTCGCGCTCTCATCGCTCATAAGGAATTTAATTTATTGTCTAATTACACGGATATCTGTCCGTCTGTCCATCCTGCTATATGCTAATGTATGCAGATTACCGCCTGCCGAAAACAACGTAATACACAAATTAAATTGTGTAACGAATATTAATTGTTTTATTAAGTAATATGCTAAATTGGGTTAATCGTACATTAATTAATTTGAATGCTTGTACTCGTACAGATAAGACGTGGTTATGTTCGGTTGTCTAAGTTTTTTATTATATGACAGGCTTGGATGACTGACAAATAATCCATATCTGTATTAGTCTATGTGTGATGCTATTAATAATAATAAATATTTAATATAACAATAATATTATTTAATTGTAATGTGTTATGGTAAATACTAATAAATTATTTAAATTTGAATTTTGAATTTGAATAATATCCGCGACATCATAATGCCGTTATCGGCGCGGCACACTAGTTTTAGGTAAAAAAGTCATAAAAAAAAAAGAAAAAACTTGAGGTTAAACCAATAGGTATTAGAGTTATAAAGGTTAAACCTTAAGGTGTATAACGCCGATTTGGCCTTGAAATATTAGGCTAATTTCCCCGCGCCACCCTCTACAAGAGATCGACCGTACAGAGATGGCAAAGAGTAGTATGGAGACTAGACGACAAAGGCACGACATAGTCGACTGAGCCTACTTTACTGCAAATACATACTACAAATTTATAATTATTTACAATGTAGAGGGATAATTCAGTAACAATGAAGCGTGTTTTGTTATTTAGGTAGTAAATTATGTTACCTAGTAAAAAAATTTACCCGTATGCGCCACAACGAGGGTTATGTTTTTAGAGTGTATAGCGGCGCGCTCCCGGCTTAGCCCGGGGTGTATTTTTTCTAAAATAAACGTAGCCTAAGTTACTCCTTATTACATCAGCTACCTGCCAATAAAAGTCCCGTCAAAATCGGTCCAGCCATTTCAGAGATTAGCCGGAACAAACAAACAGACAGACAGACAAAAATTGTAAAAAATGTTATTTTGGATGTTATTTTGGATTTTTTCTAAAATAAACGTAGCCTAAGTTACTCCTTATTAAATCAGCTACCTGCCAATAAAAGTCCCATCAAAATCGGTTCAGCCATTTCAGAGATTAGCCGGAACAAACAGACACCCAGACAGACAAAAATTTGGTTTGGTTATGTGGTTGGTTTATTTTGGTGTATGTACTTATATATGGTGTATGTACGTATATATATTCATATGCATGTAGTAAAAACGGTTATTTCAATATTACAAACAGACACTCCAATTTTATTTATATGTACAGATGTATGTATATTTCTTTATACGAATATAAAATATACGGTAAAAGAGCCAAACAAAAGTTTTTATCAAAACTAACAAATTTTTTAATTTTCAGTAAAAACAATTGAGTTTTTGCACCAACCGTACAAACTTCGCGTGGTACGTTTTGTTTGGGTAACGCTAATGCCGGCGGTAATAATTTTTTTTTTAATTTTGATATTTTTTTTCAAATTCACCAAGTGAGTGAAGTGACAATAAATTGAGACAAAAAGTGTTTTTTTTTTTTCATTTTGATAAAGATTACGAACTTTTTAAAGCGAGAATCTTGCTTCTTCAATTTTTTCAAAAAATCTATCGAGTGGGACAAAAAAGCGGCTGAGTGGATTAAATGGAAACTCTGTGGGGCTTTTTAGGGTATATTGAACTGTAAAAGGCACACTTAACATTTATTATTTTCTCCATATTTTTGATTCAGCGCTTGATTTTTCTAAAAGCTATCAAAAGCCCTTTTTTATAATTTTTAAAATTCATGTCAATAGAATTAAAAAAAAAAAAACAAATGCTTGTAGAAAATTTATTCACGTTTTCATTTTGTTTTCGTTTTGTCTTGTCTTTTGCCATGTCTAATTGTTTTGGTTTGGTCTTGGGTCTTATTATTATTAATTGTGTAATTTTAAAGGAGGGGGGGGAGTAAGGGGGGAGCGGAGGGGGGCTGGGAGGATGGTGTTGATAGATTACCCTCATCCTTTCAAATGATACCTAACATGGGGGGTCTATTTGTAACCGTTGACCATGGTTACGTCAAATTTTTTATCTCGTCGAGACGTCCCCGATGAGCCCAAATACGATCCGGCTGTGACGCGCCGTTTCCGAGTTTCGGCCGGGGGGGTCCGAGGGGGGCGTCAAATTTTTTATCTCGTCGAGACGTTCCCGATGAGCCCAAACACGACACGGCTGTGACGCGCCGTTTCCGAGTTATGGTCGGGGGGGTCCAAGGAGGGGGCTTTTTTTTGGTGCCCCGGTAGACCGGATGACACTTTCCTTGGTGACTACCGATCACCCTCTATGACCTTCTGCAAACGCCACCCTTCTATCCCTCATAGTTTCCGAGAACCGCTCACCAACTTTTTACCAGAACGGTGTACCGAGGATATCGGATTTTTCTGGAGGTCACGGGGGCGTCCCCTACGCGACCACCTACAATAGGGAAACCCCCCACCGCTCCTTCTAGGAGAACAATTCGATGAGTCACTAGATACGTGAGTGGTAATTCGGCTTTATAGTGGCTTTATTATTTATTTATTAGGCTTATTAATTTATATGTATTAATTAATAATTAATTATTATTAATATTAATTAATTTAATTAATTAATTAATTAATTAAAATTCATGAAAACTATCCTTCCTCGTTTGGTTTATTTTTGATATATTACGCTTTTGCCTCCTTTGCTTACTTCCTATCTTTATTAAATTTAGATAACAAGTATATATACAGATGAATTATTAATTGAATATTCAAATTGAATATTTCAGATTATTAATAAATTGAATATTATATTACAACATAATTTATATTTAGTTTTTTAAAGATTTAATTAAAAAGACAAAAAAGAAAATCTATTAAAGTATTATATACACTATCATGCACTGTCTGTTCTGCCACTAAAATATTTATTCTTTGTTTATTACCTAAAAATTAATAATTTGATGAAGCGCAACGCGGCACAGGTCCGTCTAGCATCACGACTCGCCCCGCACTGATTTTATGGACGAGAACGGGTTAGCGCTGAGTAAGTGGGGAAATATTTTTGATAAAAACATTATATAAAATTCAATTTTACGAATTTTAAAAAAGCGCTTTCAACAAATCATGCTACATTGTTATCTTCATAAGTGTACAAAATTTCATAATCTTTTGATAAATATTGTAGAAGTGAGATTGTTATAACTGAAAATAAAAGGGGTGAGTTTAGAATTTTTTTCCTGAATCAATTTCAATAAAATAAAATTTTTAATCCCAACAAATCATTTCTCATATCTTGTAGATAAACATATATTTTTTTCGCTGAGGAAAAGGCGTATATATAATGAATAATACTGTTACAAAATGTTGCAAAAATTTAATTTTTTGGAAGGATAAGCCTTAATATAGGGAGTCAGTGGAATTTTTTAAATTTATTTTTATGTAGGTAAAAACAGACTGATGTGATGATATTTAATTAATTTATTTATTTAAAAGGTTCAACTGCCTCGCTATGCTTATTGCGTTAAGAGTAATAAGATAACTACTATAAATAGGTACTTATAAAATCGTTTGTCTTCACTGACTATAAACGCACAGTCAAAACTACCTTAGTAGTTTTAGACTTATCTAGAAAGCTGAAATTTGGAACATAATATTCATTTTATAAAGTAGGTAAGCATCGGCAGGGTCGGCAGTGAAATTGCATCTCCGTTTAAATGCATTTTGTTCGTAGGCGACAGAGTAACCACTTACCACCAAACCCAGAGAGTTCTATTTGGTTACCTAAATACCATTAAAAATTAAATAATAAATACAAATTATTCGGATACCTATTTGTATTTTCGTCCGATAGCATGTGGGCAGAACACATAAATTACAAAATGCAAAACTCCTTTGATACATCTTGTTTTTGGGGTTAATTAAAAAATTCGCCCGAAACCATAATGAAGCCGGTTTTTTTTGCTTAAAGACTCACGAACCTACCCAGACAAAGCTTGTCGCAAATGCGAATCGAATATCCATTTCTTAAGAAGTATTCCTTAAATACTTTTTTTTACACTTCTTACTCGATACTTATTGACGTAACATCAAAATATTGAGCTTCACGAAACATTTTGTTCTCTATCTATCTATAGCAGATAATATAATACCAATAATACTTGTAATAGATTTCTTAGAAAAAAAAACGACATTTGTTATTTAAAAAAATCTTTCGATAAAGTGAACTTTATTATGAATAATAAAGTTCACTTTATCGAAATCCAAAGGAAATTTCCCTTTGGCTCAAGTGTATATTAATATGACTTGACAACTTACGGAAAACTTGACTTGACAACTTGTGGTATTACTAATAATAGTAATAACAAGAGTCATGAAAAGTTCATAAAAAAATCAAACCAAATTAAATTAACTCAGATAGAAAGGACCCAGGAGAAAAACCCAGGAGAAGGACTTAAGCTTTTTACCCCGGAGAAGCCTCATTTTATTGCAATCTTGCATATCGGAAAATTAAACAGATTCACGAAATACTTGTTCATTTTGGTATCTCCTTTATTTTAAATGTACGCATATCTTTCTTAATTATAGCCTATATGTTATTCTAATGTATAAACTATATTATTGAGAAGTTTCATCAAAATCCCTTTAGTAGTCTTTACAAACTTTCATATTTATAAATTATAAATATGAAAGTTTGTAAAGTATATATTATTAATTATAATATATACTAGGATTTAACGTTTAGCGAATTCTATTGTAACTTTGTCTAGTAATTAGTCAATGAGTGAAAACTCTCTTAATACATAATATCTACATAGTAGTTCAATATTTCTCGCATCGTGATATCATATTGTCGAATTTACGAATCGCGAAGGCAGAACAAACCCCGTAAGCCCCCAAAATTTGTGTCCTTGTACGGACTCTATCAGTTCATCTTTGAATTAGTGATCTAACCCGATGATAACCGACATTTATAACGGTCCCTTTGTATGTTTGTATTATTAATGGTACAAAAATTGTTAGTTAATTGCTATGAAGCGCTGTTTAAATTATCTATTTGATAATAAAGTCAACTCAAATTATATACTTAGGTTAAGTGAGGGCACGCTTTTACCTTTTATTTTCAACGTTTCATGCAATATCCTACTTACCATGAGTAACTGTTTATTAATTTATTTAATTCTGGTACCTATTTAAGAAATCTTAAATTAAATCTTAAAAGAACTCATCTTCTTAGTAGGTAATCTGGGAACTGATTTCTACAGTTAGTTATCTGTTTTTTTTTTAAATGAAATTAAAGGAATTATTGAAAACAATGTACAATGTATCAAAATTTGGCCGCAATTACCGTTAATTAATTTAATTGATAAATTATTTATCTCTACTGACTAAGGATAATTTACTTATTATATATTTTTTATTTATAGTCATTGGTTAGGGTCGATAGACAGATTGACGGTCAACTTGATGGTAGGTGGCTACCGCCGCCAATAACACAAGCAACACAACAGCACATGCTTTTATTTCACGCTGGTTTCCTGTAACGGAATGGTTACTGCCGCCAGATGGGTTACCCAAACGACTGCGTAATGTAGCGTGCTCTGCCACTACTTTCCAAACCTAGACCAGAGCCAACTTTGAAAAGCATTTCCAAAGTTGACCCTGCCGGGAAAGTTGTGTTTCGTTAAGTGAGTATCAGAGCCCATTACTCTAACAAGCGTTGCTTGTGCTTGTGTTATCAAGAGGACCGTAATTTAACATTAAAATAGTCTCCTTTTCGTCAACGGATTACTCTAGGTGTGGGGAGGAAGCTCGCACGAAGCTCTTTGCGTATTCTTTTATTATGCACACGGCGAAGGAGTAGATTCTCTCCCTTCTTCAGTGTTCTTGAAACATACAACTTAGAATTCGGCAATCGAACTTCATCTTCGAACTCATATTCAGATGAGATCGAGGTAATCGCTTACCCATATATAGTTTAAAAAAAATTAATGAACGTTGCTATAGTTGCCATCTTTTTTTGTGACTTGAAATCAAAAAATTTTTCAAGTTACCTCAAAGTAGAAGAACTTTCTCTTAACCGAGAAACTAAGATAAACGAATACAATACAGAAAGTGGTGAATAAACGCTCAGTAATATTATAATACAATTCGGAAACAATAGTCGATAACGGATCATTAGTGTAGCCATAGACGTAGGTATTATCGTTCCACAGAATACTATCGAAACCACTCACAGTTATTAGGAGGTGAAAATTGACACATCTGTTAAGGGGCGGCGTTCAAAACTCATCCCCAAGTTAGTATTGTATTCTTTTATTTATTTTATTATAATTGATAAACATTTCTTTTCTATATTAATGTCTGCAGACAGGCAGACGGTCCACTTGATCGCTCCCGACGCTTATAATAACATAAGAAACGCCAAAGGTTCCGCAAGTGCGTTGCCGACTACAGTAGGACTAAGGGATTGAGAAGGGATAGGGAAATGGGCTCTATCATCCCTTACTCCCTTACCGAAACACAACAGCACAATTATGTTGTTGTTTCACAGTGGTCTTCTATAATATAAGGTGCTGGTTACAGACAGCCGCCAGATGGGCTGCCCAAATGATTGCGAAACGCAGTGAGCCCTTTTTTTAACGTTGGGAAATCCACTTGGATACCCGGCAGTGTAGAGGATACTGTAGAGCTATGCCGGATTCGTAACGGCTAAAACCCAACGACTTTCTAGCGCGGCTGTATATGGGCGGGGTTGCAGGGACGTTATGACACGACATCGGTGCCAAACGCAGGGTGCCCCGCCACTACTAAAAATACTAAAAACTTACGATACAATTCTAACTAATATTAAAAATGCTAGTGATTTTGTTCGTTTGCTACATGAATTTAGGGGTATAGAATATAGGGTACCTTTTATCCAAAAAAAAGTATTGTTCCTGAGGGATTATCTAAAAATAAAAATCCAACGACTGGCAATACTATGACAGTAATAATTATGTCTAGCGGTATAATTATGTATATCGCTCATACTTATTTTGTCAGGCGTTTTATTTTCCATTTTTCAACTGAGACGAAGTCGCGGGCACAAGCTAGTCCTAACCACACGGATACAATTATTTCCTCCAAATCATGTACACAAACCTTCCTCGTTTATCACTCTTTCCATTAGTGAAAATCGAATCACATAAATCCGAGAAATCTCACATATTTATAGGTACCTACCTAGTAGGTAATACTGGGTTTATTACTAATTTCTTATTTTACAATTTTCTATTTCACAAAGTAACCGCTCCTTAACTAACAATTTTTGAACAGGGAGTCAACACGACATTCGCTCGTTAAAATATACACACCTAATGTCATCCTATACACATAATATAGTATGAATTTATGTACATATAATAAGTATATGATGACACATGTAATGTATCATACCAAATGCCATTTAGACGTCAATTAGTGGAATGGTAATTTATTAAATTGTTTTTAATTCAGCTTTTTTTTTTTTCACAAATTTAAAAAAGTAATCTATTAAAATAAAAATCGAATAAAGGTATCATTAATACCATTCAAAAGTAATTATTAAGAAATAATAGTTTTACGCAATAGTTAACACGACACACGTAATGAAATGGATCATTAAGTAGCCATAATGGTAAGGTACCACGAAAATACCAGTCGGATATTTAAAAAAAAAAATGTTATTTCTACGATTTATACTGTTAGATACTATATAGCTATGTCCGCGATTTTTCGTACGCGCTTTAGTTCGTTTTATTTAAAAATCACACAGGTACCTAAAAAAATCCAGGACAATACTTCTATATGTTAATCCAGGTAATAAACTATCTCTAAGACAAATTTCATCCAAATCCGTTCAGCTGTTTTTGTGTGATAGAGTAACAGACATACAAACTTTCTCATGAAATTACTGCTAGTTTTTTATTTTACTTACCTTACCTAATGAGAAGTAAGTATACATATATAAAAAGTATATAATATATAGACAAACCATCAGCTAGTTTTCGAGTTTTGTGGACACAAACATACGGAAACTGGATTTTTTATATATTAAGATTACGATTAGGATTGTTATCTTATAAATTGTCCATTATTCGTTCCAAACTAATATTCAGCAACTAAGCATCAGTGAAATAATAAAAAAATACAATAACAATAATAAAATAATTATATTTCAAAATAGTGATTCTTCGAAGCCGTTTTTGACTTTAAAATATCACCAAATTTAGGTAATGCGTTTCGAATCAATTACCGCACTCGGGAAAAGCATCTGCCTCCCGTGTCGTTCGAATTTTAAATAATTACACGTTTAAAAAAACAAACATGGCGGAAATTGAGCCCCGGTATTAAATGGTAGCGTTATCTGTTACAAAAACTGACAGTTCAAGTAAATTATCTCTTAACACGTTATTAATAGTGTTTTGGTATTCTTTTTAATTGGAGGGTACAAAGTACAGAATTAATTCGGCACAGAGTATATTAAATTACATACAATGCAGATGGATCATAACGTATTGTCCTACTTTTTTTTATGTAAATTTTTGTTCTGCGTTTTTTAGAGGTTTATGACGTTTATGATAAAGATTTCAGGATAGATAAGATAGGATTAGGGAAATAAGCTCTAACAAAAAAACACAAGTAACACAACAGCACAAGTGCCGTTATTATTCTGAGTAACTTTCGATTTTATATGTAGATCAGTATTAATGATATTTTTATTATATGAAGTAGGTAGGTACTTATTTATATTGTTATAATGTTACTTAGATATAATAAGAGTAAAATATGTATCTAATAAAATAAATATTTTTAAACTATAAATAAGTATAACTTAATAAAAAGAAAAGGAAACATTAAAAATGAAATTATAACGATGTTATCATACATGTGACATACGTTTGTATATAATTTAAAAGTTATTTTCCCATTTTATAATATTAGATAACAACCACTATGAACTAGGTAATTAGATGAAGACAAAGGTATTTGCAATTTTAAAGTGAGTGCAATTTAAATTAGCGTGGAATAATAAAAAAATTATAAAAGCATAACAACAAAATATGAAACTTTGTTTAAACCTAAATTAAATGTATACATTTAATTAGACTCCATTTGTATAACAAAAACAAAATCGTAAAACGAAGTGCAGCGATTCGAAGCGTGGCAACACTTTGAAACACGCATGCGATTCTACGATAACAATTTTAATTAAATTATAAAGATTCAAAGACTCATCGCAAAGGCTAACAGATGGCGCTGATCTTTGATTTAAAATTGGAACTTTACGCTACACGTAATAGAGTCGAACTCGCCAAAAATTTAAATATTCAATTCTCATTTGATTGCAACAAAATATATTAAGCTTTCAATGTATTAGCTTAGGGTAAATTATTCTTTGTTGACCGCCGTTTTCGTGGCGTGCGATTCACGGAATACACGCGAGTAATTAGAGGATTGTTACGATAAACCAATGTAATCTCTATTACTTGCCGATAAAACCCAAATTGCTTTATGATAATGGGTCGACTTTCGTGATGCCGTGTCGTTTGCACGATAAAACGTCTGTTTTGTAACATTTACGAGGATCAGGCAATAATCGAATTAATATCAAGAACCACTTAATTAAATTGATATCTTAATGAGAAAAAAGTCACTTTTTAACAATATTGACACTAAGTACCTAATAAATTCTACATTATTAACAACTGAACTTATTAACAACTAATTATTACTGATAACAACTAATAAATTAGGTACATTTGATATTACATTCTATATTTAAAATTTCTCTAATACAAACAAATTTTAAAACTGGAGAGCATTTTATTATCAGGTTAAATTACAAATATCGTGTTTTGTAGAGTAAAATCATTTGGGATGTTTGTTAAACTATAACACCTATTTTATCGATCAAAATTAAGAATATTAAATTTTTTAAATATTCAAGCCGTGAGAAGAAAAAATGCACCTGAGCGAAGCCGGGGTGATTTGCTAGTCATTTATAAAATCTCCATTTAGTAGGTACTAATAATAAACCTTACGAGCATTGACTTTTTATTGAAATATTTGCAAGCTAAATTGACGTTCTCATTTTGAAATTCTTCGTTGTAAATGTGTTTGTAAAATTCCAATGGTTTCAATTCCGGTTCAAATCTACCCTCAAACATCCTCTCCGGAAACGGCGTTTGCTCGCCGGAAGCGCCGGAAGTGGTCACACACACAACGCCTACGCGTGTCAGCATTTAACCACTTTACCCTATTTTTAGGGAACTTTTATGATAGTAATCGTTCATTTAGTCTGTGTTTTACTATAGTTTTTGTCGACCAAAGAGATTTCATTTTTAAATAGCAAAACCTGTGTCCGCAACTTCGTCCGTCACGGTAATACAAAAGACCACCGTAAAATAACTTGTGTTTCAGTAAGTTAGTGAACTTGCTAAAGCCCTATGCCGTATCCCTTCTTAAACACATATTCTTAATCCTATTATGGTCGGCGGCGCATATTGCACCTGTGACGTTGCTTGGTTACAGGCGGGGCGGTAGCCACCTACCATCAAGTGGACCGCCTGTCTGTCCATCTTAACTTTAAAAAGGTATAGCTTAGGACGCAATAGTTTTTAAAACAGTAATTTGCAAGTGAGCTACCAATCCTGGCCTTGATAGCAGAAGCGTATCTAGCGCAGTAACAGCAACAGCTCGAACGTGTAAGAGAAAATTGGCAAAACGTTATTCTCAATCGCATTGAGAACATTTTTTCCAATTGGTTCAACTATGGATTAAACAATTCAAACTTCTGGAATAGAGAAAGTTTTTAGGCAGTACGCTAAACTAATGCTTAACTCTAAAGGTTATAACCTACTATACGTGTTAAAAGTCGTCAAAAAACATGCGAGATTTTTTGTTTCAAGCTATTTAAGTTGCTTGATGGGTTAAGAGATTAGATGTGTTCCTCATATCTCTTTCTCCCATATAGAAACGCAACAGCACTTGTGCTTTTATTAAATTGTTGTTAGGAAATTATTGATTATTAATTAGTAAGAATAAAAAAATAAGAAAAACGTATAAAGTTGCATACTTCGTTTAATTTTTCACCTTACCCCAGCACATATTATTACAATGCAAAGAGCAGATCTCAACTACTTATCCATAAGTAACATTAATATTAATTAAGCATTTATAAATGATATCATATATTGTAGATATGTTACTGAATCGTTAAATTTGAGTTGGAATATTTCAGTCTTACTGTTATAAATGTGTCGCATTGTTATTGTTAATGCCGTATTATAATATCGCTAGTTTTTTTTATTTCAAAAAAGGCCCACCAACGTTTGCTCACACATTACTTATATGAACTTACAATACACAATTATCTAATAATGTTTAATGTAAAACAAACATGTGAGACAATGAATCATGGTGAACATGATTTGCAAACGTTAGTTTAGGATAACAAGACACAACTTCAGGATAGCATGGCGAAATAAAAAAATATTTAACATATATATTAAAAAAATGTACACATGTACCAGATACAAGGGAAAAACTGTAAAAAATATATCATGTTTTAGTTATAACATACAAAATGTAGTTATATTATAACTATTTTTTTGTATAAATTATAACTGCACAATTTTTTGCTAATCGTCTTAATTTCACACAATATCATATGACAATACATATTGTCATATGATATTGTAATACATATCGTATGACATAGGAGCATTCAGTGAAATTGTAATTACCCTAATTAAATGAATGTGGTTGAAAGCCTTAGTAGTTGGATTGGTATAATTAATGACAACTTTGTCATCAAGTATTTACAATACAAAATATATAAACACTGGCATTAGTCCTATCACAATCTTACTGCCTTGCACATTAAATTGACAAAATATAGGTAGGTGAATTTTAAATACTGGTTAATTAATTTCTAACTAAATTATAAACATAATTTAGAATGTAGTTTGAAAAACAAACGAAGGGGTTTTTTACAAATGTATGTCAGTTGATTTTAAGATATTAAGAAGTGTGTTTTAGAAAATTGTTTTGAGATGGTTTAAAGTAATTTTGATTAATATGTTTATATAAAGTTATACATAGCTATGTAAAATGAAGTAATAAAATTTATGATATGGAAATATAAGAAAGTTTAATTTAATTATCTTATGGGTCCTATGACAAGTTTTAAAAGAAAACAGAAGTAAAAGAAGAAATTTTATAACTTTAAGAACAATTTTACTGTAACTAATAGGTAAGTCTAATGCAATCATAATAAAAAGAGCTCGTGAAATCGTGCAAACTGGTCGCGATTTACAAAGGTCCGAGTAATTATAATTTCACTAGTGAGTATAATATCACAGCTTTCACAATAACATTGCGACACATGTATTTTTCAAGAAAGGAGAAGGTTCACAGTTCGACTGTATGGTTTTTTTTTTTTCAAATTAGTGCCACAGTTTTAGAAGCGTATCTTGATCCAAATACAGTGGAGTCATAGGCTTGGCAACGGACTAATTTCACATGTGAATACAGAAATAAAATTATTAATTAAATTATTTATGCTTGTGGAGTAGATGTAGTTCCAGAATTTAGTTCAACCAGATAAAAAAATCTCTCAAACTTTATTATATCAGTGGCAAAGATAAGTTGTGGCCATCAGCGTATAGTCATAGCCATGTAATTATTCACTGGCCTGCAGCGAATTTTATTTTGTGGCAAAAGGAAAAAAAGGTACATTTTTGTCCCGATACCATAGTACAGTAGCGAATATGAGTTGAGATAGCGAAAATAATCCTTCAATTTTAATTTTAAAAATCTATATACATATCTTCTAATATATAAAATTCTCGTGTCGCGGTGTTTGTTGCCAAAGTCCTCCGAAACGGCTGGACCGATTTTGACGAAATTTTGTGTACTTATCAGGTAGGTCTGAGAATCGGCCAACATCTATTTTCCATACCCCTAAGTGATATTTTTTTGTATGGCAAAACAACGTTTGCTGGGTCAGCTAGTGAAAATATGCTCGTAAAATCCTATTTTATAAAATATAAATCAAATTTTTAGTTAATGTTGTTATAATGTTCAGATTTTATGTTAAGATTTTATAAATTTTAATAAACAAAAAATTCTATTTTGTAAATCTATATCTATACCAACATTATAAAGAGAGATTTGTATGTTTGTAATGAATAAACTCAAAAACTAATGGACCGATTTTGAAAATTCTTTCACTTATAGAAAGCTAGATTATCAGCGAGTAACATAGGATATATTTTATAAAGTTATGCGGGTGAAGTCGCATGCAACAGCAAGTATATTATAAAAATAAATTACTCATGAAGGTTGAATTCAATCACGATTGTTCAACGTTTGTTTGTTAGCTGCAACAAATAGTCCATAATAATTCTTTAAATATTATCCAATGAACTTCAACTCATAGTCATATGATTGAAAATACATATTACTATGTAGATTTAACACAAGCGTTAACCGTAACATATCTACATATATATACAATATCATCGATTGTTCTTTATTATTAATTGGCTAGCGATAATTCAAAATTACATCGAAGCATATTGGCAACGCATCTTTATACAGATATTAAACATAAAACATTATAAGACACGAACTGTGCTAATTTTTCTTATATATATATATATCTGTACAAAAACATAAAGCTTAAATTGCCACTTATGATTTCTCTTTATTTGGCTGTAGCTGGCGAAAAAAAGTTCAATTTTAAAGTATCTTTTTCTATTTTTTTTAAGGGTTTGATTTAAAAAAAACATCCTTTATAATGCGCACTGCCAAGGTTTGAAACTCTGTCTCCGAGCTCATATAAACCAAATTATTTTCAAAGTTCGAGTGAAAAGGTATCTTCTGGGAGAGTTTGCTTCATCATAGGTTGCTATCACAGATTACCCTGTGGTTGCTATACTCCGTACGCTGTAGCATGGTGCAGGTGACAGTTGTCATTATGACCTTGACATCTGTCAGTACTACGTGACTAGAGATGTGACGTTATGCAATTCATTTTTATCGATAACGATACTCGTAGCTATATATGCTGGCCATGAGTAGGTAAACCCATCTGATTTAATGCTCTCAACATAATAATAATAATTTATTTTTTTATTATCAGACAAACAATGTAAAATACAGTAAGTCTACGTACGCATTATGGTACCTAAGGCCATCGTTACAGTAATTTTTCACATGACTAATGACTATCCCGTAACTGAAAAGAGGTATAGTTGACTTGTAAGATCAAATGCTAAAGAACATCATGAGAACAGCTCCCTAATGCGAAAGAAAATAATATATTCTTTAGCTCCCATGATTTGTTTGTTTAATATAATTAAGTCATTATACTTTTATTATAAGTACTCGTAATAGATCAGTTTAAAAGTGTTGCCATTAAACATAAGTAATTATAAGTATTTACTGTAAACGCTGGCAAATGGGTTGAGAGAGGTGGAGTGAATTCAAATTTAAAATATACCACGAACCAAATAATTGGGAATCGCAATTTATAATATAACATTTACTCACACAAAGTGTCTTATTGGCCGAAAAAGCTTAAATAAACAAAGACATATCTAGGAATGTTATAGGTAATACATAAATATTTAAATGAAAGTATTCACAAATATACAATTCAACACCAGAACGAAGCCGGGCGATGACCACGAAATTAAAATTTTCATAAACGTCCCATGAAAAATTAAACCAAGCACCCAAATTAATTTGAACTCCCTTAACGTTTAAATTGTTTTCAGTAGAAGTTCTTATTATTCTGACTATGACCATTAGATGCATAAGACCATCGACCTTATGTATTCTATTAGACTTGGTAACCGGAGCAAATTGTTTGTCAAATCTGGTAAGCTAAATAAGTTAGTGACCAAAACGTCGAAAGCGCCATGGGAAATTCGGCGCTTACGCGTTTTTTCCTCGCTCGCTTGCAAGACTAGAGTTATGGAGAATTACCCGTAATAAAATGCGCATTTTCTGCGTTCCGCTTGACGAGTCTAGTATATATAAAAGTCATTGCATGAAACTGAACAAGTAAGTGAGTAAATCTATCTTAGTTTGTTTTGAATTTATTAGAAGCATATTCAAATTTTGTTTTCAAACATATATTTTTTAATGATATCAACATCCTAGCCACGTTCCAAAAACTAAAAGGAATATTAGATATCAGTTCTTTTAGTCTACGAATAAATAGAGTATTATTTATTCGTAGCTTTTAGTACCCAATACAGTTACTTAAAATTATATGTACACTTTACATAGGTACCTACCATAGAGCACAGAAATAGATACAAGATACTCAATTTCCACTAAAATATTATATACATTAATTTACAACATGGAGTGACAATGATTTTGTACGTTATCATAATAATTCTTAATCTAAATAAGATTAATTTAATATTGAAACGCTAAATCCTTAAAATTAATTCACTATTTTGAACGATTTGGCATTTTGACACTCATGATATGACTAGTCTGTTTAAATAAAAATCATCACCACAGACAATATAAAGTTCCATTTTTAAAATTGTACATCCGCGTTGTCAGTCATGCACACGGATTCAAGCGAACACTAGACAAGGCTAGAAAGCGGCGCTCTAGACGTGACCGGTGAAGCGGGAAGCGCTTGAAGCGGTTGCGGCGCTTGTTGGGGAAAATACACGCTGGGTTCGTTCGAAAACTGCGGATGTAGCGGCAAAGGTGTGTGAGGCATAGATGTCGGTCTCGATTCGTGGTACAAAATCGGTACGCGTACTAATCTTTGCGCTGCGTGCGCCATATTAGCGGCCTCTAACTCGGCCGCTAACTGTCTCTTCCATTTATTGCGTCTGTTCTGAAACCATATTTTCACTTGAGTCTCTGTTAAATGCAAGCTCGCAGCCAATCCTGCGCGTTCAGAACTGCTCAAGTACCGTTTCATGTCGAATGTCGACTCCAATTGGAATACTTGGGAACGTGAGAATACTGTCCTGGTTTTCTTCTTTCGCTTGCCAAGACTTGAATTTGGATCGCGTTTTTCGTCTTTATCGAAGTCATCGCTTTCATCTACGTCTGGGTCTGAGTCTTGGACATCTTGCTGTTGAGGATAAAGTGCGGGATGGAGACGCGGAGAACGGGGCGATGAACGGGATGGCGATGGAGGTGTCGGCGCTCTTGGAGGACTACGAGGCCGCGGGGAACCTCCCGCTGATCCTTCCTCGTTGGTCGTCGAGTCTTCTGTAACAAATATTGGCTATTAATTGTTAATCTACATATTAATACATAAAATTGAAGTGTCTGCTTTTAATGTCAAAATAATAACTGCTAAATGTATATCAAATCAAAGTATTTATAACAAAAAAGAAAAACATGTTAAGGTCGTCAGACAGGCTAAAGGTCCACTCAATAGCACAAGCATCGCTATAGCCACAGGTGCTGCAGTGCACCCCTAAAACCCGGGACACCTAGAAAGGAGCGTTAAGGCAAGCTTAACAAAAAGCTCACATTTTGTGTCGATTTTAGAGAAGCATGTCCACTATATTGTGTAAAAAGTAGATCAAATAAAGATAGAGGGATTAACTAGCATTGCGGTCACAAGGTTTCCAGATATTGGATAAATCAACGCGTTCAAACGTATACAGATATATCACTATCCAATTAAGAAATACAATATTCCCTTGTGTAGGTATTTAACACCCGCGACCAAGCATTTTGAGGGATTATTTAAATGAAATAAACTGTATGCGTTGGTCTTTTCGATATTTTTGTGTGGCGCTGAATCTTGGACAATACGATTCGATCTCTGGAGAGCAAAAAGATAGATGCCTTTGAAATGTGGCGCTAGAGACAGCTTGCGAATCGGACAAGACTATCCGCAACCTGCTATCAAAGAGTTCTCAATTACTTTGGGCACATAGCCCGCAGAGAACCAGAAAACTTGGAAAAGCTGGTGATTGTTAGAAGAGTGGATGGCAAGAGGTCTCGTAGTCGATGGACAAACTAAGTTGTGGCTCTTACAAGTCTTACATTTGCGAAGGCCTTGAGAAAGGCTGAGGACAGGGTGTAATGGAAACATCTAATGGTCGATGCCACCAAGCCATTTCAGAGCAGGCATGACCTTCAGCAATGCAAAAGACGACTATATCTAATCTTAACTGTATGCAAAACATAGTATAAACTTAAAAAAATGAGGTGTGGCTGTGTCTTGGACAGGGCCGTGTGTTTGAAGCGTGTAGCGACATTAAGTGAAATTCAAATGACAGGAATTAGACTGGGATATGATGGGAGATCGGACTACTATCGCGCGGTCGCATGTTTTCTCATGATTACTGACACCAGAAGAACCGAATAGATTATATCTATGCAATACTGTCCGACCGAAGCTTCCGCTTCAGCTTCGGCCAAAAAAACCACCTTCGGCGAAACCTTCGGTCTTCGGCCCAAAAACCCGGCCGAAGCCGAAGTTCTTGAGAGCGAAGGCTAAATACAAAAATGTTTAGCGAACTTCACTAATGTGTTTTAATGATAAAATATTATAATTACAACGTCTTGTTGTAGATAATACAGTAAATATCTGATTATTTATAATTATCGTAATGGTTACTTTTATTTTTAATTTTTCTAAAATTTTCAAAACTGTACATTTAATTGACCAATATTTATTAAGAAAGTGAGCGTTTATTTATTGTTAGTTGAGAAAAACAAAGACTGATTGATCGATCTGATTGTGAATGATAAATAAATAAATGTTATAATTCACATTATTTCGCAATGTTATTATTTTTGACAAATAAATTGCAAGGTATTTTTTTATCATGTCTAGATCAACTTTAAAACATGTCTAATTACCTTTCTATATTACACAGTCGATATAAACGTTCAATATTGAAGTTTTAAAATCATTTTAAAACTTCAATATTGAATATTCAATTATCTTATTAATTGTAGCTTGTAGCCAATCTTGAACAAAATTACTTAGAGCTTTTAAACCTTCGGCTTCGTCTTCGGCTTCGGCCAGAAATTGACCTTTGGTCGGACACTACTATGCAACCAGTATGCAACACATTACGTAATTTATTTATCCGCTCTGCAACCAATGTGACAGGCCCATTGCCACTTCACCTTTTTAATTCGCTCGGCTATGTATGTCGACAACTTTGGTTCTTCGGCGAATTTCAAAATATCTGATACTATCCACTAAAGAAACTCCCAGCATATCGTTTTGTACTTGTGGACCACTGCATTAATATACAAGAATTAACAACTACTAAAATCCACAAATTATTAATTTACAACTATATTAATATACATAATATTCAAATGCATAATAAACAAAACTACTTAACTCATAAGCGATTGTAAACAGCAAAGCAACGGTCAAACAAAGGATTTACTGAGTACGGCTTCAAAAATCAATTGGAATCACTGCTAATAAACAAGACCTCTCAAACCGACGGTCCATCTTTAATTCGCAGTTCATTTTACATTGGACTCTACTTGAAAGCAATTTAAAAGCTATTACCGGTGCAGATGAATTTAAACCGTATTTCCATCACATTAAAGGTAAAATTAACCGCAAAACGAGAATTGCAGACGCCGTTCTCGATTTGATTGTAGTGATTCATTTAACAGAGCTGATGACACGGTTCGCGCCATTTTCGCATTTTCAAACTGTTTGGAATCTAGTAGTGATGTTGTTCAATTATGGAAATTGGTTCGAAAATTAAATTGGAAGCTTTATTAAAACGATTATTAGAAATATGGCTTTCCAGTGGGATTTTTCAGCATTTCGTAACGTTTTTTTTTTTTTTTTTATTTATATTCAGGAAACAAACAGTCATTATACATATTATTTTACAATATACATAAATATCTATAGACTTAGAGTTCCATACACAAAAATAAATATTAAACAAAATAGATACATAGGTACAGTACTGAAACAAAATCCTACACATAATACAAAATACAAATAGATAAACAAAATTTTAAAATTTAAATTAAGAAAACACAATAAATACATTCAAGGAGCCATCAAAAGCCTATTACGTATCTGAATCCTATAATTAGTCAAACTACCACAGAATACATCCACATCCACAAATTCGCTATTGTATGCGTCAATGCTACGTCTAAAAAAGTTATTTCCGGTGTAAACAGTTTTATATATGGGGACAGAGAAAAGTTTGTGTGAACGGGAGCCAGGTCTGGGTACTCTTAAAGCTATTTTTTCCAAAATTTGAGGGGAATCAATGTAATTATTTAAAATTTTGAACAAAAATATCTGGTCGAACATTATTCGTCGACTTGCAAGAGTAGTTAATGAGTGACGGGTCAGCGAGTTTTTATATGATATGTATTCACAATTTCCACGATAATCCAACGACTTGATAAATTTCTTTTGGATTCTCTCGTTGTCTCCCACTATGGAAACAAATTTAAAGACATATTCACGTCAAAAAATGTTAGCATTAAACCGAATGTAACCGACTCTACTGAAAACTTTAAAAAAATAAAGGACTGTCAAATCACCGACAAGACAACAGCAATCCGAACAAACCGCATTCGAAAATTAAAACAACCACACGCGACATGTTACCAAACGCGAAATCAACATCGCTATTTACGCGACAACTTTCAACAGAGATTTGCGTGCGCCAGAAAGAGACAGATATAGCTTTGTCGTTTTGTCTCGTCTATATGTATAACTTGCATGTTGGCAGCATTGTTCGGTCGGTTTGGACCGCGTGAAATGGCATAGCTTTTGTTTCGCCTACAGATGGGTTTTGGAAAATTAAAGCGAAATGAACGGGGTTGAAAGAGCGGAGATGCGAAATGACGATTGCTTGTTTAGGAGTGTGTGTGTGTTTGTTTGTTTGTTGGGATGCGATGTTTCTGCGAGGTTAATTTGAAATGATTTTTAGGTCAACAAACGTTAAGCAAAGAATGAGATTGTTTGGTTTTAATGCTTTCAAAGATTTCGGCGTAATACACAAATTTGGTATAAGCATGAGTACCTAATTGAAAGTTTTGAAAACAAGAGTTGGTAATAAATTTAATTAAATCTATATCGCTTGGTTAAACCCGAACGCCCCTACTACGGAATCACGGGCAGTAATCCGATACAGAATCAATGGTATGTGAATCGATTACTCGGAAATTGACACTTGTGACCCCTTATTAGTGCACAGATCATTATGTTACAATGATATCATATCGTTCATAATGTTGCTCAACATCGATAAAGCAGCGGCACTGCTCACTGCGCCATCTATGAATCGAACGAATCTAGAATTAAAATGGAAGTGTTGTGTTGGAAGTTTTGAATGACTTTTAAGTAATGGTGGGGCTGTACAGCCGTAGCAAACCCCTAATGCGATTCCACCATGAAAAAGTAGCATGTGTGCAGATTGTATTATTTTAAGTGATTAAGGGATGCGCTACATATTCACTCAAAATAGTGACTATGACTATTCCCTCCTTTCTTCGAACAAAGTCTGCAAGGTTATGTATATAAGGCCATACACAAAATACAAAGATATGGTAGATACTTTCCTACCATATTCTGAGTTTTCAATACCACATAAAGAAGCATGCTAACAAAAGGTTATAACTAACCTCTAGGTGGAGTAGATCTTTCCTGTGGTCTTTGCCAATACCAGGGCGCCGGCACGAGACCTCCATACCGTCCTGCCAAAGCGCTCCATTGTGAAATGAGACCCAGTCTGAAACAAAATTGTGTTTTTTTAATGTTTTTATTAACCATTATAATAATTAACTATATGCTGGGGACCCTACCTAGGGGACCGAAGCTTTATTTTATATAATATGTAAATATAATAAATAACTTATATCCGTTTGTTGGTTTGGAAGTAGTTAGCGGAGAGAAACAGTCGGACGCGGACAATTTCGACCTGGTTGCAATTTTTTTTCCTCAGGTTTTATGATCATAATTAAATAATTATATTAAATCTTCCTTTAATTTTTTTACTCTCTGATGGAAAAAACCTTATCAAAATCTGTTGCGTAGTTTAGGAGCAGTCAGCGGTTATACAGACAGACAGACGCGGACGACTTTAAATTATACTATGTACAAATACTTACTAGCGACAAATACAAGTCTTAGCACGGAGTTGAAATTTTTTTAAATAATTTCTTAGCAGATAAATAGCGGATACTATGATATTTACGGAATAGGTACCTACTACGTAGTGACATAGTCAAATGAAGCGTCAGATTGCTCACCATCCTTTATAGTAAACATAAAGCTAAACTCATCGACAAGTCACGAATTTGCTACAAAAAAAACCTTCCGCAACTGAATTCCGTAACCAGGAGCGATAGAAGAATAAACTTTCTTTATCCGCAAATGGTTGCGATAGAAGAACTTTGTTTCTAAAAACTTGTACAATATATCAGCATTTTATCGCAAAAACCTAGCGGAGAGCAAAACCCGTAGATAAATAAATATAATTTAAAGTAATAAATCAATTTACACTTAGCCAAAACATGCTCCATTTTTTCTGTGTGAGCCCCAGAAGCATTCTCGCTTACGGCTCGATCGTTGTTGTGTATCCACGAGTATCGATTGTAGGAACAAAGGAGATTGCAGCACTATGCTCATGGGAGTGTAGTAGTGACGTTGCTGTGTCGATATTTTTCTCGGCTGCACTAAGCACGTGCATCTTTGCACGTGATGTTTCGGCACGTCGCAGCATATAAAGGAGTTTGAGTGGTAAATCATTGAAAATAATATAATTAGGAAAAAATCCTTTATGGGATTCACTTGGGCCAATGACATTGACGTTTGACCTTCAACGTTTATATAAAATGTTTCATACAACCGTTGGCGGCGTCGGCAACAGGCCTGGCAATTATGTTTTTTTTTTGTTTTTTACCATTAGAACAGTATACAAAAAAATTAAAATAACTATACATTTTTTTTAAACTGACTAACTTATTAATCGGTGCAGAATTCATACGCGTGCGATAAGCTGTTTTGGAAATATTTTTCAATTATAATATCATATTCTTCTTGTGTTCTAATTTTTTTTTGTGGTCTATAAAATAATTTGTGTTTCACATGTTTATATATTACAATTTTTTTTTCAAAGCAATTGCATTGTCTATTCCTTGTAAATTCTTCAATAAACAACTGCATATTTTTAGTATTTAGCGTTTGTTTCCACATTATGCTATTATTTTGTAAGTAGCTGTCGGCTACGTATCGGAACGCACTGCGTAGAGGCTGCGTAGAAGCTGCGTAGAAGATGCGTAGGAGTGACGTAGAGCCGCGTAGAAGTTGCATAGAGCCCCGTAGCACTTTCCGTAGCAATAGAAAATATTTAATATCGCTTACTTTTATAAGAACTTTTGAATGTAGGATTCACAAATTAAAATTTCTTCGGCATTTTTAATTGTTCTTAATTGTTAAAATTATTAACTATGCTATGAATATTAATTGTTCAAAATTAAAAAAAATTTTTTTAATAATTTAAAAAAACCATCTCAACCATGCGTTTATCGACAAAGTTCCGACGCTATGCGCATCCAGTTCAAACATTTTTTTTTTTTTCTTTGACCTATCGATATATGTACCTACATATCACTGTGGTCTTCTGTAAGGGGATGGTTACTGCCACCAGACGGGCTGCCCAAATTACTGCAAAACGTAGTGTGCCTTGTCACTATTAATAATAAATATATATTTTTTGAAATATGTTCTCTAATTCACAGAGAAAACTGCATCAAAATCCGTTGTGTAGTGTAAAAGAATGAAGCGATATATAGACCAACGCCAAGTGTTTTATACGTAGAGAAGGAAAATAAATATCCAACACTTTATATTCACTAACAATAAGTCCATTAGTAGAGTATTTATTACAAAAGCGTTTAGTATTCCGTCGACGTTAGTAGAGGACGTATAACTTTCGAAAAAAAAAACATAAAAGTTTGTGTTAAAAAAAATGGCCCGCACAATTAAAATACCTTCTCAATGAAAATCAATACGAAAAGTCTGGAAGAGATCACAGTATAACCAATTTGCATTGGCTCCGAATGTTAATCCTACCCGCCCGTCGAGGGAACTTTCAAACGAAAATTCCATTATACTATAAAGTACTGGTTCCTTCAAAGGCAGGAAGCAAGAAGCCGCGTGATTGGTCGGCTCACCGCGCTCTGATTGGCTGGCTCTCTGACCCCGCCTCCCTCGGGGGGTATAAAAATCGATGCTCCCAGCAACTGTCCTCTTTTTGCCGCGGCGCGTCGCCCGACACTTTTCACTTGTTACTAATAATGGCGTTTGTGCTTTCTTTTATGGTTTAAAGTGTTTACTTGTATCCGTTGTCCGTGGAGGCGACACGGGAGCCTTTTGTTGGCCTAACAGATAGGGAAGTATTCTCGGATGCGTTTAAAAGCTCTCATTGATATTTTTTTCACTTTTGCACCGAGCTGACACTAAGGCGTGTAATGGCTTACTTTTCTCAGCTGCCTTTAGATATTTTCTCAACGACTCTATAGTTTGTCACTGTACAGATAAACGAGTTATAGCAACTGAGACAAAAGCACGGCTGTCAACTTCGTAACCCAGCATATTTGGGTCTTCGCAATTTTATGTAGGTGTTGGTTATAGAAATGATTGTCTCGAGAAAATCCGCATTTATGTAGAAAAATCAGTTTAAAGTCTAAATCTATCAGTCTTATCAATCTAAAGTAGGCAGCGTAGTGAATTATTATAATAGGTTTCCGCAAATAGAAAACAAAGAAAATTTCTTTCAATATTCTGTCATAATCTAAGCTTATAAAATGTAAGTCCTAACTATCAATAAACAGCCGAAACTAATAAGTAAGTCTAGAAAGCTGAAATTTGAAACATATAACACGTATTTTTTTTATATAACACGAGCATCCGCTAAGAAAGAATTTTTGAAAATTTCATCTCCGTGCGAAGCTAGGGGCGAGTTGTTAGTATTTTATAAGTATAAAGATACATAATATGTCAGCGGGACCACAGAATAAGAAAATACTCTTAAAAACTTTTCAATGTTTTGGCTAATGTCCTATTATTACAGACAGAATTGTAGACAAATTCGACAACACTTTATTCGTAAAATAATAAATTTAATGGCCCGGTATTTTTTCTTATGTTAAGGTCGTCAGACAAGCTGACGGAAGGTAAGTATAGCGAAATAGGTTCTGGCATCCCTTACTCACTCACAAAAACATAACAACACATGTGCTGTTATTTCACGTAGGTCTTCTTGTAAGAGTGATTATTGTCGTCAGACAGTTATTGTTACCCAAATGACTGTGAAACGCAGTGGTAACTATGAAAAATTCTACCCCAAACAGTAGGTTTATATAATTGTCGAATACAGCAATGAATTTCGTTATGATAATGTTTAATTTTAATTTATGAAATATGTCCAAGTAGATAAACGAAATCACATCAAAAGCTTTCATAGACAGCGGCTTTATAAAAAGAAAATAAAATAAATAGACGCATTCCTTTAAAAGCAATATCAAAGACCCTTATATCAAACCGCCTAAACCGATAAGTAAGTAAGTACCTCCCCTAACTTAAACACGTACCTATATAGCGTTTCAAGATACGACTTGGTGTGGTCCGAGTGATAAGTTTATAGCGTTTAATAAAATTGAATCCCGATCGCGTCACTTATCATACGCTGAGCGCTAGCGTATGATAATAATAACAATTCAAAAATGAAGGCTTACTTATAGGCATGAGAATTACTAAGCGATTCCATTACTTCAAAATTTATTTCAAGTATTCTAAACGGATCTATAAAACAAGTCAAAAACTTATACATACAAAATACCTATACAAAATATTATAGACTTCATGAGGATGTTCATGTGAGAAGGTTCCTGTGCATTAGCAATTAGCAGAGATTATAGCACATAAATAATATATTTATAGATATTTTTATATACTTTTACATATTGTTTAAGCTCGTGTACAGCACTGACAAGTAATATTATGTATACTTATTATTATTACTTATTATTACTTATGTAGCATACTAGCTGGTGTCCGCAACTTCGAAAGCTCGCTTTTTGGAAATCACACAGATACATAATATTTTTCCAAAATAAGAAGTATCCTATAATTTAATCCAGATATTTATCAATACATCAGTGAAAACCGCACTGAGATTAGCGTGCACAAAAGTACAGACCAACAGACAAAAATTCAAAAAACAGTTTTTTTGACCTCGGTAGCATAAGTAGGTACCTGCTATACATTGTTTTTTTGAAAAAATATTTAATATATGGCTAGTTTACGATTTCATTAAATGTATAGATAATGATGCAGATGGTTCCAGTATAGCTGGCACTCCAGCGGTGACAAGAGCCCGGCGAATGAGATCATTTAAAGAGTGATGTCGGGAAATGCGACCAGCGCTTCGTTGGCAAGACAGCCCGTGGTGTCCGAGGCTGTCTACGTTCGTGCCACAAACACATCGATGAGGGATGACGTGGGGGGCACCAAGATGAAGGGCAGTTGCTAAACGGAAGGTACTTGGGTCCAGCAAAGTGCCTGTATTCGGTGATGGTAGTGCCTTTAACCAAAGGCCCGATTCCCACTTCCCAACGGCCAAAAGACGAGCATGCTCTGCAGGACTAGAAGACGTGTTAATAAGATTATTTTGCAACAGTCTGCAGAGAGGCTCATCCCAAAGCCTCTGAGAAGAGGTATTTACAGGTACGTCACTATTTGCACTCGCAATTCTCCAGGCATCCTTGGCCTCATCCATATATGGAACAGGTAGTGAACACGATGAGCGCTCCAATATTTTATAAATTAGTGTATGGTTTGCATGTGTCGAGGACAAGAACGCCGGTAAGGACACATCAGATGTTTTTCGTATGCCCAGGCCACCGAACCTTACTGGAAGCGTGGCTTGAGTCCAAGAGCGGTGATCAAATCTGATGTTCAAAATGGAAGAAAGCGTATGTCTTATAGTGTTATCTAGACATGAAAGGAGCTGGGGGAACTTCCAAAGTTGACAACACCGTAAGACATACGTAAATTTCGGAACAAACAGGCAATAACGTATTAAAGAAAAAGCCATGTGAGAATTAATTTTCAAAAGCCGGTCTAATATCTCACTAAAATTTTGTAATTTGGAATTTATAAATTCTGGTAGAGATTCGTCTAAAATCGGAGAACCTAAAAGATGTAATGACTTTTTATCAATGACAGATAATTGTGGCGCTATTTCTTTGAAGCTTGATATAACGGCGTCTCTGTCCACACAATTATCTGGCACAAAAAGTTCACACTTCGCAAAATTCAAATCTAAACCGATATTTTGGAACTCATGAATTAAAGTACGAAAATCCGAAAGTACAATGGATGCATCGCTTCCCAGAGTCCCATCATCTAAATACCAAACGTTAAATTTTGAATTTAGAAGTTCGATGACCGGGTGTATGGCAAGACTAAAAATTGCTGGACCCAGAGGGTCGCCCTGTTGGCACCCGACTTCAGACGAAATGAGGTGGTTCTTATATAGAAGTTTAGTGGGGTCATTATAGCATTGGATCATGAAGGGCAAAATTGCAGGAGCTTTTGATTTTATTTGAGCCAACATGGCGACTCGGTTAACGGAATTAAAAGCGTTTTTAACGTCGACTTTTAGAAACACATCACCGCCTTGATTTAATATAGCGGATCGAAAAGAGTGCACGGCTGCCTCACAACCCCCTTTGCAGGCGAAGCCTAGCTGTTTTGGCTGAAAGTATGAGGAGAGAAAATTAACAGATCAGCCTCGGACACCACGGGCTGTCTTGCCAACGAAGCGCTGGTCGCATTTCCCGACATCACTCTTTAAATGATCTCATTCGCCGGGCTCTAGTCACCGCTGGAGTGCCAGCTATACTGGAACCCTCTGGCCTGGCTCGCGACGATGGCAAGAGACCGGATGGAATGACACTGGTCCCTTGGAAGGCGCGACGGGCTCTTGTATGGGATGCTACTTGTGTCGATACGCTTGCCTCGTCCCACCTCAAGGCACTTCTAGTATTGCTGGCGCAGCCGCAAACCATGCGGAGAACCTCAAGCGGCGCAAGTATGAGAACCTCAGCGGAGATTTCATATTTGATCCGTTTGGGGTTGAAACCTTAGGCACATGGGGCCCGGGTGCGCATAAACTTTTTAGAGAAATTTCAAAAAAACTAACGGAAACCACCCGCGACCCCAGAGCCGGCAACTATTTGGCACAAAGAATAAGCCTCGCTATCCAGCGAGGCAATGCCCTTAGTTTGCTAGGTACTCTACCAGATGGAGATGGCCTGGGGCATTTTTTTTACTTATAGCATTTTCTAGTGAGTAGTTTTAATTTCTTAGTTTTAATTAATAATACTTGTATGTTAATTGTACTTCAATTAATTTAAATAATTACTAAATAAATAAATGATGCAGATAAAGATATAAATTTAAAATAACTCCTGCTGCAGACTTCAGAATTGTACCAAGCGCAAAGACGTTAAAATATTTATATTTACGAGCGGATAGCGGGTACATCGCACGAGCAACGCCCCTCAGGACTGTTAGCTAAGATTTCGCGTCGATTTACTTCAGTTATTTACTATTATTAGTTTCGTCAAATAGGAGGGAGGATTCATTGGGGTTAATAAAGTATATGAGGCAATACGCTTTTTCGAAATATTTTTCACGTAAGCCCAATGTGGATATTACCTATCTCTGACAACATTTATTCAATTTTGTATTTTTGAAAGGATTTTAGATTTTAGATGAACCAACGAAAACAGTATTTTTTCTGGATTAATGACACCTTGTGCCCTTTTCTGTATCTCTAAGAACATGTGTGCGAAATTTCATAATTATCGGTTTAGTTAAGATGTGAAAAAAAGGTCACTTTCTTATTTATCTAATATATAAAATTCTCGTGTCGCGGTGTTTGTTGCCAAACAACTCTGAAACGGCTGGACCGTTTTTGATGAAATTTTGTGTGCTTATCGAGTAGGTCTGAGAATCGGCCAACATCTATTTTCCATACCCCTAAGTGATACTTTTTTTTGGATGGCAAAACAACGTTTGCCGGGTCAGCTAGTAATATTATATAGTTATGATAAGGACTAAGCATAGACATTATCTGCCGCAGGACTTAAAAGGCTCTATCTTAGATTTTTGTAGATGGCCGCTGCTGTGAAATGCTCCATGTCATAAGTAGCGGTCAACTCGGCACGCATATTATTTTTAAATAATGTTAACAGATCATGTTTTTGTATTATTTTTGTCTTTGTATTGCGTGAATAAAATTCTTTCTTTCTATGAATAAAAATCTTTCTATGTTTTATTATTGAAAATATCAATACCAAGTTTTGATACTCACATGACGATTCAATTGTTTCGATAAGGTATTTTCTTGAAAATATCAATTAGCCCAAAAAAGTATTTTTTGTTAACAGATCATGTTTTATTATAGCAAAAATCAATACCGAGTTTACTGACTATTCTTGACTTCCCCTTAAATAATGTACAGTCGTAAATAACACCACTAACACATTATGTGGGATCAACCTACTCAAGAAGGGATCCCTTCTCATGAGACTTCGACCGACGGATTGACAACAAGAAGCGCCTTTAACGAGACAAGTCAACTCGACGTCCATTCTAAACCTTTGTCAATGGCATTTTATATACAGATCGAATGAATGTGAATTAAGAAATTAATAGAATTTGGTATTTATGGCAACACAGATTTTTTTTTTAATATTTTGAGTTAAAATAAATTTAAAAAAAAACAATGTAAGTAATCTTAAAAAGCTGCCGCCAGACGGGTAAAATAAATTTGTTCGAAATTCAAAATAGTTCGAAACTGTAATTAAATAAATGTTATACATTTTATTTAATACAAATAAATTCCTTTTTGGGCTTAATGATAGATTACTTTTGCTAAAAGTATCTAACTTCAGAATTATTCCATTTTTAAACAGCAAAACAACAGAAAATTGTAGCCAATTAGCGTCTAGAACAAATTTGTTTACGTTCGGAATTAAAAAACAAACCAAGTATTTTTTTTTCTAAAAGCTGCATTAGGAGGGCATATAATTTAAAAAAAACCTTCGGGCTGTAGTATTTTTAATTACTTAATTAGTAGTCTGAAGAGGCCGACAAGAATATTTTCTTTGTACAACCGAGGGTAAAAAAAAAGTCAAAAAGCGCGCCAACAATGACAGATCGTTTACACTGGTTTACAGAATGTTAGCGTCGCTACGGACATAATTAAGATGAGGGACAAACAGGAAACTTGGCACTTCTTGAAGGGGATGGCAGGAGATATAAATTTTTATTTAAAATTTGAGTATAAAATTAGCTACCCATTAATATTTTTAACAAATTTTTATTGCTAGGACTGTAGGCGGTTTTAAACAATTCGTTAGGTTGGTATTAGCTAAAAAATAACTTACTTTGGTATCCATCATAAGTAAGTTTTAGAGATGATTAGTCATAACCTAAGTAGGTATATTTGCCTTATATTTTCAATATCTGACATCTTTATCGCTGTGACGACGGTAGTGCTGCCGTCACAGCGATAGTGGCGCCCAGTTTTTTATATATTTTTTTTTAGTCGATCAGATAAAAAGGGCAAAAAGTATATCCTATATTTTAATTCAAGTAATAAACTATCTGTGTGCCAAATTTCAACGAAATCCGTTGAACCGTCTTTGCGTGTAAGAGTAACAAACATCCACACATCCATCCTCACAAACTTTCGCATTACCTAATAATATTTGTAGGATATTACAAAATATAGTCAGAACGAACTTCACAAAATTATTTACAAGACGGCTTGATATTAATATAGTGATAAAACAAAAATAAGATCACTCAATTTAAACAACTCATGTAACCCGAATTTAGTTCCGCCATTTTATTAGGAAATCCCACAGAATAATCAAACAAACTGACAGAGCAAATAAAACGAAACGTCAAATCACGTCGAGTCAGCCGTGTTAACAAGACGCGGCCGGCCCACCCTAATTCGTTAGCGAATAGACATCGTTTGGCCCATTTTAGCGTATTCGTACCACACTACGGGGGCTTTACACCCCGTGTAGCCAGATAAAGGGGTCGTTGAAACCCTAGTAAAGAGAAACTACTTCTTGTAGCCCACACTTGATTACATGTTTGCTTCTTTTAGGGATTACGGCTTGGCGAGTAAGTATTTTGTTTTTATTAACTTCGGTTTGTGTAAAGAAAAAGGAAAGCGAGTGTAGGAAGAAAAAGGAAACAGACTCGATCGAAAAGCCACTCGCTCTTTGGATCGATGATCTTCAGAGAGAGAGAGAGAGGCTCGATAGATGTTGAGAACTGATGACTGACTGGAGGTACCTACTTAATTTAACAGGCTTATGTCCCTCTCAGTGTTATTATATGCTAATGATGATGACGATAATGAAGTTGATGATGACGAATTAATAATAAATAAGCACTGCAAGCGCCCTTGGTACTACGCAGGATTCGGCGGAGCTAGACGTGTTATTCTTTTTGGCCAATTAGTTTCCTCCACGCCCCTGCCTTCCCAGCATGCACGTGGTTTAATTATTTTTAAGTATAAATAAGTGCGCTAATAATTGTAAAAATTGTCAGCACTTCATATAATAAATAACCTAATAAATAACTTAATAGTAACTAAAACCAATCATCAAGTAACTAGCAGATTTAAACGGGTCAGAAACGGTCTCGCAGATTGAGTTTCCATAATGGCCGCTGTGGCTAGATACAAATCGATTCGGAACATTATATCCACACAGCGGTTAGTACACATAAGTGGCTAGTTACCGTACTCCATACAAGCTAAACTTTACAACTGACCGACATTTAAATAGCTAGCTATTGATAGTTGAGGAAAATGTACGCTCATTTTGCGTTAACTTCAAACGCTGATACTACATGAAACTCAATTCGAAAACTTTAAACTTTTTATTATTTTATTAAATTGGTAATTAGAAAAATTATCTGTCCTGACTATCGACGCACAGCCGAAACTACTAAGTCTAGAAAGCTAAAACTTGGAACATAGGTTTATTTTATAACGTAATCATCAGCTAAGAAAGAATTTTTGAAAATTTTAACTCCGTGAGAAGCCGGGGCCGACCCAACTTCGGATCACAATTTTCGGCATATTTATACTATACAAGTAGTTTCTGAGTACATAGATTTAAGAATGGAGTCCAAAAATTGGTGATTTTTTCTAGAAGTTACACTAAAGCCTATTCCTGGCTACTGAGAAACCTTAAAGTTGGTAGCTTTCTGTCAAATTCTCTCCCAAAAGTTGATATTTATTTATAGGCTACTGTAGCCACCATCAAATGGACGGTCAAACTGCCATCCTCTGTTTTAAAAAAACGACTGATGACTTAATCTGTTAGATAGCTATGCACAGAAAGATAGTGACCTTAGGTCCTTAACGACAGACCTGTAAGGAATGTAAAATAAAATAATAATTTACCGCTCTATAACACATACCTTGACAACATTGCATCATTGGCATTCCCGAAATGATTCGCGGCAAGAGCAGCCTCCAATACATTCGTCTCTCTTCGTGGCTCTGTCCTATTTAATATTGAGCTGATAGAAAATGAGGTATACGGTGCGCTGCCCGTCGCCTTCTCTTCTTTATCCTTCTTCAGTTCAAAGAATGGACTCTTCTGGTCTTTTCTAGAAGGAGACGATGTTATATCAGGACTACTTGCTCCGGAAACTACATTCACTTCGATGTCGCGGTCGTCTTGTGACGACACCGGCGAATCCATATTTGCTGTTCACAGCCTTTCGAGATTCATCTTTGTGCTTCTGAAAAGAATATAAGTATTTATCTTCTCACTATATTCTATCATTGAATAGAGTAATTCTCTATATAATACAAAAAAATTACGTGTCACATGTTTGTATATCCACATGGACATCTACGGTAAGAATGCAGAACTATTCCAATGAAAAAATATCTAAACTTAAAAAAATATTCTTACTTCCGATTCGGTTACAAATAAAAAAAGAAATAAGAGTTCAGCAATACTGTTACCTATTTCAATGTTAATACTCGTTATTAAGTTCATCTGATGTTAAATTCGGAGATAAGAAGGTTTCAAAAGACGATTCGCCGCCGCCCCCACAGGATAAGACTAACTAAGACGTTTAACTTTATTTATTATTCAGTACCCTTAAGTGCCTTATTGCCTTATTGTTCTTAGCCTTATTTAGGGGTGTCCCTCAGGCATTAGCCCAAATTGGGGGCTTCGTAAGCCGTCTCTATTGTTCGCTGTGTTATTGAATAAATAATGAAACATAAGACAATGTTGATGTGAATTTTTCTCTATTTCGATTTCTTTAAAACTTTTGCAGTATTTCTTTTGTAACACATTTTTGTAATCAATACTAATAATGAATCTGTAAAGGTCGGTCGTGGAGTACGTTACTTTGTTTTCAGAGATATTGTGTTTATAGGCTCTATACATAATACTGAAACTAAATTGACGATTTTTAGAATTTTTTTCTGTGTGTATGTATGTATGTTCCTCCATAACTCTGAATCGAATTAACTGATTTTCATAAAACTTGGTACATAAACATTTGGACGTACGGGACGAAGTCGCGGGCACCAGCTAGTATTATATATAAAACTCAATCAAATCAAATCATTTATTTGCAATGTTTGTATATATTTTACTCCAAAACAAATAGGGAACAATACCTACATTCACCCATCGACCGGTTGGTTTTGTTGAAATTCAGATGAAGCCACCGGGAGTTTTATTTTTTTAGTTAATAATTAGTCATGCTTTCCCTACAAGTTTTAACACCTAAGAAAAAAGGGCGCAGATTAAGTCGCGGGCAAAAGATGGTATCTACCTAGAAATCAGGCCGCTGTGACAACCATTAACCCTACTAAAGTTGGCCACACGCATTCACACACATACGCAAACACACACGAACACACACACACTCAAAACTCTTTCTTCACGCTGGTCTTGTTATTAATAGATATGGTAAGCATCGAAATATTAAGTGTAGTTTAAAACAAAATGGCCGTCTCCATTACCAAATAACCTAAACCGATGGCGCGCATTTTATTGTACATTTAAACATCAATTTATCATAAAAGGGTAGTTGCAATCAAACGAGCAATTCGCGTGGATAAACTTGTTTTATTTGGGAAATACAAATTTTACAGTCGCCGCACGTAGTTTACGCTGGAGGCCTGTTGACGCAACCGCCGTTAATATTATACATTTAATCGTAGCATTAAATTAATTGAATTTATACCTTATAAATTATCATAATTGTGTATATGTATGGATTCAAGCGTTTTATATCATACTAGCTGGTGCCCGCGACTTCGTCTGCATTGAAAAATAAAAAAATATATATAAGCAATATAACGCTTGACCTCAACCTTCGTACGCGCTATTGTTCGTTTCTTGAAAATACCACTGAAAAAGTTATCCAGGATAAAAAGTATCCTATATGTTAATCCAGGTAATAAACTATCTGTGAGCCAAATTTCATCTAAATCTGTTCAACCGATTTGAGAGATTGAGTAACAAAATTTTCGCATTTATAAAATTATCAAGCTGACCCGGCGAACTTCGTAAAGCCTCAGCATAAAAAGCTTCGCTCATAAAAACCCATTCCATACAAAAAATGTATGAGAAAATGAATTTCCAAATTTTTCCACAAAAACTGTGTCTGTAGTCTTAACTTATCACGTATATGCAAGAAGTGTCCTTTGAACGACTGAAAGATACTGAGTTCATTGGACTCGGTATATGAGGTCCGTTAGATATCACTATAAGTCACTAATCTTTCTTTTTGTTTCCATCTACGCGTGACGGTATATTTAAAAAAAATTCTAATTTAAAAATAGAACGTTTTAGAATTTGTGTTGCTAGCATTAAAAAAATGTGACTATACATTTGTAATTAACGAGACTCATGTGCTATGAGTCTCGTTAACCTTTTTTTTTTAAATGACAGAATCGATAAAAAAAACGTCTACAAGTGTCACTTCACTAAAATTAATTCCCAACACGATTACATGTGGATAAGCAGTATAAATATTTTTCTGTATAAACGCCACGCGAAGCCACGCCTCGCAATGAAAACAGACCAATTTCCCTAGGTAGAACATGGTTTTAAATAATACCTGTGAGGATTATTTATTAATAAACTTACCTATATAGAAACGTAAAACGTAATATTCTATTTTACTCAGGGTGTAAGAAATAAATGTATAAACAGACAACCATTAAGAGATCAATATGAATAGCTCTTATGCTACTGCTACACCTGCGTTAATGTTAACTTTAGTGTTAATGTCCAACTACGCGTTAATTAAGGCATTAAAAATACGCTTTGGCTACATTAAGGTTCCAACGCCGTTAAAAGCTAATTCATCCCGTTAACGCGCTAATACAAAATGGAAGTTGAAGCAGCTGCACTAGTTGCAGCAATGAGTGTAATTAATGATTATATGCATTTATGCAATTTAATAAAAAAGAAAAAACAAAAAAGAAGAAGATGGTGGATGATTCAAATGCATCGTCGTTGAACTCGGTCCTGCGGAATGAGACGATGTTAAGCCGTTAATGTAGCCAACATCGCGTTAAGCGTTAATTTACGCGTTAAAACCCTTTGATGTGTCAAAAAAACCGACACCCGAGCTATTGCTTAACGTCTAATGCCATTAGTATTGCCGTTAGCAAATTAACGCATTAAAATCTTGGCCACATCTGCGTAATGCCTTATTTAACGCACTAATTAACGCGTTAAGACGCAGGTGTAGCAGTAGCATTAGAAATACTGTCCTTCAATATGGTTTAATATTATACTAGCTGTTGCACACGACCTCGCCCGCGTAACTGTTTAAAATATAGTCTATGTTACTCTCTGATAATGTAGCTTTCTATAGGTGCAAGAATTTTCAAAATCGGTCCAGTAGTTTTTGAGTTTATTCATTACAAGCATATTTTATTGAACAGAAGCTAATAGTAGCAGCCGTCAGTCAACTTTTCAGGGGACCCAGCTCTCTCCATCGTTGGCGATTTGCGGGTTTCACTCTTGGGTCTTTTGTTTGGGATATTTCAATTCAATTCAATTATTTATTGCGAAACCATAATGTATAAAGATGTTATAAAATTTATAAAAAACAGTGTTATAGACCCTGTCGGACATGCAACTTAAGGGACAAGGAGAGAGAAAGCGTAAACTACATATAGGCATGAAAAGAATTTTATTTTATTTAAATTAAATTTTAAATTAAAAAAATATATTTATATTTATTACATATTATATTTACATTAAATAATGACATGATGTATTAAATATTCATTAGTGTTATAGTAACATTTATTATTTAAGATATGGATACCATACCAACCATTTTTAAATCATTTTTAAACGCCATAAACGCTTAATTAACGTTTGACATACTTACATCGACGTCTGACATTACATTATGATTTTACTATTGGATCATCATTTTTAGATAGCTATGTCCATCCCGAGATTCTATTTTAACTATTGGTGAAATATTTTTTTAAATCGTATGAGTATGTAGTTTCGAAGATTATCGATGTAATTTTATATTTACATGACATAAGATATATATATATGTATATATATATATAGTCTTTTTCGGGGTTTCTTCTCAGAATCGTCATCTTGGCTTTTTTTTCCGAAACCCTGGTAAATTTAAATTTTAATGACGATCATCAGAGTTTCTTAGAGAAACCTAATTGATAAATAAATATTTTGATTTTTTTTGATTTTGATTACCTACCTCGTGCATACCTACAAACAAACATAAAAACTTTACCTCCTTATAATATTGGTATAGATGTAATTAATTGTTAAAACAAAGTACTAAAAAACAAATTAAGTGACCGGTGTAGTGTATAGGTAAACCTCAAAAGTGACCATGTCTAAAGCAACAAGATTGTGTAGCAGATGGCCACTCGCTGATAACATCTAGTCGTAACCCACTCCACTACGCTATAAAGTTTATGGGATCGTAAAACGAAACCAACCCTTGCATGCTAATCGACATCTCACCGCCTGTTACACCGACGCTTCATTTTTAAACATTTTGAAACGAGATGAGATTGTCAGTTTGGGACGTTAGTCTATATCACCGTACTCTTAAATATATTTCTATCGGCAGATTTATATAAATATTTATTAAAAATCAATGTATACATAAATAGGTTTCAACTAGTTCTTTTGGTCTGGTTCAGGGTTACTAAACTTTGTTCAGGGTTACCCTGCGAGAATGAATCAAAATGATACGTAGACAGAACAATCAAGATGTGTGAATTGAATTGACACTGGCCAAGACATTATAGTGCCTAGTGCCGACGGCCACTTGGATCAGAAAGTTATCGAGTGGTAATAAAACTTCTGGTGGCAGGACACAGACTACTTTTATTTTACCAAAAACGTCACACAGATATATACAACAGAGTATATACTTATTTTAATACTTCAACAAGTGGAGACCCCGGACGTAGACGCAAGACTCACAAGATTGACTGACGATCTAATAAGGACTGCTCTAATCAGAAGCAGCCAGGTCCACGCTGGATACTGGCTGCTTCTGAACGGTTCTATTTAAAAATTATGGAGGAAGCCTATGCCCAGCAGTGAAAGTCCTTCGGTTCGTATGATGATGATAATGAATACACTTTTACATTTTTAAAATGTACCCAATTTTTGAGTTTAATTTTGACTTAAATAAATTTTATAATATTTTAGAAAAGTAAGTCACGTGAAATCATGCATATAAAGGTATTTCCGATAAGAAAGAAAAGTAAAAAGTTATTGTAAGTTAAACTTTTTTGTAAAGTTTAAAAAAAAATGATATGGTTTCTAGTTAATAAATATTTCTTAAGAAAAATCTTAACTAAGTATATATTAGATCTCAGTGCAAAAACTCTCACTTATAGATTACAAAAAAAAATACTATTTGGATTCGTCGTTTTGTTTCGTAACGGTGTAACAGGCGGTCGTTTACGACACTTTTAAAGCCTAAAGGCGCATCTTAGCAGTAAAGGGTTATGAAAATTTGACTTTGTAATGCCGTTTTACAACTTAGTGGTGAAGTGTTAAAAATTTCGTTTAAAAAAAAGTTAATGAGACATCAAATGTTCGGACTATTAACTATTTGAAGCAACTTTATTTCGAATTTCATAAGTCTCGAAATTGCTTGTTTGTAATGACATATGGTCTTGGAACTATTAACGAGATTTCAGTATTATTAAGTACGAGAGCTATTAAGTATAAGGGTCTTTTTAGACATACTGCATTTAGACTGCAAGCTACGAGTAGCTGCAACTTTGCAGTTAGGATGCAGTTTTGGTGCAGGCCTGACCACAACTAAACTGTATATGTGCACTGCTAACGACTACATACCACTTGCATGCCAATTGCACGTTTTTTATACAGTTAAAATGCAGTATTATGTAACTTGGATGCAGTTGTCTTGCAGTCATCACTGCCAGCTGAATGGCGAGCGCAATGAACAGTAAAATGCTCTACTGTTATATTAACTGCACCAAAACTACATCTGAGCAGCATTTTTCAGTGACTTTGCAAGTCTTGCAAGAAAAGAAAATACCTTAGGGTTTTTTTAGACGCTAGGCATGAAGGATGAAGCATTGCTCTCATCTTCTTGACATAGTATATTATAAAACAAAGTCGCTTCCCGCCATTTGTGAAGTTTTTTAAAATTCCACAGGAACCTAACATTTTTCAATAATAAAAGGTATCCCATATGTTAATTCAGCTAATACACTATCTGAGTGCCAAATTTCATCCAAATATTTTAAGCCGTTTTCGCGTGATTTAGTAACAAACATACAAACTTTCGCATTTATAATATTAGTAGGATTATTAACCGTTAGTAAAACACATATTGAACCTATTTGGAAATCAAATGATATTTTATATAAACTAGTTATAAACCTATATTAATGGAGTAATTAATTTACAAAAAGAGCCCAAATTAACAACGCCATCTTATCAGTAGGTAATTAGTTATAGTGGTGTCAAAATTAATTAATTAATTGTTTTTCGACAAGGGATTTTTTTTTATATTTAAATGTCTGCGATACATTGACATCGTACGTCGATAAAATCCAGTTTTCCTTTATTTCAACCCGGACATTTAAGGCGCTTGAAGCCGTCAATAGCGTTGGCCATCTGGGCGGTGTTTACCATCCGTCGCATACCGCAATTTGAATGAAAATGTTGATTTTATATTATTTTATTCGTAGGTCTCCAACGAGACAGGAATTAAACAATATCGCTATGTTCAAAATAATTAGCACTTGGCGGATGTCGCCGCAATTATAGGAAGCACAACATGCATAAGTAAAAGCTCCAAGCAACATCCAATGTAGGTACTAAATATAAATCTAATCTAATATAACCTAACATACTAATTGAGAATAAAAAGAAAAATATTTATGCTATTGATTGATTTACATATATAGATATGCTATTTTGTGTTTAAATTACATTAGATTCTTGATTTTTTGGCATATATAAATATTTCCAATAGCGTCATGAGCAGTAGGGAATTTAAGCCAAAAAACACTGTAAGAAAAAATGAAAATGTACCAAATGTTGTTGTAATCTTTGTTAATTCATTTATATCGCTTTCAAGATTTTTAATCTAACTGCGCATCCACGCTACTCGCGAAGTACGCCGAGGCGAAGCGAATACGAGAGTGTGGACGGGCACTTCGTCTTACCTCGTCCAACTCTACGTCGCCTCGGGCTACTTCCATTTGTTGTCGATTTTTGCGCCCGAGTCAAAGGACTCGATGCGAGTTCCTCGCGAGGTTGAACGAGTGTGTAGCGACGCACTTCGTACTTCGGTCAACTTTCCCGAATACTTCGTTGAGGCACTTCGCGTGTTGTGTGGAGGCGCAGTAACCATAAGCGAGGAGTGGGCTTAAGAAAGTACCCATTTTGACGACACTAAGTGTACGTGTTATTTTACGGTGATTTCTGATGGTTGTCCGAGAGGGTGGTTACTGCCGACAGAGGTACGGCCCAAATGACAGTGAAACGTAGTGTGCCCTACCACAACTAAATGTGATTTTGACTGAACCATACAACAGCCCACGAGCTATTATTACAATGTGGTCTTCTCAAATTCAAATATGGCTCTTCAAAGCAATATGCCCTGCCCCTACTCAAAACACAAATGACCTTAGGTTATTTTCGTTCATTCACTATTTACCTACTTACATGTTATTATCTATATCTATACTAATATTATAAAGATAGAAGATATTTTGTAAGTTTGTAATGAATAAATTAAAAAACTATTGGATGGATTTTGAAAATTCTTTCACATATTCTTTCATAGTCTATATTCTATAAAGTTACGCAGTCGCGTGCAACAGCTAGTAATCCAGGTATATAATTAAATATTAATCGTTAAACATGTTGCTAAGCTCAAAACTCGAGAACGGCTGGACCAATCGGGCTAATACCACTTATTTGCTTAATAGAACCTAATATATTTTTCGTGTATTTCGTCACTTAGAAGTAAAATTCCAGTACTATTAAAGGGTTACATCAGTATGTTATATAAATAAAAATAAATCCCTAAATATGTTACTACTTGCTCCCGGCTTCGAACGGGTGCAATTTTTTTCTGCAAGTTATATATAAAAATCTTCCTCGTGTAACCTCTTTCCATTAGTAAAACCCGCATTAAAATCCGTTGCATAGTTTAAAAGATAAACGCATGTCTACAGAGGGACAGACGGTAGGAAGCGACTTTGTTATAATTATTTTAGATACTATATATTTACTATGTCAAAGAGAAGCGTAAAACTCTAAAGTTCTAGAAAGGTTCTTATGAAGAGAAAAATTTGAAAAATTTGATATTCGTACGAAACCGGAAGCGGCTCGCTAGTGTCATAATAATAAATCAATTTATTTCCATACACTTAAAATAAATTTAAAAAAAAAAGAAAAAAAAGAGTATGTTGGCAAAAGTACGTTGCCCTCAACATGAAATGTAGAAGCCAGCACAACGCTGGTTTTCAGAGCATCCCTATGTAGGTACCTATCTATGTAGATATCATAATGCTAAATTCGTGAAAATTATTTTTAATCCATACTAATATTATGAATGTAAAAGAAACTAGGTATATTATGTCTCTCTGTTACCATTTCTATGCGTTAAATATCAGGAAATTTTGCATACAGAAAAGGACATAGTGTACTTTTCATCGAGAAAAAAGTAAACTGTTAACCAAGGGATCATAAAAATCAAAATACAACAGCAAAATTTAATAAATAATAATAATAATAAATTATTAAATAAATAACAGCGTAAGAGCGTTAAACGAGAATAGTTTTGAGTACCTTCATACAATATGCTAAAAAATTATGTTAAAAATGCTAATCCGTGCGAAGCCGGGTATAGATCGCTAGTTGTTGATAAATAACTTGATAGGTAACCACATTACCTACGATCAAGTGTCCTGTCACATTACAGTAATTTGGTAGGTTGGTATAACGAAGAACAATACATAGGTATACTTTTATACATACCAATAAATAGTTAACAATATCCCCTTTTGTTCACTAACGCTTTAACTTTGAACATTACCTAACTAAACACTAATTCACTAACTATTTCACTATCCACTTTGAAATGTCTCAAAAATGTAGTCCGAGTTTTTTGACGTAACGCGTCGTCAACGTTACGTCGTCAACGTGAAAAAACCGGTTACAAGATCACGTCAAAACCAGTCGAATATCTTTTGCTTACTGACAGCTACCCTTACGGTTAGGGGCGTCGCTGTTTTTGAGAAACACCCCTACAAGAATCGTCTACCAACCCCCTGTATAGCCGTCCTGTTCTCACTAAAACGCAAACATATATGTGGGTAGAAATTCAAGCGAAATTCGACCTTAATTACTAAGGAATAGGTTGTATTTAAAATGTAAAATTACCTTGGTTTTTTATTCGCGAGTAAATAATCGATTCGCAAAGGAAGCAAGTAACGCAATTAAGGGAAGATCCGTTCTCTCGAATCGTTGAAACTATTTTCGTGTTCTGTTAAGGGTAGGTTACATTGCGTTTATGTTTAATTATAGGCGATTAAGGCGATGTTAATTCTATGCAGAATTATTAATTAATCCCGATAAATATTTATGTAGCAGTTTATAAAATAGAAAATATATATTGTTGGCAAAGCTCACTGCGTTTCGCCATCTAAAATATAATCTATATATGAACATATAATAAAATCGCAAACGAGCCGTACCTATCTGTACGTTAAATATTTAAAAAGAAAATGTACGCATTGTAAAAAAAATCCTGGTCAAAAAAATGTTTCAGGCTTTCAGGATTTTTCCAGGATAAAAAGTATCGAATACGTTAATTCAGGTACCTAATCATGAATACATCAGTGAAAATCGCATTCAAATCGGTTAAGCCGGCTAGCCGACTAAATAACTTTTTTTTAAATACTTATTTTATGTATACAGACAGAGCTCGTTTACGATTTAATTATAATACTAGCTGATGCCTGCGACTTTGTCCACATTGAAAAATAAAATATACAACATTGAGAAAATACATGAGTAATATAACGCCTTACATGTTTATTGCTGAGACGACGGTGGCGCCACCACAATTTTTTATATTTTTAGATTTTCCCTCGGAAACAATACTTCTTTCTAGTTTAAAAGCACCCTATGTCCTTTCCTGTATCCCTGAAAATGTATATGCTAAATTTCGTGATGATCGATTGGGTAGTTAAGGCGTGAAAAGGTAACAGACAGACAGACAGAGTTACCTTTCGCTTTTATAATACTTATGGATGTTTACAGCTACAATGAGAAAAAAAAAATAGTCCGAACTATGTGCACCGGGTAATGTGCATCATTGTTTATTCTATTTCTATATTAAGGTTGACAGACAGGCTGACGGTCCACTACTAATTGGTGGTAGGTGGCCACCGTCGCCTATAACACAAGCAATGCTACAGGTGCTGCTGTCCATAGAAGTATTAAGGATAAGGTAAGTATACTTAAGGAAAAGATAAGAAAATGGGCTCTGGCATCTTATACTCACTCACCGAAACACAAAAGCACACATACTATTATTTCAAGGTATTCTTCTGTAAGGAGGTGGTTACTGTCGCCAGACGGGCTGCTCAAATGACTGCGAAACGCAGTGTGCCCTGCCATTACCTACTGCAATTTCATATTAGTACCTACTTGTAAAAATAATCTTTTATGGTTTCTTTTCCATTATTACTTAATATTAATACCTATTACCTGTTAGCGACCGGCCCCAGCTTAGCAAGGATAGAATTGATCTAAGAGGAAATTTGATCTATATTAAATATCTTTACAATCTTAAACAAACTCCGAGCTCAAATAACTCAAATGTTTTCAAAGTTCGAGTGAACAGGCATCTTTTGGGTAAGTTCGCTCCATCATAGGCCTCATCTTCGCTGCACAGCTGGATGTTGGTTATAAGAAGACTTTGGTTATAAGAAGAAAACTTTGGTTATAAATGAAAACTTTGGTTATAAGAAGAAAACTTTGGTTATAAGTAGAAAGCTTTGGTTATAAGAAGAAAACTTTGGTTATAAGTAGAAAGCTTTGGTTATAAATGAAAACTTTGGTTATAAGAAGAAAACTTTGGTTATAAGAAGGAAGCTTTGGTTATAAGAAGAAAACTTTGGTTATAAGAAGAAAACTATGGTTATAAGAAGAAAACTTTGGTTATAAGAAGAAAACTTTGGTTATAAATGAAAACTTTGGTTATAAGAAGGAAGCTTTGGTTATAAGAAGAAAACTTTGGTTATAAGAAGAAAACTTTGGTTATAAGAAGAAACCTTTGGTTATAAGAAGAAAACTTTGGTTATAAGAAGAAAACTTTGGTTATAAATGAAAACTTTGGTTATAAGAAGAAAACTTTGGTTATAAGAAGAAAACTTTGGTTATAAATGAAAACTTTGGTTATAGGATGGTCCATTGCTTACCATGGTAAGTAATGGACGCCCTCTCACATAAAAATAATAAACTTAACTTTTTTTAAAGTATTTTTGTAGTTTTAGTATTCTTTCGTCTGCATCATTCAAGTGTTCTGTTTATAAATATTAAGAAGAGGTAAAGTTTTTATGTTGAATACGATGAGAATCTTGGAAACTACTCATCCTATTTAAAAATTCCTTCACCAATAGTTAGAATAGAATTTCAGGATAAACATATGTTTAATATTCCACCAGCACCCAGCTATTTAAAAATAAAGATGTCAGGCGTTATACGAGTATCTTTTATTTTTCAACGGTCGCTTACATTAGCTTCTAGCAGGGCCGTCTTTACCCGGGGGTGCAAGGGGTGCGGTGCACCCGGGCGCAGAGCGCCCGGGGGCGCCTTGCCGAACCCTGAATATTTAGATATTTCATTGAATTTAACGCCATTGCACAGTTTAATATACTTGTTACGACAAATACGTATGCCCAAAAGTAAATATAAAAAAAATAGTCATCAAAAATAATCATTGTTTTACTTTTATTACGCTTTCGGCGCTTGTCATACCGCTCATGATGTGCAAGCTAAAATGACTCTTATTACTACACAAATAAAAATTTTATTTAATACAACACGCGCGCGGCAAAATCTCTAATCCAAAGAGAGTGTATAAAACTTGGCACATTGCCGCCCGGTCGCCCGCACTTGAAGCAAAATGATCTCTAAGTCAATAAAGTGTGAGTTCATTTGAAATGGGCGCACGGCGGCGGAGCGGCACCTATGCGTCTGTCATAGGCGAGTAATTGCTCCCTTTGATATAGCCGCCCGGGCGCTCGCACTTGAAGCAAAATGATCTCTAAGTCAATAAAGTGTAAGTTCATTTGAAATGGGCGCACGGCGGCGGAGCGGCACCTGTGCGTCTTTCGTAGGCGAGTAATTGCTCCCTTTGATATAGCCGTCCGAGCGCTCGCACTTAAAGAGAAATGATCTCTAAATCACTACAATTAGGTGTAAGTTCATTTGAATTTACAGCGCGGCGCGCGGCGCCTATGTAGTGTCGGTCAGTGATTGATCTGATATCTTCTTTTTAAGTAATTAAATTCGTTAGCTCATTTCATTTGCGACAACCGCCGAATTAGCACAGAAGATCTTAGTGCAGAAATTATTGAGATTTTGTGTAAGTTGTAAATGCATGGAATAAATGAAATTTCTTCGTCATAAATAAGAGAAAAAATATCAAGGTAAGTCAATTTTATTTTTTAAGTGTTAGGTCAATCATTATCATCGTAGCCACCTATCACCCACTCCTGGACATAGGTTTCTCCAAACGACAGCACGCAGTTCTCGACCATCCTCATCCAACTAATACCTAGGCGCCTACCGACTATGTTCGTCGGTCCAGCGGTGGGCTGGAGGGGCGTCCGAAGCTACGTACGTTCGTTCGTTCGTGGACAGTGGTTTCCACTCGAGAACTCGTCGGTTAAAATTAAAATACAATACATAGGTACAATACCGATACCCAAAAGTACTCATACCTAGCTAGAAAAATACATCATTGTTGACGCCATCGTGTTGGAACGAATGGTCCTGCTTGGTTCGAATCCTGGGTTAGGGAACAATTTTTTTGTAGTATTTGTTTATGAGAGAGAGTCATGATTGTTTATTTGTTTATAATCGCAAAAATACAAATTCTTAAGGGCGTGCAGCGCGAACGAAAATCTTCACTTCCAAAAACACTTTAAACGTGTGTAAATACAAAATTTATAACACAGCTGACTTGATACCTCATGACGTCATGCCATACGACAAATAAGTGCGCCTAAGATTATTTTTAACAGAACGTGGACCAATTCAGATTAAAAAAACCAACTATCCTTCAGATAGTAACATGAGGTCGTTTTCAGATACATATTACAGTAAAAAGTTACAAAATAACGAAATTATTCATCGAGTTTGGCTTGTATATTCCACATCTACTGATTCTGTTTTTTGTTTTCACTGTAAGCTTTTTAATATTAATGTCACTGCATTTAATGGCCCCACTGGTTACAAAGACTGGGGGCATTTGTCGAGAAATATAGAACGGCATGAGAAAAGTTCAGGGCACATATGTTCTTTTAAAAAATATTTGGATTTAAAAAATGACTTATTGAAAGGGCAAACAGTAGACTCGGTAAATCAAACTGAAATAGACCGCGAGAAAAAGAGGTGGACGGCAGTTTTGGAAAGGATAATAGAAATTATAAAATTTTTAGCAGGTCAAAATATAGCATTTAGGGGCACAACTGAGAAGTTGTATGACCCAAATAATGGTAATTTTTTAAAGTTGGTGGAGAGTATATCTAATTTTGATAGTACACTATCAGAACACATTGCTCGAATTCAAAGAACTCAGCATCGCATGCCACATTATCTTGGTCATAACATTCAAAATGAACTGATTAGTATAATTGCTGAAAAAATTAAAACGACTATAATTAGTCTTTTGAAGCAATGTAAATACTACTCTGTAATTCTAGATTGCACACCTGATATCTCACACCAAGAACAACTTACTGTTATTGTGAGGTTTATTTATTTAAATCCATCGACAAAACGCGCTGAGGTACGAGAACATTTTTTAGGTTTTTTACCTGTAACTGATACTACCGGACAAGGGTTGAAGACTTATTTGTTAGATTTTTTAAAATCATGCAATATTGAATTCGATGATTTGCGAGGCCAAGGATATGATAATGGAGCCAATATGAGGGGGAAAAATATAGGCCTCCAAAAAAAAATATTGGACATGAATCCTCGTGCTTTTTACGTACCGTGTGCTGCTCACTCCCTTAATTTAGTAGTAAATGACGCCGCTAAAAGCTCATTGGAAATTACAAACTTTTTCTCTATTGTCCAAGAAATCTATGTATTTTTTTCAGCATCCACATCACGCTGGGATGTAATTATGAAACAGATACCTACTTTGTCATTAAAACCTCTTTCAAATACGCGTTGGGAAAGTAGATTTGATGCTCTTAGAGCACTACGTTTTAACATGGATAAAATTTACGATGCATTATACTCTATTTTTACAAATAACAAGTATGATAGCGACACAAAAAACATAGCGAGTTCATTAATAGCCAAATTAAAGTCTTATAGATTCATATGTTCAGTAGTTATATGGTACAATATTTTACTAAAGATTAATATTGTAAGCAAAAATTTGCAAAAATCAGACGTAATTATTTCAGAGGCTACCAAAATGATTAATCTGGTTAAAAAAGATTTGGAGCAATACCGCACCGATAGTGCGTTTGAACAGTTGTTATCTGATGCAAAATTAATTGCTGAAGAATTAGAATGCGAAACAGAATTTAAAGAAACTGTTCGTCCACGTCCCCGAAAAAGACATTTTGATTACGAGGCTGCAGATGAGCCCATTTTAGACCCAACCAACAAATTTAAAGTATGTTTTTATTTTTTTATACTGGACACTGCTATCTCTAAATTAAATGAGAGATTCGATTTGCTGACGGAACACAATTCAGTTTTTTCACTCTTCCAAAACATTGAATGCTGGAGGAAATTAGAGTTGCATGAAAAAAAATCTCAATGTTCTCGGCTCCAACAAAAACTAACATTTAAAAATAGATTTGATATTGACGGGGAGGATTTATATAATGAATTAGAATTGTTACCAATGTTTTTTCCCAATGCATCAACAAGCACTCCCACTAATATTTTAAGCTATATATATTCTAATAATTTAATCTCCTCATTTCCTAATATCTCAACATCTCTACGTATATATTTAACACTGCCTGTTACAGTAGCTGAAGGTGAACGATCCTTTTCAAAATTAAAATTAATAAAAAATTATCTTCGGTCAACCATGACCCAAGACAGACTGACAAACTTAGCTATTATAAGTATAGAATCCAAAATTAATATAAAAATAAATGATTTAATTAAAATCTTTGCCGACTCAAAAGCAAGAAAAATTGAGTTTGTTTGATGTATGTACATACAATAAATAGATATTTAGCAATTAAATAATAATATAAACGAGAGTTGGAACTTGGATTGCTGGTGTTTTTCGCCATTACAATCACTGTTAATTGTAATTAACTCATAATTCTATTGATTTCTCAACTAACAGGTTCCTTCTTTTCTTTGTTTTTGCATCATGTTCTTTTTCATGTTAAAATAAAAGTATAATTCTTCACTTTTTTGAAAAAGTAGGTACCTTTTCTAGAGTGTTAATTCCAGAAACTGGACATAATGTCTCGAATGGAGAATAGTTTTGTTTTTTATTTGTATAATTGGGTTTAATTTGTATAATTTAAGTTTAATTTTAGTTTTGTATTTTAGAAAAATAAACAAATTATCAAAATTACGTGTATTGTGTTTTCTTGGTTGACTAGGACCCCTTTCATACTGCAGTGTGTCGTCGGTCGCGTGCCACGCTGCAGTGTAAAAGAAAACGAGGGCGCAGGCTGAGCCCCGCACCCCGGCGCCGAATAGACTTAAGACGGCACTGGCTTCTAGCTAGTATATCATATAAGTATATAAGTTATATCATATATTTATATGATTTTTCGGTATTAACTAGGGCTCGTTTTATCTGTTTTTTCATATAGTCGAAATCCCTCTTTTTAGGACTGAGCATTTTAAAACATCGTTTAGGTATAATGAGCACTGCCAATGTTTGGAACTCCCTGCCAGTGTCTGTGTTTCCGAGCTCATATATACCTAACCCAAATATTTTCAAAGTTTAAGTGAATAGGCATCTTCTGGGTGAGCTCGTTCCATCATAGGTCTCATATTCGCTACACGGCTAGATGCTGGGCCAAGAGAAAACCCATCTTTAATAAAAATAAAAAAATGTTAAACATCGTTGATTACCTCTTCTTATATACAAACAAACATAGAAACTTTACCTCTTTATAATATTAGTAAAATAAACAAATAAAAATTATCGTTTTTATCGCAGATTACATACAAACAAACATAGAAACTTTACCTCTATAATATTATAGTAAGTACCTACCTATAGATAATATCATAGACAAAATACTATTTAACCAGTGTAGTAGTGTTTTATCTATGATAACATCTACCAAATATTGAAATGTAGCCAATTTAATGAAGTAACGTAAAGTACGGTTTTTATAAGAGCCACTAAAGAATCTTTTGTGTTGTCAAAGTAATCCCCTCTTGATAGAATCGTAACCCTACAGATCTGACGTCAGTATTCGTACAAGGGCAATTATTTGGTAAATTAGTCATTAGGTCGCTCCCACACAAACGGAACCGCCCTCGGCCACCGCTTGGATATGCGTCTGAAGCCCCCCGGGCGCTAAGAGGGCTTTTGTTTTGTTAAACAATCATTTTTAACTTGAATTACTTAACGATAGCTTTATAAATTTGAGTAGTAAAAGACTAAATTAATAATGACATAATCAATACTAATAATAAATCTGTAAGGGTCGATCATGGAGTAAGTTACTTTGTTTTCAGAAATATCGTGTTTATAGGCTCTATACATGATACTGAAACTAAATTGACGATTTTTAGAATTTTTTTCTGTATGTATGTATGTATGTTTCTCCATAACTCTGAAACGAATTAACTGATTTTCATGAAACTTGGTAGATAAACATTTGGACGTACGGGACACAGGATAGGCTACCTACTTAATATTTTTCAACGCGGACGAAGTCGCGGGCACTAGATAGTAATAAATAAAGATTTATTTCAGACTAGCTGGCGATTGCGACTTCGTCAGCGTTGAAAGATAAAAAAAACAATAATATAACGATTGACATCTTATAACGCTATTATACTTTTACGTTAATTTTTTTTAATTTTTGATGATTTCTCGGGATCCACTTTTTTCTGGATGAAGGTACCTACCTACCCTATGTTCATTCCTGTATCCCTGACAACGTCTATGCAAAATTTCATGATGATCGGTTGAGTACTTGAGTAAGTATTGTAGTTCAGGCGTGAAAAGATAACATTACAGACAGACAGTTACATTCACATTTATAACATTTGTATGAGTAAAGAAATTATGGAAATATGAACTATTCAGACGGCAGCGCACTTGACTTGGTAGTATCTGTGGCGTTGCTTGTTCATATTAAATACTAGCGGTCCGCTCCCGGCTTCGCCCGTTGTGCATTTTTTTTACGTAAAAACCTCAACTCAATACATTCAAACAAACAAACCTACAAACTTTATCTCTTTATAATAATATTAGTTTATTAGTATTTGTATCTATACTTATATTAAAGTATAGACTATACAGTTTATCTATTACATATAATAAAATAGTAAACGAGTCATGTCTGTACATTAAGTAGAAAAATATAAAAAAAATTGTACACGTTGTAGGGTATATTTTACTGAGGCAACTAAATAATTTTTAGTTTTTTGTCCGTTTGTATGTGGTTTCACAGTAATATCGGCAGCCCTTTGCTCTATGGCTAATATGGTAGACCTCCGCACATTGAGAAGGATGTGCCGAACATTAAAACTTATATATAGTAAAAATTAGTATATATATAAATACAGGCCGTCCCAATACTATGCGACATAAAGGGAAAGTACCTTAAATATCGTAGATAGGATATTTTGCTGAAAGAAGACTTTGTTATTTTTAAAAGTTAGTACCTACTGCATTCAAAGATTTTCTAAAAATTCTTGCTTCGTCGGCAATAAATAATATTCTTGAAATTTGAATCAAACATTTTACGTTATTCCTTTCTTTTAAGATACTATGTTACTTAAGAAGAATTATTATTTTTTGTCCATTCTTTCGATTGGCATCATAAAAATACGGGTGATATTTTTTTTCACATTTAAGTAGGTTCGATTCCCAGACGAGGTAAGTATTTTTTTGAAAATCTTTGAATGGAGTATTACTAACTTTTAAAAATAACATAGTCTTCTTTCAGCAAAATATTCTATCTACGATATTTAAGGTACTTTCCCTTCATGTCGCATAGTCTTGGGACGCCCTGTATAGTAAAGATTAGGAACCTTCCACAATTACCAGAAAAATAGAACCTCTTCTATTCTCTTACCTACTGGATAATGTATATAAGACTTCTAGCGACATCTATAATTTGTAAAGTTCAACTAAACTATGTTTGTAATTCTTACCGACAAAGGGCCCCAATGAGTAAGTACAACAAATATACAACAGATGGCGCACAGGCGTATTGTTCTACGATTATAATCATCAATCAATACTAATAATAAATCTGAATAAAGTCAGATTCATTCAGATTTATTATTAAAAATCCAAGATGAAGTCGCGGGCACCAGCTAGTTTTTGATAAAACTGCGAAAGCTACTTTGTACGCTTTCTGATTTTGATACCTACAAGATTACATAAACTTGTAGCGACATCTGTGATTTATGAGTCATACTATTAGACGGCGGAACGAGTAATAATACTTTCAGTTATTAACAGATGTCGCCGCGGACACTGCACATTGTTTTAAATTTTATCAAAAATTTTTCGAAAGAACTAGTCTAAAAATTTAAAGCTCAATTTTTAAGCTTAATGACGATGAAAGTCAATTTCATTTAATTCAATATACAGTTATTTTTTTCTCGTTCTAGAATAGCATGCACTTTGCGTAATACCTATTAATCCTATTATGCAATTTTATAATATGGAAATTGAAAGGTATTCGAAAATTACTACTGTTATTCTCACTATATTTTTTTTCTTATTTTATAAGAAAAGAATTTAAAGAAAAATAGTAAACTAATATTTTTCGAATTCCTTCACTACGTTAGATATAGGCCATGTAGGTAATATCGGAAGTTTTTCAATTCCGGAATTGAGTTACAATACTGGATACCCAATATCGGAATTCCGAAACTGGAAAAATTATTTGGATTCTAAGAAAAAGTTAAAATTTATTAAACAAGTTTTATTATATTTACCTATCGACTCTTTAATGAACTTAAGCTATACCTTGCTATACAGGCTTTTCAATCTCATGAAACAAAAGAAACATTAAAATATTTTTAAAATACAGTCAATTTCAAATTCACGTCACGATCGTGTTCGTGTGTGTATGCGTCATGGTTGCGTTCAGAAAGAAGTTAGTAGTCAAAATATGGATATCGGAATAACGATATTGGAGTGTTTCATTTCTGGAATTGAAATATCGGAAAAATCTGTCCGAGATTTCGGAATTCCGGGATACATGCCTTAGGGGCCGTTCAAGTATTACGTAAGCACTATGGGGGTGGGGGGGATCTTTGCTTTGCTTATTTTGGATGACATGGGGGGTAGGGGAGTCTACATGATGATTACGTCATCGGTAGTTATTTACTTTTTTACACGAATGGCAACCCTCACATTGTCTTTGCTTGAAAACGAAACGCATTTTCGGGGATTCCCGCAACTCTATGTTGAATACCGTATCAGTAAAATCTAATTGCTATCCTAAATCTATTTTCTTATTTTAAAAATTATAACTATACTTAACATTATAATCATAATATTAAAAAAAAATACATTAATTGAAAAATGTTTACGTAAGCATGGGGGGAGTGGGTAAGAGCTTTGCTTACTTTTGCTGACAAGGGGGATGGGGGGGTCAATAATTGTAATATATCTGCTTACGTAATACTTGAACGGCCCCTTACTTAGATATGAGGATAGACTGCGTATAGGTATTTTAGAAAAATAATTCAGCCGTGTCCTGTCAGGGAAAGCCCAAAGAAGTTCTAAAGTTGAATCTCCAACATTCTATTGAAACCATTCAAACCCGCTATATCTGCTGTAAATTTCTGAATAGTTATCTCGCAGACTACTTAATGCTGCAGCCTACATCAACAGGTCAATGTTACCATGTCATGGAAATACCATCCAAGAACTGTACACCAAATTTAAATCAATCGAACCTGTGGAAGTTAGTGAGATCCCTTCGTCGACTAGGACAAAAAAATTGGATCAAAATAGGTCATACAAAATAGACACAGTCGATGATTAAAAATAAATAAGCCCTGTTTCCTCCGAATGTTGTTGTGTCCACGCTTTGGGAGCTACCTCTCCATACACAAATACACATAAACACAGACACAAACTTCAAACTTACACACTCTTTTTGCGTCAGGCGTATGGAGTTAAAAAATAGTCTGTTTTTATTTCAAAATACTTTATTCTGAACATTACGTAAAAACTCTTATGTATTCAACATTCGCTGAAATCATGAACACTAAGGCGTTGGAATTAATGTCCCAGGATAATAGGAAAACACGAAATAAAATAACAAGATATTTATAGAGAATTAATAATTATTGAGTTATAAAAAGCAATTTTACAATTATTATTCTATTATAAAATTACATTTCACAACACAACTTTACCCTGATTTATTTGTCTATCCTGGATTATCCTGCGACATCTTACTAACTACTTACATGATAAAACAAATTTTAGCCTTGATTATAAAATTTGCAATTTGCAATTTACAATTCGCGATTTGCAAATTTACAATTACATTTTAAAACGTCCCGGGTATACGTATACTTAATTAAATAAGAGAAATGCTCGTGTAAAGATTTATACTTAATTAATTAAACTTTTACACAAGCATTTCTCATATTTATTGCATTGCTAGTTAATTGCAAGTGTCTTTGTAACAATTTTAGTAATGGCAACACTAAAAAAAGTATTTTAAATTTTTCAAATATTTTTTATCGATTTTTTATTTTATTATTTTATTGAGCAAATTAAAGACAAAATATATAAAAACATTTCTCAATTCTAATTTCTATAATAAGTATAGCTGTCATCATATATAATATAATACCAACATTTTTTTTTCAAACATAATGTGTTCCACTAAAAAAAAAAACCATACACTATTGTAATTTAGACATTTTTTTTATAATAATCTAAACGAGTATTTATAAGAATCTTCTTCAAATTATAAAATACATATAATGAATTTGAAAAGAATATATAAATTGATAAATAAATTTAAAAAAATAAGCCTCGAATTAAATCAAAAATCTTGTAGATAAATAAAATTAAAGATAGTAATTTAAATTAAAAATGTACTAAAAGACAACGTCGACCTTTGAAGTTCAACTCGCGTGTTAACTTTGCAGTGTAATAACTTTTTTATTTGACCACAAGGAAGAACAAAAAAACCAAACACATTTCTTCAGAGAATACAATAAAAAAAAAGTTTGAACTTCATCGATACAAATCATCAATTCAGACATCACTGAATTGATTACTGCAGGTGAAAGAAATTTACGTAACACTACAACAGTTTTAAATAGTTTAGCCGAAACCGCTATACCGCTCCTTGGGAATTCGGGTGAAGAGGAGAGTGAGTTCACATGAGAGCGACAGATCTTAATCTTATGATATCAATTTACAATATTTTAAAACAGCTTTTGGCTTTTTGGCCAAATAAAAATAGATTTTGATGAAATCCGGGACACTTTTATATACAAACTAGCTGGCGCCCGCGACTTCGTCAGCATTGAAAAAGAAAAAAGTAGCCTATCCTGTGTCCTGTACGTCTAAATGTTTTTCTACCAAGTTTCATGAAAATAAGTTAATTCGTTTAAGAGTTATAGAGGAACATAATACATACATACAATACCTACACTTACAGATTTATTATTAGTATTGATGTATCTTTCACCCGCTACACACGACCCTAATATCACTGGCGATATCGACAGTGAAATCGGGGCTGAATCGGCGATAAAATTGTCTCTACACACGTCCTTGCCTGTCAGTACGTAACCGACCGTGCTACAGACTGCTCGTTTTTCCGAAATGCCGCCGACGCTCTCAAAACAGCAGAAAATAGGAATTGTCTTGGCACTTACTACGGTGCCACCTAACCAGAGACGAAAAAGGAGGATCTGGGTTAAAAACTGGTTAATGAAACGCCATGAATTAAGCCACATGAACGTCATGAGACATTTAGAAGCAGATGATTTCAGAAACTTTTTAAGGATGGATATTGAGTGTTTTGAAGAGCTCCTCAATATGGTGACACCATTTATACAGAAACAGGATACCGTAATGCGAAAATCCATAAGTCCGGGAGAACGACTTACAGTTACTTTACGTTTCCTAGCAACTGGACAAAGCTATGAAGATTTGAAATTCAGTGCCATAATATCGCCGCAACTTATGTCCACAATGATTCCAGAGACATGTTGTGCTATCTATAATTGTTTGAAACACTTTATTAAGGTAAGTAGACTGAATTCTTATAGAATAATTAAAACATCCATTTAAAAGTTTTATTTTATTTATTTATATTAAGCAAAAACATACAAGGTATTTAATGGGTAAGGCCAAAAAAAAACGTACCATAACATTCATGAATTAGTAACACACTTCTAGAATCTGTAACATTCGAGACTATAAGTAACATACGTGAGTCTTATAAAGCCCTGTATATATTGCTGATAACTTCTATGAAAATTACGATATTTTATATTATTATTATACCTATTAACTATCGCTAACAAAGAAAACCATGGATTCGCTAAATATACATAAATACAATTTATGTAAAGGTGTAAAAAAACACATTGCACATTATTTAATTCTTATATTTTCCCAAATAAAACAAAATGGATGAGACCTAAATTAAATCTTGATTATTGTGAAAAAAAATACTCAGTAAATCCTATATTCACTCAAATTGTCTTCGAACTCTATTATTCCACGGCGACATTTAATGGGAGAATGCAACACTTTGACTATGTCAAAAGAAAACATGTCCGATAAATCTTGTATTTGGGGCCAATAAAATGTACCGTTGGATTTTTTACGCATAAAACTTATTTTAACGTTAATTCCGTTTATTTCAAGACATTTTCCTACATAATATTTGGTTGTTTTATTTGTGTCAAACTTAACCAGTACATATTTACCCACTGCAATAGTAAAGTTATTTAATTTGGATTGGTTTGAATTGTTCGAAATAATATTTTCTTTATTAGTTTCATTTCCGTAAGATTCTGCAACTAGCTGCACATTTTCTGTATTTGATTTATTAATTAACAAGCCTGTGTTTTCGTCCAGAATAAATTGCGGACTATTTCGAGACTCTGTAGATTCGAAACTGGAGTTTTCTGAATAGAAAGTAACAATGCTCTCATCATCTGTTTCTATGTACTCAATTAAAGCTTGTTCTTCGATTTCCGTGCTGCTCTCAGAAGATGTACCCACCCTCCTACTTTTTTTAAATCTTTTTGTATTTAGTTCCTTTGTTCTATGCATTGTTTTTATTATTTGTTTTTTTCTTTTCAGGTCCCTATTGGCAGTCTTTTTCTCATCATTAATTTTAGTTTCTTTTTCAGAATCATGTTCAGAGCTCGACGTAAGCAAATGTCTTTTTAAATCTAGGCATTTACAGTAGCCTGAATGAATAGACATGCTGCAGAAACAACTTAAGCTTCGGTATTGAATTGCGTTCTCCATATCTGTGTTTGTGATTTGGTGCAACTGCATCGTCCCTGGTACAGGCTTTAGATTAGTTGGTACTTCGTAATTATCGATATCTGCTTGTGAAATGTAATATACCATAATTGAAGTATCCTCTTTTTGAAGTACATTAAAAGCAGTCTCAGCATCTGGTATATCTACACCGCGAGAAACGCAGTTGTCAAGCTTTCGTTTTATAGCAGCTCCCACTCCATCAGCTGCTCCTTTCCCATGAGATGATTCAGAAAAGTTCCACGTTGAATAACCGAAACCCATTTTTTTTGTGATCTTAGAAAATAAATAAAAATTTGCTTTTTGCCGGTATTGGCTAGTGGGCCCATCTGAAAAAAAGTGTATTCTGTTGATGTTTGGATATACATTTTTAATGTGTTCTAATATTGGAGCTAGGTGGGCCCATATAGCTTTAGGGCCGTGTTCGTTGCTGGGTGAGATCGTTGCGAATGTTTTTGGGCTATTGTCTTTTCTATATAAAACCCCGGTGTGAATTGTTGTTTGAATTTTAGATGCACCAAAGTGCATAGCTTGTACCTCGGTAGCTAATTTACATATCCAATTCTCAGAAAAATCTATATGTATAGCTACTTCTTTATCTGTTAAATTTTTCAAACACGTAGAATACTGCTTATATTGGTGTTTGATGTTATATAAATGCTTTTTAAATTCTCGTAACTCTTTAGTAAACAAGTCTATTAATTCTTTTAATGTTCCAATCTTTCGGTTTTTTATCATCCTCTTTGTTACTTTGGTTTCCTCACTATCTCTTTTCTCTTTGTATTCATGTTTGACCAAATTCCACTGTGTCCATGATACAATATCTGCACTATCTTTTACTTCCCAATTTAAATTTGTATGTTTATTGTTGCATGTGATGCAATCTCCATATGCACAATCTTTTGAATTTATATTACAAACAATTTCTGAAGTAATTTCTTCAATTTTATTAGTTTGAATCATTCCTATAGCTTTTAGCAGATTGCATTTCATAATTATATTTTCATGTTTTACGCACCCACATGTTTCTCGGTTCGTAATTTTTGGCGGTAAAACATAAAATGGTCGACATTTCTTGAACATTGAATATTTTAGTCTGCCTCCTTCAGATCGGTATTTTATGTATAGTTCTTTCAAAGTATTCAATAGGTATCGTATTTGTTGTTTCTTTTTTTTAAAGGTCCTGTATTCCTTTTTACCTGCGGTTGCCCTGCTCACATCATCTCTTTCATAAAAAAGTCTAAGTTCATTTAAAGTCTTGTTATTCTTTGCTTTCAAGTCTCGAGTTATACGAATCTTGCCTTTTAGACCTAAATAACGAGACATCAGAGACGCTGATTTATATTTGCGGACAATGTCATTATCTACCACCTTTTTAAGAATATTTCTTTCTGTGTTAGTTTTTGCGCTCTCGTATGTATTTTGTAATGAGTTCAATAAAAGATTGTGATTAAGTATTTGCTTCTTAACTCTTTCTTTATGTTCTGCGGGTATATCGGGTAAGTTCTCCTCGACAAAGCTTTCTGATTTTGTTGCAGGGGTCATATATTTGGGTGTCCTTTCATTATCAACGAGGTTAGAAGGTTCTGTCTCTATAGTTTGTCTTTTCATCTCATCTATGGTTTGTGTTAAATTTTCATTTTTTTTCTGGCATCTCTTTATTTTTTTTTGCAGTGTCTTAATTTTCTTCTGTAAATTTTTTATTTTATCTTCAAACGCTTTGCTCTTGATAGCCCACTGTCGTTGCAATTTGCGCCTCTCCGCTAGCCTTGCTCTTTGTAGAAGAACATCCGCATTTTCAATTTCTTTAGAATTTTCATTTATTTCATTCTTAGAGACGCTTGCTTCCCTTTCACCACATTTTTTTTCCACTTGTTTCTTCTTTCTATTTCTCCACTTCCTCCTTTCATTTTCTTTCTCTTCTTCGCCATAATCAGCGATTTTTTTCCTTTTTTTATTTCGTTCAGCATTTTTCTTTTTCATTATTTCGTATTTTTCAGGGTTTCAGCCTGCATTCTTTCTCTGTATCTCTTTTGCTTTTCAGCAGCCGTTAAAACCATCTGAAAAAATGATAGTGATATATTGACCGTATACAAGAATAATGGTACATACAGAATTACCTTTGTATACTATAGGAAAAACATTTTCCTTTAAACCTTTTGTTCACTCAAAGGAAATCACATCAAGCTTTAAAATTTGTAGTGCGACTCTACTGACTGTACGCACGGGTTAAAAAACTTTAGTATATGGACCGTCGAATTAGTGGGAGAGGTAGAAAGGGGAGTAGATAGAAGTGAAGGGGGATCTCTGAAACCTATAATTTAAGAAATAAATTAAAAATGATATTTTGAGGTTAAATCAACAAGACATTGTAAGAATCTAGAAGGGCAACCTAATGTAACCTATCGTGACGCCTAGTTCTTCCGCTTGACACAAAGAAAGCAACATATCCTACCGTGTGGCGCAAAAAAAGTAACAACAAAGACAAAGACTGGAGCGAAGCGGAGCGAAGTCGAGAACTAAGCGAAGCGAATCCCATTTCGGATCCGCTCGGAAGCCTCTTGCTCGCTTGCGGCTCCAAATTTTTATTTTTTTTCATTAATAGAGCAATTATTTCCGTCATAACAGCAGTTTTTTCCATTCTACGATATATACGGTAAATATTCTACGAATGAAAAAATGTTTTTTCTTCTATTAGTACGACAAGACGAGACGCAAAAGATAGCTGATTAAAAAATCACCTGGTTCAACGGTCCACATACTAAAGTTTAGCCACACACGGCTTAAAAGCTATTAATGTCAAAGTGTAAAAATTGACATGCCGTTGTTGATTGCGTTTATTATGAGTAAAATTTTAATTTAATCAGTCATACTCTCGTCAAAACTAGGTAGTTTACTTAAAATATGCAAAGCCTTACCGGCTTAAAATAAAAAATATTTTAACTCTTTATCAGTGATATCAACAATGTGATACAAACAAAATGACATTACACAATTGTGTACTCTGCTTAATAATAATTCACGAATGTTACGTAACACACTGGTAACACATGGTAACAATCGTGAATGAAAAACTTGCTCGACATAACCTTAAAACGTGTTTAATAAAATATATAAATGATTTATGACAATAACATTAGTTCAAGTTATCTAAAATTAGTAAAACTATTACAAAATAATATCAGAAATCAAAAACATGCACAAATACCTTGATAATCTCACCCACGAACACAATTTAAATTCCGACGACAAATTCACGACTGTTATATCCAAGCACTTCTGTCAAAAGGGAAAAGACGGATTACGTTTCTGATGTTGTCCAGCCTGTGTGATAGAGTTGCTATACGCAAAAATGTTTTTAAAATTCCGTTCACGATTGTTTGTGGATAAATAAAATGGAAACATACGTGAAGTAACGCTCGGGAACAAAAATGAGGACGTTTCCATTAATCAAAATTTATATATTTATATTATGTTCCTGAAGCGATACAATTAATGAAAACACATAAATAAATATCTAAATATCGATTACATAAATCGAATTGAAGATATGTGAAAGTATATAATACTTATCCCAAGAAAACTTAAGGCAAAGTGGAATGCGACATGAGAACTTTCTTCCGTGTTAACAACACTGTTCGTAACAAATATTTAAATTTATCTTGAATCAAACTTACATTTGTTATTTTGAGTTTTTACAATAATTACATAGTTTAGATAGTATTTATAAATAATATTAGGGATGTTTTAAACTTTCGAATTTGCATTTAATGTTGATCAACACAAACGAGACACTAAAAAAATGTACAAGGTACAATTTTTTTTGGCCTTACCCTAATACTATTTATTTTATTTTTTATTAAAGATCAAAAAGTCCTTCATGTCTGAGCCAGTTCCTCTTTGAACTGTTGTGTCACTTGTACAGTTTGGAAATTCAGTGGTAAGATTTATGTCGGTCGACGATGAATGGTCGCGTTGGTTGGATTTACGTATTCAGAAGAAGGTTGTTCAAATGTATATTGTGGGATAGACTGTAGAAATGGTTGTACAGTGGAGTTATACTCTGGAGATGCTTGAGGGAATTGTGACATCATATGATGTTGGGGTGGTTGAGGAGAAGGTTGTACCGTATGCTGTGGAGGTGTTTGAGGGGATTGTGGTATAATAAATTGTGTAGATGATTGAGGGGACGGGTGTATCGCATATTGTGGAGATAGTTGAGGAGACGGTTGTGCCAGATATTGTTGACATGGCTGCGGTGATGAATTTGTCACCGAAGAGCCAGAGGAATAATGATAGTAGCGATGTGGAATGCGAGGATGTAATACTGTGTGTTGTGGAGATAAAGTGATACTAGATTCGTCTGCCAATTTGCCAAGTTTTCCGTAAAATAGGGCATCATTGATAATTTTTTGTTGATGGATCACTTGTTGCAATCACTTGTTGATGGGTACTCAGGTTTTTTAATTGAACGCCTATTGACTTTCCTATTATCTCCCAATCATCGTCTTGTCGAGTCATCATTGTCTGAGCAGCATCCAGCAGTTTTTCTTGTTTACTTTGTATGGACATTTTCTGCTTCTTGGGCTGTGAACTTTTTCCAGAGTCCGCGGGCCCCTCTTTATCACATATTTCTGTATTTATAATTTGTGTCGATGATGTCGATGCTGATATATCTGGTGACGTAACGTTCCCTTTACTTTCTGTTTCAGATGCCTGCAACGCAAAGTGAATGGAAAGATAATTCTAAAATGTTTGAAGACAAGTGGCAATTCGATCACTGTGTTGGTGCAATAGATGGGAAACATATATCCATAGAAAAGCCACCGAGGAGTGGCACGTTATTCTATAACTATAAAGGCTTTTTTAGTACAGTTCTGTTCGCCGTAGTAAATGCAAATTATGAGTTTTTATGTATATACATACTGGCATTAACGGAAGCGTCTCTGATGGCGGTGTCATAACTCATACATCACTGTATAATAAATTAATGACAGATAAGTTACATCTACCACCATCGTGTACGTTACAGGGCACAAATATTTCAGTGCCCTACACGTTTTTGGGAGACTCAGCATTCGGCATTAATAGACACATTATGAAGCCATACCCATTTAAGAACATAACTCACGAGAAAAGGATTTTCAACTACAGATTATCACGAGCAAGGAGAGTAGTTGAAAACGCGTTTGGAATTTTAGCAGCACGTTTTAGGATATTTCGTCAAAGAATAAGTGTGCACATTGATAATGTCGACAAAATTGTGCTCGCTTGTTGTGCCTTACATAATTATTTAAGAACAAAGTCAAAAAATTATATCACAAAAACATGTGTCGATGCTGAAAATATCAATGATTCTACTTTTCGTTATGGTGACTGGCGGGAAGAAACCACAGGACTTGTATCTCTAGCGCAAATCAGTGAAAAAGAGCGCAATAATGAAGGCAACAACGTGCGAAATAAATTTACAACTTATTTCAATGGACACGGCAGAGTTTCTTTTCAGGAGGATATATTGAGAGTAGTTCCTACATAAATTTAGTGTGTATGTGTATCTGACAAATAAAACATCAGTTTATAAATTGCATATATTTTTTTCTTACCTCATCCAAAGTATCCGTTCCAGGTCGGCATGGCTCCGTCGTCCCCTCTAGAAATTGGAAGAGCCCCTCTTCCATAACGCTGGTACATAGATGTCATTGGACCCCGATCCTGTTTGCTTGGAAGCATTCACCTGAAACACGTGAATTGAGATGTACCAAAAAGCGTGAGCTTAAAGTAGGTAGCTCTATTTAAGAGCGTATAACCCTCTTTTGGCGGGAAAATGAGAAAAAGACAAATATATTGATTGAGAAGGAATTTTAGTAAAGTGCTCTATTCATTGACTGGGTAATTGTATTTACAATTTTTTAATACATTTTACAAAGTTTTATATTATTAAATGAAGCAACAAACGAAAAAAAAGCATTCTACATGATCTTACCTTCTTCAGCTCTCTTCCATACGTAGTACGCATATTCTCAAGTTTTTTCTTGAAGTCAGCCAGCGATGTACCTCTGCCGATCTCTTCATTAAAAATTTGCACTAGCATTTTGAATGCCTCCTGTCTCATGTCGCGGTTGAAATAGTCTTTTTGTTTTTTGACCCACAAATATGGTAAATCTTTAAATAAATCAATGACTTTTGTCCACGCTTCTCGCTCATTTTCCTTCGCCATATTTTCGAAATAAAAAATAGTAGCCGTAAGCACGTCGTATCGCCCGCGGCGACAATAGTAACCGCAAGCACGTCGTATCGCCGCAGCGCTCGAGCGCAGACTGCGCAAAAATCAGTTCGGATTTCGCTACACACGTCCTGACAACGCTCCCTGAGCCGATAATCGTCCCTGAATCGTGAGCTCGCCCGTAGCGATAAAGGGACGAAAAAAATCGGGTACGATTTGCCTACACACCAGGCGATTTATAATACGATCTAGGGTCCTCCCCACCACTGTCCCGATATTGCCAGTGATTTTAGGGTCGTGTGTAGCCGCTTTTTGTCTGCTCTTTCTTTTTTAATATTCGGTTGATTGGAGAAAACTTTTATTTTGTGTAGAAAGGCATGTATGTGGTCGCTGCGGCTAATAGTTTGTGGCCGCATTATGGACGACACGCACTAGCGTTCTTACGCCCTGCGGCCAGTGTCCGAGAGAGTTGGTATTATTATGTTTGCGTTAGTTTCGTTCAGAATGCAGTTCAATATTGAGATAGTATATTATAGAAATTATACACTAGACCTTCCTTGTGGGATTGCCGGACGGCTGGCCGCAAATAAAACCATAGCTCTGTGGACCCGACTGTTCATAGCCGCATAAGTGCGCGTTCACTCTTAATCATCACGTCATCACGTTATATCGCACGACCCGTCTGTGGATATTTTAGCTCTTGTGCGTCCGACACAGGCAATCATAGACTACGGATGGACAGACTACTCCCCCGCCTCACCGCTTACTTACGTAAGGCGTGGTACAACGGTTCCGGTCAAATTTAAACTGTTACAGATGGCGCTTATAAAAATGTTAAAAAATCTAATACGGATATATATGTGTGTATATTATAAGTTTAGCGAATTGGCTATAAAACAGATACGCAAACAGTATTAATTAACGTGAATAGTAGGTCTTTTACGAATGAGACTATCCTGGCACACTGGGTCATAAATCATTGAAGCGCTAGGGTTGTGCATGTTCCGCACGCATTGTCGATACCTTGAGTGTTGCTGATTATTTTTTTTTTTATTTATTTTTTTTTTTTTTTTTCAATTTAATCAACAATCAGTTGTAAGACTAATTGGAAATTTTCTTCGTTTTTAGTATAAGTATGATGTTTTATACTTTAAATTGTGTATAATTTTAGGCTGTGGATTGTGTTAAGTAAATAAATAAATATGATTAAAAATACAACAAAATATAATAAAATATATAAGTGTAATAAAACAAAAGTTTTATTTACATAATCGATAGTGATGCGCTTGCCATCATTATTCCGATGGCGAAGCTGATGCTCCAACGTTTTATGGCCCAGTGTGCCAACAGCGTTGGCGCATACTATAGTCCGAAAAAATATTTCGGGAGACGATGAAAATTAATTCTAACTTTTACTAAAGCGCGGTCGTCTCACGGACTAAGTTCTATTCTCTAATAAAAATTAAGTTACATTACAATAAATAAATAACTTTTCCCTGACTAGGCTTCGGTAAGCACAAAGGAGTGTGCTTTTTAAAAAAGTAATATTTTTATTTTTTACTTATATTTAAATGAGGTTGACCAACATACAAACTATCTCCGTTATCAAACCAAAATGTGCTATGTGCACTTTTTTGAGATTCCAACATTTTGACCTTTGTGCCTTATTTATTGTATTTAAAAAAAAAACTGCTAATTTCTTATTTATGGGCACTTTTTGTCTATATTATGTGCAGCGGCTAGAATATGTTATGTGCAAAATTTACTCTATTATCAAAATACAGTAGAAACCGGATATAACGACTTCGTTTACAACGACATATCGGTTACAACGACTAAATGGCAAGGTCCCTATTGAATGCCTATAACGATTTAATGTTGCTTATAATGACTATCCGTTTATTATGACCAAATTTTGTGGTCCCATGGAAGGTCGCTATAACCGATTTTCACTGTAGTATTATTTTCAAATTTCACATTTAAAAAAAAGTTTACGTATAACAACACTAACTTTCAAATAAAATACTTATGTTTTTAAAAAAACCTTTCGAGTACAATTTTTCATGTACAACACCAAAACACTTTTTTTAAACCTTCGTGTATTTTCAAAGCTTTTTTTTTTGTTATCATTAATTTCAAATAAAAAACTTTTTTTTAAAATTTTCATTTAAAAAATTTTTCAAGAACACTTTTTTTTTTCAATATCTCAAAAGTGTACTTTTAGCACATAGCAGATTTTTATTTGACAACGACGTTATGTTAATAAAATTATTGCCTCAATGTGGTCAAAGTTTCACAAGAAAGAGAAACCTTTTTTTTTTTAAATTGCAGGCACTAACATCAACGAATATTTTTTAATAATAATCACACAATTAAAGAAATTTAAAAGATTTAGTACCAATTTTGCAATATGATGTAATTCACAATTTTATTATACTGTATTTTACTTTTTTATGGTTCACATCTGGGAACCATGTTTTTTTAAGTTCCCCAAAAACAAAGTTAAACACTAGACCCCAAAGTAAACAAACACATAATTATCATCGTGACTGAGATGAATGACTATTTTGAAATCAATGACTATTTTTTTATGATTACTTTAATGCTTAATGACGTCATTGACTAGAAAATTAAAAACTACCTTCAACTAATTTTTACTAATGACGTCATATCATACAATATTAATAAAAATATAATTATATCAATCAGGGGAACATAAATAATTAGGAAAATTGCGTTTTGCACATAGACTTTATAGAAAAAATAATAAGCGAATTAACCCTTTAATCGCTTGGTTTTTTAGGCCCCTAGTGCCAGGCTCGATTTTTTTTTTAAAGAGTAAACAACTTAATGATTTAAAAAGAAACATTATACAAATAGAGGAATTTGTCGTATATTATATCCGGCTCTGGCAAAATGAACACGAAAATAATTGTCGGATAAATCCGACTCTGGCGGCTAAAGGGTTAAAAGACTTATGTTCAAGTGAGTGTGAAATTATTTTTAATTTTTTAAAATTTAATGTTGCTCATAAAAGAAGGATATTAATGGTATTTCATTATACATAAATATTATTAAAATTTAAAAACGTATCAACATTGTGTTTAATTGCCATACTTATTGCTACTTAATTATCTTACAATATAATTATATATTATTTATGTATGAGGGTTAGAGAAAAATCAACAATCTTCCTTAGTATCAATCACTATTAATCTACTATAAGTTTAAAAAATAAATTTTGCACAGCAGAAGTTGGCGGTTTGATTGTAAAATTTAAATATATATTTTTTTTTAATTACTGCTGTCAAAAATTTCAGTAAAACTGCCAACTTCCACAGCAAAATTACTGTATATAGTAAGGTTTTCTTTTACCAATAATCTTTTTTTTACAAATTTTTCAACAAACAACATTGGTCTGTTGGGTAACCTTTTTTTGAACTTAATCCAAAATAAAATGCAACTAATCTATTATACATAACGAATTTATAAACAAAAAAATATATACTTACATATTTTACAAAATGTACACACGTTTTTGAGGTACGTTTTTACACAACCTAAGTCACAAAATAACAAAAAGATATTTACAAAATGTATTCGCTATAACCTAAATTGTAAAGTCGGAGTACCAAAAAGCTTCGTCAGTTTCCAAAGGTACTAAGAGTCTATGAATTTTTAAATAGACTCTTAGTACCTTTTGAAACTGAAGCACTTTTAAACTTTTAAAATGAAATTTTATTTTGACTTATAAAATTGGCCTGGTTGCAAGCAAATGTCGACTTTCAAGGTGACGAACCTTTTCTTACCCCGACTGTACTGTACTTTTTTACCACTATAAACACTAATAGGTACTGACGTGATCTGGTTATCACTATATTGCTCTTTATCTAAAAAAAAATAGGGTCGTGAACGTCGGGTACGTTTACGTTATTAAGAGCAATATTTTCTTTGAGCGTATTATATATCCAAAAAATTCGAATATACCATATATACCAAAAAAAATAATCATAGATCCTTTAGCTATCGAGTGGTGTATTTAAATTTTTGATGTAGACTATAGATATGTAGCTGCAGCATCAAACTTTTGTTTTTTTCTCATCAGCTTTCTGAATTGGCTCAAACTATGGAAGCAAATTTAAACTTGTCTTTACTCCTTACCTATGGAGGGTAGAGGTAAAGGAGGACCAACTTACATGGGTGTTAAACTGAAAAAGTGGCAAGCTAAAAGCATTAAATAGTGGTTCATAAATTGAACGAAATGGCGCTAGTGTAGCAATGGTGTTTGATATAATTAGTTGGTTGCGTAGTTCAAGAAATAACCGTAATTAAAATACCATAGACACTATTATACTTGGTAATAGACGAACTGAGAGTGCAAGCGAGAAAGCAGTCTCTTATGACACGAATACGAGTGCGAAAGAGACAGGAAACAATAACCGATAGAACTAAATAGAGAGATCGTAGAGGCACCTATAAGAACTGCGAATAGCGTCCTTCAGTTTTTGTGTAATTTCTCAAGGAATCCTTTTAAATAGAATAAAATTATTGTTAAAATCAACAAAGGGGTGTTGTTCAGTGCCTGGTTGTGAAGTGAATCACAAGAATAATCCAAATAATGAGACATTTCATAGGTAAATATGATCCACACACTATCAATTTTAAACGCCTTATTTTCAAGGAAAATTACGTTTAAGGAATATGGCAAATTATGTAATAAATGTAAGATATCACGTAGTTTTGTATTTTACATATATGTATTTGTCACTTTCATACATAAAAAAACAAGATTATGTGTCTGTGAAAATTTCCATAATTTACGTAGTGATTATTTCAATCATCGATATCGATATCGCATTTTTATTCTTTCCGAGTCACTTTGAAGCCCACAAGACCTTATCAACATACGTCTTTAGAGACATTTCACCTCAGCCATCTACATCTCAGGCACAACAATTAACGCCTAGGAAGAAAAAACTTATAAAAAAATGTGCAAAGTTGAAGAACAAGTTGTCTGAAAAACAACGAAACATACGCAATTTAAGAGCAAAAAATAAAAGAATGAAGGAGAATGTTGTTACCTTGCAGTCTGTATTAAATTAATTTTAAAAAAGGCCAGGTTCAAAAGACCATTACAATGAAATTACCTTGGCGTGTAGCAATGAAACACTGCAAAATTTAATCGACCGTGCAAATGAAATTAATACAGGAAAAATCAGACACTCAAAAGAATATAGTGACGAATTGAGACGGTGTGCACTTACACTTCATTTTTACAGTTCTAGGTGTTACAATTATATTAGAGAAAAATTTAGACACTCAAAAGAATATAGTGACGAATTGAGACGGTGTGCACTTACACTTCATTTTTACAGTTCTAGGTGTTACAATTATATTAGAGAAAAATTTAGTTTGTGTCTACAACATGTAAATACTTTGCGTACATGGTACAAACAAGTGGACTGTGAACCTGGTTTCACTGCAGTCTTTTAATGCGATAAAAGAAATAACGAAGAAAAAAAAAGATTGTTAGTGTTACTTTTGACGAAATGAGTATAAGGGAACATTCAGAATTCATTGGTGGAAAACATTATGGCCGTGTAAATATAGGTGATAATTTAGCAAGTGATGAGTCGGCAATTGCAAATCAGGTGTTAGTTTTTATGGTTGTGGCCATTAACAGCTTCTGGAAGTTGCCAGTTGGTTATTTTTTTGGTAGAGGTTATACATCTACTCAAAAAGCCAACTTATTAAAAAATTGCCTCGAATTGTTACTTGCTGCAGGATGCGATGTCATAAGCATAACCTTTGATGGGATTGCATCTAATTTAACAATGTGCAATTTACTTGGCGCAAATTTAAATTCTGAACCATTTACACCGTATTTTCAATATAAATCAAAGAGATACTTCATATTATTTGATGCCTGTCACCTGTTGTGGGGTCTCTTTTCCCGACCCCCGGCCCATTCGAGCCCCCCCGCATGGTGCCTCCGGAACCATTGCCGGAGGCCGAATTGCAGGGCCCTCCCGTCTCCAACGTAGAGTTCGAGGCGGTGAGGGAGCGGATCGGAAGAAAGAAGACGGCCCCAGGGCCGGACGGAGTCCCGGCAAAGGCCCTGGCGATAGCGCTAGGGCCGCTGGAGGAGAGGTTCCGGACGGTACTCGATACATGTATCGCCCGGTGCAAATTCCCGAAAAGGTGGAAGGCGGGGGCGACTCTGCCTTCTCCGCAAGGAGGGTCGCCCTGCGGACTCGCCGGCTGGATACCGACCGGTGGTCTTGCTCGACGATTCCGGCAAAGCCTTGGAGAGGATCATGGCTCGTCGGATCGTCGAGCACCTGGAGACTGAGGGGCCGAACCTAAATGAGTGCCAGTTCGGCTACCGCACCGGTCGGTCCACTATTGATGCGGTGGGCCGCCTAAAAAGGTGGACGGAAGAAGCCACCGGCAGGGGGGAGGCTGTTGTTGCGGTGTCGCTCGACATCCGCAATGCCTTCAACAGCCTTCCCCATGAATGCATAAGGGCGGCACTCAAGTTCCACAGAGTGCCGTCCTACCTCTGCGTCCTCGTCTTCGACTACCTCTCTGATCGGGTAGTGCTGTACGAGGGCGCAAATGGGCGAGTTTTCGAAAGGCCATTGGCGGCAGGTGTACCCCAGGGGGCTGTGCTCGGCCCCTTGTTGTGGAACCTGGGGTACAACTGGGTCCTGCGAGGCAACCTCCTTCTCAAGATGGAGGTTGTCTGCTTCGCCGGCGACACATTGGTCGCGGCGAGAGCGCAGACGTGGGAGCAGGCAGAACGACTAGCGTCAGTCGGCACCTCGATGGTCGTCCGGCGCATTCGTCTGCTCGGGTTGCAGGTGGCCCTAGACAAAACTAAGGCCATGGGTTTCCACCCCCCACGCCGCAGGATCCCTCCGGAGCTCCGCGTCCGAGTGGAGCGAGTCCGAATTCCGGTCGAGAGACACTTTAAGTACCTCGGCCTGACACTGGACCCCCGCTGGAGTTTCGAGGAGCATTTTAAGCTCCTCGCTCCACGGCTGACTGCAGCCGCAGCCACGCTCGGACGTCTCCTCCCTAACCAGGGAGGACCGAATTCGGCGTGCCGTCGACTACCACGGGGTGGTAAGGTCGATGGCACTCTACGGAGCCCCGGTCTGGGCGGGGTGTCTCACTCCCCGCACCCGGACCCTCCTGTGCAGGCCTCAAAGGGTCATGGCGACCCGGGCCGTGCGGGCGTACTGCACGGTCAGCCACGGGGCCGCTTGCGTGCTCGCAGGCACGCCCCCGTGGGATGTCGATGCCCTGGTTTTGTCCCAGGTGCATCGGCATCGGGTCGCTGCAAGGGCCCGAGGAGGAAGACCCGTCGCTGAGGACGTGCGACGGGTTCGCGCAGAGGCGCAGGAGAGGGCCATCCGGGACTGGAGTGAGGCACTCCGTGAGCCCAAATTCGGAGGCCGGACGATCCTTGCGATCCGTCCGGTGTTGAAAGCATGGGTGAGGCGCCGACGAGGCGGCCTCACCTTCCATATGGTGCAGATAATGACCGGGCACGGGTGCTTCGGCCATTATCTGCACCATATAAAAAAGGAGGAATCGCGGCAGTGCCACCACTGCGGCGACCCCGACGACACGGCCGAGCATACACTCCAGGTATGCTCGGCCTGGAGTCCACAGCGCCGCGAATTGAGGGCGGCGCTGGGTGGTGGCGACGTCTCACTGCCAAGCATGGTCGAAGCCATGCTTGACAGTGAGACCAATTGGAAAGCATTTGCCTCCTTCTGCGAATTTGTAATGTCGCAGAAGGAGGCAGCTGAGAGGGAGCGAGAGGAAGCGGCAGGTCTCGCTTCCCTCAGACGCAGACGGCCGGGCAGGAGAAGGCGAGCATATCAAGCCCGTCTTCAACTGCCCTAGGGGACCTACGCACACGGCTGGCTAGCTGTGTGTGCCTGCACAGGCTCCTGCCCCCCGTCTGGGGATTGCCCCGGTGTCTCCGGGCAATCCCCCATTGGCGTTAGCCTAGCCAGCGATGGCTAGGCCGCCCTGCGGCGGATCGGAGTTGTTGCCTCGGCAGAGCCCGGTCCACCCCGCTCAAAGGGCAAGGAGGCACCGGGGAGTTTTAGTGGGTAGTGGCCAGGACCGCTATGACTTAGCATAGCGCGGTTCGCTGGCTGACCCCCACATACCCCTACCGCTTAGCCAGCGGTAGGGAATCAATAAAAGGATTTCTCCTCGAAAAAAAAAAAAGGTAAATTTTTTCTAATGTGATATTTCATTTTTGGTAATTATTGTAAATGTTATTGATTTTTAATATAGCAATTTATACTAGCAACTTGTTTTATTTCAAAGCAATATCTAGTTTCCATTTTAATATTTTATTTAGTTCTTATGTTCAACTGTACAGAATCACCTATTGTGAGCGAGTTGTCTAGTGAAATAATAGTTATAAATAAAATATGATAACTCGCCCATTAACTCTTTGTTACTTGTCGATAACGAAGGGACATCTCTAAAACTCACTCACACACTTCTATAATCACGCACACTAAGACATTTCTGTTATGGTGACGCGGAATACGGGAGTCTGTTCGTCTATTACGAAGTATAATAGTGTCTATGTAAAATACTACTAGAGCGCCACGCCCCAATGCTACTACAGCGCCACCTAATTGAGCGTATTCGACGAACACATTCTCATGTATAGAGTTGGGCCTCCTTACCTCTATTATCCATTTCCTTACCTCTACCCTTCATAGCGTGACTCCAAGCACCGATTTCTGTGTTAAATGTGACAGCCGTCAGTTCTATCACTCTCTGCATGACAGACGTCAAAGTCTTCGCTAAGAGCGTGACAGCTGTCAGCGTGGGGATCAACTGAATACGGAAGTTGAAGTAGTTGTCAAGGTTTCTCCTGCTTTTGGTCGTTCTTCCTTTGACTCAGCTTCTTCATGACGTCCATCAGCATTTGCACGACGGACATGTATTCGCTGCGTCGTGAAGAAATCTCTGAATACTCCTCAAAACAATCTGTTAAAAAATAAAAACTACATTACACTATATGAAAGTAATGGCAGGGCACACTGCGTTTCGCAGTCATTTAGGCTGCTCGACTGGCGGCAGTAAGCACCCCCTTACAGAAGACCACCGTGAAATAACAGCATATGTGCCGTTGTGTTTCGGTGAGTGAATAAGAGATGCCAGATCCCTAAATCCTCCTGTAGTCGGCAGCGCGCTTACAGCACACCTATGGCGTTGCTTGTGTTATAGGCGACGGTAGCCACCTACCATCAAGTGGACCGACAGCCTTTCGTCGACCTTAACATTAAAAAAATGTATTCCCGAGATCAGAAAAAAATCTTGTTTATGCAGTTTTATTAAAACCTCTTAGTAAAAACTTCAGCTTCTTGAATTTTTGGTGAAAGATAAAATAAAATTTAATGGACTGACGAAAGCACGTTTGAAAAAGACGTTCATTAAAATTTAAAGGACAAAGTGTCAAAGGTTGCAAAAAGATTTTTAATTATGATTCAATTAAACTTTATTTTTAGTGAAAACTTCTTTAGGCGCGTTGGGCATTTTTGAGATGGGATAAAATCATTGAACTCGTGACACTGTTACGTAATGTAATGTATATGTATATTAATTAAAAAAATAATTTAAAAAAAAGAACAATTTTTGAGATGGGAAAAAACTATTGAACTCGCGACCTGTAACGTAATGTAGGTAATGTAATGCAACATAATGTTTTTGTCTATGTTTTCACTTCTGACGTGCAGTCCTACAACTGACATGTTTTTTTTTATACAAAACTTATAGAATGAACAATTGAATTTATGATTGCATTTAATAGCACAGTTATTTGGGATTACACAAAAAATATAATAAATAAGTGCAAAATTAGAAAATTTGTGATAACATAGTACCCAAAAATGTTGTCCAGGGTGAAGATTTTCCACACATTCAAATTTTTCTTACTATTAACCACTATTATTTCTTAACCACGTGACCTGAATTTTTTTTTTCTTATGTTTCCCAGAGCTGTTGGCGTTGAATTCTGGGACACCCTGTATATAATATATAAAAAAAAAAAACAAATAAAATACACTGACCTGTCTTCTAAAGTAAAAGGTCTCAATCCTTTCCTCCGAATTGTGTCATTTTTGTAGTTTGAAAACTTTTGTGATTTGTAAGGAATCTCGAGACTTTTCAGCTTTAAAAGATTGTGAGCTTCTTGGATGAGCAATAATTATAATTAGAGACGATGGGGCTTGGAGATCTTCTAATTACTTGAGAATTGTTCTTCTGAAAAACCAAATAATTTTCAATTATGATCATGAATATTAAAAGTTTTAGAGAATTTGTTAATAGTACTCTTATTTTCATCGTAACAACATCGTCAGAGGTTTGAAGAGTCATGTTGCACAACATGAAGATGTGACAAATTTAACCATAGTTAGTCTATATATCCGTCCTGAAATTTTATTCTAACTATTGGTGATATTTTTTTAAATAGTTTTGAAGATTACCTCCTACATATAAACAAACATTCAAACTTTACCTCTTTATTAAATTAGTATAGATTTATTAAAGAATTGTAGGTTCGAATGTACTGAATTCGAAAGTACAACAATGTAACAATAAAGTAATCCATCAACTCAAAATTATTATTAACTCAAAATTTTGTATATTAATATTACGTTTTAAGTCTAAGAAAACTTCAAATGAAAACATTTTAATGCCAAATTTTTCAGGTATTTGGATGAAATAACAGAACACTTACCAAAATTTTATGTGTTTTATTTTTGTGAAGCTTGAAACCCCGACATCTTGTGAGTCTCATAACTATTCTTGAATAGTTTAAATTCTGGTTAGAATTTTTCCGCGGCCATAAACTGCTACAAGAGTGAGCTGACACTATTGGATTCTAACACTGGTAATGAATACATCATCACAGGATTCTAAATCAATAATGAAGCCATCAAGTTCCATGTTAGTTTTGTTATCCCTCCGAACGGATTCTCATGAAGATGTTTCCTTCTTGTTAACTGAAGATAACTGCATTTACTAATGCATGGTGATTATTGTACAGCTCTTTGCAGCTACATATCTTTGATGGGTTAAATCACGTGATGATTCAGATTTATAAATTCCTTTGTAATATTTCAAGTTTAAACAATATATCAGTCTGTTATGTACACTTTTTGGAGCTTTATCAAAGAAAAAACACAGCTAACCTACAAAATATAACATATATGTTTTACAAAATGTACAGAGGTTTCTGAGGTTAGATTTTAAACAAACTAAGTCAAAATAACAAATAAACAGATGTACAAAATGAAATCACTAGAACCCTAAACGTCTAAAACACTGTCATTGTATGTACTTTCTAACACTAAACACTAAAAGGTACGACGTGACCTCGTTATCACTATATTGTCATTTGTCTATCTATTGCACAGTACTAAAAATTAAGAGTTACAATAATTGTCAACATTAACTCTAAAATTCTTGACAAAAACTGTTATCACAGATACAACAGTGGCCATGAACAGATGGACGAAGGCTACGGTGCGTTTTGCGAGAGCTTGAATCCAAGCACAGACTTCGGTGTTAATGTGACAGCCGTCAGCTCTGTCACTGTCAGCGTGACAGACGTCGAAGTCTTCGCTAAGAGTGTGACAGCTGCCAACGTGGCGATCAGCTGGATACGGAAGTTGAAGTAGTTGTCAAGGTTTCTCCTGCTTTTGGTCGTTTTTCCTTTGACTCAGCTTCTTCTTGACGTCCATCAGCATTTGCTCGAAGGACATGTCTTCGTTGCGTCTCGAGGGCATAGCGGTCGGACCGTGAAAAGAACTCTCCACATACTCCTTCAAACCGTCTGTTTAAAAATATAAAAAAAACTGCATCACATACAATTTGGTATTTTTATTATATTTTTATATGTGCCCAAGAATCCCATCCTAAAATTTTTCAGTTTCTCTCATACATAAACAGTTGGAAACCACTTATTTTTAGAATTATTATAAAATAGAACGCAAAGTGGGCCGATTTTTTGGCGGCCAGTGTAAATAAAATAAAATTATATTCTATGTAAGCACAGGGAGCCAAACACTCGGGTAATGAAAACTGTGATCCAGGTTCGAATTCTATTTTATGTGTGAATTTATTTTTTATTTTATTTTTCACTTTTTATTTTATGTTTGAATCACAAATGATGATCAATCGGTATAATTGTAAAGAAAATTAGAAAATACAGATAAAATCCTACCGATTTATAGGTGGGGCTGCCTTGTTGAAATATAAGTTCCATGGAGAGATCTGATTTTTCTTAGCTGTAGTTACTTAAAATGAGCTTAAAATATAAAGAGCCATCTTTTTAGGGATAAAAGAAATGTGCTCACCCAAATCGGCGTAGGTCTGACGGCAAAACGCTCGTCTCCCACCGAAACCGACATCGTATTGCGGGAACTGCGAAGCAGATTCGACCGCAGTACATGCGTCCCGTGCTCGTTCGTACGTCACGAAGCCGTAACGTGTACTAATTTAAAATATATACATATATTATATCATCAATTCCATAAAGTCAACACTGAATTATTTTACTATAATAAAAAAAGATCTCCAGGCGACTAGAAGAGCCCATTTTCCAATTCCAGCAGCTTACAAATTCCATACTACGTTATTCCACGATTACTCATTTCATTAGTTATTGGTCGTAGCAATACATACATTTTCGCGGGTTGAATTCTTGTAATTACTGATTAAAAGCCAAATTGTTATTTCATGAAAAAATTCGTAGCTATGGTGCAATTTTTAAATTAGATGGTCAATAGTCAGTAGCTATAAAGGTTTTTTTCTACAATATTGGTATTGCTAGCGTGTTTTATTATTTTCGCGAGTTCAATGAGAGCCGCGAATGTTTTCGGTTATTCACATTATATATTATATTAGTAAGTTGAGACAACAAATTCTCCCAAATACCTAATGCATTTGGGAGAATTCTAGTATATCGTTTTCAAACAAAATTTGATAGTTCACAGTAAGTTCATCTAACATCTAAGTCCAGAGTCAAAGTATGTTCACAAACGATCACAGCCCTCAGGGTGACAACGACAACTTCCTAAAACGTCTTTTCCAAAATAGTCAATTTTCGAAAATTACAACTTACTAAGGGGTGTCAATTTCGGCCCTCAGTTGTAAAATGTCAAAAAGGTCAAAGTATAAAAATGACCACTTCTAAAATCGTACACTAAAAATATCGGATGTCTAAGTATAAAAATGACTACTAGTTTTACCCCGGCGGACCAGGGTATTAATTTAAGGATTTGTCGATTTAAAAAATTGTCGTTTTAGAACATTGACATTCTAAAAAGTTGTCGTATTAGGATGTTGACATGCTAAAAAGTTGTCGTTTTAGGAAGTTTTCGTTTTAAAAGTTGTCATTTTAGCAACTTGTCGTTTTAAGAAGTTGTCGTTGTCACCCTGAGGGGATCAAAGGCCGTCTCATTCGTGCGTCATAGAAAAGACTGAGATAGAAAACTCACCCGTCCTCCTTGCTGTGTATCCGAACTTCAATAATGTACCCAAATTTGGAGAATTTCGAACGCAAATTTTGCTTAGTGATGTCTCTCTCTAACTTGCCCACAAACACAATCCTTCTCTCTTCCACTGGTTTGTTATTCTCTCTGTATCAATTAGAAAATTATTTTTAAAAACTTTTAGATTTATTTAGCACGATAAAAATAACAAAATTATAATACTTGTAAATACTTATAATTAAATTGTTAGACCTTTTCATTTTCTATCAATTTATTATTCTAAAATATTAGACTTTGTAGTTTTGGCACAGCCAAATACTGTAAGTCTAAAATATTGAAATTTGGAACATAAGTTTATTTTATAATTTAAGCATCCACTTAGATTTAAAAGATTTATCTGTGTCTGTGCGTTTGTGCACGCTAATTTCACGAGAGAACTTAACCAATTTAAATACGGTTTTTACTGATGTATTGATTATTACCTAGATTAAACTGTAAGATACTTTTTATCCTGGAAAAATTTTAGATTCCCTGGGATTGCTTAAAAATATAGAAAATTGGTACCACTGTCGCGTGGCAGAGCCACCGTCGTCGCATCAATAATCCTTCCCTTCCTCTCCCAGCCGGTGGGACGTTTGCCTATGAAACACAATTCATAAAAATAAAAAATCCCACTGACCTCTCTTCTAAAGTAAAAGGACTCGTTTCTTTCCTCCGAACTGTGTCATTTTTGTAATTAGATGACTTTTGCGATATGTACGAGCCTCTAGACTTTTCCGAATAACTCGTAGAAGATGAGCTCGAGCTGCTCGACGTTGATGAGCTCAACGAGGAAGAACTAAAAGCAAAAAATAAAAATTTCATAGACTGCAAACCAAGTGAAATCTCCTTTAGGCGAGCTATACACTTTATTTTGTGTGTATTTGAAAGAGACTCAAGTGAAACACTCGGTTTTTTAGCAAAATAGGGTTAGAAACCTTAAGATAATGGGGTTAGGCCTAAATGTTTTGTCGATCAAAAACACTCTGAAACAACTTGCTAATTAATAAAAAATGTTATTTGTTGGAAAATTTTATTACTATTGTTGAAATGGACGGAAAATGTGCAATCTAACAATGTTTATGGACAATATTTTGTTAGAATTATGTTAGCCTTTACACTCGTTCGGGTAAACTCGGTTCGAGTCGACTGAGGGAGTAAGAGATATATAGTCAACGCGTCACTGCTATACTCGCTTGGCGATAGAGATAATTAATATATTGTAAATGTTATTAATTTATAAACACAAAACAAAAAAAATGTTTTTTGTATTATTAAACCTCGCCTTGATTGAAGTTTTCACTTAAGCACACACTTTGTATTGCTCAAAATAAATAATACTACCTGGACGAAGAAGAACTTTCCGATATCGTTGGCTTCCTTGTCGAGTTAAGTTTAGGAAGTCTAGATGGACTTTGATTCTTGGATTGCTGGTTCGTCTGTGGACCGAGTTTAATCTTTTTGGGGGCTGGAGATGCGATTCTATGTCTGTTGGTCGATTTAGATTTCGATCTGGAACTTTTACAGTAATCTCTGTTATAAGAGGGAGATCTGCGCGAACGACACGGCGATCTTAACCTACGATTTGTTCTATATGGTGATACCGATCTGCGATAACGATAATGGTCATAAGATCTAGATCTACGAGATTTAGACCGACGAGATCTACTGCGGGATCTTCTGTGTTTTGATCTGGAACGTCTTATTGGATACTTTTTACGCGTCCTTCTATCTTTGGAGCGTGATCTTCTCAATTTAAATCTAGAGTTCTTTTCGCGAGACTTTGACCTCTTTTCGTGTAATGTGTAGAGTCTTTCGTTTGATCGCGACCTCTTTAATTCTTTAACATCTGTTTTTGCTACTGTGAACTCTTTTCTGTTATCGGGTTTGACAGTTTTGGATTCTTTTTGTTCTACTATATGTGTTGATGGACGAACAGGACTGCCATCACTTTCGATGGACATGTCACTGTCCTTTCTACACCTTTTTGCGGGAGCCTCTGTCCATGCGGGCAAGTCAGTTTGAGTAACACCGTCTGAGGTGTTAGGTTTTTTTCTGCATTTTTCTAAATGTAGAATTACTTTATCTTCGCCGTGTTCCATGGCTGCATCGAAATCACGAATTATTTCAGTCTGAAATGCTAAGGTGGTAGCATTAAATTTCTCAGTTGGAGAATTTGATTTTGATATCCTGCTGTCCTTATCTGACTTTTTAACGTCTTTCGTTGCTTTCTTCATGACCACATCTTGGATGCTAGCAAATAATGAATTACTAGTTATCTTCGTTTCAACTTTTTTCTCAACACTTTTAAGTGTAGCCGCGATGTCTTTGTATCTGTCTTTATTTTTATTTTCCGATTTTTCTCCAATATGTCTTGATTTCGTCGTTGAATCGAACACATTTTCTTTGCTCACATGATCGGATTTCTTGATCTTAAAGTTTATGGGAGATTTTGAATCTGAAATTTGCTTCATTTTTTTATTTTCTATTTGGCTTCCTGTTTGAGAGAAAACATTCTCATCAGTATTGGTTCCGACACTGACTAAAATGATTTCTTCGTAATAAAGTGGCGAGTGTCGCTTAGATTTAACGGGAACTTGGGGAACTTCGTTGGTTGTCGTCGTTAGATTTGGTTTAGTTATTAAAGGTAGTAAGTCTGTTATTTCCACCTTGGGTATTATAATGTCTTCATCACGTTTTATTTTCTCTTTTTTCTTTTTTGTTTGCAAAAGTATTTTCCGTGATGCCTCTGCGATAGGATCAAAAACTTTTGGCAGTTCCGTGGGTTTAATTTCTTTTACCACCTCTCTTGGTGAAGTCTTGGGGACAACTATAACATTGTTTACAACAGGACAATTTAAATCTGGGAATATTAATTCTGGACTAACTGCTGCAGAACTATTGTTAGAACCGACAATTCTCCGCCTTTTATATTCTTGCAGATTTAACTTTCTCTTTTTAACTATTTGCTCTGATTCTTTCTTAACAGCGTTAATTGTAAGCAACTTCATTTCTTCTTCAAATGATTTCTTCGATATTTTCTCCTGATTATTTTTAGGCAGTTTAACGTCACTCTTGTTTGTAAATAGTTCATTATAAAATTGCTCCGGCTTAGTGACCTCGATCTTACTGTTTCTCGGTGCAGTATTATCTGCTGGCTCACTTTTAATATTATTTACGTGATTCGATTTATTTTCTATCTTTACAGCATCTTCCACTTTCTCCGTATTTATAGATTTTGATTTTTCATCTTCAAGATTCTCTTCGGTTCTGTTTTCAACCAAATTATTAATAATAACTGATTTGTTTTTAATTATTAACTTAATGCTACCATTAGTGGTTTGACTACCATTTTCACTTGGTGTAGAAACACTTTCATTAGGAATCACAGTACTGTTACATTTGCTATTACTTGCATCGACATCACTATGTGAGGGTGATAACTTATTCTGGTTTGAAGTTTTTTTACCTTTCTTATGTTTTAAATCTTTATGTTTACAATTTTTCTTTATTTTCTTTTTAGTTTCTTCATCACTACTCTGATCATATACAACTTGTTTGTTTTTACATGATCTATGTCTCGAGTTTAATATTTCATTATTACTTGACAGAACTTCAGGTTTCAAAAGGCTCTGTCCGCTTTTTAATTGTGAAACATTGTGGGCTTTCTTGGGTGAACAATAATCGTGGTCAGAGACGACGGGGCTTGGAGATCTTCTAATTACTGGAGTATTAATCATCTGAAAAACCAAACAATTTTCAATAATGGCTCTGAAAATCATTTCATTTATGATGATTTACATTTTATGAGTCTAACATGTCTAACAAACTATACAATTATTAACGAAAAAAATTGATTTATCACTTGAAGTTCACTTCATTTGTGCCTTTATCTCTACTAATATTATAAAGAGGAAAGATTTGTTTGTTTGTTTGTTTGTTTGTTTGTTTGTTTGTTTGTTTGTTTGTTTGTTTGTTTGCATTCAATAGGCTACGAAACTACTGGACCGATTTGAAAAATTCTTTCGCTGTTGGGAAGCTATATTATCAGCAAGTAACATAGGTTATATTTTATAAAAAGTTACACGGGCGACGCCGCGTGCAACAGCTATGTGCAATATGTTCGAACATAAAATTATGTGAAAGAATAGGACACTCACCAAAATCTTTCGTATCTTATTTTTGTGGAGCTGTGCACCAGCATCTTGTAGTCTCATACCGCTCACCAAACCATTTTTGGGTTCGTTTAAATTTGATTTGGAATTATTCGGGTTAGAATTTAATTTTTCCGTGGCTTCAAATTGCTCCAAGAGTGAACCGACATTATTGGCTTCCAACACTGGTATGACTACATCATTACAAGATTCAACATCTATAAAGTCATCAACTTCAATATTAGTTTTGTTATTTTTCAAAACAGATTTTTGTGCAGGTGTTTCCATCACGTTAACTGACTGTGGTACAGGCGTCGATGACCGCATGTAACTAATGCACAATGGTGATTCTACAGTATTCTCCAGCTCCATATCTTGATGAGTTAAATCATCACAATTCGGATTTATAACTTCCTTTGTAGGATTTGTGTCTGTTATGAAAAAACCGTTTACATCTTCGTCAGTTAAAACACCTGGAACATCATCAATTTTAGAATCCACATTAAATGAATTCTCTTTAATGTGGTCAAAAGGCAAATCTGAGAAATACAAATCTAAATCTTCGAATGTAAAACTAGGTTTTATGACGTTAACATCCATATTCAAATTACGCATTGGTGATGTTGGAAATGAACAAGACTTATGTGGTTTGCTTTTGAAAGATGTGTCAGGCATATCCTCAAGGAAGTTTTTGAGTTCTTCCAAGTGTGGGAATGGTGGAACATCTACTTCGTCTTTCAATATAAGTTCCATGACATTCGTAACTTCCTCCGAATTTATACCACTTTTCTCTGCTGTCGGAAGTTTTGGATTCTCTTCGATGCATGTTTCTTCTGTTTTTAATGGAGTTTCTTCTACAGATGTAGGTTTAACAAAGTACTCGTCAACATCAGCGCGATCGTTCTCATTTAATGAGGTATCTATATTCATTGGTGTTTCCACTTTTATTGAAACATCACTTGACTCAAAACTTTGATTGTATTCATCTACATCATTTACCTCACTTTCCTCTTTGATGTTACTTATTTCCTCTTCTTTGTTTTGAAAACAATCATCGACATTTGAAACTGATGGCGATCCTACGTCAGTACTAATGCTATCATTAATCTGTTCTGCATTAGGGTCTACACTCACAACCTCTATTACACCCGAGGTTAAAGATGAATCAATCTCATCATCTGACCCTTCAATATTAGGATTTATTCTATAGTAGTGAATAACTTCATAATCTGTGCCTTCAACTAAGTTGATATCTTCGTCGTCTGTGTCTTTATTACCTAGTGTTACGTTGATTACTTGATCATCATATAATACATTATTTTCTATACTCTCTTTGTTAGGTTCATATATTACGTTGTCATTATTTATTGTTTTATATACATTTGATGTTTGTTCAGTATGACAAATTTCCTCTTCATCTGAACTATTTTCAGTTTTATCTTCAACACTCTACAAAATGTATACTTTATTAAAACACACTGATATACAGTTATAAATAAAAATTATGGAATCTACTGATCTACTATTTTGTGGAACACAAACTCTTTTCATTTGTTTTCTATTGAAGGAAGAAATTCCATTAGTAACAACTAGCTGGCGAAAGTCGGGAAAGCGAAAGACTGTGTATCTATAAAACCAAAAAAGTCTCTTCAGCTTTTTTTTATTAAAAATTATTGATTTAGATGTTAAATTTATTTTATAAAACTATCAGAAACTAATATTATTAGTAAGTAAGAACTAATTCCTAAGTAAGAAATATTGGTATTTATGTCAATAACTATTTCTTAACAATAATCAGAGAAACAAACCTTGACTTTATTACAACTACAACAGTTACAGAACTTACATGAGTGTCATCATGTTCACTTTCGTCTTGATCCAGCCGATCATTATTCAAATATTGACCAGATTCTTCTCTATTTTTAATATATGAATGATTAAATTTTATATTAGGCGTATATACATTGCGATTGTTCAAATATTCAGGACTATTTTGATTACAGCTGCTCTCGGAGGTAGAAGAGTCACTTATTGAACTGACCCGTTTATGACCAATATTTCTATAACGGGCTTGATAGCATGGATTCATTATTTGGGATTGCATCTGTAAAAGAAAAAATAGAATAAAAGTATTTTGCATTCCATTTCCGTTTGTGTTGTGTTTAATCAAACTGTGTCCAGAGATCGAGAAAATTTAAACATACACTCATACAAATCAATTGTTTTGAGGCATTAAGATAAACTGATCTTAAATGCTCATCTTGAACTTTTTAATTTCTTAACAATCTTAATCTTAATTGAATCAGTAGGTCTTGGGATTATTTATATAAGATAGATAGCTATCGAGAAACCAATATGTTTATGAAAGAATCCATATGTGTTAAGAAAAGGTTAAAAATGTATCTCACTCAACAACAGTCTTGATAGTTTTGTACTTAGTAACAGTCTAAAAAGATGACAACCATTTTCTTTTTATTTTTACTTATCAATTTGTGTGTGTTTACTGCATAATTACAACCTTTTTTTAGTGCAAATGGTTACTGATATATTATGCTTTTTGATAAACATTTGTAGTTAAAAACCACAAATATTTTTAACACATAGTGTGTATCATGTGTATATTTTAATATTTTCAATGAGAACTGCTTGATATGAAACATGTTGATACTATGATGTGTGTTTAATGTAGTTTTGCTAAGATCAAAGCTTAAACATTAATTTTGTTATAAAGTTAAACATTATTTAGCTAAATGCATATAGAAACATTGTTTCATGTTTTGTTTGTGAACATTTCATAATTAATTTCTTTTGAACTTACAAATCTGGAGAAATCAATCATCTTGCTGATTAAATCAGTATTCTAATAAATCTGCATAAACATTGTAATACATATTCATAAACATTCCATTTTTTTAATTATATATATTAAAACCAGGTAAGTAAATGCCAAAGACTGTATCTAATATGTATATTAATATTTCAATTACGATCAAATGTGATAATGTTATGTGCAATAACTATCATTAATGACATTAAAAAATACATTAAAAATACCAAGACATTGACAACATTATATAAATAGGTTGGATATGTCACCTGCAATGATATTCAATAATTTGACACATACCTAAATGATTAACACAAAAAAAATCAGTCAACTTGACAATAGTTACCAACAATAGAAAACATCATAAAAATAATTGAAAAATAACTAAATAAAAACAAACATAATATGAAAACCATTTAGACTTATATTAAGATGGAAGAAACAAATCACGAAAATTCAGAGGTTCGTTTACAGAATTTTTATTATTTAGCTAAGGTTAAATTTATAAACAGCCATAACTAATTTGCTACGGTATCTGAGTAGGTAATATTGGTAAAACCCAGAATATACATACTTAGCCACCTATAATGTAAATTATAGCAAAACATACCTAGTTATTACATTTTTAATACATTTTCTGTAGTATTTTTGAGTAACACATTTTCCGTGTGACAATTTTGATTTTACTCCCATAAATTTTTATACCGTGGGCTATAATAAGCAAATCGATTCTTAAGGAGTAAACTCCATAAAAAAATTTTGACAAAACGTTTGCAGGGTCAGCTAGTAAATATATATACCCATATTTTGACATATCAATATAATTATTATTATTTATTGTCTGTGCTGGGCTTTATTTCCTATTGTATCTAATTTGATTATAGTTAATATTTGTGATAGTGTCATATTACTAAAGATAAAATATTCAAAATACGTACGCCCGCCCACTAGTTATCTCGATTTTATAACCTATCAAAACAACAAGTCACGTGACATTTTTTTTTTTACTTTCTAGTTGAATGCTGACTATTGAACATTTGCTATTTTAATTACATTAGTTTAAAGATAACGGTACGCTATCACTTTTGTTGCAAAAAAAACATCGTGTATTACGACTTAGGTTAAGCGGCGGGTTAGGTTTTTTCTTCGACTTTTGATTACACCTGATATAAAAGTTGTATTAAATATATGAAACATGTGTCATAAAATGTTTCCTTTCATTTGTTTTAACGTGTTCATATTAAATTAAATATAAATAAGTAAACAAATAAACGTAAGTATGACACGAACTCGCGCGCTCCCGAGACATAACCTTGATAACGAAAAAAAGGTTGTGCAGATTTCTAGTTCAAGGTTTCGTGAAAAAACTGAAGTCACATGAAAACGTTACACAAACAAAAGTGAAGTATCATTGCGTTAACGACCCGCACAAAAATCTATTTTAAGACAAACAACAGACGAAAAAAGCACTAACCTTTACGATTTAGGTGGCCACTTCAGTTGGTCTTGGTGTCCATGTAATATTTTGCATAGAACTTCAAGATTATATAATGCACCACAATTTCCACAAACGCACCGCACACAAATCACTATTACACAAGCCTCCTATAATTTTTAAATGTAGTATTTTAAATTGTTTTTGCCAAAAAAATTACAATTCATAAAACATCACATGCTACGCGAACATCACGTTCGTCGTTCACCACACACGACAGCGACAGCAAAATATTGATGTTGCCATATGTTAAAAATGCAGCCGGCTAATAATAAACAGGCGGAGAATAGACTACTACGCCGTGAACCGGTGAAATTTTAAAATAAAAGTAATAAATTAATAGATAATATTAAATAAATATTATCAAAGAAACGTTTTATGATATTCAATGAGGTTGGGTCAACGCAATTGTTATGCACTCGGGAGCTAGGACCTTTCCGCGCAAGAGACTACACGAAACTGGCTAAACTGGCTAAGATAAATAAATGAGGCGTTGAATGAAGTATGTGACAAGTCCAAAAAATAAACATGGCACCCTACCCTAATAAGGGAGCGGGGTGTGCGGGAGTGTCTTTTATTGGTCTATTCTTTTGTTCCCCGAAGCTACCCCCGAACAGGTATGCCGGGTATGCTTTATTATCAAAGTGTTTGGTAATAACAATACTTGCAAAAATTTTTGACCATACTGATTTTGAAATTTGTCAACTCAAACTTTTAACTGTTTTCCACATTTTTGTTAGAACATTGTTTTCGCCTTCGTATAGTTGCTTTGTACTTATTTATACAAGAAATGAGCCTCTTCTAAATCAAATTAACTAATGAGTAATAAGTAGATTTAGTATATTATATAGGTAATTAGTAAAAAATTAAATAATTAGGTATACCTACTTTTACTTCGACGGCCTATAAAATAGACAATAAATAAATAAATATCAATGTAGGTACTTATCACAAATGTGATAATAACTTCTGAATTTATCTATATTAATATTATAGAGGTAAAGTTAAAATGTTTGTTTGTATGTAAGGTAAAAGCACCAATTATGGACACTTTTAGACAGTTATATGTATATATTTTTGTAGAATTTCATACAATACATATTTTAGAGTGCAACTTATTTCAATTTGTAAATAAATTCATTGCCCACATGTAAGGGTATACATATAAAGCTCAAATTATTTATAATAAAATTATTAAAAATAAAATAAAAGTAAACCAAGCCAAGTGCACTAGTGATGAACAGGTTAAAAACCAGTAATGAAATCCAATAATGGATACATCTCAAGTTATGAACACTAAAATCCAAGTCGAAGGTGGTGAATATCTTAAACAGAAATAAAAACGCCATCGTTTTGAAAATTCTATTATGCAATGTTCATTACTGGCACCATGTCCAACACTGATGCCATTACTTTATAGGTGGTAATCTTCGAAACTACTAGTCCCATTTAAAAAAATATTTCACCAATACAATAGAATTTCAGGGTCGCGGGCACTAACTAGTATGTAATTAAATATATACCTATATATGTACTTGTATAAATCCTATCAAATTATTAATACGTCAGATTAGTATCTACCTAATATTAATTTTACTTTTTAATTTTAGATGGCTGATTCTTTAACTACTGAACTAAAAAATGAAGAATTTTCAGTAACAAAACTGTTAAAAAGTACCGATAGTGCGTGCAAAGAAGAAATAGATACGTGTCTTATTAAAAAGGAAGATTTAATTAAACTGTTCATTGATAAAGAAAATACATTACGAAACGAATTTCAAGCTGAATTAACACGGGAACTTATGATTGCTAACGAAAAATTCGATCTTGTTTTACAGTTAGTAAATCTATTTAAATATTTAAAATTTAAGCTTTACCTAATTGTTAATGTCCACCATATATATATATATATATATATACTATCTATTACTAATATCGTAATATAAAAAGAGAAGACTTGTATTTTTGTATAATTTTTGTTTGTAACGAATGAATTCAAAAACTTTAAAAATTCCTTCACCTAAGTATAGAAAATTAACATTATCAGCGAATAATATTAAAGTAATTAACATTAAAGGCTATATATTATATGCGGATGAAGCCGCGTGCAACAGCTAGTTTGTATTTATCGCATTTGGACAGCAGCCCGTCTGGTGGCAATAACAACCCCCTTACCGTGAAATAACAGCATGCGTGCTGCTGTGTTTATGCTGGGTTTAGTCCGTTTTCGTAATTGCAGTTTCGTAATTGGCTACGAAAGTGGAATTATTTTTCGCTGTTTCTTAATTAATTATCAAAAAAGAATTTATTTGCCGTTATCGCAATCGAGTATTTTTTCCTCATTCGTAGTTAATTACTAAACACTTTCATTTTTCTTTTTTCGTAATTAATTATTAAAAAAGATTTAATTGCACTATTCGAACTCATTAGTAAACTATAGTTTAATAGCTCTATTAGGCGTTAAACATGCCTATATTTAGGCAAAACGTGTTGAAGGCTCATTGAAGCACATGCTACGTAAAAATTATAACAAAAACACGAAATGTATCCAATTTACATTTATTACTATATCGTTGACAATAATCTAAATTGGTTACTTTTTTGAGAAATGTTTTAGTTTTCTTAATCAACGTGCTTTAAAAGTTGTAATTTCACGAATTTTACCACTGCAAACATAGTGGTTTTTTTTTTTATTAAAAAACTTTTTTTAGCGCAGATTCTATAAAACCCCTTAAAAAGGAACTATTTTTTAGTAAATTATTAAAAAAAAAATACGAAAATAAATGTTTGTGCATTTCTTTAAACTATTGAAACTTATAACCAAAAGATTCAGAATTTTTCAAGTCTGTAAAAAACTAACGACAAATAAATATTTGTACTTAGTTTTTTTTTTTACGTTTTTTTTTACGAAGTCCGTATTGTTTATTTCTCTAAAACATACCAAATTTTGTAATTTACAGAATAAGTTTTTAATAAAATTAATTATTTATTGAAGTAGAGCAACCTTCACGTACAGCTCTAACGCGTAAATGCAGGGAGAGGAGCGCCACTACCCAGGGCTAGGAAAGTAGAGTCGCAAAGCAAGACTGCAGCCTTAAGCAAGCTAAGAAGTATTGTTTTTTTTAAGTGAAAAGTATATTTTTTGTTAAGGAGCTGATGTAGGATTTAATGTAAAGTGTAAACGTAGTGTAGCTTTTGTATTCCATATCGAGAAAATAAATAATGCATTATTTTGAAGAGAGAACACTTGTTTTAATATATAACTTGTAACAAGAGAAAAAAATCACAGTTGATAATTAATTAAGAAACAGCGACAAATAATTTCCCTTTCGTAGCAAGGCATAGCACTAGGTATAGTCGAATAACTACTATACCACTTTTCGACTCTACAGGGTGAAATCTAAGTCGTAAATAGTTATATTTTTTTCTAGTTCCTTAATTAACTAACAATCACTTGCACTGACAGATAACTTAAATAACGTAAGTTTTTTTTGGCAATTTCAGTTTTGTTTATCCTAATTTATTTTAATTCATAGTCGCCCTACAATGCGCTTTGCACTTGTCACGAAATCGAACAAGAAATTTGAACTTCGAACGTCATAGCAAGTGAGTCACGAGGGCCGAGTAGGGTAACCATGAGTAATGATGTGTTATTAACAAGAATCTTTTTTCTAATCGTAGTTAATTAAGGAGTCAATAAAATAGCATTAGCGCTAGTGCCCTGTATTATCCGAAGGCGCCTTTATTAGAAAATTTAAACACAAAAAAATCTTATATCGTAGATAATTACAAAATTCGATTACTAAAACAGCAATTAAATTCTTATTTAATAATTAATTACGAAGTAGTGAAAATAAATTTCTCTTTCGTAGCCAATTCACTGCGAACACAGAAAAAAATCTTATTTGGTAGTTAATTACGAAACTCGATTACGGAAACGGCAAATAAATTCTTTTTTGATAATTAATTAAGAAACAGCGAAAAATAATTCCTCTTTCGTAGCCAATTACGAAAGTGCAATTACGAAAACGGACTAAGTCTTATGCTGTTGTGTTGTGTTGTTGTGCTGTTATGCATGCGATAAGTGAGTGAGTAGGTATGCCCGAGTCAATTTCCCTATTCATTCCTTATATTCAATCCCAAATCCTTAATCCTAGTCTAGTCGGAAACGCACTTGCGAAACCTGTGGAGTTGCTTGTGTTATAGGCGACGGTAACCACCTACCATCAAGTTTAGTGGACCGTCAGCCTCAGGCGCGATTTCACCATACTCTGTTAGTATTTGACATCGCTGTTAAGTCAATTAAAGTGCAGTATGCAAGTGACAGCGCTAAATGACAACAGCGATGTTAATTAAATACTAATATAACAGAGTATGGTGAAATCGCACCTTAACATTTAAATAAAAACTTGGTAATTCGAATTAAGGGTTTGTTCGCATAAGGACAGATTCGCTAAAAGAGAGATTCTACTAAGGTAATATCCATATATCTTACAGAAATGAGCAAATACGTACATCATATATGCTAAGGGAAGCACACAGGGAGAGACAGGAGAAGATAATATCGCTACAAAAACAATTGGAATGCAAAAATCTAGCTGGATTGATGTATGTGATGTGTTCAGAAAGGAGAAAGAGTAAATTGGAGAAACTGAGAATTATTGAAGGTTATTATCAATATTTAATAATTATTTTTTTAACAATATTTAAATTATTTAAAATTAATAAGAGGGAATACATGCATTCCATACAATCTAACAGTGTAACTTACGGTCTATCTTTGCTTTACTTAATTTGATATTTTTAATATTCATAAATTTACCTAATACGATGATATTTAAAGACTTTTTTGAGGACTATTGGGCGAATATATTAGGGCTGATGATTCAAATGAAGCATAAACCGTGTTTTGCCTAATCATTGAAAAAAAATTCTTTAGCCCTACTAACGGATTACTAAGTTTAGATAGTTTAGAAAAAACGCGTATAAGTCATTTAGTGAGTAATAGCAATAATGATGTAGGTAAATAAGTAAGTAAGTAAGTAAGTAAGTACATCACTTAATAACCTGCCAAATTGCTGGTCATTGACGACTTGAACTAGTAACGGTTATTCCTAATTGCCTAATTTATTGTTTATACAAATGTGGATTAGGTTCGATGTGTTTAGGTTTAAAAAGCAGTAACAAGTACCTAATATTTAGTGCGACTAGTGCGAGGCTAAGTGAGTAACATGATAAATTAAGGCAAGCGAAGCAGTAGGGCTCATCTAGTCTTCCATATAGTTTGTGACTGCGAACTTTACACTCTAAAAATGTTTGTGCTTATCCTTTATACAAGCTCATGAATGTAGCTTATAGTCCACATTTAAAGTGTAAACTAAGTGATTCAGCAATGTGATAAATAAATTAAGTATTTTCAAAAATTGAAATTAATTCTTACATTCTTACGCTTTGTTATCCTTAGTATAATTTAAAGTAGCTGCCCTTGTCTGTCTGTATATCTGCTAACTCCTCCTAAACCACGCAACAGATTTTGATGCGATTTTCACCATAACGGAAGGTTTATAATTTTATATGTACATGTATAGATAGTAAAACCTAGTAAAAAGTAGGAAAAAAACCAATATTTTGCAACCACGTTGCCGAAACTGTTCACGTTTGTCTGTTTCTCCGCTAACTTCTAAAGCACCTAACGGATTTTGACACGGTTTTCACTAATGGAAATAGGGATAAATAAGAAACGCCGGGCTACGCCATGAGCAAGTCGCTAGTTTATTATAATTTTGAATTTATTCTATTTTTATAAATTAATTAAGAAAACATTTTTAACATCTTCTTTGTTGCAGAGTATACGAACTACATTCGAGTTTTGCAAGCAATTCTCGCGGAGAGTCAAGATTTAATTCTGAATCTATCTAGAGGATATAAGACTGCAGCCAGGGTCGACCACGAATGGAGAGAGAAAATGAAATTAGTCGTTGGAGAGGTATTTCTAATTTATTTTATTTTATTTTTTTCGAAGTTTGGATAACTTCTTGCAAGGGAAAAAATTCAACTCCGATGGTGCAGTCCAAAGCGCCTTCAAAGATTTTATTGATTTTATTCCAAACCGTCCGAATGGTTTTTTTAGTAAAGGGATCAATGAACTACCTATAAGATGGCAAAAGTGCATAGATAGCAATGGTATACATACTTTGATTAAATAAATATATTATATTTAAAAAAAAATCGACTTTATGTTCCTCCCATACAAAGCGCCAATTTCATATGTAATGACCTAATACTTAAGTCAACAAAGTGATAATAATTTAAAATAATGAAATAACCCCCTTTTTTGTCTACTGTAGACTGAAATTTTATTTAATGTTTTATATGAATAAAACTTAACGATTTTATCTATGTACCTTTTTCTTTAAATTTAATATTATGGTAAAAAAAAAGCGGATATCATCATGATTAATTAATTTTTGCATACTTTTTTGTGGATAGAGTTAAACGATTTTTGAATGAAATCAGTATTCAAACTTGGTTTATTAAAAACCTAACTGTTGCACGCGACTTGGTCCGCAAACCCAGTTTGCCCTGCCACACAGAGAGGATTAATATAGTGGCATATCTGAGTCAGAGAAATTTAATTTCCCTGTTTTTGATTTAAAAATATAATTTCTAGTGTCCGACCGATGGTCAATTTCTGGCCGAAGTCGAAGCCGAAGGCTTAAAAGTTTAAAAGCTCTTAGAAATTTTGTTCAAAATTGGCTACAAGCTAAAATTAATAATATAAAATAAATGATTTTAAAATTTTAAAACTTTAATATTGAAGGTTTATATTGACTGTATAATATAGAAAGGTAATTTAAATCGTCTCATAAGAAGTTGATCTAGAGACGTTAAAAAAAATAACTTGCAATTTATTTGTTAAAAATAATAACATTTTGAAAGAGGAATCTTCGGCGAAACCTTCAGTTTTGGGCCAAAGCCGAAGATTTCACCGAAAGTGGTTTTTTTTTTTGGCCGAAGGTGGCCGAAGCCGTATAATTTCCTTCTGATCATCAGTTCCAAGCCTTCGTCAACGATTTCACTGGAGCCACCCCCGATGAGAATAAATATTTCTTTGATCTACCGTTTCTGTTAAAAATCAACAGTCCTATAGTGGACAACCCCGAAGAAGATCCTTGCGAGTGTTGGGATGAAAAATTTGTTATGGAACCAGGTATGGATTGAATAAAAAATACTATCTTTATTATTGACGACACGTTTGGTCTAGTGGCTAGTAACCCTAGCTGTTAACCAAACGGTCGCGGGTTCGAATCCCGCTAGAGGCAAATGTTTGTGTTAACATTTACCTTTGTACCTGAGTCATGGATGTTTGTATTTACAATATGTATGTATTTACAAAAAAAAAGTAATCTATGTATTATATCAACTGTCTGGTATCCATAATACAAGCATTAAGTTGCTTAGTGTGGAACTAGATGGTGTTGTGTGGAATGTGTGAAGATAATTATTATTATTATTATTATTATTATTATTTTACAACGTTAAGTTCGATAGACAGACTGACGGTCCACTCGATGCCATGTGGCTACTGTCGCCTATAACACAAGCAATGTCACAAGTTACAAGTGCTGCAACAACGCTGCTGACCATGTTATGATTAGGGGAAATATAGAATAGATGGCCTAGGGGGATAAATGCAACTTTATGATAAATAACTTTAAGTATATTTTAAGTATATCTATATTCCAGTGTATAAATTAAGTCAGTTTAAATTGCATTCCAAATCTTTACCTATATATAGGTATTATTAATAAATAAAAAATAAATTCAACAACAAGTTTTTGCGTACGACCACGTAACAAAATTGGTAGGTATACTGGTACTTTATATTATGGTATTTTTTAAATAGAAAGAAGTATGCTATTAGATTTCAGATATTACATTAGATAGCCATTTTATTCTTCTTCATGTAACAAAGGTCGTCAGACAGGGTAGGTAACGGTAACACTTCAAGATAGGTGACTATCATATGTCACTATCGGGTGACTATCAAGAATCCAGGTATTCGCAAATGACATTGACGTTTGACCTTCAAAGTTTATATTCAAAAAGAAAACAATACATTAAACTAACATTGACTTCATCAATGTACTACTATTCATACAATATATGCGCGATATGTGGGCGTGTTTCCGTCACCGTATTCTTCGTCGCTTTTCTCCTACACAAATAAAAGATTGTGGTTCGTAGTTATAAATATATGTAATGTCTCCTAACAGAAGAAGAAGAAGGGGAAAAACATTGGTGGGAAACCGTTGGCGGAGATTGTAGACCTTTCATAATATTTGGCGATATGGCTGAGTTTAAACCACCACAAAGAAGACAAGTATTGAGAGCAGTAAAAGCTGCTAAAACCGCTCCACCCAAATGGAAAGAATATGGTAAGAAGATCAATTAATAATATACATGGCGCCTGTACTACTATATTCTGAGGTTGTAAGAAAAGTACCTGTAGTAAGAAATAAGAATATTTCTAGTCTAGTATAAAAATTCTTTAAATACCTTCATGTAACGGACTGTACATTATGCTAGCGAGCGAGTTGTCTAATGAAATAATAGGTAAAAATCAAACATGATAACTCGCTGGTTCGGGTGAAAAAAATTTCGGCGAGTAGTCTATTCGGCGAGTTCGAGTAACTCGAACGTGGAAACTAACTCTTTGTTGTCTCAACTTACTATAATGTTACAATAAGTTATACTATAACTTAGTAACTGCGAATGTTACACAAGGAAAGAAATTCGAGGTCCTTATTGAACTAGCAAAAATAATAAAACATAGGTACACCAGCAATTTCAATATTACTTATAGCAAAACCTTTATAGATGGTACCTGTTGACACCCCAATTTTGTCCATGGTACCTATTGACAAAGTGCGACCCGCGCCCAGCTTCGCCCATGAATAAAACTTAATTAGGTTTTATAATAGATATACAATATATGTATTTAAAAAATCCGTGAAAATTATCTAAGTGATGGTGAAAACCGCATACAAAATCCTTTGCATAGTTTAGGAGTAGTTAGCGGCCATACAGACAGACGCAGAAAGCGACTTCAATTTAGTTTTTCGACTAATATAATTTTTGTAGGCTGGAGGCGCCAATCCAACCAATATTTTAGAGCTTACGCTTTTCACTATACTCTTATACTGTGATTACACTAAGTACTTTAATTATTTTTTTAAATTATTAAACTAATAAAATAAAATAACATATACAATTTTTTTATTTTTTAGCGCGAAATATTATTAAATTCTTTTCATTTCTCTCAATACTTTAATCAAATTATAGAATGACATAGAATGGCATTCTTGAAAGTTGCATACAATACCTACCTATTGAATTAGAGCCTTGAAATTTTCTATCCAGTTGAAATGTCATTAATATCGTACAAATTGACCAGTTCGGAAATCTTTGTTAGTGTTTTTCTTCATGTAGCATTTAAAAAAGAGGTAATTGTATATATAATAGGTATTGTAAATAAAAAAAGATAAGAAATATTGCTAATAGTTATCCAGGGAAGAAATGCAATCAATAGATGCGTTCTAATGTATAAAATTTTGTTAATGTCTTTTTGTTATTGTTCTTTAAAATGTAAAACTTTTTTTTTTTATGTTACGAGTCATATCTTTTGCGTGTCATTTTGTTTTTTGTAAAATTATTAAATTTTAATTGAATGTCTTTTCTTAACAGATAGATTGTAAAAATTTTACCTATGCATGTATAATAGTGTTTATCGTGAATGTCTATAACATTATTGGCCTATAGATAGATATATCAGATATTATGAGTAATTTATGAATTTGGCATACTATAGCGACCAATACCGGATTCGCATGGAATTGAACTTTACAAAATTACTTTCTTAGCGGATTCTAACGTTATAAAATAATTATACATAAATAGGAAAAGATATTACGTCAGATTTCAAAACAAAAAAAACATCAAAATCGGTCCATTCGTTTAGGAGCTATACGATTACACATATATCCCGTTTTTGCGTCGGGCGTCGGAGGTTGAAACAATTCAATTTATATGTAACACAAATGCCTCTATAGTGATAGCCACAAAACTTGATGTATATGTATTCTGTTAAATAAATATTATTATACATTTTTTTCATTTTCATTAGGTAAGTATTACTGTTACAAATACCGTCGCATCGCTTCGTATTTCCTACGAATTTCCATAGTGTGCAAATTTATAGAATTCGCTCCGATTTCACGTTCTCGTTTCTTTCCGTTGAAAAATTGTTTAATTGACATTGTTTAAAATCACATAATTTAAAATTTAAATTTGCATAAAACATTTCTGCAAATCCAAACATTACACAAAGTATTATGAAATCTAGGTATTTTAAATGCCATTGTCAGTTAGTAGCTTAATGATTAGGTAGGTATGGATTTTGTACTTTTTTTTTATGTTAGTCGACAGACAAGCTGACGGTCCACTTGGTGGTATGTGGCTACCGTCGCCTGTAACACAAGCAACGCCACAGGTGCTGCAATATTGCGCTGCCGACAAGGATTTTAAAGAATAAGGAAATGAGGGGGTAACTGGCTCTCGCAACCATTACTAACTCACCGAAACACAACAGCACATATTATGTTGTTATTTCACGGTGGTATTTATGTAAGGGAATGGTTACTGCCGCCAGAAGGGCTGCCCAAATAACTGCGAAACGCAGTGTGCACTGCCACTACTTAAAACATATACCTGGGGTAAAGACAAAAATAAATTTATATACTTAACAGTAAACATTTACAGTAATAGGAACATAATTAATAGGTAATAGCGATGGCATAGGTATCTCTATCTGTTACGCATAACTCGCAGTAGTTAACCATTTCTTTCATTAAAACTTTAATCTGTACATAATTATAAATCCGTCATGTCTGTTTGTAACAAATTTGGATATTTTTTTGAAGTGAAAACTTCTTTATACACATCGTGCATTTTTGAGATGGGAAAAAACCATTGATCTCGCGACACTGTTACGGTAACCGACACCTCTGTATATAAGTATGTAGTATACATATATTGTGTATGTACGTACAAAGATACACATGCATGTTGGCATTTTTTTAAATGGGAAAAAACCATTGAACTCGCGACCTGTAACCGTGTAACCGACACCTCTGTATATAAATAAGTATGTACTTTCTTGACGATTCAAAAAATACACACGTAATTGTTCAAGTTTTCACTTCTGTCGGCACAGACTGTCGGCACGGCACAGGCAGTGAGTGCCACTGTTTTTTTTTTCTTACACACTCAAGGTCTTTAATGCAACCAAAGTAAGAGCCTTTTATGACAATTTTATTCATTTGGGTATATGTATATATTTTTTACAGTTTTCAACGACACTTTTCTAAGAGCTGAGTGCGAGAATATCGGTAGCATAAAGCACAAATATCCACACCGTGACTCGTTGAGCAGATACACGCAGGGTGTTCAGACAGTGGAATCGAAAGTTAGCGTTTCTTCCTTTCTATCTTTACCATATGGGCACTCGGGCCCCGTACAACCCCGACCTCACGGGGGGCTCCCGAAAGGCCCGATATATACGCTTACACGTAAAAAGCAGATCATAGTAGGTACTCGTACTATGTGCATAGAAAGTAGTGATATCCTTTGAGGCTATAATAGACGATTTTGCAACACAGAAGTCAGAAAAGAAACATATTCAAACTACTATAGTTAACTAAATACATATTTATGTTCCATTCTTAAAACAGTTAATAGCATAACATTTTGATTTGTTGATTAAAATGTTTCTTGTTATTCATTTTTTTTACTCTCCAACGTGGCCCCAAATTATCTTGTGGACCAAAAGGGCCCCGGCATTTTTTTAAATATAGAAGTTTTGGTGATATAAAATAAACAACAAATATGTAACAAAATGTTGTCTAAACTATCAACATTTTTTTTCAACATTTTTGGTCTAGCCATAGAAGAGGAGTAGGCCTATGAAAGGATACCCATTTGACCTCACTAACCTAACCTAACCTAACCTTAACATACTGATTTATGTTTCGAATAAAATGTTTTTGAATTTGAATTTTAAGAACATACGATATCAATAAATTTACAGACTGATGGCGCTCGGAAGGTGACAGGGGAACCTCGAGCTACACTTATGGGGTCTATTATTAAGATGATGTGAGTATTCATGTTATAATGAAGTAATCACTTGGCCTAGTCTAGTCCAAGTTTCAATCTCTAAGTAATGCTTTTTAACCTATACTGTAAAATAAATAAAATTAGGTAACATCTATACATATAACAAAATCGTAAACGAGCCGTATCTGTACTGTACATTAAAAAATTTAGTTTTTAGAATTTCTGTCTGTCTGTGAGCTTTGACCGATTTGAATGCTGTTTTCATTCATGTATTGATGATCACCTGGATTAAACTATAGGATATATCCTGGAAAAATGTTAGATACCTGTAGGATTTTCAAAAAAAAAACCAGCCAGCTATAGTAAATAAATAAAATTACTTTAAGCGACATTACTTAATGTTTTCTATATGAAAGGTATTCATTCAGTTTCATTCTTTATAGTACCCCTGACAATATTTATGGTAAATTTCATGATGATCCGTTGTAGGCGTCCTATAGTTAATATAGGTTAATAGTTAAATAGGTTATAGTTGTTGTCCTATAGTTAAGTCGTGAAAGCTCAACAATCGAACAACGGCGTCATTTTCGCATTTATAATATTTTGCTGAAATTTAACCTTGTTCTTAATAAATTTTTGGCCTTTCAGGGCGTCAAGAAGTGCATCAATTTTGCAGTCGCAACCCGAAACCAACACGGCTATACTTGGCGCGAAAGACTCATTGGAGATCGCTTCGACAACTAAAGTGGTAAGCATTTGGCAAGTAACAAATATTTAGATAGGTGAATTAGAAAGTGCTGTATCAAAAACAAATACTTAAAGACAAGGAATAACTTCAGACCGAAACTTAACCACAGAATAAATTTAGACGACACGTTTGGTATAGTGGCTAGGAGTAACTTCAGACCGAAACTTAACCACAGAATAAATTTAGACGACACGTTTGGTATAGTGGCTAGTAACCCTAGCTGTTAACCAAACGGTCGCGGGTTCTAATCCCGCTAGGGGCAAATGTTTATGTATTAACATTTACCTTTGTACCTGGGTCATGGATGTTTATATTTATAACTAGCGACTCGTTCCCGGCTTCGCCCGGGTGCATTTTTTTACGTAAAAACCTTTCCTGATTATCCCTCTATCCATGAGTGAAGACAGAATTAAAGTAGTATAGTTATGTACTACATGTAGTATTTGTATTTTCATGCACGAATCAAAATCAAAGTCAAATCAAAAGTTTCACCAAGAAACTCTCATGATGGTCATTTTAAATTTTAATTTTACCATCTATCTGCATAGCTGACAAAATGATGTCGTACTAACAAGAGCATTTAAGCATCAGCAAATTAATTTATACTTAAGTACCTACTTACATTACATATGCAATGACAATTGAAAGAGTTTCTTGGAATCCTATTTGATGAATAAACAGTTTTTTTATTTATATTTTGAAGAGGCATTTTTTTTTTCATATGACAACAGAACGTGTCATTATTAGAAATAATAATTAAAGACATAATATTTTATTATGCCTACTGTTTACTGATTACAATTTACATATTTTATCTATAGTAAAAAATATTTTTAAAAAATAACTTTAATATATAACTATTGTATAACCATTAGTTAATTGTTATTGCAAGTTAAAGTAGGTACTGAAAATGTTTTTGAATATCTTCACACAAATGAAGAAGAAATGAATAAAAACTCAATAAAAAAAAACATCTGTTTAGTTATTATTATTTTTTTAATTATAAAGAACATTAACCTTTGTTAATAGTAGTTATCTAATGATTGTGGCACCTTTTCTTTGAATAAATAAACAAAGAAAGTAGATATTTGCCTCTCGCTCTCTCTCTCACCTTCCAGTGTAGAGTTTCATCGGCATTATTATAATACACAAAAGATTCTTTACATGTGAATATTTCGTGGAATTTTTCAGCCTCATATTACGACACAATGTCATCGTCCAATCCAATGTTCAACTTTGTTACTTGCTAAATTAATGTTATCAATTTATTTAACTTGAAATACCTACATAGGTAGGTATAGGTAATGCAAATCGATTCTAAACATTATACTTAAAGAGAAAAGATTTGGAATTTTTTATGTTCTGTACTAAAGTTTTCTGATACTTTTATTTCTTTCTTCATATTTTAAACAATATTTAAAAAAAAAAACTTTCCAATTTTAAATCTGTTGAATTGTCTTCGAGAAGCTACAAAAATTTATTCATTTTAGTTTATAAAAATTTTGTTAGGTATGTGAGATTAGTCTTAATAACTTTGTAAGAAATAGGTATGTTTAAATATCTTTATATATCTGTGAAATAGTGAAACAATATAACCCTCAACATATAAAAAAAACTCAAAATCCACTTTCCTTTTCTCTTTATAAATATAATAGTATATATATATACATGGGCATTTATAAAAATCGGTGTGGTTTTTATATACTTATTTGTTTATTTTATTTCAGCTGGAGAAAAGTAAAGAGAAGCGTTCGGAAAAATTTTCTTTAAATGAAGACGTAAGAAAGGTACTTACATAAACTTATTATAATGAAATTTTTAGCTATATTTTATAAAGTTACGCGGAAGAAGTCGCATGCAACAGCTATATATAGTGAAGTATATTTTCTTCGATAATGATCTATTAAAATTTCTTCACAGTCGACGCCTCCAGACCAAATATGTCAGGCGGTCAAAAAAAAGAATGAAACTAATTCAATAGAGAGGTAATTTATTGGTATTAATATCGTATATTTATTAATTAAATTAATTAATATTAATTAATAAATTCAATTCATTAAAAAATGTTAGAATCGGTCAAAAAAAAATGTATTTTCTGTGAAAAAAATAACTTCTGTTGTGGGGGTCAATTATTCCAATTAACTAAAATATATATAGACTTAACATTTTTTTTTTATATTTCAATATTTCGTTTTCATGTAAAAATATTAAACTAAATTGACAAAAGAGTTTAACGTAAGAGGTTTAACGTTACGATTTAGGTCCCATTCGTCTCACCCGATTTTTTTTTCCCAAACGGCCCTAAAATGTATGTCCCATTCACCCGAATAAAGTTGTTAACTGATTTTTCCCTTTTTCTACTCACCCGCTAAAGGGATAACGAACCGATTGGAAGCCATTTTGTTTGTTAAATTAGAAAAATATATTAAAAGTAAATATTTTTTTAGCTGCCCGTGTACGGTTCATACTGGAAGTGAAATATCGGTAAAATTGAGTGATGAGGAGTCTACACTTCCAAAAGCAAGTCTTGGGTAAGATATTGATAGACGGAACTTCTAAGATTAGATATATGTACTTAGAATTTAGATAGATAGATTCTAAGATTAAATAAAAATAAATAAATAGATAGATAGATAGCACCCCATTATTGTTGCTTGTGTTCTTAGGTGACGGTAACCACATACCATCAAGTGGACCGTTGGTCCGTCTAGTCGACCTTAACTTAAAAAAAGAAAAACTGACCACATTCCATGTGAATAAATAAATAAATTACAGGAGTCAAGCTGTAGACAGTTTAACGGTCGTGCACGTACCAGACGAAGATCATAATATCAATTACGAGAAGGCAAGTATATATTTTAATAATATAAATTTGGTATTAAATTTGACATAGTCAAGAGAATTAGCAAGCTGAAGTGGCAATGGGCCGATCCGGCAAGGTCGCAGAGTGGGTAACCGATGGGGTTGTCGAATCGAACCGAAGTTCTCGAATGGGACGCCGTTGGGTCCCCTGGGAAATCCTCTTGGGTACCCGGCAGTGCAGGAGACAATGCGGGGTTATACCAGATTCGTACCGACTAAAGCCGTACTCTATCTAGCGCGGCCGTTGATAGGCGGGGTCGCGGGGACGTTATGAAACTGTGTTATGAAACGACATCGGTGCCCCGCCACAGCTATCCAGCGCGGGGTACGCTCCCTGTCAGAACCACGGCTTACCCGAAAGTGGAGGTACGCCGGCAAAGCGTGATACGCCCTGCGGCCAGATGGACAGACGACATAAAGCGCTTCGTATAGGAAGCGGCTCGATGCGAAAAACTGAAGACTGGACCATGAGACCATGCGAGCCTTGAAGGCCTAGATCCAGCATAGAAGAGACACAGGCTGATGATGATGATGATGATGATTTATTAAATTTGGTGGCAGCAAACTGATTTAATTACAATATTATTTTCATCATTATCTCAACCGTGGGACGTCCACTGCTGGACATAGGCTTCTACCATAATTTTTTAATAGGATCTGTCAGAAACAGCCTGAATCCAGAAAATTTTATGTTATTATAGTACCTATATTAGCTTTTCGCACACATTTTGTACGAAATAAAATCGTGCGAGATGACAACTAAACCAGTATACGTCTCGCTCGCTCCGTGTGCCTTTAAATGTTACAGGCGAAAACTCAAGCGGTCTTATACTTGCTTTAATTAATTATACTTTAATATGTACATGCAAACCTCACAGTAAGGTGTGTCAATTTATCTGGGTCAATTACAGAAATCCATTTCCATTTTCTATTATCCATTAATCATCAATATTTTAGTCGTCACGTACACACACAATAAACGCATGTTTTACAAATAAAAAATGTGTCAACGAAGTAGCTACGTGTCATTTGGTTCTTAGAGAACCTTCTAGCGGGGGGAGAAGGTAGCATATTATGTGTCTTAACGTTACATAAACTCCGCCCTTACTAGTAGGGGAGCCCAAAAGGGGATTTTGGGATTTACTCGAGCGCTTCAGATATTGCCAATGTATATGCCCCACGTGTCTCCGATAACGGATGTGTTAATCTGTCGGTTTGGATGGTGGGGTTGGTGGGGGTTGGGGTAAAAATTTAAATACCACTCGAGCGCGTTAGATTTTCAGAGGGGGTTTTTTTTTCCTACCATCTAATCTTCAAAATCCAATAAGTCCCCACAACGCTCGAGTAACTCCAAATTTAGCATTATGGGCTCCCCTGCCATAAACGACGTGACGACTTTTCTGCCACAGACAGGTACAAAGACGTCAAATTTTAACACCCCGTTTTTTGCGTCGGGCGTCGGCGATCAAAAATGTTAGTAGTCTATTTGCTATTCAAATTTTCTAAGTCGTTTAAAAATTGATAGAAATAAACCATGTAACCAAAACAGAACATAATACATCATTACAAATCCTAAGTACAAATCCAAGTTTGTGTCGTCCGAAACCGCGAGCGTTAGCCGCCATCTTGATAAACGCCTTTTTCCAAATATATCGGAACAGTCTTTTTTTGTAAAGATTAAAATTTCCCATCTTTTTTATTGGAAACTTTTTTCTCTATTATTGGAAATTTTATCCTTTGCAAAAAAGATTCTTACAATTTTTAACGTAAAACTCACCGTTACCGAGATATTTGCAAAAAGCCGCTTATCAAGATGGCGGCTAACGCTCACGTTTTCGGACGACACAAACTTGGATTTATACTTAGGAGACAGTCTTTAACATAATCCAATCGAAAAATCAATTGGTAGGATTTTTTGCACACCGAATATCTAAAAATCTTGGACTAAAAAATCTAGCCACGCCACCGCTGTCACAGCAATAAATATGTCACGTCATATATTTACTCAATTTGCGTCATATTTTTTCCTTTTTTCAACGCGGACGAAGTCGCGTGCAACAGCTAGTATTATATACATATTTTCAAAAAGCAAAAAGACAAGAGCGAAGTCGAGAGCGGGTCGCTAGTAAAAATTAAAAAAGAGACTTACCAATTTAACGAATTATTCATTCAGTATGAAGCTTTATGAAAGCTTGGAGAAAACGATATAGGGTTACCCGAAGCACTAATTCAACGCAGACCAAGTCGCAAGCACCAGCTAGTTGAATTGAATTCACTTAATTAGATGTTAAAAATGATAAAATGAAAATATTAATACTAATTGGCACGTAATAACAATTAAATGGTCGATGTAAGACTGACCTTCGTTCTCGGGTTGCGCCTGTAATGTGCGAACCAACACGATGGCAGAGCTATACGACACTCGACTTATTAGTACATGCGAGTCAGCAGTTATGCATCCGTTGCTCTATCGATTCTTAGAACTCAAATTCAAATTAATTTATTTGCTGTATATAGCACATCATGTACACATATTAAACTGGTGTACAAATGTAAAAATCAAACAGTAATTCATCCAATATAATTGGTGCTATATTTATGTAAGACTAGTTGGTGCCCACGACTTCGTCCGCGTTGAAAAATATTAAGTAGCCTATCCTGTGTCCCGTACGTCCAAATGTTTATCTACCAAGTTTCATGAAAATCAGTTAATTCGTTTCAGAGTTATGGAGGAACATACATACATACACACAGAAAAAAATTCTAAAAATCGTCAATTTAGTTTCAGTATCATGTATTGAGCCTATAAACTCTCGTTTGTTGTTGTTTTGAAAACAAAGTAACTTACTCCATGACCGACCCTTACAGATTTATTATTAGTATTGATATTGATATAGCTTGCATCGGTTGCACTATGTATAGTCTCATCCTTTAGAAATTTATTAAGTGAATAATATACTTAGTCATTTCCACCAAAAGATTACGTAATTAGTTATCCTTATAACTACTTAACTATATTTATCAAGTACTTATACAATTAAACCACTTAGTTATCTGTGGGCTTCTTTCTCCTCTTTTTTCAATATGTTTTTGGTGTACGTCTTTAAATTTGCTTCCATAGGCATTAGGTTAGGATAACAAAAATCGGGATTACAGTTTGAGGCTGTAGCTTAGCTACATATCTATATTATACTGATAGACATATCTATATTATACGGGCATTTTTATTGCCAACACAAGACAGACGACCTGATAAGGGCCGCGGGTCAACATTGAATCCAGACTACTTACGTTTCTTTTGAAAAATTGAGAGAAATTTAAATTATCATATTAATTGTATACTACATTAATTGGGGAAATTATACAGATACCCATTGCATACGCAAGGGACCTTGTTTAGAATTATTTTATATATCTTACATATATATTATCCATTTAATTTTTGTTCAGCCTGATCGATATTGTTGCCACTTTGTGGCAGAAGTTCCAGAAACTTTTTTCATTACGTATTTGTTTTCTAAAATTTTGTGCAGATTATCGTGAGTCTAAGTTCACTAATAAGTGTTACGTATATTTAGGTCTGTCCCGTGGAGGAATGTCAGCGAATGAAAGTGGATTCTTTCATGCGTAGTCTGCCTTCTTACATGCGAGCCAATCCGTATACACATTTCGCACAGACTTATGAAGATTACGAACCCTGTTCCCCAGGTAATTAATTGTAAATTTTATTATAATAGCTATCGCTATGACCCTAGCGAGAGTCGTTGTTGCCCTGTCACTACATATATCTATGAAATAAAATGAGTGTCGGTTTGTAATGTCAAAATAACTACTTATTTCATTTTATATGAAAAAATTTACATGAAAGTTTATTTAAAAAAAAAAGAGTATTTTATTTGAAACTTATTTGAACTTATTGGATTGTTATACGTAAACTTATTTGTCTTTTAAACATGAAAGTTTAATAGTTTACATTATATTATTATGATAATAGAATAATTTTATTATTGCACATGACAGATTCTGGCTGCTGCACATAGCTTATTTTATTAAGAGGTCGTAGTTCAACAAATAGTGCTTATAAGCTATTAGCATTGTTTTTGTACAATAGATAAAGCAGTGAACTAATGACTAAGATCAAAATGTTGGAATCTCAAACAAGTGGCAGATTCTGGTTTGACAACGACACTCATCATGGATACCCGGCAGTGTTTTTTTATTTGTATTATCACATATCCAACTAGGTGGATGCTTCGCTTATCACTAACAAATCAAAGAATACTTTTGTATTCAGGAAGAACCCTATTTGGAATAAGTAGATCCCTTTGGTCACTTCCTAACTGGACTACTTTCAAAGTCGACATATATCTACTGAGCGTTTACTTCCTAACTTGTTTATTTCCTATATCGTCCTTTTCTTATTTCGTCATAGGGGACGCTGTGGAGTTATGCAGGATTCATAGCGACTAAAAACCCAACGACTTTCTAGCGCGGCCGTAGATGGGCGGGATCGCGGGGACGTTATGACAAGATATCGGTGCCCCGCCCCACCACGGTAATCCAGCGCGGGGAGGGCTACGGTCCCTATAGGAATCTCTGCGTACCCGAAAGCGGAGGTACGCCAGCCGCCACGAGACGGGCGGCAGTCTCCCCCAAGACCACCGCCCAGGCCCGGATCAAAGGGGAAAGCGGCGGACATAGGCCAGCCACCTGTTCCCTTTTATGGTTGTGGGTTTACTATTTGTGGGGTGACAAGTAGAAATTATTAATAAATTCTCACAAACCATCTCTACTAGACTTGACTTACAGACTTACGAAACACGACTATCATAGACAAGACTATAGATAGACAATACAATATACAGAGTAGGGAATTACACCACACTCCCGAGCCTCCAAGTTTTAATGCACCTTAGAATAAAATACATACATCTCTATTTAAAACAGAACAACTGGAAATGTTGCGACTAAGATTACAAGAGAGGAAAAAGTCAAACGAAATCCTCGAGCTTGATGAGTCGCCTACTGATGAATGGGGCTCCGAAACCGGCGTTGGAGTCCAAACATCAGATATGTCTATGGTACTGCCGCCTTGTACATGCCACGCGCCAAGCCCATCGCCTGCTTCTAGTCATGGAATGATATTTAATAGTAAGTGTTTATGTTTATATGTTTGTTAAAAAATATCCAAATTACGATATTTTGTTAAAAATAGCGAATTATATATTAAGAACCAGAAAATAACTAGGCAAAGTAATTTATTGCAAACACCAAAATGTATATTAGAACTATACTAACGACCCGATCCTAATGTTGAATTTCGTTAATATTATATTTTTTTATATAATATACAAATACATATAAGTAATGGGATAAAAAAATATCAAACTGTTTCTAGAGTTTTATTCAAAGTTATATTGAAATATAAAGTTAATCGGGTTGATTGTACCTAATTAAAATATTAATTAAGTAATAAACAATTTTTTGGGCATATTTTTGCTATTTTTGGTGAGTAATTGAATTGGTACCCAATTAAATGATTAATTAAGTAACAAATTGCTTTTTGGGACTTTTTTTTTAATTTGTGGGGAGTAAATTAAATATGTATTTATACCCAATTAAATGAGTAATTAAGCAATAAATTTTGGCTGTTTTGGCAATTTTACCACGATATCTCTGCTCAGCTTATAATTGATTTTCTAAGAAGAGTTTTTATGTTCTGGAAAGTATTATTTGCACTTTGCAGTAAGTACCGACAACGCGTTTGTTTTATTATTAGCAAAACGAACTTGTTTTATGAATATCCGGGTTTAAGGCAATAAATTTTATTGTCTTTCTTTACAACGGCAAGACTTTGTTTGACAAAATTTGAAGAAGAAAAAAGATTGAAATTCAAACTGATTCTTTCTATTGTATTATTTTTCTGTTCCATGGTTCCATATTGTAGACAAAAAACATTTATTACCGTTGACAAGACATCTGTAAATATTCCAAAAAAATATATAAACCAAAGGAATTGGTTTAGTAGCAAAATTACCTTATTTTGCAAAACTATTTAACCTAATTTTTAGAACTGATAACTAAAAGTCTTATACTTTTGCTTGTGCATTTGTTAGCGTTTTCGTCTGCATATTCTAGCTCAATCAATTTTGATTTGATCAACTTTGTTTTTGTTTATAATTAAATGTAATTGTTGTAATTTTATTATTTTAAAGAAGACAAAAAGAATGGTATCCTTAAGTTTCTTTCGGGGTTTCTTCTCGGGATCGTTCATCTTGGCTTTTTTTCCGAAACCCTAGTAAATTTAAGTTTATAATGATCATAAGAGTTTCTTGGAGAAACCTAATTGATAAATAAATATTTTGATTTTGATTTAACTCCTAATTGTAGTAGTCTTAAGGCGGTATTTATGTTTCATAGAAACATTCACGTACCTATTGAAAATTATATTTTTATTTCAGTCGAAGACTTGTTACCGTTCAAAGAGACTTTGGACACAATAAAGGAAGAATGTTTCAACGACAGCAAAATACAGTTTGACAGATTTAAAGTCATTGGCCAGAGGAACGAAGAGAACAACACGTAAGTATATAAACATACTAGCTGCAAGTGCAGCCGTTGGGTTGTCTATTATTTACCTGGGCGAACTACTGGGTTGTCAGGTATGAACATGTATGTCGATACCAGTTACTTTCACTTGATTGGATAATAGAAAAAAAATTATATCATCATAAGCGCTGTTTTATTGCGAACACGTTGATATAGGGTGTCTGCAAAAAATTCGGTCCTATTAGGAGTTTTTGAAAAAAATCATTTTTTAAAAAATAATTAAAAATAGTCTGTTCAGAATTTTTTTAGCAAACCCATTTTTAATATATTTTCTAATATACTAAATTCATGATAAAATATGTTTCATTATATTATCAGCTCGGTGAATGTCGACTTAGATTCGGATCTTAGACTATAAACATTTTAAACTTTCACTTGCAGCAAACAACAGGAAACCAGAAAATCCCAAACAAAGTTTCAAGAAATAACGAAAATTCTCGAACGCCATCCAAGCTTGTGCGAAATATTCCAAGGGAACACTATCCGTTGAAAGAAAACCACAATTTGCTATCTTAAATGCTTTGTTTCTAAACAATATTTCAACAACTAAATCCTAATAAAAAACATTGAAAAAGAGAATTGCTTCATTATTCCTAAAAATGAAAATGAAAAAAAACTACTAGGAAAATTTATAAAGTTTACCAAAATTAATTCAACGCCATTGTACTATTATAGAAAATATTGTCTATGAAGTAAAGATTAAAAAAAAAATACACCATCATACAAAAAAATTACAGCTTCACATTTTTACATAATTTGCATAGGATTAACTAGTTCACTTATTTCCTTTTGTATTGTTTCCTCTATCGTTGTTACGACGGATTCCTGTAAACTGTCTTTAAACTCTTCACTGTCCTGGTAACCCTCGGACATTTCCTCTACAATCTCAATGTCTACCTTATCAACAACGACTTTAGGCTTACTATCGTTTGCAATCAAATCGTTAGACGCCTCCACCGTTTTCATTTTATCATTTTTGCAATGCTTAAATTCAGCAGACAACACTTCGGTGATACTCAGCTTCGATGTGGAATCAATGAGAACTGGAATTTTAGACTCTTCACATCTAACCTTGTGTATTGCTTCACAGGATCTGATTGGTTGCACTTTGTTTTGTGGTACAGGACAATCTCCCGGGAAATTGGGCACAAAAGAGACAGATGTCTCCATAGGTACAGAGAGACTGTTCTGCAAAGCCTCTACCTCCTTGCGTCTCGCTTGTTTCCTGTCCAACTGCTTTTGGAGTTCTTCTATCCTTTCGTCTTTCACTTTCAGCATATTGTCCAGATGCTCGACCTGGGAGAAAAAAAAGAAAATTACTCACTGTCATTTTGACAAACGTTTGACGACACGTTTGGTCTAGTGGCTAATAACCCTTGCTGTTAACCAAACGGTCGCCGTTTCGAATCCCGCTAGGGGCATGTTTATGTGAACATTTTACCTTTGTATTTATAATATGTATTTACAATAAATAAAAAAGTATGTAGTATATCAACTGTCGGGTATCCATAATACAAGTATTAGTTGCTTAGTATGGAACTAGATGGTACTGTGTGGAATGTGTGAAGATATTTATTTATTTATTTATTATGTCCACTTCAAAATTTAATTATTACATTTTCTTTTACAATTTAAATAAACGATTTATCGCTTTGCCTTCTTGCCCGATAATCTCAGATGCAATTTATGGCTACGGTCAACTGTAGATGTGTCATGTGAAATCTTTAAACTTTATCTTTTGGTAAGTACCTTTTGTTTCAAAAGCTCCCGTGCATCCTTGGCATCTTTCAACTCCTCCTTGAGAGCTAAATACATCTCATAGTTGACAACTTTCTGTTGTATCATTTCCAGTACACCATTTATTCGTGTCTTCACAGGAACAACCAGCACATGTTCTGTAAATAAAGTAAAATAATATTCTGTACAACATTTTAAGCGTAATTAAGACTTTTAAATACTATATTTCAATGAAATTTTTATTATTTTTTATGTAAAAGTCAGCCAAACACTTTTTTATTTAAGGTACTTAATTTTAGATGGCTATCGTCGCATATAAGTTTTTTTTTAAATTTTATTATTGGCTTCAGTAACCAGTACCTATACAGATTCTATTCACCTATGTCTGTTTCTCCGCTAACTTCTTCTAAATCATCCAAAAGAAAGAGCAATATATGAGGAAGGAAGGTTCAGGTACCTATAGATCTATAATTTGCAGCAAAAATAGCACCCGTGCGAAGTCGGACTCGCCGTCGCTAGTACAAAATAAATGCACATTTTAAGTATTGGCACGGTACACACTTATCCTATCCTAACCTTATCCTTATCCCATCCTTATGTTAATAGGTGAAGGTAAGTGAATAATATGACCTATGCCTTAAATAATAATACTGGCGATGTAAGTTAAGTACTAAGTAGCCAATTCAACTGTTTCGGTTACCTACATAATAGATAATATCTACATTCGGCGTTTTACATTGAAACTAGCTACCTGCTCCCGGCTTTGCAAGTATACAATTTTTTTCTATCCATTAGTGAAGATTCTATACACCAGTGCGCTTATACTTTAACCTTTAGAGATCCCTCTTATTTTTTATCCTATCGAAATCTATAATGCTCTTGGATTTGCTTACTCAAAAGCCCTCGCTTATTCAATGCTAATAGTAATTGGTGACGATAACCACCTACCTTTGAAACCTATGCTTGCTGACCTTGGGACAAATGGGGTTAGAACATTGTAGAGTTATTTATCCATGACAGTTAACTAACCTTCGTCACCAACTGCTTCGTAATAACTGCCTCCGCTCGATGTGTTCTGTTCGCCTTCCTTCAAACTCTTGATTAGCTCCTCGTCGCGACGAATTTTATCGCGAACTGGAAGCCAAATATTAACCAACTTCATAAGCGTGTCCGAGGAAAACAGGAAACCATAGCCTATCTCCATAGCATAACCATACAATTACATGCTGATGGCGTCAACTGTGGGTGCCATTAGAAAGATGTTAGGGTGTGTAAGGAATATGCCGCCACATATTGACTTTTTATATCTTGTTTTGAAAAATATAAAAAGAAACCAGTTCCGGACTGCCAGTGTGGACCTGGGGTGCGGAGGACGGTGGAACACCTGCTACTCCAATGCCCTACATTTGCGCTGGCACGGTTGGAATTAGATAAAGATCTCAAACTAGAAAGGCAAAACATAAGTTTGTAACTACTTTCCAGATCTAGCAGACCAGAACTAACTTTGAAAAGTTAATTTCCAAAGTTAATCCTCCTGGTGCGCAGGTATCGAACTCAGGGGTAAACCACTTGTCCAATGGACTCGTAAAAAAAATTAGAAAAATATAAAATAATTTGCAATCAATTATGATTTAAATTGTACATTTTCTGACTTAAAAAATCTTATTATAGTTGAAAATCTGTCGATTTGCCAAGAGTTGGAAAAGAGCTTTTCGTGAGACTTGCAGTGACATCTGTGGTTTATGATTCTTACCGACAGACAGGCAGCCCCGTGATTAATACTTTAAGCTAGTAACAGATGTCGCCACATGTCACACTTTCTTAAAATAATTTGTTGAAATATCACTTTTAAAGTTTAAAAAATTAAAGCATCAATTCTTAAATAAGCTTAAGAAAATGTCAATAGTGACGGTTATAAAGCCTACTCTTTTGTTTGAATAGAATAGCAACTAATGTTATACTTATGTATAGTCATACACATTTATGTGACGAGTGTAGTTATTGTCAATGACACAGGCATATACAGTTACGTGATTATTTTCTCTTTACATGTTACATGTTGGCCGTTTCTTAAGAAATGTTTATAATGTCATTGGAATTTAGGCGTTTAATATACCATCCATAGCGTTCGATATCTTTCCCAGTGTATTTTACGTTCAGTGTATCTCTAAAGAACAGTTAAGTTTCCTCCTATTGATTGACCATTTGCTGAACTGTATGTGTGGTTACGGCGTTATTGTTTTATAACAATAACAAGCAATGTTATAACAATCAATGTTATTTAATCATCATCATCATCAGCCCACATCCATTCATTGCCAACCGCCCTAGGTCTAGGTCATCCACTACACTATAGATCATTCCGTCCATGCCACAGATACATGTCCATGCTCTCTTCAGCTTCTCTTGGCTACGTTCATCACCTTGATTCATCATATTTCGGATAATATCCCTTAATAGCTCGTTGAGCGACTTGTAAGTCGTGTCGCAAGTTTCAATATTATTATTTTATAGTTACAATAAAATAAAACAGTTACAATAAATTGGGGATACATTTTGATACTGTATGTAGCTACATATCTAGAAAATTAGAAATCCAAGATTCGATTACACCACTCGATAGCTAAAGATCAAAGATTTTTTTGGTATTATGGTACCTATATACAAATTCGTTAGATATATACATGAGTCATGTAGTTGCAGACAGAAACATTCTTTTTCTTTTTTTTTTCAACTTGCAATTTTTGCAAATTTAAACAAAAATGTGTAACTATTTATGAAAAAATCGATTTGCCGTTTTTTTCTACAAAAGTGATGTTGCTGCCTATGCAACTATATGACTCATAAATAATATTAATACGCTCAAAAAAATATTACTCGTAACTTACACGTAAGCGTATAGTTTATTTAATAAATCAATCATTTCTTTCACTTCTTCACACTAATATAATTTATAGAGGAACCCAGGGGAGACATAAGTTATTTAAATCCGCAATTATAAAAAGTTTAAGTAAAACTTTCTCTTCCTAACAAGTTGGGTAAAAATGAATCGCGCCCTTTTTGCTGCAATTTCACCGCAGCGTACAGTGAAAGTTAAGTGCTCCATGCATCTGAGTCGACTTTTTAACAATATGATCTAGTTATATGTGATCTAAATGTCATTAAATAAAATTAATAAATATGTATATATATGTATAAATAAATAAATAAAAAACATATTAAATCTTAATAGATAATATTTTATTGCACTTATATATTAATATTATAAATATTTGTTTTGTTTTGGCTTTGTGGAGACGTGCTTTCAACTAAACGCTACCCCTAAAATATCTTTCAAATATTAATAAAGGTATTAATGTTACCTTACCTACTTTGAATATGTTTTATTTTTTCGATTTAAAAAAATCCTTATGGGAGCCACGGTAAATAAAGTAATTATCTTTGAATCCTTTTGAATGACAATAGGATTGAAAGTAGGTAACACATAAATGTCAAAAAAAATTGGATAATATGAGCATAGAAGCCAAAAGGCAAAAAATATATCCAAAGATCCAGTCACTTATGGGTCTTTATTTCCTAGTTTATTATATACAGTAGCGTTTGTGTACATAAAGGACCATTCTATTTTCGTCGCACCACTGATATAAGTTGTCAATATCGCTTTCAATAAGACTGCAGTCTCTCTAGCTAGACTCTAGCTAGACTGTCTAGGACACAACCTATATGTCTAGTCTTGTCCTCTCTATAGGAAGCAACCGTTTTATAGATCTAAGATCTAAAGGTCTACAGTATTAAAATTATAAAAAATATAAGCTAAAACTTGAAACCGCTATAATAGAGGCTGAGTTTGTATACAGAAGCGCTTAATATATATCCGGAACGGTTTTGCTATCTTGTATAATGTATACTATCGATCTATATACTAATATTATAAAGAGAGAAGATTTGTATGTTTGTAATGAATAAACGCAAAAACTAGTAGACCGATTTTAAAAATCCTCTAACCTATAGAAAGCTACGTTATCAGCTAGTAACATATAGACTATATTTCATAATACTAATATAACGACGTGACTTTGTAAAGCGACTGAATTCTTACCCATTACTAAAACTCGTTCAATAACACCAGGAACGCTGTTCGCAAGTTGCTCCATCGTGTTCACACAAAGATTCAGTTTCAGCTTCTTCAACACCTTCCTGTTGAGGGTCATCCAGTTATTCAACTTCAGGGCGTGGCTGTTCCTCGGCGGGTAGTTGTGCATTTCCACCAGTTTCGGATAGAAACCGCTGAGGATCTCTGCTAGAAGAACTATTAAACAGAAACTGTTATCTTTCTACTACAAACTGTAGATCCTGATCGGTACTGACGGAACATTATGGAAGAGGCCTATGTTTAGCCGTGAACATCGTACTTAGATATTAAAATCCAAATTATATGTCTAAGCACTTAATTTTTGACTTTTTTCATTACCTTCAATCTGCCACTTATAATCTCTTTTTTTAAAAATTATTTATAGTTTATTCAACAATAACAGCTTCATCATTTTTCTGCAAATTACTCACATATAAAAACCTTCCTGGTTTAACGCTCTTTCCATTAGTGAAAAATGCATGAAAATCCGTTCAGTAGTTTTTGAGGTCATTGCGAACATATGTACATACAGACACATAGACATACAGACACACAGGACTCTTTGTTTTATAATATGTAAGGATAATCTATACCTACTTCTATACTAATATTGTAAAGCGAGATTTATATGTTTCTAATGAATTAACTCAAAAACTACTGAACCGATTTTAAAAATTCTTTCACCTTTAGAAAGCTACGTTATCAGGGAGTAACATAGGCTATATTTTATAGTTACGCGGGCGAAGTCGCGTGCAACAGCTAGTAAATAATAAGAAGCGATGATTAGCTGTTGGTTTACCTGCATCAGAGAAGTCTCTATTGATCTTCTTGGTGGGCCTTGTCAACTTGAAAGTATCAACCCATGCCAAGACTGTCTCTATTTCTGATAACGGTATGGGCGACTCGAACGAAGACATTTCGATATTAAATAAAATTACACAACTTTTTTATTCCCTCTTTGCTCCTGGACTGCCTCTATTTTTTATTTTTTTATTTCTTTTCATTTAATGCTGAATTTTGTCAATGTAAATTTCGCTGTGCTAACGTCATTAATTTGGTGTCTTCTCATTTTTTTTTAATTCAAAGTCACTTAACTGCCAGTAACTTAAATGATTATGGAGATATAAAAAAGTATGTAGGTACTTACCTTAGATACCTACATTTTATTTCTTTTGAAAAATCTTATTTTAATTTAATATTCGTATAAATTTAATTTAATTTAACCTGGGTTAGGTCATCTTTTGATGCCATTCTTTAGTTAGAACGATCAGTGGCATTATTGACACTAATATCATAATCATAAAGTAACTGTCTGTCTGTTACCTTTTCACGCCTTAGTTATTCAACCAATCACGGTGAAATTTTGCATACTCGTGTACAGAGATAAAATAAAAAAATGCCAGGCATCACGGGTTCGATTATGGGGCGAGGCCAACTTTGCAAATGAACTTTTCAGTTGGCTCTGGTTTGCGGTCTGGATGTCTGTCTGTTGTATGCTTATGGTTTTCCCATCTAGTCACCTTCCCATTTCTAATTAATTCAATGATTTTTACACTTTTACAATAATACTAGCTGTTGCACGCGACTTCGTCCGCGTAACTATATAAAACATAGCATATATTATGTTACTCGCTGATAATGTAGCTTTCTATAGGTGAAAGAATTTTATAATTCTGTCCAGTGCCTAATTTTTGAGTTTATTTATTACAAAAAAAAATACTTGATGTTTTCTCTTTATAATATTAGTATGAATATTATGGGGAAACCATCAATAGTTTAGAAAGCAAAAAAGATTTTAAACAAATAAAAAGTATAATGTTAACCACTTTCATAAACAGTTTTATGCAACATGCACTTGACATATTCTTATTAAATTACTTTGATAAAGCTATAGAGAAATATAATCGCATTTATGTAGTTTCGTTCAACAGCTTTCACCATTGACCAACACTTTTCACCGCTGCCCACGAGTGTACTTCTCCTCAATAAACCTGATGCTGCGAGTACAGTTATTGACAAAAGTGCACAGAATTATGTTGAGTAATTGAAGCAGGTACCTTACCTTATGGGTAATTTGGTAACTGTTTTTATTCACATTTCGAAACATAATTAAGTGGAAGACGCGGTGGCTACAATTATTTTGTATAGTACTTTGAAAGATCAATAAATTGAAATTATTCAAAATCTATACATATAAAAAAAATCGTAAGCATAGGACAACGATAGGTCTAGTCATGACCTACCTGTGAGCAGATTAGCCTCAATAAAAGTCGCATGGTTTTTGCATTATTATTTTTTTCAAAGTCGACGCCTTTTATCAATCATTTGCATGTTATTTATATGTACACAAGGAGGAATATTTCCATTCTGTTTTCTGTTAAATTATTTGTAGAGTTGTATTATAAGATGATAAGACGTAGTGTCCGCTGCTGTTTTGAGAAACTAAATATTAAGAAAAAAAAATTCTTAGCAAACTGTAAACAAATATTTTATGTTTTTCTACAATAATAATATGTGGATTAATATAATTATTACTTTCGTTATCGATTGTACCTTTCTCCGTACACACCGCACAAAGCCAACGTCCGTCGATACACAAAGGTGTTTTACAAAAGATAAATCTGCACTGCAAGAAAATATGTAAAGGCTGTGTCCACACTTGCTTATATTTATGAACTAAAGAGTAACTAGTTTCTTTCAAACAAGCCATAAAGCTAAAAACTACTGTTGCTTAAAACAAGCCTTAATGCCTTTTGGTCCGATGATCATAAAATCGATACAGGACTGTCAGTTCAGTTCTTACTAACAAAAATATTTCATACTAACTTACTTTCTAATCATTGGCTTAGCTAGCCCTAGATTGGCTCTGTATTGTCGAGGGGCCCTTAAGTATATTATTCAAGTGAATGAATCATCATCTCAGCCGTAGGACGTTCACTACTGGACTTAGGCTTCCCCTATGATTTTCCAAGTGAATAAATACGACTAAATTTGACTCCATTTTTCTTCCATCATCATCTCAGCCATATGGCGTCCTTCCCCATAATACCCATGCTGTCTGTACGTCAATCGCCATATTATATAATATACATAAACAATTAAGCAAATATTTAGTATGAATGCGCCCTAATGTCGCTTTAGTGTGACACGACAATGTCTAGAATGAGCTTCAACTTCAAACACACAGTAATTCTGTTCAATAAGAGAAACTCCTTAGCGAGTTCCGTTATTTTGAAACTTTGTTTATTTAAAAATAAACTTAATTGCACTTTATTAAGGTGTAGTTTTCTTTAACGATTTACGATTATGAAATATTTAATGTAATGTAAGTACATATAGTTTTCTGTAAATATTACTAAACATATCCATTAATTTGTTATTTTTTAATTTCTACTTTCTCTTTCTTTTTCCTTCCATTTACTGCCTATGGTTCTCAGACTTCTTTTCTTTTATATGATACAAAAAGAAAATGACCTTAACTAAACAAGGCTAATTCCCCAAACACTGTTTCGCCTGACTTTGACACTGGCAGTATTGTCAGAGAATCCGATGGGGCCAAGCCATCGAATCGGAAATGGAATTTGACTTATACAGTTTAAACTTAAGAAATAAAGATTAACTTTTTCTTCCTGGTTGCAGACTCCATAAAATAAGTAAAATCTCTTAAAGACAATGGCATACAGTAGGTACTAAAATAAGTAACCAAACGATGCACGACTGTTAAAATAAATATTATTAACAAATATTATAAATTTATAACTATTATAACTAATATTATAAAGAGAGAAGATATGTATTTTTGTATGTTCGTATTTTTTTTTTGTAATAAATAAGCTCAAAAACTACTGGACAGATTTTAAAAATTCTTTCACCTATAGAAAGCTACATTATCAGGGAGTAACATATTATATAGAAAGTTAAGAGGACGAAGTCGCGTGCAACAGGTAGTCAGAGATAATGCGTCTCTTAGAGAACTATAATTTTTGACAATTTAAGCTGTTATCATAGAGGAATTTTTGTTAGTTCTGCATTTTCTTAACGCGGAAAGACTAATTTAAATAACATTTCGAAATTTAAGTATAATAAACAACCTATTTTACCAAATTCCTACTAATGGAGAAACTTTTAATAAAGTGTGTATGTAAACAAAACAATTTTTAATGCGAACGTTTGGTGTGCCGAATTCAAACCGCCAGAATTTCCAGCCAGCCATCGAATTAAATCAAACTTTATAGTTAATCATATAATACGCCCTAACGCAACGCGCTAAGGTCTAATTTCCCTTGACGTTAAAGTTGCGGATAAAATGGTTAACTCCCCCGATTTTTTCATTCTATACACGTCCAACGTACTGTCTCCCTGCAGTCTGCAGAAATACTTTCTAGCCGCGAGACGTGCGCAAAATTGTTCTGGAATAATTTGAGTGTTCGAAATTTAAATTTAAATCGAAGGTATGTGTCATATAATTTTACTACTTAACTAAACTATTAGAAAAACACTACAAATGTGCAATTTAATAAGGTTTTAAATTTTGTTAAGCGATTGACTTTTAACTTTAATTTAAACTTTCTTTAAATTTAAACATAAACTAACAATTGCATTATGTACAAAGAAATGGTGGGAAATATCTTAAGCCCTAATTAGGTTTTATTCACACAATGAGTTTAGACAATCTAGAATTCTACACAATTATGGATTCTATATTGTATGTAGGTATAGCACCTATTATAGACCTACTTATTGTCGATCATAGTTTTGATTTTAAACTTATATTTTCCTATTTTATTATGTTATGTTTTATTTTATGACTGATGGGGACTATAAGGAAAAAAATTCTTTTGTTCCACAACACTGGTGTGACAGAGTGTATTTTCTTACTTACTTTTTTCTTTTTACGTTTTAAAAACGATAACGAAATTAGAAAGAATAAAATGTATGGGTTGTTTCATGTGACTTAGCGACACGACGCGCGACGGCATAATTATGTCAGATTAAAAATTAAAACAATTTAAAACGATAACGTTATCGTTTTAAATTGTTACTTTGACTAAGGCCCCTGGTATCTTAATTATTATGTATAACTATTACCTCTTATCAGGGTCTCTGGAATGTGGGAAAATTTTTAACTAAACAGTAACATAAATAATAAACATAATAACCCTTGTATTCCATATGTAAATTAAATTACTTCCATAAATAAAATATTTACTTTTTCTGAAAAAAGCTCTCAAAAGTGAAATGAATAATGAATAAAATATAGCCATAATTTTAAAAGCCGTATTTGCACATTAAACAAAATCAGTTCAAAGTTTTACTCATAGACTTACAGAATAATTATCGATTTTCGCATTGAAAATAATTTTATTATGATTAGCGTTTTAATTAAATTAAAATTAAAGTATTGCTCCTTAGGTAAACCTACGACGCTTTCCCCTTTAGCCATAATTATTTTTTTACCATAATTATTGGAACACCATATTATTTTTTTCAAATTATTCTAGGATACTTCTTAAAAAAAAAACTATAATTTTTTTTTATGTTAAGGCCGGGCCGTCAGACAGGATTACGGTCAGAGAGGGATTGGTTAGGTTTAGGTTAGCTGTGACGGTTGACGGTGGTCTTCTGTCTTCTGGTTTCTGCCTCCAGACAGTTGGGCAGTCCGCCCAAATGTTTGCAAAACGCAGTGTTCGAATTATTGCTGTAAATGATTGTGTAGTAAATGCTATTGAATTTATTGTTCTGTGGTAATGACTGCATAGCCGGAAGTCGAAAGTATCTGTGCTCAATGTAAAGTTAACGATATCGCTTCTGTGGCCTCAAATTGTCAAGTGCGCCAGCAGTAACAGTTCTTGTGAAAGCTCGCGAACGTTTCTTGCGAAGTTAATTTTATGACATGCACCTTTGTATGAAACCGGTTTCTTGGAGAAAAGCGATAAGTGTACAATTTGCTGTCTGCTATCGGGAAATGTCGATGTTTCATATTTTTATATGATAAATCGTATTAATATGATACAAGCCCAGGTTAAAAAATTTTAAAAACCTTCTTTGGCGGATTTTTATCAATCAATCAATTTATTTGTAACTTTTAAAAAATATTATCAATAAACAGACATTTAAAAAAAGTAACAGCAAGAAAGAAAGTTAAAAAAGTCCCCACTTAGAATTTTTCTAGCAATGGCCAGCACTGATCTGATCAAGTCTGCAAAAACTAGATTTTCATGGCTTACTTAGGCTAAACCTTAAGAGATATTTAAAAATCATGTTACTAGAGAATTGTAATTCTTCTAAAATCCACCGTCATGTCTTTCTGCAAATATGCGTTGCAATATTAGATTTTTTTAAATGGTGTAGGTAGGTATCAAATGTTAAAGGCTAAAAAGGGGCGGAAGAAGGAAAAAGATAATTCAAGCGAATCCGAATGTATTTACACTATCAAGACTTACAAGCTAATGAACAAAATGTGAAAAAATATAAAAGTTGACAATTATAAAAATAGAAAACGGCCAGTGACGACCAAAAAGGTCGTCAACATCCCCCTCTTCAAATTTATTTAAAAAATAATACTAATTTTATGTAGGTAGTATTAATTTTAATATTTTATGACAATATTAAACGTATATTACTAAAATCTCCAGCTAAATATACCTACTTTTTATAATAAAATCGTAAACACTAACATTATTATTATTTTTATTTAAAATACGCTATTGAATAAAACCGACAAAGGAAATATAATAGTAGTTACAAGGTATTGATAACAATAGGGTGTCAAAACTCGGATTTTATTTATAAGGAAAATCTTTAAGGCTCTTCAGGCTCGCGGCATAACTTGACCTTGACTTGAGGTTCAAGTGAAAAAAAAAACTGCGTCTAGGTACACTAAGCAACACTAGTTAAAGACATTTCATAAGTAAGTTGTACTTACTTATGAAATGTTAATACTTTAACTAGTACATATTGCTTAGAAAGCAGATAAAAGTTTTTTAAGCATCCTACCTCTAAATAAATTAAAATTGTCGTAGGTAAATTACTTTTTAAAATTAAGGAATCATGATAATACGAGTTTATGTCTATAAAATATCTTAAACATATCTACCTAACTATAACACGTCGATCGACTCTATAACACTTATATTCTTTCAACACTATATGTCTAAACATAACCATATCTATATATCTTTAAACTAATAATATATAAGTCAATGCTTTAAACACAATAAATACTTATATATAATAAATTATTCACCTGACCGTACATTTTTTCCTTGAACCGGTATACTGAATACAAAATTCCTTATTAAGTCAGTAGACATCTTGTATTCATAGTTGGTGGTCGTTCATGTGTTCAGAAAAGGGCATTGGACCTCTTTATTTTAATGTGTAAGTTAATAATATTATTGAATTTCTCAAACTAAAAAAATATGGGATGTAGCTGTGTCGTGGACATTGAACGGCCGTGTGATTAATATTTTTTTTTGAGCGTATTATATGTACATATCCAACGAATTTATATATACAATATATACAAAAAAAATGTTTGATCCTTTAGCTATCTAGTGGTGTAGTTAATTTTTTTATGTAGATGATAGATAGGTATGTAGCTACAGCATTAAACCTTATCCACCGATTTTGTTATCATCACATTTCTGAATTATTGTCTCCCATTATGGAAGCAAATTTAAAGACGTATTCTCGTCAAAAAATATTATTGTTTATATTACATTTACACGTTAAGATAGATAAATATATTAATTTTTTTACATAACCAGACCATGATAAATTTTCTGCGTGAAAAGTACCCAACCCTTCGATTGTTTATATCACACCGTCCAAATGTTTTCTTAATTTTAAAATATTACTGTTTTAATAGTTTTATAACTTACTTTTAATTCAACTACAAAATATTTCTAAACCTTCCAACGGAATTTTTAACGGTTTTCACTAGTGAAAAAAGAAACAAGCAAGGTTTGTGTATATAAAAAAATAGATCCTGGGCGAAGCTGGGTCGCTAGTTTATACAATATAAATTGCAAAATTAAAGTAAGATGTGATAACGTTAATAATAGATAAGTCAAACCAGTTCAAGATTAAACAACTTGTTTCATATACTTATTGATAATTTTTAAAAGAGTAGCAATGCAGGTTTATCACCGGTTTTAGCTACTTTATAGAATCACTATTAAAACTGGTTGGTGGTATTTTAATGACACAATGTGTAATATGAAATAACATTAATAACATCAATTGTAATCACATAAGTTTAATTGCATAGATACTACTTTTCTAGCGTTGCTTGTGTTTATAGGCAACAGAGGTCGTAGTGCGAGTTTTACTCGATCAAACGCGTCGAACGCGTAAACGTTAATTTGTATGGGAATGAAGCAGCGCTACACGTAAGCCACCAGGTGGCGTTGCTTCATTCCAATACAGATTGACGTTTACGCGTTCGACAGGTGTTGGTAGATTCAACGCGTTTGATACAGTAAAACTTGGTAAAACTCGCACTAGGCCCTTACTAAGTAGCCACTTACCATCAAGAGAACCGTCAGCTTGCCTGTCCACCATTTTCATGTATAAAAACTAGCTGGTGCCTGCGACTTTGTCCACTTTTTTTTAATGTTAAGGTCGACTGACAGGCTGAAGGGCTACTTGATGGTAGGTGGCTACTGTCACCTATAACACAAATAACGCCATAGGTGCTGCAAGTGTGCTGCCGACTATAGGAGGATTAAGGGATAGGGTAATGAGCTCTGGCATCCCTTATTCACTGCAAAATCGACAGCACATAATAATATGCTGTTATTTCACGGTGGTTTTCTGTAAAGCGGTGGTTACTGCCGCCAGTCGGGGTGCCCAAATGACTGCTAAACGCAGTATTCTGCCACTATTTTCCAAATCCAGACCAGAGCCAATTTTTTAAAGTTAATTTCCAAAATTTACCCGGCCAGAAATCAAACTTGAGACGTCAGGCAAGTACTCATACCACTCAGCCAACGAGTTCGTCAAAAAAAAATATAAAAACATAACGCCTGCTATTACACTTTTGTCAAACGTTAGTCTTTTAAGAACTTAGAACTTTTTATAAGAACTTTCAAACTGCATTAAAATCCGATGCGTAGTTTAAAAGATCTAAGCGTACATACAGACAGAGGGACAGAGCGGGAAGCGACTTTGTTTTATGCTATTAGGTAATAAAGATGATAAGGATTAATTTCTTCTCAAAAGTTTTTCTTTTATAAATGACGAATTAATAAGTAGACGAACTGACGAATCTATTAAATGGAAATATATATGTATATTTCTTGTTACATTAGATATATGTACATTAATTAACGAACACATTAATGACAATAGCGTTATGCAATCGAAAGACATACTTAATATTTTACGTAATTGAGTACAAACACGTATTGATAATCTTTTGCATACATTACAATTGAACAATGACATGACCCGTGATGTCTTGTTACGAAATTTAACATTGTTTGGTGATCGTCTATTTTTGTATCTCCACATATTATAAACTAGCTTGTGCCCGCGCCTTCGTCTGCGCTGAAAATATATGAGTACTTATATCTTCATCACTGTGATACCGCTTTTACCACCCGAATTTTTTAAATATTTTTATACGATCCCTCGGGAACCTATAATACCTTTTCAGGATAAAAAGTATCCTATATATGTTAATCCAAGTAATAAACTATCTGTTTGTCAAATGTCATCTAAATTCATTCAGCTGTTTTTGCGTGTGAGAGTAGGATTGAAATCATTGTCCACTTTTGTCTATTTCTCCGTTAACTACTTTTAAACCACCCAACGGATTTTAATACGGTTATTACTTAGGGAAAGAGCGATAAAGGATGAAGGTTTGCATATATAAGTTGCAGAAAAATCCATCCGCGCGAAATCGGACGCGGTCCCCCAGTTCGTAATACGATTTGGAACGCTCTATAGGTCTACAGACGCCCGAAGGACCATTTAATGATGGGTTGCTTCAGACTTGCAACAAAGACACAAAATTATACGCAATAGAGTACAGTCATAAATTTACAACGCGATTAAACCGCTGCTAGTAATCTAAGACGATTTAATTAGTGCATAAAATTATGCAACTAACAATATTTATGCGTGTTTTTGGTCAAGGGCTAATACTAGTACTTATCTTATCTACACACAGCTCTTGATAAGAAATTACTAACTGCTGCTCGTGCCTTATACTTTCGGGAGTATCCTATAAGATAAGTACTAGCTAGTGCCCGCGACTTCGTACCTACTCGTTGAAAAAATATGTAGGTATATGAGCAATATATTCATTGTTGTTATACTTTTGCCAGGCGTTGGATTTTTTAATTAATAGACGGTCCCTCAGGAAAAGTACTTGTATTTGGATGAAAGGTATATCTTTTCTATGATCTTTTCTGTATCCCTGGTAACGTTTATGCGAAATTTCCTGAAGTAACAGACAGACAGACAGACAAAGTTACATAGAGAACTCTCAAGTCCCTTTCCAACAATTTACGTATAGAAAAGTGAACGTATGTACCTAAGTAAAAAAAAGGAAGATGACTACAAATCACCATTTCGCTTACAAATTGACGTTTTTCTTTTCAGAAATGCTAGTGACAGAAGCTTGGAGGGCCGACTACCTTTACTGGGTGTTTCCAGTAATCATAATACTCGGACTACTCGCTGCCGTAGGAGTCCTAGGCCTCTTATTCGTGCTCCGACTTTACACACAATACACTTGCGGAAAATACCGTGAAAAGACCAGAATGGACGGCAAGACTGTCATTGTGACGGGATGTACCAGCGGGATAGGAAAGGAGACAGCGCGGGAACTGGCAAAGAGAGGCGCCAAAGTCATTATGGCCTGCAGAAACATGGAAAAAGCTGAAAAAGTAAAAGGTACACAACTTCTTTAAGAGCTCACTTTGCCAACGGTTAGTTTACTTACTCGGGGGATTGGGAAGGGATAGAGGAAATGGGCTCTGGCAACCTTCATCTACTCACTCACCGAAACACAACAGCACACATGCTGTTATTTCACGGTGGCCTTCTGTAAGGGTAAGCCCTGTAGTTAAGGGGGGGCTGCCCAATTGACTGCGAAACGCAGTGTGCCCTGCCACTGCTGTCTTTTATTCAAATATGCGTTTAAAAATGTAACTATTTAATTTCCAGACGAAATAGTCGAGTCTACACAAAACCCGAAGGTTCTCGTCAAGAAACTGGACCTCAGCTCCTTTGCATCGATCAGAGCTTTCGCTGAAGACTTCAAGAAGACTGAAGACAAGTTAGATGTGCTCATTCACAACGCTGGCTACGCTGAGACTTTCAAGAAGAACAAATCAGAAGACGACATTGAATTGACCGTTGCCACAAACCACTACGGCCCTTTCCTACTCACCCATTTGCTCATAGATGTCCTTAAGAAAAGCGCTCCATCTAGGATTGTAGTCGTAGCATCCTCATTGTACAGACTAGCTTCATTCAATCTGGAAAACCCCAATCCAGTCCAATCTATCCCTGGATACTTGTACTACGTTTCCAAAGAGGCTAACATACTTTTCACTAAGGAGTTAGCTCGTAGACTTGAGGGCACTGGGGTAACAGCAAACTGTCTGCATCCAGGTCTTATTGAAACTGGCATATGGAGATCAGTACCGGCACCCCTGAGCTGGGGTTTGACTTTGATCAGCAAATGCTTCTTCAAAACTCCCCAGCAGGGCTGCCAGACTTCAGTCATGTTGGCAGTCGATGAAAAATTGGAGAAAGTCACTGGAAAATATTACTCGGACTGCAGGGAAAGTTCGGTTTCAAGGTCTGCAAGCAGTGTGAGCAAAGCTAGAAAACTGTGGGAGATTTCCGAGAAGATGGTCAAGTTGGAGGAAAGTGATCCGAAAATTTGAATTTATTACATGATTAAATTATTTTATATTTGTAATTTAGTAAAATAATTGATTATTTTTTTTACGATTTAGTTTAAGATTATTTAAACCGCATTTTTTGCTTTTTTAAATTATTTAATAAACTTTTACAATACTTGAAGTTTCACATTTTTATATTAAAACTAGCAGACCCAGCAAAGCAGACGTTCTGCCAGAACCCAAAAAAAAATCTGTAAACCGATTCCAACGCTACCTATCGGGTTCAATTGCAAATATATTGAATCTAACTAATAATTAAACCATCCATACTTACTCAAACCAAACACACAAAAAAAAATCATAAAGAATCCGTCCGGCGCGGTACAGATTCAATGTAAGTAGTGTAATAATTTTGAAATCGATACACAGCGCCATCTATTGGATGCTTACCCAATCTGTAACCCGATTGCAGCGCCACCTAACGGGTATAACCTGCTTACCCAAACCTCAGATTCTCAAACTAAATAACAAAATGACACCGACATCTGTTACATTTACATCATGTACTATTTACTCTATGATAATATTGAATTTGCTTGCAATATAAAAAAATATATCGAGATACAAACTGCTATTGGTTATTTTGGTATTCCACAAATCCACATAAGTATTCGTTTTTGGACAGACTTGATTTTTGATTAGTCAGATTCTTAATTTATCCTATATCTCAAGTCGGACAATACAACACAGTGTGTAAAATTTCATTACAAATCGGTTAAGTAGTTTCAGAATTGCAACACCTAAGGCGTTGCTTGTTTTATATAGGCGATGGTATCCACATGCCATCAAGTAGACCATCAGTCTGTCTGACGACCTTTACAAATTTACATTTACGTAAGAAAATTTACAAATTTGCAATCCACTCTTTTAAGAAAAAAAAAAACATATTCTTTTAAGAAGAAATATATATTTATTCAGTGTGGGTACAACATAAGTTCTTACAAATTAAATAATGTCTTTTACTGGGCGATATATACAAAAAAAACATATAACTGAGTGATAAGTATTATTTATTTCAAGATAATTCATAAACTACTTACACTCTAAACTCTATACCTTTAGCTAAATATAAAAATAAGGTTACAGTCTTTTCACATTACACAATGGTTGTGAACTACCTACCAGAAACAAAGAATTAGCATTTTGAGAGAAAACCTATCAAGGCTTTCAATAAATAACTTTGGTCTGGTAACCCATTTATGTAGAAGCCTCAAACTCTAACTACATAATATGACTCCTGTATTTACTTACTTACTCCTTATTAACCTTACTTAATTTTAAATAACATTACATGATTATTATAACTTTACATTGACATGACGAAAAATCGAAAGCAAGCTAAATAAATATGCGAAAAAAAAATTATTTACTAATTTTCCAGTTACTTTATTTATATGCATGTAAAGTAATTAAATCTGTTTTTTTTTTTAATTGCACCTGGAGAGAAATTACCTACTCCAACTGTCACATCCGGGAATCAAACTGGTTAAGTCCAAAAAAAACTGTACTTTTATGACATCAATCGATAGGGTCAAATATGGGAATCAAATCTTTACCATAAGACCCTATCGATTTATGCCATTAAACTAAAGTATGTTATTTTTTCAGATTTCAGCCAATTCGATTCCTAGATGTGGCAAACGTATTTTCTAAAATCTTTTAATGAAATTTTGCTTCTTTAAAAAAAAATAAGGTAATGAGTAAAATTTGCTATTTCCTTCATTTAGAGTACTTTTCCCCGAGGTGCGGTTAAAGAATTTCATCCTATACATTTGTTGGGTTAGTCAATAAATGCCCATTTTAATGGCCATCAGAATCAAAATAGACCTTTCTGACCTTACCATTGATATCTAAATTGATTTCAAATTTTTAATTCCATACAAATACAATGAATTAATGAGAATATACAACGAAATTAAACTATTCAAATCGATATAGAATTCAGACACTGTCTGAATTGTGTGGTTTTGAATGTTTGCTGTGAGCTCGGCTTTCACAGTTTGATAAATAGAATGAAAAACTTTCATGAAGCTATAACACTAATAAATAGATATAATCTGAATATAGGCTACTTTATAAATTTTTCCGCTGAAGCTAATAACTAATGTGATGTTATGTATAATGGGGCTGATACATAAATAATATTATCTAAACTCTAACTAAAGCATGGAAACAACACAAACAATATAAACAAACTTTCAGGGGTTTCAAACATTTTTTCAATAAAACTAATAGTTAACACATAGTTTTACTAGTAGTACTTTTTTTATATGTTTAAACTCGATAGACAGACTAACGGTCCACTTGATGGTAAGTGGCTACCGTCGTCGCCTATAACACAAGCAAAACGGCACTGGTGCTGCAAGTGATTGCAGTAGTAGGATGAGGATAGAGATCAGGAAGGAATAGCATTGCCATCCCCTTGGTCACTCACCAAAACACAACAGCAAACGTGCTATTATTTCACTATGGTCTTATGCAAGGGGGTGGTTACTGCAGCCAGATGGGCTACCTAAATGGTTGCGAAATGCATCATTCCCTGCTACTACTTTTCAAAACCAGACCGGAGCCAATTTTAAAAAGTTCATTTCCAAAGTTGACTCTGCCGGGAATCGAACCCGGGACCCCTGAGATAGAGCATCAAGGCAAGCACCTTAAACACTCATCCAACGGGCTCGTCAGATATATACAGTATAATAAAAAACTCATTAAAGGTTGGGTTTGTTTACGTTTATATAGTTGATGTCGGACCCTTTTGACCCATTAGTTTTGACTCGCTTAATAAAAGTGCCCGTTTGACCCACTTTTAAGTACCCGGTGGACCCACTGTGGGTCAAAACAATATTTTATTGTTTGGGTTGTCTCATTGGCTTCACTTTACTCACTAATGGGATTAATGCAACTGAAATTGGGCGAGTTAGAATTATCAAACAGCGCTCGCTTCTTCAAATGCCCTAATTTTCCCACTTTCAATTTAGTTTTCTTAGTGCTGGACGACTTTTTATTTGACAATAGTCTAGAAATCTGTTCCTTAGTGAAGCCAGACGACTCGCTTATTGTCTCATTGTATCTGCTCATAGGTCTTAAAACAGATAAGTTGTGGATACTGCTAGTAGCATTGAAGCGATCGCAAATGCTCTGACGATTCGAAAATATATTTCTCAGAACATCTTCTTTCGATCTTTGTACTGACATCGATTTAGGTTTCATAAATGTGATTGGTCTAACTTTCCTAAACATATTGTACTTGTGTTTCGACTGACTAAACGGTGTCACGATGTCGTAGAAACTTTGCCGCGGATAATCTATGTTCACCTTGAGATCTTCAAAATCAGGCAGAGGTGTTATTTCGAGAACATTCTTCAGGGAGACTGGCTCCATAAAATCCGGTGGTGGCTGTAAAAACAAAATTATGACAATAAATTGGGACATAAGAAAGAAAAAAGGCTATAATATACTATAATTGAAAGACCATAATTTAATTAACACATATCTTTATATATAAAAATCAACAAATGTATGTTCCCTATTGACTCCAATACATCTCAACTAATTTTAAGATTAGCCCAGTGAGAGGTCATGTGAGATTTTTTAGTGATTGGACAATTTTTTTTATAATTTTGTGATTGTTTTTCCTACAAATTAATTCAAAATTAGATTTTATTTCTATTTAAAAACAAAAATACCTGACAAGAATAACTTAATAAATGTTTTAACATCTAAAAAAAGGGTATGGGCAAAGATAAGTTTTTATAGTTACCTCCAACTTAATTCTAGCATCTGCAATCCTCTCGAGGAGCTGTTTCATTGCTTGTACAATATCATCATACTTTTTACATCCAATATCCATACATTTGTTGAAATTATTAACTTCATTACCTATATAAACATCTTTCATTATAAAACCAATAGCAATGCTGTAGCTCCGAATCAAATTTGGTAAATTCAGTTTACCACCCTTTATTATGCTTTGTACAATGCATTTATGCTCGCTATGAACCATGTTGTTCAAATCGTTTGTAGAAATCATGTCTGTTTCTGGATTAAACTCTATTACATGGGCTTTCTTATCAGCATTATCCGTATATCTTGACAACAGTGCCTTTGAAGATTCCATAGCTTTCTGCGATGTTTTCAAAACTGGCAACACTCTAGTGTTCCATTCATTTGCCAATGCATCGATTTCTGTGTCCGTTTGTATTAAACATTCATCAAAAAATTCAGATTTAACTGAGATATCTTTAATTTTTAATACAACATTTCTAGATTTATCATCTAACGCATTTTGCTCTATAAAACCTTCTATTAATTTATCTAAAAATTCTTGTGGTTTCAGAGAATTCAACACTTTCTCATATTGCATTATTTTACTCTTAAATTTGTCCGCTATTTTCTCTATTATATCTCTCTTACGCAAATAACATGAGAATCTTCTCAAAGTCCTCTCATTAATATCAAGTTCAGTAACACATTTCATAAAATCGACACCATTCGTTCTGTACTTTAAATCAACTTCATTATAAATTAACTGATTGCTGGTATTTAATTTTGATTTTAAAACGCAATTTAATGCTAATTTTGATAGTTGAAAAACTAAAAAACTCACATTATAACAAGCAGGATTGACGAAATAGCAAGACTTTATCGGCGACAACCAGTCTTTGTAGATAGGGTCAGATATAAATTTATACAAATCATTCCTGTAGTTCTTCTCTTCAGATGTGTCGCCAACGGGCCAACATATTCTAGGACATCTCCCGGGATCTATTATCGATACTAAATAGTGTGTGAGACGATAAAAAGCATTCCTATTGAGCTTCCCCAAAATATTTTCCTCGTAAATCTGCTTGTGTAAATCGGTGGGTAAAGAATGAAACCTATTCAATAAACCAATATTTAAAAACGTCTCTTCTTCAATTCTCTTCACAGTAACCATATTCACGTAAAATCGTAAATAATTTGAATAGACAAAATTAGCAAAAGAACACAATTAGAAAATCATCACTTTTATCGCCGGATTAATGCAAAAACATTATTTTATTATAAACCGTTGCATTCATTATTTCAATTTTCTTTCAAACAAAGTCACAGATACAGAATTTTCGTATTACAGTAACTGACAGTAACCTAACCACAGTTCATAATCTCAGATTATCTATTGTGCTTGTCATTTTTTGGTCGTAGAGTAGTTAATATCAGTTAGCTGCCAAAAAAATGGATGACATTTTTAGAAAATAAATAATAATTCAAAATGCTAGTTGAAGAAAACAACGCTTTGTATTATTATTGCTTGGGTTGATGTTTATAATTGTATAATTTTAATTTATTTCTACAATTGGTTGTTATATTAATTAAATTAAGTACTCCAACTAAATATTACAATATTATTGTCTTTTGTGTCTTTAAAAAACACAGGGAAAATGTAAATATTTAATTTTTTTTGAAATTACTTTCTAATTCTAAAGGAAAATATATTTTTTTTTTCATTCACATTGCAGAGTAAACTCGTAATTCCGTGTTTTCTAGGCATTTTAAATATTTCTTAAATAACCAATATCCCCAAATCATAGACCATTATAGACACAGACCATAGATTAAATTACTCCGCTTGGTTTTTGAGGCACGGTATATCGTTTTGCTCTGTGATAAGTAAGTATTATGGTAATCAAATGTTGATGACATTGGCATGGCAATTGGTGGAATCTTGGTGATTTGGTGATTATATACTCTTTGGTTGGTTGGAATCTTGGTGGAATCAAGCAACATGAAAATGCACGTGTTTATTTCTCTAACATAGAAATTAATGATTTAAGTGGAAATAACAAGAAAACATAACACAATGGTGCTTGTTTATTCATTCAATTGTTGAAAACTAATTATTTGTGAAATTTTAAGTTAAACGTGTGTTTTGTTTGCAGAGTAAGTTATACGTTTTGTATGAGCATAGCGCTGGCTTTGCGCTTTTCCGAGTCGCTGAGTTTGAAGAGTTGGCCGCTTTTCTTCCACAAGTCGAAGAATCTGTTACGGATTTACAAAGATTCAATTCTGTAGTGACGTTAATAGCTTTTCAACCGTTTAAATCGGCCGTGCTGGCTTTGGAGAACATTAACGCAATATCTGAAGGTTAGTTTACCACGTTTTATTTTTATTTGTTATTTTATTGTACCGGTAAGATCAAATTCAGCATTAAGACATGAAATTCAAATTATTATCCCTGATAACATCTTTTAAGGGGATGAATAGAAATTGTCTGCAATATTTTTAGAGGTTATGTGAATGTTATGAATATCCAAAACCTCTATAATATAAAAACGCTGGACTGGCATCCCTTACCACAAACCAAAACACAACTAAACCTATAATATACCGAACGCATTTATCTTCTGTAGGACAATTTGGGCAATTTCTCAATCACTTGGGCAGCCCATCTAGCCCTTTACAGAAAATAATTTCGAAATAACAGCATGTGTGCTGTTTGTTTCTGCGAGTGAGTAAGGAATCCCTTAGAGGAGTCCATTGCCCTATTCCTTCTTAATCCCTTGTCCTTAAAGCACTGGTGACCAGCACACTTTCTGCACCGGTGGTGTTGCTTGTGTTATAGGCAACGGTAACCAACCTACCATCAGTTGGACTGTCAGCCTGTCTCAGACTATTACATAGAAAAAAAATTCTTTTCAGCTTGAACACAGTTCATCCTGTTACTTTTATTGGTTTTTTTTTAAAATGTTAACTTCATGGTAGGTGGCTACCGTCGCCTATAACACAAGCAACACCACCGATGCTGATTACTCACTTACCAAAACACAACAGCACACATGCTATTATTTCACATTGTTTTTTTTTTATAAGGGCCTCCCCCTTATAAAAAAAACCATTGTTACTGCCGCCAGACAGGCTGCCCAAAGTGACTGCCAAATGACATTACCTGCCACTAATTTCCCAATCCAGACTAGAGCCAACTTTGAAACTTGACTCTACTGGGAATCGAAGTGTTAAGGCAAGCACCCTAATCACTCATCCAGTGGGCTTGTTAACCCATATGGTGTTACTAGGTGATGGTAGTTGGTACCTTAAAAAAATACTATGTTCTGCCAAAACTTATATGTAAATCCAATTACTTATAACGAATTTATTGCACCTGTGAAATACAAGTCTAAATAAAGTCCTTTTTCCCAACAGGGATCCTCTCGGAAGATTTGAATTTGTTTTTGGAGGGAGCTCTTCCGAAACGCAAGAAGAGGAGCAAATGCACCCTGGGTGTTGCAGATCAGAAACTCGGTGCCGCCATCAGTGAAGCCTTGGAGATACAATGTTCACTCTCCGGAGCTGTTCCCGAGGTTTTAAGAGGTAATAAATTAAAAGAACTTTAAAATTCTTGCTTGCTGAATTCGCCATTCGACAATATGTTGCTCACCTTAAGGTGGGCTGAATATTCAGTATCCGGTATCTGTTTCATATCTAGTTTTAGTTTAAGTGTGAAAGAAGAATATAATATATATACCAAAACTAATGCCCCAAATTTCTGAAAATAGTATATTAAACCTTCCTCTGTCAACACTCTTTCCATTAGTGGAATCCACATTAAAATCCGTCGCATAGTTTATTTAAAAGATGTTTATCATACATACACATAAATAGTACATACAACTTTACTATATAAAGAAGCTTCAAATGTGTAGATTTCACCATTGTTAATGATTCACCTAGACTCCTTAGTGCTGCTTCATCATAAAAGTTAGGCTCTTTTTTACACCTGCTGTTCGAAAATCGCAATCACACGTGACCATTCAGAGTTCTGTAAACAGCAGGTTGAGAATATATACGAATATACGATTTTTATTATTGTTCCAACTCAAAAACCAATATTTTCTGAAATGTTCATTTCAAAATATTGAAAATTTAGCTGTTGCTACTTTTGCTTCATAGCTAATCCGGCAATGTGCCAACTCATTCATTCAAACTAAACTATTATAGCATGCCTTGATCTATTACATGTGTGTTGTATACATTTGTGATAATAAAAGCGTGCAATATAAAAAACAGTGTTATCCAAACGTGTTCAATGTTTATTTGAATATTGTTTTAACAAACATTGTGACATTGTTTTTGCAGTCTGTATTAATAAAATCTGTGATTTCTCTGGGGCTGGTGGTAAACGAGTTCATAAAATAACTAAACAGAAATATTATGATCTTGAAAATGAGTAATTTTTCTTGAGGTCATTGTAGAGTTGTCTCTTAATTGAATTTTAATATGAAAATGTTACAGAAACTTCAATTAAATTGGGTTTAAAGATATAAAAATGTATTTTTATACTTGGACGCATAGAAGTTCTATATTTAATTCCGCCCTTTCTTTTGTTGCTCTGCCCTTTAGCCCCTTGTTTTTTTTTTGTTTTTTATCTATCTGTGAGAAGTCAAATTAGGCTACGAAGTTCTTGCCTTAAATTTTAATCCTAACAACCTTTTAGGTATCCGGTATCATTTCCACGCCCTCATCAAAGGTTTGACTCCGAAGGCTTGCAGCGTTGCTCAACTGGGTCTCGGTCATTCATACTCTCGTGCCAAGGTCAAGTTCAATGTACACAGAGTTGATAACATGATCATTCAGTCAATAGCGCTGCTCGATCAACTCGATAAAGACGTCAATACATTCTCAATGAGAATTAGGTGAGTCATTTGTCTTTTCTGTCAAATCAACAAAGCTTTAGTTAATTTATTTTACTAAGCTATGACCAAATAACTTATGAGTAATCGTGGAATTAAGTAGCATGGAAAATTTATTAAGCTAGTCAAGACTGAAAGTGAACTCTTAATATTGTGTTTTTCAGGGAATGGTATTCGTATCACTTTCCGGAGCTCTTCAGCATTGTGCCAGAGAATTATTTGTACAGCAAATGTGCTGAGTACATAAAGGATCGCAAATCGCTAAGCGAGGAGTCACTAGAGCCCCTCACCGAGATACTCGGTGACTCGGAGAAGGCTCAAGCTATACTGGACGCTTCAAAGATGTCAATGGGCATGGACATTTCTCCCGTTGACTTGATCAATATACAAATGTTTGCTACTAGGGTGGTTGGATTGAGTAATTACAGGTAAGTGTATATATAAATGTTATTTTCAAGATAAAGTATGGTTAAGATGAAGTTTTCTCTGATGGTGTATTGACCAATGTATATTATTTCTATACCAGCTAATGCCCGCGACTTCGTCTGCGTTGAACAGTTTCCTAGACTATCACTAGGGAACTGTACTTTTTTTCTGGATGAAAAGTACACTATGTCCTTTCCTGTATCTCTGACAATGTGTATGCAAAATTTCATGATGATCGTTTTAGTAGTTAAGGCGTGAAAGGGTAGCCGACAGACAAAGTTACTTTCGCATTTATAATATTAGTATGGATATAAAAAAAAGCAGTTTTGTTAGTTTTAACTTTATCTCGGGAACGGCTGGACTGACATATGATTTTTGAAATTTGTCAAATTTTGTCTCCTCCCTGAATAGAAGAATAACTATCAAAACAAAGGAAATATTCACAAAAAATAATAATAATATCATGAATTTGTTTTTATGTTAAGGTCGACAGACAGGCTGACGGTCTACTTAATGTTTATAGGTGGCTACCGTCGCCTATAACACAAGCAAACACCATAGGTGCTGCAGGTGCCATATAAGGTTTAAAGCATTACTCACTCACCGAAACACAAAAGCAGAAATTATACTGTTATTTCACGGTGGTATTCTATAAGGGAGTGGTTACTGCCGCCAGAACGGCTTTTTGAGGAGGTACGAAGTTAGCAGAGTCAGCACCACCTAGTCAGCTAGTTTGACTGATTTGACTTTATTTGGACAATTTTACACAAACAGAAAACAAATAGCCGAATACCTCCACACGAAGATGGACTCGGTGGCACCGAACCTGACCCAACTGGTTGGTGACCAGGTGGGAGCCAGGCTGATATCGAAGGCCGGCTCTCTTACCAGTCTGGCCAAATATCCGGCCTCCACTCTGCAGATCTTGGGTGAGATACTAATATAAATCTAGATACTAACCTTACAGTGGCCACTAAACCTTTGTTATGAACATAATGGAACAGTTATAGACTTGGAAATAGTTTCGTGTTATCATAATTAAATGTATTTATATTTATATGTACACAATATGTAATTGATTTGTGTAATGTACATAAGTTAAATAATGTTTATTTTAACTTTGATTAGGAACATATACATCGAATTAGGATTACTCCTGTGATGATGTACAATGTGCGTTATTGTAAAAATAAACAAAAAATAAATAAATAAAGTAAGCTCACAAATAAAGATCTCCACACCTACTTGCAGACCTGCACGAGGTCTTATAAAAGTACCCAATGCTGAAATGATGGCTTATAATTGTGAATTCATGGCTTTATAATTTGTGAATTACATATTCCGCTGGATTTCTAATTAACATTACTAATTGATTTCCTACGATACAAACTGAGCTTAGTGTTGTGGCAAAAATCTAACCTATTGTAATCTAGCGTTTTGTAATAAATATTTATTATTATAAGGCGATGAATGGTATGATAATGAACTAAAAATTTCCATTCTAAAGCAAGGCCAACGAGACAATGCAAAGAAACTAAACAAACTTTTTAAAGGTTGTCAAAATGGTGTCCTATATTATGAAACAGATAGCGTCGGCCTCTTCGTATGAGAGGGAAAGGGACAGAGGCTTTCTTTACATTGAATGCGTCTCCTTGGCTTTACTATAGACAAGCTAGACGAGGTTATAAATTAAATATTTTTTCTCTCTCCAAAGGTGCTGAAAAAGCTCTGTTCCGTGCCCTGAAAACGCGTTCAAACACTCCGAAGTACGGTCTCCTGTATCACTCGTCGTTCATCGGTCGAGCTGGTCTGAAGAATAAGGGCCGCATCAGCAGATATTTGGCCAACAAATGCTCCATCGCATCCAGGATCGATTGCTTCTCAGGTAACATCATCATCATCATACAATTTTAGGTTCAGATTAAGTAAGTAGAGTAAGTTATGTTTAGTAGCCTGTCTGACGGCAGCGACCACTTCCTCCACAGTAGACCAACTTTGAAATAACAGCATATGTGCTGTTTATTTATATGGAAAACTATAATTTTTATTTTTATTTCAAACAGAAAACCAAACATCTGTGTTTGGTGATAAGCTCCGTCAGCAAGTGGAGGACCGGCTCAAGTTTTACGAGACCGGTGACATTCCAAAGAAGAATATTGAGGTGATGAAGGAGGCGATCGATGAGGTGATGCAGCAGACCCCGACGGGCTCCAGTGACAAGAAGAAGAAAAAGAAAAAGAAGAGTAAAGACAAAGTGGAACCGATGGAAGAAGAATAAAATTCGTCTTTTTAACCCCCGACGAGTTTTTGACCTGTCTGTCTGTCTGTGTAATATTAGCTCAGAAACGGATGGACCGATTTTGATCCGGTTTTTTGTGTCTGAAAGCTGACGTTATCGGGATTGTTTTCAGCTATGATTTTAGCTCAGCAACTAACAGCAGATATAACGTATTTGGGTCATTAGTTTATAATTCTAATTATAGCTTGTAATATTAATTATATAAAAATGTATTTTTCTTCAAATATTAAAATAGTATATTAATATTAGTGTTTTTTTTTTGGAACGGATGCAAGTGCATTACAAATCCTGATAAAAGAGAAGGCGAGGATAAGAAATGAACTGATTCACTATAATGATTTTTTTAAAATTTAATGTCGATGCACAGACGACGGTCGACTTGGTGGTAGGTGGCTACCGTCGCCTATAACGCAAGCAACGCCACAGGTTTGGCCGCCCATAATATGATTTAAAATATGGGATAGGAAATCCGCTCGCCGAAACAACAGCACACATGCTGTTATTTCACAGTCTAATTGTTCAGACCAAATGAAAACCTAAAAAACGATATTTATTAGTTGTCCCTTGAAAAATTAATCTGTTGTTTACATAGAGAATCATTTCTGCACAAAAACTTACTTTCTTCCTCTTTCGCCTGGACTTGGCTTTTTAAATGTCGAATCTTCGCAAAATAAAACAGCATAAAATATACAATAAAAAACTTTAATGTTAACAACATTTAAATACAAATCCTGACAATTTATTTTATTTTTTGACATGTCAAATTTTTTACCATTACTTAGGTAAGTATACTTAACATTACTTATCACAATTTATTGACCTATCATAACTTTACCGTCTACACATTTTATTTTAATATTAATATTAACGGCTGCCAACTGAGTGACGAAAAATTTGAATATGTACGGAATAGAGATCGAGACTAGACTGCCGCTACCGCACAATCGACAACTGTCCTTTAGTCCTTCGAGCCGACCCGACATCGGTCCTAGTAAGGTCCCGCACTTTTTACACAATATCGCCTGGAACAAAATACATTAACAGTCACATAAGAGTATTCTTTTTTGTTTTTTAGCAATCTTTTCAAGGTAGCAATGGAACATAAATAAATAAATATCTTCACACATTCCACACTAAGCAACTATAGGGTTGTATTATGGATACCAGACAGTTGATATACTACACTAGCTGACCCAGCGAACTCCGTTTCGCCACCAGATGGCTTCGTTCGTTCGGAAATTTTTCCTGAATTTTCTTTGCTATAAACCTCACGGAGCCCGAGACCTTTCCAACGAATGCAAAACCGTGGAAATCGGTTCGTGCGTTCTGGAGTTATAGCGTCAGGAAGGAAAACCCGACTTATTTTTATATAGTAGAAGATAGACATTTGCCCCAAGCGGGATTCGAACCCGCAAACGTTTGGTTAACAGCTAGGGTAACTAACCACTAGAGCAAAAGGTGTTGAGTCGAGTGGAGCAAATTCAAGTCAGTCACGTTGGAGTATCGTTTCAAGGTAGCAGTGGAATATATACCCCATTGACTGGAGCAAAAGGTGTTTAGTCGAGCGGAGTAAACTTATGAACGTCTTATCGGAGCAGTGCAGCTGGAAGGAGGCGCCTTTCGATCGTTTCAAGGCAGCAATGGAATATATATCCTATTGACTAGATCAAAAGGTGTTTAGTCGAGTGGAGCAAACTCACGTCCGTCTCGTCGGAGCAGTGCAGTAGACGGTCCTGCAGTAGGAAGGAGGCACCGTGCGCGAGTAGCGCATCGCGCTCCATCTCGCCGAGGCGCACTCCGCCACCTCGCTTGCGCCCCTTGAGCGGCTGGCGCGTCAGCGAGTCGACCGCTCCCGTGGTGCGCACCTGCCACTTGTCCGACACCATGTGCCGCAGCCGCTGGTAGTGCACCACCCCAAAGAAGATGTCCGCGGTCATCTCGCGGCCGTCCACGCCGCTGTACATGCGCTCCGTGCCATAGTAGTTGTACCCACCCGCCTCCAACAGCAGCCCGAAGTAATCGATCGCCGTCTGCTTCTCGTTGAACAGGAACGGGGTCGCGTTGTGCACCTGTATTTTTGAGGCACATTTTATTATCAGTGCCTTTAATGGGCACTTTCTTATGCCTTTCGCACATTACGAATATTACGATACTTCAGCAGGATACTCGTTCGCAACTTGAGGTTTTTATATTAAAACCGACTTAAGAATGAACCTCATTTTATCATTTTTAATTACACAACACAACATTTTGACGTCTTTCAATATATCGAATGACTGCAGAAACACTTGCAGTCTACATATTTTATGGAAACAGAAGACCACTTTAAAAAGATACTAGGTATATTTTTTCATGTAGTCTAAAAGTTTGTAACTGTATAGACATGTTTTTTTTTTAAATTTACTGCACGAATTTAATATTCAGTTCTTGATACGCCGCCACCTTGACAATACTCGTTGGAAACGATACGCAAGACTAGTCGCGAACGCGTAGAATACCCGTAGGATTATGTGCGTGGTGTGCGATTAACCACACAAACTCATCCCCGAGTCTTGCGTAGCGTTGTCTAGTCGCTTTTGAGTATTATAATGTGCGAATGGCCTTATGCATACTTTTTTAGATAACATTACTGGACGGATTGTATACAGGATGTCCCAGAAATCAACGCCAACCTAACCTATCGCCCCGTGCCCGCTTGGCGTTGATTTCTTGTGCACCTTGTACACATCAATAGCAGAATAATCTAGAAACACTCACATGACTGTGAACTGCCGCCGCCTTGCCGGCCATGATCTCTATCATCATGGCTATTGTCATCCTACTGGGGAAGCCGTGAGGGTTGAATATTATGTCGGGCACCATCCCGCCCTCGGTGAAAGGTAGATCCTCGCTGGGCCACAGCTGGGACAGGATGCCCTTCTGTCCCGCGCGGGACGCGAACTTATCCCCTACCATGGGATTCCTCTGGATCCTCAGCATGATGATCGCAATGGAGGGTTTCTTGGAGAAATCCGTGCACTGCCTTACGCTGTCCACGTAAGCCTCCTCGCTACCGGTGTACTTGCGCATCACGAATTTATTATCACTTTCGTCGAAGTAGCTGTAAAGCGTGATGGATAATGGGTTATATAGTGGAAGGGAACACTGCGTCTCGCAGTCTGGCGGCAGTAACCACCCACTAGCAGAAGGCCACTGAAAACAGCACGTGTGCGGTAAGTGGAACAGGGAATGAGTGGATGCCCATTTCCCTAGCCTTTCCCAATCCTACTGTAGTCGGCAGCACCTGCGACGGTAGCCACCCACCATCAAGTGGACCGTCAGCCTGTCTGTTTATCTTCACATATAAAAAACTTTATTACTAGCTGAACCAGGTAAATTGGATCAAGATCGCTCTATACGTTTGGGAGCTACGATTAAATAGACAGACACACACGTCTTACTTATAACACCGTGTTTTTGTGTGGGACGTTAAACGAGAACGAAGTCTTAACTCACCAATAGAGAGGATCGTCCTGTACAACCCTGGCTCCGACTGGCGGTAGACCATCGGAGTCTATGTGCTTCGCCAGTTCGGGGTTCGATTCGTCCCGGCAGAAGTACGAGTTGGTGTTTGGCAACTCGATCACGTTCGACTTGTAGATCGATCCGGCGCCGAGGCCTCTCTCGTACGACGACTTGTTTATTATCATCGCGTCCTCCATGTCGTAACCCTGGTATACATTTTTATTTTTTCACTTATATAATCGTTTGTTCCGAGTGATACATTAACACATAGCCTAAACAACAGATGTTTAAAAACTTGAAATTTTATTATAGTATACCGGTAGCGTAGTATGCGATTCATCACACAAATGTATTTGAGATAATCTCAGGAAACTTTATCCTCGAGACTTGTGTAGGATATTATGGATCTATTATATGGAGGGCAGAGGTAAGGAGGACCGAGTCTATGTATTAAAAAGTGGTCCCAGTTAACCAGTAATAGACAAACATAGATACATAGAAGATATGCTACACTAGCGCCACTGTAGCCACTTATAGAACCCATATTTTATTGTTGGAGAGGACAATTTTTTCAGTTTTACTGTCGCATAAGTCTGACCTCTTTATTTCTATCCTCCATAGCCCGCACTCGCTAGCAAGAGTCAACTGTCAATGTCAAATCGACACGACGTTGACAACACGTTTGGTTTAGTGGCTAGTAACCCTAGCTGTTAACGAAACGGTCGCAGGTTCGAATCCCACTAGGGGCAAATGTTTTGTGTTAACATTTACCTGTGTCCCTGAGTTATGGATGTTTGTATTTACGATATAATATGTATGTATTTACAAAAAAAAAGTAAATCTTCGTAGTAAAATCAACTGTCTGATATCCACAATACAAGCATAGTTGCTTACTGTGGAACTAGATGATGCTGTGTGGAATGTGTGAAAAAAAAAGTTCGACAATGTTCCACATAAAATTTTTTACGCTGTCGCTAGAGAGTTCTGTAATTTATAAACTCATGCTAGAGGCACTGGCCAGTTTTGTGTATCGCAATAAACTGACCGTGTAGGAGATGACGGCGACGAGCGCGTTGGTGCCGGCGGGATAGTCGTCCATGCCGATGAGGTCGTGGTGCGTGGGCCGGAAGAGCGGCGTGGCCGGCGTCTGCAGCCGGTATAACTTGGTCTCCGCGTTCGTGCCCCACGTGTGGATCGGGGTGCCCATCGTCTGTTTGCCCATCTGACACTGGTACATGTTACTGCAACCGACAACTACCACTTTAGTAGTAGCCCCTTCGAAACGCTTTTATAAATAACTAGCCTAAACTTTACAGGAATACCCCCTTGGACTAATTTGAAGGTTGTCTGAAAATTTCATCAAAATCGGTTCAGCGGTTTCGGAGTCCACAAGGAACATACATACACACATTGCCTTTTATATATATTATAAAATATAGCCTGTGTTACTCGCTGATAATGTAGCTATCTATAGGTGAGAGATTTTTTAGAAATCGGTCCAGTAGTTTTTGAGTTTATTCATTACAAGCATATACACATCTTTTCTCCTTATAATATTAGTCACTTTTTAAAGGCATTAAACTTTTTATTTTTAGACGATCGTTTCAAATCAGTACTTTTTTTAACGAAAGATACATTCCGATTCAAACTTAATAACGGTCGCTCTCAAGTTAGTTGAGTGCGCAGTTTTTTTTTTTTAATGTCAAGCCCGGATAGGCTGACGGTTCACTTTGATGGTAAGTGGCCACCGTCGCCTATAACACAAGGAACGCCACAGGTGCTGCAACATAACACAGCACACATGGCGTATGTTATTTCACTGTGATCTGGATCTTCTGCGTAGGGGGTGGTTACTGCCGCCAGACGGCGGACACGGTTGCGGATGTGCAAATCGATGCGGAAGTTCCGCATTAGGGTATGCGAATATCCGCAACAACCTTCTCTAGGGTGAATCTGTTTTGCAGTCAAGCCTAGGGCGAGCAAACAACAGACAGATGATGCTGATGGCCATGAATCTCTTGCGAAAGAGGGTGGTTACTGTCGCCAAAATTTACCTTTCTTAAGATAACAGATATAATAAATTGTAATTCAGTTAGATATATTAACAAAATCTACTACTTACCGAGGAGACTGATTGCAATCGGGCATCGGAATCAATTGAGCCAAGTTGCTCAGGAACGATGTTTTAGACAGTTCAAGGTGTGTTGTCTTGCCTAAAAAAAAACAGTCAATTAATTTCTCAATTAATATACCTACAGATCGAAAATCGATTCAGCCGTTTAGATATAATATAAATATAATGACTATCTGGTGGCAGCGACTTCGCTTTTTGTAAATCCCAAAAGAACCTAAAATTTTTCCAGGATAAAATGTATTCTATAGTTTTTAATCGAGGTAATCATCACAATACATCAGTGAAAACCGCATTCTGAGCGGCTTGTTGTGTTAAAAAAACGCTCTTATTTAAATTAAATATTAAACTGTTGTTACCTTTGTAGATATCGGCTCGACTGACTGCCACGTCGAGGTAGACCTGCTCCAGGGTACCGATCAGTTCCACATCGCGGGCGTACATGTTGTATACGGGCCTCATCATTCGGCACTCGGTCGTGAAGAAGAACAGTCCAGGGTATTGGGCGCATATCTGTAATTATTCATCAAAAGTTAAACTAAAGAAAGTCTCCTTTAGTACCATCAATCTATTATAAACTGTGGATTTCGCACGTCATACAAAACACTACGAACTTTATGGAACATTTAAAAGTGACATATGCGTAGAGCATGAACTCTTGTCATCTGTTATTTGAAACCAACCAAGCATCTGTCATTTAAAGAAAATGTGACTTTACGACAACACATTGGAGTTTAAAATTGAATAGTAGGACTTGGTCGTTACTACCTTTTACCATTGACTCACGAAGACACGACTCCGCTATGATTCCGTTTTAGGCGTATATTTAATGTGCCGTTTTGGCATTTGTGACAAAAAATCCATAGTTGTAGTAGGTTGATGTTTAGTAAAGTGGCACTTAAACACAACCGTTAGACTCGGGTAATGATGTGATGAATGAAATGATATGAATGATATGAAATCATCAACTAGTTTCTGATCTGTTTAAAATGTCTTGTAAAAGTTTAAAAACCAATCTAGGCTTTTTCGAGTTTTTTGGACACGAACATACGGAAGCTTGTGGTTTTATATAATTATAAAAATGTGATGTAAAAACCATAATATTATAATATAACTCACCTTTGTCTTAGGTATTAGTACTATTTCAGTAGTTATGGGTAACTTTTCGCCTTTGATCTTGAGTGTCCTCAGATACATGACCAAATGCTCAGCCTGATGGGGTGGATAGAAACCTATTTGCTTACCGTCCACAAACACTGGGTACAGATATACATCGTTGTCTAAATGTCTATGGGCGACCCTTTGCACTGATAGCATACCTGGAAGGGACAATTTATACTCAACCACAATCTACTAAAGAAAGGTATAACAGTCTCTTTATTATATACTAGCTGACACGGAAAACGTTGTTTTTCCAAAAAATAAAAAATAAAAATTGGATTGGGCCACCCTTATCACTTAGGGGTATAAAAATAGTTTACGACCTATTCACAGACCTACCGAATAAACACAAAAAATTTCATGAAAATCAGTCAAGCCGTTTCGGAGGAGTTTGGTTACAGACACTGTGACACGAGATTTTTATATATATATAGATATATATGTACATATGTATTCAACGAATTTGAATATATAATATATACAAAAAAATTTTGATCCTTTAGCTATCGAGTAGTGTATTTAATTTTTTAAAAGTAGATGATAGATATGTAGCTACAGCATCTGATTTTATACCCCGATTTTGTTATCAATTTTCCGAATTGCCTCCCACCATGGAAGCAAATTTAAAGACATATTCACGACAAAAAAGGCATAAATGGCAATAAAATATGCTCAAATGAACCACGAAAAAGGAGAACAAGAAACATAAATAAGTTCTTTGCTTACATACCATAGGTTTTCATTAAAATTTCAATATTCTTGGCGACCTTCTCTCTTGCCAACTCGGTATGCGTTGTAACCTGAAACGCGTTGTCACATAGTTGTAATTGCTTATAATATATATTATATGCAATATATTCTGCAAGTTTTATACACAAAATTTCCTAGTTTGGTAGCCACCCACCATCAAGTGGACCTTCAGACTGTCTGCCGACCTTAACATAAAAATAAAAAATCTATATGGTACAAACGGAATCGGAAATGCTGATAAATGTGCTTTTATATGTTAAGTTGGACAGACAGGCTGACGGTCCACTTGATTGTAGGTGGCTACCGTCGCCTATAACACAAGCAACACTATAGGTGCTGCAGGTAGGCTGCCGACTATAGAAGGATTAAGGATAAGGGATTGGGAATGGATACGGAAATAAACCAGCATATATGCTGTTATTTCACGGTGGTCTTCTGTAAAAAAAATATCTATATGGTACAAAGTATAGCTCGCCCAAAGATTGAGGTATATGGTGCAGTGATGGTATACCTGACAATCCATGGTGAGATGGTTGAGAAGACCACACGGGGCTCCGTCCGGAGTGTGGACGGGGCACACGAAGCCCCACGCGTCTGGTAACAGCTGGCGCGCTTCGGTGGTGCGCATTGTCATGAAAAACGACCCTCGGTGTATAGCCCTGCGATCATTTTTCAACTTTAAATTAAACTAGCTGTTGCACGCGACTTCGTCCGTGTAGCTTTATAAAATAAATCGCCTATGTCACTCGCTGATAATATAATAGATGTCTATAGGTGAAAGAATTTTTAAAATCTGCCGTTAGTTTTTGAGTTTATTCATTACATACATCATTCATACATTATACTTGCCTGAAATGAGACATATATCTCATCCTGTTGATATTTTCCGCAACAATCGTCAGCCCCTTGTACTGAGTGAGGTTCACGTTGGTCGATGGAACATTTCCAGTCGATATGAACGACTCCATTCTGCTATCCAATAGACCGACTCTGCGGACGATCTTCTGGAAGAAATCCTGTATGGGAGAAGAAGATAAATCATCAGGAAAATGTACTCAATATACGATATATAATCGAAATAGATGTTGCACGCGACTTCGTAGGCGTGATTTTATAAAATACCCTCACTATTCCATTCCAGCAAACGTTTTCTAGCCCAAACTCGAAAAAAAAAATTACCCGATTGAAACGCCACCTATGTTGTCCAACCTGTAGCAGGTAAATAACAAAATAAAATATAAAAATGTTGTGTCAATAAACTAACTTACACCGCCATCTGTTAAAAACTTGTGGAACTTTACACCCTTTGTTCTATATATATAAAAAACATGCATGATAACCGAAAAAAAACTATCCTATCTTTTAAGTTGGACCAAATTACAGATAGTTACGAAATTTTATCAAAATCGGTTCAGTAGTTTAGGAGTTCATTGCGGACAAACATGTGACACGAAATTTATATAAGATGTACTTAAGTTATTTTCAACACTTACCGTATTCAATTGAACGCCGGCGGAGGCGTTTTTTATAACATATCTTTTTAGAAACAGTGTGTACGATTGCAAACGTTCCTTCAACACTTGCAGATACACGTATCCGCCGATTTGCAACTCTTGCATCATGATTGCGTCTGCGCCTTCGACCTATGGGAAACAAAATATATAAAACAAATTATAAACTAACCCTCGACTTTCTATCGAGCCCAAAAACGCTTCTATATCTGCTATAAAGTGCTCAGGAGTGGGTCGTCCCACTAACTATTTGATGCTGCAGAATTTGTCATATTTTCGCGGGTTGGATTCTTGTAATTGCTGACTAAATGCCAATAATTTTTTAAGATGAAAACAACAGAGCAATAATGTACATTTAAAACTGGGATGTCAATAGTTACCATCTATAAAGGTTTTTCTAAAATATTGTAATTGCTGGGGTATGTTTCGCTAGTTGAATAAGTGCGCGAATGTGTTCCTTCAGTTATTAAGTTCCCAAGTAGACAACAAATTCTCCCAAATACGTATTACTGAGTTCCAACGCTCTGAAAACGCCACCCCCTATACCGACAAAGAGGAAGACACGTAATTATGCTCACCTTACACTTGTCTTGCACTAAATCGAACAATTTCTGGGTCATGTAGACCAAGGCGTGCAGCTTGTCCTGGTAATCGGGCAAATGTATGAGAACGCACCGCTGCATCAGGAAGTCGGTGATCTCCTCGTCGGTGGTCCACGGGGGCAAGTCGTACATCTTCGGTCGGAACAAGCGTCCCATGTACGCGCGACACTCCTCGGCCGTGTGCAGATGCTCCTCGTGCAGTGCTCTGAACATGTTCTCTATGCAGCTAAAAGAAATTAAAAAAAAAAACTGTCAAGTCGTAGGGCTGCACGTCAAAAGTGCACTTTTTGAAGTGCAAAGTTTGCAAGTTTTGAACTGAAAAGTGAAAATTTCACACTAGGCGAATATTTATTCATGTATAAAATGTAGCATCCAAAAACTTACTTGACGTAGTATAAGTCTTTCGATTTTCCATTCAATAACAGTTTATATATGTAAAACTCGTCTCTGTTACTTATACATTTTATTAATAGCATGAGCGGAACATAATACATCGTTCTTGAGTGTGAAAACATAAATTTACATGTTCCGTTTTGTACGAAATGAAGTACGTTGTTCTGAAAAAAAAACAAAAAACAGTAAAGAATAAATGGCTACTATTCAAATAAAAATAATTATTGTCATATTATCTGTAAAGATTTATTAAAACAATTACGAAAACTGTACAATTATGGGCAACTATGGATAAGGTAAAACTTAGCTACACAAAAGTTTAAAGTTAAGTTTATTTTTTCGACGACAGATGTCGCTGCTATGTCTGGTAATAAAGCGCTATTGTTTCGTTCTTCAACGCTAACTAAACTTTTCATACAAGATTTCTATCATTGCATAGTTTACTTTTCGACGACAGATTTCGTTGCGCCGGGATGTTATAACGCGCTAACGCGCTATCGTTTCGTTCCTCAACAGGAACATACAGATTTTTATACAACAGGTCCCCTTTAAGCCCTCTGGTGTTGCTGCTTAAGTTTGCCTGAACAAGCTTTATTTCAAAAAAAGAAATAAACTCACAGTGCTCGTTTGGTCGTCGGTGACACATTTGATAAGGACACCAAGATCCGAGAAAAGTTCGCCCCTGGCCTTCCACGTGGGCCTCTTGATGGCCACTGGGAAGTTGCGTCGAGTGGCTTGCAGCATACGCATCAAGCGCTGGTGACCCTGAAACGTAAAGGAAGCGATGAGAGCCCAGTGAAACACTATAACATCCAAATTGGAATTATGAATCAAGGTATGCTAGAACACATTTTCCTGTCTATCAAGTGGACCGTCACAAGCAAGAAGATTACCTTTACAATGAAGTATCCACCCCAATCATCAACGTGTTCATTATGTGCCACCATCTCTTCGGGAGTCAAGCCTGCCAGATGGCACAATTTTGACTGAAAACATTTCAATAATGTCAAATAATTTATTAAATAATAGCGTATTTTCTGTATAACACTAGATTTTGATGAGCCCATTGGATAAGCAATTATAAAAACTCTATTTCAGGGGACTTGATTAAGATTCTTTTTGTTTGTTTTGATTCTTTTTTTGAATACCTGTTTGTGAATTAAAAATAAAAGAATATTTCATATATTACAAATAATTATAGAACACACTGCGGCCCCTTAAGGGGTCATGATCCCCAGATTGCGAATATATACTCTATTTGGTTTTTAAAGGAATAATGAATTTTATTATTTAAGAAGTAAAATTTTCCATACCTTAACCATAATTGGTAGTTTTCCAAGTGACTTTTCCAAAGTCAATGATTTATTATCAACATGAAATGTTATTTTAATTATGAAGTCCCCTCTGTAGGTTGCTGCACGTTGGCTACACTCTGTCGGCCATATTTCCTTATGCTTTATTCCCACAGCTTCCTTGGGTGCAAAAGGTTTGTGCAATGTTGCCTCGTCTATGGTTATCTTTATTTTTTCACCACTGGGTAATTGAAATTCATATGGCACTAGGTCCGCTACTGCAACCTTGAGACCATGGTCAATCATATAATTGAAGGAGTCAACGTGGGGAGTACCTAGAGATATCAAACGCTGAAAATATTACAACATACCAATTTCATTATATGATTTTATTCTCTTTTCAGGCTTCATTGGGGAATTTAGTTGACATTTCATTTTATCTTTAAACTAGCTGGTGCCCGCGACTTCGTCCGCATTGAAGAATAAAAAAAAAAAACAAAACACATCAAGTGTTAACTATAAAATCGCGTAATTACAATACACAACCCAAAACTGCTCCATAACCTATAAAAAAACATTAAAGGGTGTTTCAAGTTAGTGCAATATTAGTATATATACATAAAAATCGCAGTATAACCCAGTAAAATAAATGTACTGTAACTATTGCAAGGTAAAAATAGTTATTACCAAAGAAATTAGAGAAATCTTCACTTACCGGGTTCTCATGTTCTGGTATTTTACCATAATTTAGGCTACTCGTGTATGATAGAGTAGGTACCTTTTTCAATTTCGCTTTCTTATTTTCTACTGATCCCATTTTGTTTTAATAATTAAATGTTTAACTTCAAATTATCTTGTAAAATTTTTAATTAATAAAACAAACACGTTGCGACACAGTAACACATCACATATTATAAAAATTATAAATAAAAATACAAGTATAACAACACCCTCACATGCGTAGAGGGAATGTGTTTGATTGACATTGACAATTTGACACAGAGTAAAGAGGTAAAGAGTAAACAAAAAATGACAATTGCAATTGACAATAAGGGGTGGGCCATGACCTTGTCGTGGTGGGGTCCGCTTGCGGAGCTATGGCGGAGCTCATGGCGAAGCACACAGTTGTAACGTTGACATTAACTTGAGATTGGCAGATAATAGCCATTCCCAAAATGAGCCGAAATGCCATTTTACAAGAAGAAGAAGACAATATTTTTGAGTGATGTCAACACTACTATTACCTATTCTGTGCCTCAGGCCATATCTTGCGGTACGAGCACGGTACGGGTATAGATGTGAAACAACATAAGTCTTTATAATCTGTGGGTATAGAGCGCCGCGGGAGGTAGGTAGCGGCAAACTCGAATGAAACAGACGTAGTCATTGACATATTATATAAGTGTCGCAGTGGTTTATGAGCGCTGACCTTGAATGCGCAGTATTCATTTTTTGGATCTGTTTGGGGCGGGAGTAGAGTGTACACCTGCGCAGACATCCCCGCCAGTTTTGCCGAGCGCTCCAGCGTTGCCAGAATGTTACTTTTGTAACATTTTACGTTACTTTTGACCCTCTCATGTTACCTCTATGTTACACGACTTAAAATGTTACTTTTAGGACTTATAAATATTTTCCAGTAAACAAAAAAATATTGTGAAACGGAATGCATCCAAGAAAGTTTTCATTCGTTGTGTTGGCGCACTTGGTTCTGTGACGACCACTCGAAAATCTGTAACTTCATCATATCGTATCTCTCGCGTGTATTCCATCTTCCATCCCGCTTACTCAGGCAAGCGAGCGAGCGTCGTATCAGTCAGTTTGTCTTTGTTTTGTAATTTTTGTATTGTAGTTTGGTCAGTTTGGTGTCAAAGAGTATAATAATATATTGGGGAATTTGATGTGTTGTGCATGGAAGTTGTGTCTCTGTGTTTGTGTTAAATGCACAGAACCCTATCACTCCTAGGTTAAATGGATTTTTTTTACTTACTTACTTCGTAGATAGATGTTCGTTGTTTTTCGTTTCGTTATTATCGACTTTCGGCTAACATTACTTGGTAAGTAAATGTTGTAAGTACCTATTTATTGTAGTTTTAATTAACAAGGCAGTATTTGGAGAATCCGTAGGTAATTAAACGTTTCTGCGACTGAAATAAGTTTATTTATGTATTAATTGTCATCTAAGTATCAAATCAAATAGCACTGCACATTAGCTTCAAGAAATTAATGTAGCTATTTTTTACTTAATTAGTAATAATAACTTTGGTTTCGTTTGTTTACAGAAACGAGAGTAGGCTGATATCGGCCGGTGGCCTAGAATTTCATTTTGTTTTCTTCGATCTTTTTGCTAATCCGACCTATTAATTGCTAATATTATATTAGTGTCATTTTCTGTAAAAAATAAGGAAATGTTACTTTTCTCGGGAAAACGTTACTTTTTGAGCTGTGTCATGTTACATTTGACTATCTGCCACTGGCAACACTGGAGCGCTCATAAACCGTTGCGACACTTATACTTCTAGGATCAATGCACGTAGTATATTGCAAAAATTTCCTAATGCTTATTGTAGGTACTACATATATTTAACGTAAAATAATGCTAGTATAATGTTCAGTCTTTATAATGGCTTTTATACGCAAAAATAATTATATCGTAAGTAATATAAATTATAACAAATGTAATAGGTACAGACAGGTATCAACCTAATAAAATTACCTACTCATAGTAACCAAGCAGGCGCAAAATATTAATAACAATGAAATAGATACATCAGTAGGTACCTGTAATTATAGTAGATATTCTCTGACAATAGATGTTTGCCCATACCTATTCATTTGGTAATTGTTTGGTAATAAATTTATGAGCCAAAACCAGGATGTACAAGGGTGAATTTATTGATACATAGGTGTGTACAGCTGTTATTGTTGCACAGAATGTGAGCAACACAGAGCAAACTATCGTCGCGCCGCCCGCTATTAGGACGGCGTTATATAGCCGCGCAATTACGCTTCGAAACATCTTATCCAAAATTCTTTAGTGCCTTAAAACAAAACTTTTGACTGGTCTTGGTGAAAAACTATGGGGCGGCCTATGACCAGCAGTGGACGACCTATGGCTGAGATGATAATTTAAAAAAAATCACATCAATCATCTATATTTAAAAGCTATCGATTTTCTATTCCATTCTCCACCATATTATGCTTACATTGTTCATAATGTTTGTTATATGGTGCTAATATTTTTATGTATTTATGCTCTTATGATTATGTATTTTCATTGTGTTTTGTATATTACGTTATGGGAAATTGAAATTGTAAATATATTAAACTAGCTTATGTCCGCGACTTTGTCGCCGCCCTTTTTCTAAAACATTTACCTATAGGTATTCAATCTTTATTGCACATATAAATTTTTGTCAAGGACTGAGTTTTTTATTTCTATTTTTAGATAATCCCTCGGGAGCAGTAGGTTTTTTTTCTGGCAACGTGTGTGCAAAATTTCATGATGATCACTTAAGTAGTTAAGGCGTGAAAGCGTAACAAAGTAACAAACAATTATGTATTTTTTGTATGATTTTACCAAATAAATACATATTTTTTTATTTCTTTCTTTTCACGTAGAATTCAATTCCTTGAAATAAGAGAAAATATTTACAATTTCAAGGCGATGAAAGTCGCGGAACACGCCTGTATAAAATTAGATGAAGATATTTGGATATTCACACATAAGCTATATACAACTTGCGCCAGATGGAATATTTCCTCGGTGTTGAATTTATCTTGCTCGTGCGTTCTCGAGGGATAATAAGGATAATAATAGAATTATATTCTCCATATTGCAACCGCTGACAACAAACATTAAATTTGTTCTTGTTGTTATAACTGGCTAATCAAAATATTTATATTTCTTTCTCTATATAAAATTAGATTGACATGTAAATAACTTCAATAAACATATGTGATTATACAACAGTTCTTAACAGGGCCGTCTTTACCCGGGGGTGCAAGGGGTGCGGTGCACCCGGGCGCAGAGCGCCCGGGGGCGCCTTGCCGAACCCTGAATATTTAGATATTTCATTGAATTTAACGCCATTGCACAGTTTAATATACTTGTTACGACAAATACGTATGCCCAAAAGTAAATATAAAAAAAATAGTCATCAAAAATAATCATTGTTTTACTTTTATTACGCTTTCGGCGCTTGTCATACCGCTCATGATGTGCAAGCTAAAATGACTCTTATTACTACACAAATAAAAATTTTATTTAATACAACACGCGCGCGGCAAAATCTCTAATCCAAAGAGAGTGTATAAAACTTGGCACATTGCCGCCCGGTCGCCCGCACTTGAAGCAAAATGATCTCTAAGTCAATAAAGTGTGAGTTCATTTGAAATGGGCGCACGGCGGCGGAGCGGCACCTATGCGTCTGTCATAGGCGAGTAATTGCTCCCTTTGATATAGCCGCCCGGGCGCTCGCACTTGAAGCAAAATGATCTCTAAGTCAATAAAGTGTAAGTTCATTTGAAATGGGCGCACGGCGGCGGAGCGGCACCTGTGCGTCTTTCGTAGGCGAGTAATTGCTCCCTTTGATATAGCCGTCCGAGCGCTCGCACTTAAAGAGAAATGATCTCTAAATCACTACAATTAGGTGTAAGTTCATTTGAATTTACAGCGCGGCGCGCGGCGCCTATGTAGTGTCGGTCAGTGATTGATCTGATATCTTCTTTTTAAGTAATTAAATTCGTTAGCTCATTTCATTTGCGACAACCGCCGAATTAGCACAGAAGATCTTAGTGCAGAAATTATTGAGATTTTGTGTAAGTTGTAAATGCATGGAATAGATTTGATATTGACGGGGAGGATTTATATAATGAATTAGAATTGTTACCAATGTTTTTTCCCAATGCATCAACAAGCACTCCCACTAATATTTTAAGCTATATATATTCTAATAATTTAATCTCCTCATTTCCTAATATCTCAACATCTCTACGTATATATTTAACACTGCCTGTTACAGTAGCTGAAGGTGAACGATCCTTTTCAAAATTAAAATTAATAAAAAATTATCTTCGGTCAACCATGACCCAAGACAGACTGACAAACTTAGCTATTATAAGTATAGAATCCAAAATTAATATAAAAATAAATGATTTAATTAAAATCTTTGCCGACTCAAAAGCAAGAAAAATTGAGTTTGTTTGATGTATGTACATACAATAAATAGATATTTAGCAATTAAATAATAATATAAACGAGAGTTGGAACTTGGATTGCTGGTGTTTTTCGCCATTACAATCACTGTTAATTGTAATTAACTCATAATTCTATTGATTTCTCAACTAACAGGTTCCTTCTTTTCTTTGTTTTTGCATCATGTTCTTTTTCATGTTAAAATAAAAGTATAATTCTTCACTTTTTTGAAAAAGTAGGTACCTTTTCTAGAGTGTTAATTCCAGAAACTGGACATAATGTCTCGAATGGAGAATAGTTTTGTTTTTTATTTGTATAATTGGGTTTAATTTGTATAATTTAAGTTTAATTTTAGTTTTGTATTTTAGAAAAATAAACAAATTATCAAAATTACGTGTATTGTGTTTTCTTGGTTGACTAGGACCCCTTTCATACTGCAGTGTGTCGTCGGTCGCGTGCCACGCTGCAGTGTAAAAGAAAACGAGGGCGCAGGCTGAGCCCCGCACCCCGGCGCCGAATAGACTTAAGACGGCACTGGTTCTTAACTAGTTAAATCTAGTTTTAATGTTTCTAAAGACACCGCCTTCACGAACAGATAGAATCTATCTACTCATTGATTCTATAAATGAGAAGACAGATCAACTTTTAACTTGAAAAAATATCTAGACTCTCTATACCTCTATCTATACCTCTAGTACAGTCATTTGGTGCTGAAAACAGAGATTTCTTGGAAAGTTTTCCGGGAGTTTTTAAATTTAGTTATTTTCTAGGTTTGTTTCTAGTTATTATTTTTGGAGTTTATTAGAGTTTACTCCTTAAGAATCGATTTGCATATATATAAGCCCGTGGTATGAAAATTTATGGGAGTAAATTCAAAACACGGAATGCGAGCACAAATGCATTACGTTCTATTTTTTTTTAATATTTCAGAATATCTGAAACTTCATAGATATTGCGCCATCTACACAATATTATTTTAAAAAAAGAACAATGTTGTTCTTTCGGCGTGTTCGAATTGTGAAAATTTAAATTTTATAATCGTTCGTAAGGAGTACTCTAGTCGTGTGTCGGAGCTGACACACACAATTTTTTTTTAATGTTAAGGTCGACAGACGTGCTTACGGTTCACTTGATAGTAGGTGGCTAACGTCACCTATAACAAGTTGCTGCAATTGCGCTGCCTACCATAGAAGGATAAGAAAGGGATGGGATAATGGGCTCTGACATCCCTTACTCACTCACCGAAACACAACAGCACATATTATGTCATTTCACGGTGGTCCCCTGTAAGGGGGTGGTTACTGCCGCCGAACGGGCTGCCCAAATCACTGAAAAACGCAGTGTGCCCTGCCACTACTTAAAAATTGTTTGATCCTTAGCTTTTGAATGGTGTAATTAAATTTTGGATGTAAATGATAAATATGTAGCCACATCATCAAATTGTATCCCCCGATTTTGTTTTTAACAGTTTTCTAAATTGCCTGCCACTATGGAAGCAAATTTAAAGACATCACTTCAAAAATTTATGTAAGTAATAGTAATATCTTAGCATTGAGTATTGATAAAGAAACAAATGTTCGGACGTGTTACTTTGTATAAATTAAACATTACAATATAAAAGTTTGTATAATAATTTATGCAAATTCATTTTATTTAACATAACGTAATATTGTGATATTGCTAATAGTCATGTAGTAAGAGATTAGATTATTTCATATTTCAAACAAATTAAGGAAGCTTACTAACTTATTTATTAATTTTATTATTTTTTTATTAATTTATAATTTATTAATATAAATTAAATTGTGTCTCCACGAAGACTATACACATACGGAATGGTAGATAAAGATTTAAATGTTTACAATATATATAGCTGGTGCCTGCGACTTCGATCCCCAATTTAACTCGATTAACAAACAATATAGCCTTATCATATTACTCACTGATAATGTAGCATTATATTAGTTAAATAATTTTTAAAATTGGTCCAGTAGTTTTTGAGTTTATTCATCACTTACAAAAGTTCATTACAAACAAAAATAATAAAAACAAAAAAAAAATTACAACATATAACCAATCTCCTCTCTTTATTACATATATTAGTAGAATATATTATATGTAAAAATAAAAAGACTAAAACGAAACTTTATATTCGCGAATTTAGCTATTCTAATTTTAAAAATCTTTAGCTAGACAATGTAGTAAACATACTGGCACATTACATAAACGCGTTGGCTGTTCTGTGTGCGTAGGTAATTTAAAATTATTTGGCCAGTGTTCCAAAATCGTGTGCGGACGCTGCGCGCGCCGCACGAGAGATACTTCGTTAGCCGCCCGCGTGCACAAACCGATATTTGCATTATATAATATTTTTTTAACAGTTTCTACCCAATAATTACATTTTTTTTTAATTCTTCCACGTGTTTATAGGTGCATAGTGTGTGGTTCTAAAAACTATTTTATTCGTTGACTACAAAATTATTATTATAAACTTGGTAAGTTATATTTACTTGTAATAAACTTTTTTTAAACGAAATTTTAATATCATTGTTTGTATTTACTTTAAGTAACTAACTTAAAAAGAGAATAATTTCTCCAAAAAGGGGGCTGGACCAAAAAGGCAAAAAAAAAATTTTTTTTTAAATATCTTTTGTAGTCCGAAAAAGGTTCTTATGAAAAGTTGGAAAATTTGTCCGTGCAAAGCCGGGGGAGGATTGCTAGTATTAAATAAATACATTTTTTAAAACAATCTTTAGTTTAAAAACATGTTCTGTTATGTTATGTTATGTTATGTGGGTACATAGAATTAGTTATTTATTTAACGAAATGTGATTTCCTGTGTACAATGTTTGTTTCCATATTTAATAAGTATAAATATTATTAGCTCCAATTTACTGATTAATAATTATTTTTTAATTTTGAAAACACTTTCTGATCTATGAAAATGGATCTCATACTTTAAGATTAGCTACTTCTATAAAGATTTTTTAAGTTTTTTAATTTTTTATTTTTTAATTTAATTTTTTTTAATTTTTTAATTTTTTTAGTTTAGGTACCTAGTGATAGGACTCAAGAGGCATAAGACCAATCTATAAACCCGTATTTAAAAAAATAAATAAAAAAAATCAATTCAATTAGAATAACTAAAAAAATATGAAATATCAGTTTCAAAAGAAAATAATTTATATTTTTGTCTGTCTGTTTGTCTGTGCGTTTGTGTACGCTAATCTCAGAAACGGCTTAACCGACTTGAACGCGGTTTTCACTTATGTATTGAAGATTCCCTGGATTAAACTACAGGATACCATTTATCGTGGAAAAATGTTAGTTTCCTGTGGGATTTTCAAAAAACGAACTACAGCGCGTACGATGTTGCGGGCAAATAATGTTGAAATAAATATGCTAAACGATCTACAAATTTAACAATAAAAAAAACAAGTTAATTCAATTAGATAGACCGCTGGGCATAAACCGGATATGACGGTTCGTCCGGCCTTCCATTTCATTTCCAAGTCTATGAACTCGTGTGAATTATAAAAATGAAATTTCTGTAAAAATTTACTAAAATAATTTAACTTGGAAAAATTTAATAAGTGGAGTCATTTTAATAGGTAATATTTGACGTCTGTCAGTTTTATGTTCATAGTGAGGTGACCTGCTTAAAAACATCGATTAAAGTGAATGAATCGATACGGACTTCAAACATATGTGAATTTTAAAAATCATCAGGCGAATCCCTGTCCAATTATTAGTTTTTCTTTCGTAAATTTAAGGAGCAAAATAAGACAAGTACATAATTTAACAAAAAAATTGCAAGTAATCATTGCATTCGATTCTACTTATCAGCTTTCGATTTTTAGAGTAACATCCCTAGTGTTTAAAAAGAAAAGGGGTTAACTGACGCAACATTGTAACGACGTTCAGTTCTTTAGATCAGAAATTGTTTATTATGTTTAGAATGGTTTATTAGTGAAAGCAAATCGTGAAATTACTCGTATCGGTCATTATTACAATAAATATGTAATCGTAATTGAAAAAAGTTAAGCAATTGTGCAGTTCTAACAAAACGAAAATATATATTATTTTATGCCCGCCGTTACAAGGTTACGTTGTTGAATTTTGATGAATTGTCAAATGTTACCTATTAAAATGACTTTGTAATTTTTGTAATTTGTACTTTTGTAATTCACAACCATCATCATCGGTTGACCTGACTGCTTTGGACTTGACGGACCTGTTTTGGAAATCTCTAGAAAAATTAGACTTGACTTGACTTGACTGACTAGTCTCGGGATCTGCTATTTTTGATTTTAATTTCAATTTTGTCTTTTTTATTTAAAAAAGACTTACAAATTGCTATTTTTACTAATGACACTGGCAAAATCATCGGAGAAAACCTGATGGAGCCAAGACATTAAAAAAGGAGAAGAAGAAGAAGAACCATCATCATCATCATCTGTCATGTGTCAGATGACTGATGACAACATCTGTCATGTGTCAGATGACTGATAACATCTGTCATCTGACCGCGTAACTTTATAAATAAATATTGTCCATGTTACTCGCTGATAATGTACTCGTAGCTTTAGGTGAAAAATCGCCATCTTATTTTATTTAATTACCAAAAGAAAAGATTTGTATCTTTGTTTGTAACGAATTAACTCAATAGCTACTGGATCGATTTTAAAAATTCTTTCAACTATAGAAAGCTACCTTTATCAGGGAGTGGGTATATAACATAGGCTATATTTTATAAGTTTATAAAGTTCGTGCAACAGCTAGAAATCTATAAAATAAGTAAAAGAAGACAGAAGGGATTTTGCAATAATACAACGAAAAACGTTTATATATAAAATATATATATTCTATTTGTGATACATTAAAATACATCTTATTTATTACCTAATACTAATTGTCTGCGCCTGCGACGATCACATGCATAAAGATCACATCTGTAAAGATATTTTATGTTTGATTATTGTTCTAGTGTTCACACAAATTTATTAGTCCGAGTACAGATCGATGGGGTGACCACAATTTCGATTTTTAGTGGACTTTTTTGCAAACACAAATCAGAAGACGTTTTATTATACTTAACAGTAATTGATTAAATAGATATGATGTATTTAATACAAGCTACATCTCCAGTCACAATACATTCTAACTAAAATGTAGTTATAAAGGATTATCCTAGAATCCCATGGGATCCTAGGATATTTTTTTGGCTTTGGGCTCCCATGCCCATAGGATCCACTTTTATTGACATTTATGATTCATTATCGTGTTACTTTCAATCCCATTGTCATTCAATAGGATTCAAAAAGAGAAGTAAAATAATACTCTAGGATCCCATGGGAGCAAAAAGGCAAAAGAATTATACTAGAATCCTATGGGATCCTAGACATGGGAGCAAGTGGAGGGAGGCTAAAGTGATATAAAGAATGTTATACTGCAAAACTAAGACAGAAAGTTTCTGTCCGTTTTCTGTTCAAACGAGTATCTTATAATATAATTTTCAACCATTTCCACCATATCCGGCTTAAGTGACCTCGATTTGTCATTCGTATCTTTTTTATTTTTTCAAATTTATTTGTCGATCGATATGTTGTTAACGAGTGAAGCTATTAGGGTGTGTTACCACCTGATAATGTAGATTTTTGTAGGTGAAATATTTTTATAAATCGGTCCAGTAGTTTTTGAATTTGTTCATTACAAACAAAAATACCAAAATATATTAAAAATCTTTTCTCTTTATAATATAATTAGTATAGATAAATCGTAGTGCATGGAGGAGAGTTTTAACTTCACGTAGAAAATCGTGTCGATAATTGTTTCATCATTACAAATGGAACAGAAAAATAAAATATTTGCAAAATATTTATTTCAGCCTTGAAACACATAACTTAATTTAAAGTGCAAACGTAACTGCAAAATAACTCAGTATTTTCCTGTACGAATTTACGATCAAATCTATCGAAGTAAATATGTCCAAAATAGACGACCTCTACTCCGTTCTGAATCACCTGTATAAACTTCATGAATATTTATGGCTGAATTAATTTGTCCACTTCTATAAACAATATTTGATTATTTTGCTTTAATCAAAAGTAGGTAGCAAGGCTAAATATGTTTACTTAAAGTGGCAGATTATAGCTCAAACCTGTGCTCACACCTTAATACACACATATACATAAATAGCGCCAAGCAGTCGGACAGTCCACTTGTTTTATGTTAAGGTCGGTAGACAGGTTGACGGTACACTTTATTGTAGGTGTCTACCGTCACCTTTAACACAAGCAATGCCACAAGTGTTGCAAATGTGCTGCCGACTACAATAGGATTAAGGAAAGGGCTCTACAGGGAAATGGGCTGTAGCATCCTTTACTCACTCACCAAAACACAACAGCACACATGCTTTTATTTCATGGTCGTCTTCTGTAAGGGTGCGGTCACTGCCGCCAGACGGGCTGCCCAAGAGACTGCGAAACGCAGTGTGCCTTGCCACTACTTAAAGTGATTACTGACTTGATGTTAAGTAGCTCCTGTTTATTTAGAATTCAAGCAGCGATTAAGATTTTACTTGTTCGCTAAAGAACTCATTTACAATTTAAGAATTAGGGATATTGTGAATATGTTCTAGTAAGATATATCTCGCAACATATGCTCATGATATACAAACAAAATTTGTACTACAGGTTGAAATTAAAATATAGCCCTAAATAACCTAAATCTTTTCAAATTTCAAGTTAATAGGCATCTTCTGAGCGAGCTCGCTCCATCTTCATCATCTTCACTAGTTATCTAGCTATACGGCTAGATGCTGGCCACATGCAAACTCATCTTTAATAAAAAAATAAATAATAATACATAGAATCCAGACTTTAAACCAAAGCAATCATTAAATTTTAACAAAGCAATCAATGTTGAAACACTTGTGTAAAAAAAGGTAATTATATCATGTTGTGTAAATATACTCATATTCATAGATAAAAGTACTTAGTATTGATATTTCATCATCGTATCATGTTTATACTAGCTAAAAGTATAACTTTGTAATGGCTCGCGAATCGTATCGTATAAAATATATATTTCTAAAATAAAATTATACTTTTATTATTGAAAAACATTTTTTATTACAAAAATATATATAAAAAAAATAATACAATTTTTTTTTTAAGTGCATTTAAAAATTTTCATTTGAATTTATTCCTGTTTTCGACACAGCAGCATGTGTGAATTTTGAATACTTGTAAATCTGCTATATAAACATTTTCTGTTGAATGCTAAATCTTCTAAAGTTTTTACTGTTGATAAAGCAACATATTAACATAACATATCCTTATGGTTGCGGCATAAGGTTCACATTCCACTAACAGCAATAGCCTTCGAGAAGCTTTAAAAAACTTGTTTACAAATCTATTATCTTTATACATCATGAGAAATTTGAAATATTCACTATTGAAAATTTTACAAATACGTGCATCTCTAAGATCACCTTTACCAGTAGGAAATAAAGTTGGGAATGCTCACAATATAACCATCACACCTAAATTCATTAATCGGAACATTATTTAATTTAGGCCAAGATAAAACAATAATAAGAGCATCTGTGAAATTTCTTGCCCGATTTTGCTTCATTTAAATAAGCATTTTGACTTGATCTATGTCAGGTAATAAATTTACATGTTTAAGAAAATATATAATTTTATTAAAAAAATATATTAATAAACTAAAACTGAAGTACATCCGTACATACGATAATTTGTAGTCGCTTTCCGCGTCTATCTGTATATCCGCTAACTCTTTCGATTTGTATTATCATATTTTCATGCATTTTTCACTAATGGAAAGACCGATCAACGAGGAAGGTTTTTGTATATAATTTGCAGAAATGGACCCGGTAAAGGGTCGAACCACAACACAAGGAAGGACCATGGGTAGCCACCGAAAAAAATGCATCTGTATGGAGCGGGCCACTAGTATTTAGTATTTTGATAAAATTATATATATAAATATCAGTTTCTGTAATTTTATGAACCGTGGTCACTCTACTTTATAAATGACTCAATTTGATATATTTTGTCAATTGTGTGCAAGTTTAATATTTAATCATGGTTTCTTTACATCAACGTTAAGTGTTAAAAACGAAAATTAAATAAAATCCGTAACTGAATTTGTGTATTTTTTTATTGAATCTTCTAAGTATCCGTACTTCGTACTAAGCTGTTCGTCTGCACACGACTTCGTCTGCAACTGCATTGTCGATCTTAGTAGGTTAAAGGAACTTAGTGGGATAAGAATTAACAAGAAATGGGGATTCCAATTCGAGAACTTTTCTGCCCTATCGGTTATCCACTCTCCGACAGATGTGACTGGCCCATTGCCACGTCAGCTTGCCGATTGTTTCGGTTATGTCGACAATTTGGTTCTTCGACGAATTTCCTGTGTACCAATAAACACTATATAATAATTTGCAGAAAAAAAATTCAGAAGCCGGGAGCGAGTCGCTAGTGAGAATATTATGACATCCCAACATTTTACTGGCAATCATTGAATTCGATTTGTAACTCGCATTTAAAAATAATATCGTTATCACCTAGCAGCAGTTTCGTAATTAGGTACTTTTATTATCTAAAAACAACTGTATGAAGTCCAACTTTTAAGATAAAATGTGTTATTTAATTGTTAAAATGCGACAAACATTCAAACAACAATTATTTATATTTTAAGATAACATGTAGAACAAGGAGAAAAGAGATACCTACTAATGGTTGAAGAATTTAAGAGATGGTTTGGTATGAGCAGTCTCTTCCTCTTTCGTGCAGTAATTTCCATCTCTGAAATGATTTTTCTGGGCGGACGAACTAGTTTTTTTTAATTTTTTTTTATTAGAGATGGGTTTGCTCTAGGCCAGCTTTCAGCTGTGTACCAAAGATGAGGCCTATGATGGAGTGAGCTCACCCAGAAGATGCCTGTTCACTCCAACTTTGATGAGATACAGTTGATTTGTGGGACAATCAGGGGGACAAGCAGGTTCGTTGTATTAAAGCGAAGCACAATAAAAGAAAAATTGTATCTACCTACAAATATATCCTCCTTTTTGTGTTTGGATTTGTTTATAGCAATAATTTTGATTATCTGTTATTGTCGACAACTCATGTGTACGGTAGAAACTTAATTAAGTGTGTACCACTAATTGAAATTTTTCTGTGTAAATAAATAAAAAAAATTAGTTATAGGCAAATAGTCAAATGAATGTATATAAGACATTATATATTACTACGATGACGTTTTAAACCGTGTCTAAACGCTAAATAGACACTAATTTAAGAGAAGAGTCGATAATTAGTACTCACGAGGTCACACACAGACATATTTACCTGTGTATTTTTAAATGAATGAATACATATCCACTTCACCTTTCCTTGAAGTTTAAGCATTTCTTTTTAATTAAAAAAAATAAGATTTGCCATTCATTGGTAAATTTGTGTTGTTTGTTCTATCCTTTTCCAAGTATACCTACTTTTATTGATACAACCCTCGGGGGAAGTACATTTTGTCTGAATTAAAGGTATTGCTTCTCTGTGTCCTTGACAACATGTATGCAAATCATATAAATATCTGTTGAGTAGTAATAAATATTAGTTAAGATTTTAAGTGTATATCAATATCTTTCTTTTAAAATCAGATATGATTCACGTTTAAATAATTATTACTACAATAAATTATACGATAAGGATACCAGTGAACAGTTTATGACAAGTGGAAAATCTTAGTACAAACTGGTATAGCGTTTGTACGATTTATTTGTTTTGAATGATAAGCGTGAGAGAATTTTTCGCACCTAATTTGAATATATCAATAGTTTTGCATACGGATGTCGGACGGGTTTACAAATATCTATCCAAATTTAGTATTTTGTATACATTTTTCTTTAATATATTCAAAATATTCTCCCTTGCAATGAAGCAAATTATAGTCGCTTACAATCGTTAAGAGCTGACCTGCCAAAGGGAGCTGCTGACCAATTAATATCATACTATGTAATTCCATGATTACTCGTTAGTTATTAGTCGTAGCAATACATAAAAAAACATGACATTTCTAAGATATCATATGAAGGTTTGGATGGAAACAAAAATTTGAAATTAATTTCATATCTACTACAATTAATATCTAAAATGTGCAGAATTTTTGACATTTTCGCGGGTTGAATTCTTGTAATTACTGACTAAAAGCCAATATAATAGGGTTTTCATCAAAACATCGTAGCTATAATGTTCATTTAAAATTGGGATGTTTATGGCTACTATCTATAAAAGGTTTTTTAAGATCACCACCTACTTACACTTGGTGTGGTGGAAGGTGGCTACCGTCGCCTATAACACAACGCCACAGGTGCTACCAATGTGCTGCCGACCACAGTAGGATTAAGGATTGATATTGAAAATGGGATGGGATCTTGCATTCCTTACTCACTTACCGAAACACAACAGCACGCGTGCTGTTATTTTGCGGTGATCTTCTGTAAGAGGATGGTTACTGCCACCAGGCGGGATGTTCAAATGACTGTAAAACGCAATGTGCCCTACACTACTCTCCAGACCCAGACCAGAGAAAACTATAAAAAGAAAAGTTGAACACACACACAAATTGCTCATACCCTACCCCAAATCCCCCCCCCCCCCATGGTTTAGAATTATAAAATAAAATAAAAATAGCCTTTATTTTCTACTAAATTTATTATGTACGTATATAAGTTAATTTATATTTGTAGTAGTCGCCTCTGCGGCGTAGGCCTCTCCTAAACCCCTCCATATATATCCCTATTTCGCGCCTCTCGCATCCACAAGGGTCCACATCTCTGGTTGAAAATGTCTCTCCATCTTTTACTTGGTCTCCCTTTTTTTCTTTTATTGTCTCTTGGTACCCATTCTATTAAATGTTTCGTCCATTTGTTATTATTCATCCTGCAGATGTGTCCCGCCCAATACCATTTGAGTAATCTTGTTCTTTTTCTTACATCTATTATTTTAGTTATTTTTCTGATGTTGCCGCTATTAACCTTATCTGATAATTTCAGACCAAGCATGCTTCTTTCCATTTTACGTTGGCAGATAGCAATTCTTTCTTCATCTTCTTTCCTCATTGCCCACGTCTGGCAACCGTATGTCAGGCATGGCAATATCACAACATCGTAGAGTTTTTTCTTTATATTTATATCTTTATTTTTCATTATTTCTTTCAGTCCGCAATATTTCCTCCATGTTAGAGTTATTCTTCTTTCTATCTCTTTTTCTGTACTATTTTCGAATGATACTAGTTGTCTTAAATATATATATTCTTTTACATATTCGATCTTTCCACTTACTATTGTAATATCATAAGGTACTCCATTGGTTAAAATCTTGGTTTTGGTTGTATTCATTGACAATCTCATCCTTTGACTTTCTATTGCTAGTTCAGTCACCATACTCTCCAATACGGTGGCGCTTTCCGCAAAGACCACGATGTCGTCCGCGAAGCGCAAGTGGGTTAGTGATTCTCCATCCATCTGTATTCCTTTTGTTTCCCAATTTAAACGTCTGAAAATAGTTTCGAGCACCGCTGAAAACAATTTCGGAGAGAGAGGATCTCCCTGTCTTACACCTCTTTGTATTGGGAATTCTGTACCTTCCCGTTCTAGGCGCACTTTGGCGTGACATTTTGTATATATACTGTTAATTAAATTAACGTATTTCTGGTTGACGCCTTGTTGTATTAGTAATGACCATATAGCTTCGAAGTGCAGGGAGTCGAACGCTTTTGTGAAATCTATGAAACACATATATTATAACGTCATTCCATATTCCTTTACTTTCTCAATTAATTGTGTTATAGCTTGTATGTGATCTATAGTCGAGTAGTTTTTGCGGAACCCCGCCTGTTTACGCAGTTGATTTTCATCGAGACTCTTTGTTATCCTGTTTAATATGATGTTTGAAAAAATCTTTATATAAATTTGTCACGAGACTAATTAGTCTATAGTTTCCCAGATCGCTTCTGTCTCCTTTTTTGAACAATAGTGTGATTGTATATTTTGACCACTGATCTGGTGTGGTTTTGGTTATAAGTAGGTATATGATTGAATAATGCTTGAAGAGGTTTCGAAAGTGCAACACATAGTGCTTTAAGAACTTCGTTGGCAATGTTGTCGCTTCCTGGGGTCTTATCATTCTTTTGAGATTTTATTGCGTGTTCCACTTCTGATCTGAGAATGACTGGTGTCTCTGTATTGGTATTGCATTTGTTCGATTTTGTACATAAGTAGAGAGTAGAAAAAGTAGAGCTTTTTATAGAATTGTGTGGCTTTGTTTAATATATCAGGGCGTCTTGATTGTATAGCTCCTGGATTGTTTTTCAGTTTTTCTGTCCATTCTGATTTATCGCTCAACTCCTTATAGGCTTTACGTAGGGCACCCGCCTTACCTATGAATTTTTCAAAGGTATTTTGACATATTATTTCTTTTGTTCTCTTCTTCTTGTATAGCTCTTTCCTATGTTCTAAGAGATTTTTTGTTTCTTCGTTGAAATATTTGTTTATATGTTTATTTTTTAGTGGTAACTGTTTCAGGAGTTCTTTTAATTCTATTTGTAACTTGTCATATTGTTTTTGTACTTCTGCATGTGTATTATAGCTCTCATAAATTTATTTTCCCAATAGCTAGCGTCGTCATTGGGAATTTCTAGTAATTCTCTAGTGTATGTAGCAGTTTTTATTTTCCATCTTTGTAATTTTGAGGTCAAAGATAATTCACATCTAATCATTCTGTGGTCAGAATTAAAGTTCAGTTTTTTATTATATCGGAATTCTTTATATTGGTTGGTTGATTTGTTAGTATGTAGTCAATCTTGTTGAGATGCTGAACATTTGGGGATCGCCATGTCAATTTTTTGTGTGGTTTGCATGGGAACATGTTATTCACGAAGCGGTAATCATTTTCTACAGCAAATTCTACTAGTCTCTGGCCGTGTGGGCTTCTTTTTCCATGTGCATATTGTCCTATATTTTTACTCTCATTTTTTTTAGCTTTACCTATTCTTGCGTTGAAATCACCAAGTAAAATTATATTTTTTGTCTGGATAGAGTCTAAAGCAGATTGCACTGTTTCATAAAAATGTTCTATGACTTCTTTAGTACATTTCTCCGTGGGGGCGTATGATTGGACGGGTAACCAGTCAGAGTTATCAGATGTTCGTATTTCTAGTAGCGCCACACGGTCCGAAAAGCTTTTTAAATTCATTATAATCTTCTTTAAATGTTTTTTAATTAGAAATCCCACTCCATTTCTTCCATTCGTTCCAGATGTATGAAATAAAATAAAATCGGCGTGTTCTTCTATTGTTTCCTTTTCTCTTCTTGTTTCACATAAACCTATAATGTCCCATTTTATTGACATAACAGCGTACCTTAATTCTTCTATTTTGCTCTCCGTTAATAAGGACCTTACATTGATACTTGCTATGTAAAGACTTTGTGATTTTTGTTTCTTGTTTATATTTTTATTGTTAATCTTGTTTAATAGTTTCGGTTTGTGGTTTAGGAGGTGGTGGTCTGACTCCTCCACGGTGACCGGCCGGCTTGGCCGCATTTACATTTGGACTTGATGCCGTTCGGCTGTTGAGAGCTAGCTGCGACGGGCGTAGAAAGTTCGTCATGGTTTGCAGCTTGTTTCTTTTAATTATTTCAGTCTTCTTGATCGCATACCATTGAAAGTACCTTCTCTGTTTCTTCTGGCGATTCAGCTATAAGACGTTTATTAGTGTTGGTGTGTTTACTATTTGTCTTTGTTGTTGTGTTCAATTTTCGTTTCTAATTGTTTAGTTTTAGTTTCGAAGATGAGGAATTTTTCGTCTATGTTAGTATTTATAGACTCTTTGATATTTAGCTCTATCTCTTTCATTTCTTGCTTGTTTTTCGATATGTCTTCTGCATATTTTGTAAAATTTGTAAAATATCTTCCATCTTGAACGTACCACTCACGCCGTCTGTAGTGATCGAAGCGAGTATTAGGTATTGATTATTTGTACCGTTTTTGTTCCACGAAAACAGATAGCGCTATAGTAGGTATTTATGATTTGATACGTAACTTTTAGATAGTTCTGCTGCTCCAAAATAGATGGCGCTATTATAGGTATCTTTGATTACGATAATTTAATTCTAATGTGGGTATTATTTATATTTATGTTTTAAACAAAATTTTATATATTAACTAAAAAGATTTTACGTATTTATTCTTTTCTTGCTGTTTGCTTGTGTTGTTGTTTACCTTATGGTTGTTTTCTTCAGTATTTCTCGAGTAGAAGCGTCTAACACTGCTTTTACTTGTCGGCGATTTATTGGATATTTATAAGTTAATATCGAATTTATGAAGCACATAACATTTGTTCAATAAATTCACCGCTTATTCTGTGTATTTATCGTTATTTCACTTCGATTTACAAGTTTTAATATTACAAAACACTATCATGCAACAGATCCGATGTAAACACGAGCACGGTTTAGAATTAATGAATAGTAATTAACTTAGGTAATCTATTTAAAGTCTATTTAAGTCCTACATAATGAAAAACTGTAATTGGCATCGGAGGTAGTAATATTGTACCTATTGTATGTCATTTTCTTTTGCTATAGGGTTTTTGCTGAAAATAAAATAAATCTAATATATAAAATTCTCGTGTCGCGGTGTTTGTTACCAAACTCCTCCGAAACGGCTGGACCGATTTTGATGAAATTTTGTGTGCTTATCGAGTAGGTCTGAGAATCGGCCAACATCTATTTTCTATACCCCTAAATGTGGTCCACCCCAAATTTTTTTTTTTTGGCAAAATAACGTTTGCCGGGTCAGCTAGTAACCAGGGCCTGGAAACGTTACTTAAAATAACGTTTTCAAAACGTTCTAAACGGTTCTTTTAGTTTGGTTCGCAACTTTACGTTCGGAACGAAAACGAAATAGGAACATTTTCTAAAAACGGTTTAATCCAGTGGACGCGACCTTGATCAACGTGTGGCACGCACTGAATTGCACTAGTAAAGCCAAAACCTCAATAAAATTGGTATTATTATTCGTAGCTGCCGAGAAAAAATGGCAAAAACGTTTTAAAACGTTCGAAAACGTTATTTGAAACGAAAACGATTGAAATTTTGTTCATGCCTAAAAACGTTTTTTTTAATGTTCCGTTCGAACGAAAACAAATTAAACCGTTCTTTAGGTATTAAAGTCGAAAACGTTTCTAAAAAAATAACGGTATTCGAGCCCTGCTAGTAACTAAATAAAAGTTTATTTCCAAAGTTGGCCCTGCCAGGAATCGAACCTGGGACCACTGAGACAGAACGTTAAAGCAGACACTTAACTACTCGACTAGGTATGTCATTAATACATCTGTTTGTTTAATTGTAACATCGTCCTTTCGAAAAAACTAAATAAAGGTTGCGGTATCAAGATTAATTTACTTAACTACCTATGAGGTTGAGTGAGTATACGATATCGGATTGCAGTTTATCTAACATTACCTACAGTAGACGGATTTAGATAAAACAAATTTCAATACGCACTAATTCCTCAATAGTATAAAGTTAAGCTGCACACTTATTGCTTTTATTGCACATATAAATAAATCTTTTTAACAACTAGGCAAGCAGAGATATATTTTTATTTCGCTACTGTAAGCTTTTTAATATTTTTGTTTTACACGCGGTACTACGAATAATTTATTTATTTATTATTCATTTATAATAATTAATTAATGTCACTATAGGGTATGAAAGTACGGTTTTGCTAACGTATTGTCAACATGTCAACTTCAGTTTATCTAAGTGGCTACCTACTCACCAGTGCCTCAATCAAAACTGATAACAATTCAAGGTTGAACTCAATTAGCTTCCGATACGACATGGCAGGTTTAAGTGCCTTATCACAACTCTATGGTAAAGATAAGTGAACAGATTTGGCTCCGATTGTGACAATACTATTGAAATCGTATGATAAAGTTGAAGGTTTCATGTGAAAATCAACTTTATTGATGTCAGAGAGGTCGTTGTTTGTGCTTAGAATTTACTAGCTGTTTTTTTACTGTTTAATCCATTCCAATACCCATTATAAATGTAAAAGTAACTGTCTGTCTGTCTGTTACCCTTTCACGCCTTAACTACGCAACCAATCATCATGAAATTTTGCATACAGGTTGCCAGGGATATAGGAAAGGACATAGGGTACCTTTGTTTATATTTTTAGACTATCTCTCAGGATCGTCGAAATATATAAACAATTATAGCGGCACTACATGGGCACTACCGTCGTCACAGCAATGTCGGGCGTTAAATTATTATATATTTTCTCATACGTTATATATTTTATTTTTCAACGCGACGAATGCGCCAGTTTATCATAGAAAAAAAAAACAAAGGCGTTAGCGTTAAATATGGTTTTGAACACCAATTTTGTGACATACCAGTCAAGAGTCGTACAAGGAAATTAAAAAAATTATGCAAATTTATTTTAAAATGTCACCATTGTAAGTTTTTGTCATAATCTATCTGCTTTTGTTCGAAAGCCATTGTAAACAGAACTGTATGTAGAAGTTTTATTACGTATGGCACACAAATTATTTCTTGACAAATAAAGTCCAAATATATCCCCGCATATATCATAAAAATGCAACATGTTTGTGATATTGAAATTATTTTTAAACATGCTCCACGTATTTTAACATAACCTGTGGAAAATTTTCTAAATACTGGAGACGATGCCCGTTATCAAAATGCTGTAAAATAAAATGGCGGTCGTCTTCTTCTGATCTAGTTGGTCGCGCTTTAAAACTGAACATTGCCGGCGTGCGAACAGAAAAGAATCGATTGGTGTATTCTGTTCTGTTTTAACCCCCGACGCCCTAAGCAAAAACGGGGTGGTATAAGTTTGACGTGCGCGTCTGTGGCATCGTAGCTCCCAAACGGATGAACCGATCGATTTTCTTTTTTTGAAAGCTGATGTGATCGCAATTGTTCTTACTTATAATTTATGAAGCTAAGTACGCTGTCTGTTTGACGAAGTCTTAAGAGATGAGGAAGGAAGGAAGAATAGGGAGGAAAAAGGCTCTGACACTTGCTGATATTTCAGAGATCTTCCATAATTAAGGTTTTTGCTGCTAGAAATCTGACTAATTTATGATTACTTGATGTACAATTTTTTACAATTAACAAATTTATCAAAACCAAATATTAAAAAAAGGACTGTGGTTCCTTAAAAGAAAGGCAAGGGTAACTTTATCATGTGCATACGATAAGTATTTATAAAATGTTTAAAGTAAACATTGGAATGAGTTGCAACATTTAGCAACTTCAAGCACTAATTAAAATCCCTATTCAGTACAGTCGACGTCAGAAGTGAAACAATACGTCTGGGTATTAATGCATATTAAGCGATAATGATATATAACTTTTCACTGGTGGAGAGAGCGTCTACAGCTGTATTAAGTAAAATCCTCCAAATAATCGTCAGATTATGAATCAGCACGATCAGGAATTTAAGCTCAACCGTCTGTATGAAAATCTGACGCGCTCGAGTAAATCCCAAAATTGGACTCTTGGACTCCCCTACTATAAATCTATGAAGCGGTTTGCCTTAGTTGCTTTTTAAACGTTTTGTTAGCAACAGTACTCGCCATCATGACTGGACCATAACATAGTTCGCTCCATTGATCCTTATTAACATACATAAGACACTGCAATACTTCGATATTGACCTATTATTGTTCAAACAACAAAGAATTAACTGACAATATGTCATGTCAACATTTAAATTAAAAATAGTTGCAATTATAATATATTACGCCATATAATATACAATTTTTATAAATTGATGGCCCTTTAATAATTTTTTTTTTAGATTAGGTATATATCTATAGTATATTATATAATATACATATATGTTTATATTTTTGTTCCAGAATGTTCCAAACCTGACCGAAAATGGACAAGCCAACTATGCACATATTGTCCGTACAGGACAAAGGTGGACCTACGAGGAAAACTAATCAATATATTGCCGCCGTTTCTGGTAAGTGTTGATAAGGCTGTTTTTTATTGAGATTTTTCCTTATATACTCATTTGATGAATATTAAACTAACATGGCTTGAAAACCACGCTGGTCTATTTTTAAGAGTATTTTTTGTATTTTCTATACAAAACTTATTAGTTATTATTATTAGCTGTTGCACGCGACTTCGCCCGCGTAACTTTATAAAATATATCCTATGTTAGTCGCTGATAATGTAGCTTTCTATAGGTGAAAGAATTTTCAAAATTGGTCCACTAGTTTTTGAGTTTATTCAACACAAACATACAAATCTTCTCTCTTTATAATATTAGTAATAGATTTCGTCAAGTCTACTAAAGTCGCTAAATTCACTACCAAGTGGATGGATGCTAGTGTCCACTGTCAAACCTCATGATTAGAAAATTGATTAAAACATACGCCAGCAATTCCAATATTTTAGAAAAAAAAACCTTTATAGATGGTAGCTATTGACAACCCAATTTTAAATGGCTGTACATATCGTATTAACTAGGATGTTTTCATGGAAAAATATTTTTGGCTTTTAGTCAAGTAATTACAAGAGTTCTACACATTTCTACACATGAAATTAATTTAAACTTTTTGTTTCCATCCAAACGTTCATATCATTTTATATCTGAAAAATGTCATGTTTTTTCATGTATTAATACGACCAATAACTAACTAGTAATCGTGGAATTGGTAAGTTGCTCGAGTTGGAAAGTAAGCTCTTAATATGTGATTATTGGTCGATCGTAAACAAAACGAGAAAGATCATTGCTCTTCGTTCATTCATAATTTTAATATCTTCTCGATTTGTCGAACAGATCGGTTCTGTCGGCTGCCCAAGTGTTCTGTCTCCGCCTATTTATAGAAGTTTAACTATCGATTCTCCGCTGACGCATGTTGCCAATGACAAATATATGCATAAAAAGACTTTCGTTTCATTATTTATAGATATTATTTTAGCATTGAATTTTACACGTGATACATTATATTTATATTAATCTAATACCTTTAAACGAGCAATTCTTGTAGATATATTTAATTTCTTTTTATGTAAAGGTCGATAGACAGGCTGACGGTCCACTTGATGGCAGGTGGCTTCCGTCGCCTATAACACAAGCAACGCAACAGGTGCTGCAAGTGCAATACAATGGAATTGCTGTTATTTTTACTATGGTCTTCTGTAGGGGGTGATTACTGCCACCAGACGCGTTGTCCAAATGATTGCGAAACGCAGTGCCACTATTTCCAGATTCTTATTGGAAAATTATGGGCGAGACCTATGTCCAACAGCGGCTGAGATGATGATGACAAAGCCAATTTTGAAAAGTTCATTTCCAAAGTTGACTCAATCGATATAGGCTACATAGGCTATAATCGAATAACATAGGCTACATTTTATAAAGTAACGAGGGCGAAGTCGCGTGCAACTGCTAGTGAGATAATAATGTTGATGATGATAAAATAAAATATCTCTTCTGTCCACAGCGGCTATTGGTGCAGTGATTGCTGGAACGATATTGGCTTGGACTGCCCCATGTTTACCCCAGCTACTCCCAGAACCGGTTACCACTAATGCTACCACGAATAGCACTAATGCGATCAATGTTACCTCACCAAATTTAGCACCAGCTGTCGTCAACACGACGCTTAACGGCACTAGCTCAAGCGACTTCCTCATCAATACTACTGAAAGTAAGTGTTTTCGAAGTACCTATTCATTTAGTCACCGCCTGCCATTTTTGATACTGACTGCTACTCTCCAAGTAAATGAGATATTTCTGGTAAATCTGGAGATAAATCTGAAGCTGACTGTACCTACTTGTTCATTAAAAAAAGTTATAAAACTCCCTAGAGCATCCAAGTGCACCTTTAAGTGTCTTAGAATCCACCAATGGAACCAAGTGGACGGAGCGTATTTTTTGTCATTCTCTGTCATGTTTATCCAAATAGATATTTCTATCTATTTATCTAGCTGTCTTATACTTTATAAGATTACAAACAAGCAAAAAATATGTCATTGAGTTGTTTTGCACAATTTTTTGGGCAATCAACGTCATAAATACTTATAACAAGATGTTGCTATTATAATTCATCAATTAAAAGTTGAGAGAGCCAATAAGAACAACACACATCTAAATTAAAAATTTCTCGCTCTTTCCATTGTGATTTTACGAATACATTGGATATAATAGGAAAAAAGGGATTTTTCCTAAAATACTAGGATTTTGCAAAACATCGGATACTAGGAAACTAACAACAAATGTAATCATCCGAGGTATTGTCAGGATCTTTGCAAAAATCCAACCAGTTTAAGGTAAGTCGCGAATAAAAGCTCAACTGTCATAAGTTGAGCGCTGATTGGTCGAAATGAACGTTATTTAATGATGGATGCGCTGATTGACCAATCAGAACAGAGAAGCTGTTCGGGACAGCCTATTGTACAAATTGTGAAATATAGTAAAATTATAGAACTAGTGTATAGTGTAAACAGTGTAAGTGAAAGAGACAGAAAATAGACAGAGATAGATAGTGTTCACTTTAGTTATTATTATTTCGGGCGGTCGTGTCACGCTTGCGCGCCATTGGCGCAAGCTAGTTCGGCACATGGCACGACCGCCACTAGTTCTATATGTAAAATTTGTGTTATTAATAGGCATTTTTTATGAATAAAGCAGTCTTCTCCTTGCTTCGGCATCGTAAAGACCTTTGTACCAGTACAACTTGTTTGGAAAATACAACCCTCTCCTCCTCGACTAACAATCGCAAGGCTAACCAGTGAGCCCTCCTTAGCCGGAGGCCCTGCCCACTTAAAGCCATAACAGCCAGGCTATACAAATGCGCGGGTGCTACAGGCCCGTACAGAAGCTATACATCATTGACCAATCAGCGTCCTAAACAAATTGGGATTTTTGCAAAGATCCTAAAAGTTCTTCGGATGATTATAAAAATTTGTTGGTAGTTTCCTATTATCCCGGTATTTTGTAATCGTAGTATTTTCGCAAAAGTACTTTTTTTTTTCGATTATACTATGACATATATATACGCAGAGATATCTATGAAGGGATCGTGAAGAGATGCGTAGAGAAAAAGACGTAGAGCACCTTTGCATCAGAAAAAAAGCATTTCTTGCGAAGGATCATCTAAAAATAAAATTAAAAAATTCAACGCCTGAAAAAAAATATAAGTAATAAATATTGAATAAGTGTTTTAACAACTAATGTTTTAAGGAAAGGGGGTACGGACGAAGTAGCAGGTATCAGCTAGTAGTCTATATATATAGTGTAAATATAGGCCTTAGAGAGCCGAGTATAGTGCGAAAGTGTTATACGCGTTCTCCATAACATTGTAAAAATTCCTAGACGGATCTTAATCTTCAAAAAAAAAACATCATATTCCACGTCAACTGGTTGTTGTCCGGTTGTTACGACTTTAACACGTGTTCGATCAATCGAACTACGCGGTCGGACCATAGTTTCTTTGCGTATGGTTCCTATATCTGGGAAAGTGACAATAACTTTAATCTGAGTGACATATATAAAGGGATAATTTTATTATTCTATTGTAATTTCTATGGGCGATAGTGTTTTTTCTGTCATGGGAATGCTCCCCAATTAATCTCACAACTTTTCTGCATCTTTTTGGGCGAAGTAGTAATTATTGACGACAGACTCTTTGACGTAGTACCGCTATGATAAACTAAAGGGGGTTCATGAGGAATTTTCTTATTACTCGTGGTCCCACTGACTCAGTCTTGACCAATATTTGAGAAATCGAGACGTGAAAATCGAAGACTCGAAGTTAGATGCCTCAAAAAATTTAAACTTTTGTTAAATCCAGTTTCTCGTATATTTTTGTGTAAACGTTGAAACTACAAGTTATATTTATAGAATACGTCAACATAACACGACGTCATTATGTTACACGCCCATCTTTTCACATACACGTGATTGTAAATATTCAAATGAAGCCGGAAAATTGCCTACGGCCGCATTCCTGTCCTTGGATACATTTTTATCAACGCCCACACTATACTTCTACGCAGGCCATCTTGGGGTGCCATAGGACGGGCGGCAGTCTCAGGCCAGTCGTGCCTTGTAGAATTGGTTATAAGACATTGAAGACGATAAGTTGGTAATGTCCAACTTATCGTCTTCAATGTCTTATTTTATTTACTCGTTAGTTACAATAATTGCCTAGCGACGCCCCAAAGAAGTTAATGGGGCTGAAGTTATGAAGAAATAATTGAAAGTCATTAAAAGGTCATTATTAAGCTTCGAGATAAATGGATATAAATAGAAGATATTGAGACCGATGTCACGGCCAATTTCAAATAAACATCGAAACATTTGTTTTTGTTTCACTTATCGATAAGAACATTACAAAAATATAATTTAAATTAATTTAATATTTATTTGAATTTGATAAGTAGGTATTGACGTGATTTGGTCAACGTATCTGACGAATGAGGTGAGTTCACCAGGATCCCCTAACTGGATCCACCAGGGGATCCTGGTGAACTCTTTGGTTCCCTAAATAATCTGATATTGTTATTTGAATATCAAATGAAAGTTACCCACTATTAACCCACTTATAACCCATAAAAGATTCGACGACAGTGTAGGAGACATTATACTACTCGAAAAACTGTTTAAGAATACCTATATACTAGTATGAAGGCCCTTTACAGTAGCGTAAAACAATAATATAATATATACAAACATGATTTCATTAAATCAACGGTCATGTGGTATTTTTACACAATTTTGGACGCTAAGCGATTACAAGACATTTGGCGTTTATCCAAAAACTGTTTACGTAATGTTTGTGGGTGTGTGCACAGGAGAATCTTAGTTTGAACAATGTTTAGTTGAATCGATTTATGTAAACATCGTCGGACAGGCTGACCGTCCACTGGATGGAAGGTGGCTACCGTCGCCTATTAACACAAGCCTTAGTTCCTAAGAATAAATTTTCGTAACTCTTATGGTGAGGTATAAGGTGCACTAGAGGTATAAGGTATAAGGTGCATCGGGCACAAATTTTGTATAATCCTACGACTCAGAACGCGTTAAACTAGTGTTTCCGTTATTCTTTTCCACTTGTTGGTGGGTGACTATACTGTCACCTATTAACAAGAGTAACGCCATAGGCCATAGTTGCTGCATAGGCGTAGGATTAAGGATAAGAGATTATGAAGAGATAAGGTGATGGGCTCTGGCAGCCCTTACTGAATCGCCGAAACACAACAGCAAACGTTTCACGATGGTCTTAAAAAGTGATCACTTTGAAAAGTTAATTTCCAAAGTTGGCTATACCGGAAATCGAACTCAGGACACCTGAGACAATGCACTAAGGCAAGTATGCACCTTAACCACTCGACGAATGGCTAGTCAATTTAAAACAGAAGTTGTAGGTTTTCGTTAGACGGAAGAGACGGAAACAGAGTCCATTGGCAGATATTTATATACTTCGTCAATAATGACAAAAGAATGAAAATAATGATATTCTGATCAGTCTGACTAACCTGATCCATCTTTTAGTATTTTCCGAATTCTCATTTGAGATACGCTCAGAAAGACCTATCTTACTTCTAACTGACTGTTAGCTTGCCTATTATTATTTTACAAGTTAGTGCTACCTCTAGGAGTTCTAAATGCAGGATGGTGATGAATTTAGGGAAATAATAATGACGTGATGTCAATTACGTCACATCAGAACATTAGGATTTAGAAAAAATAGTGGAGAGACCCAGGCTGATGATAATGATGCCTATACAATGTACACAAATTACTCAGTTTTTCGGTATCTTTTCCAGGTTCAATAATATCCTCGATCCTTGCTATTGGAGCGGCAATCAGCGCGCTTCCAGTGGGCGTACTAGCTCAGAAAATTGGACGTCGACCAACAATACTGATTCTATCAGTCCCATTTCTGATAAACTGGCTATTGACTATCTTCGCTAATGGAGCAGGAATGCTAATTGCGGCTCGATTCTTTGCTGGACTTGGAACCGGTAAGCATACCAATGCCATTGTTATAATTTTCAACAAACCACGCTAGCTTATTGTATGATCTGTTCCAGAAAGTTCAACTCAAAGTTCAACCAGTTGAAGTAATTGGAAAAATATTCCACGTATTTCAACTTTCAAATTTTGTGTGAAAAAAAAACATTATGCATACTTAAGAGGTATAATTTTTAAAATGCTTTACTGGTTTAGTGCACTCAAAAGTATATTTTTCTAACTCATGAGAAAATATGTCTCCTAGTCTTACACTACAAGTTCACCAATATGACAAAGTTATTGCCAACATATTAAAGTTCAACGAAGGGAAAGCAAATAAAACGTTTCATTAGTTTTAAAATAAACTAAATAGTACTTCTTCTTTCTTCCAATATTTCGAAATACACTGAGCAGCCGTCTGGCGTCTGTAACCACAACTACCACCACTTTACAAAAGACCATCGTTTTATAATAACAGCAAGTGAGTGAGTATGACAGGGCCTTCTTAATTTTCTCAAGGTGGAATACTTGCGTCCCCAAGTGGACCGTAAGTGACCGTCATTGCTTAAAAAAAAACGTTATCGATCTTACCACATTACTAAAGTAAACTAATTTACATTTATCTAATCTACTTTCATCGTATCTAAGTTCAATATTTACTTAATCTTTAAACTAAGCCGTTGAACTTCAGATTATAGTTAGCGATAAATGAATATTATTTTGTAATTATACGTCTTACGAAATTTTATGCCATGGGAACAAACATTTTAATAAGAACAGGATTAATAAGTAAGAATTCTTTTCATATCTGGCATGGTCCAAAAAAGACTTAGATAAAGAAAAATACCTTAAAGTTCCTCTGGTTAATGAATAAACGTAATATTTATCCATTAGCCAGAGGAACTTGGCACTGCTCAGGTATGCAGAGCCCCTTGGAGGCTCGCTGCTATCCCTGAAACGCTTACCACCGTACTAAAACACAGCCGATACGAGGATACAGGAGACTCGTCTGCTTGAAGGGTAAGGGGAGCTTAACCTCGTGGCGGGGCACCTATGTCGTGTCATAACGTCCCCCCCATCTACGGCCGCGCTAGAAAGTCGTTGGGTTTTAGCCGGTACGAATCCGGCATAACCCCGCAGTGTCCTCTACATTGCCGGGTATCCAAGAGGATTTCCCACGTTAAAAAAAGGAGGGAGCTTAACCTAATGAAAGAAGACACAAAGCTTCACAGAACACACACAAAATACCAGGCTCTAGAAACCCTTATTCACTAACCGAAACACAAAAGCTTACATGATGTTATTTCACGATCGTATTCTTTAAGGGGATGGTTACTACTGCAAAAAGACTGCCTATTGTGTCTACGAAATCCAGTATGCCCTGCTACTACTAGATAAATGTTATGTAGTATTATTATTGTTGCAAATTTTCTCAAAAAAAAATTTCTTAATTTTTTTTCCTTCTTTTTTGTCTTGATGTTTGGTTCTGTTATCTCTTAAATGTAACATATATCTGTGGACGCGCTTGTGGAATATGTATTATTATTATTTTGTCTTTTTTACTATACTTTTGTTTCTCTCTGTTTGTGTCCCAAAAATTAATAAAATAAAAAAATGTCATAGTTGATCGAATTTTGAAACTACAGAATAAATCATCAAACTACTACATGAAATCTGCGTGCCATAAAAAACACTACCAACTTTATGGAACATTTAAGTGACATATGCGTAGAGCATGAACTGTCATTTAAAACCAATTATGGCATTTAAAGAAAATGTGACTTTAGGTCAACACATTGGAGTTTAAATGAATAGTAGAAGTTGGTCGTTACTACCTTTTACCATTGACGCGCGAAGGCAAGAGTCCGCCATGATTTTGTCAAAGGCGTTCTTTTTATGTGCCGCTTTGGCATTTGTGACGCAAATTCCATTGTAGTATTTCGATGGAATAAATGAACAAATTCTTTTCAGGTGGTATCTGCGTAGCAGCTCCTATGTATATAGGTGAAATAGCCGAGACCTCAATCAGAGGGTCACTCGGAGCGTTCTTCCAGCTGTTTCTCACTATTGGAATCCTGTTTACCTACGTTGTGGGAGGATGGACTCATTGGAGGACATTGTCTATAATCTGTGCCGTGATGCCACCCCTATTGGTGGCTGTCTTTTGGTGAGCAATTATATTTTTATGTTAAGGTATTCACTGAGGCAAATAACATTGACGTTCCACGTTCAACGTTTATATGAAATGTTTCATACAAGCGTTGGCGGCGCCGTCAACAGGCCTGGCAATTATAGTTTCTTTTTACCATTCGAACAGTATACCAAAACTATTAACTTATTAAGAGCGTTCATGAATTAGAATCCCGCTGAAGTTAAAATTTATGATTTTTAGTAGTTTCAGATGTTTAGTTTGCAGATAAGATGTTAACGTCATATTATTTGTAGTTTTTTAATCTAGTACATGGCTGAAAAATATTTTAAAATGAATTCTCATTAGAACAGTTTTTAAACAGCCCCTTTTCAAACTTAGCGGTCGACGGCCTACGCAGATAAATATACAAAATATAAAAAAAAATATGAAACAGTGTTTTAGAACATAAATGACTTCACATACAAGGTCGAAGAAAAAACAGAAATATCTCAAATTTGATCCTAAAATAAGACGTTTAATATCACGAAAAAATTACTAAAAGTGACACTCTTGATTATACTTTTCTTGAATGAAAATTTACAGAAATCATATGTTTTTTTCGACTATTATCTAATAAATGATATGAATTGTTGGAAAATCAATATTTTTATAAGTTTTTCACATATAATTTTACTAATATCACACTTCTGCGTAGACCGTCGACCGCTAGTTTTAAAAAAGGGCTGCTTAAAAACTGTTCTAATGAGAAAATTATCCCAATATTTTAAAATATTTTTCAGACATTATCTAAATTATAAAACTACAAATAATATGACGTTAATATCTTATCTGCAAACTAAACACATCATGGCATTATGATCCGCCGGGAATCATAAATTTTCACTCCAACGTGATTCTAACTCTGTAACCCCCTTAATCGGTGCAAAATTCATATGCGCCCAATAAGCCGTTTTCGTAATATATTCAATGAAAGTCAACTTCTTCTTTTATTCAAATTTTTTCTGTGGAGTCTCTATTACTTTAACGAAAATTCTAAACAATACAATTTATTTAACATATTTAAGTATGATATATATTGTTTTCAAATTTATCACACATTCGTGAAATGCAAGGATTAAACTAATTTAAACAATGAACCCAGCCAAGGTTTGATTAAGTAATTAAAAGGTCAATTAAGTAAGAGATTGAAAATTGCAAAATTTCAAGGTGGATGCCGGAAACTCCGCAGTATCTTCTTAGCAAAATGCGTAGAAGGGAAGCGGAGCAAACTCTAAGGTGGCTCCGAGGACCTGATGCTGATCTCACTGATGAACTCGAAGATATGCAGAAAGATGTAAGTTTTCTATGGAATTCTTTGTTTTATTTTCCTCTCTGTCGAAGCAATTTAGATGAAAGCAAAATTGTTCCATAAACAGTTTAAGTTCAGTTTAGATTTTCTCAAATCATCAAAAAAATCCTTGAATCATTAAATAAATTCCTTAGTGCCTCAAAATAACAGTTTTCAACGCGAATTTTGCGCTTAGCAACATTTTTATTTATGTAAATTCTTTTATGATATGAAGAGAATCAAAATAAAAACAATATGTTCTAGTATATAGTATAGTACTATTGGCTCTAACGGAAAACCAACGCGGGTTTAAACTACCTGCATTAATGCTGAGTTGGTGCCGGTTTGTTTTGTCTGTGTATACAGGTGTGGCCTGTAATAAGAGCAATAAATTAAAATATAGACCCTCTAACGAATCAGTAATTAATTCCAAATGGTTTCAATTAATTAAAATAGAAAAACAAATTTACTGTTATTTTCTAACAAAGTTAATCGAGCCAGCAATGTACTACTGCAGACATAATGTGTCCAGTTGGAGTACTTGACATTGACATTTACGAGCGTTCTCGCCTCAGTACCCTGTAGCAAGACATCTAACGACTGATAACCGACAATTCATTGATTATGTATTGTAACTTTGGATTGCTATATCTCTGAGTATAAGCACTTTGGAGCATTATGATTAGGTTAGGGTATAACTGCGTATTACTCTATAGAATCATCGTTTAAATTCATTGCTCTTATTACAGGCCACACTCTGTATATATATGTCCTTAGTCGCAAATAAAATTTATTCTCATTTTTACCATATTATTCTTTATTCTCATATTAATTTCAGATCGACAACGCATCCAGACAACGCAGCGGAATGTTGTCCATTGTTCAGAACAAATCGTCCCGTATGGCGCTCATTTGCTCGTTGGGACTAATGTTTTTCCAGCAATTCTCCGGCATAAACGCTGTCATCTTTTACACAACGGACATTTTCAAAGCGGCCGGCTCGACAATGCCCCCAACGATCGCCACCATTGTTGTCGGCGTTGTTCAGTGCATCGCCACATACATCTCCTCCGTATTAATAGAACGCGCCGGCAGAAAAATCTTGCTCCTCCAGAGTTGCATAATCATGGGCCTGTGTCTAATTGTTTTGGGCGTCTATTTCATATTGCAAAAGTCCGGTTACGAGGTTGCCTCGCTCGGATGGCTTCCTCTACTGTGCATGGTGTTGTTCATCATCTCCTTCTCCCTAGGTTTCGGACCAATACCTTGGATGATGATGGCGGAATTGTTCGCAGTCGAGTTCAGAGGTGCCGCTTCAGGCGTTGCAGTGATTTTCAATTGGTGTCTTGTATTCATTGTGACCCTTTTGTTTCCCCTGTTGGTGACTTCTATCGGTATCTATAGTTGTTTCTGGATCTTCGCTGGTTTTATGATTTTTTGTGTGTTTTTCGTTTGGATATTGATACCAGAAACCAAGGGCAAGACTGTGTCACAGATTCAAGCTATTCTAGGTGGTAGGTAGGTCATAGAGTTAAGGAATACTGTTCTGTACGCTGCACACTGCTTTTGAATAAATTTATGTCTTTATTGAAGTCACACACTAATATTATGAGTGCCTGATATACCATCGTAAATATTACAGATTTTTATTTCTTGTAAATTAAATAGCTTAATAGTTATTTGTGTTATGAGATCTTTGTTGATGGTCAGATATAAAATAGCCTTAACTAGTTATAATGTGAATCGTTAGGATTTTTTTTTTCAAAATCGAGTTACATGTGATACAAGAGATTGAAATATTCCTCTTCGTATACGAACGTCCTAAAAGCAAAACGGCCTATAAGCAGCTTGTCTAATAAGCAACGTGGCCTAATAGCAAATGGTCCCAATATCAAAAGGACATATCAAGAAAACATGTACGCTCAATAATACAAATAAAATATTTATTACAAATAACATATCCAAGTAAAAAGTTATCAGTAAAAATCTAACATATTATCAATGTTTTTTTCTGATAAACTTTTTTTTTCTTATTATCAATAAAAATAAAGATAAAATCTCTTTTCATGTTCACTTGCTTGTGTATAGAATTGCATTTTGATAATATGTCCTTTTGATATTGGGACCATTTGCTAATAGGTCATATTGCTAATGGGACGAACTGTTTACAGGGTGTTTTGCTTTTTATTCCCATTCAATACGAAGGCAAATTTTCGTCAATCACTAAAACGTTTGTAATTTTTTTTTTAAGAATAAAAGTGGTGTGTAGTAATTATTGAATGGTTGAAACAATAATGTGATAGATTACTCGGTTGAGTGAATGGTTGTATAATATAGACTAAAATAGATTATATTTTTGGGACAATTATTTAAAAATAAAAAAATAAAAAATAACATGTAAAAATATTTATAATAAATAATCGACTAATTTATTTATTTGATAATTTAAATAAAATTTAATTAAATAAATATTTAATTTATAATATTTCGACTAATTTGAATAAAATTATAATGAATAAAGTCAAACGTAGATTTAATTTAGAAAATGTTGCTAAAACTATTAACCAAATATTTTAATATTAATTTTCATTTTTTAATTAATAAAAAAAAATGCAAGTCAAATTATTAGCGACTGTTTTAATAGGAATCACATATTTAACGATATCTCCATGACATTTTTTTATGCATGCTTTTTTTTTAAAGTATGCTCATTATTATAATATTATTCATTATTTATGTTCCTAGTAAAGCCAGACTTTAAAAGAACATTCAAAATATAAGGCTCAAAAAATACAAAATCCTTTTTTCATTTGAATGAAAAATCATCGTCAAAATAAATGAAAAAAATTCCTCCATCGGCTTATTTTGCGACAAATAAATATTATTAGGATATTAGGACTATAAATATCACTAATACCTAATCATAATTAAATGTAAAAAATGTTTATTTTAATTATCAATTTTAAAACTGACAATAAATAATAAATGACGCCTAACTTTTTTCTTTAAAAAGCTGTCAACGAAAAAATATTTGTATACGACTTCTAATTATATACTTAATTCGCCATAATTTTTTTAAAATTAAAATATAATTTTAAATTTTTGTTCAAAAATGTGCCAAATATTTAATCGTAGACGCAATTTTTGTTTGTTATGTTTTCTGTTGTTTTTATTTTTGTTATAGTTTTAATAGTTTTAAATATTTATGTGCAATAGTTTTCTAATAAGTTTTAATGTAAGCATATACCAAACCTAGTTTCTTTGTTCTTAATTAAAACCTAATTAAAAAGGAATATATACAAAGAAATATATATTCTGTGCCTATTTCTTTTTTTATGTCTAATTCTATAGAATGAAATAGGCATAGATTTAAAATTGATCACAAATTGCCTAATTCTCAATATACCTACTTCGCCATTGGACTAAAATTAATGAGGACTAGAACACATTTAGGGATAATTTACATTACGCCAAATTGGCATACCTACGATATTAACCACAGTAAGCACGTTAAGCTTATCTTAGACACATTAGGCACGTTAATCTTAACTATTAGACACATTAGGCACGTTTATCTCAACTATAAGACACATTAGGCACGTTAATCTCAATTATTAGACACATTAGGCACGTTAAGCTTAACTATTGAACACATTAGGCACGTTAAGCTTAACTATTAGACACATTGGGCACGTTAAGCTTAACTATTAGACACATTGGGCACGTTAAGATTAACTATTGGACACATTAGGCACGTTAAGCTTAACTATTGGACACATTAGGCATAACATATTATAGCCTAACTATTAAAAGAAATGTCCTGCAAAACTTGGGCTTTTTATCTGTTTAAAATACCCGCCATGAAAAGGTAGAATTTATGTAAGCAAACTATCAGATGTTGGCAACATTTTGAAGTGTTTTTAATTGTTTTTTTAAATGTTTTTAATACACTTGAATTACTGACTTTACTAGAACTCGGCCGATGATACGCTACGAATATTCCGTCAAATATACAACATTCAAAATACCCAACCCCTTACAAAATTCTATATTTTGATGACGGAGACTTAAGTAAGTTTGAGGCAAAACGCAATTTTATTCATATGGCGCTTTTAGTACATTGAGAATTAAATAGACTTGTAAAATAGTCAATAGTCATTTAGTCAATAGTTTAGATATAGGATTGAACAAAGAACCTAAGTTATCCTAAGAGGGTGAATTTAAATTTTTAGGTTTCAAATGTAAAATAATTGACTTTTTTGTTTTAGTCATTTTTGTTTCATAGTTAGTTATTATTAAAAGTGTCTAATCACTCACTTAGATTAATTTGTGAGGAATCAAACTGCAATTTTACATGTTTTAAATAAAGTGAAATAATTAAAAAAAAAATGTTTTTTTCTTACATTAAAATCTCCGGTATTATTATTCACACCCTTCAACTATCTCCACTAGTAAAAGTTTCATGAACTAAAGTCAAGTCATTTTAATAGGTAACATTTGACAATTCATCAAAATTCAACAACGTAACCTTGTAACGGCGGGCATAAAATAATATATTTTTTCGTTTTGTTAGAACTGCACAATTGCTTAACTTTTTTCAATTACGATTACATATTTATTGTAATAATGACCGATACGAGTAATTTCACGATTTGCTTTCACTAATAAACCATTCTAAACATAATAAACAATTTCTGATCTAAAGAACTGAACGTCGTTACAATGTTGCGTCAGTTAACCCTTTTTCTTTTTAAACACTAGGGATGTTACTCTAAAAATCGAAAGCTGATAAGTAGAATCGAATGCAATGATTACTTGCAATTTTTTCGTTAAATTATGTACTTGTCTTATTTTGCTCCTTAAATTTACGAAAGAAAAAATAATAATGGGACAGGGATTCGCCTGATGATTTTTAAAATTCACATATGTTTGAAGTCCGTATCGATTCATTCACTTTAATCGATGTTTTTAAGCAGGTCACCTCACTATGAAGATAAAACTGACAGACGTCAAATGTTACCTATTAAAATGACCAACTATAATAAGAATTAATAGATGTTATTGATAATAACCTATATAACAGATTAAACTATACAGTGATATAGATTATACCTATAATATAGATCATAATATGAGCTATTAGTTATAAAGATACGCAAACGAAGTCGCGGCGAAAAACTAGCTATAAATGCGAAAGTTTGTTTGGATGTATGGATGTTTGTTACTCTTTCACGCAAAAACTACTGAACCGATCACCATGAAATTTTGCATAGATGTTGTCTGGGACACCAAAAAGGACATAGGGTACCTTTCATCCAGAAAAAAGGACTATTCCTGAGCGATCATCTAAGATTAAGGAAACTAACTCCTGACTAAGTGTTATAGCAATAACGATGCCAGGCGATATTGCTTTTTCAAAGGGGATGAAGTCGCGTCCATCTAGTACTTAATATACTTAATAATAATATTATAAATGTTAAAGTAACTCTGTCTGTCTGTCTGTTAACTTTTCACGCCTTAACTATTCAACCGATCATCATGAAATTTTTCTTACACGTTGTAAGAGATACAGGAAAGGCCATAGAGTGCCTTTCATCCAGAAAAAAATTACTGTTCCCGAGGGATCATTTAAAATACATAAACTTACATTTCAGTATACGTATTTATGAAAATTTAATTTATGCGCATAAAAATATTAGTCAATTTAATAAAAAAATGTGTACACAATATCAACACTAGGTTTAAAAGTGATTTAGATTTATTAGCGACTGTAAAACGCGACTCCACAAAATAAGTAATTCTTTTAAGGGTCAATGTATAAGGTTTTATAATAACTTACCTGAGATAATCAGAGCCTTATCAATCATCATCAATACTAATAATAAATCTGTAAGTGTAGGTATTGTATGTATGTATGTATGTATGTATGTATGTTCCTCCATAACTCTGAAAGGAATTAACTGATTTTCATGAAACTTGGTAGATAAACATTTGGACGTACGGGACACAGGATAGGCTACTTTTTTTGGTTCAACGCGGACGAAGTCGTGGGCACCAGCTAGTCTATAAATCAATTTAAAAGTGTCATTAAAACCAAATTCCTCTCGTAAGGCTATTATAAAATCACTGATTATTTAAGCGACAATGAAGCTCGGATTTAAGCGATTCGGAGCTCATACTATGTTTAGTATTGTATGTATACTTTGATATTATTATTTTTTTAATTAAGTGTAGTAATTGTTGTTATTTTATATTTTAAAGATGACAAAAAGAATAGTGTCCTGAGTTTCTTTCGGGGTTTCTCAGGATCGTCATCTTGGCTTTTTTTTCCAAAACCATGGAACTAAATTTAAATTTATAAGAGTTTCTTGTAGAAACCTAATTGATAAATAAATATTTTGATTTGATTTTTGATTTTGATAAAATAAAAATCTAACGGCTGGCCAAAGTTTTATGGCTACAAGAGATCAAGTGTTAACTATATTGCCAATTATTTTGAACACGGACGAAGTCGTGGGCACCAGCTAATAGTTTATATATCAAAATAACACATAGCCTAGAATTTATAAAGATAACTCGTCAGGAAACGCTAGTATTAAAAAACTATCAAACGAATTGAAATGACAATTTACTTATTAAAAATTTTGTTGAACTAACAAAGACGACGCCACAGACGGACACTCCTTACATATGGTTTTCTTTTCAATATCGTCAACCCTAGAAGAGAGATCTAGGAGATGTTTTTCAACTGATTTCACGTCAGTACGAAATCCGCTAACGGTCGCGTCCATTACAGTCAAATGTTCTATCTTCTTGCACAGCTCGTCGTATTTCTGCGAAATGAACTCCCTCGCGTTGTGCGAATCGGACAGTACCTTTTCTATTTTATTCACTATATCAATTTTCAATTCGTCAAATTTCATTTCGAGGCTCGGACCTATCAAATGTGCGGTTTTTACATCCAAATTTTCATCGCTTTTTGCTAATGCAGGTTTCGATTGTGTTGTATGACTCATTTTATTGTTTGTACATAACACGAAATAAATTTAGTTTTCCGTAGAGAATCTGCATATTTATCAAGGAACACTATTTTGTCATATATTTTATGTTAAATATTGACAGTTATTTTTTTTAATGAAATTTTAACAGCAACCTCCTTTCTCTAAACTAACTATTTTAGAGTTTATCGAATTTCTCTGTAATTGTCTAATACTTTTATTCACTCTCATTAGCAATTACAATCTTCGCAGGATATTCGAAGAAATCGGATAATAGGAAAAAAAAGGACCGGATAATAGGAAAGTAACAATGAATTTTGTAATCATCTGAGGTGCTTTCAGGGTCTTTGCAAAAACCCCAATTTGTTTAGGACGATTAGAAAATGAAACGCTGATTGGTCAATGATATATCGCTTCTCTGTTCTGATTGGTCAATCAGCGCATCCGTCAGTAAGTAACGTTTATTTCGGCCAATTAGCGGTCAAGATAATACAGTCATTCTGTGTAAGCAATGTACTATACATTAAGCAAACAAATTAATAAAATTTTGAAACTTGTGTGAGTTATACCTTTGGGTCTGCTGATCAAAACCCACAACTCTCCCCCCTTTCTACTTGCTGCTTCACCCCCCCCCCCCCCTCACACACACATCGTGAAATTTGTCCCCATTAACGGTTTTTTAAGTATTGTGCGAAATATTTGTTTAATTTGTTTGCTTCCCCCATACATTGCTTACAAAGAATGACTGTATGATATGTATGTATGTTTTGGCAATTAGCTTAGAAAAACAAATATCCTTACAGACATTAAATATAAATTATTAATTTCATTGGCTTAAGAAATAACATATTATGTAGTTTTATACATAACTAGCTGGTGCCCACGACTTCGTCCGCGTTAAAAATATTAAGTAGCCTATACTGTGTCCCGTACGTCCAAATGTTTATCTACCAAGTTTCATGAAAATCAGTTAATTCGTTTCAGAGTTATTGAGGAACATACACACATACAGAAAAAAATTCTAAAAATCGTCAATTTAGTTTCAGTATCATGTATAGAGCCTATAAACACGATATCCCTGAAAACAAAGTAACTTACTCCATGACCGACCCTTACAGATTTATTATTAGTATTGATTACATATAACTGAAATTCCATTTATGTAACATTGATTTATAAACTAAGCTTGCTCGTAAGAATCATGTATTATTCACTAACGCCTATCAATAATCATGTTCATATTTATGACAAGTACCAGTAACTATATTATGTACTAGCTTTTTCGTAGGCGCTGTAGTTAATTATTTTTTTATAAATCCCTCCTGTGAAATTTACTAGGTAAGATTTAATAGGTAAGTATTTTACACAAATATTATATTATTATATTATGTACTCGTAAGTATTGGTTATATCTTAACGATATTGATAAGCGCCATGCTACCGTGTCATCGTTTGCAAGAAATCGCACTTGAAATATCTAGGCGATTGCTTGAATTGATTAAATATAGATAAGTACCTACCTAAAATGGGAATTATTACCTTGTTAAACTTTCATATTTTATATAATCTTACCAAGATTATTAAATTATTTAATATTAAATCTGTATTTATATGTCTACAGGATCTTATTCGTATATTCTTTACACAGTATACGCAACGTATATGTAATGCGGGGTTTTCACTGTGAAAAGTAAGTTAAGCGAGGATGAATTTTATATATAATTTGCAGAAAAAATTGCAGACGTACAAAGCCGGGAGCGGGTCGCTAGTCTATACTAATATTGAAAAGAGAGAAGTATGTATTTGTATGTTTGTAATGAATAAACTCAAAAACTACTGAACCTCTTGAAAATTCTTTCACCTATAGAAATAAGCTAATATCGCACCTTCGGTAAGACAAGGGTATAACTTACAAAAAAAAAACCAGTCAAATATGCAGAAGTGTCTTAAAAACATTATTAAATTTGAAAAAAAAATTATCACAAAAGTGTGATTATTTGATGCAAAAACAAGAATTGTTTCAAAGCAAAAAATAAGCAGAAAAATACAATATTAAATGTAAAAAAAAAAACTTTAATTGGCTCTCCTGTAAAATTACAAAAATATACATTATAAATGCGAAAGTTTGTTTGGATGTATGGATGTTTGTTACTCTTTCACGCAAAAACTATTGAACCGATCACCATGAAATTTTACATATACGTTGTTTGGGACACCAGAAAGGACATAGGGTACCTTTCATGCAGAAAAAAGGATTATTCCCGAGGGATCATCTAAAATTAAGGAAACTAACTTCTGGCTAAGTGTAATAGCAATAACGATTCAGGCGATATATTGCTTTTTCAACGCGGACGAAGTAATAAAATAAAATTTATAAATTTTAATAACTTAATTGTAGCCAAGTGGGTATTATATTTGTTTAGAAATCACATAAAAGATAAATAAAGGAAACATTATTGGAGAATAATACGTTTTCACTAGGAAATGAAAGAATCGTCAAGGCAAAAACATCGTAAATGTCGTTTATTGCAACGCGGATGAAATTAATTATGAACCGGTATAGTTCAATAGTTCACAAACTATCAGAACCTTCCTTTCCTTTTCACATTGGTCTAATCTTATGATGATTAAGGAACTATAACTTTGTTCTTAGGTAAAGTAATCTACCTATATATATATATATGTTTAAATACATGTTATGTTGGTTTGTGTATGATGCTTCAAAAACTCGAAAACTAACCGACAACGGATTGACTTGAAATTTTTACACATTGCATTTAAACAGAAGAATAAACTTATATACTTTTTTTTCCAAAATTCCAAGGGAAACTGATTTTTTTTTTAATAAAAAAAACATCATTTTCATAGCAACCGTTGCTGGCTGAGCTACAGCGAGCATGGACAAGTTCAGCTAGTAAATACATTACAATAAAATTGTAAACGACTCATTTTTAAATAATTAAAAAAAAAGTTTGATAGAATTTTGGTCTGTGCGTCTGTATTTTTGTTCGTTTGTGCAACGCTCAGAAACGGCTTAACCGGTTTGAATGCGGTTTTCAGGATCATATAGGATACTTTTATATCCTGAAAATTTTTTAGATTCCTGTTGGATTTTCAAAAAACGAACTGCTTTAGCGTACGGAGTCGCCAGTTTGTAATATAAATCAATATATACTTAAATATATGAGTTAAGCACTTAAAATTAAACTGTAATTTATCTGTTTATCGCTCTTTTCAAGGGTCCTCAACATACTATATGTTAATCGATAGTAAATATTCCGTTACGATAGCCTATCTTCGTGGGCTCTTCGTCAGGTGACATCGCTGTTGTTGCGCTAGTCGTGAACTAATAGTCTTCTTGTAAAAACATATAGAGTGCCTCTCAAAGTGCATCCGAATAACTTTTACTCAGTGAGTATTTCTTTTTATACTTAAATATACTTTTTTAATTTAAATAAAACAGCAAATAAGCAAAATAAAATGAAGTCACTGTGTTAAAAAAATTTGAACTCATTTTTTGTGAGTTATTTATTTTATTTTTATTATATTAAATTTATACTCATATTTCATTTCATTTTTTAAAATTTAAAACTTAAAGATTTGGAGGATTCTTAAGAGATCATCTGCACATGGGGTGATTACCAATTCTATACTTTCCAATTCCATGATTACTAGTCAGTTATTGGTCGTAGCAATACATAATAAAAAACATAACATTTCTCAGATATAATATGAAAAATATATAATTATCTAGTACAATTAATTTTTAAAATGTGTATAGAATTTGCCATTTTGCAGGGTTGAAGAACTCTTGTAATCACTGACTAAAACCCAATAATATTTTTCCATGAAAACATGACAGTGTACAAAATTTATATATTATTTTGTCATCAACATGTATCTAATCTAATTAATAGATATTTTCATTGTCATTTAAATAAATGTGTCACCAGGTATGAATTACCAAATTAATGTCAATATGTATCTAAAAAAAGAGATGTATTATCAAAAAAATCGTAGTTTGTCCCTTAAATAATAGCTTCATACTCAAAATAGTAGATCTGTCAGCAAATAAATCAATTATCGTCCCCAGATTGTGACTTCTTTTTATTTGTTACTAGCGGCCCGCTCCCGGCTTCGCCCGGGGTGTTTTTTTTCTAAAATAAACGTAGCCTAAGTTACTCCTTATTACATCAGCTACCTGCCAATAAAAGTCCCGTCAAAATCGGTCCAGCCATTTCAGAGATTAGCCGGAACAAACAGACAGAAAGACAAAAATTGTAAAAAATGTTATTTTGGTGTATGTACCGTATATATATTCATATGCATGTAGTAAAAAAAGGTTATTTCAATATTACAAACAGACACTCCAATTTTATTTATATGTATAGATTTTTCCACCAGTACAGTAGTTACATTTTATTTTTTCAGTTATCAAATAATGCAATTTGTTATCAATTACAGTACAGTTTATAAATTTAATAAAAATTTGGTATGATTTAAGCTGTCGTCAATTCAATTGGTTTTGAATTTGTTAATTTTTTTTTTTGTTTATAATTTTAACAATTCTAAGAGCTAATATATAAACTAACATGTAAAATGATAAAACTAAAAACCTCTCGTGTTATCATTTGTAATAATTAATAATTCTAACTATATACTATTAATTAGAATTTAAAAAATATTGCTTTAACTTAAATTTAATATTTTTAATCGATATATTGTTCATAGATCTGAAGGTAGGCTGTTGATAAGTGTACGTAATCGCATTTTTGAAATAGCTCTAGTGCATACAGGGTGTTCCATAAATTTTTTTTAGGACTCGTTAAAAAAAATTTCTTTCAGTATTGAAAAAGAAAACTGATTCTTTATTGGTAAAATCTTACTGTGCTTCAAAAGACCGTTCTCATCGTCGTAGTATTTATTTTTAATTTGAGTCGAGACTAATGTTTTTATAATTTTTATTTGTAGTAAGTCCATACTGTATATAGGGTTCTGCTAGTGCATAATAAAGCATAAGTTTCACCTTAAATGGTATGCGATTTTTTAATATTGTAATACTTGCAAGGCAAACTAGTTCGATATGAGGGTTCCAGTTAAATTTGTCGTCTATAGTTTATCCGAGGTATGTTTGGGTTTTGACAATATCTATAGATTGACAGTTGCAGTATTTTATACTGCCAGTGTGTAAACAATCATGTTCATGAGCTACTAAGTTCTGTACCTATATGAATTTTGTTTTGTTTGCGTTAAGTACAAGACCGGAATCGTGACACCATCTTGTTAAAGCATTCAGATCGAATTGTAAGCGTTCACATGCCGTGTTAGGATTTCTATCAGAAATTACAAGGCCAGTGTCATCTGCGAATTGAAAACATGTGCTATATGATATGGCATGTGCTATATGATATGAGCAATTGTATCAGATATAGCCTATATCTGATACAATTGCTCATGTCATTAACATAGGATAAGAAGGTTTTGTACCCAAAATAGTACTAGATCTGTCGGCAAATTGTAGTCGCCAAACAATATGAAAATAATTACATAATGAATCACATATAAGTAGGTAATCATAGGGATATATTGTATTATCAATTATCAAATAAATATGTTTGTATTTATTATAATTGGCTTGTCCTTATAACTGTATAATCATAATAATTGAAAACGACCATTAAAAAATGAAATATGTCACCTGAAGTGCCAAATAAAAAACTTATTATTGTAGATAGTATTTAACCACTTTTTACATTACTTGTATGTAAAATATGTGGTTAGTAATAGATATCTACATCTATGGAGCTGTCTATTTACACCCGGTAAATTGCTAGGATGTATTTATTTATTTGGGGTGTTGTATTGATTTATTTTATAATTATAATTTACGTAAATTGTCTTCTACAATTTGGCATTTTTTCATTAAATTTATAAACTGAACTGTAATTGGTAACGAATTGTATTATTTGATTATTTGAAAAAATGAAATGTAACTACTGTACTGGTGTCAAAATAACAAATAAAAATAAGTTGTAAAAAGAAGCAAAACGTTGTTTTGCAAAAAAAATTTTTTAGGGTGGGCAACCCTTATCACTTAGGGGTACAAAAAATAGTTTACGACCTATTCTCAGACCTGCCGAATATACACAAAATAAAAAATCATAAAAATCGGTCAAGCCGTTTCGAAGGAGTTTGGTTACAAACACTGTGACACGAGAATTTGATATCTATCTATATATATATAAAAATCTCGTGTCACGATGTATGTTCGCGATAAATTCTGAAACTACTGAACCGACTTTGATCAAACTTCATAAGTATCTGTTATTTGGTCCAACTTAAAAGATTTTTTTTTAAATTATATAATATTATTAACATAGCGCCATCTGTTGATGCTTATTCAATACAGCAATTATTTATCTGTGAGTTCCATAAGGTTCTCACAGATGGCGGTTTAAAGTAATTTATCGGCTGGATTGCAAAAAAGCACCCCGGGCGAAGCCGGGAGCGGGCCACTAGTAATATATATATAATACTGTCGCGAGAAAAAAATCGACTCAAGCCGCACGCTCGCAGTAAAAAGTACTACTTCGAAAACTACAGCTTCAACTTGATTTTTGTTTAAAATAATATGTTTTTTTTCTTCTTTTTCTTTCATGAGAACCTTCCTCGGACTTCAACGAATATTTGAGAAAATAAAATTATAAACACCCCCGACATTCTATTGAGCTCAAACACGCTATAACTATTTAGAAAATAGACCACATGATACTGCAGAATCAGATTAAATTAGCATGTCATAGAAATACCACCGAAGAAACTTCACATCACACATCGAATTATATCAAACTAGCTGGTGCCCACGACTTCGTCCACGTTGAAAAATATTTAGTAGCCTATCCTGTGTCCCGTACGTCCAAATGTTTATCTACCAAGTTTCATGAAAATCAGTTAATTCGTTTCAGTTATGGAGGAACATACATACATACATACAGAAAAAAATGCTAAAAATCGTCAATTTAGTTTCAGTATCATGTATAGAGCCTATAAACACGATATCTCTGAAAACAAAGTAACTTACTCCATGACCGACCCTTACAGATTTATTATTAGTATTGATTTCACATCAATCGAACATGTGGAAGTTAGTGAAATCCCATCGTCAAATGCTTTCTTTCAAAATCCTTTCTTTTAATTGCAGTTTTCATTTTACATCATCTATATTTTATTCTAATTTAAAAATAATAAAAAAATATTAAAAATAATAATAAGTAAATATAAAAATCATTGAAAATGTATCATCATTACTCATTTATTAGTAGAGGAATTGTATAGTAGAGAATTTGTATGTTTGTAATGAATAAACTCAAAAACTAATAGACCGATTTTGAAAATTCTTTTACCTATAGAAAGCTACATTATCAGCGAGTAACATAGACTATATTTTATAAAGTAACGCGGGCGAAGTCGAGTGCAACAGCTAGTGTTGTAGATACCAATAGGTAGGTACTGGTGTAATCATTTTTTTTAAATGCTAATGCATAAACAATTCAATTACGATAATATTGCTAATGTGACTTGCATGGAGCTGATAAATTCGAATCTCTCGATCGATAAATAATACTTTATAATTAGATAGTATAATTATACTTAATTCTCATATCATTATTTTTAATTTTAATGATAATTTTGACTCCCCCCACGAGGTGAAGTGGTGATTTCCAGCAAATTGTCGTGTGAATATAAGTGATAATGTTTTGTTAAAATGTCAGTTAACCAACTGCATTATTAACAAGTTTCCGATCATTGTATTGAGCATACAAGGTTTTATAACATGGTATATTTTTTCATAAATATCACAAATAAAGAAGCTAACTAAAAATGCTCGAACTAATGCGACTTGTTCGGATGCAAAATGTTATTCACACACACTTCGCCGCGGTCATACTAAACGAGGAATTCTTGTATGCTACGACGATCCCGCAAACGGCTCCAACGATTTTGACGAAAATCTAGGGTTACGGATTTTTTAGGTCTAGAAATTGATCTGTCAGGGTCTTATCTTCGAGAAAATTCGTTTAGGTTAGGTTAGGTTAGGTTAGTTAATGGAACCGTTACAGCTACAGCTAATGCCATCTAGCGCCGATCGAACGAATTTAATACTTTTTTGCTACTTAATAACACTACTCGATAACAGATGGCGTTTGGACCGGATACCCAATTCGGGGTCTCACTTTGTCATGCTACATGAACACCAGCGCTAATCAATTCCAGGCAAGATTGTTTAAGGTAATCTATAAATATAAAATACTAAACGAGGAAATGCCACGACGATCTCGCAAACGACTCTAAAGATTTTGACGAAAATGTAGGGTTAGTGAATTTTTAGGTCTAGAAATCGATCTATCAGGGGTAAACAAAACGAAAAAACTTTTTAATGGAACGGTTACAAAAGTAGTAGGTACCGCTTGCTCGTTTTATAATATTTTGAATTGAATTATTAATTATTAATTCAAGTATTCTTGATTTTTTTTTTTTCTATAATGTTTCATAGACTTTCTTTCTTACGTGTGAAAAACTTTAAACCCTTCACTGGCCCGAGCGAAGCTCGGTCACCCAGTCTAGTATTTATTAGATTAATTTAAGAAAACACTTACTTGATACTGCAGCATACCTAACTCCTTAGAAACTTATAGCAGGTATAGCGTGTTTGGGCCCAGTAGAAACTGTCAAAACACAATACAGATATGTTTCATTCCACGTATTCAGTTCCACGCATTCAAAACCACGTGTTTGTTACACATTTCATTGATTACACTCTCTATATATAACATAATAATCTATGGATTACACAATGCGTAATCACTTGATGACTAGGAATTAATGTCTATTTACCAAACACAGGTAAAGATTTGAACTGTTTAAACAACTATTCGTTTATGCACGTGTAAATGTAGCTATACATTTTTTCACCACTAGCAATGTAAATAATTTTATCATTTTAACCGATCTTAAATAATTTTATCATTTTAACCGATCTTGCTCATTATGACGTAATGTCTTGCAATTTGTCGGCTTCATGAAAAAAAATTATATCTTTAATTAAATCTTGGTGCATAAAATGTGTAGGTATTATACTTACTACAGTTGCAGGGGAAAAACAGATTATTTTCCTTCGTGGCTTTCTTTATACTTACACACAATCACACAATTTTATATAGCAAAATATTGAAAAAAAAAAAACAAAAAATTCCCAATAAGCAGTATCAGGGTACTTTCGCAGTCAAAATTTTTGCAGTAACAACTACTTTACAGAAGATTACCGTGAAATAACAGCAAAAATGTGCTGTTGTGTTCCGGTGAGTGAGTTCGCCTATCTCATTCGCCTATCCTTTACTAATTTCCTGGTAGGATCGACGGTGTGTGGTTTCTTCCATAGATTGATTGAAAATTATGCTGTCCTGGTCATTGATAAATAAAACCGGTTTTGTAGTTAAATAAAAAAGTTGTATAAATAAAAGTATGTATAGGTTATTAACATATTTACTCACTAAGAATAACACTTATGCAGTCATATTACACCACTTTTGAAAATTAATAATCATAAACTTTTTACAATTTTATTGTGTAACAAAAACACCTCATATTAATCATGTAATATTATATATTATATATGTACATCATATTATACATAAAGTCTGAAGATATTATTTAAAGTAATAAATAAAAAAAAACTGTGCTCCATTAAAACAAAGCGCCTGTTGAAATACATAAAGCAATATTTTCTTTACGTACGTGAACATTTCAGTCGCTATTTCGAAAGTAGGAAAGTACGTTGCTAATAATTATGCTGATAATTATGATACACAAAAATTTTGAGGATGAATCTGACCATCAGTCCAAGAGGCAGACGCGAACAAATGATTTAGCAGACTTTTTTATTTGACATTTTTGAAACGCTGTCAATTGAAAATGCACCGCTACCATGGTGGCAGACTATTTTTCTGTTGTTCTTTACATTGTCATTAATCGAACAATTCAAGTCTGCCAAGCGAACATTTCATATACACATTTTTAAATCATACATTTAAAAAAAAGTTAATTACTTAAAAAGTCAATGGCTGGACGATGTTTATCATTTTGAGGATGATTCTGACAATCAGTCCAAGAGGCAGACACGAACAAATGATTTAACACCGTTTTTTTTTACATTTTCAAAGTGCTGTCAATGTCAAAGTGCAGGGCTGTCATGATGACAGACGCAGTCCTTGATGTTTTTTTATGGTACAATCATCGATTTTAATAATGTCTGACACACGAACAAGTAATATAGAAATTTTGGCACCCAGCTCCCTAGCCATAATACACGTAGATCTAGAACTATGGTAGGTAATATATCCATTTATATTCTCATCTCGCACGTCATATTAGTTTCCTCAATAGTTTTCTTAATTTTTCCCTATCACAACGGTGCGAACGTGATCGCGTTGTCAAAATAAAAAGGAAGTGAGTCTTAGACGCATTACTCATATAATTATTTAATGTAAATCTGAGTCCTTGTTGCAGGCCAATAAATATGTTTCTAGCTCTTTCTACATACTTTTATTTATACATTGTTATATTTATACAAAAAAATCCGTTTCCTACGTTAGTGGGTACATATTAATGAAATTCGCATTAAAATCCTAAGATCTATTCGTACATAAAAAGGGACAGAAGGCGTGAAGCGACTTTATTTTAACTATGTAACTAGCGGGCCACCCCCGGCTTCGCACGGATTTTTTTCTTCTCAAAATTATACATAAAAACCTTCCTCATATAACGCTCTATCCATTAGTGAGAACCGCATTAAAATCCGTTGCGTAGTTTAAAAGATCTAAGCGTACATAAAGACGGACATACGGCGGGAATCGACTTTACTGTATACTATGTGACTAGCAGGCCGCCCCCGGCTTTACACGAATTACTTTTTTTGAAAATTATAAGAACCTTTTTCGTATAACGACCTTTCCATTATTGAAAACCGCATTATAATCCGTTGCGTAGTTTAAAAGATTTATGCGTACATATACAGAAGGACAGACGGCGGGAAACGACTTTGTTTTACAATATTCTATGTAATAAAGATACTAAATAATATAATATAAAAACATACAAAATAGAGTTTTCCTGCAGTTTATAAGGACACAGAGAAGGATATATAAGTGGTATATAACATTTTCAAATTAGATTTTATAAGTCTCTAGCGAATACCAGCGTCCGGACCCACTTTATTATTAACAAAGGACAATTGATTGAAAATTAATGCTATACTTTACCTAATTAAGAATTAACTTATTGTTTCTTTGCATATACTTAACTGTTCTAATGTCCTCTCAACATAGAGCTAATAGGTCGTAGTATTTCATTTATATATTGTGAGAATTACAATTTTACATTACAATTCTATAGCAGTGAATGCAAGAGGTGAAGTTGTGAAATTTTATTTAATTTATTTAAATATTTGAGTTTTGCAACTACAATTTTGAAGGTAAGGTTATTTATTTTTTGATTTAAAATACTTGAACCGACAAAGTGAACACGAGCACATTCTATATTTATAATACATATAATAAAATTGTAAATAAACCGTGTCTCTACATTAAAAATAAAAAAAAAAAAAACAATTTGTACAAGTTGTGCTTATATTACTGAAGTAAAAAAAAAATTTTTAGAATTTTAGTCTGTCTCACTGAATTTTTTAAATATTATACTTCGTCCGCGTGATGTTATATAGCCTAAAGCCTTCCTCGATAAATGGACTATCCAACACAAAAAGAATTAACGCGTTCAACCAAACAAACAAACAAAACTTCAGCTTTATAATATTAGTATAGATATAAATAAAAAAGTCAATAAGTAAAATTTATTAAAATACTAGTGACCCGCTTCCAGCTTTGCCCGGGGTGCAATACACACAACGTGACACGTAATTTATATATATTATAATATACTTATTTATAATTATAGAACAAATCTTTTCATATTGTAGCTCAAGTCCTGAATTTCTCATTAATATCGATCACGTAATCGAATTAATCGCTTCCTGACCATTTTCTTGAATAGTTTATTTGATGTCCAAAAGAAAATGTCTTTTGTTCGACAAAGATTGTCTATTGTATTATAATGTAATTACGCTTCGAAAATTAGTTTCTTATAGAGATAAAATGGCTAAATTTATGGTTGGCTATGACAGGTGTCCTGTCACACTACACTACTGCTGATACTACGTTAAAGTTATATTAAGTTACTTAGCGAGAATAAGAAATCGTACAATAATTTATTTAATAAATAGACTTAAAAAATAATCTCATACACAAGCATTTTTAAACATCTTCCGATAACTTAATAATTTTGATTTAACAATAATCCTTACCTATTAAACAGACACACGTCAGACTTATAACACCCCGTTTTTGCATCGGGCATCGGGTGTTAAAACCCGATCAACGAATGAAATCAGTCATGACAGAAAATCTAGATAGCCATGACAAAATCCAGAATAAATAGAGCGCCTATCTAATTCGATTTATACGCTGCACGAGGTCAAACTATGTTGGCTTATAAATTCATGTTTTGTTTGAGGCTTAATTTTGCATTTGACTCTTTACTTGTCACATAACTTGAAATACATGTCACACGTTAAGATATAATCATACGAGTATACATATATAAAAGTATAATTCTTAGACTAGTCCTTTAAGAATAGTTTATCGAAATCTTACGAGATTTCTTACATTTCGTACATACAAGACGTCATCTTCGATCTTTATAGGAATTCACTTTATAAATAGAGAAGAGCAGCTTAGAGCACAATAAAGTCGAGGTTTGAAATAGTTAAAATAGAAATAGTTAATTTCCCAAATTTCATTTAAAAAAATGTTCCCAAGGGATCATATAAAAATAGATATCCAACGCCTGGCAAAAATATGACATCAATGAACTTGTCAGGCGTTATATTGCTTATGTACTTTGGGGGGCACCAGCTAGTTTTCTATAAGGTGTATTCTGGTAAGAAGTAACCCTTCTTAGAATTGCTAAAAGAAAAATACCTCATCTTAATTTTTTGTGATACTAGTATCAATAAAATTAAAAAACAGGTTAAAAAAATCTTACTGTTATCAAATTGAAATCTGAAGCAATTCGATTCGATCATAATATTGTACACTTCCGCCTTCAATTTGTGTGTTTGTTACAGATTTGGAATATAAACAATTTGGTGCAGCGCCAAAGTCATCCTGTGTCGTGCGAAACGCAACGTAACATCAGCGGGTGACGTCGAGTGACGTATGGCTGATAGATCTTATAGCTACGACCCGGTGAGCACCGGAGCGCCAGTCAATCAACAAGCGTACAGAATGGAAGCCGGACAGTTGTGGAGGCAGCATGTCATCGCCGGTGTCGGTATGTCGTATTCATTCACAATTTAGAAGAAAAAAAAATCGTATAAACGGAACAAGGCTGCATACGTGTGTATCTTGGACACGAATGAAATTTAAAAAAAAAATTAAAGACCCCTAACAAAAATTCTACAAATAATAGATAATAAGCGCACGTGGAAATTATAACGTAACATGGCTGAATAAGAAGTGTATATCTTTGACACAAATGAAATTTAAAAAAAGTAAAAATTCTAGTTTTAATTTAAGCAAACAGAAAAAAGTCGGAACAAGGCTGTATGCGTGTGTATCTTGGACACGGATGAAATTAAAAAAAAAATAGAAAAAAATTAAAATTTTTAAAAAATAGAAAAAAGCGCGCGTGAAAATTATTACTCTGTCAAAACAGTGACACACGAATGCGGATTAAACGGATCTTAGTGAGCGCCATTGTGATTTTTCCGCTGTTTAACAATTTCAAAAAAATCAGAAACGTTTTCATATGTGCTATTTAATATGGCAATGAATCGGTAAGTGAAGTGATTTATTAATTAAAACAAAACAAGACGGTGTTGTGTTAATTTATTTGTGAAACAAACTTCGAACGGGTCATCGGCTAACAATAGATAATGTCAGCCAGTATTTCAATTCGAATGGATGACAATGGTTTTTTTTTTCAAATAAAAATTACATTTAAGTAGGTACTTCAGATAAGATCGAAATAAAGTGTTTCTTCACATATTACACTTATTTTTGTAAACATTTCAGTCAGTATAAGAAATTAATTTTTTGTGATGAGAAAGGTTCTCCACGCTTCTATATTTAAAGATTTAAAGTTATTTTATTATCCTAATGAATTATTGCCAATGCCATCTTGTTTTTTATAACGTAATCATAGCAAGAAAAAACAGCTATCATAATATTTTAAAAAAATGTACATTTATCAGTCTTTTTATCAACTAGCGACCCGCTCCCGGCTTCTGTCTTCTGTGACACATATACGTAAGAATTAAGTCTACTGATGATGCCGCACTGCAGGCATTGCAGGTCTTCGGGCTAACACTAGCTAAACCATGTATATCCCCACCCTTTTTATACATTCCTGGCCTTAAGTAAGCCACTTGACTTGAATAAATAACTGTTATTTAGCGGTGGTCTTATGTAAAGCAATGGTTAAGTACCCAGAGAAACTTCCCAGTTCATGACTTGGGAAACTAAGCCGTCTATCTATACAGGGTTGACGGTATCCCAGAATATAACGCCAAGCAGGCATGTGAGGATAGGCTAGGCTCTGGAAAAATAAGAAAAAAAATTCAGGTCACGTGGTTTAGAAATAATAGAGACACATTTGAATTTGTGGAAAATTGACACCCTGAACGACATTTTTGGGTACTGATGTTATCACAAATTTTCCAATTTTTGCACTTTTTTTTTGTGTAATCACAAATAACTGTGCTATTGAATGCAATCATTTTATTTCCATAAGCGGTCCTAATGCACTAAATGTGTTTTTTTCTTGCGCCAATCATGTATTTAACCATAAATTTAAATAACCAATTTACGAGTTACCGTAACTTAATTTACGGTAACTTAATAACTTAACTTTAATAGAATTATCAATCAAATAATACTTACGTTTCATGCATCGAAATAATATTATATCTGTTTTCAATTTCGCTGGTTTCATGTCACTAATGTGTTTATTAGCCATCATTTATATGATTATAATCCCTATTTAGATTAGAAGTTGAATAATAAAATATTGATAACAATATAATGTCGATGGCATTTTGTACCTATACCTAATTCGCTAAATGATCTATCACAACATATTTTGTGTCCTAATCAGAGAAAATAACCTAACGTTGAGACTTTTGAGAACCCATGACTTCGTGGATTAAACTAATTAATTAGTTGTTTTTTTTTCATTGATTAGTTTCTCTAATCTAATCTTCTGATTAAATTATTTGTATCATGTTTATGTTTGTTTATGAAGATATTTATGATATCAAATATCTTTCATTATTGCTTTTTCCAAATATTTTACTGTTTTGTTATGTAGGTATTATACAATATTTAAGTTTTGTAAATCAAATTTTTTTAAGGCTCATATTTTTTTAAATGACAACTGTAAATACCCATCTGTTCTATAAACATGACCAATATTTATTATAAAATAATAAATAATAATGATAAAAAGTAGTACAAATGGGAAATGTTTTATGTTCGATAACGCACCTGTTGCACAGATTACTATAACTAGTTACTCCGTAACCGTTAATGATCGTGTCAGATTGTACTTCGTACCTGTGGATTATTTGTGTTATGGCGACGGTAGCCACTGACAGCCTTTAGTTATTGTTCTAAGCCACCTACCATCATGTGGACCGTCAGCCTGTCTGACGAGCTTTTATATACAAAAAAGGAGGAATTAATAGGGGCCTTTGAAATTTTCGCTACGCTTTTTATTCCATTGAAATAAAATACACGTCGAATTAAAAAAATATCTCCATCTTATATCCCTATATCAGTAATTTAGTATGTATGGTAAGAAAGCTTTTATGTAATATTTATTCTGAACGCACCCTAGTGTTTATGTAGGTGGACACAGAACAGATAATACCAGTTAATGTTTATTAAAAAAAAACGAACAAGTGCTCCGACCTATTACATATAATGATAATATTTTATAGCTGCAATACTGATAGAGTTATATTACACTGATAAAACTTAACTCATATACAAACTATAACCAGTCTACAATATTATAAACAGAGATTTGTATGTTTGAAATGTAAAACTCAAAAACTACTGGACAGATTTTGAAAATTCTTTCACCTATAGAAAGCTACGTTATCAGCGAGTAACATAGGCTATATTTTATAACGTTAAGCGGACGAAGTCGCATGCAACAGCTAGTATTTTATAAAGTTACGCGAGTCGCGTAACTTTATAAGTTACGCGTGCAACAGCTAGTTAGTTAGTAGATTTGTTGATAGATCCATTTTTAACCCTCGACGCCTGATGCAAAAACGGGGTGTTATTAACTTGACTTTATATAATTATTTATTAATAATAAGCTCTATAAATAATTACCTACACAAAAAAATATATATGTATTTCATATCAGAGGGGGTAAAAAAGTCTTCAAGGCCCACTTCAAATAATCGTATCGAAAAATATTTTCATTTTGTTATCTCTACGTAACTACTTTGTTTATAGTTTCGAATTTGTGGTCGTCATGTGAGAAGTCTTGTGTTTTTCTACTAAAGCCCCTTTTAAAATTTATTACTTATTTTATGGAATACATACATCGAAATATGCGAATTATTTCACGTCAGCCATCGAGCTCGTATATGCTCCTAAGCTTAAACCACCCCCTTACAGAAGACCACAATGAAATGACAGCACATGTGCTGTAGTTAGGGAATGCAATCTTGATCTTGCAAGATCAAGATTCCACCAAGATCTTGAGTGATTTTCCAAGATTCAATCTTGAAAGCCATCAATCTTGAATTTCGAAATCCTGTTCGCGATCTTGACAAAACAGTCCAAGATTGTAACAAGATTTCGAGATTTTCAGACTGAGCGCGCGTAAAGTGTCATACTGCAGCTGGAACTCGAACAGGCCTTGAAAGCATCAAAAGCATGTAATCAACTGCAACCCAAAGCGCTGATTTCTGATAAAATTGACGCAATTTTAAAAAAATAAATGAATCTTTATGAGTACGGAGGAGAAAGAGGGCAATACCTGAAATTCGCTTTTAACAGCCTTTTAACTTTCGTCCCTACTAGTGTGGAGGCAGAAAGGGCCTTTTCAGCCGCGGGCTATTTAGCCACTGATTAGGTGATGACACTTTAAGCGTACTGTGTTTCTTGAGAAGTCATTTTCAAAAGGATTTTCAAAAGGTTTAAACTTTTTGTTCTTCATTAAATTACGTAAATTATAGGTTATAATTTGTGATCTCATTGCATTATTGCATTTATTTCATTTAAGTCACTAAAATGATGATTGTTTCTTGTTCATTTTTAAAATAAACGTTGATTATTGTGTTCATACAATGTTGTTTAATTTGAAAAATATACTTAATTATATTACATATAATATTAAAATACTGGTTACTATCAATTTGCAGTATTTGATACAAAAAAAACGCATTTTTTTCAATTATTCTGCTCAGTCTCGAAAATCCCGAAAATCTTGATTCGCGACCAAGATCTCTACCCGAATCTCAACAAGATCTCGAACTGACCAATCTTCATTCAGAAAAAAGACGCCAAGATCTTGAATAGTCAATCTTGGTCCAGGATTGCATTCCCTAGCTGTAGTGTTTTGTCCACTACTATGGTCGGCAGCACTTATGGCTTTGCTTGTGTTATGGACGACGGTAGCCAAGCCACCTACCCTCAAGTATACCGTCAGCCTGTCAGACGACCTTAATATAAATAAATTACTTTTAATATTTCATACCAATTTTACTTATTATGATGTCAGATGTTATTGACGATTATGTTAATTAGGTGAGTAATTATTTCATGAGATCCTTGGTGCATAAAATATGTATGTAAGTACCTACTATCGTCGCAGGAATCGTCTTTATCAAAATTCAAAATACGAAATTCAAAATTCAATTCAAATAATACGTGTTTTATAGAGAATAACCCGCACCTGGCTTCGTACTATGATGCATTTTTTTTCTACAAATCATATAACAAACCTTCCTCGTTTTTCGCTCTTTTATTAGTACCGTATCAAAATCAAATCAGTTGAGTTCTTTGACGATGAATGAATATGTATAATATAGAGTAAGCGGTAGATGTCATGCCGAAACGTTACAAGAAGCGTCACGTGATCGTTACACTGAAGAGTCACACAATTAATAGACTTTAAAATTTTCTATCTCAAAGAAGTTACACTTCAAAAAGTGAAAAAAAGATTTTTCGAGTTATTACCATTTTACAGTGGTAATTTTTTATTTTACAACAAATATGATATCTAATAAAACGTATATCTATTAAATAGACATTAAAGATAATCGCACATAACTGCGAAATTTCCTTCAACACATAAACAGATAGTTAAAACTGCGATAGTATTATCAAAAAAATATGTAGCGTTTAATTGCCACATCGTATTTTGTGTCGTATTGTAAACGTCGTTGGATTCAAATTTGATTGTCGTGTTTACGATATTACACCAACGATGGGTCGTATTTTGTTGAGTTTGTTATCGATAAAATAATTACAAAGATTTAGCAGCGTTAAGTCAGACCTGTCAATTTTTTATCTATTTGATTATCTTTGAATTATGTAACCAAATATATAAATTGATTTTTAATATGTGGTATAATATGTTAGTAGTAGCAGGGCACACTGCGTTTCGCAGTCATTTGGACAGCCCGTCTGGCGGCAGTAACCATCTCCTTACACAAGACCACCGTGAAATAACAACATGTTATGTGCTGTTGTGTTTCAATGAGTGAGTAAGAGATGCTAGAGCCCATTATCCCATCCCTTCCTTGTCCCTTTATCCTTCTATGGTCGGCAGCTCACTTGCAGCACTTGTGATCTTGCTTGTGTGATGTTGTCGGATCTATCTTTAGTTAGTCTTTGTTTCACGGTTTATCCCATTATCAAATACATAGTTAATTGGAGGTCGAAATTCAAAGTTTATATTACTTATTACTGATAAGGATTCATTACGTATAAATCATAGTTATCTTATTATCTTATTCATGTTTATTATCTTGTAAACACCTGTTATATCAATATACTAGCTGATGCCCACGACTTCGTCCGCGTTGAAAAAGAAAAAAATAGCTTATCCTGTGTCCTGTACGTCTAAATGTTTATCTACCAAGTTTCATGAAAATCAGTTAATTCGTGTAAGAGTTATGGAGGAACATACATACATACATACATACAATACTTACACTTACAGATTTATTATTAGTATTGATACCAGTGGTTTGGGACTCCCTGCCGGCGGGGTGTCTGTGTTTCCGAGCTCATATAACCCAAATGTTTTCAAAGTTGGAGTGAATAGTCAATATGGGCATCTTCTGGGTGAACCCACTCCATCATAGGCCTCTTCTGGGTGAACCCACTCCATCATAGGCCTCTTCTTCGTTACACGGCTGGATGCTGGCCAAGAGCAAACCCATCTCTAATAATAAAAAAAGTATAAAACTCGCTTTTCTATATTTTTTTCTTACATTTTTTTTTCTCTAATTCTTTAATTGGGTACCTTTAACTTATTGCGCTTAACATATGCAAGATCCAGAAGAGGCCTATTACGTATATCTAGGGACAGCCTAATTAATAAAGTGCGGATGTTGAAGATAACAAAACAAAGTTATAATAATTAAAATTATAAGTAAACTGAACGATGAAAATAGCATCAAAATTCGTTAGCGACCACACATCAGCAGACGCGAAATGAGACTTAATTTATACTAGATGTAAATAGAATTAACAATTTTAAATAATAAGTGTTTAAAGTTAAAAAATATTGATAATTATGTTAGCAGTTTTGTAATTCTTTATCGAATATGCGATAACTTTTGTCAATGCCTGATGTCCTTTTGTCCTTTTGATAATAAATACAGAGCTCATTGGACATAATAATGATTATAGTCCACCCGTTGTATTAATTTTAATATTAGCCGAGGATCTGTTTAGGACTGTTTAGGATCTGTTTTATTGTTGGGCCACATCAGACTATCTGTTCTCATTGTTATAAGTGCATAACGAATTTGCCCAGTTTAAAAAAATTGTCACGCCTATGTTTTTGTCAAACGGTCGGCCCGAGTATAATTTGTAAATTATTAATATGTCTTCGTTTTTTTTTTTAATAAAATCGTGACTCTTTAATAGAAATTTTAAATTCTTCCACTATGCTATTAAATAATATATTGTTTTATTGCTTTTGCGTTTTCAGAGAGATCGCGAATTGGGAACAGTCATATTTTTATGATGAAAAACATCCTATGTCCTTTCTTGTATCCTTGACAAGGTGTATGCAAAATTTCATGATGACCGGTTGAGTAGTTAAGGCGTGAAAAGTTAACAGACAGACAGACATAGTTACTTTCAAATTTATAATATTAAGTATGAACTAGTGATGGATTAGTTAGTATGGAAGTATGGATAGAATGGACTAGTATAGATAGTATAGATTAATAATATTAGTATGGATTAAAATTATATCAATTAAAAAAAAAAACTTGAAATACGGATCCGCGTTTGCGGATGAGGGTAATTCTCAAAAAATTCGCATCCGTGTCCTGTCCTCATCGGCGGATATTGAAAAGTATCTTCATCGGAGCATCTCCCGCGGCTACGCGGTGCCAAATTTAAGTCACGTGACCTGACTACGATATTCTTTTAATTTTAAAAATATTAAACAAATTTTCCTTTAAAATTATATCCACTATCAACAAAACGGATGTCATTTGACAACAAAACGGTAGTCACATAAAAATGGCACTAATCGCTTCTTTAATTATTGTGTTATTGCTCGCCAGTCCGTTTATGTCGAGTATATAATGTAGGGTGACCATATTATCATTATATTTTTAAAATGAAAACCTCTTTATACTCCATTCCATAATTCGATGGAGTAATTTGACATTTCCTGGGTTGCCAAAAAAAATAGTAATGTGACCAAATCGAACTTATTAAAAAACTTACGGTTTTATAAAACCGTAATCAATGTAATTAATATTAGAATTAATATTAATTATTATTTAATTGTTTAAATTATATTTTTTGCAATTCCATAAGTCGCAATTCTTTTCGATTATTATAATTTTTATGATGAGAATATTTTTGTAGCTAACATAAAATTATAACCAAATAATAGCTATGGAATGCATTATACTATTTTTTATTTATTTGACTTCACATATAAATTGTGAATTGTTTTTTTATTCATTCCAAATGGACTTCGTCACTTTTAATCCTGCTTTAAACGAAATTCAAACCTTAAAATAACAATAATACGAATGTTAAATCAATAACACAAGATCAAAAATATTTTTACTGTAAAATATAACTATTTAAGTAAAACCGATATTAGTACAGCACTATGGAAAAAGCGCTGGTATCATTATTTTAAAATTTGACATTAGGACCTGTCAAATTACTCCTTCGAACTACCATCCCTTCCTTATCCCCTATCCTTAATCCTTCTATTGTGTCGGCAGCGCACTTATTGCACCTATGGCGTTGCTTGTGTTATAGGCGACGGTAGCCACCTACCATCAAGTGGACCGTCAGCCTATCTGTCGACCTTACAAAAAAATACAAAAAATTTTTTTTTTTAAATCCACTATAGGTCACCAGCTATCAAAAAATAAAGATCTAACGCTAATGTGAGCTAGTCCCTAATATAACCCTTTATCCCATCCGTCCTAGGTAAAGGGTAGCCCTCTACTAACAAGTGTACCATCAGCCTAACTTCCGCACTTCGCCATGAGAAAATAAAACCATTCTATGTTGTAGATTTTTAATAACGACAATATAAATAAAGAATCCACGGGAAGTCCATAACAGATTATAATAGTTAATAAATCATGGTTCAGGGTTCAGGGGAAAAACGTATGAAATTAAAACATAATAAAAAACTATTATCCATGTGCTTGTAAGTTCACTGTCACACGTGAACGGATATTTGACTGTTAGGGACCATGTTGTTTGATTAACCATGGATAATATTCGTTGACGTTCGAGGAAAGATCTTATGAAGAGAAAATTTGGAAAAATTGACCTCGCAAGCCGATTAGTATAAAATAAAGTCCCTGAAAAATTGAAAAACGATGAAGGTTTGTTTGTATAAAATTGCATCTGCGAAACCGGGGCATGTCGCTTATATTCATAGTAAATAATGAGTCATATACGTTGTCATATATACGGACAGCGTGTTTCGTAGCGTTACTAATCTATCGGCCTTCCGAAAAAATAAAATACACAGTAGTACCCCCAAAATGTAACGTAATGGCGTAGCATTTTATTTATTTATTTATTCATGTTACAAAAATATATCTACAATATAAAAATGAATCCCTAAATGTGTTGCTAAGAGCAAAACTCGAGAACGGCTGGGCCGATTTTAATTTTGTCTTCACTCATGGATAGAGGGATAATCAGGGAAGGTTCTTACGTAAAAAAAATGCACCCCGGGCGAAGCCGGGAGCCGGCCGCTAGTTTAGAATAAAAATAGATTAGTTTGTGCTATTAACGACTAACGAGACACAAATAAACAAACATACGTGTGTCCAAGAATGCGATGGAGCACTAAAATGCTGCTCAGCTTAGAAAATAATGTGTTGGTATAAAAAAATACTTAAAAAATCACAAATCACTGACTGGTGAACAAAATTGGTCATAAGTTGGGCAGCCCGTCTAGTCAGTAATCACTAACTCTCAGAAGACCACCGTGAAATAAAATCATGACTGTGTGCTGCTGTGTTTCAGTAAGTGAGTAAGGTGTCATTTTCCTAACCCTTCCCTTATAATTAACCTACTAAGGTCGATAGCGCACTTGCAGCATCTACCATCAAGTAGAATATCAGCCTCTCTGATAGTCTACTTCTGACTACTGTCTGTCTGATAGATCCAAAGCTAAATATTCAGCATGGAGAATAATTTAAATAATAATAATTTTTTAAACTCAGTGACTGATTTAGTATCAGTATCAGTTTCACATTCAGTATCAGTCAGTTACTAGTATCAGTTCCAGTATCTCATTAGCAGCAGCAGTATCAGTATTAGTAATAGTGCAAATAGAGTAGTATTAAATAAAAAAGTCTTAAAAGGTATATTATATTTCTTTAAGAACGCTCCAACTGAAACATTTTAGTCAACCGATATCGTCCTCTAGACAGGATATTCCGTGTTAAGATCTGATCATATTTAAAAGGGAAGTCGTTTCTTTACAATTACTCCATACAAGTTCACGCTTCCACAATATGGGAATTCAGAAGAAAGGAGAGTATGAATGACAATTGATACTCATACACATGTATCGTGTGTTTATTTAGTAGCTAAGGGCTTGGCGTCGTAAACTCTGTGAAATAAAGCCATATTGCATAATTTACGTCATGCAACTAGTAAAGTAAACAGAGTATGGAATATACGACTATTTACAACTAGCAAGTAGCTGACCGATTTAAGACTTCATATAAAACTAGCTGTAGCAGGCGACTTCTTCCGTGTAACTTTCTAAAATATAGCCTATGTTACTCGCTGATAATGTATAATAGCTTTCGTAGCTTTCTATACTTTGTTTATTCATTACACACATAAATTTTCTCTCTTTATAATGTTATAAGTATAGAAGTATAGATAAAAATGAATAATTAAAGAGGCTAAAATCTAAAAACTATCTGAAAACTTATTACCACAAAAATCAAACATAGAAATTAATAAAAAAAATCATCAAATATAAAACGGAAAAAGAAGAATTATTTTACAGAAAATCCTTGTATGGTTTGAATTAAGTATATTTCCTTACAAGTTAGAGGAAAGTTCTGTACAAGTCTTGGCAGAAATAGCAATAAATTGCGCCGAGTAGTAATATATTTAGAAGTAGACAAAATTACCTACTTTCTTTGCATGACAAAAGACAAACATAACCGCACTGAATTGTTATAGCATCACGCCAAAAAAGAGTCGCGTGTGAAAATCACGAAGTGAACAAGTGAATTTTCTGACAATATTTGTAAAATAGGGCTTAAGAATTTATTTAATCAATATAAAAAATTCAAGACGCTCTATTTGTTTTCTCGTCTGCAATTCGCAGATTTTATGTTTACTATAAAATTATCTTCTTAAATTGATAAGTTATAGTAAACAAAGACCTGCTGTAACTTGTGTTGCTTAGTGCTTGTGTAAACTGTCTAGCGCTTGTATGAACTTCTTTATTATTAAATTCTTAAATTATTTTCTCAAGCCATGTAATGTTAGTGTAGACATGGAACTCTTGGGTTACACGTCGACATTACAATGTCTCTATTTACTTTTTGACACGATTAATCCTAATGTGACATTTAGATACTCAGCTGATGTCTCGTCTGATGCTTTTTTATACTATACGCATATAATGGGACATCAAGGGAGCTAAAAATATTAAGTAAACTTATAAAACTGAGGGTTAAATGCCACGATATTTGATATTTATTTATCTAAGTAAACTTGTATACAAGTATATTTATAGATCGTAAAACACAATCAAAATAAGTAGATCAGATCAATCTGTCTGCCACAATTTCGAAAATATGAATAAATATGAAAAAGGATCTGTGAGACTGGCATGATAGCAATTATACTAGCTAATAAAATTATGCTAATTAAATAGCATAATGTACTTATGCTGTTAAGCATAGATACCTACATTATGCTTTCTTGAAACATAATGACAAAAAAAACATCAAATCGATATTTTTAGCACAATTTTATCATGTCAAATTATTTTAGCTTTGAATGTTAAAAAAGTTTTGATAACTCATAGAAATAAAAAGGAATGAATTGGGAAATGAGTGTTATATTAATTTTAGTTCAATCCTTAGAAGCTACGGGAAAAAGTGTCCACGTTTTTTTTTGATAAAAAGTTGAGGCAACATCTTGACACAATTGGCTCATTTTACGTTTTAATTTCAGCAAACATCGGCATTGCCTCCCTGGGTTACTCAATGGGATGGACCTCTCCCATTGGGATCAAGCTGAAGGACCCAACAGGCGAACAATCGCCGCTTCCAGAGATTATCACCGCGAACCAAGAAGCTTGGATCGGATCCGTACTTACCCTTGGTGCTATATTAGGTGAGTAGGCTACAGAACTAAACATAGTACGAGCTCCGAATCGCTTAAATCCAAGCTTCATTGTCGCTTAAATAATCAATGATTTTATAATAGCCTTGCGGGAGGAATTTGGTTTTAGTTACACTTTTAAATTTATTTATGGACTAGCTGGTGCCCACGACTTCGTCCGCGTTAAAAAATATTGAGTAGCCTATCCTGTGTCCCGTACGTCCAAATGTTTATCTACCAAGTTTCATGAAAATCAGTTAATTCGTTTCAGTTATGGAGGAACATACATACATACAGAAAAAAATGCTAAAAATCGTCAATTTAGTTTCAGTATCATGTATGGAGCCTATAAACACGATATCTCTGAAAACAAAGTAACTTACTTCATGACCGACCCTTACAGATTTATTATTAGTATTGATTGATAAGGCTCTGATTATCTCAGGTACATAGTTTATTATAAAACCGTATACATTGACCCCTAAAAGAATTACTTATCTTGTGGAGTCGCGTTTTATGTAAATCTAAATCATTTTAAAATCTAGTATTGATATTGTGTACATATAAAGAGAATATTTCTATGTTTATAATGAATAAACTCAAAAACTACTGGACCGATTTTGAACATTCTTTCACCTATAGAAAGTTACATTATCAACGAGTAACATGGGCTATATTTTATAAGGTTACGTGGACGAAGTCGCGTGTAACAGCTAGTATTATATAAAAATAAATGTAATTATTTTGTCCTCTATGGACTCAAAAACCGCTCAACCGATGTTAATTGCGTTTTCGCCTATGGAAAGAGGGATTTTTAATGAAAATTAAGTACAGTCAGCAAAACTAAAATAATTAATTCAACGTCTAAAAATTAATTCTTCCTTTAGGTCCATTCATCGCTGGCTTCACTTCGTCAAAGATTGGAAGAAAATGGGGTTTGATAACATCTGCCCTTCCACTGCTGATCGGTTGGGTTCTAGTAGCAGCAGCTACCAGCGTCGCCTTCTTGTACGCTGGCAGAATATTTTGGGGTGTAGGTACTGGAATGTTGTTCACAATCTCGCCGATGTACTGCGCTGAAATTGCTACTGTAAGTATATCCAATGATTAGGAGGCGCTGTAGTAGCATTGGGGTTTCATTAATTACGCAACCAACCAATCATACCACATCACCAATACTAGACAGGCGCCATTTATGGCAAATTTATTAACCACAGATTTTGATTGTTGTAAAAGTGTTTTCAGTTTAACACCCATATATAAGTCAGTCCTCCTTGAGGGCCATTCATAAATTCATATATTACGCAAATAAAACTTAGTAAAAATGACAGATAATTTCGTGTGCCATTTTGAAACGCCGCCATACGATTTTTGACGTTTGCGTATTTTTATTCCATAGATATGTTGTGTCCGCTTGAGATTGGAAACATAAGGAAATGTGTATTGTGTGAATGTTCCATGGACAATTTTAATTATTGCATGACTAATTTTAATTCCGGGTACTTTCGCTCTATAGCCTACAGCGCCAAAATGGCGTTTTTCAAATAGGCATAAAAGTAATTTGACAGCAGCCTGTCCACAGGCTTATATTATTACATTACAGTATATATTACAGGTCAGTGACCAATCCGCACACTTGGCGGCTTTTTTCAGTACCGCTATTGGTCGCCAACTTTCATCTTACGCGAATGCGCATTCTATTATCAACCTTATATATATTATATATTCTAAGGTTAATTGTAAGTTTTAAGCTTTCTTCGTTAATTGTCGGAACTGTACTTAAGAATTGGGCTCCGAGAAATGGCAAGAATTGTCCAATAATTAATTAATGAATGGCCCCTTATATTACTTCTACTTTCTATAGTCCGCACCAAAACAGCGCGAAGAAGCATGTTTAATTGACATTCAATTTTATTGACATATTAATTAAATATTATTAACATATTTAATGTTTTTATAGACCGAGGCTCGAGGTGCCCTAGGGTCATACCTTCAGTTGTACATCACTGTTGGTTTCCTGGCCGTGTACGGAGTGGGTCCTTACGTCTCTTACAGTGTGATTGCGTACCTCGGCGTCGCGTTCGTGGCTGTGTTTGCTATCGGCATGTTCTTCATGCCGGAAACGCCAATTTATTTTTTGATAAAAGGTTAGTTGTTTAATATTATGACTTATATGCTTAGCCCCACTTACGTCGGAGCAACACCGTGCGACATTGTAGCATGCTACAAAGCTGCATGCCACAAAACTAAAAATGTTAGCAACATTTTAGCAAGAGTCGTGCGGCATAACAAGACCTTGCGTCATGTGGCAGACTGTCGCTGATGGATTACATGCCACATTTTGATGCGTCAAAACTAGTTTAGGTTATGTTTTGTGTGTATTTTTCGTATAATTTCGTGTATATTTTTTATTCTGTAAGTTTATCAATGAGCCGCCGTAATCTGCTTTTAATTTTGATAGTAAACTAGCCTTTGGAACCATCTTGAAGTAATGTGATTTGCCACCATCGTTTCTTCTTCTGTCGTTTAGGAGCTGCATGGGCTAGTACTAAATAAGTTGCTGCTAAAGTGACTTGATCAGCAAATTTCCTATGGTGTTCCAATCAATTGATTAGACCAAAAATTCTCCAATTTTACAAGACGATGTTGCCTTGGGGTAAAATAAGCTGCCGCATGCTACTTAAGCCGCGAGTGTTTTCCATTTGTAGCATACCATAATATGTGGCATGCCACAATGTCGCACCATGTTGCTCTGGCGTAAATGAGGCTTAAAAAATAAGTATAATAAATGGGATGTGGGTGTGTCGTGGACACCTTTGAATAACTATTTTTGAGTTCATCGTAGAGGGGTTTATCATAGAGTATTTTTTTATTATCCACAGACGACCACGAATCAGCGGCGAACTCACTAATGACAATCAGAGGAAGATCGCGCCAGGGAATCCAAGCGGAACTCGACAAGATGTCGTCAGATGTCGCTGCGTCCCTAGAGAAAACAGCTACGGTATGTTATTGAACCATCTCGATCACGTCAGCTATCAAACGAAGAAAACCGAATCAAAATCGGTCCATCCGTTTGGGAGCTACGATGTCACAAACATACACACAGATACACAGACACAGACTTATAAAATCTATATTACTTACACCCCTGTTTAGTTAAACTGTTAAACTGTTACAGATCGCGGACGTATTCAAAGGCTCTAATTTCAAGGCTTTCTACATTTCGTGCGCTCTGGTCTTCTTCCAACAATTCTCTGGAATAAACGCAGTACTGTTTTACATGACGAATATCTTCGAGGCGGCAGGATCCGATCTGGAGTCGCACATAGCCACCATCATCATTGGTGCTGTACAGGTATTTATTATTATATTATTACTACTATGTACAGCTAGTGTGGCTAGTTTGGTCTAATGGCTAGTGACGGTAGCTGTTAAACAAACAGTCGTGCGTTCGAATCCCGCTAGGGCTAAAGTTTATGTTTAAATTTTACCTTTTTACCTGTGTCATGGATGTTTTGTATTTATAATATGTATTTATTTACAAAAAAAATATAATCAATGTAGTATATCAACTGTCTGGTATCCACAATACAAGCATTAGTTGATTACTGTGAAACTATAGATGGTGCTGTGTGAAATGTGTGAAGATATTTATTATTTATATATTTATTTATTTAAATAAAAACTACTGGGCCGATTTTAAAAATTCTTTCACCTAGAGAAAGCTGTGTTATCAACGAGTGACATACCTAGGTTATATTTTAATAATTTACGCGGGTTAAGTCGCGTGTAACAGCTAGTTAAAAGATAAGCAAGCAATATAAAGCCAGACATTTTTTATTGCTATTACACTTTTGCCAAGCGTTAGTTAGTTTTAGGAACAGGTAGGAACAGTACCTACCTTTTTTTCTCAATTATTAGGATTGTCCAATGAAAACGATACAAAGAAAGCCTCTGTCGTTCGGATGAAATAAATTTTCAAAAAAATTAAAATGAGCATTTCTTTTGAACAGTTGATGGCTTCTTGCATCACTCCGTTCGTTGTGGACAGACTTGGAAGGCGCATGTTGCTGCTGATCTCATCTTGCGGTACCGCTATTGGACTTGTGAGTATACCTATTCAAAACTTACTAAAACCTACTGATATTTATTTTTTATTTTTTTACCTATTTATATTTATTTATTATTAATTTAATATCTAGAAAGATATCACTGCAAAAAGTTTGAAATTCTAATAAATTAAATATTTTACGAACGTCCCTTTGAAACTTTGACCAGTGGTGAGGGTGGGAATTTTTTTCCTAAGCGTCGCCAATTATATTTTTATTTTTAGTATACCTACATTCAAGAAACGTCCCATAGGTGGACGTTGGGAGTAAACAAAAAAATAAAAGAGAGTAAAAAAAGTTGTTAATATTCAAACAAAAACAAGTAATCTAACCTTGAAATAATATATGTGTCATTACCATATCAAATATTAGAGAACTCCATTAAATTTTTAATGTGGTAAATTTATGACTGTGGCAGCCATAAATTGGGTAGCACGTCTGGCAGCAGTAACCACCGCCTTACAGAAGAATAGTAAAATTACAGCATAGGTGCTTTTGTGTTTCGGTAGGGGGTGAATTCTGTGAATTCAATATACTCAAAATACAAGATTATTTTCTTATTTTTGGAGCATGTTTATTTTAATTTTATCAATCAACGTTATCATTGAAATTGGGGACACATTGTATATCTACATTGAATGGATAATAATATTTTTTTAAGGGCCTTCTCGGCATGTACTTCATCCTGGACTCGTCGGGCAGTCCGGCGGCCGCCAGTATGGGTTTCCTGCCGATTCTGTCGCTGGTGGTATTCATGCTGACGTACTGCGTGGGCCTGGGACCTCTCCCGTGGGCCATCATGGGGGAGATGTTGCCCATTGAGGTGAAGGCCATCGCCTCTCCCATCGCCACCGCTTTCTGCTGGCTGCTCTCCTTCTTCGTCACCAGGTAATCAACTTAATCTGATCGCTTACAACAAGATTCAAACGAAATGATGATATATATATATAACGCCTGACATCTTTATCGCTGTGAAGACATAATTTGATCTCTCGTTGCTATAACACTTTGGGCAGGCGTTAATATTTTATTTTAATTTTAGAATGTAGATGACCCCTTCCTTCTTTTCTGACGAAGGGTACCCTATGTCCTTTCTTCTATCCTTGACAACGTGTATGCAAAATTTCACGATGGTCGCTTGAAAAGTTAAGACGTGAAAAGGTAACAGGCAGTTACTTTCACATACAGTTCATTTATAATAATAGTAAAGAGTTCATTTCTAATATTAGTACAGAGTTCATTTATACTATTAATACAGATGTTCGGATTACTACCGAACACTTTGTTGGTTGGGTGGTTCGATCGCCTTATCTAAAGGATGTAATCAACATTTAACATAACATTCAACATTCATATAGGTACATATTTTAACATTAACATTTTAGCGTAAACATCTTAATAGCTTCTAGTGAACTCGTGTATTAACCTTTACCCGTTGTTAGTGACTTTATATTCGAGTATCATCTTGTTCTGAACATTGCTTGATTCACCACACTCATCCCCGAACATTGGTCCTTCGAGCCGGATATGAACCAGCGACCTTAGTAGAATATAAATTCAGAGTTCATTGATAATATTAGTATGGATGTATGACTGAAGTTGTTTTTGGACGTGTTACAGATACTTCAGCGCCGTCGCAGGCGCACTGGGCATGCACGGTGCCTTCTGGATCTTCGGCGTGTGCTGCGTGGTCTCGTTCGTGTTCACGATGCTTGTGGTGCCCGAGACCAAGGGGAAGACCTTCGCAGAGATCCAGGAGATGCTGGGCGGAAAGTAAGTAGCACTAGTGCTTTTATGAAGGACTCTGCGCATCTGCAAATGCCAAATTTCCCCACACCTACAATTTCTTTCTAAGAAATTCGATATATTCTAGAAACTTATATATAGGAAATTCTCCTAAGGGACTCAAGTTTTTATTTGGAAGTAAATTTTGAGGAAATTTTACTATGCATTGCAGCGCCATCTAACGATTTAATCCTAGAATATTAACTACAACGCCATCTAACGTCGAAAAATTATATCTCTTGAATGACGCTGATGTCATTTCGTGAATTCAGTGTTCTACCCTCATACAAAATTATCCCTATAAGCAAGTTTTTACTTCAAAAATATTTTTTTAACAACCCTGATAAAAAATTTTAATTTTTTTTTTTATTACAGACCATCAAAACAGGAAAAGGCATAAGCAGTAAGCACAAAGAAGCTAAATAGTCAAATCACAAATAAGATTTAAGACCTTCCATAGATAGATAGATAGATAGATAGAATTCTTATTTTATTATAACAAACACACTACATTACTAAAAATATTTATTTTGTGCCTTCATATGTATAATGTATGAAGTAATTATTTGAATTGTGACTTAAAATACTTTGTGTTTTAAGAGTTGTTAGATTACTAAGTTGGATCGTTATACCTTTTAGATCACTCATGACATTTTTCAAAAAATGACAAAAATGATGAAATTATTAAAAAAAGAACATTGTTAAGTTATCCGTTAATTTGGAGCGCTTGAAATTTTTATTAATTAAAATGGCCTATGGGCTTTTAAAACGAGCATTTTAATACAGGGAATAATATTAAAAAGAACTATTTTGTATAAGTTTATATTACCTATAAAAAAAATTATTACTTATAAAAGTATATTCAACTCCCAATGAATATAGTTTGACTTGACGAATGAAGAATTTGACAAATCAAAGATTTGACAAGTGATTGACAAATAGATAAGTATTGTCAAGACTAAATGACATTAATGACACCCCAATTAATTACCCAATTGGGATGTCATTAATGACCCAATTGGAATGTCAAATGACCCAATTGGGATGTCATTAATGACCCAATTGCGATGTCAAACGACCCAATTGGGATGTCATAAATGACCCAATTGGGATGTCATAAATGACCCAATTGGGATGTCATTAATGACCCAATTGGGATGTCATTAATGACCCAATTGGGATGTCATTAATGACCCAATTGGGATGTCAAATGACCCAATTGGGATGTCATTAATGACCCAATTGGGATGTCATTTATATTTATAGAATAGACAGAATAATAGGAAAATATTTTGTAATTACCATTATGTTTTTATTAATTTTGACACCTATTTATTTTGTTAATTTTTTTATTAGTCTTAAGTTCAAATTATGAATTTAATGAAAATATGTTTAACTTAACCTTTGCTTGTGTTTTTTATCTATACTTTTTTAACTTAATGATTTCTTAGAATCACTTGGTTTTTGTGGAATTTTATTTTCACACAAACCGAATTGAATGTATTTTTTTTTCTTTGCTTTACACAAATATTATTTTAGCCTATTGAAATGCCATTTTGGGCACACCGCCATACAGAGTACAAAATATTGTACGGTAGTTGCCGAAGACAATTGTGATATGATTATTATAATTTATACTGTATTATATACTTATCTAGTTTTAACTTGTTACTAAATAAAAATATTAAAAAATTATCAACACTTTTTTTATTGATGACCCCCTTTCTAAATAAATCCTTCCTAATCAGACCCAACAGCGTCCGCTGGGATCAAATCGATTAACAAGTTTTTCTAGTATTAATCAATAAATAACTAATCTGATTAAACCAAAATCTGCTATGTGCAGAAAATATACTTTTCGAGATATTGACAAAAAATATTTCCTAAAGGTTTATTAAAATTAAAATCCAAAATACATTTTTTTATCAATTAGGTCATTATAAATTTACCAGGGTTTTCGAAAAAGACGATCCTGAAAGAAATTCAGGGTACCATTTTTTGTCATCTTTAAAATAATAAAACATAAAACCAAAAGATCATATAACATAAAATAAAAATCTAACGTCTGGCCAAAGAGTTATATCAAGCGTTGTATTGATTAAATTTTTTATTTTTCAACGCGGACGAAGTCGCGTGAACCAGCTAGTTTTAGAAATAAGGAAGAAATCGTCCTTTTGGAAATTATTATTACTGTACAAATAAAACAACATTATTTCCATTTTAACTTTTATTAGAATTTACGGTTACAGTTTTCAATAACTACTATAAGTAAAATAAAACTAAATGTTATAAATTATAACCTAATGTTAAAAAAACTTCGTCCAACCATTTACTATTACAAAAACTTTTTTTTTTCTACGCCTCTATTGTAGCATATTTCGCAGTATAATTGGAAGAAACGGATTTTTGCAAAAATCCTAGTAAGATTGCAAAATACCGAATAATAGGAAACTAACAATGAATTTTGTAATCATCCGAGGTACATACTTTCAGGATCTTTGCAAAAATCCCAATTTGTTTAGGACGATTAGAAAATGAAACGCTGATTGGTCAATGATGTATAACTTCTCTGTTCTGATTGGTCAATCAGCGCGTCCGTCAGTAAGTAACGTTCATTTCGGCCAATCAGGGCTCAAGACTTTATGATAGTTGAGCGTTTATTCGCGACACCTAAAACTGGTCGGATTTTCGCAGATCCTGAAATTACATCGGATGATTACAAAATTCATTGTTAGTTTCCTATTTTATACGGTGTTTTGCAATCTTACCAGGATTTTTGCAAAAATCCGTTTCTTCCGATTATACTGCGACACATATAAACTTGTTCCTTTATATATTTTTTGTGTAATTTTTACTATATAAAAACAATATCAGATGGGATTTCAGTGTTTTTATTTTGACACTAATCTAATACCAAACAATTTCATATCCAATTTTAGAAATCTATTCTAAAACTAAAGTTGCATCTTTTACGCACAAACGCTCTATTAAGGAGACGACATTTAATATTAATTTTGCTGTCCTTATACAGAATATATTGAAAATGTTCTTTTACACGATAAAAATTCTTTAAAAAAAGAATTTTTAAAGTTTTGTTAAGCTTGATATTAGTGTCATATTTCAAAAACGAAATACAAAATCCCATATAAATATGGCTATTTTCTCTATTCTAATTACCTCTTGAATAACTAATAAATCTGACTACTCACTTGTGAATAATAAAAAAAAAGAACTAAAATATAATCAAATACTCTACTTTATAAACCAAATTAAAGTACTAACTTTTTCAAGTTTCCCTAAATACATCTAAACCTACATACCTCTATATTTACTGGCTAACTTAAAATGGAAAAAAATTATGTAATATAATGGACACAACTGACCCTTACATATAGAACTAGTTTTTATGAAAAAAATAAAAATTATGCCAATCACGTCACATTTACATTAATCTTGTAAATATAGTTAGTGACGTAATTTATATTATTTAAAGTATTATTAGGTATTAAAAAAATAAGTGGGTGTGGTATGACCGATGACGCCTTATTATTATGCTTGGGGCCACGAAATCAACGGTTTGCAGCGCCGCGTTGTGGCCTCTTATATGAACTACTATCATTTGTTTTTGACGCAAAGCGAGTTCGCTTCGAGCGTTGTTTTCGTGGCCCAGGGGTTAGGCACAATATGCTCGAAACTGCTCGAAAACAGATTCAGATGTCAATTGATTAGCATACGTGTCCGAGTAGTTGTTACAAGGCCTAACACCTGCGGGGCCGGCCGCGACCTCTACCGCGAGGCGTGGGCCGGCCTCGAGCCGACTGGTCCGTTTGCGTTGGGGGCGTTGCGACAGCTTTTGGGGAAGTATCCGGTTCGTCCTTCACAATCACCACCTCCGCTTCGGGCTCTTTTATTTGCACGTCTGCAATACAAAACACAACACACATTTAGAGAGACTATAATTAGCGAAAATCACCAGTGACAGATCAAGAGAGAAGGCAGTTTCGCCCCGCATTGTTGGCAACTGTGATCTTCTCTAATGGGGTGGTTGTTACTGCCGCCAGACGGACTGCCCGAATGACTGCGAAACGCAGTGTGTGCCCTGCCACCAACTTTGTAAAGTTCATTTCTAAATGTTTGAAACCTTGGAATGGAGCATTTAGGCGAGCACCCTTACCACTCATCCATAGGCTCCATGGGCTCTTTATAGCCACGGGCTCTCTGACGAAATTTATCGTTAAAAAAGTACATTACCGTCATCATCGTCACCTTTCTTCTCGTCTTCTATAATCTCATCAATGGTACGGTCCCAGTCTTCCATAGAGTCATCAGCGACAGTGATTTCTTGCTTGGTTATCGGTTCATCATTTTTCTCTTCCCCTTTCTCAGCTGCTATTAAAAATACACTATAGCTATAATCTAACTATTTCAGTAGTTTTTTAAGTAATAGGGAATATGCACATTTTTAAAACATGAACAATTTTAAAATAATCATTCACCTATAGAAAGCTACGTTATAAACGAGTAACAAACATAAATAGTGTTTATTACCTTTGACGACCCGCGTGGAGTCCTCATCGTGAGCGAGTTCCTTGGAGTCGGCGTCATCGGTGCGCCTCCTCTTCCAGTTGCCGTCCTCTTGCGAGTCTGATGGCCGTTTCCCGGCTTCATTCGACTCCTGCGTCTGATTCATTTCAAACAAAACTTATTTCTACTTCTACATAAACCTGTTCTTACTTATTTTCTTTATTCTTCTCTTATATTACATTTATATTCGTATAGTTTCCTCTATTTCTTACATAAACGTCTACAATAGGTACACTCAATAGGTAGGTCCGATAATAAACACAAGTGATAGCAAGAGATGGTGTAGTAGTATTGAAATGAAAGGACATTAAAGCAAAACACCTTGTAAGTAGAACGTTTTAAAAGCAAAAGAACCTTTAATCTTTTTCAATGTACTGTACAGTCATGGTACAAAAAGGTTGGTCAATTTAAAGTCGACATATGCCATACAAAACACTACGAACTTTAAGGAACATTTAAAAGTGACATGCGTAGAGCATGAACTCATATCATCTGTCATTTAAAACCAACCAAACATATGTCATTTTTAAAGAAAATGTGACTTCAAGGCGCGCATTCCGCCTCGATTCCGTTTTAGGCGTATGTGCCGCTTTGGCATTTGTGACGCAAATTCCATACTTCGATGTATGCATATAATCACATACAATAAATACTGACCTCTGCCTGATCTTGCGAGTCCTGCGTCTGCGTCGGTATCTTGTCGGAGAGGAGTCTTGCGAACAGCTGATGGTGTCGCCACGTGCGCAGATGCACCTCAGCCGTCTCCGCATTGTCCAGGAGCTTGCGGCAGAGTTTGCACTGGTAACACTTGAACTCGTCGAGGAAGGAAGCGCCGACTCCGCGCTCGGTGTTGTACGACGGTATCATGTCCGACGTGGCGTTGGTCAGATCGTCGCCCTCCTTGTAGTCCAATATCGTGTTATCCGTGTCCGGATCGACTTCCATCGGCTTCGCGGTCTCAGAGTCGCCGGCGTCTTCCTTGTTCTCATCGCACTGCTCCTGCACGGTAAGACACAATCATCCTTGTTATTTTGTATCATTCACTTTATGAATAACGCAACCGTTATAGACATGTTAACCTTTAAAATCAGATATCGCATTTTGTATTCTCCCTAACCTTTATTTTTAACTGCATACTTTACATAAAGGACGTTTTTGTGTCGGGCGTCGGGAGTTAAAAATGCCATTATTTAGATATTATTTTAAAAGAAAAAAAAAAAATAACCGAATCATCCCTCGCGCCATTCTCAGCTGCGTCCCTATCTGAGTGAGACTTGAAACGGCGCGGCTGTTGACCACCTTCGCGGAGATACGACTGCTCCACCGTCAGATTAGATATCACCATCACTGTTTTTAACAAATAATAAATACCTTCAATTACATAATTCAATTGAGCTGCATTTATGATGTGACAATAAAATATGAATACTTCACAAAGTACTTAAGAGAAACATGAATCTTCACAAAGTACATTTCTGTCCACTCACCCTCCGGCTTGGGTTTGAAGACAACCTCCTGCTTATCCTGTATGGTCCTGAGATGCTCGGCCGACAGCCGGTGCTCGTCCAGCTCAATCCGAGTGGGCATTTCCTTGTGGCAGCAAGTGCAGGTCGGGTGGAGATACTTCTTCAGCTTCCTGTGGCCCACCGTGGTGCGGTGCACGGCGCCATCAGACGCGTACATGTCGCACATCGCGCAGTAGAAGTCGCGCGGCTGATGGGACCCGATCTTGCGCGTGCGCTTCATTTCACGGATCTGAGAGTGCATTCGCAAACAGTTACTTTTGCGTTACAAGGGGACAATACAAAAACGGCTGAACAGATATGCATGAAATTTGGCACACAGATAGTTTATTACCTGTATTGACCTATAGGATACTTTTTATTGTGGAAAACTTTAGGTTACCCAGGGATTGACTAAAAATATAAAAACGCCACCATCACAGCGACAAGGATTTAAGGTGTTTACTCACTAGCTGTTGCACCGACTTCAACTTTATAAAATGTAGCTTATCTTACTCGCTGATAATGTAGCTATATCTATAAGTGAAAGAATTTTTAGTCTGTTCTGTAGTTTTTGTGTTAATATACAAATCCTTTACAAACAATTAATATACAAATCCTTTCTTTTTATATTATATATTTTCTGTTTTAATGCAGACATAGTTTAAAATATGAAATGTATGCACTAACCTTGAACTCCTGCCTCATAGTGTCCGATGTCAAGGCGTAGCTTTCGGCGGTCTTCTGCATCATAATAGCATGAGCCCTTCCGCTCAGGTGGTTCTCAAAAGACCTTCCGTCCCACATGCTCTTGTTGCAAACGTGACACTTGAGGAAAGCTGAATCAATGTTATCATAACGAGTCTTCGGTTGTTCCTTGCTCTCTTCCTTATTATCCGCATTCTCAGTGCCCTCACCATCCTTCTTTTCTTGGTTGGTGTTGTCTTTTTTTTCTTGTTCGCTGTATTAAACTTACAGATTAATCCAGACACATATAATAGAAGTTACTATTCGGTATCCAGCCTATCCTGCCAGTATTTTAGTATCTGGCTGGATACCGGATAGTAGTTTAATTATTCGGTCACCATTGGATAGTAGACACTGTAAAACTTAAATAAAAAATCAGTTTTAATCAATCCCATATGGCATTTTTAATGAGGTAATATCAGATATTGCGTATTATATATATAAAAAAAATTCTTTCTTTAACAATGAAAGAAAGAAAATCCAACTAAAATTTGTACCAACTCAATGTCTCAATGACACAGAGAATATAATTATGTTAATGCGTATATTAAATATAATTATACAGGAGTAACCCCTCTGTTGTTATTTATAATATTTTATAAGAATGATATAATTCTATCTCCTTTTCCTGTGTAAAAAATAAAATCCACAAAATTTAGCTCTCCATGAAAGACCTTATTATTTGGAAACAGATGTTAATCTGTTGGGCATAGGTCTACATAAATGAAAAAAAAATAACAAAACATAATACATGTTTATTAAAGTGTTGTTAAAATCCACAACAGAATAGTGGAAAAGTCAATTAATTTCCTAGTTTTTTTTTCACAAATTTTGGAATGAAACATAAATAATAGCTGCATATTTTCATTTGTGGTTTTTGAGATATCATTGCAGACTACACGAGTAGTCCATGATGACGACTGTCTCAAATCATCACAGGACAGTTGTGATGTATCACTAGGGAATACAATATTTCAGTATTTAATCCTCAAGATTGAAATTATGCAGTCTCGAGAGAGGTAATGTAGCCAATCAGGCTGATAGATCAGGCTCAGCTGGTATTGTACATTTATGATAATATAAAGGGGGTTCACTACTGAAGAAGCAGCGAATATAGGAAATCAGCGGTGAGGAACACTGCTGGAAGGAAAAGCTCCACGGTCCTTACCTCTCCTTAGGTTTTGCCTTTGAATCGGCATCCTTTTTCTGACTGCCCTTGTTGTTTTGCCTCTGCCCATCACTGGGTCTGTACGGCTTACGATTCATACGGTCATTAGGTCGGACGTAATTTCCTGAACGCCGAAAATTACCTTGATTGCCCATCTAGGGAACCATAATTTTGTGTTAGTAAGAAAGCATAATTGGCCCACAAGGCAAAGGGAACGTTGCTGAAAACTTAACATTTCATTATTCTCAGTAGCAGTAGGACACAAGTCCATGTTGATTCGGTGACATATTTGACATGTGTATATTATATATATAAACACATCAAAGAAAACTAATAGAAAATATAAACATGCATTAATGATTTGGAGCTGTAATACCATACGAAAAATTTGCAGTGGTTGTTATTAGAAAACACTTACTATTGAAAATAGACATAAATTAACAAAAAAATCAATGAATTAATATATTTTTTAAATATTTTCTTTAAAAAAAAACTTACCCTGTTTGAACCATAAACTCCCCTGTCAAACCGAGCCATGTCAGGACCGAAATCACGCCGTATGGGCATGTCAAGAAGAGATGGGACAGGATTTTGCCTAGGTTGCAGTAGATTGATAATGTTACTAGCTAAGGCTAGTGTAGCTTCAGTGGGACCGGCGGAAAGGGGCAAGAGATTAGGCAGCCCAGTAGTTGGACCCGTTGCTTGCCATGGATTCAAACCGCCGCTACGACCGAAGTTCTTGGGACGATCGTTACGCCCGAAGTCCATGCGACGCCCAGATTGCGGTCTTCGGTTAGCCATTTTGTTTTATCGATCTAAACAAATTGAGAACGGCAATTATGTAAAGCTGCGGTTATAACTTTATTCTATAACGCAAACCGTATAATCGATTTAGTCGGTGGTTTTAGTTCTTTTATTAACAATGGCTAAGGGTTAATTTGTCTAAAAAATATGCAAGTATAACTAGAACTACGCTTCGGTTCGGGTATAACTGCCAATTTGCCGAAAAAATACTTGTTACATACCAAAAGATCTCTTCAGCGAAATAGCAAACTTCAAAGGTAAGCAGCGAAGTAAGAATGAACGGTTTTGATTAAATATTGTATGCAATGCAAAGATGAAAATGAAAATGTCGATGCAAGCCAAATGCAAGCAAGCAACCAAACTCACGACACGACGCCAGTGCACAAAGAAAGAGCATAGAGCCCATAGAGCCAACATAGAGCAAGCATAGAGTAACTTTGGAGTAACTTGACAAAGAGTATGTAATCAGCTAGTGTTGCCAACTGTACTATCATCTCTGTCTTCTTAAATCATCCCCTATCAATAGGTATACTCATTTTAATACAAACTATTATCTTCTGTATCATTACTGGAATATTAGTTAAAACTTATTGATTTTCATATATTTTATTTTTAACTTTCTTGGGGGGACTTCTTGTCTTATTTATTTATGTCTTAAGTATTGCATCTAATGAAATATTTTTAATTTCGTAATATATTTACAGGTACATACTTATAGTAAAATATTATTAATATAACTTAATCTAGGAGATGAAATAGATCATAGATCTATGATACTACCGTTCCGTTAGACTATAATATCTATAATATCTTTGATGTAGATGGTTGTGCATCCTGAGAATCCAGTGAGTAAACCACCTACGACACCATACTAACAAAATGCGTGAAATAGAGAAAGTAATTATTAATAAGAGAGAGTGAGAGAGAATAAACACAATCGCAATGTTCCACCAAGTGAAACTATCAGGGAAAGGAACATATATACTCTCTAGCGAGAGATCAGGGGAATCCCCTTCCTTGGGCGTGTACCGTATAGCGCGCCCTTTGTGCTTTATATCTATGGTCTTAGACAAAATGCTGACGAGCTGACGACCTAGAAATTGCTCCACAGATCAATGATATAGATGAAGTCGCTATGTTGAAAAATTGCTAAAAAAAGTAGCTAAAATCTTATAGCTACAATTTTTTAGAAATTGTAGCTGACAGGGGTGCAAAAATAACTAGATCTAGCTATAAAATAGCTAAGTTGGCATCAGACTAATCACCAAGTAATCACTGCCCGCCCACTGCCCAATGCACTGTGACAAAACGTAGTGATTGATTATATTATATACACAAACTAAATAGTAGATACTAACGTATTATACTCTTGACTGTGACCACTTTTAGCTGACGCAGACTACTCGAAACCAAAATCACAGAAAACTATATTTATTTAAGAGATGGAGGAGCGTTGGAGGAGGTTATTCATCATTCATTTCCATAGAATAATAACTAAAGCAATTCTATGGTTTTCTGTCATTTGTTTGATCCGGTTTGATCATTTATTTATTCATTCCACAAAATTCATTCATTCATTTCATTTTTGCGATCGGTCGGTCTGGGGTCTGGGTCCAGTGCTGCCATTTTAGCGCTTTCGGTGCTAGATCTAGCGCTCTTTTTATATGCTTAGCGCCCATTTTAGACTTTTAGCGCCTAGCGGATGATTTAGCACTTTTTCAACTTTAATATAGATCAATATAGAATCTATATTATCTTTAATATAGATCAAAATATAAAGACCATTAACGTTATTCTTCTAGTACGAACAGGGTTGATAACCAACTTTAATTTCTTTTCATATTAATTTAATTTTTATAACTTTTTTATATTTGATTTAATTTTTTCGTATTGTGACTAGATATATACCTAATTTATGTATAATAAAACGAATGATTTCATTTTGGAACTAATGTTTTTGATGTTTTTTTTTTCTATAGATTTAGCGCTGAATCTAGCGCTTTTACGAACCGTAAATATTGAAGTTTCTAGCGCTTTTTCCAGTGTTGTTAGCGCTGAATAGATTTGTTGATCTGGCAGCACTGTCTGGGTCGGTTGTGGGTCGGTCTGATATGGTAGATACTATTACAAACGTGCTAACGCTTTTTTGAAAAAGAAAAAATACAAAACATATGTTTATAATCGCAGTGATCAGTGATTATTGCTATATAATCACAGCTTAAGCTTGCTTATTTAATTTTAACATTAATCTTCACACAGGAAATATAAGCAAGGACAACGTTGAAACTATAAACAGAACTGCAAATATAGAACTTTTTTACTGGATTCTGTCGCGTTCTATTTACCTTAAATTTAAAATCACTAAACATGGATAATAAGAAAACGGATGAGGGAGAAAACGAGAATGATTCGAAGAGAGCGAAGGTACCCACCTTTATTATTTATTACATATCTATTACAATGCTCATATCGGTGTTATAAATATAAATCTTAATTTTTTTTATAGGATCGTAGTCCATCCCCAGGCGTTAAGTCTACGGCAGTAGTAAAGTACACGGCATTTCAAAATCCTGTTAGCTATGCACGTCTTCAATGCAATACAGATTTAAACCTGCCTCCTTCCAACTGGGGTGCAGCTTTGGATTCGTATGGATTGAAACGAATAGTGACTAGAGGGACAGGCTTGTCAAGGTAACACATTATATTTTATATGATTTGATAGTTCGTAAAGCTGTGATCGTTCAATGGGACCATCCTGTCCGCTATCATTTTCAGGATTTAGTAGGAACTCCCTTTGCAACCTGCACACAATGGTTTTTCTTGTTTTTCGCATGATGGCATAGAAATCATCTACACAGCATCCGCAAACATTGCAGATGCACTACAGAAGTGTGGTAGTTTCAATTAGCCGATGTAAAACTTATAAAAATAAAATTATTAACATAATATTGTAGTGAGGGGGTTGCGACTTTTTTAACTTAACTTTTTGGCTGGTTACTGGGTTGCGACACTGAAAATAGGCCTTAGTATGTTTCTCCAGGGTAGGTACTCTATCTTATAACCAGTAATAGTTTAAACACATATAAACAAGGTTTACTTTTATTTTGTGTTGATTTAATTAAACTGTCGTTTTTATTTAAGTTTTCGAATGGCCCACATGTTTCCCGATTGTGTTGGTGAAGTCGATGTCATATCTGGAGCTGAATGCATAAAAAAACTCCTTAAGCTGCCTTATCAGCCTCAGGGGACTGTAAGTATGTTTATGCAAAATTTTCAATTTCCTACTTAAATTTAGTATTTCATTCTTGAAGATGTTGTTGGAACCGATATGAACATGCTACCGACACAATGAGTATTGTAGATGTCGGTAGCGGTTATATTGTAGATGTTACCCATTAATCAATTAACAGATTGACCATACAAAGTATGTGAGATACTCCACAGAAATTCAACCTAAACAAGGTTTTGTGTAGGATACTAATTGTCTTTGAGTATCGTAATGTGCAAAGGGTCTAACTGTTATGCATATTCTTTCTACTCGTCACAAATTTAATCTATATTTTGGAATTATTTTTGAATTTGAATTATAATAGGTTTCTCTTGGCTCTTGAAAGACGAGGCCAACCTATGGAGCGAGCTAAGCCATAAAATGCCTATTCACTCGAAAAAGATTTTGGTTATATGAGCTCGGAAACACTGAAGGGAGTTCCAATCCTTGACAGTCCTGCTGGGGAAAGTTTTAGATCATGCCTTTGAGAACCTAGAAAAAAAAAAGAGACCAGTCATGGCTTATTCGGGACAACGAGGGATTACTATTAAAATGTATATTTTACTTCTCATTGCCATAATAATTTGGTAATTTTTTCAGGTTAGCATGATGGTGCATAGAGTGGAGAACACGTTATTGTTAGATGACTTTGACGTATATGACTACTTGATGAAGTCAGAGTGGTCGTGGCTCAAGGACTTCTTCTACGAGAATGTTGTCAAGACAATGTCCGAGCAGGTAAATATTAAGGGTTTTCAAGACAATCAAGCGGATTGACAAAGTGGGCATATAGATTTTCGCTTGAGCCATAATGTTTGCTTGATGCTTGAGTCAAGTACTTTCATGTTTGCCCCTTGCTTAATGCAATTTGAAATTTTTTGCTTGACATATACAGGCTGTTCCAAAAATCAACGCCAAGCAGGCACGGGGCGATAGAGGTTATGACAGCTCTGGAAACAATTAAAAAAATTCAGGTCACGTGTTTAAGAAATAATAGAGATAACATTTGAATGTGTGGAAAATAGCCACCTTGGATGACATTTTTGGGTACTGTCATGACTGTGATTACAATTTTTATTTTTTTTATTTTTTTTTTGTGTAATCCCAAATACTGTACAATTGAATGCAATCATAAATTCAATGGTTCATTCTATAAGTTTTGGAAAATGCGATTGGTCTTAACAGGAACGCATTTCATTGATGCTGCGTCCTTCCACCTCATCCGGTGGTGCTCTGCTCACACACAAGTTCCTGTCTCATAGTGTGGCAGAGCCTCCCCGGACTCCACTTGCACCACCGTCCAATAACATGTGCATTACGGGTATGTATATTTTTTCATTATGTTTGAATCACTATTAGAGTCATAACTTGCCATGGTTGTCAAGTTAGCAGTTTCAGAATCGAAAACAAAACATTTGAGTACCTGATTTTCAAGCTAATGAGTTGCTATTAGGCCTGCTATCTTAATATTCCCATTTTTTAATTTTTTATCCCACAAGCAGTCAGTATTCCTATTTTTTGGTTATCTTTTAGAGCGCCAAATTTTATATTTTGGCACTAAATTAGGACTTAATTATGAGCTAAAAATGAGTGATTCTGCCCATTTGATCCTGCTCAAATGGTCCCATGAGACCATTAAGAGCGCGGGGCGCAATGCCGAATATAAATTTCGAAACCATCAATAATCCAAATCTTATTGTATGAAATGGGAACACCTCAAGATGTTCACTCAAATGTAATGAATAAAAAATAATAATAATATTTACATGCCTAGAAACGAGTGCTGATATCTGATAATTTGAAATGTGTAATTCGACAGCCGAACCAGCCCTCCCCGAGCCAGAGACGAGGGCCGAACAGCCCACGACCGAACACCTGTACAATCGAAACATCCTGTGGACATTCGAGGACATCCATATGTTGATTGGCAGCGATCTGCCCATATTCGGAAACAAGGATCGACCGTGTGTCAGTTTACGGTTGCGAGATGTCAGCGAACCAATCAACGTACTCACAGGTGAGTTTTACTCTTTTATGTCCAATTTCTGGTGTATATGTCGGCGGCCGATCATATAATCGGGCAATTCGTGATGTGCCTAGGCAGATCGTGATATGGCGGTGTTTCATCAAGTTGCAAAGTGATCAAAAAAGTGCTTATCAAATTACATTTAATCAAAAACTAATCACACAATACATGAACGATCGAAGTGCACCTTTAGATCTTGGTTTTTAGTGTAAAGCCGATTTTGAGAAAACTTCGTAACTATGTGTAATTTGGTCCAACTTAAAAGATAGGATAGTTTTTATCTCAATTAATAGTAATTTTTTTTATTGCAAATTATTTGTTTATTATATGAGAAGGAGTTATAAATTACCTTACACCGCCATCTGTGAGAATCTCATGGAACTCAGTTTTTTTTAAACTTATTTTAAAAGTTATCTGTGAGAACCATAATATTCTCACAGATGGCGGTTTAAGGTAATTTATCGGATGGATTAAGTAAATATTTATTATAAAATTTGCACCCCGGGCGAAGCCGGGAGCGGGACAGCTAGTGATTATTTATATATTTTTTGTAGGTCTAGACTATTGGTTGGATAACCTAATGTGCAACGTGCCCGAGGTCCTAATGTGTTACCATTTAGACGGCATAGTGCAGAAGTACGAACCGATGAAGACAGAAGATCTGCCCAACATGGAGAACTCTAGGTTCTCGCCGAAGATGATTAGGAACGTCGCCAAGAATATACTGTCCTTCCTCAAAGCGAATGCCACGAAAGCTGGCCACACATACTGGTTGTTTAAAGGGCCCAACGAGGATGTGGTCAAATTGTACGATCTGACCTCGGAGTGTCCGGACAGTTTGGACAATCCATTCACAACACCGGTCGCGATGCTCTTGTATAGGGTGGCGAGGTGGGTCATTTGATTTTGAATATGCTAATCTAGCTTATGCCCGGGGATTTGCTCGCGATCAAATTTTCAAAGTATCCGAAGTCAAGTTTTCATTAGGGCTGTCTGTGCTAAATTTCATCAAAGGTTCAGCCGTGAAATAACAGCAGATTGGTAGTTTACCAGGCGATTTTTATGATAACGATGAGTTTGTAGTAAAGCTACAAAATTTAATCAAAAAACTCAAGCCCCGAAATTTTTTTTTACGAATCTGTCATGCGAATAACCCACTAAATGACAACCACATGTGATGCCTTCAGGCGCGCCAACGCCGCTTAACAACACGTGTTACCCAAAGGTGACACGAAGCGGCCGGGTCATTATCCGACCAGTTAGATTTGCGTCATAATTTGTCACGCGATATTAAGTAAATTGCACAATCGTAACATTTTTTCAGTACGATTGCATGCAGTGCAATTTGTTTCACAATGCTTCGTGCATTTTCGCACATCCAATAAGTTAAGTCAGCTAATTATTAGAATATTAATATGCACACGAACATTTCTTTACGCACTCGTATTCAATTTATCAATGAATAAGTTTCTTTCACAAATTATTACAAAAAATCGATTAAGAATTGAACATCTGTGAATTTAATACAGTCATTTTGAAAAGGTACATAGATAGTGTAATTTTAATTGAGTTTTATGAAAATCAAATTAGAGAAATCCCATGAGATTTTTTGGCTTAAAAATGTAACATCAACGGTTTTTTTTTTGGGTAACATTCCTTATAGGGTTCACCGACGTAGCCTTGTAACGATGTTCAGTTTTTTAGAATAAAAATTGTTTATTATGTTAAGAATAGTTTATTAGTCAAAGTAAATAGCAAAAATCGCCTTGTTTTGTCATTTTTAAATAAATATACTATTATGTATTTTTAACTGAAAAAATCCGCAACAAAAATTAATCATTTTCAGGAACATGAGAATGACGAATCGCTCAAGACACGTGAGACAGTTGTTGGAGAATGCCCTTAAAATACTTAAGGTGGAACGTTACCCTCAGATAGCCGCCTCTTCGCACTATATGTTGGCGGATTTGTTCGTCCCGGCCACTACCAATCCGGCCTGTCCCGACTTCAAAGGTAAGTTCAATTCGAGAGAATTTAGTTTCAGCTAACAAATCATTTATTGTTTTAATATCAGTTAAAACCTATAACTATAAACACAATGTTTATAGCATTTATTTACAATACATTTTTTTTATGAAGATGAAAGTTCCGATTCGGACGGCGAGGATCCAGACTATAATTACTGCAAAGAGTATTCTCAAGATGAGTCAAAGAAAGCCGCTGCATCTGGGAACGTGTCCGAAACTAAAAAGGGCCAGGATGAAGAGGGCAAGGATGATAATAAGGATAGAAGTGGTAAATCGAAGAAGGATAAGGGTGGAAAAACTGAGAGCAATGCGCTTTCTCAAGACGAGTCAAAGAAAGCTACTGCATCTGGTGACGTGTCCGAATCTAAAGAGGGCAAGGATAGAAGTGGTAAATCGAAGAAGGATAAAGGTGGAAAAACTGAAAGCAATGGGCATTCTCAAGACGAGTCAAAGAAAGCTGCTGCATCTGGAGATGTGTCCGAACCTAAGAAAGACCAAGAACGAGAGGTTAAGGGTAATAAGGATAAAAGTGGTAAACCAAAGAAGGATAAAGGTGGGAAATTTAAGGGCAAACAGTCCCGCAAACAGGAGGGCGCCAATGGGAAAGAGAAAGCAGAAGATGGGCAACAGAGAGGGAGCGAGAAAGACGATGAAAACGGTGCCAGTTCTCTCGCGCTTCAGATTAGAAATCTAAATCTTCGCAATATAGGAGATCGCGTAAGGGACGCGAGTGGGGTAAGTTTTGTTTTGTGACATTAAGGCGCTTAGTGCCGTCAACCGTCAAATGGGCCTAGACCAAAAAGCTTGAATTTTTTTTATTAAAGCTCAAGACATTTTGTACATATATACAGTGCCTAGACGGCCAACGCCATTGACGACCTCAAGTGCCTTAAAAATAGGTTTTATCATCTGAATGTTGTAAGTTTAGTACAGCCCCTGCTAATAGAATGAAAATGATATAATTTGCAGGGTGAAAAAACCACTAACGAGTCGAACAAAAGTCTCGGTACGGATCCGCCTAACAGATGCGGAAAGGCTTTGCAGCACGCTTTGAAAGGCCTCTTGGCTTTGCACAATCTCACAGTTGAAAAGGAAAAGGTAAGGGGTTGTCATGAAATTTCTCACTTTATCATGTCTTTTTAATCAATACTAGGGTTCCGCATCCGGCTTCGCGTGGGCTTGCAATTATTTTCTGCAAATAATATGCACAAACATACTTTTATCCATCTTTTATCCATTAGTGAAATGAAAACCATATCAAAATCAAAATCCATCGGGTGATTTAGAAGTTAGCGGAGAAATAGACAGAGTTTTAGGCGCGTTGGGCACTTTTTGTATGGGGAAAAAACACTGAACTTGCGGAACCGACTTGCTTTAATATTTATATATACGTGTGCGTGTGTGTTTAGGCAATAGGCTACTAGGTTATACCAGCTCTAGAAAAAAATAAGAAAAAAAATCAATTGGTTAGGATAAAATAGAATGGGAAAAATCGATACTCCGGATGACATTTTTGGGTATATTATGGGCACCAATTTTAAAAATTTGCAAGTTTTTTTTTGTGATCCTAAATAACTATGCTCTTGATTGCAGTCATAAATTCAATAATTGATTCTGTAAGTTTGTATAAAAAAAATTAAATTAAAAGTTTAATTGAGTCATAGTTAAAAATGTTCTACCTCGAAGCATTCTTTGATGTACATTTAGTGAAAAGCAACTATTTTGACATTACAGTCATTTCAATTATATTTATTAGTATAGATTTAGATTACTATAGTGGCTGAAGAGATACGACAATATTATTTACAAAATGAGACAGAGCAGAATCATTTCACAGGAGGAGGAGCGGGAACGCCTCAAACAGCAGATAATTGTTGAGGAACAACATCCAAGAATGGCGAATCCCTGCGAGCCAATAAAGTTGAACTACGAGCCTATTCAGCAGAGCAAATCAAAAGAGCACATTTCTCGCAGCAGAAAGAAGAAGAGAAGGAACGAGAAATCGGGGAAATACCTAATAGAGAGCGCACCGAAGATAGACAGAAATGCAATTTTTATAAGAAACGAGAAGCCAATATTTCCCACATGGCACGAATCGACCAGAGACGATAATTTTGCATGGAAACTTCACTTGAAGACTCTCCTCTACGAGAAGATTTGTCTAGCATACTCAACACTAGCCGAGTACAGTTATTCGAACGAGCATTATGGATTCTGTTTAAAATATATTGACATAGCAAGTAAATGTCAAAAGTTATTGAGTAATATGATTATTAAGAGTAAAGTGGTGGATTTGAGTTGTTTGATAGGAAGAGTGGGCGATAGTTATTTTCAGTTGAGCAAACATTGGGACAAAATTGAGCAATACAAGAAGCAGTTTGAGATTGATCACGAAACAGATAGAAATATTAAGGCGGAGTTGGAGAGGGATTTGGTTGAAGAGGTCGAGGGAAAAATCGAGGGTGATTTCGATTTATGTGAGTTTTTAAATTGATTTTTAATATACAGTATACAGACAGACTGGCGATGTTCTAGCTAGGTACATTTTTTACAACTATTTTAATATAAAAATATAACTTAAATCTATAATAATGAGACATGTTTTTACAGTAATTTACATTTAATAAAAAAAAAGTTACGAATGTGTGAACCCTTTGTTTCGTAATATAAACGATAGACAAAATTGTTGCCCTCCGAATAAGCCTATTTTTATCTCATTAAGACCAAAACTTTGAGAGATATGATTTGTACTATGATGAAGCACATTACACTGGGGACGTAATTTATACTATAAAATCTGACCTGAATAGAGCTAACACTAGTTTCAGTTTTAGTAAAGGTTTATGGGACGCTCCGAATATAATGTTCTCTTTAACTAAAAATTTTATACATTGACTCCCAAAAGCTTCGCGAAAATGGTGATAAATATAAATTGAACAGATTTCGTTCCCAAGAGCTCCGACGCATTTCTTATTTCTTTAAAATTTTGTATGACATTTTTAAAAGTTTAAAACTATAGACATTCCAATTTTATTGCTGGTATTTTTTCATCGAAAAACATTGTTCGCTTTTAGTGAGTAATTACAAGAATTCAACTCACGAAAATGTGACAAATTCTGTACATTTTAGAAATGAATTAATTACACTCGATATGAAATAAGTTTCAATTTTACGTTTCGAAAAATTATTTAATATATAAAAAACCTTCATATTATTTCTCAGAAAAGTCATGTTTTTTATGTATTGCTGCTACCAATAACTAATGGAATTACTTAGTATGGAATTGGTTAAGCTGGGAAGTTGAAAAGTGGCCTATTAATATTCAATTTTACTCTCGGAGCTGCTGGGAACGAAATCGTGGAGCGGGTGAGATTAAGCCACTAAATAGTGTAGGAGCCATCGTGTACTATGTGTATTTAAGAGTTTACAGTGAGAAATGAATCCTATATCCTTCCTGGGTTTAGGTCTTTCGTGGGTCGACAGTGAAACGTCTTCAAAGGAGATGTCTTGTGCCTACTATCGCCGTGCATTGAAAGCGACCTCGGAGGATAAACGTTCGGAACTGCTTCGTCGTCTCGCCTCAGTCACTAATGAGCTCGCTTTGAGGCACATGCACGAAGCTGAGGGTGAGTTTTTTTAGACACCTTCAAATTTTTTATATGAAAAAAAAAAAAAAATTATTACACCTATTCGAAAAACGACAATTGGCTTTAGAGGATAAGGCCAATTGGATAAGCCAATTGGCCTTATCCTTGTCCCCACGTGTGTTTGAGTAACACAAATAACTATTTAACCCACGACGCATTTAGTTTGACGTGTGTGTGTGTGTCAGTGTATCTGTGTATCTGTCCTGAATCGCAAACGGATGGACAGGTTTTGATCAGTTTTTTTTGTTGTTGTTTAAAAGCTGACGTGTTCGGGATTGTCCTTAGCTATAATTTATGAAGACGTTTGAAGATCATCAGCCCATTTAACGAAGGGATTTCACTAACTTCCACACGTTCGATTCATTTGGAATTTGGTATATCTACTGTTACTTCAATGGTATTTCCATGACATGGGTAACCGTATCATAGATATAGCGCGTTAGCTTATAATTTTAATTAAGTTAAACTGCGTTCCATAATCCGAAGGAGTAATTTGACAGGTCCTAACAGTATAGTATAGTGTATATAGATTAAAGTGTATATTTGTTTCGCTCTCAGGCATCTACTCGAAACTATCGTCGATGGAATCGCGCGACGCGCAGTCGCGGCGATTGTCGCTGCAACTGCGCACCGAGTCGCAGAAGTCTTGGGAGGGTCTAGTGGAGGCCGGCGAGATGTTCAAGCAAGTGAACGACGTCGCCAACTTGTCTGTACTGTATTGCAACCAGGCGCGCTATCTGCGGTTCAAGGCGCACTGCGATTACTCCGGAGTTACATTGTAATTATATTTACTTATTAACTAGCTGGTGCCCGCAACGTAGTCCGCATTGAAAAATAAAAAATATATAAGCAGTATAATAAGGCTTGATCTGTTGTTGCTATAAAACTTTGGCCAGGCGTTAGTTTTTTAGTTTAATTTAAATGTGTGTGTGTGTGCGTGTGTGTGTGTGCGTGTGCGTGTGCGCGCGCGTGTGTGTGTGTGTGTGAGTATGGGTGTGTGTGCAATTGTGTATGCAAATGTTTTCCTCAACTCACGGTAACCTCTTACTCTGTTGAGATCCGAGAAGCGCAGCCTGTACCGACACGCGGAGGAGTTGTACGGGACGGCGCTAAAAGCGCTGGGGGGCGAGGGGGTTGAGGGGGCGGCGGGGGTGCGGGATTTGGTTGAGTGGGAGTTCTCCACTCACCTCTACAACAAGGCACTGCTCATGCAAGACGTGCCGGAGGTCTTCGACAACGTGAGTGCCACAAACTATGATCACCTAAATGTATTTTGTTTCTTGAACTCCCCCAGGGGGTTACACCATCCTCGTGGGCGATTTATTTTTTAACAAATATTAACAACTTAACATTATTGCTAAAACATAATTATATATTTATCTGAACTTTTTATTAATAAGTTTGATAAAATTAATCTCGACCACTTAAAAAAAGGGAGAAGATTTTATTATCATCACTTTTCTGAATTGCCTCCCACTATGGAAGCAAATTTAAAGTCTAGTGTTTTGTCATTTCCAGGAGGTGACAGACGTGGCGGAAGCGTTCAAGCAAGCCCTCAAGCATTGCAACCTGAGTCCTGGACCGAAGCAACATTTGTACCAGTTCAGAGCTGCCATGATTTACCACCGGCTGGGTTCATTGTATCACTTGCAGTACAGGTACTTTCTAAAATACATAATAATCATCAGGCTGACGATTCACTTGATGGTAGCTGGCTACCGTCGTCAATAACACAAGCAACGCCACAGATTTGTTGAGACCATGGTAGGGTTGAGGATGAGGGTTAGAGAAAATGAGCTCTGGCATCCCTTACTCACCGAAACACAACAGCACACGTGCTCTTATTTCACTATGGTCTTCTGTAGCATATGTCGGCGGCCGATCGTATAATCCGTTAGATTTTGATTAAATTATAGATAGATTTAATCACATAGATGCAATTTAATCACATAGTTTTTGATTAAATGTAATTTAATCACAATCTCACATCTCAATAGGCAGCCAAATCGTCGAACGATATACTTCGAACGATTCGCCTAGGACTAGGCACATTACGAACTGCCGGATTGTGCTGGTGACATGAATGTATTGTGGTGGTTGCAGGATGACCCTGTCGGACGGCCCCAAGCGGCGAACGGTACTGAACGCGACGCGCCAAAACTACGAACAAGCGGCGAACATGTTCGCAGCACTCGAAGACCCCTCCATGTACCTCACTGTGCAGATGGAGCACGTCGCTCTGCAGGAAACACAGGCAGAAAGTGAATGGACTTTGCACTTCTTGACTCCGCATTTCCCTTTAACCCCCAATTCCTTTAAACCGTGTTATAAGTTTGACTGATGTATTGTGCAAGCTTTCCATAAAATTCAGTGTTTGTTCCATTCCAATCCATTTAATTCCATTCATTCCAATGCGGACAGCCATTTGGTAGCCAGTCCACCCCGTTACAGGAGACCACCGTGACGTAACAGCACCTGTGCTGTTGTGTTTTGGTGAGTGAGTAAGGGATGCCAGAGCCCATTACCCCATCCCTTTCTTATTTCTTATCCTTAATTCTTTTATGGTCGGCAGCGTACTTGCAGTACCTATGGCGTTGCTTGTGTTATAGGCGACTGTAGCCACCTACCATCAAGTGGATCGTCAGTCTGTCTGTCGACATTAACATTTAAAAAATCGGTTTACAAACACAGAAGCTAGTTTATAACATTAGTGTGAATAATATATATTATTTATTTTCAGATTCGCCAAACATCAAATTGAAATCTCTGCAGAACGCGTTACAAATACTGCGACAATGCCACTCTATACTGGTAATGGTGAGAGACAGAGATCCGGAAGACGAACCGGCAAAACCAGAAGACCAAGATAAGAAAGATCTGAAGAGCGAATCCGGTCTTTTCTCGCTGTACGAGACCCGTCTGCACTCAATACTCAAGAGTGTCATACAATATTGCAGATCCAAGCCCAATAAGGACTACGAAAAGATGGCGCAGATGTACAAGAAATTGTACTGTGCCAGTTTGAGCATAAAGAAGAATGCCGATATACATTTGTACGCCGCAAGTATTTGCCAAGTATTGGAGACGATGGAAGGAATCAGTAAGGAGTTTGAATGATATTTTATAAAACGAGTGTACGCGGTCCCATTTTTATCCCTTTAATGGCCCAATCGACCCGTACTCTAAGATATATTGTGTTGTGTTTAAGTCCAAAGTGTGCACTGCTGTCGAAAATCTCGTAGAAATATTATGAAGTGATCTTGTGAATAAATATTCTAGAGCTTCAATTTTACCCACAAAATTTTTGGGGTAACACCGAGTAATTTATCGAGGGCATCACAGAGTTAAGTCCAAAGTGTACACTGCTGCCAAAAATCTCATAGAAAAAGATAGGAATATTACGAAAAATAGGTACTAACCAAAAGAGTGTCCGGTCTTAGGGATATATTATGGGGACTGAACGTGTAAAAAAAAAAAAGAACTATTTTATCAATAGAATTTTTATAATGGACAATATACATTGCGTATTGTGATGTAAGTAATAATTTATACTGATAATATATTAAGATTTTTTTAATTTCTATAACGACTTAGGTACGGCTACGTGGCGGTGATACTTTTTTATTTGTAAATTGTTTTTTCTAATAAATTTATTATTTTATTTTTATCACCGCTACTGTTTAATGTTAAGTGCTATTACTAATGTTACTCGTGTAGACAAATAGTGAGATCTTACATAATTATATATATAATGTATATAATTTTCTTATAATATGTTTATTTGTGTGTCAGTCAGCCCTCGATTAAGTCATTTAGACTTTTGCGTGTCCAACTCCAATTGTTTGGGTAAATCCACTGACCTGAGGGCCTAGTGCGAGTTTTACTCGATCAAACGCGACGAACAAGTAAATGTCAATTTGTATGGGAATGAAGCAGACCTACACTTTAGCCGCAGGGTGGCGCTGCTTCATTCCCATACAAATTGACATTTACGTGTTCGTCGCGTTTGATCGAGTAAAACTCGCACTAGGCCCTCTGTAATATATACCACTGGACAGGCTGTCCCATACAAATGACAGATAATTTCGTGTGCCATTTTGAAACGCCGCCCTCGGAAGTATCCAGAACTAATTTTGACGTTTGCGTATTTCTATTCCATATATACGGATTAAAAATATACAAATCTTTAATCACTATTTCCAAGCGTAACAACGATATGGAAAATATCAATCTGAACTTTATCATCATCTGAACTCATGTACTGCCCTAAACTTATAAAAAATATATAGCTGTAATAACAAACGATCGATATACCCATAAAATTGGTGATGTCGACATGCGGCCATCACTAGTTTTAGTTCCAATTACTTTCGCTCCATAGCCACAACAACCTACAGCACAAAATGGTGTTTTTCAAATAGGCATAAAAATAATTTGACAGCAGTGGGTATTACAGGTCAGTGGGTAAATCGAATTACGCCTCGGACTAAGAAAGTTCGTTACGCCAATAAAAAAATGTTACATAAAAATATGTGATTCAAAATTGACGTTTCTATAAACTGGTTTTTCTAAATTTTACTTTGTACCTGTAAAGATAAGGTTCATTTTTCATTTTCTCTATTAGAGCACTCGAATATTGTAACGCTTTATTGACTTATGATTTATAAGACTGATATGGTGATAAGCGCTGTTTTAAAATGTGAATTTCCTAATTATAAGTAATAAATATAATTTTATTGAGATTTTTTTTAATACTGTACCCCTAACGCCATCTATTGGTATAGTTCGGAACAAATTTATTCCACAGGTGTATTTCCGTTATAAGGACATAAGTTAATCCAGGATATGGTCTATTTTAATGTCGAGTTTCGTTAAAATCAGTTCAGTGATGTGCTTTAAACAATATTGTAGGCAGTGTGCGCATGATTGTTTAGATTGATTTTTTTTTTCATTGACTTTTTTGCAAAATTAATAAGCCGGTAAAACCGCGGCGCATAGCTAGTGATATTGGATCATATACAGGGTGTGGCCTGTAATAAGAGCAATAAATTAAAATATAGACCCTTTAACGAATCAGTAATTAATTCCAAATGGTTTCAATTAATTAAAATGAAAAACAGTTACTGTTATTTTCTAACAAAATTAATCGAGCCAGCAATGTACTACTACAGACATAATGTTCCAGTCGGAGTACTTGACATTGACATTTGCGATCGTTTTCGCCCCAGTACTCTGTACCAAGACATCTAACGACTGATAACCGACAATTTAGCGATCATGAAATTCATTGATTATGTATTGTAACTTTGGATTGCTATATCTCTGAGTATAAGCACTTTGGAGAATTATGATTAGGTTAAGGTAACTGCGTATACTCTATAGAATCATCGTTTGTATTTATTGCTCTTATTACAGGCCACATCCTGTATATAAGTACATTATTTCACAAAGACTTAACTGGGCGGTGGCAGGGTCGTGAAAATTATTAAGTAGCTAGCTATACCTAAAACCAGTGCCGGATTAGCTACGTAGCAAAAGTAGCATTTGCTACAAGACCGTACCTTGAGTCTGCTTGAGCATAAAATAATTTTTTCAGCAAAAATATTTTTATGCTCCTATCTTAAATGAAAAAAATTTGTTCATCCTTAAGGGAACTTAACTTACAATTAAACGAAACCAGATCTCAACAGCTCAATAAATAATTAATATTTTGAAATGAACATTTCAGAAAATATTGTTAAAATGTTATTCTTTTACACAGTTGGATAAAATCATGATTTTTTTGAATAAATCGAAAGGCGATTTTTTGAAAAAATCATAGTCATGATTTTTTTGATTTTTTCATTTTATCATATAGTTTATCTATATTTTTTGGTAAAACATGGTAAAACGGAACGCGCAGGTGTCAGAACCAAAGAGAAAAGAAAACTGCGTTGTATTTTTAAAATTCACTTGCAATAGTTGCAATTGCGGTCTTACATTCTTTTAAAAATAGTTCTAACAAGCATTCGTTCGATCACTTTAGTTTAATATTGTTATTGCTGTTGCGTAGCTATAATAAAACTTAAAAAAAAAAAAGTTTCTAAATACGTTACTTTATTAGTATGAAATAAAGTAAAATAAAACACAATAGATTAAATCATTGATTTTTATTGAAAAAATCATTTGATTTAAATCACAATTATTTAATCGTGCCAACCCTGCTCTTTTATGTACTTAAAAGATTAAATAAAATTATCTAAATATTATAATACTCGTACCTTAAACTGAAGATCATAATAAAAACCAAGGACCTCTTGATAGAATTTGCTACGGGCCCCGCGCCATCTTAATCCGGCACTGCCTAAAACTTTGCTTAATCATAAACACTCCCCAATTTAGTTGTCGACACAATCACGCAATCACAACGGCGTCAATCACTTGAACTTATATTGTAAGACGTCTATTTACAACTAGCAACTAGGCGGTGCCCGCGACTTCGCCCGCGTGAAATATTTAGAAACATAGCGACTTTATTTTGTGATATGTATAAATCCATACTAACATAAATGCAAAAGTAACTCTGTCTGCTACCTTTTCACGCCTTAACTACTCAACCGATCATCATGAATTTTTGTATACACGTTGTTAGGGATACAAGACCTTTCATCTAGAAAAAATGTACTGTTCCCGAATTATCGTCTAAAAATATAAAGAATCGGGCGCCACTGTCGTCACAGCGATAACGATAGGCGTTATTACTTATATGTATACTTTATTATTATTATTATTATTAACTCTTTATTTGCACCAAAAACACACATATAAAAAAGATAATAGAAAAAAAAAGAAAGAAATGACAATTAAAGGTACAAAAGGCGGCCTTATCGCTTTATAGCGATTTCTGCCAGGCAACCTTAGGGTAAGGAAAATTCTACAAAAAATTAATAAAACAATGTGGGTGGTAAAAGTGATCACCATAAACTTAATATATCTAATAACTAAATACAAGTACATAAATACAATATACCTACACAAATACTAATAACACAAATTAATAAGATAGATTAATAAAAATAATTTATTAGAAGATAAACATACATATAAAAATTAAACAAATAAAGTCGTCTTCAGTTTGACAGAAAATGTGTCTTGAGTGCCCTTTTAAATATGCCTAATGATTTAGATTGCCTGATGCTCAAAGGCAGTTTCTTCTTCAACGCGGACGAAGTCGCTAGTATGTTATATATTTATACGTACTAGGTTACGACTTCATGGGTGACTTTGATTTGCAGATAAATCAAAGTCACTCTCAATTACTACTCGTATAATGACGGTAAATTATACAGAGCTTTGGGCCACTAGGGTCGGATGATTCTCGAGTGGAGGCCACAGCCCTTAAGGTGGTCAGACGACCTGATAAGGGCCGTGGGTCGACGGTGGATCCAGGCTCCTTTTGGAAAATTATAGAGGAGGCCTATATCCAACAATGGACGCCCTGCGGCTGAGATGATGATGACTTGAAAAGCCCTGGGTCACCCTTATGATTCATTTTAAAACTACACATAGAAGTAGTAGTGGCACGGCACACTGCGTTTCGCAATCATTTTGGCAGGCCGTCTAGCGGCAGTAACCAACCCCTTACAAAAGACCACAGTGAAATATAGCATATGTTCTGTTGTGTTTCGATGAGTGAGTAAGGGATGCCGGAGCCCATTTCCCTATCCCTTCCTCTATGGTTTCTATCTGCTATGGTTGACAGCACAATAGCAGCACCTGTGGCGATGCTTGTTTTATTGGCAACGGTAGCTACTTACGATCAAGGGGACTGTCAGCTTGTCTGCCGACCTTAACATAAAAAAATACACATTTGTTTGAACCGGGAAAAAAACCCTTTAATAAAATAAGTAAGGAACAAATCGATTTTTAATTATATACAAGTGTTTATAATTATGGTTTTAATACATTGTTTCCGAGAACTCGTGGCAACATTAAAAACATACGGCAGTAAATTCTCTCATTCGATTAAAACACAAATTACTTATACTAATTGAACTACTTTTATTAATTGTTGCTTTCATTAATATTATGTATAGACTCTAATAAATTGAAGTTAGATAATAAAATTAGGTGTAACACTTAAATTATATTAATTAATATTAACGTAGGTGATAGTTTTTTTTTTATAATATAAAGGTGGTAGACAGGTGGTTACCGCCGCCTAAGGACACAAGCAACACCAAGGGGAGTGCTAGTGCGCAACCTACCCTGTAGGAATTTGTTTACCCTACGCTTGAAGTAGCCCATATTGTAGCTAGGTGGAAACACCTCAGAAGGGAGATTGTTCCAAAGTTCGCGCGTCCGCGGGATAAAGTTTCTACTCAACCGGACTGTGCGTAGTGGCACCTTGGGCCCTAGCCAAGATGCAAACGCAGTGCTTTCGACAGTCGTAAACGCTACGCTACACTGGGACAAAGCTTTGTGATTGGTCAAAATTTTATGTGGGCGTTACAACAACCAATCACCGGGCTTTATTTTGTTCGCTTCGTAAAGTTCGCTAGGGAGCGTTTCTTTAATGTACATCTTGGCTAGGCCCCCTGATCCAAGTAATGCGGATGAACTCCACATCTATGACGCGCAGTACGGTGGTAAAAACTTGGGGTAACTAAGGGGTAGCCCCTTAGATTTTATTTGTATGTTTTTAAATGTCCTTTGCTACAAATAAAATCTTAATATATTATATTATATATTATTATAAATGTTTTACACTAATATAATAGTAGATATACAATTGTCATTCTAATATTTCAAACATATTTCCAAATTATTATAATAGGTACTTACTTTCAAAGTTTTGAAAATGTAGAGACAGAGTCATTTATGTATGTCGTCTATTTCATTTATATTCACAAAGAGTAATAGATATCAATTTATTTCATTGTTAATTTAGCCGTATTAGTTATTTAGCCCGCTTTAGTCCTTACACATGTATCTTAAAACTTACACGAACTGTGTCCGCCATTTCGTAGGCATTAATTTTTGTACGTGCGATATTTTTTTATTCCTTATAACTTTTTTATTATTAAACCGATTTGAAGGAAACAAATACTAAATGTTACGGGAAGCTTGCTACAATACACAAGTGAAAACCGCATTCAAATCGGCTAAGCCGTTTAGCCTGTACGAGCGCACTGATATAAAATAAGAGCACAATGCCAGAGCCCAATTCCCTATCCCATCCCAATCCCTTATCCTCATTCGTGCTATTGTCTATTGAGCAATTTCAGCACTTGTGGCTTTGCTTGTGTTATAGGCGACCCAACGTCAGCTGTCAAATACGACTTTGACGTTAAAAGAAGAACTACTAGAATATATATTTTAAAAAGAGTATTACACTTTTTAAACGATTTTTTCTTAATTTTTTTTCTTAGAAATGGGTTTGCTCTTGGCCAGCATCCAGCCTAGTAGCGAAGAAGAGGCCTACGATGGAGCGAGATCACCCAGAAGATGCCAATTCACTCGAACTTTGAAAAGATTTGGGTTGTATAAGCGCAGGAGTTCCAAACCTTCGTAGTGCACATTATAAAGGATGTTTTAAAGCGCTTGGTCCGAAAAAGAGGGATTTAACATAAAAGAAAAAAAGTACACGAGTACCTAATACCTATTCGAGCAACACAAATATCGTGCGTGCCTGTCAAACTAAATCACCCTGTAGCCGAACCAATTACTTTAACGAATAATACAATTGGTTTAACACTCCTGACATTAACAACGTTTGAGGCGCACGTAGAGTATACTCGTGGGATATTCTAAATTCAAAATGCAAGTTTCCGATGTGACCTGTCAAAACTCACCGAGCAAAGAAGCTTTTTCTGTGGGTCCTTTAAAATGGCTCTTGAAATTTTTTTCTCTATACAGTGATATAAGCCAGTGCACAAGTACTAGTTGGTTATTAACGAAAATCTTCCTCCTAGCTTCGACTATTGGCTGTATGACCGCTTTAAGCTTATATTTCAAAGTGATTCAGTTTTACAGAGAAGTCATTATCTCTATTAAACTTACGGATTTCGTACAAACCGTCTATAGTTACTTCCTATATATGGTCGACTTATATTACGTTTTTAAATACGGCAGAAATGTTAGCGTTGAGTATCACAAGCAGTTCAAAATCATAGACCGGGCTCTTCAGATTAAATACTGTTCGCGACTGACAAGGAAAATTTTGAAAATATTTTTCATGTTCATGACCATTTGGCTGATTTCGTCCATATGTGATTTCGTTGCCTGGGGTTTGTCCTACGGATGGATAGTTCCTATAGTATACAGTTCATCCTACCTTTTTTTATTGATTAAAATCCTGACTACCCTCGATTTGACTACGCAAATAATGAATATTGATATACGTTTGCAAGTTATCGGTGATTTCATAAAGGAGTACTATTCTTGTCGGGAAACTTTGGCCGGCTTCACTTCTGATTCGGTCGACAATGAGAACTGGTTGTATCACAAATCGTCCACAAGACGAAATGAGAAGAAAAATAGTGTAAACGGACAGTACCTAGAGAAAAATTCATCTTTGAATTTTCCAACGAGGAGTGGATGCGATATTAAAAATATGAGCAGATGTTATTTGTTGCTGATCGAGCAGGCGGCCTTTTTGAATACTATGTTTGGAATGAGGGTAAGAATTCACTTTATTAAATCTCGACATAAAATATATACACGTCATGTATTTGCAAGCTTTCTACCATTTTTATCTCAGAGAAATGAAATGTTTGTTAAAAAATGCGAATAAGTCTAAAAATGTGTAATGTTATTGCGTACATCGTGATAATATAATTATAACACTCTTATCAAAATAGCCTTATTAGGATGACGAGGCTTTTATGTACAACTCTACCTAAAAATAGTCTAATTAAAATTCGAACTATAGTCATTTTCAAATAAGTCCCTTGGGACTGCACTGTCACATTAATTTTAGTATTATTTTGAGATAGATAATATTCAAAATATTTATATAGATTCCTAACATGATTGACGAGACCGTTGGAGGAGTGGTAAAGTGTGCTTGCCTAACGTCCAAGGGCCTCGGGATCGATTCCCGGCTAGGTCTACTTTGGAAATGAACTTTTCAAAATTGGCTCTGAATGAAATCGAATTATAATGAAATGTTATATATACGCTGACAGAGATACAGAAAAGTGCATAGACACCTTTCATCGAGAAAAAAGTAATGTTTCCGAGGGATCATCTAAAATTAAGGAAACTAACACCTGGCAAAAGTGTAATAGCAATAAATATGCCAGGAGTTATATTGCTTATTTATTTTTAATTTTTAACGGGGCCGAAGTCGCAGGAAACAGCTAGTAGTTTATAACATCGGAATAACAGATGGTCTATCTATAATACACAAATTATGCATACTATAATATTATGTTAAACATGTTAAATCCAATAGAATACGGTGGTTCCTTTCAGCGCAGAGATGCAACTCGGAACTGCACCTTGTCTCTATACATTTAAGAATCAAAATGTACTTGCACTTTTGAACGTTTACTGTGGTGGCTGTTTATCTATGTTTTTCTTTTCACAGATATTACTCAACAGTTTGAGTCTACTTATAGATATGGTTATTTACACGAACATATCAATACGACTCGTGCTGGGAACCCAGGTTATATACTTATTACTATAATTTTGTTTGAATAAACTACTCTTTATCAGTAAGCAGTGAATCATCTATTTAAAATTTTAAAAAAAATCTAACGCCTGTCAAAAGTGTAGCAGTGTAGGTTAAAAGTGTAGCGTTATAATTGTTTATATTTACTATATATTTATTTTGTACCAACTAGTACAAAATAAATATCAGTTGGTACAAAATGAAATTGATCTGTAGCGGGCTATACCTATATACGACATGAATTCAAATTTCTGGCTATTTAATCACTATTATAAGACAGTAATACGCTTTCCAGAAAACTATATACGACTCCGGGTACTTCCCCGCAGTGTCCAGTTGCATGCGTCTCATCGCCTCCGCCTCGATCCTGATTAGCCTTGTGGAACACTGCGAGCAAGCGTACAGACAGAACGACAAGATCATTTCGCTTATTGACAACTTGCTCATCAATAAGATAGTTGGTAAGTGTTCTCAGCCCAGTAGGTACATATGATGAGCGCAATAGTTCGGTTTATTTACACTACGAAACTATACTGAAGCAAAAAATGTCAATAGTCCAGTCACAGAACTACTGAAACTAGGTCGCCGTCTAAAATTCCATTTCATGAATTTATTCATTCATGAATAATCGTACAGTTGGACACACGTATCTAATTATTTAGCATAATATTTAAATACGTAAGTATGTATTTGGTCATAAATAATTACCTTGATTTGTATAACACACCTAGCTTCTCGTGGGCGAGATCCTAAACTAAATACAAAAGGACAGACAGACCGGACGTCTGTATAATATCCGAGATCGATAAGCTTCGTCACCGAAACTTTGAGAATCCTGTACTATCAGATATTCCAGTTTTCATAAACTTTCCATTTTAATATCCGAAAATTAATATTATTATTGAGTAATTAAAATTATTACGCAGTGGCAGGGAACACTGCGTTTTCTTTGCAGTCACTCAAGCAGCCTGTCTGGCGGCAGTAACCACCCCCTTACAGAAGACCACCGTGAAGTAATAGCATGTGTGCTGTTGTGTTTCGTTGAGTGAGTAAGGTATGCCAGAGCCCATTACCCTATCCCTTTCCAATCCCTTATCTTTAATCCTTCAATAGTCGCAGCGTTTTTAACCTTTTTCCAATTATTTTAACACTGACACTCCTTTGTTTTAAAAGGTAGTAGCGTTTCGCGTCATGCTGAAGCATGCAGCGGCATCCCTTCAACAACAGGTGCTATTATCACTAAATCATTGGGATTTTAACAACATTATGTATTCACAACCGAGTTCGGAGTAACGCAAAGCTAACAATAGTTTTCGGCCCGACACGGCTGCGTGTGGATACCACGACATGCCGAAGCATGCTGCGACGTGCCGCGACGTGGCGAGGCATGCCGTTGAATGCCCAAGCATGCCTTGCTCAGTCAGCGCTGGCCCTAGTGTATACAAATGCTTTTTTCACAGATGCTGACGTCAAGACGGCCTTGAACGAATTTCGATCGCTAGCGTCATCCAGACCTATACGTATCCACATGGCGAACTTTTTCCGTATAGATTATTCAGTTCTGGCGTCCATAGCGTCCGTTGTCGTCACATACACGATCATTTTAGTGCAAAGTATGTAACGGATTATAATTGATTGTAATAAAGTATATTAATGGTGAAATAATTGTTAAAAAAAATTATGAAATTATAGTAAATATTGTGAGACTCCGCTGATATTATGTTTTTACAACTGACTTAGTGATAGCTTTTTAGTTATATCCGCTAGAGAAATTATCGCGTGAGTCAAGTGTTTAATCGATTATCACACATTAATTAATATGTATATATATGTAGTATTTTAAATTTAAAACATGATAACATTTTGCAACGGCAAACTTTATCATTTGCCCAAAAAATATCGAAGGATGTCTAGAAAACGTTCTTTTCAAAGTCACGAATTTTTTATAATCCTATTAATAAATTATAATGTTAACATAAAACAAAGATATCTCAACTCGCTGTTTGATAATCAATTCGTGCGTAGGTAAGTAGGTATATGTTTCTTTTTTTTATCATTATCATAAATGATAACGGATATCAAAAGTACCTACTGCTCAGTTGACAAGTGGCAGACGCTTTGTGTACACGCTAGTGAAAATAAACAAACGCACGTGAATATTTTATATTTTGTTATATATACCTATACACTTTTTATTTTATTGTGTTTTAAAAAATGGATGGTAAAACGAAGAAAAAATATAACGTCAATGATTTGTCAAATGTTGAATTCAAAAACAACGATTCGTCGAAGGAAAGGTGAGTGTTACGATTTCTGTTTACTTAACAAATTACTTAGATTAATTACATTACTTTAAGTTATTATTACACTAGCTGTTGCCCGCGACTTCGTCCGCATTAAAAAAATGAATATAACGCTTGATTTGTTGTTTTACCACTTTGTCCAGGCGTTAGTTTTTTATTTGATTGTAGATGATCCCTTGGTACTTTTTTTCTGGATGAAAGGTACCCTATCCTTTCTTTCCTGTATCCCTGAAAACTTCGGTTGAGTGGCTAAGGCGTGAAAAGGTAACAGACAGACAGACTTCACATTTATAATATTAAGTATATAAGTGTATATATATAGCACGAATGTTTACAAAGTGTCAACACTGTTTCGGCTGTAACGGGTAATGATAAATTGATGTAGGTTCCATATTCATAATTTGCCAACTCCATATTTTTTCCATATTTTTATTATCATTATGGGGTTATTTCATTAAATATGTATGGTATGTACTTAAGTGAATTAGATCCATACTATTCTATACTTAACAATAATATATAGATAAGATTGTATATTATTTATTAATTTGTTTATTTATATGTTTATTTGTATGTAGCAAGTAACCTTGAAACTACTCATCCGATTTAAAAAGTTATTTCAACAATTTCATAGGAATAGAATTTCAGGATGTACCTAGGCTATACATATATATATTCAAAAGTATAAGGCAACTATATTTTTCGTCAGCAAAATTTATATTTTGTGATCAACTTGTATCATCTAATTAATAGATCTGTCGGCACGAAATATTTTCATTGTCAGATAAATAAATGTGTCGCCAGGTATTAATTATCAAATTAATGTCAATATGTACCTATTTAAAATAAGAAATGTATTATAAAAAAAAAACGTAGTTTCTCCTATCCCTTAAACAATAGCTTCGTACTCAAAATGATAGATGTGTCGCCAAATAAATCGATTATCGTCGCCAAATTGCGACTTCTTTTTATTTGTTATTTTGTAACCAGTACAGTATCTAGTATTTTTTCAGTTATCAAAATAATACAATTCGTTACCAACTTAACAGTTCAGTTTATAAATTTAATGAAAAAATGTTTAAAGGGGCGGAGCCAAATTGGCGCGCTACGAAAATTGACTAATTCGTCCAATTGACTACTAGAAATTACAATTTGAATATATTTTTTATTTCATTTTTTTATTTAACGCGGACGAAGTCGCGGGCACCAGCTAGTAAAAAATATTTTAAGACATCTAAATTATAACAGCAGCTTGTGCTGCTACAGAGGCGGCCGAGAAGCGTAAAATCCACAAATACAGACATATCGGCACCGGCTACATACTCATTCCCTTCGGTGTCGAAACTCTGGGTCCGTGGGGTCCCAACGCGCTTAATTTTTTTAACATTTTGTCCATGGGTGGCCAACCTATTTGGCAGCTGGCCCAACTTTTTCAAAAGAGATTTTCTAGCGGGCCGCACTACCTCATTTATCCAAAGCAAACAAGATTTTTTTTGAGGAAAATGAACCCCGAATCTCATAAACGCACGCCCACGCTATATTTTTATTTAGGGGCGCAGGCGATTTTTGTAATCATCTCAACTTTGTGGATTGATTTTAAACACAAGTTTTAGCTGGAATCTAGAAAAAATTCACAATAGAAAAATATTTTGTTAATATAACCTAGCTCCGCGGGCCAAAAGTTCACATCCGGCGGCCCGCACGCGGCCCGCGGGCTGCGTGTAGCCACCTATGATCTTGTCGAAACATTTGGTCGACATAATCGCCATACAACGATACGCCATATTCTGTTGAACAGCATTGCTATACAACGAGGTAATGCAGTCAGCATGCTTGGGATCCTGCCTAGGGGACCGAAGCTTTATAATATATGTATAATATGTAAATGTAATAAAAAAATTATTTAGCCTTAAAACAATATAAAAAACTTTTTTTAATGTATTAAATGTTTATATAATTATAGATATATATATATATATATATATGTGTGTACATATTTTGTTATCATTTTTTAATTACTTGAATTTTTCTTTTGAGTACTTATAAATTTTAATATGTCTAACCTTGTAATAGGGTATATAATTTTTTTTTTAAATGTACTTGTGAAACGTTACATGCTGTAAGGTTAGCTATTAAATAAATAATATGTTAATTAAATAAATCTTATAATAAGACACCATCAGTTAGTATTAGATATAAATGTGAAAGTAACTCTGTCTGGCTGTTATCTTTTCACGATTTAACTACTGAACCGATCATCATGAAATTTTACATTCACGTTATCAGGGATACAGGAAAGGACATAGGATACCTTTCACCCAGAAAAAAGTAATATGTATTCCTAAGGGATCGCTTTTTTCACTAATGTTCACTAGTGGAGAAAATGATAATATTTGAGTGTATATACAGGGTGGAAAAAAAATCAATGGTCCCTAAAAGGAAACCACTTTAAATCCTTAAACTTATTATTTACTTACTTTACTGAATATTTATTTTATTATGTTTTTTATTTTACTATTTATTTTACTTAAAAGAAACAATCCTTTATTGCATTCACATATTTTCTAAAATTCGCTTGCCTCACCCGGGCATCGAGAAAGCTAAAAATTCAAAAAATAAACACTTACTATTTTATTCTCTGTAATACATATTTTTTTATTTTATAGTAATAAAAGCGAGGAAGAATCGAAGACCGACGAAGTACCAAGTATACCATTTTTCACACTGGTAAGATTCACATACTTCATAGCTGCAACAAGTACTTACACACACACACACACACACACACACACACACACACACACACACACACACACACACACACACACACACACACACACACACACACACACACACACACACACACACACACACACACACACACACACACACACACACACACACACACACACACACACACACACATTCTGACACAGAATAATAAATATTCTGACAGCTGAAGCTATTACAATAAATAGCCAATTAATATTTTGTTGACAATTATTATTAATATCCTTGTTATTACAGTACAGATATGCATCAAATACGGATAAGTTATTCATAGCAGTGGCCATAATTCTTTCAATGATATGTGGCTGTTCTGCACCGATAAACACCATTCTCTTCGCGAATCTGCTTCAAAGTATGGTGGAATATGGAATGGGATTATATTTTGGAGGAGCTGATGCCGATCTGTTTCTTCAAGCGCTTTTAGAATTCGCCATATATAACTCCATAGTTGGTGTGCTCGTGGTCATAATGTCATACGCAGCCACGGTTCTCATGAACATAGCTGCTTACAATCAGGTCAGTGATTTGAATTCTTAATAAACTAAATAGTTGTGATGTTCTGAAGTTTTTTGATGTGAAAACTTCATTAGGCGCGTTGGGCATTTTTGAGATGGGAAAAACCAATGAACTCGCGACAGTGTCATGTCGTGTAGAGTAATGTAACCGAAATTTAAAAGAAGAACATTTTTTGAGATGGGGAAAAAATCATTGAACTCGCGACAATGTCATGTCCCAGTTCCATTGCTCCCGCACAAATTGCTCCCAGTTCTATTGATGTGTATATTCATTAATTTATCAACATTTATTTTATTCAGATCTACAGGATGCGTCAAGAATATTTAAAGGCGGCTTTGAATCAGGACTTCGAATATTTTGACACACACAAAACTGGAGATTTCGCCGCTAAAATGACTGGGTAAGAAAAACACATGTCAGTATTGAAACTTTTTTGGTGATCAAATATATACTTATAGTAAGTGATAGTCGCCAGAACAGAAGAGAAAGGGGAGAGGGAACCAAAATAAAATAAATATTTAAAATAATTAATAATACTTTTGCAGAATCGCATAGAAACATTACAAAAAGCGTCACGTAATTGTTATGCTGAAGTGTCACACAAAATTCGACTTTCAAATTTTACTATCATCGCGCACAAATTAAAGATACACTTTTTAAAAAAAAAGAATCAAGCAATCAAATTTTTTTTTATCTCTTATATATATTGTCATGTCAATCTTACACCAAAGATATCCATGGATATGGACTATGTATAAAAGAAGCTTTTTTTTATTCTCATTCTGATGTTTTTGGAGTGTACTCCTTAAGAAATCGATTTGCATATTCATATAGGTATATAAGCCCGTGGTATGAAAATTTTTGAGAGTAGGTAAAATCAAAATTGTCACACGAATGCTAATTATGCGTTCTTTTTTTAAAATAATTTTGGAATATCTGAAGTTTCAGAGTAATTGCGCCCATCTACACAATATTATTTTAAAAAAGAACAATATTGTTCTTTCAGCGTGTTCGAATTGTGAAAATTTAAATTTTATAATCGTTCGTAAGGAGTAAACTCCAGTCGTGTGTTGGAAGCTGACACAATTTTTTTTTCTGTATATTATGCTCGTCGGAAAGGCTAACGGTCCACTTTTTGGTAGTTGTCTACCGTCACCTATAACACAAGCAACGCCACAGTTTGCTTCAAGTGTGCTGTCGACCATAGTAGAAATGAGGAAGGGGTGGGGAATGTGGCTAACGTTTCGCGCTGCTTCTTTCCCATACAGATTGACGTTTACGCGTTCGACGCGTTTGATAGAGTAAAACTCGCATTAGGCCCTCTGGCATCCCTTTTACTTACTCACTGAAACAACAGCACACATACTGTTATTTCACGGTGGAGGTATTATGTAAGGAGGTGGTAACTGCCGCCAGATAGCCTTTTGATTTGTACACACATTTAAATATATAACACATTTCAGTGACGTGGTTAAAGTGGAAGATGGAATCGGAGAGAAATTAGCCACGTTCATATATTTCCAATCGGCGTTTCTCAGTAGCGTTATCATGGCTCTGATAAGAGGATGGAAGCTCGCTCTGCTTTGTCTCATCTCGTTCCCAGTCACCCTCATCCTCGTTGGAATGGCTGGTCTGGTAATACATTTTCATCAAAGCTTTATTTGTGTTTATTTTATTTTATTAATTTTTGGGACACAAACAGAAATAAAAACAAAAATATAGAAGGCAAAAAAATTAAAATAATATATTCCACAAGCATGTCCACAATGCGTACAGCTATTTATCTAAGAATTTAAATGCTTCTTATGACTTATCATAAACTAGCTGTTGTACACGACTTCGCCCGTGTAACTTTATAAAATATATCCTGTTACTCGCTTATTTTCTTCCTAGCTTTCTATAGGTGAAAGAATTTTCGAAATCGGTCCAGTAGTTTTTGAGTTTATTCATTACAAACATACAAAAATACGCTACATATATTTTCTCTTTATCATATAAAGTATAAACTGGCAAATTCATGTAGACAAAAGACACTTTGCTTATTCTACGTGAAAAATGTCGCGAATATTCTTCTGCACCTACAGGTGGCATCAAGGCTGTCGAAGAAAGAGGCCAATGCATCAGGCAAGGCTGGTTCCATAGCCGAAGAAGTTCTGAGCTCTATACGAACAGTATACGCTTTCTCTGGTCAGATAAAAGAGGTCCAAAGATATGAGGTCCATTTAAAGACTGTCAGGAGTATTAACATCAGAAAAGGTATTTTCAAAAACGAATTATTTGCTGTTATTCTGGTCGCCCTAATTTTCCTTGGCCATTTTTTTATCCTTAGCGTGTTAAATAAATAATAAACCCATGCCAATTTTAAATGTACATTATATCAAATACCTATTACGCTATTACTGAGTTCCCAAGCTCAGAAAGCGGATTTTAAGGACATCGTTATTTTTTGTGTTGATAATATCCGGTTGACTGTATAATGTATTTTATAACAAGTGCGCTGCCAACCCTGCAAGAATTTGTGTAGGTTACACAGAACCATTACCCGGCCTCCACACTACTCGCGAAGTAGGCCGAGGCGAAGCGAATACGAGAGTGTGGACGGGCACTTCGTCTTACCTCGTCCAACTTTACCTCGCCCAACTTTACCTCGCCTCGTGCTACTTTCATTTGTTGCGGGTTTTTGCGCCCGAGTCAAGGGACTCGAAGTAGCGCGAACGAGTTCCTCGCGAGGTTGAACGAGTGTGTAGCCACGCACTTCGTACTTCGGTCAACTTTCCCGAATAATTCGTCGAGGCACTTGGCGAGTAGTGTGGAGGCGCACTTACATCAAATAACTTCTTTCAGGTTTCTTCAACGGTCTAGCAATGGGAACTCTATTCTTTTGCATATTTGGATCGTACGCTCTCTCATTTTGGTTCGGGTTCCTGCTTATCACTGGTAACGATGAAAACTATGATGTCGCCACCGTGATAGCTGTAAGTACCTACCTACTCTGTTGTTTTACTACTATAGCTAGCTAATATTGCAAAACTAAAAAGACCATGGAGTTTAAAACCACATTGACCTTGGAAATTTTTGGTTAGGTACCCAAAATTAATATTTTTATTAAGTATTTTATAACATCATTTTATTTATTTAATTATTTATTTATTATATTTACACACCAACAGCTTGACATAACTATAACTTCTTTATGAACTTTAAAGTAGTTTACTCTTATATGGATTTGTTATTTAAGCCAATTACAGGCGTGAACATCATTTAACAAATTTATTAGATTATTAGATTAGAACAAGGAAATTTAGATTAATATTGATAATCATAGCTAATACTAAACTGAATTATTTAATTATAAAACAAATATTATGAGTATCTAATAAAGTAATAAAATATTTAGACTTAATGTTGACATTCTACTGAAACTGTTGTCACTTAAAATGTCCAAATCTGGTAATTTATTGTTTAAGTTATTGTAACTTAGGCAATTTTTATTATTATTTTATTATTTATATGTCATGACTATTTTTATCATTTCATAACATATTTTTGATTTTATGATGATTTTATGACTATCATTAGATCATGTTCGAAAGACCGTTCTTATGAAATCATTGTTATGAAATCACCATATAGGCAACAGATATCAACTAATACAATCATTTTTATAAGTGAAATAATTAATATATGAGTTTATAGTATTATCGATAAAATGTTTGCTTCACTATTAATTGAAATTTATACTTATATATAATAGAATATAATACATAAGTATATAATATAAGGCACTACCACGAAAATCTCTTCATTTACTTGTCTGGGAGCAATCCTTGTAAAAAAAAGGACTTGTTTACAAGGTTCTTTGTAAAAACTTGTACTTTTCCTTGTTAAAGTAGATTTCTTTTTATTTATAAAAGATGGGTTTAATATTTAAGCGAACTCACCCAGATTCATTCGAACTTTGAAAAGATTTGGGTTATATGAGCTCGGAAACACAGACGCCGCGCAGGGAGTTCCAAACCTTACTTCCTGAAAGAGATTTTCCTGTTAGTGTCTTATATACTACAGTAGGTAAGGTTAGAAGTAAACATTCCCAAGTAATTTTGCCATATGCCGGAGCCAATTTTCCTACCGTGTAGTGGACTGACAGCCTATCTTGACGTAGGTTAGCGTTCAATATATTTTTTCACCAAGAACCCCATGGACATCGACGTGTTAGAATTTATCTATAACGAGCTGTCCCGGCGAACTTCGTACCGGGTCAGAATAAAAACATGTTTCATACAAAATGTATGACAAAATGAATTTTTTTCACATTTTTTTTATGAGTATTTTAGATGTTTTAATAGTTATTCTGCTAAAAATTATAAAAATCGGTCCAGTCAATCTCGATTTATAAATGGTATAACTAACAAATTTGTTTTATATATAGATTACACTGAAAGACGACTAATATGACATGATAAATGTGCACTCTGCACAGATTAGATATAAAATTACAAGTCAGCATGTTATTGACTAATTATCGTACTATATGGCGCCTGATAATAACGTGATGGTTAAGGGTCCGTACACACATGCAAACTGTTGATAAAACATTTAAAAAAAAGCTATATATATCTATTTATTATAGTTTTTTATTACCATTTTTATTAATATATTAATATATAAAACACGGATACAATCGAAAGATCTTAATAGTGAACATTTTACAATCAGCGCTGAAAATCATCGCTGCAGGTGCTTGTCCAGCATCTCAGCGCAATGCTGAGTCAGTAACCGATTCATTGCCACGAGAACACACACATAATATCCTTTACCTGTTTTTTTTTAAATTAATTTCTGTCTTATGGTTTTTGTATTATGTTTGTGTATTTGTGTTGCGTGAATAAATTCCTTTCTTTCTTATAATAACACTTATATTAACACTTAAATAATAATTAAAATAAAGAAGCCTCACGAAGAACTGTGAGACAATGGGATATTTTTTTTCACATTAAAGGTTTTCTTCGGAGTGTTAACGGGCTCGGCAAATTTCGGAATATCCTCCACATTGATGGAGGTGTTCGGTGGAGCGATAGGCGCTGGCGCCCAGATATTCCACCTCATTGACAACGTGCCTTCCATCAACCCGCTGCTGAACCGAGGAACTGTTCCTGACACTATTGAGGGGAATATTGAATTGAAAAATGCCGTGTTCCATTATCCCTCAAGACCTGATGTGCCGGTAAAAAATCATTTTTAATATCTTTTAATTATTTTTAAATTTATTGAAGTTTTTTATTGCTCGCCGTTATGTTTTAGCCGGTACGAATTCGGCTTTACCCCGCAGTGTCCCGGGTATCCAAGAGGATTTTCCAACGTTACTAAAACTTACTAAAACTTTATACTTAAACCTTAAACTTTACTTGTTCTTAGGTACTGCGAGGTGTTAACATAACCGTAAAACGAGGTCAATCAGTAGCGCTGGTCGGACACTCAGGCTGCGGAAAATCGACGATAATTCAACTGATCTCAAGATATTATGACCTTATCGAGGGGAGCGTAAGTTAATTATATCTACTTCAATCTAATTTTAAGAGGCTACTTTCTAACTCGAGCAGCTTATAAATTTCATACTACGTAATTCAATTATTACTCATTAGTTAGTGGTCAATAAAAACAAAATCTATATTTATATCTAGTATAATTAATTTCAAAAATGTTCAGAATTTGTGACATTTTCGCGGGTTGAATTCTTGTAGTTACTGACTAAAAGCCGATAATGTTTTTCGAAGCTAATAATCCTAGCTATAATATACATTTAAAATTGGGATGTCAATAGTTGCCATCTATAAAGGTTTTTCTAAATATGAGGAGTTTCGCTAGTTGAATTAGTGATGCGAATGTCTTGCGTCGTATTTTCTCTTCGGTAATTCTCATTACGACAAGTTGAGACAACAAATTCTCCCAAATACCTCTATTACTGAGTTCCCACGCTCGTACAGCGCCACCTTAAGTAATATATAGAGTAGTTATATCTATACATAAATCATAAAAAAGCAAAGTTTGTATATTTGTTTGTATGTAGGAGATAATCGTTGAAACTAAGTAAGTACTCATCCGATTAAAACAATCTCTCACCAATAGTTAGAATAGAATTTCAAGATGGACATCGGGTTAATATTGCACCAGGTATCATAAAAATAAAGATCCAACTCTTGGCAAAAGTATAATGTCAGGCGTTATATCTTTTATTTTTCAACGCGGACAAAGTCGCAGGCACTAGCTAGTATAGTGTATAGTAACTCTTTCTTTACATAGTATAAAACAATGACGCTTCCCGCCGTCGTCCCTCTGTATGTACTTAGATATTTTATACTAACAATAAGCAACGGATTTTATTACAGTTATCACCAATGAAAAGAGCGTTGAAATAATGCGGTCTTTTTTATATAATATAACTAGCTACACGCTCCTGGCTTCGCCCGGGTTCAAAATAAAAACTATCATCGAGATAAAAAAAGTTCATCGAGGACATAACGTGACACGTAATTTTTAATATATATAAAGATTTGCAGAAAAAAATCTGGACAAAGCCGGGGGTGGCCTGCTAGTAAATTATAAATTTGTACTTAATTCTAGTGCAGATTTTTATTTCAATGCTCAAAGGTAGAGGTTGCACTGTCTACACAATCGTAGCACTGCTACGCCGTAGCATGTCACGTCACGCTACGACTTTCAACGCAAGTTTTGTGTAGCAATAAAAGATAGCAATCGTGGTTTTTGCCGTCAGGAAATGAACATTTCTTTCTAGCGATATGACTAAAATTATTTTGAATTTTATTTCTTTATTTTGATGACATATTTTAATAAAAAAAAATTTAATTAATTAATTTATACAACACAATGTTACATTAATTTAACCATGGTGTAAACGCAAACTCATTAGAGTTTCATCGCACCCCATGTTCATAATATAAAATTATTAAGGATATTTACACATACAGATAAATATAGATATATACAGACAGATAATATAAATATATACAGATATTTAATTATTCTGATTACGCTTGACCTTTTGTTGACGCTCACGCATATTTTAGATTCTTCAATAATTACTTTTTAATTTTAGAATTTAGAATTTTTCAAAATATCGCACTTACGGTGCTACATTTAAAAAAAAATTACATTAAAAAATAACTAAAGTACCTCTTTACTTGGTGCGTCATAATTATTGAAAAAATTATCATTTGCAGAAGTGACGGTATAGCACCGTAAGAGCGATATGTATACATTTTTTTAATAATATTTAAATTTCGCTGACGATTCTTTTTGTGTTTTTTTTTGCTGACGGTGCAATTAAATTACTCTTCGATTTTAAAATTAATATGGTGTGTGTTGCGTCATGTCAAAGGTATAGGAGCACCTGAGCCAGATACACCTCTATACATAACCTAGGTGTAATGGAAATAATGATTATGTGTTTTATTAGGTGATCATCGACCGGAACGACGTACGAGACTTATCTGTAAAGTGGATCAGGGCTCAAATAGGTCTTGTGGGGCAAGAACCAGTGCTTTTCAATACGACTGTCCGCGAGAACATCCGTTACGGCCGCAGCGACGCCACTGACGAAGAGATTGAAAGTGTAGCCAGACAGGCGAATGCTCATAACTTCATTAATAAACTGCCTAAGGTGTTCATCCTACTCTTATCTTTACATAGTAAAAATCAAACTCGCTTCCCTCCGTCTGTCCCTCTGTATGTACCTACGCTTTGATATTTTAAACTACTACGGATTTTAATGCGGTTTTCACTAATGGAAGGAGCGTTAAACGAGGAAGGTGTCGATATATAATTTGCAGAAAAAATCTGTGCGAAATCTGGGATGGCCCGCTATTAAATTATATAGTAGAAATGGGCAAAAGATGAGGTGAGGTTTATAGATTTTTTATTATTATTAAAGATAAAGTGACTTTTACGATTTACTTGATTGTGGCTGATAAAGTTCATTAATATTATTAAGTTTCTTGGTTGACCAACAGATGACATTGAGTGTTAATTTTATATAATATTAATTAATTTTTATGTAGGTAAACTTTGTTTTTTGTTTGCAATAAAAAAATGTATGTGGTCACGTTCTCAAAATGAAATTAAGATGTCCATAGTCCACTGATTTCGGTAGAGTTTGTGTTTTTTAACAAAATCAAATGAAATAACTAAATGTAAAGTATTTAATATATCTATCCATGTTTATAATACCAGAGGGGCATTATAACTAACGTTTTTTTCTTACAGGGATATGACACTCTTGTCGGAGAGCGTGGAGCTTCTCTATCAGGTGGTCAAAAGCAAAGGATAGCCATTGCTCGCGCCCTCATCCGTAACCCACATATACTGCTGCTAGACGAAGCCACTAGTGCTCTGGATACCGCGTCCGAAGCGAGAGTGCAAAGAGCTCTCGATAAGGTATATTAAAAATATCATGTTCCTTGAACGATTAAACGATCTCTTATAGATCTCTAAATGCGAAGATCTCTGATCTGTCATTTCGTCAAAGTCAAGTCAAACTTTATAATAAGTTATTTAAATATGTTAAAACATTAACTTTATAAAAATTTATAAGATTTTTATTCGCTTTTTTGTTTGATAAATGTTTTTTAGAGTGTCAATGCTCAATTTTAAATAACTTATATAGGGTGTTTTTTTTTAATTTATAATTATTATACCTACTTAATTCACTGTAAGATATTTTATTTATGATCGACTTTTAATATTATATCTTAACAACTCAAATGTGGTACATAGCTTCAATTCAATCGATATTGTTGCCAACGCCAATATCAATTGAAACCGAAAGTAAAAATTATTATAAAGAGTTAATATCAGTGATTTTAATTAAATTGTACCTTGAGATAGCCAGGCGTGTTGATGAGTTGTAATGTTGTCATAATGTGTTATAATTATTACTGTAAGTAATGTTGTCATGGCGTGAAATAAAATGTCTAGACAAACCTAATAAAGGTTTACAGACATTGTTTATTTTATTTTATTTATTAGGAAGCCAACACAGTATACAACAATCCATACACTTATTCAATTCAACCAATCTTTTTTTATATTTTTATACTCCACTTATTAGGTTAACTCAACATGTATTAAAAACGAACACAAAAGACGACATTTTCTGTTTACAAAATAAAGCTAAGAAAAAGAAAACAAAAAACCAAACCAAACAAAACAAAAAAAAAACAAAAGAATAATAGTATATAAATAGGCACACACTTTTCGGTATACACCCATTTGCAAACCATATAATTAACTAAACACAACTTCTAAACAAACACACATCTCTAACATTATTATCATCTTGTGTAGAAATAAGTGTTAGATAATAAATCATCAATACTAATAATAAATCTGTAAGGGTCAGTCATGGAGTAATTTACTTTGTTTTCAGAAATATCGTGTTTAAAGGCTCTATATAGGACGATTTTTAGAATTTTTTTCTGTATGTATGTATGTTCCTCCATAACTCTGAAACGAATTAACTGATATTCATGAAACTTGGTAGATAAACATTTGGACGTACGGGACACAGGATAGGCTACTTTATTTTTCAACGCGGACGAAGTCGTGGGCACCAGCTAGTAAATAAATAAATGTTACAGGCAAGTGAAGGCCGTACTACAATAGTGGTGGCACACAGACTATCAACGATACGTAACGTAGACGTGATATATGTGCTGAAGAGTGGCCAGGTGGTTGAAATGGGCAATCATGTCGAGCTCATGAAGAAAAAGGGCCATTACTACGACATGGTTATGCTGCAAGTGTCACCAGATATCAGAGACGAGGAAGGTAATATGTGCCCTTTTCGATGGTACAGAAGCGATATAGGAGTTTCCCTATCGCTACTGTAGCGCTTACTTATGGAAGAGCCGTTAAAAATACCAATTAAACGGCTGTTCTAGTTCTTCTTATAACGCTTGTGTGCTAGTTGGATAGTTTCACAAGATTTTACCCGCGACATCGTCCGCGCATCTATTTCTTGAGTGTTAAAACCTTTATTCAATCTTTATATATATTAATATTTTGTATGTTTGTAATGAATAAACTCAAAAACTACTCAACCGATTATAAAAAATTCTTTCACCTATAGAAAGTTATTGTACATTATCAGCAAGTAACATATTTTATTTAAAAAAAAAGACGAGGGTGAAGTCGCGTGCGACAGCTAGTTGCTTGTATATTTTTGTCTAACGTTGATTTTTTTTATTTTGATTTTTAAATGATCCCTCAGAAACAGTACCGGGATAAAGGTGTCCTTTACTGTAACCCTGACAACGTGTATGCGAAATTTCATGATGATCGGTTGAGTACCTATTTAAGGCGTAAAAGCGTAACAAAAAGAGACAAAACACACTAGATATGTACGAGTATTGTTTGATTGATTTGAGGGATTTTACAACCCATCATAGCCACGTTGAGAGCAAAATCAGAATGAGTGTTACAATAATAAACTCGGTAGCCCATCTGGAGGCAGCAACCAACCCTTTTAAAGAACAGTGCATTGTTTTTTTATTAAATCTATAATAATAGTATATCAAAACTGATGACTTTGTTTTCTTTCTGTTTAAACGCACTAATATTTGGAACTAGCAGTCGCTTTGAAAATTTTTTTTTCTATTTGATATCCCAATTCTTGAAGTGATAGGTAATTTAACACCGTGCTACACAAAGAAATTTTTTTGGAATTTTTTACAGAAAACAAAAAGCAACTGGAGAGAACCATTTCAATAAGAAGCGAGGAAGACGATGAAGAATTTGAACACGCTACAGAAGTATACATTTTATATACATTATTATTTTACTTAGATACTAACTTACTAGTTCTATAGTTGATACTAGTAATTTTCCTTTAAAGTGTTATGAATTCCCTCTCAATATGATGAACCTTTTTGGATGAGTAGTTAACGTGCTCACCTTAACCCTTGTCACAAGGGTCCCACAGGTTCGATTTCCGACAGGGCCAACTTTGGATATGAACATTTCATAGTTGGCTCTAGTATGGATCTAGAAAGTATGACCTTTTGGCGGCAGTAACCACCCCCTAACAGAACACCACTGTGAATGACAGCAAGTGTTGTGTTTCAGTGAGTGAGTAAGTACCCAAGAAAGAAGGCGCGGACTTGTTGAAATTAATTACTAAGTATATTACTTATTAATTGTTAATTTTCAGACGAATTTAGAGAACGAAGAAAGCACACCAGATGTATCTTTCTGGCAAGTGATAAGACTGAACTCACCAGAATGGAAGTCTATAACGGCGGCCAGTCTATGCTCTCTACTTAGCGGCTTCGCTTTTCCCCTCCTGGCCGTCATATTAGGAGATTTCATCGGCGTAAGTAAAATATATGACCGATATGACCATGTCATCATCAGTAGAATGTCTCATCAGCCTGTCTGGCGACTTATACATTTAAAAAAAAATCTTTTAATAAAACATATTATCAGTAGTAGGGTAGGGAGTATCATCAGTAGGTATCAGTCATCATCAGTAGGGTGTCTCATCAGCCTGTCTGGCGACTTTTACATTTAAAAAAATATATCTTTTAATAAAACATATTATCAGTAGTAGGGTAGGGTGTCTCATCAGTATCAGTCATCATCAGTAGGGTGTCTCATCAGCCTGCCTGGCGACTTTTACATTTAAAAAATATATCTTTTTATAAAACATATTATCAGTAGTAGGGTAGGGTGTCTCATCAGTATCATCAGTATCAGTCATTATCAGTAGAATGTCTCATCAGCCTGTCTTACGACTTTTACATTTAAGAAAATATATCTTTTAAAAAACATATACTATTATTTTCTACATAAATATTTCTTATACCTATTATATATGTAGGATCAGAGTTATATCTATACACCCTGGAATAGATTGTTTTTTTTTCTGGATTTGACACGCTGAACATAAGAAAGAGTCACTGTTTTATTGTGATTTCAGAGCTTATCCAATCCAAATATAGACGAAGTCAGGGAAGAAGTGATAACATACGCCTACATTTTCCTTGGAATCGGTGTATTTTCCGGCATTACTAACTTTATTACGGTAAGGCATTTTTAGATTTTAAACATCTCAAGCACAATATTATGGTTTATGATATATACGATATATAGTAAGATACAAACGAACTACCTAACCGATTAAAGACAAAATATATTTTAAAAAAACGTACGAGTAACGTATTTTTTTATAAATAAAGAAAAAAAAATTAAAGTATAATATTAATATAGGTATTTAAAAAAAAACATTATTTTAGGTATTCTTCTACGCTATAGCTGGTGAATACTTGACTGAAAGACTGCGAAAGACTATGTTCAGAACGCTTCTTGAACAAGAAGTCGCATATTACGACGACAAAAATAATTCCACAGGAGCTCTCTGTGCTAAATTATCCGGAGAAGCGGCCGCAGTACAAGGGGTAAGATATTATTGCACAATGTTTTGTGTTAAGGGATGATAATTATTTAGAAAAAAAAAATCATGCTTCACCTTAAATGCACTTCCTTTGTCTTCTTTGACAAAAGGAGTTTGAAATTCTCGTTTCTTTGAGATTCTCGTAGGTATAAAATTTTTAATCCCATCGCTACCACATTGGTTTATCCTGTGGAAAAATGTTAGTTTCCTGTGAGATTTTCAAAAAAAAAGAAGAAATACAGCGCGTACAGCTAAGTCGCAGGATCAATTAGTATATAATTACATATTATAAATGGGAAACTTTGTACGTTCACGCAAAAACGTTGAGTGAAATTTGTCACACAGATAGTTTATTAAATCATTACCTCGGTTAACATATAGGACACTTTTTATCCTAAAAAAATGTTGGTTCCTGTGCGATTTTCGAAAAATGAAATACAGTGAGTACGAAAACTACTTGATGTTGTATCATGGGATTAAAGTTACCCCGTATACCACCTTTTTTCTTAACGTTGGGAAATCCTCTTGGATACCCGGAAGTGTAGGGGACACTGCGGGGTTATGCCGGATTCCTACCGGCTAGGTATGAGTAGGTATACCAAATTTCACGTCAATCCAACCCGTGGAAGTGGAAGTGAAATTCCTTCTTCAACTAATATATAGGCTGATGATCTTCAAACGACAACCTAACGACAACGACCTAACCTAACCTAACCTAACAAAACCCATTGTGCATTACTCGCTTGACTGTAAACTGGTACTGATGAGAATAAATAGCCCAGTAGTACCAACCGTAACTACTTATTAATCTGTGGTAGTACCATCAAGTACTACTGGCTGCTCAGTCGGTCTCTCTGGCTCATTCGTTTGGGTGCTACGATTCTATAGACAGACACACAGACACATACATATGGGTTTAAAATTCGTCAGGGGTTAAAATAGTTGTAAATTGTTGCAGGCAACAGGTCAGAGGATAGGAACAGTTCTGCAAGCAATAGGAACATTCAGTTTTTCCCTAATTCTCGCACTCATATACGAGTGGAGGGTTGGTTTGGTGGCGCTTTCTTTTACCCCTATCATTGCGGGTATCCTGTATCAAGAGGGGAAGATGGTTAGTGCCGAGTCTTCGGGCACCGCCAAGACTATGGAGAACAGTTCGAAGGTAATTCAATTATTTTATTAGGTACTTATGGGCTACTTCAAGCGAGGGGTAAACAAATACCTACAGGGTAGGCAGCGCACTAGCACTCCCCTTGGTGTTGCTTGTGATCTTAGGCGGCGGTAACCACCTACCATCAAGTGGGCCGCCAGCCTGTCTGCCACCTTTATAATATATTTAAAAAAAAGGTAAGTCAATAATAGCATAAAAAATAAACGCTTCTGCTCTATGATGAAGGATACACTTCTGCTTTCATTTTTGTATTTCATAATAGCGACCCGCTTGCGCAGGAGTTGAAATTACCAAAAATTCTTTCATAAGCGATGCATTCGTTATAAAATAAATCAATATAGTTGTTCCAAATTTCAGCTTATATATATATATATTTATTGTAATGAGTCGAATTAACTATTTTGGAATTTATTTTTATTTATTTATTTCAAAAGGCTTACCAACTGAAGACATACTTACTTAATCACATAATACAACACTTACAGAAAGGAACATTACAAGTATGAATTTAAATTACAGGAAAGCACAACATTATTAGAGATTAATTAAATTATACCTTATAATTGTTGATAATAAATGAATCGACAAATATTAATTATATCAAAAATATCTAAAATATCTAGAACAACTTACACATTATTATAAATCAATCAATCAACCAAACAGAATGAAATCAAGTCAATAAGGAATAATATTAATTAATTGTTATTTATTTATTTGATGTAGTACACAAACAGAATACAATTATATACATGATTATAAATTACAAGTATATTGATTAATCTAAATTGCACTCCTAAACAGTGTACTTAACATGTTTAACTTAACTACTAATGGTTATTAATACATGTCTTAAGTACTTAATTAGTTCTTAATTAATAACATTTTCTTACTTTCTACTTGAAAATCAGACAATCTATTTTTGGATCGACGTCATACCCGATTTCAATATTATATTGTTATATTCCACAAAAATTCAGATAGCAGTTGAGGCTGTGGGCAATGTGCGTACTGTACAGTCTCTCGGTAGAGAGGAAGCCTTCAGGACTGAATACGGTGTGAAACTTCTGCCGGCTCTGAAGCTCGCCAAAAAGACGGTGCACTGGCGAGGGATTGTCTTCGGTCTTTCGAGAGGACTCTTCAACTTCGTGTATGCAGCGGCCTTGTATTACGGTGGAACTCTGGTCGTCTACCAAAATGTGGACTACTCGTTGATTCTCAAGTGAGTACTTAACGTCTTCCATTCAAATGGTAAATTTGTTTTGTTATAAATTTGTTTTTTTTTATAATGGAAATTATAAAATATTGTCGTGAACTATTTTTTAATTTTAGTTTATACAGTTTAATGCTACAATATTTTTTTATAACTATCACGACTGTTGAATACTTATAAATTTGAATAAAATCAAACTTGTATAAAACTTGTATTTTTTAATTATTATAATAAATGTAATTATATATCAAACTAGCTGGTGCCCACGACTTCGTCCGCGTTGAAAAATATTAAGTAGCCTATTCAGTGTCCCGTACGTCCAAATGTTTATCTACCAAGTTTCATGAAAATCAGTTAATTCGTTTCAGAGTTATGGAGGAACATACATACATACAGAAAAAAATTCTAAAAATCGTCAATTTAGTTTCAGTATCATGTATAGAGCCTATAAACACGATATCTCTGAAAACTTACTTCATGACCGACCCTTACAGATTTATTATTAGTATTGATAATGAAATAACTATAACATAAATTTATAATAATTGATGCGCTCTAAAAAGCAACGTAAAGCAAACGAGTCGGGACATATTAAGTAATGTTTATGAAGACATAACACCAGACTGCATATCCAACCAGCAAATTGGATTTCTTCTTTCTTTCTTTCTTAAGTGCATATCGTTTGCAGGTCAGCTCAGGCGTTGCTGATGGGCTCGGCGTCAGCTGCGCAGGCGTTTGCCTTCGCACCTAACTTCCAGAAGGGAATCAAAGCAGCCGGACGAATAACTGTTCTGTTAAATAGAAAATCCAAAATCACAGACCCAGCTGTGCCTGCTAAAGAAAATTTCGTAAGTATTTTTACTTTCACGCTTTACTTTATACCTAATCTTTAAAAATCCTACTTTATATTTAACGAGAATATGTAATTACGAAGCATCCTCTATTCCGATATACTTATGTTAACAAAGATTACTTATAGCAAAGAAACTTAACAAAGAGTTGAAAGAGGGCTTAAGGTACTTAAACTCAGTGTGATATTGGAAATTTGCGTCTATTTAAAATCCTGCAAATCCATAAAGAGCTTTTTCCCAATACAGATTAGTGGCCTAACCTATATATAAACTTATTAGCCACCCGCTTCACACGGATACAATTTTTTCTGCAAATTATCTATTAAAAACATTCCTCATTTAATACTCTTTCTATTTGTGAAAACCACATGAAAATTCGTTTAGTACTTTTTGAGATTATCGTGAACATACAAACGGCAGACGACGGGACTTTGTTTTATAATATTTAAACATATACATATTAATAATACCAGCTTTTGCATGCGATTTCGTCCGCGTAACTTTATAAAATATAGCCTAAGTATGTTACTAGCTGATAATATAGCTTTCTATATGTGAAAGAATTTTTAAAGTCGACCCAGTAGTTTTTGAGTTTATACAAAGATATAAATCGACGGTTCCTACGTACATACACCATCGAAAATGAGAAATATGCATATTTCACTTTTTTGCTTAAATGGTCCTGATTTTATTGAATTTTTTATAATACTTACTTAAAAACCGTCTATTTATTAATACTTTTGGTAATTTCGTAACGTACATAATCGAATATTAGAATGCATTCTATTATTAAGTCGATTATTAAGTAACTTCAAACTCCTCTACTAAAAAATCGATTTTTTCAAGTTTCGATACTTTACTTAGGGACCGTCGAAATATTAGTTACCTATATATGAAAATTAATATGTTAATTACAGCACGGTAGTGGCGAGGTCGACATTAAGGCAGTGAACTTCAAGTATCCCACAAGACTAATGGTTCAGGTGTTGAGGAACTTCAATCTGGAAATAGAACGCGGAAAGACCATAGCACTGGTCGGCGCAAGTGGTTGCGGAAAGAGTACTGTCATACAATTGCTGGAGCGATACTATGATCCCGATGAAGGTACCGTGGTAAGTAATGGATATCGTCTAAACAGCAAACATAACATGGTAGCTATAGGTTCGTTTTTTATATAAACATTTACAGACAGGCTGACCTGAAGGTCTACTTGAATCCAAGTGGCTACCTTCACCTAAAAACACAAGCAACTTCAGATGGCATGAAAATCGATCTAGTTACCCTTACTAATATATGTGAAAATCTATGTGAAAGTAACTCTGTCTGCCTGTCTATTACCTTCTCACGCCTTAACCACTCAACCGTTAATCATGAAATTTTTCACACACGTTGTCGCGGATATCGGAAAGGAGATAGGATATATTTTTTCATCCAGAAAAAATACTTTTCCCATGGGATCATCTAAAATCAAATAAAAAATTAACGCCTGGCCAAAATCTTATAGCAACAAGAAGTTAAGCGTTATATTGCTTAATTTATTTTTTTAATTTTGAACGCGGACGAAGTCGCGGGCATAAGCTAGTGTACTAATATAATAGAAAGGTAAAAAGGTAGAAAGGTAATAGAAAGGTTATATAAAGGCGAAGAGTTTGTTTGAAAACTCTAACGTCTGAAACTAATAGAAGCGATTAAAACATGAGGAAGGTTTTAGCTATTTATGATCACACTATGACCTTTAGAATTCGAGCAAATAGAAAAGTACCTACTTATATAAATATTGTTACTCTACGTCTTCAATAAAATGTTTTTCTGATACAAATTTGTTGTTCTAGTCTCAAGATGGAATTCCAATAACAAAACTGCGTCTTGCGGACATGAGGCAGTCCATTGGGTTCGTTCAGCAAGAGCCTGTATTGTTCGACATGACCATCGCAGAGAACATAGCCTATGGCATTAATTCGCGAACGCCATCTATGGACGAAATTATGGCAATCGCAAAACAGGCCAACATACACAACTTTGTCGTTTCTTTGCCAAACGTGAGTATTAATTACATAGTACCTACCTACAAAAATACTAATATTACAAAGAGGTATGTAAGTTTGTAAATTTGAAAATGAATAATTTCCAGAACTATTGATCCAATTTGAAGAATTCCTTAATTTATACTTAAAATGGACGTTAAATTAGACTATCTATACTATATCTATAGGTATATACAGGGTGTGGCCTGTAATAAGAGCAATAAATACAAACGATGATTCTATAGAGTATACGCAGTTACCTTAACCTAATCATAATGCTCCAAAGTGCTTATACTCAGAGATATAGCAATTCAAAGTTACAATACATAATCAATGAATTTCATGATCGCTAAATTGTCGGTTATCAGTCGTTAGATGTCTTGGTACAGGGTACTGGGGCAAGAACGATCGTAAATGTCAATGTCAAGTACTCTGACTGGACACATTATGTCTGTAGTAGTACATTGCTGGCTCGATTAATTTTGTTAGAAAATAACAGTAAATTTGTTTTTCATTTTAACTAAGTAATTGAAACCATTTGGAATTAATTACTGATTCGTTAAAGGGTCTATATTTTAATTTATTGCTCTTATTAAAGGCCACACCCCGTATAAAATTCTCGTGTCATAGTCACAGCTGCTTAGGTAAATCGCAAAACCCTAGTATTTAGGTAATAGAAAGCACACATGACCTAATTTATTCTGTCACTGAAATAATATTACCACTTTACGTTACAGGGCTATGAGACAAACATCGGTTCAAAGGGCACTCAGTTGTCAGGAGGTCAGAAACAGCGTGTGGCCATCGCTAGGGCCTTGATAAGGCATCCGAAAATGTTATTGTTGGACGAAGCAACCAGTGCACTCGACACAGAGAGTGAACAAGTAAAATTATATTCTTAATTCTTCAAGATTCAAGACCCTCGAGCGATCTGGTACTTTGGCCATACCATTCGCGGAGATTCTTGAGCCAAGAAGTGCGTCGTCTGCCTTGTATTTTCCCCTGCATGATCAGCTGCAGGAGATTATACTTCTCGTCGCGCATGATATGTCCAAAGTATACCAGTTTTCTGACTTTTATGGTTTTCAAAACCTTAGTTGTTGAACATTAATTAAATTGTAGCTCTTGTCAAAATATGCACTAGACACAGAGAGGAAACAAAATACTTATAATATTGTGTTCTTAATGAGAGGGAACAAAGTATGATTAAGTATACAGTAATACCCCGGACTTACGCGATAGGTGGGTCCGAGCGATTGCCGTGTAAGTCGAATTCGCGTAAGTTGGGGTTCAACTTTGCATATAAATACATTTAAAGTATGTTTAATCGGGACCAGAGTCTAAAGAAAACAATAATTCAGAAGAAAAATGTTTAATAAAATGTAAGATAATAAAACAATTTACATTGTTATGAATAAAGTAACCTAAACCGAAGTTATTTTGATGTCGAAGGCTTCAGATATTCTAACAATGTTGCCTGACGAGTTAAGTTTTTCTTCTTCTCACGCAAAATTTCCTCGTAGCATACCAGTAATTTTTTTATTCCCCGTTTTGTAGTAGAAACGCGTTCTTCATTAGAATGTATCTTTTCTAAAATTTGTAACCCCTCTTCAATTGAATTGAGGCCTTCTGTTAAGTTTGCAATTGTCATTTGATTTTCCGATTCAACTGGGTCTAGCGAATCAGTTTGTTCAATGTCTTGCTCATGCTTACGCATTTCTATAAGCTCGTAAATTGTTAGCTCTTGATTGTGTGAATCTAGCAATTCTTGAACGTCATCATCATCGACCTCTAAATTTAATTGTTTGGCGATATCGACCACTTCTTCTATTATGCTATCGATTTGTTCAGGATCTGACACTGATTCTCCTTGGGTTTCAGTAGTGAAAAAAAATGGACACAGTTTTTTCCAGACGCCATTCAAAGTTTTTTGTGAAACCTCATTCCAAGATTGTCCAATAATTCTTATAGCATCTAAAACATTGAATTGCTTCCAAAAGTCTTTGACAGAAAGCTCATTGTTTTGTCTCATAGCTTCATGTAGATGTGCAAATGATCGCCTTGTGTAGTAAGCTTTAAATGTTTTAATGACTCCCTGGTCCATTGGTTGAAGCAAGCTGGTGCCGAAAAACCGCGTATCTCCGAATTCGCGTAAAACGGGGTAGCGTAAGTCGGGGTATTACTGTATCCTTAATTAGCTTGTGTGAGCGACTTAGTTCGTTGAAAAAGCAAGTATATGAGTAATATAACGTCCACCACCACGCGACGTCGCGTTATATGTCAATTAACGTGTTAAAAACTACAATGGTTTGTTGTTACTTAGGTGGTGCAAGAAGCCCTGGACAAGGCTAAGGCCGGCCGCACATGCGTAATGATTGCGCATCGGTTGAGCACCGTTCGCGACGCCGACCACATTTGCGTCGTAAGTGACGGACGAGTAGCGGAAAGGGGCACCCATCAACAGCTCATGCAGTTCAATGGGATATATTACAATTTAAACAGGAGAGGATACACTTAATATTGTCTTTCAGTTTTAACGAGCCTCTAGACATCGCATTCTATTGTCAATCTCTAAAGTGTAAAAAATGACAATAGTTAAAGTAAATAATTTGAATGAAATTAAGAAAATCTTCTATTGAGACTCATATTTCTGTCAAATAGCCCAACTTTTTGCGCGACCCACTTTTTGGCGAACAATGGGTTTCTCTTGAGGTTCTCTTAAGGTGATACGGGACCTCAAAAAAAAAAAAGTACGTAAATTCAAAAGCCTACAATAACAACATTCATCGCATTTTTATTAAATATGAGGTAAAAATAAATTATTTATTAGTTGCTCTCGACGATCATGTGTTTGTTCTAATTGATATATAAATACTCTTAATTTATTTTTGGAAATATTTTTTCAAACTTGTTAAGACAATATAAAAAAAAAACTTATTAAAATTTAATTAGATTGCTGAATAGTGCATTGTTTAGAGGATTTGTAAAATTTAGTTTATTATAATTATAATTGGCCTTATTAAATTTAGTATTATTAATATCTAATTGAAACAAAGAAACGAGTAATATAATGTGTAAAGATTTAAAACAAAGGAAATATATACATAGTAACATATTATTGAATATTGATATAGTCCGGTTGCTGAACAGGAAGAATTTCGTACAATGACCTATGTACTTAGCTACTGACAGCGGTCACAAACTTTTTGTATAAAGTGCGGATGTATATAAAATAGTTAAAATCGTTACTGATGATTTTAATAATTTAGAACATGATCACACCCATGTTCTAAATATAAAATTTTCAGAAAATTGATCCAAATATAAATCATTTCGACTTTTGTTATTAACAAAACAACTTTGACCTTGACTCATGTGTACAATAACAGACCTCACTTTCGCAGATAAAAAGGTTTGCAATCCCTTAAAACTTCGGTCATTACATCTGTGCAAGCGCGAAGGTAATATATTTACACACGAGCGACAGAGACAGGTGATAACAGGCTAATGTACATACGAAATTCTCTCTGCTCCGCGACCGCGCTTTACACTGGAATGCAGATCACTCTCTCAAATGCGCGCTCGCCTGTGAATTGTGCCATGGGAGCAGATTGAATTGGTTGAATCATTGAAATAATCTTGCTTTTAATGACATCACAGGATGTGTCAAATTGACTTGATACGTTGTATTGGTGATTTTTATGAGATTCACGTACTTGCCATTTTATTAATTTAGGTATTTATGTATATTTTGATTTAAAAAAAAATTTAAGCATAAATAATTTAAACAAAATAAGGAATGCATAGTTAAATAATACACCTAGGTTTAAAGAATAAAAAATATATTTTCAGAAACATTTTTAAACAGATTATAATTTAAGATCCTAGGTACCATGTTTTTTTTTGTTGTTAAATTAAGTTTATATTTAAATGTTAGGTAATTATACAAAGTCATTTTATAATGATAAAGCATTTAAAAAATATATTTGTTGTATATTTTATACCACAATGGAATACCTGCTCGATCACCTGAAATTCAATCTTGAAATGTACGGTGTCAATGTAGACCTGTATTGAGTTTGTCAAACCAAACGGACTTTGGTTACAGCAGTGGAGATAAAAGAATTAAGAGAAAGAAAGAAAACTGAAAGAAGCACTTGAGAAGTTTTTTTTAATGTTAAGGTCGGAAGACAGGGCTAATGGTCCCCTTGATGGTAGGTGGCTGTCCAATGACTGCGAAACCTAGGGCGGACCATAGGCAATTTTTCTAACATGATGGACGGTAGATTTACAATGACATTTTATAGAAATGTAAATAAATTATGAGAAATGTAATCTCATCCTTTCACAAGTTCATTATTTTTTCTAGTTGTAAAGATTCCTAATTCTTAAGATGCTTACCTAACTTTGGAAATGAACTTTTCAAAGTTGTGTGTTCTTGTGTGGATGCAGTAACCAAACTCTTACAAATGACCACTGTGAAATAACAGCATGTGTGCTGTTGTGTTTCGGTGAGTGATTAAGGGATGCCAGAGCCCATAGTCCTATCCCTTCTTATTCCTTTATTTTAAAACCATAGCCCATTGCATAGCTCGCAGAGTGAATTTGACCTGCATACCAGTCCTGCCGTGAGGCCACGTTTCGGCACCATACTGGCAGAACACATTGATTATTATTAGACACTGCAGTAGTGGTGAGAACAGATGACATAGATCCCCGAATGCAGCCCAACCCAGCTGGATTCTCTTGTTAACCTCTTTGTTTAAGCTCTGCCTAACTGGATCGTTATGAATACGAAAAAATAAGTAAATCAGTAAAATTTTAATTAAATAAAGATAGGTTTCACAAAATTATGACTTATTCGTTTTCTTCATTAAACTTAATAATAATCTTGTATCATTCGTTTCCGTTTTTCGACGTTTCTTGCGCTTCTCCACTGGTTTTGGCTTGCTTCGTTTTTCTGTTTGTGTCTTGATTTCTGATTTCTCTGCAGATTTCTTCTTAATTATATCCTTGGCGGTGACTTTCTTAATTAAGTTTGTAACATCACTCCCTTGCGAGACGGCCTCTTTGATTAAAACTTGTTTTTGAAAAGTAACTTTCTTGTCTGCGTTCAATTTCTTCTTTAGCATTTTGTTAGAGACATTTCCGGCAGCAACGGCTTTCTGGCTTTTAGCTATGCCTTTCTTAAGGGCTTTAAACTTGTTCTTGCCAAATTTCGCCATAGTTTAACGAATATTTCAACTCAAATCAAGGAAATGCTATAAAAATTCCACTCTTCCAGTTAACAGTAATAATCATAAATCCTATTATTTATTTATTTCTTTTTTCAGCTCACAGAATTTAAGATGTAAATACAATAATAAAAAACATAACCTAAAACATGGACATCAATGTTTTGATTTGGTTTTATTATAGGGTAATAAAATAAATTGTCAATGTTACACTGACAGTTCATTTGACAGTGACTCATGTTGAGCTTCAATGTTAAATAATTTGAATTATTTTCGGCCAAATGTGGCGGGAAATTCAATTAGCGTATTTTCAACTATTGTTCCCAAAGGATATAAAATACGTTTTGTGATCAGTTTTTTTAAAATCTGACAAGGGTACCTAACTACCTATATCATTCTGCGCAAATATCCATTTTACTGAAACCATATAGGTCTATTCCCTCTCCCCCCCTAGGTGGGCCATGACCTTGTCGTGGTGGGGGGGCTTACCCTCGCCAGTTCTTGGCGAGGGGACCAAGAAGGCCCACACCGTGCGCTCCGAGCGGGCTTGCGACACCAAGCTCGTGGCGGAGCGCACAGCTGAGGTTCCCCTGGCGGCCGGCTACCGCCAGGGTTTTTGTGGAGTTCAGGGGAACAGGGAGGCCCTTAGGGTGGCTCCTGGTCCCCTGCTCATTTTGGTGGTTGGGCGGTACTTGTTCCGCCCACACTGGAGGTGGGGGAGCCAATGAACATCATGGTGTCCATTGAGTCCCCCATTAACATCTTGCAGACGGCCGGGCAGGAGAAGGCGGGCACCAGCCCGTCTTCAAATGTCCTCGGGGATCTGCGCACACAGTTGCTAGCTGTGTGCCTGCACGGGTCCCCTCCGTCTAGGGATTGCTCGGGTGTCTCCGGGCAATCCCCCTGTTGGCGTCAGCCTAGCCAGCACTCCCCACTTATGGGCAAGGAGACACCGGGGAGTTTTAGTGGGTAGGGGCCAGTTCTGCCTGCTACGTGAGCACGCGGAGTATGCTGGTCGACCCCCACATACCCCTGTCGCCTAGCAATCGGCAGGGGATCAATAAAAGGATTTCTCCTCGATAAAAAAAAAAGGTCTATTCCCTCTGGTTCAATTAGGAGTTCAATGTTTCAGTAGTTCGATTAGGTACATTAATTCATTGAACTATCGAAAAAGTAGCAGTAGTTAAATTGATATATTTATAATTAATTAAGTAAACATGACCTCAAAATATTATCTTTTTTAAAGTTGATCCTGCCAGGAATCGATCCCTAAACCTAGAACATAGTGTTATTGTTATAATTGTATTGAATTCAACTCTTCATATATAATGTGGGATCCGTGTATTGTTAAATAAAATATTATATTTAGATATGCACATCATCTTCTTTATTTTTCACTCAATTTAATACATTATAAATTTAATAACAAAAGGTATACAAAATATAACTGAACTCATAAAATTATTCTGACTATTCTATCTCATTAAAAATCCAAACATAAACTCCCAACTAAATTTTTCATGTCAATCAACAACCTTTTTCTTTTTCGAAAAAAAAACACTATTTAACTGTGTCATGAAGCTTCAAAACAAATGACACGTCAGAATGCTTAAAATAAATTAAATTTTTACTAAACATTTTTACAATGAATCCTTGTTACATTTCTTCCGTGCATATTTTTATTTCATTTTTAAATTTCTTGCAAAAACCATGCAAAAACATTTTATTTATATTAAATTTTAATTTATAAGTATAACAGCTGGAAATGAGCTGGACGTATAAATTAATTTATAATAATTAGTTTGGCCAAATAATTCATATTTCCCAATATTATCTCTCAATTTATCTTCTAGGCCCACTGCAATTTAGATGTTGTGTTTTAAAAATAAAATAAAAGGCAAAGTTACTTCAATAAATTTATTATTGTCATTTTTTTATCATCGATTGAACAGCTTTTTAACTGACATTGACATTTTTTTTTACTATAATTCTTCATTTATTACATTTAATACACAAACTTACAATTTTATACTAAAAAAAACTGTAGGTACCTACTTAAATATCCCTTAACTCTTTATTAAATGACGTAAAACGGTAGTTTATAATCTTAAATTGGAATGTTCGGTATGAATCATGTTCATATTTACAAAACCTAAAGCATAAAAAAGTAAAAAAGATTATAATACTATTTTCAAACTTACAATACATAGAGCAAAGAATCGCCACACCGCCTGCTACCAGAGATGGCACAATCAACGCTTTCGATACAAATCGGCTTACGCATTATTGAGGTTTTGTGTTCCAAGACAATCTCGGCTTGCATTTTTTTTTTAAAGCAAAGCATTGCATTTAACTATTTACTTGTGATATTATGATACACCAGAATTTCGCTTTATTCACGTTTTTGCTTAGATTATTACACCAAATCATAGCATAATGCGGAATTTCTATCGCTTTTTGGATAAATATGTTCCTTCCACAACGACCAAATGGAAACTGGCGGGATGAATTGCGCTCAGCGCAATTGCGCGACACGAATATTGATATTATTACTGATTACTGCCGTCTCTAGTACCGGACGGTGCGCCGATTCTTTGCTGTGTGTTTTACAACACAAAGAATCATTCGAGTAACTTATTCTAAATAGAATTCCGAAGTAGAAATAGAACAAAACAGCCAAAACGTTATAGTGATTAATCCTATTTTGATATTTATTTTCAAAAATTAATACGCTTTTACAAATGTTAATTTGTTTTGCAAGACTGACAAGTTAAGTTAATTAGCTATTTTTATTTTATAAATTTTGTAGCAAACAGCCTTAAAAATAATTTTATTTTTTGGCAATTAAATTGGTAATAAAATGTTAATAAACGAAAAAAGAGAAAAGTTCCTTCGTTAACAGATGGCGCCTCCATTTCATGATTTTATTAAACTCATTATTAAACTGGATTAGGTATGTAATGAACCTATTTTTTAAAAAATTGCTTAAAAAATATGCCACATATTTAAATTGTCGACACATATTGTCGAAAGGAAACAATTAAAAAAGAAACTAAAAGTGTCTAAAATTAAAAGTCTAAAAGCTTTGAGCTTTTTGTTGTATACAACATTATTTTAATGCTTATTTTCTACAATTATAATAAGAATATAAATGCATATATGTACTAAGAATACATTAAAATGAAGTTTATAATATTTATAAACTTAGTGGTACCGAGACTATTTTTGGTCGCAACATTCCTTACTGAACAACTAAAGAATTAATATGTGTGGAAGATTTTATCACTATTGTACCTATAACACCCACAAATTTCTAATGGCCGCCATTTTGGTGACGTAATCTCATGACAGTTGGCAACACTGGCCGGCGAATTCAATCAGTGTTGCAGTGTATGTTAATGTGACAGACAAGGTTCTTGCGAGTTAGCGATATGGGGGGGGGGGGGGGATCATAAGACGAATATTTTTTAAAGGTTTTTTAAATCATGATATTTTTTTTAATTACTCATACTTGGATACCGTAATATTTATTTTACTTTACATACTTTACCTATATGTGTTGTTTGAGCCGACATAACTGTATAAAGGTACATAAAGATCTTGTATACTTTAATTCGTTTTATATTCACTTACTATAGCTGAACTAACCCGCTGTGGGGGCGCGCGAAGTGTGCTTGGTTATTGTAACGTCTAAATAAAATTTTGACCTACACCAAGTTTTCTCTTAGCGTAGCGTAAACCACTGTAGAAATCACACTTTACTAGGCCCCCGACACTGCTTATATTGGTCTTAGGTCGTAAACTATTTTTTATACCCCTAAGTGATAAGGGTGGCCAACCCCAAAATTTTTATTTTTTATTTTTTGGCAAAACCGTTTGCCGGGTCAGCTAGTAAATATAAATAATATTAGCCTAAGTTACTCCTTATAACACCAGCTATTTGCCAGTGAAAGTCCCATCAAAATCGGCGTAACCGTTTCGGAGATTAGCCGTCACAAACAGACAATAAAAATTATAATTGATTTTTTTGCTACCGGTACCATTTACGAGTATACTTTTTGATATAAATTAATTAAAAATCAATTATTTAAACTTTACAAATAGATATTTCAATCTTATTTGTTAGTATTTTTACTTAAAGCCATAATAAAATCTCAATCAAGATATTTTTTTATCTTCTTCTGTCTTACTAGTAAATAAAAAAAGAAGCCTATGTCTAGCAATAGACGTCCTACGACTGAGATTATGTTGTAGGTATATTATAGAAACCTTTTAAACACGCCAGACATTCTATCATTCGTAACTATTAGGTTTAAATAGAAAATTTACAATTTCTATTTTTTTTTCTCTCGTGAAAAACCTTTACAACAATCAACAACATATTATATCTATGTGTAAATAGACATTTACAAAACATTCCGCTTTTTTTGTAGCATTTTTCGATATCATTACAAATATGGCAATAATATATTCTTATGTAGAATATACGATATTAGATACGACATATGAAATTACATACAATATATCTTCTTTATAAGATATACATATTATAATCGGATATGAGAGCGTGCGATGATATTGTTTTCCATATGTTTACTGTAACAATAAAATATGGTGATTTAGTATGAAAAAATATTTTTTTGGAGTTTACTCCTTAAGAATCGATTTTCATATTATTATATATAAGCCCAGGGTATGAAAATTTATAGGAGTAAAATCAAATGTCACATGTTACACGTTACGCGTTACAGTAGGCTACAATATACTTCAATACATATTAATACAATATAGTTAATACATATAATATATCCATTGATATTTATTTGTGAATTAAGAAAATTAACAAACTAATAAAGCTAACAACGTGCATTCATTTACCCTCATTTACTAATCTATGTATTTTATAATCGTTCGTAAGGAGTAAACTCCAGTCGTGCGTCGGAGCTGACACACACATTTTTTTATATTAAAGGATGGTAGACAGGCTGACGGTCCACTTTATGGTAGACAAGCAACACTGTCAACTACAGTAGGATTAAGGCTAAGGTATAGAAAGGGATAGGGAAAATGGGCGTTGGCATTTCCTACTCGCTCATCGAAAAACAAGATGATGGTCTTTTGTAAGGGGGTGGTTACTGCCGCCAGACGGGTTGCTCAAATGACTGCGAAACGCAGTGTACCCTCCTACTACTTGACAGAATTAGACCATAGCCAAGTATGAGTTTAAAAATTACTGGTCAGATTTTAAAAAATTCTTGCACCTATGGAAAGCTATATTATCAGCTAGTAACAAAGGCTATATTTTATAAAGGCACATGGACGAAGTCGCGTGCGACAGCTAGTTAGTACTTTTTTTCTCTTCATAATATCAAATATTAGCTGTTATATATTTTTAATTTTTCAACGCGGACGAAGTCGGCGGCACCTGCTAGTGTAATATACTCGTAAATGAAATAAAATACTTTAGGTTAGGTTACCTACCTTCATTTTTGGTCGTACTGCCAGAGTCAACTTTTGTATGAGGTGAGTTGCAGACGCTGGAACAATAAATAGATAAATTAATAAATAAATCAATCAATACATATAATGAAATCGTAAACGAGCCGTGTCTGTACATTTAATATTAAAAAAAAAAACAATATTTGTATCTATAATTGCTTTTATTTTACTTATACGGAACTGTCTAGATCAGGGTTCCCCAAACTATTTTGGACAAGTGACCCCTTTTCAACAATGAACTGTTACCTCAGACCCCCATGGTCAAATTACCTACTTTTAAGACCAACCCCCTTATTCATAATGGTCCGCTAACTTAAAGCAGCTATCTATCTTAGTCTATCTTTAGTTTTTTCCTATTGGTACAAAATACCTAGGTACTAAGGTGCCAATTAGAAAACTTTGCACTTGGTTAAGTGAGTGAAGTTGATTTCATTTTCTCGTCAAAATTTAACAAAATAAAAAGACAATCCAATTCAGTAAATATCAAGTTTAATTTATAATTATTACAAATTAATACATAAAGCATCTTAAGTTGGTAGGAAATTATATTTTAAAAACTATTAATTCGCAAAGAGAAAATAAAACATTCAGTGCGATGGATGAACCTGGTGACTATCTACCAATCTAGCTACATCCGGTTCAATATTAGTGAGTTGTAGCCTTAAATCTCCACGTTCGTTGATTTTCAAACGGTTTCTTTGTTTTGTCAAAATGTTTGTTACCACACTGAAGCTTTTTTCAACTAGATATGATGATGGAAAAGCGATAAGGTATTTTTCAGCAATGTTCCACAATGTAGGATACTGTGTTTCAATTTTGCGTTGCAACCAGAACTTCTGATAGCCTTGGTTGAACTTTTGCTTAAGCTCTTCGTCTGTGCTGATGGTAATCAACTCTTCTTGCATTATCACATTGGCTTCTTCTATGGCTGTGGTGTTATACGGATTTATTATCCATTGAGGAATTTGTAAATTTAAAAGATCATCAAACCTCTCCGTAAAATCCTTGTGTAATGCGTCCAAGTGAGTAACATATAATAAAATGTCATCATCTTGAAGCATTTTTGGTAATTTTGACAAATGCGGAAACTGCGAATATTCTTTTCTGCCTAAATTTTGTTTATAAAGAACTAGTTTACCCACGAAGGCCGATATTATTGATTTTGTTTTAATCAAGTTAAGATCATCACCCTGTAGTTGCAAATTAACTTTGTTGAACATTCCAAAGATATCAGTCAAGTAATAAATATCTGTTTTACAATTGTTCAGATTTTCTTTCAAATTCGGATCTTTTTCTTGTAAAAACTCCAACACAGATTCAAAAAGGGCTGAAAATCTTTCTAAGCAAGAGCCTCTTGATAGCCAGCGAACTTCAGTGTGCAGAAGTAACCGAGTAAAGACTTCGTCGTTTTCGTCACATAGTTGAGCAAATAACCGAGAGTTCAAAGAATTGCTTCGAATCTTGTTGATAGCATTTATTACATATTGTAAAGACTTATGCAATCTAGGACTCAGCTTTTTTGCTGCTAAATGCTGCCTGTGAATCACACAGTGAATAACCAGTACATCAGGCAGTTGTCGCTTTAAGTGAGCTATAAAGCCACGATGACGACCAACCATAGACGGTGCACCATCAGTCGCAACAGAAACAATATTCTTCCATGGAATAGCTTTATCAGTAAAAAAATGTTCCACGGCCTGAAAAATCGATTCTCCTCTAGTATCAGTCTCTAAATATGCAGCAAAAATCAGTTCTTGGCACATATTTTCATCTTTGATAAATCGAACATATCCTAACAATAGAGCTTCATTGCCGGGTAATGTAGACTCGTCCAACTGGAGAGAGAATCTGCGGGTCTGTAAGAACTTGCATAAAATGTTTTCCACATCGCGTCCCATCTCATCTATGCGTCTCTGAACGGTGTTGTTGCTCAAAGGTATTCTCTTTAAAATATCATGTGCGGGTTTGTGCAATACATTGTTAAGGACCTCCGCAATGGCTGGTAAGATAAGCTGCTCTCCAATTGTATGGGGTTTCCCCGACTTCGCTATTAGTAAAGATATATTATAGGACGCTCGTAAACCATCATTGTCTCGAATAGATGATGACGCAAACATCGATCCTATGGATGGCCTTTTGTCTAGTTTTTCTTTCAGTGCTTGAAAATATGACAAGGGCTTACTTTTTTTGTTAGCATGTACTCTTGATAAGTGGTCATCCATTTTTGAAGGCTTCATGGCATCGTTACTAAATACTTTTTCACATATGAGACACATCGGGAAGTGTTGATTTGATGGAGATGCAATAAATCCGAACTTCAAGTAGTCCAAACTGTATTGTCTGCATTTTTTTTTCGTGTCCGCCATCATAAAACTTTCAGTAATTCTGCAAACAAAAAAATAAGGAACCTAAATAAAAAACAATAATAAACTGTTAAATTTGCACACTATCTTATTTTTATCACACTCAGTTAATGGATTCTTGTTAAGTATTACTGACTTACTCTTTGATAAACTTTGATACCTATATTGGGAAGTAACTACAGTAGGTAATTAGGTATAGAAACTTCGTATTAGGTAATTAGGTAGAATAAGAACGAAAACCAAAGACTTAAGTGTTAGTAATTTTTACAAATACAATTATACATACCTATTTAAAATATGTTGTATGTTGTGTTTAACACTTTTTCAGTCACTTTACTTCACTTAATTTAGCTTTGTAATAAGTTTGTAATCTCTTGAAATAAATGAGTACTTAGCTATATGAGTTTTTATCGTTCAAGCTCCAACGAATTTCAAAACGCAAATGAACTTTCAACCTAAATGCAAGCTCGTTAAATAGTAAAATATCAGGAACATGTTTGGACTTGATCATGAATTCGTTCGTCTTAATTCGCGTAAAGCCGCTATCACACTATTCAATTTGAACGATTCCAATTTAGGAAATCGGAAGGTGTGATCGCAGTTAGAACAGATTGGATTCAATTAAGAGTTTATCCATTTTCAACTCTATATCTTCGATTTAGAAATCAATTTAGCGTAGTGTGATCACGAGCTCACTACTTAGATTCCTAAATAGGAATCGTTCAAATTGAATAGTGTGATAAGCACTTTATCGTCAAATAGAGAGCAAGTCAAAACGCCGCTGAAAGACGTACGCTCCAACTCAATCTTGCACAAACTTGTCCACATAGACTTGCCGAGTTTTTCATCTTGTACGAACTTGAAACTTTACATTCCTGGAACATTATTTCCTACAAAAATATTAATTATTCTTAGTACACGTAACACAACATAAACAATACAGTAACTACCTACTTACCTATCTTGAAAGTTTTAAATAAGAACTTGTGTTAATATAATAGGGGTCGATTTTTAGACCTCGTCGACCCCCAAAATCACTTTTCGTTTATGTCGACCCCTAGGAAACCGATATCGACCCCAAGGGGTCGATATCGACCACTTTGGGAATCCCTGGTCTAGATAGAATAATATAATGTATAAAAAGTAAACATAAGGGTTCAGTTGCCTGAAAATAAAATAATTTTAATTTTTGACTTTTAATTTTTTAATTTTTAATTTTAATATCTAATTTTTAATTTTAATTTTTTAATTTTATTTGTTTAATTTATTTTTTTAATTTTAATAATTTAATTTAATTTTTTTTATAATACCTATGCAACTTGTCAATCTCTATGGAATTGAGGTCCCTAATTAATCTTACTATGCTCGGCAGCGCATTCGCACCACCTGTTGCGTTGCTGGTTTTATAGGCGACGGTAGCCACCTACCATCAAGTGGACCGTCAGCCTGTCTGTCGATATTAACATAAATACTGACTGGTGATGGAATTGAGGCCTCGTATCCTGGTGCGTGGCTCCAACAGTAGAAGGTAGATCGGCACCGCCGTCAGGATCATGAGACAGCCGACGCCAGTCTCAGCAGGCGAAGCCACAGCCGGCACAGCCACCACAAGGATAGTGCAGATTATGTACACGACTGTACAAGTCAATAAATAATGCTTTACATAACTATATAAATAATCGTTCGTTTACGATAAATGTTAAATCAAACATGATAACTCGCCAGTTCAAGCCAAACGAAAGCCACGTACACCTAAGCCGTTATCGGCCGATCTTTACTCGGGCGTCTTCGGCCAAACTCGGCCGATCAAACCAAACGTATGTAAAAGAAAGGGAGCGCGTACACTACTACAACCGCCATCGTCCGAAGACGCCCGATGACGGCCGATCAACCGACGAGTCTGAACTTGTTGGGATTTCTCGCCAGTCTGCCGCCGTCTACATTCTAAAATATTCAAAGAACTTGATGGGTTGTAATTTTAATTCTTCAAAGAGGTGGTGGTATTCACCCAGTTGTTTTCTGTTTATAAATATTTCATTAACCCACACACGCCGATGTCGCTTACGTTGACGTAGACGAATTAAATTGAGGTACGAATTTTCTAAAACATACATTTCTTCGAATTCCTCCATTTTAAAAACGCGTCTTCACTCTGTTAAGCCTCACAGTCAACTACAGAAGACCGGCAAAGTCCAATGTTGGCACACAGTGTACCGTGTAACCGGTTCTGGTGTAAGCACATGCACGTCCGAGTAGTTCTGTCCGCCATCGGCCGACAAAATCGGTTTTGGTGTACGCTAAGCTTTATCCTCAGTTCTATAGTTTGAACTTTGAGCGATTGAATGAAACTGAGACCACTGGACTCCGTTAATAAGAACCATGCGCGTGTATTTTTTGCGTCTATCTACGACTTTAACTTTAGCATAATTTTTAAAAGTGATAAATTTAAGTACTTACTCGGGAAAATCAGGTTCACTTTTATAGGTCTATCCAAATCAGGCTTAGTATACCTAAGCACTGGTAGACAAACTACGGCCGCGCCTATACTCAACTGCAATTTAAAAAAAACTTATTTTAGATACACAATATATTTACATATATTTATATCTGTACATACTTCTTATTATAAAATATAATATCACTTCCCAATTCCTTATCCTTAATCCCGCTATAGTTGGCATCATAGCATAAAAAATATATGTTTTGTTGTTAACGCGACTTGTTTACGATTTTATTATATATACAAATTATTGTAGTTATTTTTGGTAAATTTGTCAAAACCAGCAAACTTTTTTATCTCTTATTGCAGTAATTTACACGCATTAATTAAATATAATAAATTAACAATTAACTGTTTTTGTATTTCAAACAATTAAATTACAATGGCCATAATTTATCGTTTTTTTTTTAGTTATAAATTCGCCTCGCACATTTTACTTTCCACTAAGGGCCTCTTTCACCAACTACAAGTAAAGTGTTGATTAGTTACTTTTCAAGTGACGCTAATTGGTGAACCAATGTTATGACTATATCTTGTTTCAATTTCACTGAAATTACCCTTGAGTAATGCTACTCGAAGATGGTGAAACTCGTACGCTTTCTTACCGGTGACTTTAAATGGCGGTTAGCCTACTTGACACTTTACTTAGAGATGGTGAAAGAGGCCCTAAGACTAGTAAGCGAGTAGAAAACTACTCACCCAAGTAGCGAATCCGACGTAGTTGATGAGGGCATAAATGTCAGAGACGGTAAGGTAGAGGAGCGACAAGAGCGCCACAGCGAGTACGGCCGGCGCCGGAGTCGCTCTCGCGCTCACCATCGTCAACATCTCTGGCATCTGCCCTTGGGCGGCGCCAGCGTAGAACAGTCTGGTGCATACAATAAAATTGCAGCGTAAAACAGTCTGGTGCATACAATAAAATTGCAGCGTAGAACAGTCTGGTGCATACAATAAAATTGCAGCGTAAAAAAGTCCAGTCTGGTACATACAATAAAATTGCAACGTAAAACAGTCCAGTCTGGTACATACAATAAAATTGCAGCGTAAAACAGTCCAGTCTGGTACATACAATAAAATTGCAGCGTAAAACAGTCCAGTCTGGTACATACAATAAAATTGCAGCGTAAACAGTCTGGTGCATACAATAAAATTGCAGCGTAAAACAGTCCAGTCTGGTACATACAATAAAATTGCAGCGTAAAACAGTCCAGTCTGGTACATACAATAAAATTGCAGCGTGAAACAGTCCAGTCTGGTATATACAATAAAATTGCAGCGTAAAACAGTCTGGTGCATACAATAAAATTGCAGCGTAAAACAGTCCAGTCTGGTATATACAATAAAATTGCAGCGTAAAACAGTCCAGTCTGGTACATACAATAAAATTGCAGCGTAAAACAGTCTGGTGCATACAATAAAATTGCAGCGTAGAACAGTCTGATGCATACAATAAAATTGCAGGGTAGAACAGTCTGGTGCATACAATAAAATTGTATGGCCATTCATCGGACAAAGTATTATAACAAGCTATAGTTAAAATTATTATATACTAACCCCCGATTTTCTATTGAGCCCAAACACGCTATATCTGCTGTAAGTTGCTGAGGATTTGGGTATCCCGCAGTTTACTCGATGCTACAGAATCAGGTCAAGGTAACCGTTTCATGGAAATACCCCCCAAGTAACAGTATACCAAACACGTCAATCGAACATGTGGAAGTTAGTGAAGTCCCTTCGTCAAATAGGAAATGAGCTGTGATGGTCTTCAAACAGACAGCCTATTGATAGGTAAATTTTTAAAAAGTGACAGCCAACCAAAGAGAATCAACCCTTATCTTCTAACCTATCTAACTCTTAAAAACCTCTTTAAAAAATTATATTAAACATATTCATGTTAAACTAAATTCTCTAGAATATTTTGTCTTTTTGAACATTTTTGTACAATTTGAGGAATTTTTTAAAATGTTTTTCCACCCCTTCTAGAAGTTGGATTATAAAATTCCTTTCACTCATCGATATTACATATATCCTAGAAACTATCAAAAATTACCCTTAGGGATTCATATTTTAATTTGATAGTAAATTTTCCTGGACTAAAAAACACATTTACTCTTTCGGCAACATTCAACCTGTCAGTTGAACTGTAACTAGAAATGAGATTTTGTACAATATAGTATTGTTTAAATATTGACCTAGTTACGTTAGGCTAAGTATTTATTTTTCTTGGCCTAAGGTAATATAATAATTATAATATAATTGAAATTGCAGTCCAGATACATACCGTGATGACGTGAGCAAGACTCCATTGACGGCCCCGAAAGTGGAAGCAGCCACGAATAGAGGAATCGAAAGAGCGAACCATCCGAATAAACGCTCAGCAAACGTCACCGCCACCGCTGCTGAACCTAGCACCTGGAAATGCCATCAAACATTCTATATACTCTCTATACTAATTCATACTAATATTATAAATGCGAAACTAACTCTTGTCTGTCTCCGTCTGCTACCTTTTCACGCCTTAGCTACTCAACCGATCATAATGAAATCATCAGAAATATTTTATTTCTGGATCATAATGATCCAGAAATAAAATACTGTTCCGTATTTTATTTCTGGATCAAGAGGTATGCGGCAATAATAATTGCCCGTGGTCCACTTAATTAGTCCACACAAAAATAATTACCCAGGTGGACAAAGTAGGTGGATCACGACCAATACCAGATTGTTAGTGACGTATGCGTCGGTACAACCATTATACACCCACAAACAGTTACAAAAAACACATTTGTTATAGCAACGCTGTTGGACAACAGAACAAAAATATTTTGGTAATTCCTATATTATAGTAGAAAACTTGGCTAGGGGTCGCGATTCAACAAATACCAGACTTAACCTACCTCTGTTGGCGACAGCGTAGTGTAGAAAGCCACATTGGTGAAAGTATAGACGATGGTGACCAGACTACACGAGATGGCGATAGCTCTCGGCAAATTGCGTACTGGATCCTTCAATTCTTCTATTATGAAATTTAGGTAATTCCTTCAAACAAACAAAATTGAAGCATTAGGCCCTTTACACATTACGATAGTCAAAAATGTCTAGTATCCTATGCAAGGCTCGAGGTAGAGTTTTCGGGGAGTATCTCACCTACATTTGTATGGTGAATCGCACACTACGCTATCGGTATCCTACGCGTTCGCGACTATAGTCGCCCGTGCGTATCGTCTTCGTAACGAGTATCGTCCCGTGCGTAACGAGTATCGTCAAGATGGCGGAGGAGCAAGAACTGAATATGAAAGTGTCTTCCGTTTCTTGTGTGTGCTTCTTCATCACTAGTCACTCGACATAATTAAAAAGATATAAGACTTCAAAAATGCTGTGTAATGTAATTAGAAATGATAAAATTTTCAGTCATTTTCATTTTCAATCTCGTAATTTACGAACTTCGAGTCGCGAACGCGTACGCCACTGGTATCTTTCCCAGCATAGAATCCACTTGATTGTACTTTTCCGGCAAAAGAATCTGACCATTCAAAAGTTTGACCAATTATGAATCTGTCCAAAAACGAATCTGTCAAATACCGAAACAACCCTACGGGAGTATCGTAATGTGCGAAGGACCTTAGGGTCAGTCACACCGAAACGCGTTGCGGCGCGCTCTTTTTAATATAGCAATAGAATATACCACTTATTTACTAGATTAAAAGATAAACAGTTCAATTATTCATGTGAAGTGACGCAGCGTAGCGCAAAGCTGCCGACACACTCGCGTCAATTTTGGTCAATACGAATTTATTTGTGTGACGTCATCGGCTACGTCTTTGTATGAAGGAGTGCTACGAGTGCTACGAATGCGAGTCTAGCGCTACGAATAAACGCTTCATACAAGTCAACTGGTAGTTTAGAATATCGTAGGGGTATTTTTAGCAGTCACAATGATAGAAAGAATAGAAAACATTTATTTGCATACACATGACACTCACGAATAGATATAACAAAACAAATAAAATACATATTTTTTTCCTTTTTCACGTTTGAATTAAATACATACTAAAATAAAATCCCATTAAGTGCCATGGCAGCAAAAAGGTATCAGAGGGCCTAGTGCGAGTTTTACTCGATCAAACGCGTCGAACGCGTCAACGTCAATTTGTATGGGAATGAAGCAGCGCCACCTAGTGGCTAACGTGTAGTAACGTGTAGATCTGCTTTATTCCCATACAAATTGAAGTTTACGCGTTTGACGCGTTTGATAGAGTAAAACTCGCACTAGGCCCTCTGGCTCAGCATAAGCTGATGCAAAGCACAGCGCTGATTTTATGCCTTTCACGCCGGCGGAATACGCGTCGTTTCAGTTATGTAATCTTGTAGGAATTTACTACATTCTAAAAGCAACAGTTAACCTGATTAAGTCTTCCCCAGTTATCGCTCATACCACAAAACAACACTTGGCTCAAGTGTTTATTCACCTTTTGTCTCTCAATTAGTAAAGCAGTATATTTGGTTTTGAAAGCAAATTTAGACTTGAGATCACGAAGAGAGGGGGGAGGGATATTATTCCAACCAAGTATCGGAAGCTATCATTGAATGCTGCTGTCGAGCAATAGGGAACATTCAATGTATTAAACAAAGGAATTATCACGCCTAAGATAGACATAGAAGACTTTTATATTTGCAACTAGCGATCCGCTTCCGGCTACACGAACGGAAACCTTTCTCTTTTATCGCTCTTTCCATTAGGGAAAACTTTATCAAAATACGTTAAGGAAAGTTTGCATGTGAGTCTAGATGTTTGTTATTCACGCAAAAAGAGCTGAATGGATTTTAATTAAATTTGGCACACAGATAATACTTGCTATATGCATTTATTATTATAGTAGTATTATTCAATTATTTATTATGGACTTGGTGGACCTCCATGAAGTCTATGTGGCTTATAGCCATGGAAATAATACGCTCTACATAGGATTGTGTAATATGCTGAGTTGGGTGCCCATTTGAGGCAATGCACTGGTAATATACATTGGCAAATACGATATTATTATTACATATATAAAAATTGTACTCATTAGAAACTTGTTTTAAGTCGGTTTTAGAATATTTTTTTTTTCTTTCTTAACTTTCCTTGATTTTATATAATTAAGAAATTCTTACCATCCATTGTAAGCAAATAATCCAGAGTAGAACGAAAGTGCTATTGATGTGACGTCACTGGTTGTCCCTTCGAATGTGAAATGCTCCACTTTTCCTGTAAACAATGATTGTAGAGACCATTTAATGACGTCATATTATGTGTAAAGTTAAATCAATGTGGTGTGCCTTTCAATCTTTCAATTTAATATAAATATAATATTTAATGTTCCCTTTTACTTAAGGAAAATAGTTATTTTGTATTTTAAAGCGACACAGCTCGTTTATATTTACTAGCTGATGCCCGCAACTTCGTTTGCGTTAAAAAATAAAAATAATATATATAATAAACGCCTGACATCTCCATTGCTACCAAACTTTTACCAGGCGTTAGTTTTTTTTTTTAATTCTAATTTATCCTATGAGAACAGTACTTATTTTCTGGATGAAAGTTACCCTCTATATCTTTTCCTATATCACTGACAACTTGTATGCAAAAAATTATGTTCATTGGTTTAGTATAGTTAAATTGTGAAAATGTAACAGACAGACTGTTAGTTACTTTCACATTTATAATATTAGTATGGATACCTAGATTAATCGGATCTAACATAATGTAAAAATCCCAATAAAAGTCTACAAAGAAGTACTTAGAGGAAGCAAATTGAATTACGTCAAGCAAAAAGCTCGTTATCATATTCGAAAGCTTCTATTACAAAAAGCGCCCCCGAGTCGTGTAGTGTCAATGACAGAAGAATTAATTTTCTCAGGCAAATTACTTCCTTATTCGTTGATGGATTGTGAAATTACAATTTTAATTAGCAATGCGGACTTTTCTAAATTATTTCTAAAGTAATCCAATACGTTTTTTCATTTCTATGGTTATTTAAATTATTTTTAACCTAATATATTATACAAAAAAAGACTATAAGAAGGTATAAGTATAATATACGTTTGCTCTTAGCATCTAACTAGCATCCAGCTTTACATATATAGGTCTTATACAGCATCTAACAGACGTCCAGTCGAATGGAGCGAGCTAACCCAGAAAATGCTTATTCACTTGAACTTTAAAAATATTTGGAGCTCGTAAGGGAGTTCCAATGCTTGGCAGTGCGTATTATGAAAGAGTTATTAAAACGTTTGGTCCGAAAAAAGAGGAATTTCGACGAGATGAGGATGATAACCATACTACATATATAAAAGACAATACTATACTTACATCAAGTAAATATCCTTTTTTTTATCTAATACTAATATGTATAACAAATAAAAGAGAGATAGCGGACTTGTATGTTTTTATTATGTGGAGTGTATTTCCGGAACTAGGTAGTTTTTCAAATATTTGAAAAAAAAAAAACTATTTAAAAAGTAAAATTATTCCAGAACTTGTGTGACTCAAAAATTGCTCAAAAAAAACACAATTAAGTACCTCTACAGAGTTGGTATATTCCGGCAGCGATAATGATGAACAAAGCCAGTAGCTTGGCGTATGTGAACCAATCCTGCACTCTGGTCGCGGCGCGTACCGACCAACAATTCACGAATGTCAATAACACTGTAGATAAAATTATATTATTTTATTTATGGCAAGACATACTGCGTTTAACAGTCATAAACATTAGATCTAGGTATGATAAATTCAATTAATTTTTATCCTTTAAACCGACATAGAAAACAACACAGTATAGAAAACAGAGTTCCAGATTACTGGGAATAGATTACCTTACTTTTCAGCATTCATTTTTTATTTTTCAAACTAAATCCCTACAGAAAGTAAGAACATAATTAATTTTCACATTAAAATTTTTAAATGAAATAAGACTTACATATGCAACAGGCCGCTAAAAGCCTGGTGGCGTCTTCCGGAGGGTCGCACTCAGGGAATATTGGCTTGAGTACGTATACGCTAAATGTTAACGCGACTATCGCCTGAAATTAATAGAAAGTTAAATAAATTGCAGTTCATAAACTAAGTAATATAGAACACAATTGTTTAGAAAATTTGTTTAGCTAACTGTGCGGTCTGTGTGGAACGCATGTCTTCTATACATTATATAGGTACATTATCTATATACTTTACTAATATTATAAAGAGAGAACATTTGTATGTATGTAATGAATAAACTCAAAAACTAGTGGACCGATTTTGAAAATTCTTTCACCTATAGAAAGCTACATTATCAGCGAGTAACATTATAGGCTATATTTTATAAAGTTACGATGGCGAAGTCGCGTGCAACAGCTTGTTATAAAATAAAGGCACTGTCCACCTCTATCTGTTTCTCGGTTAACCTCTACTAAATTTAAAAAAATGGGGTGTGGCTGTGTCGTGGACAAGATGTACGTCACGATTAATATTTTCTTTAAGCCTATATATCCAAAGAATTCGAATACGTATATGTAAATCGTATATACCAAAAAATCCTTTGATCCTTCAGCTATCGAGTGGTGTTATTAAATTTTGAATCCAGATGTCACATATGTATTAACAAATGAAACTGTAGTAGATATATCTCGATTTTGTTATCAGTTTTCTGAATTGCCTCCCACTATAGAAGAAAATTTAAAGAGACGTATTTTACGTCAAACACAATTACGCAGTTGGTCTAAGAATAAGAAATATTTTTTTCCGGGTTGTTAGATCGATCGAACTAATAATATAACAGGACGGAATGGACGACTTTAAGGTGATTTTTATATAACTCGTATATTTTTATTTTATTTATTTATTTTAGCAGCTAACCTTAAAGCGTGTAACAGTTTACAAATACATAAAAAAATTAAATTTATATATACCTAGAATATTACAAGGTTGAGACACATTAAAATTTATAGGTACAATAAAATAATAAAAATATATACATACATACATATACATAATTATATAAACGTTTTTTATAACATACATTTTATACACGTATATACATACATATAAACACATATGTGTGATTTTCTCTCTCTCTCTCCTTGTGTGTGTGTGTGTGTGTGTGTGTGTGTGTGTGTGTGTGTGTGTGTGTGTGTGTGTGTGTGCGTGCGTGTGTGCGTGCGTGTGTGTGCGTGCGTGTGTGCGTGTGTGCGTGTGTGTGCGCGCGCGCGCCTGTGAGTGAGTTTGATATAATATAATTATGTACCTAATAAAAAATACAATTACAACGAAATCTCGCCAAGTGAAATTCTAAATGAAAATAAACGGACGCTAGCTCAATGGGCGAGGAAGGACTTTAATAAAAGCTCCTTTGTGCGCCAATAACTTGCGACAACAATACGAAACAAATTCTTTTATCTTTTTTATCTTTTCATCCCTTTCGGATCTTTGTAATCCAATATGTAAAAGTCGAAGCACATATTTACTTTGTCGCTGACCAGAATGAATTAAGTAGGGAGTACAAAAATGCATCGGTTATTCGGTTTATAAATATTCCAACTGTAGTATTTTTGTATATATTTGAATAAAGGTCAGCACATTTGGATATAAAATTTGGATGAATATTCTTCGTTTATTAACATTTAACAACATCTACAATCAACATCTAAATATTCTTTTCTACTTATCTGCCATAAGTAAGTACTTAAGGCAGATAAGTAGAAAGTGCGGTCTATTTTAATTTAATTTTTAAAATATACGTTCATTTTTTTAAATAGTTTAGGAGACTGCAGTGAGATACAAAATATAATATGTTAAAATATATGTGAAGAACAGCAGTAACGGCTGTTCTAATAAGTTCACGTTTTTATATATTTTTCTTAATATTTAAGCAATATTAAAAACTAGCTGTTGCATGCGACTTCGTCCGCGTAATTAAATAAAATATAGCCTATGTTACTCGCTTCCCAACAATAATATAGCTTCCCAACAGTGAAAGAATCTTCCAAAATCAGTCCAGTAGTTTCGGAGCCTATTCAATGCAAAAAAACAAACAAACAATCAAATCTTTTCTCTTTATAATATCAGTATACTGCCCAACTAAGCGCAAAATGAAAACGAATTTCGAGATAATTGAAGTTATGTAAAAGTAGTTTTTTTTTTTACTTTATACATATAATTTTTTGCTTATTAAATATAATTTATATATTATATTGGGTCTATTAGTTATTACAATAGTTAAAAGTTTACAATATTATTACAACAGACAATACATGCCTCTAATACCCCTAGCAATTTAAGGTAAAATTGAGATAGGGAATTCTTTCTTAAGATTTTTTCATATGTTTTGAACAATATACCCAGCGCTAAAAGGCTTAGTTCCTAGATGCGTATTTTTTAAGGCTATCCCTTACGATTTTTTTTTTGAGATACCGCTTTTGCGCTTAGTAGGGCAGTATAGAAGAAAGAAGATAATTAGAATCACCTGTGAACAAGGCCTAACTATCATACACTCGATCCAAAGCCTGATGAATGCAGCGAAGGGCCCGAAAGTCTCCATGATGTAAGCGTAGTCTGCGCCGCTCTTTCGAATCATGGTGCCCAGTTCCGCGTAGCAATATGCTCCTATCTGGTACCAAAATAATATTATTTTTTTCATGTTAAACTCGACATACAGGCTGACAGTCCTCTTGATGATAGGTGGATACCGTCGCCTATTATAAGGCCACAGCCACAGGTGCTGCAAGTTGGCTGCCGACTATAGTATGATTAAGGATAGGTATTAAGGCTCTAGCATCCCTTACTTACTCAACGAAACACAACAGCAGATGTGCTATTATTTCATAGTGATCTTCTACAAAAGGCGTGGTATCTGCTGCCAGTCGGGCTGCCCAAATGGCTGCGAAATGCCGACCAGAGCTGAGCCCATTTTGAAAAGTTCTTTTCCAAAGTTGACGCAGACGGGATTCGAACCCGGGACCCCTGAGATAGAGCGTTAAGGCAAGCACACTAACCACTCATGCAACGGGTTCGTCAAATAAGTATACTACAAAAACATCTAACTGAGTGAGCTTAGAGTAGTCATCAACATCTAATGCCATAGGATGTCCACTGCTGAATTGAACATAGGTTGAACCCATCATTTTCCAATAGGACTATCAGTGGCGCAGCTTATCCTGAATGGGCCCTGTATCAAATTTTGCAGGAACCCTTCTACCTGATCTATCTTCTATGTTTTTACAAAAGAAACAAAAAGCGCAGTGCATTTAGACTCTAAACTCTTAAAAACGTATCTGGATCGTCAGCCTTTACAAAAAATACAACTTTAAAGTAAATTAAAAAGTATATATTTTGCTTTATTAAAAAATAAATAATAAAAAAAATGGAAAAATAATAATAGAAGTGATCCCTCGACGACAAAAAGCTATCGGGAAGTAAATACGAAATAATGAAATATAATCCCCTTGTTATTTTCGTATTGAACAAACTTGAAGGGGGATTTTAAACCTCTTGGGAAAATAATATGTAGATATCATTGAAAAGAAGAAAAATATAAATTAAGAAAAAAGGTCTTATAGTAAACATACAACGTACAGAGAGCAAAACCCGAGACCCGAGATAATCGAACTCGGGGCAACTGAGTCACAGTGTAAGACAAGCACCTTAATAACTCGTCCAGTGGGAGCACTTTAAAAAATTGGTAATAATCTTGTGTTGACACAAAAATTGGCACACTGCATTTCGCAGTCATTTGGGCATCCCGTCTGGCGGCACTATCCACCGCCTTACAGAAGACCACCGTGAAATAATAGCACATGTGCTGTTGTATTTCTGTGAGTGAGTCCGTTTACATATGTCCCATTTCCACAGCCACGAGCAGGGACATGGGAAATAAAGTGGGCAACGCGAGTATGTAAACAGGTGACCCTTGCCACAGTCGTGCCCGCTCGCGCAAACCGCCAATTGAGGGATAATTGGCGGTTTTTCGTACGGACATCAAAGGGCCGGCAATGCGAGAGCGAGAGCAAACGTTTTTACATGCTGCTCTCTCGCTCACTTGCTCTCGAATGCGCGAACGGATTGCAACGCGAGCGGCCATGTCAATGGCCATAATGTAAACACTCATTGCCCTTGACGTTGCCACAGCAGTATTTAGGGAAATAAATACGACAACGCGAGCGGCCATGGCAATGGCCATATGTAAACGGGGAATATGAGATGCCAGAGGCCATAGCCCTATCCAAATCCCTTATCCTCAATCCCACTATGGCTGGCAGCGCATTGCAGCACCTGTGGTGTTGCTTGTGTTATAGGCGACACTAGCCACCGTCAGCCTGTGTCAACCTTAACATAAAAACAGATCAATATTTTATTAAATAAAAAGAAAAATATTCTAAACCCTTTGTGACAAGGTTTTACAACCTTAGGCTTAGAATAATTTTAAAAAATTAAAATTATTTTTATAACTCACCATACTGAAAACTCCTGAAGCAATCCATACAAGCAAACTAGCGTTTACCGAACCTGTATACTTCAAGACCCCAGTCGGTGACACGAAGATACCGCTTCCTATTATTGAGCCAACTATCACGGTGATGCCGTTCAAAAGTGACATTTTTGCTTCTAGGGCAGTGCCATCTTTCTCTTCTGTGTCCGCCTCTGGATCCGACTTTAGGGCTTCTGTGTCGCATTCTTCTTCCGTCGATTTTCTTTTTGGTGACCTGTGGACAAAAGAAATATTGCTAATTATTTCACACACACAAGAACACTTTGCAAATGGTTAGGTACTTAGGTACCATGCAAAGTTTTGTTGTGACTGTGAAATAACAGCATGTGTGCTGTTGTTTTTCGCTGGAACTGGAACGTTGAATAAAGGTGGAATCAAACTATCGGCCGCGTGCGACAGCTGCGGCTGACAGGTATCTAGAAAGTACAGGTACACTAAGCTGTGCAAACTATCGGACGTAAGTCGCGATTTTGGACCATCCTTGAGCGTTCGGACGTCCGATAGAAATCTGGCTCACTGGATGTGAAAGACCGTGCACATGTCAGCCGCGCCCGTCAATCGCGGCTGTCGGACGCGTGCGATAGTTTGTTTTACCTTAAAGCGATTATCACACTTTACAATATGAAGGATTCCAATTTAGGAAATTGAAGTGTAATCGCAGTTAGAACAGATTGGATCCAATTTAGATTTTAATCTATTTTCAATTCTATGTCTTCGATTCAGAAATCAATTTAGTGTAGTGTGATCACTAGTTCACTACTTAGGTTCCTAAGTTGGAGTCCTTCAAATTGTAAAGTGTGATAACCGCTTTAGGGATGCCAGAGCCTATTTTCATATCACTTTCTAATCCTTAATTAAATAAATTTTCTTAAAGAAATTTCTACACAGACAATTTACATTCCGAAATCGATTCATTGCATTTTTGATAACGCAAGAATTTTCTGGAATATTATACAATTTTAAAAGAGTTACCTACTAATTTATTTTCTTTTTTCTATTTAAAGATAATATTATATTTACAATACAATAAATAAGACAATCAAATAAAGATGTACCTATTAATTTATTTATTTTAATTTGTATTGTAAGCGAAATTATATTTCGTAAATATACAATAACGACTAGTAAAATCGATTTTACCAAGACCATCCTTGATAATATACTGTTAGTGCAGTTCATCGACGCAGGATGTTAAAATTGTTTTAAGTGAATGATGGCGTATAATAGGACACCTTGGCTCAAATGCGGTCACGTTAAGGAGAATATACGAAATACATGACATACCTACTTATAAACATTTAGTAGTAGAGCTACATTATCAGCGAGTAACATAGACTATATTTCAATAAGTTACGCGGGCGAAAATCTTGTATATAACAAAAGCAGTGTTTAGTACTGCGGGCACTAGGGGTATTAGAGGCATGAGTTCAGCAATAAAATTAAGAAAAAAATTATTTGAAATTTATAAATTTACCTTTTGTTAACAACAACATTTTGTTGCTTACTTTTGAGATTGTTGCGAAAGTGGATCAATGCAGCGGCTGAAGCAATCTTTCCCACCATATTTACAGAATTTTATTGTTTATTTCTATATATCTTTATAAATAATGCAATTTATAATTTTTAAATTTTGATTTCTTAAATGTCAGTTAATTCTTTATAAATTATATTTATGAAGATTTTTTACAACTAGCTGTGCTCGGGACTTCGTACACGCTGTAGTTCGTTTTTTTTTAATAATCAAACAGGAACCTAAGATTTATCTAAAAAGTATCCTATATATTAATCCAACTAGTAAACTATCTGTGTGTCAAATTTCGTCCAAATCAGTTAAGCTGATTTTTCGCAAAAGAGTAACATAAAAAATTTGCTCACAAAAAATTTCGTATTTATGATATGAAATAGGATCTATAGATTTCATAGAATAAACGACTTCTACGCCCAATATGAAACTTTGCAACGATTATCTATAGAGTAAAAAAAATTAAATGTCCGTAATTGCATTTTAAAAGCCCAGTAAACGAAGTATCAATTCAACTGCTTTCTTTATTTTATTCTGATACTTAAAACTAGATGTTAGGTCCCCGAGGGATCATTTAGAAAATATAAAAAATGGCGCCTCTGTCGCTTGGCGGCGCCACCATCGTCACAGCAATAAAGATGTCGGACGTTATATTACTCATATATTTTCTATTTCAACGCGGACGAAGCTGCAGGCACCAGCTAGTTAGGTAATATATCTAAAGATATTAGAAAAATCCATAAATAATGTAATCTATATTATATGTATAATAGATTACATTTTTATACGATTTTTAAAATTCTATTAAAATTCACAATTTCTTTTGTCTATTGATTTGATTGTTTGTTTGTTTGCATTGAATAGGCTCCGAAACTACTTGATCGATTTGAAAAATTCTTTCACTGTTGGGAAGCTATATTATCAGCGAGTAACATAGGCTATATTTTATAAAGTTACGCCGACGAAGTCGCGTGCAACAGCTAGTAAATTATAACTGTAACGGAAATATTAAAATAATTCCGAAAGACTTTATGACACTTCTTAACGGTTAGTATGAAAAATACAGTAAAAGTAGGTATGAAAAATAACGACAAAAAACACCAAGTGAAGAGTTAAAAATATTCCTTAAGTACTGCGACCTTCAATTATAATCTACTAGCACAAGTTTCACAATCACGACACTGAATTTAGTGATACTCGCCACATGACGTGCAAACACAAAATACATTAACTATTTCTTCCGCTCTGCGAGGGAGTCGCAATCATTGTCATTGCAGTGGACCGCTCTCTCTCTATATATATATATATATATATATATATATATATATATATATATGTGCTAAAGTCGTTAGACAGGCTGACGGTCCACTTGATGGTAGGTGGCTACCGTAACCAATAATACTAGCAACGCCACACGTCTCTACTTAAATTCAAAAGTAGCAAAAATAAAAAATAAATCCATCATATTGTATGTTGCAAAAAGACTTATGGTTGTTTTATTCCATATTTAGTATATTTTGATCATTTTTTTATATATTCAAAAGTAACTTATATATGCTTATATCTCCTCTAGTGTCCAGTTTATTATAAAAGTACTTAAAACATTTAATGCTACTTAAAAATACGCTTCTAACGATATATAATACGCATATATTTGATATATATCTAATGAGAAAAAAATAGACAAAAAATAATTTAATTTTTTTCGATTAGCTCTCCTGTAAAATTAGTAGGTTTTGAGATTATACAGTTTTAATGCAAAAAGACATGTGTTTTCTTTTAATATCATTTTGTGTTCTTATTTCAAACTAGCGATTTGTACTAATTGACTGATTTTAGAAACTAAAAAGAACATCTAAGGCATAGTTTAGAGACAGTGCGAGCTAGCGTGCGAGTGAACGTATCATACGAGTTACTCGCACTTGCAGTAGTCAATTTTTTTTTACTCGTCTGCTCGCCTTTCCCCACCACTCGCATGGCAACAGCTCGCACATCGTTCGGCAGTAGCTCGCCAGTCAGTAGTCAGTCTTTATTTTTTTTTTAAGAATTTTATAAGAATTTTCTCAATCAAAGCCTCGTGTTATGGTCATAGACCTTATAACAGTTTTTTTATTAAATTACGTTGACATTACAAGACCCCGGTACTACTCCAGCACACAGCTTTGTTGTACTAACTAAACAAGTACCTACATGTCTAATCGGTCGAAACTGTAATTTACTAGAAATAAATTTTGATAGTTTTTCAATGGAACAAATCTGGGTCAGGCGTTCGATACAATAGTACAAGGTAGGTATGCGTTATACTATCACAAGTCCATTCGTACTAAAATGAGGTCTGAGAAAATTACAAAGCAGTCGCTCCCAGACGGCTTTTGTGCCCTCACAAAGGATAACGAACGTACAATATGCTAAAAGCGGAGGATTGTTAAGCATCCGAAGACATCTGGTCCAATTGGGGTTCCCCAAGGTCGTCTGTTGGGTCCTTTATTATTTAGTTCTGTTTTGAAAGAGAAATAAGTCGAAATATAATTTTGATATTCATTTTTAGAGCTTTCGACTGAAACTTTAGACTTTGAAATCATTAATCTTTTATTCCCTAAACAACATTATTTGTATAAGTATATTGTTTTTTTTTTTTAATTCTCATATTGTAGCTCTCATGCTGTCAAAACTTATATTAATAGGGTTATTTTATTTATTTTAATAGGGTGGAAGAAGGAAAAAATATCGAGAAAGAATTTACAATGCAAAAACTAAAAGGATAATGAAAAAATGTGAAAATGACAAAACAATTTATAAAAAGAAGCAGTAATTTCAATAAAAGAAGAAAACCAATAAGGCTACTTATACAAACTCCAAAAAGATCATTAACCGTTAACTAATTAGGACACTGTTGGGTTAAAAATTTAATGGAACATAATGATTTTTTATTGTTACATTAATTTAGTTCTGATTGTTAATTGAACGATGGATTTATTTGGCTTTGATTGAACAGTTTTTATTATTATTTTTTAACAATTTATACAAAACTTACCTATGTATGTAAGTACCTATCTCCCTGCAATATCCCTGCAATGATAAGACGGCCAATGGTCGATTGCGAATCCTACTTTATTTATATTTTTAGTGTTTTTATTATTATTATTATTCAAATATTTAATGTTCATGAAAAATTATTCATAATACAATGATTATAATCAAATAACTATAGGGAACCCCCAAATTTGACCCTGCCGGGAATTGAACCCGCGATCCCTGAGTCAGAGCGGTAAAGGCATTCAAAGTTAGCGAAGAAAACCAAACTAAATTAGCGAACCAAATTAGCGAGGCGGGCAGCGACTTTATTTTGTAATAATATGTAGATAAATATATAGATATAAACACTTATAGATATAGAGATAGGCATAGATATATTTATATAGTATTTTATTATACTACCATTATATAAATGAGAACAACTAACTAACAAGTGCGGACAGCTACTAGCAATAAATGCCAAAGACCATTCGACCCTAAATTTGATTTATGAAGAATCTCATATAAGTTATCTCTTAAATAATTATTTTGTACGATATTTATATGTGCGAAACATTATCATAATGACCTATAAAATTGATGCGTGTACTGTTATCATATCGGGTCGAAAGGGCATTGAAAAGATATTTCGAGGTCTCGCGGTCAATATAGTTCAAGTTTTTTCATCAGATTATCTAATCAGATTTTAGAATGCAACTGATTTTGATGAAAGGAATCGCGTCCGCATGGTTGTTGCTACGGTTCGTTTTCGCCACAACTAATACTTTGCGTTTCGTAGTCATAATCTGGCGGCAGTAACCACACCCTTGCAAAAGACCATAGATCTTTCAGGAAGCCAGAGCCCATTTTCACTTGCAGCACTTATGGTGTTGCTTGCGTTAATAGGCTCTATTTCCATAGTATAATAATCTAAAGAGTAAATAAGTAATATTCAATAGTGGGGTATTATAGGCCGTGTGATCGAGGTTGCCTAATAATTCCTAGTATTTGTTTACTTAACTACTACGAATAAATAAGTTACTTTTTTTCAGAGATATCGTGTTTATAGGCTCTATACATGATACTGAAACTAAATTGACGATTTTTAGAATTTTTTTCTGTAGGTATGTATGTATGTTCCTCCATAGCTCTTAAACGAATTAACAGATTTTCATGAAACTTGGTATAGTCTAAGATCCGAACCTAAGTTGACCTTCACCGAGCTCATAATAGAATAAAACATATTTTATCATGAATTTAGTATATTAGAAAATATATTAAAAATGCTTGTTTAATATATTTTCTAATAATAAAATATTAAAAAAAATGATTTTTTTAGCTTAAAATTTGCTAAAAAAATCCTGGACAGTCTATTTTTAATTATTTTTTTGAAAACAGATTTTTTCAAAAACTCCTAATAGGACCGAATTTTTTGCAGACAACCCTATATCAACGTGTTCGCAATAAAACAGCGCTTATGATCATATAAATTTTTTTCTATTATCCAATCAAGTGGAACTAACTGGTATCGATATACCTGTTCATACCTGACAACCCAGTAGTTCGCCCAGGTAAATAATAGACAACCCAACGGCTGCACATTCTATACGTTTTATACTTTAAGTCAGGACAAAATTTTCTTATTATCTTGATGTTACAATATTTTTCAAAAAATAATTAAAAATAGTCTGTTCAGGATTTTTTTAGCAAACCCATTTTTAATATACTTTCTAATATACTAAATTCATGATAAAATATGTTTCATTATATTATCAGCTCGGTGAAGGTCGATGTAGGTTCGGATCTTCCACTATAGATAAACATTTGGACGTATGGGACACAGGATAGGCTACTTAATATTTATCAACGCGGACGAAGTCGTGAGCACCAGCTAGTTACTAATATAAGTATCAAAAGGGCTAGTTATTAAAGTTATCACATCGTTTAACGTCCACAACAATCTTGGTTCCGTCCCACTGAGTCACACTGCCCACAATAGCAAAAAGTAGTCGATTACCACCCTAGGTCTCTGCTCTCCCCTACTCAATGGGTAGGCAGGTGCGGGCAGGGCAGGGGGAAGGGTAACAGATCGATACGACCACGTGGTCCGCTCATCTGACGCAACATCCCGACAAATTTACAACCATAATCGGAATTTGCTTACGCTGCAAATTTTCTGAACTCTATACACTGACGACTCTGACGAGAATGTTAATAGGTGAAATGTGAAACTCTAAAATGACGTTGTTGCGAATAAATATTCGCAACAACGTTTAATTCAACACATAATTGATTGTTGATTGTGTGAGACTCAAATTATTATTAAGTTTTGTTATTAAGCTCATATAGTTTTATTAGTAGTAGAAATGCATAATATATCTATACTAATATTATAGAGAGAGGAAATTTATATTTTTGTAATCTTGTTTGTAATGAATAATCTCAAAAATTGCTGAACTGATTTTAAAAATTCTTTCCCCTATAGAAAGTTACATTATCAGCGAGTAATATAAGCTATATTTTATTATAGCTATACCTATATAAGCGACTTTATTTTACACTAAGTAAAGATAATCAAAATGGATCTAATTTGATAATATTTTTTTGTTATACAATATTTTAAAGATGCCAGAAAATCCTTGAGTATCCTGAGTTAACTAACTATTCCTATTAAATTAAGTTAAAAAAAAAGTAAATTGTAACAAACTTAGCTAAATTGTAAAAAAAACAGATGCCGATAAATGCCGATAAACGGCCATGTACCAACCATGTAACATAAACAATACAAGATAGCCCACGTAATTGTCAAACATAATTATTAAATAATTGCTGAAGTTATCTTATACCTAAAGGTTATCGTTTCGTTTTACCTAAATAGCATTGAATCAGTTTTATCTATTTACATGTCATAAACTAATGCCTGATGTCTGTTCTGGTATTTGATTGGGATACTTACCACAAAACAATGCCCTAATATGTATATATATATACAAAGCACAGATATACAAAGCTTCCTGATATGTGGCCCTGTTCATTAAGTGAAAACTGTATCAAAATTCGTTGGGTCGAGAAACGGACAGAGGCGGACTAATTATATAATAATAGTATATTTTTATTATACTATTATTATATAAAAGAAAATATTTGAATTTTTGTTTGTAATGAATAAATATCTCGATATATCTGGAAGTTTATATTTCGATTTAACATCACATAAACGACAACATTTTTGAAGTTTTAAATTAAAATTTTCAATCTCCCATAAGACATTGTTGATGGTGAAAAATAAAAATAAAATTAAACGTCACTATTCTAAATTTCACAGTCAACGCTCATGCTGAAACAATTTTGTTGTAACTTTTATATTTTATAATAACTAGAATTAGTATTATTTCATATAGGTACTTATTTTGTTACATTTTTAATTCGATCACTATGGTCTGTACCAACTTCTAAATATCTAAAAAAAAATTGTTTTGTTTACAATAAACGACAAAAAAATAGCTAATGGCAACAAATGGACTAAAGGTAACATAATACTTGACGTCAGAGCGAAGATCGAGGTAATTCGCATTAGATAACGGCTGGCAGAGCACAGCTATGGCAGATTCGACTAGAATTCATCAAGAACAATCGGTACCTACTTATTTTTTAAATTGTATGCAGTAATGTAAATAAATGTAGTACTCCAACGAGCTATGGAGAGGGCTGTTCGGGGTTACGTACGAAAGTTACCGACATAAGCCGGCGGATCAGTGAAGTTGAAGTGACAGTGGGCAGGACATATAGTATGGAGAGCCTTGGGCCGCTGGGGCCGGAAGGTTCTCGAGTTGAGGCAACGGCCCACGAGGTGGACAGACGACCTGATAAGGACCGCGGGACCTGATAAGGTCGACGGTGGATCCTGGCTGTTTCTAAGCGGTCCTATTGGAAAATTATGGGGAGACGTATGTACAGCAGTAGACGTCCTGCGGCTGAGAAGGGTGAATGAATGAATATCGTAACTTACTCTCATTTGGAACTACAAATATGTTTATTAATAGAACTAGCTGGTGCCCACGACTTCGTCCGCGTTGAAAAATATTAAGTAGCCTATCCTGTGTCCTGTACGTCCAAATGTTTATCTACCAAGTTTCATGAAAATCAGTTAATTCGTTTCATAGTTATGGAGGAACATACATACATACATATATTAAGGTGACCAACTGTACTCATTTACTGAGTTTTGTACTCTTTTTTCGTAAACCGTACTCTTTTCAAATCCTGTACTCTGGAAGTACTCATTTGTATACTTTTATACTCATTTGTATTTCTAAAACATTTGTTTAGATTATTTTATTTCAATTTTATAAGCAAACACCAGACATGAGTTTGATAGTGATTTGAATTTCGCATTTTTCGGAATTTTAGAGTAGAACATATCCCACATGAAAATTTAAAAGTTTTAATAGAAATTTCCTTATGTTGTCCAGGCACTAATGCTGCTGTTGAAAGGGTATTTTCACTAGGGAATGATTATTGGAGCAGTGAGAAGTCGCAATTTTCTGTAAAAACATTATCTGCCGTCTTAACAGTCAAATTTAATATGCAAAATGAAAGTTGTTCGGATGTGGCTACATTATTAGACGAACATCCTCATTTAGCAAAAAAAAAATCCACTCCGAAGAAAAATATGTTTTTAAAAGAAAATGAAATTTTTATCGTTTTTTCTTCTTTTCTTTTCACCTATGAAATACTTGCTTGCAAAGTGTACTCTTTTTGAACAAAAAATAGTTGGTCACCTTAATATATACATACAATACCTACACTTACAGACTTATTATGAGTATTGATGATGCTCTATTTTTTGATAATTATTTCTAACTAGCTGGTGCCCGCGACTTTCTGCGTTGAAAAAGAAAATATATGAGTAATAACGCCTGACATCGTTATCTATGTGACGACGGTGGCGCCGCCACGCAACAGTGGCGCCTAATTCTTTATATTTTTAAACTATCACTCGGGAACAGTACTATTTTTCTAAATGAAAGGTACCCTATGTCCTTTCTTGTATTCCTGATAACGTGTGATCGGTTTAGTAGTTGGCGTGAATAGTATAACACACAAACAGACAGACAGATAGAGTTACTTTCACCTTTATAATATTAATATGGATTTGATACAATACAATTAAAACACATTTCAGAATGTAGCTACGGGTTAACGAATTATGCTTTTTTAAATATTTAATATTTGACCGCAGTATAGTCATCCAAAACTAAATATATATATATACTAATATATAAAATTAAAATGTTTGTAATGTCAAATTACTAATTCTCGGTTTGTTCCGGCTAATCTCCGAAGCGACTAGATCGACTTTGAGTGGACTTATAAGGAGTAACTTAAGCTACTTTTATTTAAAAAGAAATATAACAGGTTCAGCTAGTAACTAATAGGTAATAATAGAACATAACTTTTTGTTGTGTGGAACTGACACTTTTCACCTTGACTTATGGGAGAATGTTCAAGGTTTCTTAAACGAGAACAATCAGTCTTAAGAAATCAATAGACCACATGGATTCCAGGAAACCATCAATGGTACCAGCATATTAGTGCTACTCGAGAATCTTTCTATAAATACTACATGCAGAAATAGGTACCTACTACGTTTTTCTTGAATACCTAAATATTTGGGAAAAATCATAATATCTCCTAAACACATACTTCTTTACATAGTAGGTGCAATATATGTATTTGGTACCCACGATTTATACAACAGCTAGAAATAAAGAGCGTGTTCAAAACAAACTACACACCTATTAAGGTTTTTGTCGCAAATGTTTAGCATATTGCTTTAAAATGTGGCTTGATTAAAGAAAATCCTTTTTATTTTTCTATTCATTACTTAGACATCTATATATATATAAATAAAAGGCTATGTATGTATGTATGTTCCCTATGGACTCCGAAACCGCTGAACCGATTTTGATGAAATTTTCAGACAACCTTCAGATTGGAAGTTTGGTAGCGATCAGACGCGGACGAAGTCGCGGGCAAAACCTAGTTAAATATATTTGTTTGGTTATGGAAAACTATAATAGATACTTTTACTTCAAGTTAAATTATTATCGTTACTGTAGGATTCAGTATTATTTTATTAGATCTAATCTTCTTAGCTTAAACCGCTCTACCAAATGGGTTCACTACTTAGCTGAAATGTCAAAGGTTATGAAACTTCTTAAAAATTCGTACACCTTATTTTTTTTAATGAATTATCTATAACAGTAAACTTACATTTTAATATTCCTTTATGGTCAGAGCAGTCACAAATTGAAATATGTATTTTTTAAATCACAGCACTATAAATTATTATTCCCGCCTTTTTTAATATGGCGACTATATCGGGCTCTCCTGCCTATCAGACTGCCGCGCGCCAAAACGTAATCTAATGTGAGACAGAATATAATACAGACCTACGAGTGAAAAGAATAGCAATAACGTATTGAGCGTACCATAGGGGTGGATAGAGATGGGGTTGAAAATTCTTAAAATTATTTTTTCCGTTTATCACAACAAACATAATCAAAAGAGAAAAATGTTTATTTAAACAGTTTTTTTTTAATAAATCTATATTATACATATGCAATTATTTTCGAAAATAAAAAAATATATAGGTATTTTTAGCTTTACGTAATATATTATGTTGGATATTGGATATAATCTATTTTTTTTATTATTACCTACCAGACAGCTGACCGTATAAAGTGTACATATGTAAGAAAAGTCATTTATGAAACAGCTTTTTAATAATTTTCATGGTATTATTGACTTTATAATTTAGTTTTGTAAATTCAACTCATGCAACTACTGACATCAAACGTAACGTAGGAAGTAAATATATTAAATAACTACATAACAACAATATTAGAACATACAAGTAAAACACAGATAATCTGTTAACGGAAAACGTTGCTAAAAACTTTCAAATCAAGTTAGCAAAGATATTTAAAAAATACAATCAGCTGAATTTTCTTAACTGTCATGTCATTCCAATGTCAAAGTGACAAAGACAGTTTACAAATTTATTTGCTATTTATTTATTATTTATATGAAAGACCGAAAGAGGAAGAGGTTTGAAATTATTTTTTTATTAAATATGACGGAGAATAATAGAATATTGATACTATACGGTACACAGACGTGTACTGCCAAAGAAATAGCAGAAAGTATATGGCGTACTATTAAGATTTTTGGATTAAAAGGACCCGTACTTGGCATGGACGAATACGATATTTCTAAACTTATTAAAGAAGAGTTCGCTATATTTGTGTGCGCTACGACAGGTCAGGGCGATGAACCGGATAATATGAGGAAATTCTGGCGGTTTTTACTTAAGAAAAATTTACCTACAACATCTTTAATGAGACTTCAGTTCGGGGTAATTGGTCTGGGTGATTCGTCTTACAGTAAATTTAATTTTGTTGGTAAAAAGTTACATAAACGTCTGACACAATTGGGCGCTACACCCCTAATAGATGTAGGTGAGTAAACTGTTTATGGGATTATGTTAAGGTTTACAGACAGTCTGATGGTGCACTTGATGGTAAGTGGCTACTGTGGCCTATATAAAACAAGCAATGCCACATATTTTGCAAGTGCGCTGCCGACCATTGTAGGATCAAGGATAAGGGATAGGGAAATAAGCACTGGCATCCCTTACTCACTCGCTGAAACATAACAGCACACATGCTGTTATTTCATAGTGAACTTCTGTAAGAATATGGTTGCTGCCGCAAAACGCAGTGTGCCCTGGTACTACTAAGTACTTAATTAGTAATATAAAAATCGCTGTTTTGTTTTACCTGTCTTATTTTGTTTTAGGGCTCTGCGACTATCAGCATGACTTAGGCCATGATGCTGTCCTGATTCCATGGCTTAAGGACTTTTACTCAAAACTTAAATTACACTTTCCAAGTATACAAATAGAAAATTTTAAAAATTATTTTGTTCCAAGATGGAAAGTTTCCCTACTTAGTCAGGTTCCTGAATGTACTAAAAACAATTTTAATGACGATATATATTTTTCTAAGAGCATTAAAAACAGTCTATTCAATGCTACATGTTTTGAAGTAGATAAAAATGCGAGAACTACGAAGGAATCACATTTTCAAGTAAGTTTTTTTGACACAGAATATTGTATAAGAATTGCTTTTATGAAAATATTTTACAATTACAATAAAAAGAATGGTTTCATTTTAGGATGTCAGATTAATAACTTTGAAAACAATGAATCATAAAGTGTTAAAATATAAACCAGGAGATGTGTTTAACATACGGCCAAGAAATTCTAAAGATGATATTGATGAACTTTTCCAAATATTTAATGATAACAATATGGACATAAAACCTTATTATCGTTTATTGGTTGAAGAACAACATGAAGGTAAACTAAAAATCATGTGAAGTTATGTGTTGAATAAAATAAATATTTAGGATAAGCTAATTTAATATTAAAAAATGTGGAAGTAATGACATTCAGACTTTGGTTACAAATACTCTGTCAGTTTTAGTTTTTAATTAAGTACATATATATAACAAATGTTTAATTAGTACTTAATACTTATTAATAAAAAAAGAACTAAAACCGTAGTATAGACATTACGATTTATTAAGCTTGTCTTATTATTTAAATAAAAGCTAGTTGTCCCAGTTAATCGCTAGTTTTCTGGGGAGTACCTATTATATTTTGTAATCGTAAATTTATAGTAGGTACCTATTATTTATACTATAATGTAGAGGTGGGCGTTTTAAACCATAAATAGTTTCAGAAACTATGTATCGGTGCAATACCTAAAACCCGGTATTGAGTTTCAGAAAAACTATGTATCGAGCAAAACTATGTATTGGTACAGCAGTGCTCAACAGTGTTGTGTTAGCAACGAGGCAAGCGTATGATACACGTACTCTAGTTAGTCTGTGGTACAATATCTAAAGAAAGGGTAGAGATAAGGAGAACCATCTCTGTGTATCTAAAAGTATCCGTTGAAAGGCGTTAAACTTTTAAATACGCCTGCAAATAGAAGCAAACAAATGCTTCTGAAATCTCTGAATCTCAAAGCGTAATTATATCTGAATAACCAACCATAATAATTTACAGCCAGTCTTAAGCCTGATTAAAGTATGAAGGAAAGATCATTTCATTTGGCATAAAAAAATTAAGTAAAAGTATTTAACAAACACAAATTACAATTTTTTTTTAAATTTATTTATATCATAACTCATAACAACACAAAAATCATCGCGCGTCCCATCACTCTCAATTACATATTGGAAACGTTGTTCTTGTTCTCAAATAAATACACAGTTTCAATCAACCGTTACCGATACCCACTTGAAAGACTTTATTCGGCAATAAATAGTTTCAACCGCAACGCTCTAGCAAAACTTTATTCTCCAATACATAGTTTTTAAAATACATAGTTTCAAAACCCGGTATTGGGTGGCGATAAATAGTTTCGTTTTGATACAGCAAAATCGCGTACCGACCCACCTCTACTATAATGATTTTTTTTTTGAGTCTGCGATAAATTAATCAAGCATCAATGTCATAAGCACGTGCTTATGACATTTGACTTGCATTTGACGCATGATTGACGTTGACACTTTACGTCTAATCCCAAATACGTAACGCGGCTGCGCGAGTGAACGTATGTATCATTGTTATATTTGTTATGTTTTGCGTTTGTAAAACATTTTTCTCTTGTGTTTTATAAGAAAAGCATTAAAATGTTACGGCGGCAAGCGCGTTTGCGTCGCGAGTATCTATATAGAAAATCAGCTGAAGATAAACAGAAAAGTATACAAGCGAAAAAAGATCAAATCAAACGATGTTTAGAAGAAAACATACCGATCCATGGTGATTTGAGGAAAGACGCCCTCGCTTTACAAAAAAGATTAGAGTTTGAGGATAAAGGTAAGTGAAAGTATTTTTTTAATATGACATTTTGAAAAATAAATTAAAAAAAGATGAATTTTAAAGTTTTAGGTTATGTTTTCAATAATAGTAGTATAATTACGCTAGTAATATATAAGTCAATGAGTATAATGCTTTTGTTTTTATTTTTAATAAATTACTACTCATAGGGTATTGTATCGCTCTTAGTGCCTTTCATTTAGAAATAAATAAATAAATAAATAAACTTTATTTGCACACACATTTGTTCAAAATCTTGATTAATATCAATTTTACAGTACAGTCATATATCAGACAGTGACATATTGAATTGTTATAATGTAACTTCGTTCAAGATGACATACTATTGATATGACAAATTGTCTTCTAGGTCCTGAAAAAGCAGCTGTGATTGGTGGTTTTAGTGGTGGAGCAAACACTCTTAACTCTCAAGACGATGAATACAGATATGCAGGGGTTAAGGATCCTAAGATTATGATCACAACCTCCAGGGAGCCCAGTGCTCGATTGAAAATGTTTGTTAAGGAAATCAGGTGAGGAGTGGCAGGGCACATTGCGTTTCTCAGTCATTTGGGCGGTAGTGCTGGTGGCAGTAACTACCCACTTACAGAAGAACACCATGAAATAATAGCATGTGTTTTAGTGAGTAATTAAGGGATGCCAGCTATGGTCGGTATAGGCAGTACACTTGCAGCACCTATGGCATTGCTTGCGTTATAGGCGATGGTAGCCACTTACCATCAAGTGGACCATCAGTCTGGCTGTTGACCTTAACATAAAAGAAAGAGAGTGTTTCACTCTGATTTAAATATTAACTCAAGTGACAAAATATATCTGGCGTTATATTCACTTACTTTACTGATATGACAATCTTCTATTTGCTTGTCAAATAATTTAAATATAAATATTATTACAGATTAATATTCCCAAACAGTCAAAGGATGAACCGAGGTGGTTACGAGATGTCTCAGTTGATACATGCATGTAGAGCCAATGAAGTCACAGATTTTATTGTCGTCCATGAACACAGGGGTGTGCCTGATAGTCTGGTATTTTTTTTTCTTACACTAAGTAGTTGACACTAAGAAAAATTTGATGCATTTTTTTTTTCTTTCATTTATGTATTAAAGTCGTTCAAGGCTCGGGGATTATGAACAGCAAAATTATCGTTTTTCTGGTATTATTTAAAAATAATCATGTGACATCAAACTGCAATCAGATCTAGCGTCGCACCTTTCAAAACGTTATGTACTTTTATTCTTGGTAGTTTTGTTAATAATATCATTGTTTATTTTACTATACAAAAATACAACATCAGAATTAGGAGAAGTATTTGACAGTGGAGAATGGATTTACTAAAACAACTAGCAATAAATTTTTACCAAAATTGAAAGTTATTCTAGGAACATTTTTGCAAAAAACCACAATTTCTGGATCAATCTGTAATACTATATTCCTTGAACATCATCAATTTCGATTTTTCAATCCATTATTATTAAAGGGTTTTTAAAAGTCAAAATAAGTATAAAACAAGTATAATAACATTTTTATATTAATATACAAGTATTAAAAAAATTTGGTCTCTATCTGTATAAATATGTGTTGGCATTTACATGTATGTACATTTGTACAAACATTTTTAAATATACATTTTTAATATAGCTGACCTGCTCCCGGCTTCACCCGGGGTGCAAATTTTATAATAAATACTCAATCCAGCCGATAAATTACCTTACACCGCCATCTGTGAGAATCTTATGGTACTCACAGATAACTTTTAAAATAAGTTCCATAAAAACAACTGTGAGTTCCACAAGATTCTCACGGATGGCGGTGTAAGGAATAATCATACAGTAAACAAATAACTTTCAATAAAAAAAATTACTGTAAATTGAGATAAAAACTATCCTATCTTTTAAGTTGGACCAAATTATACATAGTTACGAAGTTTTATCAAAATCGGTTCAGTAGTTTAGGAGTTAATCGCGAACAAACATGTGACATGTCATTTTTATATATATACTAGTGGCCCGCTCCCGGCTTCGCCCGGGGTGCTTTTTTGCAATCCAGCTGATAAATTACTTTAAACCGCCATCTGTGAGAACCTTATGGAACTCACAGATAAATAATTGCTGTATTGAATAAGTATCAACAGGTGGCGCTATGTTAATAATATTATATAATTTTTAAAAAAATAATAAACAAAATGAGATATAAACTATCCTATCTTTTAAGTTGGACCAAATAACAGATACTTATAAAGTTTGAACAAAGTCGGTTCATTATTTTCACAGTTTATCGCGAACATACATCGTGACACGAGATTTTTATATATATATAAGACTAGTGGCCCGCTCCCGGCTTCGCCCGGGTTTATCCTATCTATCTTTTAAGTTGGACCAAATTACACATAGTTACGAAGTTTTATCAAAATCGGTTCAGTAGTTTAGGAGTTCATGGCGGACAAACAACGTGACACGTAATTTTTATAAGATAAGGATGGGTATTGATGACTGTTTCTTTTTCCAAAGGTGATTTGCCACTTACCATACGGCCCGACGGCATCTTTCACCCTTTCGGGGGTGGTGATGCGTCACGATATACCGGACATCGGGCCGATGAGCGAACAGTATCCACATCTCATCTTTCACAATTTCAAAACTGATTTGGGTGAGTTTTTGCAATATTATTTCTGTTTTCACAGATGTCACGGACAAGCAGCGACATTTCTTTTTTGTTTATATAGTTTAATATCTTCTGTACAACGACGAGCACATTGTTGTCAAACCAAAATAATTATGCTATGTGCAATTTTTGGATGTTCCCATTGAAGTACTACAACTGTGGAGTTTGCGTGACTAATGCCAAAGCGGCAAATAAAAAGTACGCCTAAAACGGAATCATGCCAGAGTCAATGGTAAAAGGTAGTAACGACCAAGTACTACTATTCATTTTAAACTCCAATGTGTTGACGTAAAGTCACGTTTTCTTTAAATGAGAGATGACAGAGTTGATGCTATACGCGTATGTCACTTTTAAATGTTCCATAAAGTTCGTATTGTTTGGTATGTCGTGCGAAATCCATAGTTGTAGTACATTGATATATGTTCCAACATTATGACCCTAATGAATATTTCACTGCTGAATCTATTGAATAAAAAATGTAATAAAATAATCCTACATGTATTGCAACTAGAAACTGTTATCTGAAAAGTTTACTCCATTATAAAAATAATAAATAGATTATAAAAATTTTCACGTTTAAAATAAAATAAGTTTATTTTTGGACCAAATATAATATTGTAAATTGTAGACCATGCAACTGACATAATATATTATTATTTATTACAGGTCTAAGAACAATGAGTATCTTGAAATATCTATTTCCTGTGCCCAAAGCGGACTCCAAAAGGGTGGTTACTTTCGCCAACCATCGAGATTATATTTCGTTCAGGCAACACACATACAGAAAGGTTTTTTTTTGTTGTTATTTTATAATTCTAACATTTTATATTTTATATAGTCATCAGGTAGATACTTAACTCCTCAGAAACTTACAGCAGATGTAGCATCTTTAGGCTAAGTAGAAAGTCGAAGGTTAGTTTGCAATAGCTTGTTGTTTTTTTTTTATTTGCAGTCAATTTAAAGTCTTTTTATCCTTTAGCCGCCAGAGTCGACAATTACACAATTCGACAAGACAATTATTTTCGACAATTATTATATATATATTGATTTGTTTATAATTATGTGTAATTGTTGTAATTTTATATTTTAAAGATGACAAAAAGAATGGTATCCTGAGTTTATATCGGGGTTTCTTCTTAGGATCGTCATCTTGGCTTTTTTTTTCCCAATTTAAATTTAAAAAAAAGTTTCTTAGAGAAACCTAATTGATAAATATGTATTTTGATTTGATTTTTGATTAATAAATTAATTGTTTCAGTCCGGCAAAGACATAGAGATGACAGAAGTGGGACCTCGTTTCCAAATGAAATTGTATGAAATAAAGTTGGGAACTTTGGAGGCTCTGGACGCGGCGGACACCGAATGGGCGCTCCGCCCTTATATGAACACAGCTGCCAAGAGACGCTTCCTCAGCAACGAAGAAGGCTGGCAAGGAGACCAGCTCGATGAAGATTGAATTTAATAAAAAAATGTTTAATATACACAAGAAAATTTTATTTTTATTTCATGGTACCTTGCGTAACAGAAATCATCATCCATGACTGAAGTATGACTATGATGAACTTTAAAGTTCGTTCGTAATTCTGAAGTAAGATTGCCCAGGCTTGGGCAATGTCTTGTCTTGTTGGCAGAAAAAATGTATTTTCTAATGATTTTTTGGGAAAAATGTGATTTTCGAAAGCGTTGATAAAATATATGAACATCTGACATTATACTTTTGCTAAGCGTTGGATCTTTATTTCTATACAGCTGAGGCTCTATTGGGATATTTATCCTAAAATTTTATTCTAATTATTGGTGAGATTTTTTTAAAAATCAAATGAGTAGTTTCAAAAATTACCTTCTACATACAAAAAAAAGAAACACACAAACTTTATCTCTACATAAATTAGTATAGACATAGAGTAAATAGTTACCTACTTTACTACTTAGTTAAGTACAATTTACTCAATGGTATAGATAAAAGTGTGTGAACTGTGCATTAATTAAGTTTGTCAACTAAATAATAATTTTAAGTACATATAGGTAAAGGTTACATTTTAATTACAGACATGCCTGTACCAGAATTTTTAAAACAGACATTATCATTATACGAAATAGCCGAACAGTATTGGGACCTCAAGTGCTATCCGTCGCAATACGTTTTCTCTCTTCTCGCTCTAGTGTCGGACGATAAGTTAGAAAGAGACAAATGTATAGAGCTGAGTTCGCCGGAGGGTCAAGAGGAGTGGTTGAATTATTCCAGAAGACCAAAGAGAACTGTTCTTGAAGTAAGTTTCTTATTAGGATTTTTTTAAAGTGAATACACACTAAACTTTCTTTCACGGTGGGAGGAAATTCAAAAAATCGTGAGATAATTTGATGCTGTAGCTACATATTATTAGGTATATATCATCTACATCAAAAATTTAATTACACCACTCGATAGCTAAAGGTTCAAAATTGTATAGGTACATAAATAAATAATGTATATCTTCACACATTCCACACAGCACCATCTAGTTCCACAATGCTTGTATTATGGATACCAAACAGTTGATAGGTATACTATATAGATTTTTTTTTGTAAATACATATTATAAATACAAACATCCATGACTCAGGTAAAAAGGTAAATGTTAACACAACAGCGCTTTGCCCCTAGCGGGATTCGAACCCGCGACCGTTTGTTTAACAGTTAGGGTTACTAGCGACTAGCTAGACCAAACCAAAACAAATTTTGTTCTATAAACAATTTTGATTTTTTTGGTATATAACAAAACCATATACTAAAAAAAGTTATATTCGAATTCGTTGATACATTAAATTAATAAATAAAAATAGCTCCAAATCTAGTGTCTGAGGTGTCCCATAAACCTTTACATACTAAAATTGAAACTTGTGTTAGGTCTATTCAAGCTCTATCACATGTCATAAATGATTTTTTTTTTTAAATCGACACCCTTAATATTGATATTAGGTATTGAAAAATACTTAATATAGTTAAATGGTAGCACTTTTTAAAAACACTTAACAGAAAACAGTTTAGTTAGAAATATTCCTTCTTTTGTGGAAACAGCATAAAAAGAATTATGTAGGGTGTCTATTTTCCAAAAAAAGAACATAAAAATGAAAAAATCTAGAAGTCCATGATACTTTTACTTAGACTATTTTTTGACATGTTATAGAGCCTGAATAGACGTAAGTTTTAGTAAAGGTTTATGGGACACCTCAGACACTAAACTTGGAGCTATTTCGGTAATTTATACTAATGTTGTGTAGAGAGAAGATTTGTATGTTTGTAATGAATAAACTCAAAAACTAGTGGACCTATTTTGAAAATTCTTTCACCTATAAAAAGCTACATTATCAACGAGTAACATAGGCTGTATTTTATAAAGTTATGCGAGCGAAGTCGCGTGCAACAGCTGGTATTATATAATTTTGATATCGATTTCAGGTATTGCGCGACTTCCACAAATCGACATCGAAATTGACAATCGAAATATTATTCGAATTGTTCTCTCCCATAAAACCGCGGTCATTCTCTATAGCAAGCAGCTGTCTCCTCAGTCAGGGCTCGTCTTTGGATTTACTAGTGGCCGTAGTGAACTACAGAACTATTTTAAAGAAGGACAGATTGGGACTGTGTTCCAACTGGCTTAGCGGGCTGAAGCTAGGCGATAAAATATACGGATGGATAAAAAATGGTACTATAAAGTTTCCTACTGACACTGTGAGTATTGTGTACCCTGCGTTTTGAAGGTCTAACCATTTAAAACTGACTTTTTAAAACTCTGACGTTAAGGGACCAAACCTTTTGAAACTGACATTATGGGACCAAACGTTTTGAAACTGACATTATGGGACCAAACGTTTTGAAACTGACATTATGGGACCAAACGTTTTGAAACTGACATTATGGGACCAAACCATTTGAAACTGACATTATGGGACCAAACGTTTTGAAACTGACATTATGGGACCAAACCATTTGAAACTTACATTATGGGACCAAACCTTTTGAAACTTACATTATGGGACCAAACCTTTTGAAACTGACATTATGGGACCAAACGTTTTGAAACTGACATTATGGGACCAAACCTTTTGACACTGACATTATGGGACCAAACCCTTTGAAACTCTGACATGGGACCAAACCTTTTATTTTAGTATTCCACCATCTTTACTGTATTTGAGTATATCTCTATCCATACTTACTAATCATACTAAATTATAAATGTGAAAGTAACTCTGTCTTTCTGTCTGTTACCTTTTCACGCCTTAACTACTCGACCGATCGTCATGAAATTTTGCATACACCTTGTCAAGGATACAGGAAAGGACATAGGGTACCTTTTATCCAGAAAAAAGTAGTGTACTGTTCCCGAGGGCTCAGCTGAAATTAAAAAAAAATCAAGAACGCCTGTCAAAAGTGTATAGCAGTGCAGATATCAAGCGTTATATATTTGCTTATATTATGTAGTATATATATATTTATTTATTTTTTATTTTTAACGCGGACAATTTTAACCATTTAATTCCTCAGTGCTAAATGATTATTTGTTTCAGAATATACCAAATATTTTAATAAGTCCAGGGACAGGTTTAGCGCCGTTTAGGAATTTTCTCCAGGAGAGAGTGTTTCAAAGCTCAGCAACAAAGGATACTTTGTACTTATTCTTTGGATGTCGATATGAGGATAAAGATTTTCATTGTAGGGTAGAATTGGAAAGAATGGTGGACGATGGAAAACTGACTTTGTTCACAGCATTTTCTAGAGATCAAGAGAATAAGGTGTAAGTCCTCTGAACTCTTCCTTATGTTTCCCATGATTATATAATATATTATTATACCTAAACTAAGCAGCCAGTCGTTTAGTTAACACGAATGTCCACATTGATATCAATCCTATGGATACTTGTTTAAATTTCATTCAAGAATTTTAAATTACTGCAACATAATAATCTCATGATAATGATAATATTAGTAAACTTAGTAATGCTCTCACCACTGAGTAAACTAACTCAAAAGTCCAATTTCATTCCCCTTCATCCACATTCATAACCAGATTTCTTCACGAAAATGGAAAATTTCTTCACTGTTTCATAATTAGCTATTTTTCCATTTTTTTAACTAAGTTCTATTTTCATAACTATAAAATACACGATTTAGCAACATTCGTGTTGATATCTATTTAATTTTTAAAAAACACCAGCCACCCAAATTAATCATTCCTAGGTACAAAATTTTAAATTACTACAAAATAATAATCCCATAATAATATTATACGCTAAGTATTCATTACGTGGTGTATTTAAGGTGGAATTCAAGAGTGTTGAAATCCAGTGTGAAATTCCTAGGCACAGAATTTTAAATACCTACAATCGATATATAGCTTTTGATTTACAATTATGGTTGAGTCAACTCACAAAAGTCCATTTTGATTCCTATATTTCACTCCAATATGATAATATTTTTAGCTAAGTAACCCAATAGTTTACAATTATGACTTAGTTCAGATAAGTAAACTTCACTCAAAAGACTAATTTTGATTCCCAAGAGTTGCTTGGATGAGATTCTTTCAAAAATTCTTTAGCAGATCTCAATTTTTTTACAGTTATGTGCAACATAAAATGGCTGAACAAGGTGTTTTATTATGGAAACTTATAAACGAGGAGAAAGCCTGCGTTTTCATATCGGGAAATGCTAAAAATATGCCGGACAATGTTAGAGATTCATTGGTGGAGGAGGTTTTTAGTAAAATTGGAGGACTCAGTTTAGAAGAAGCCAAAAGTTTCTTGAGAGAAATGGAAAATAATGGAAGATTACAAGTCGAAGCTTGGTGATGTCGCCTTTTATTAGTGAATTAAGTTTTTTTTTTTTTAATTTATAAACAAAATGTTAAAACTTTTGTTTAATCGTATAATATATTTAAGAATAATTATCCAAAATTTTTTTTTTTTTAAATAAAACTAATTTACTTTGAATCGAGTTTTTTTTTCGTTATTTAAACATTAGAAAATGTTCTCTTATTTTTAATAAACATTAAATTGATACATTATTTAGAAAAAAAATTCGCCATAATCCTATTTACTTTCATTGCCCTAACTAATATATACAACCCATATTAAGAGATGTTAGATATTCATTTGTGGAGGAGTTTTCAGTAAAATTGGAGGACTCAACTTACTTGGAGGTTTGAAAGAAGCTAAAAGTATCTTAAGAAAATGTTAACTTGATATCATTTTTTTAACTTGATAAACCAAAAGTAAACTTAATTATGGTAATTTGAAAAAAAAAAAAAAAAAAAAGAAGCAAGGTTCCTTTTTAAATAAAACTAATTTACTTTGATTTTTTTATTTTTATTACTTAAACATTAGAAAAAGTTTCTCTTATCCTTAATAAACATTAAATTGACACATTATTTTAAAGTTTTCTTCACAATTTCCTATTCAATTTCATCGTTTCTTATTATATACAATGTCACCTCGTGAATTCCTCTGGTCATACTCAAGTCTCCATTTTTTCTCACTGGCGAATAGTTTCCGCAGTTCAACCCCTTTTTCCTATCCCATCCTAATTGATCCTTAATCCTACTGTAGTCGGCAGAACGCTTGCAACACCTGTGGCGTTGCTTGTGTTATAGGCGACGGTAGCCACCTACTAGGCGCGCGAGTTAACTGCACCTCGCAGGAATTCGATTTCCCTAATTAAAATTATTTGAAAATTTGTTTGTATTATTTTTATATTTGTTTTATTAATAAATATTTAAATCATTAGATTAAATATTAATTTTTAATGATTTAAGTACTTTTTTTTTTTAAATATACAATGTCTTGTGTATTTATTTTGGGGAACTATATATCTTGTCAGAAAAGTTTATATTTTTGTCATCAACTTGTATCATCAAATTAATAGATCTATCGCAACGAAATATTTTCATATTGTTTGGCGGCAGAATTACTGTTTTGAGAACAAAACCTATTATTTAACAAATTCAAAACCAATTAAATTGACGACAGCTTGAATCATACTCTTTCTTTTTTTTGTCTTTTTTTGCACACCGTACCAGAGCGTCAATGTGACGTCATCGACGCGACGCGCACAGTTGACTCGCGCGCGCGTTTTACCCCCACGTGGACAGTCAGTCTGTCTGCCGACTTTTACATTAAAAAGGAAAGGTTCACGAGTCTCGCGCGAATCCCCACAGCTTGAGGTTACCGGCGTCGCGTTTCCTCTCCGGGGGCTCCTTGTCCTCGCACGCGAACGCCATCACGTAACGCGACGGATGCCAGGACACAGTGAAAGTGGCCGCCGACACCGGAATCTCCGCCACTTTCTCACCTAGAGACGGGGAATAACACTAGACTCTAATATTTAATAACTATAGGTAGGTGAGTGTAGGTATACACGTATGTTTAAAATCATAATATTATAATAATTCATGTCAAAACCTCGTGTATAAATCTATATTATAAAAAGAGAAGATTTGTGTGTTCGTAATGAATAAATAACTCAAAATTCTTTCACCTATAGAATTCTACATCACCAGTGAGTAAAATAGGCTATATTTATAAAGTTACGCGGACGAAGTCGCGTGGAACAGCTAGTAATTTAATATAAATAAAATTAAACAGTATCAAAATTTGTACAAATTTGTTATTTACCCATTAGCCATTATAAATCTGGTAAATCTCTACCTATTATACATATTATAGTTTTTTGTACTCAAAATGAAAACTTGTTTAGGCGACGCTTGGGCAGCTGTTGTTTGTATAGAGAATTTGGTTGGGGATAAAACAGTCAATTCGGGTAAACCGGATTAGGAAAGGATAGGGTAATGGGCTCTGGCATTCCATACTCACTCACCGAAACACAACATCACATTTCGTGCTGTGATGGGGTGGTTACTGCCGCCAGACGGGCTGCCCGATATACTGCGAAACGCAGTGTGCCCTGCCACTACTTTCCAAATTGCAGACCGGAGCCAACTTTGAAAAGTTCATTTTATGATTTCCGAAGTAGACCCGGTCGCGAAATGAACCCGGGACTCTGAGACGGAGCGTTAAGGCACGAACCCTAACCACTCGTCCAAGGGGCTCATCATACTTCATAATATTAGTGTGACTGATGAGCGCTCACCAGTCTCCGTGTCACCGATGTCGATGATGTGGTCTTCGCTGGCGGACGCCAACAGACGTCCGTCGAAACTGAAGGACAATGTGCGAACAGGCCATTCCAATCTGCAATCATTCAATTCAATTGTCAATTTCAAGTCAAATTCCTTCATCAATTCAATCATTCCAATCTGAAATCAGTCAATTTCAAATCAATTTCCTTCACCAATACAATCATTCCAATCTGCAATCAGTCAATTCAATGGTCAATTTCAAGTCAAATTCCTTCATCAATTCAATCATTCCAATCTGCCATCAGTCAATTCAATGGTAAAAAAACCGCTTTTTTTTCTTACGGCGCCATCTGCCGACGGCGAGGACAACTCACTCGTCACATTTAAAGTGGAAGTTAGCCGTTGTGATATGGCAGCCGAGTTAATATAAAGCGAAGCGTTGTCGGGTTCAGCTAGTATACCTTGAGAAGACACGGAGACAAGCCAACTCCTGCACGTCCCACAAGGAGACGAGAGCGTCGGCGCTGCCCGTGGCGAAGTATCGGCCGGTGGGGTCGTGCTCTATACATATGCACGTGCCCGGGTGCGCCTTCAGCACCGTCTGCAGCTCGAGGCCCGGATATCTATACATACAAGTATAGACAATAATAACAATAATATCACACATTCCACACAGCACCATCTAGTAATGCTTGTATTATGGATACCAGACAGTTGATATAATACATAGATTACTTTTTCTTTGTATCGTATATACATACACATATTATAAATACAAAGATCCACTACTCAGGTACAAAAATATTTGCCCCTAGCGGGATTCGAACCCGCGACCGTTTCGTTAACAGCTAGGGTTACTAGCCACTAGACCAAACGTCTAAAAATCCTTGGCAGTGCGTATTATGAAAGAGTTTACCCCCTGAGACACCTGTGGCTTTGCTTACATTATAGGCGACAGTAGCCATCACTAACCATTAGCCTTTCTGCCGATATTAATATTAAAAAAAGTCAGACGCAGGTCTTTTTAAGTTAGTTTAAATAGTTTATATTTTTGACGACGGATGTCGCTGCGCTGGCAGGATATGGCGCGCTATCGTTTCGTACCTCAACACGAATTACACTTTTTATACAAGATTCCTATATTTCCCCCTTTAAAAGTTTAATCCCTCTGGTGTCGCTTGTGTATACCAAATATAAAACCCAACTCGAATTGACTGTTTTACCCCTCTGCCAAATTCTCCTTAAAAACTGCCCAAAGTACCCAAGCCTGCCTAAACAAGTTTTCATTTCAGTTAGGCCCGGTTCCTATATTTCAACAACGAATCGTTTTTGCCTACCAACGGTACTTATAGCCACCAGTCGTAAGGGTGACGCGTTCCTATATTCATCTACTCGTAGATGAAACTACCGAATCTTTTTACTAACGGATGGGAGGACAACAGATAACGATCCGTACGTCCGTTGTAGGGCAATGAGTGTTCGGTGCGTTCCTATATTATTTTCGGAACGTCAGTGAGCTGTCAAATCAACCACTCGTAGTAAGAATTTTTACCGCCCGATTTTGGTCGATAATTGCAGTGCTTATTCTAAAATTCATAAATAATAAACATTTCTTAGCAAGAGAAATATGAGAATTATTCTTGCTCTTAATTTATGATAATATGACTTTGTATTCATTACGTATAATCAATATTTAAGTTAAAATGCTTACCCGAATTATGTCCATATTAAAGTTGTTTCAAACTAAATAATTACTACTGTCTAGCGAGAGTTTAAAACACAAACAAAAGTAATAAAAAAAAGAGTTTGAAAGTGTGGTAAAATAAAAATATAACCAATTGCCGCCAATATGACAGCCTCAATCACAAACAATAGACAAGTTGTCAATTTCCATCGGTGACGTTTCGTTACACAACAAATAAAATATAATGATGTTTTTCATATTTCAAAATTTGTTAACTAATTGTAAAGTGGTGGTTTAAGCTACTTTATTCTAAATTAAAACAATATATTTAAATTACATAACAGGTAAATTATCTAAAGTTTTTGCATCGCATTTTGAGTGAAACGAAACGTACGCTGTGTTGTAGGGAGGGCTTGGTAGACAATTTACGAACGGACGGTCGTCAATATTAAGCGTCGTAAAAAACTTGTGGAACGCTTTGTTAAGATCCGTTGTCGGTAAATGAAAACGATTAGTAACTTGTAACCAATGACGGATGGTAAATTATAGGAACCCGCTGTTAGAAAATTGTGAAAAAAATAAAATAAACACTTACGTCATTATGTGAACGCATCCATGGCCGTTTGTCAAGTAGAATAGATCTGATGTGTTGTTCCACGATATCTCATTCACTTCAAAATTGAATTGCTCTTCTTGTACCTTGTTTAACAAAAACAAAGTATTTTTTTATAATTGTGTAATGTAATAAAAGTTTTACATAGTATAAATTGGAAGTCGCTTTTAGTGATGCCCGATATGTCGCTTTATATCGGATATATCGCATTATAATGTATCGTAACTGTTTGTATAGTTACATGATATATATTGTATGCCTTTGTATAGATATTGAATGAAAATTTGTGTATATAAAGAAAAAATTACATCCTGGGCTAGTATCTCTATAGTTTTTATTGTGTTACACAAAATGGAAGAAAATCTAAAGACATATTCAAATAAAACAGTTGAAATCAATAGTCTATTGAACAGTGATACTACTTACGACTTTGTAGGTTTTAGTATCTATGAAGGAGACAAGATCCTCTTTGTTTCCAACGGCTATTGTACTTCCGTTCGGTGACCACGCTATATTTATGTTCTCTCCCTTTGTGGGTATGATCGCTGCACATTTATGAGACCTGCAACAATAGCAACCATTTTGTTTTTGTGTTGATTTGCCATCAGTCGCAGGACTATAATCAAATGCGTTGAATGAAAAATTAGTGTTTGCATAGAATAAGGCCAGTGCCTTATTCTATAAAAAGTTAAGGCAATACATCAGCCCTTTTCAGTCTTCTGACTTTTCCAGTCTGCAAAAGCTCCTTGGCTAGTGGATTCGGGTGGGAGTAAAGACGATCCTTATAACTTTTCCTATAGCGTTCTATTTCTTCTGCAATGGTTGGAATCTCAAGATATGAGTGGAGCTCACTGTTCCGAGCATACCAAGGCGCCCCAGCAATCACTCTTAAGATGTTATCTTGTACTTTCTGAAGGCGTTCGATATTTGTTTTTCTAGCAGTGGACCACATTTGGATTCCATAAGTCCATATTGGTTTCAAAATAGTGCCATAAATCAATAGCTTATTGTGCAAGGAGAGTGCAGACTTCCTCCCCAAAAGCCACAACAGGTTTCTAAATTTTATGTTGATTTCGTCTCTTTTCTTGTTTATGTGGACACTCCACATAAGTCGCTGGTCTAAGTGGAAACCCAAGTATTTAATGCAACTGGATTGGGGAAGTTGGTCTTCGGAATAGCAACAATAGCAAATATTATATTCCTGTAAGGCCTATTGAAAGGTAAAAAATAAAATTAGTTTTCCTCAAAAAAAAAATTAACAAACCCAACATTTAAACAGGTTGGAGTAACATCTCCCATTACACTATACCTTCCTAATAACTTTAGTAGCCAGCACACTTGCAGCACTTGTGGCGACGGTAGCCACCTAGCCATATACCATCAAGTGGACAGTCAGCGTGTCTGACGACCTTAACATAAATTAAAACATTATAGGTAGATAACTGTGAACATTATCTAACTATAAACTAATCGAACTAGTTATACTCGTAAATTTGAATATGCTCCAACCTGATTAGAAAACATTTTTGAATTTGATTAATTTTTAAATTTAGAAATCTATAACTGATGACATAAAAAAATCTTTCATAAAACAGACTACATAAATATATACACAACACAATACATATAGAGTTTACTGCCCAATATATTTGTGTACTGAACAACACTGAAAAATAGACAATTAATAATATATTTCTACCTTGTATCCCAAATTCGGACAGATTTATCACCACTAGCTGTGCTCAGAAGGTCCGGGTGTGATGCATGCCAGCAAAGTTGGTCAACTGATCCTGTATGACCTCGAAAAACAAACTCTTGTACCTGTAATGTTATATATTTCTCTACAACAACCAATAAGTCCTGGATTCAGTCACTAAATTTAAACTATGGCCTTATAATGTCACATATATATTTATGCAATTACTAAATCTGAAACACAAGACATGACAATCTCATAGCAAAACATTGTCAATCAAATATGAAAAATATTATTAACAAAACACTGATTCCCGGCAAGGCTAACTTTGGAAATGAACTTTTCATAGTTAGCTCTAGTAGGTACTGTGTGCTATCGGGCAGCCTGTCTGGTGGCAGTAACCACTCCCTTACAGAAGACAGAAGTTTCAGTGAGTAAGACAGTCAGCCCGTGTGACCACTTTAACATTTAAATAACAAATAGACTGATTTTATATAACTTAAATTACATTATATCGATATCTTGTAATAATATAGGAATATTTTGAGAACCCACATAATTTATCATTCTATACATACAAGGTTATTATTACATTGATGTTCACGATATTATTATAGGCCGATTACATGAAACTCCTCAAAAGAGCGGTACATTGATAATAAAGGGTCCGGCTAGCTACACGCGTCGGAATTATTGTCTTAACTAAGAGTTCTATAAGCATAAATATTGACACTAAGATTACCCGTTTAATGAATCAACAAACACAACCTAAAACTCTATGGCAAATAACACAAAATTTTGGTTTACCAATCTACTCTTCTCGAGAGTAAAAATTGCTACGCTCTTGTCAAAAGATCCAGACGCCAGCCTTTTTCCATCGCAAGACCATCCAACCGAATGCACTTTGGATGTATGCGCGATGTATTCCCGAACAACATTATGTGTTGAAAAATAAGCACGCAATTCCGCCAGATCCTCTATGGGTGTCTGTGTTTTAGAGTCTTTCATTTTTCATAAATATATTTAAGTACAGAAAATGCTAAATGAAATATTACATTTATAAACAATTTTATTTGAATTCATCTGAATATCAAGTATAAAATTAAATTTCAAAAGTTGACAGCAATATTCCTTGGTTGACAGCAGTGACCACAGAACTGAACAAACTCAAGCGGCACAGACTAACTTGTGAAGCTTTTGATTGTGACCAAAGACATTATTCCTAAACAAGATTGTACACTTATATAGCTGAAAAAAACAAGCCGAACGAGAAGGTTTTAAGAGGGAATGTGTCTCTGTCTAATATGATGACCATTCGATTTAAATTTCTATGGAATCTCTGTCCTTTAGTCCCTTTACGGGTTCTTATAAGAGACTTGAATAAATGAGCAATACGGTCCGTCTAAAGGTAAACAGTTGCCACCTAACGGTAATATTATAATAAATATATGGTTGCCGCAACTTATGGACACTTGTGTAATAATATTTGAGAAAAAATGCACCACTGTCTAGGTACACACGTTTTCTCTAATATTTAGTTTACTTAATATAACTAATAAGTACTTATATTTTTTAGGTATAGCTATACAGTTTGCTAAAATTTTAAAATTAAGAGCGCAAATGTTTGAGATGTGACAAAACTTCAAACACGGAAAAAAATTCACTTTTTACCTACAAACTAATGAAATTCAAGCGCTTTAAATAGTTTGTTTGCGTAAGCACATATTCGATGTTATGGTCACGCTACACTGTATTACAGATCAACGATTAATACTCAAAAGATAAGCACACACCCCCTTTTGTGGCTCTCGCTCGGCTCGTTTTCTTCTTTTCTAACTTGTACAGAAACTTAAACCTTATGTCAACAAAATTCAATTACAAGAACCAATGGTACCTAAACGTTATAATGTCAATTGAACTACTGGGACTAAAATCCCAGTAGTTTGATTTGAAACTGACGTTATGGGACCAAACTAATCAATCGAACTCCAAATTGAACTAGTGGGAATAAACCGTTTTTTTTTATTTAGTACACTTTCGTCAGATTACACTTTTGTCATAAATCAAAATTTATGAAAATTTAGTTCGCTTTGGTCATGAATGACAAATGTGGAAAACCAATAATGACGTCAGTTTCTACCAAATAGTGTAACAGAACGGACCACGTCCGTTTTTAATTTCGAGCTAGTTAAATTAAATAAGTCTTTTGCTTGTAACAAAGACAAACCATCTTCATCCATTTTCACAAAAATAAATTTAGTTTTTAAAATGTAAGACGTAGCCAAGCACTTATTTGTTGAGTATTATTTTACAAAACTATTTAGGAGAGGTATGAGGGCTGTTGAATGCGAGATTATTATGAAAGGTTTGTCCAACTATACTCGCCTCAATTTGTCGCTGCAGGTTGGGTCATAAAACGTGTGAGCGGCGCGAGGACTATACGTTACCATAAGAGCTGTAAGTGCGAGTGAGCGTGCAATGCAATACAGTTATCTGACGAAAGCGGAATCTGTCGAATGTGGAATTACTATAAGTGCGATTTCGTCATCAGTTTTAAAATTCTGACCTATGCGGAAAAATAAAATGATCTGACGAAAGTAGAATATGACGAATGTGTACTAAATCTTATTTTTCTGTGACTACGCATTTAGCGTCATTTGTTGTTCAGCAAGTAAAGTATGGATATTATAACTAGCTTCTTTTTAAAGATACTGACGATACCATGTAATATCGCTATCCAATGGTATTCTAGAACTAGAACCCTCCGTAGCAACTACATCCATTTTCGGGTTCGGGTGCATATTGACAAAAAAAAACCATTAACAGGTATCGAACATTTATTTCTCAAAACTAAAAAATGCTACTAATAATATTTATAATGTTGGTATCAAGTGCCAATATATTCGCGACGCCAACACTTGATTTGGGACAAGAAATAAGCAACACCACTTAACCATACTCCACTTATAAATGCCATATGTACTAATTTCTCCTGTAAAAGCATAATTTAATAAAATCAAACATGTGCAATATACATATATGGCTGTGTAAAGCAAGGGTTCACAGTCAATAAATATCACATTGCTGGATCACCAAAAATCCAGACTTTTTGTCAATATTCTTGCTTATCGCGTTTGAACGTCATTTATTACTGACGGGATCACGAATATCGCGATATTTATTGATCGTGTAACGCCCTTAAGTAAAAATAAAAATGGTAATGTGGAAGAACATTTGGTGACGATTTTGAACACAAGCAGTGGCACAGGTGCTAATAGGTTTAAGAATAAGGTTGGTATTAGGAAGGTTTATGGAAATGGGCTCTGGCATCCCACAACAAAATAGGCGAATCGTCAGCTTGACTAGCTGACTTTTAAATTCAAAAAAACAAAAAAAAAACCAACATTGCAGATTATGATAACTATAGTTTTATTTAACACTAGCTGGTGACTGCGACTTCGTCCGCTTTTAAAAATAACACATGCCTGACAAAATATGTATTACAGTATAAACACATTGACGCCTGATATTATACTTTTGCCAAGATTTTTTTTAAAACGGATTAGTTGCGAAGAACTTTACCTCTTTATAATAATCAGCGCGGCGCGGCGCCGACTGAACTGTATACCATTTTTGTAGTAAATAAGTTCTATATTGTTGATATTTTAAAAATTTCGCGCCGCAACGCTTTCCGGTGTAAACTGACCCTAACGGGCAACCTTTAAGATAGAAAACTTACCGTACCCGAAACCTTAACCCTTGGTGGCGTGCAAATACCCATCGTCTTTTGATTAAAATTACGAGCAATCATAAATGCCGAAGGAGACTTAAGGAGAGATATTTTCAGAAGACCGCTTGAAAGCTTTCTCGAATTCATTATTCCCAGTTTTCCGTTATCTTATTTTGCGTGTATGCAACAGTTTAAAATAGTTGTTCAGACGAGCACTGAATTTTCGAATGAACAAAATAAATCGAAAATATTATGTCAGAACTGATTTAAATTTGAAATTTTAAAGAATTTCAAAAATCATAGAGAATAAATGTAAGGAGGACTAACATATATGGGTGTAAACCAAGGAACAATATACTCTTTAGCAAGAGGTGTAAACTGAATAACTGGCAACTGGCAAACTACATACATACAACAATTAAATAGTTCATAAATTGACCAGAACGGCGCTTGTGTAGCATTGGGGTTATATGGTAAGATTATTAGCGACTTGTTAGCGACTTATAAGCACTGATCTAAACAATAGATGAGGTGTATCAAGCAGAAAGCCCCGAAATATGTGGTAGTATTAAAATCATACTTACGAACTTATTGCGAGATTGACACGCAATTCCAAATGTATATTGCTTTTATGAAAAGAAACTAAATAAAGGTGTTCTGTACTAACGCATCAATGTATACTGCACAACGATATTGACCAGCTTACAAGCAACAAACCGCTAGCCAATAGTACATCTGTAGTAATACAACACGTGTTACGTATCACAGGGCCGCATGTATTTGAAACCTACCTGTGTCTCTTTCTACAACGGGACGGTCTATACTACACAATAAGTAAGAGTGAGACAGCTATAGAATTCAAATGGTATTTAAACTTCCTTATGAAATATGCAAAAGTTGAGCTAAATTATTTAAATATTTTGTTAAAAATATTGTAATTAAGTATATTTATATTAAAAACTCACGTATGATAGGTAATTCCTTTTTCTTTTTGTCCTTTTTGAGGTCTATTTTTACACAATTTCACACAGCACGATGGCATTTTGTCGATTTTTAAATAGCAACCAAACGGCTACAGCGCTAGCGAGCGACTAATTGCGAATTCGTCCACTCGGGACGAAGTGGACGAATTTTACTACTACCATTTTTTGTAGGCCGCGCCGTGTCTATACTCTCAATATACTTATATAGTCTTAGCTTATAAGAGCATTCCTAGAGTATTATAATATTGGCATTCCTCAATTAGAATCAAGCTGGAGTCAAAATTTATAATTTCAGTAGTTTCAGATGTTTTAGTTTGCAGATAAGATGTTAACGTCATATTATTTGTAGTTGTATAATCTATTAAATAGCTGAAAAATATTTTAAAGTGAATTTTCATTAGAACATTTTTAAACAGCCCTTTTTTAAACTAGCGGTCGACGGCCTACGCAGATAAAACAATTATAACACAATCTTTTAGAATATTAATGACTTCACATACTAGGTCCAAGAAAAAACAGAAATATCTCAAATTTGATCCTAAAATAATACGTTTAATATCACGAAAAATTATTAGATGTGACACTTTTGATTATACTTTTCTTGAATTAAAATTTACAGAAATCGTATGTTTTTTTCAGCCATATACTAATAAATTATATGAATTTTTGAAAACCAATATTTCTATAAGTTTGTCGCATATAATTTTACTAATATCTCGCTTCTGCGTAGACCGTCGACCGTTAGTTTCAAAAAAGGGCTCTTTAAAAACTGATCCAATGAGAAAATTATCCCAATATTTTAAAATATTTTTCAGACATTTACTAGATTACAAAAGTACAAATAATATGACGTTAATATCTTATCTGCAAACTAAACACATCATGGCATTATGATCCGCCGGGAATCATAAATTTCTGATTCTGTATCGCTCTTAACGAAGTGATGAGTGGGAATATTAAGTATTTATAATTCATAAAACTACACCATGAATACCAAAAATTTATAAATTACTCTAGATAAATTTTTGTTCACCCAAAAAATATTAAATGATCGAACTCCTGTAATTGTTATTGTAAAATAACTAAATCAATTAACCACTTGCAAAAATCTTTTTTAAAGTGTTTATTCAATAAGATTTAGAAATAAAACTGGTACAATTACAATAATCATTTTATTAAAATATTATACAAACTTAAAATGTAAAACTTCTGTGTAAATATTTTTATTAATCATTTATTTTTATTATATTTATTATACATGGAATAAGTAATCTATTATTTACATTGTCCCATACATGTCCCCTACAGTTTGACTATGGGATCAAATTACGAAAACTTAAGTGTAAATAATAACTTAAATATTATTTATTTATTTATTTATTTATTTTGACTTATTTCCATCTTTGACAATGTTTTCGGGAAAACTTAAGAAAAATTTAAACATTATTATTATTAAAAAAATCTTTATTCAAAAATCCTACTGAAGATTCGATCTTCTAAATAACAAAGGTACTGGTTATTAATTAAATTGTAGTAATTTTAAAATCTTAAGAAGAATCAGTCTTCAGTATAAAGTATTTATAATATAGTAATATGCCTACATTGTATGGCAATCTTAATGGTCTATTTATACAATGTATAGAATATTTGGTTTGTGTAAGGCGTATAAATGACGCCATCATACTCGTAATACGAGAATTGGCTAATTCCTTATTGTAAAAAAAATACACCCACATCAACTTATTTTTATTGTATTCTTTTGACAACAAAACATAGGGCTCATATCCTCTTCAAAATAAAATAAAATGTCACCTAGACAATAATTGAGAAGTATTATTAAAAATCATAAAAAGTAATAAAATATTTTGCTTAAGTAAATGAGGCCTTTAATTTGGCCTGTTTCTTTGCATAAAACATCATACGATTTTCTAAATCACACATATGTACGTACACAGATATAGCGGGCACATTTAAAATGTGTGAACATTTCCTCAAAACATGATGAAAACTACCCGGAAAAAGTGCATGCAAATCTTTATCAAAGTTAGATCCAGCCAGATGATGATGATAAGTGCAATCGTTAGTATAAAATCTCATCCAATATTTAAAAGTCTTTATGTCAGCACGATTTTTAAATAAATATTTTGTTGCAACTTTCTGCTGCTCCTCTCTCTCTCTAATCAGATTTTTCATTTCCCTGAACACTCCCACAGGTAATTCATCCTCGGAATCATAATCGGAAGAATGCTGGTCTTCGGGAATTGTTAAACCATTAGCATTTACCACTTTCTCTTTCAATACATCTGAAATTTCATCGTCTTCTATGATAAATAATTCCCTAAACATCTTGTCATCGAACCGCGAATTTACTTTCAGATAGAGTTGATCTTGTTCATGAGTTTTTCCGTCAAAATTAGGATCTTCTCGTGGTAATAAATCATGTACATCAATATCTTCATTTGTATCATCACTATGTACATCGCTGTCATCTTCTTTTAGTCCTTCATCCATTATTACGTCCGTGTTTTGTTCTTCACTTACTTCAACTTCATTTGCAACATTGCCTTCAGCTGTGTCCTCTATAATCTCCGGTTCGTTTTGTAGTATTTCATTATTTTCAGTTGCATTAAGAATAGCTGTTCTGACGTCTTCAGAAATTTTAGTTATAACATCGTTTTTAACGGATTCATAATATGATGAAAGTATGTCGGTCACACTTATCATATTATCTTTTTCCTGAGTAGTTTTAGTACCAGATAAATCCGTCTTTTTTCTTTTGCTTTCATTTACACCTCCATCAATCCACTTTCTCTTCAATGAATTATTTTTATATTCTTTTGGTACACATATTTTATATTTGTTACATGCCATTAAAATTAATTCTTTAATAACTTGTTGCCTGTCAAATGTTTCTGGATTAAATCTTTGTCTTTCATTGTCACTCAAACTAGAATCACTGTGGTCATCGATCTCTGATGCGCTATCCTGAACACCATGAGTTTCATTCCATTCTGGTTGACTCATAAATAAATCTGGCTCTGGAATATCCAAGTTTCCAAGATCTTCTTTTACGTCTTCATCGTCAATATCATCAAAATCATCGTCAAATATATTCGTTTCTTCGGAATTTATGTACAATTGAAAATCGGTGTCGGCTGTTGTATTATCTTCAATTTGATTTAAACTCGATTCCCCGTTAGAAATACCGTGTTGATTAATTTCTCTTGTGTCAATCACATTTTCATTGTTTATGTGTTCTAATGTTGGCGGTTTAGTTACCATCCAATTTTTATTTTCACAATTTCTTACATAGACCTTTGTTTTATCTACTTTTTTACTCCAATTGCCCACTATTATACCTTTTATAATTTTATGTGATTCATTCACTCCATTGAAAAGATCATTCGAATCATTTGCTAAATGTTTAAATTTTAACTTTTTGCAAGCGTACGTTAAGGAATATTGTGTGAAATCTTCAAGTAAAAGCATTTTTATGTCAGGATCCTTTATGTACTGAGCAATAACTTCAGTGTGATCAGTCATATGAGTTAAAGTTGCGGGAAAATCATTCTTTGGTATAACTGTTGGTACATCTAAAGGTATTTTATTAACAATGTTTGCAATAAGTTCAGACGTCAAATTTGACTTAAATTTACCCCTCTCTGTTTGATCAAAAACCACATAATCATCGCATGGGAAGTTTAGCACAGACGACATTGCCTTAAAATGTTTACTCAACATAACTTCTCTGATTTGTAAATGGTCATACCATTCACGAAAAGAAAACAATCTACCTGTCGGTACTGAGTTTACACCTTTAAAAGACTTTTCATATTTCTCTTCTATGTTAATCTTGTCTACAACATCGGTCAGTCTAACATCATAATCTGAATCTAAGCCAAAACATATTTTCAAACCAACCATTATATAACCCAACATAAATGCCTCATAATCGGGTATGCCTTTCATACGAAACTTTGTAAAAATTAAATGACATGGAAACATGTGGATCAGTGAAACGACTAGATCTTTAAACTCTTTTGGTAAACATAGTTCTTTTACACAATTATTTAAAAGGTTCCTCATATCGGGCAACACGGGTGTTCCCAAGTTGAGGTAATGCATGCACGTATATGTCATGTTAATAATTCCAATGGGTGTCAGTTTTATACCGAGACTTGCGTAAAATTCCCACCAATTTACAATATTTTTCGTACAAATCTCCTTCGGTAGAAGTCTCCAATAGTTATTATGTTTCGCACTTAACTTACCTTCCTCTATAAATCTAACTAAATGTGATGGCAATATATTGTTTCTGTCTAGATTTAATGCAGCATTTATCATACCCATTAATAGTTTTATAGTGATAGATGTAAACAATTTGATATCATACATAGTCTTGGGTTCATTTTTTAAAATTTTATTTATTTCTACATCATTATTAACTTCGTCTTCAGAATCTTGATCTTGAAATTGAGCTGTATTATTTTTATCGTCAAAGCGCTTTGCAGCTCTGAAAATAAACAACAGAATAAATGATAAATATTATGTCTGTGTCAAATGGGATGCAAATGTTCATTCTTAATTGTTTAATTTGTATTTTTCTAATAATAAATACGTTTTATTGTTTTAAAATAAACGAAGTAATGTGTTTTATTATAAAAACCTAGTTATAATTGCAACAGTTTAATAACGATTCTGTCAAAGATCTTATAAATTTAGTATCTGGATTTTGGACCCTATTTTATTATGTTTGAAAAAAATAAATTGAATTTATTCTAAAAAAATACACACAATATCTTCATATGAAACTTCTTAAATAGTGGTCTACATAAAACTCTTCTTCTTCTTTAGATCTTCTCAGATGATTTTGCCATTGTCATTGGTGAAAATCTTTAGCAAAATTCAAATTAAAATCAAAAGTAGCAGATTCAGAGACTAATCAGTCAAGTTGTCTGTTTTCCAAAACAGGCCCATCAAGTCCAAAGCAATCAGGTCAAATCCTCCATAAAGCTCATGCCACATATTGCTCTTATTAATTTTTTATGTTAAGTACATACTAAGTCATCTTATTTATAAAAAAAAAACAAGTTAAATTTAAAACAGATGTATAGGTAAACACATACCCAAAATCTTCTTTAATTTGATATCTTCTCACATATCTACTCCAAATCCATAGAAGTTTCCTTTTGAAACTTGGTTTTGCTCCAAGACCTATTAACTCGTCTGCCATTCCGCATAGAATGAAGTTGTATGCATGCCACTTATGCCATTCACCACTCACTGAAAAGTAGATACAGTGTATATTAAAATAATTTTAAAAATCAGGGAAGATAATATCTGTCTCTTTGTATATATCTAGTAATGAGTTTAGGGCTCTCATATAAAAATGATTTACTAGAGAATTGTAGGTAATCTAAAATCCTAAAGAAAATCCAAATCCGCAATTGCTTAAATTTATCTGTACGAGTTGATAAAAAGTAACTATTTCTTTCATTAAAACTTTTCTACATATTATAAATCCATCATGTCTGCTTCTCGCTAACTACTTCCTAACCATCAAACGATTTTTAATACAGATTTCCCTTATGGAAAAAGGGGTAAACAAGGAAGGTTTGTATAAAAAAATTGCATCCTGGGCAAAGCCGGAAGCCTATCGCCTTCATTATTGCTTAAATGATCAGAGAATAGTCTCTGTTGAAAGACTTCTATATAGATAGAAGTCTCAAACAGAATTTGGTTTTGATTACATTTTTAATTTATTTATAGCTAAGGCTCTGATTATCTCAGAAAGTTTATTATAATAAGTTGCTATGTTGGGAAAATCTGCAGATCTGTAGATGTTAAGTAAAATATAGACAGAGATTTAAATTATTAAGTTACGTACTTTGAACATTATTCTCAGTTTCAACTTGCTTTCTGACTTTCGTCACTTCAACGCGCGCACTTTGACTCTTTAAAAAAGGGTTAACTTCAAATTCTTTTGTCTCCAATTCTGTCAGTCTGGCTTCGGTGTCTTGTGTACCACATTCTACACAGTAATAGAAACCGTCAATTAAATTAAGATCAGAACTACCACACACGTTACAAACAGTCATCTTGAATTATTGTAAAAATAATTTAGAAAATAGTAAAAATATGTAAATGAAAGAAACAGTCTCGTCAAATACTAGACAAATTAAAATTTGTAGGCACTGGAGAAGTGTAAAATGCGTTTATTAGGAGTTAATAACTTGGCAGGAACACTTTTAAATTTTTTAACAACATTGGAGATGAAAGAAACCAGCAAACAGCACGACCTATGATTAAAACACATTTGAATAAAATTACTGAAAGAATATTACAAAATGTGCGAACTGCAAATAATAAACAAACCACACATGTCAAATGTCAATGTCATAAATATCAAAAATGTACTTTGTAGGTATATAGCGTTCTGTGGAGGTTTCTAACTATGATCTGACTCTAAAGATATTATGGTCTGAAGAATTAAAGAAATGGTTTACTGTTCTCTATATTAACTACTCTCGCTAGAGAGTATGTTAAATTTTATTACATTTTACGGATATATTTTTATATTTTTTCCGTTATAGATCACATTGACCACATCTAATATACTGTGCAACCACAGGACAAAATTTATTATTTTTTCCGAGGAGTAATCTCGTTGTGAGTTTATAGTGTTCTGTGGTCTGTAGTAATAATTTCCAATCCAAGTCCAAGCGACGTATTGTTTGTTGGTTGGTCGTCTTCATTATCTGTTTAAATATTCGGGCGTGTTCTTCTCGTAACGATTGATTAAGTGAAAGAAACTTTCACGCTTTAAGCTAATATTAAGAATATAACACATTTGTGCATTTATTTACCTTAGCTAATCGTTATGGTAGTAATTTACCACACCCCAAGTTGGATGTGATTGGTTGCGTGTTTATGGCCGTATTTTGAACTCTTCGCGTTATTTCGCGTGTGATTTATTGTGTGGCATGTGATAAGGTTTCTGTTGTTGATCTAATGGTGTGAATTATACTGTGTTGCGGACAGAAGTTTATTGATGGGCATTATTTCGGTTGTGCGTGAAGCGGCTAAGCAGCCGCACCGGCGGCGGTCTTCAACTTCCACGAGGGTCGACAGCAAAATCCGCCACACTGGAACTGATGGAATTAGAGAACATTGTAGCCAACACTGTATACTTAAAAGCGAGAGAGGGTATGTACGCACTTCATTAACAATTTAAATTGATTCTGTTTGTGGCGCGGGAATTATTCAAGCCAATTGCTTCAGTGCTTGAGTAAGGGATGCCAGAGCTCATTGTCTTATCACTTCCTTATCCCTTATGCTATTATGATCGGCAGCGCCCTTGCAGCACCTGGCATTGCTTGTGAAATAGACGATGGTAGCCAGCCACCATCAACTAGAACAGTCACCCTGTCTATCGACTTTAACATAAAAAAGTATCTCAAACTGATCAATTTCATTCATAACTAACATAACATTCAAAGATTATTTAATTTATGTCCACATTTTTAAAAATTTTAAATATAAAAATGTTAAAATTTTTAAAAAATTAATAACTCAGTGACAACTTGAGTTTTCAGTAAGATATAATAATAGGTGAAGTAAAAAGTTTTGAGTTTTTTCATTAAATGGCTTTAGTGAGCCATATTTCACGATGTATACATTGAACCTTATTATTCTATACTGCAATTTAAATTTGACAAAATGTTGATAAAATTGTGGAAATAATCGTGTTAGACCGGCATGTGATCACTTATTTTATTGCCCAGGAACTGAAGATTATCTAGAAAACCATTTGGAACGATTTTCATAAGGCTGGTCTTAAGATAGGGTTGTCAGGTGGCCGGGAAATCCGGGAAAGTCCCGGAATTTAGCATCTTGTCCAGTGTCCAGTGATTACATTTACTTGTCCCGGAATTCTCGAATAAAAGGTTTTTTTATACAAATTTACGATTATGACAGCCGGCCGACTATCAAGCTATGCTAAAGTGCTGCCAAAGTGTCATTAGTAAGCCTTCTAAATCATACATTTATAAAATTAACTCCCTTTGTCATTTTTGCCATACAGGTGGATAAAACGTTTCAAAATTGCTTTTTTTTAAATTTCATTGAGGCTTTGTAAATTTTTGACCATTTCAGTGTAGTAAACTTTTTTATGTCCCTTATTTAAAGGAGACATCACCTAAATAATATAAACTTATAGCTTTTTAAACATATATTCCATAATTTATTTAATAATACAAAAAACGTCAAACACTTGAGTATTGTTATTGTCTAAAGTTTTTGATATTTTTGAACGATGTGAGTTGGAAAGATCAAATTAACTGGATATGAACTTAGAAAACCACTTTAGGCATTTACGAACATCTAACTAATGCATGGATAAAAATTGAAAATGTTTTTAGTGGTAACTTTTGTGTTAATTTAATACTCTTGTGTAATTTGAAAAGCAAGGTTTTTGGTTTGCCAATTGAACATAAATTACAATTTATTTTTATTATTTACCAGTAATAACTAATATAGCTTTTATTTTCAATAACTATAAGCTAGTACATATAATTCCTATTTTATAATTTAAATTTGATTTGATTTTATAGTTTGGAACCCATCTGCGTATAAAAACCTCCTCCATCTTCATCCAGTTTTCCCTGTTTTTAGTAACCTGTAACCATTTTTTTATATTTATCTTGGAAAACAAGTGTCCTTTAACCTAGATATTAATAAAATTTATATTAACTTATTAATGTAGCTTGGTAGATAAACTACTAAGATTTCCGCGTATTCATGGATTGATTATTTCAGGTATCCCCACAATGTTTTCCTTAACAGATAGAGCAAGTGATAAATATTTTTATCTTTGTGTACCGTGCCAGCATACCGCATGCTCCTCAAAGGGCTATCACTAAAAAATTCAGAGCCTTAAATTGAGTATATTTATTTAAAGCCACTCTTCTGGCTACTAACGGAATGCCTAATCAGCTGACCAAAAAACAATTCCACCTTATCTAGAAGGAATGACATGTGAAAGACACTTTATCTAGATTTTTTGACATGTCTTGCCTTATCAGTGTTGCTTTTCTATTCTACCACATTTCATAAGGCTGTCACTTGCATGAATATATTTTTGTTAACTTGTATCAGAATCCAAATTAAGCTGAACATTTCTAGCATACAACAGTTTTTTATCAAATCTATAATTTTGCTATTAAAAATGTAATACACTTTATACCAGATAACATTCTTATTAACTACTGACCCATCAGTCGTTGCACTGTCAACCAATCATCATGAAATTTTGCATAAACATTATCAGGGATATAATAAAGGACATAGGTTTTTTCATCCAGAAAAAAACAATCTAAAATTAAGAAATCCAACACCTAGCAAAAGCATAACAGCAATGAATATATCGGTTGTTATATTGCTCATATATTGTATTTTGTCAGTTATATATTTTCTTTTTCAATGTGGACGAAGTCGCGGGCACCAGCTAGTTATATATGAATTTCGTCAAAAATTATCTAATTGATGGTGAGAACCGCATCAAAATCCATTGCGTGGTTTAGGAGGCCTTAGTGACTATACAGACACTAATGGCGACATGAAATTATACTATCTATAGAGACAGATATAAACTATTAATATAAAACGGTACAAACTAGTTTTATTTATGTATGTACTTAGTTTGCATAACATTCCAGAAATATATTTCAATGTTAGTAGGTATCAATTACAAATTAATTTCTATCAATTAATTACTTCAATATAAAAAGCGAAAACCATTAACATGTATACACAGTAAGCCTGTTTCTAATTAGTTGACCTCAAAAAACAGCAATTAATTAATGCTAACATTTTTATTTTTAAAATCGTTAAAATGTTAATGATCTTGGTCTTAATAAGGACATTGCAAACATTAAATTATAATGAAAATTCTTTTAGGGAGATATTTTTTTATGTTTATTATTTTAAATTTACGAGCTATATTTAAAATTATAAACTAACCCCCAATTTACACTATTCTATAGCTCAAAAGAAAATCGGGATGAAAAACTTACAGCAGTAACTAACTATAAAAAAAAACTTGTAAGTTGCTGATGGTGTCCAGCATACTACTTGATGTTGCAACATCAGATCAAGGTTACCATGTCATGGGACTACTACTAAAGCATTATAACAGTATACAAAATTCCACATCAATTAAACCTGTGGAAGTTAGTGAAATCACTTAGTCAACTAAGAAACGGGCTGCTTCAAACGCCTGAACAGACCTTCATAAATTATAGCTAAGAACCATCACAATCACCTTAGCTTTAAAAAAAAAGACAGGTCAAAATGGACCCATCAGTTTAGGAGTAGCTCAATTCCATAGACAAACATTTCTTAGGTTGACAGAAAACTTATGTGATATCAGAGTGGGTCAGTTCACGTGAAATTTCTTTTTAACCACCGACACGACATGTGTTAGCTAGCTAATAACTAGCTATCATTTGTGAAGGTCTGTTCAGGCATTTGAAGATCAACAGCCTATTTTCTATATAAATAATAAAAAATAAAAAAAGTTGGTTTGTGTACACTTCAAAAACTCGAGAATGGGTAGACCAATTTTAATTTGGTTTTCACATATGGAAAGAGGGATAAACATGGATTTTTTTATTTAATAATACATATTTATAAAAATTGCATCCCAGACAAAGTCGGAAGCGGGCCGCTCTAGTATTTCAATAAATTCGTTGATCAATCATGCCTCTTAGTTACTGCTTTTATGTTTTTGCACTGACACCCCAAAAAAAAGCAAAAAAAATTAGAATCTGTTAAATACTGTTGGTATTATTCCTAAAGGGACTAAAGGGTCCTTGATGTGTTCCTTGTCATCAAGAAATTATCCTGTGTACACAAACAAACTGTGTTATAAGTGGAATTTTAAAATAAGAAAAACCCAATCAATGTATACATATGTATTAGCGTGTTATTGAAATCCTACAGTTTTCCTTGGTCGCAACACAATTGAGGTTAAAACAGGAGAAGACGTCACAGCACAGATAATAAAATAACCGTTAATTGTTCATTGTATGCATATTTTAAATGTGTCGTCATCATTTCATAACAATGTAGGAATTGGTTCGAAGAAGCTTTCTTTCTTATCTGTTAACAATTTTGAAGATGACAGACCATAATGCTATTTGAACCAGACCTAATAAAGGGAATTAAAAGTACTCTATCGTATTGAATTTAAAATTTGAATTTTTTTACAAAAAAAAAGCAAAAAAATCAGGAAAAATTAGCAAATAGAACTTCCAACAAAAACCTGTTAAAAGAATTCGCTGATAGTTATAGTTAACATTAATTGATCTCACATAGAACAAATACCAAAATATAACCAAATTTTTTTTTTGAAAATATTTAATATTTAAAATTCCATAGTTCATTAATAATATTTACCTTAGTAGTGGTTATAAATTAGATAAAGAAATGTATTTAAAAAATTATTTTATGTATGTACACTATAATATAATATCCCAAAAGGAATAAACTGTTATTATGATCCTGTCTGGTGTTGTAAGATATGTAATTTTGTATGTAGTGTAGGCGTCGACCACAGATTGTAAAACTGACGGCAGGATACTCGACACCAACGTGATTAGGTCGCATTTATGATATCGTGTTATCACTTTGCGCAATACGAATTTGATTTATAAGGATTTCCTTATGAAATATCATTGACGAAATATTTATTCAACGACTAATCAATCACCAAACAGACACCTAGAGTTTGGGTACACCGTCTACTCTGTGGCCGGCTTAAGTAGCAGTCGGGTGTTCCTTAACTCTTAAATACATATTGTAATTGCATGGTTGTCTGTTACTCCCTCATGTCAAAATACTGATCGGATTGTGCTAAAACTTCACAGTAATATAATTTATTTAAATTTATACATCAATAATGACAGCAGAACCGTTCAACTGAAAATCGGCATGAGACGACGCTAAGCAAAATATTTTCCTCATGGAGCCTTTACAATTTACATAGCTCATTAAAACAATAAATAACTAATTCCTAATTGCTCTTACAAAAATTGCAACAATAAAAACGAAATTATTATGTCTAGTTTTATTTAAAGAGACGAATCAATAGAATTGTATAGAATCTTCACATAATTATTATAAAACAAAATCGCTTCCCGCCGTCTGTCCCTGTGTATGTATGTGTATGTGCTTAGATCTTTGAAACTGCGCAATGGATTTTAATGCGGTTTTCACCAATGGAAGGAGCGTTAAACGAGAAAGGTTTTTATATATAACTAGTTGGTGCCCGCGACTTCGTCCGCGTTGAAATAAAAATTAGCAATATAACGCCTGATATCTTTATTGCTATTACACATTTGCCAGGCGTTAGTTTTCTTAATGATATCTGGGGTAGTTACAGTACTTTTTTTTCTGGATGTAAGGTACCTTATAATATGCCCTTTCTGGTATCCCTTGACAACGTGTACATGCAACATTTCATGATGATCGGTAGAATAGTTAGTTAAGGCGTGAAAAGGTAATGGACATACAAACATGGACGACAGACAGTTACTTTCATAATCATTTATAAATTAGTATGAATTTGGAGAAAAAAAAGCCGGGACCGGGTCGCTAGTCTTCTAGATAAACTGTAGTTATGTGCCAAAGCAAATTAAACCGTAAGTTGAAGGCGTCAAGGATATGGCGCGGGATGTATAACGCAAATTGACCTACATAGGTCCGAGAGTCGTTATGAAGACGAGGTACAGTGTGTAGGGAAGCGTTTTGTTTTAATTTGTACTTATTCAACATGATTTAGTGTTTGGTTAGAGCAGTCTTTCCCAAAGTGGACGATAACGCCCTCTTGTGGGCGCTGCAGGCCTAAAGGGGGGCGGTAAGAGACCCAGAAAAAAATGGGGGCGTTGTGTAGAGGCTTGGGGGGTGATTTGTAATTTCATTTAGCTAGGATGGGGGCGCTAAAAAATAATTTACTCTCAAAGTGGGCAGTAGACAAAATAAGTTTGGGAACCCCTGGGTTAGAGCGTCTGTTGTTGAAAAATTATGTTTGTTTAAATGCCAGTTGGCCCATGCCATCAGCCTTAGTTGGCATTTATGGCATCAAACAAAACAATCTCTGGATAAACATTGACATTGTTTTCTTTTTTTTTATAATAAATAAAAAAACAGGACATTAGATCAAGAATCTGTGTATTTACATGGTTTTCACCTACTAACTCTATCATAATTATATGTAACTATCTTTACATTGTCTTTACATAGTATAAACCGTCGTCTGTCCCTCTGTATGTAAGTACGCTTAATATAAAGAACGTTAAAGTAGGAAGGGTTTTATTTATATTTAGAAAAAAAAATCCGTTCGAAGCCGGGGGCGACCCGCTAACCTATAATAATATTATAAAAAAAAAGATTTGTATTTTTATATATGTTTGTAATGAATAAACTCAAAAAGTACTTGGCCGATTTTAAAAATTCTTTAATAGTTATTAACTATCAGCGAGTAACATAGGTTATATTTTGTAAAGTTACGGACAAAGTCGCGTGCAACGTCTAGTTATTAATAAATCTATTTCTTCACGCATCCAATAGTCAATCTTAAAAAAGGAAATTTGCATTATTCTCGTTTTTCTTTTACGGTTCCAACATATTAAAATACCATCGGAGTGAGTGAAAAGTGAAACTTTTAACGCTTGAAAATAAACATAGAAACGTCTTCTTTTTTTTCAGGTGGTTCCGATAGCAACAAAGGCAAAAGCAAGAAGTGGCGGAAGATCCTCCAGTTTCCTCACATATCACAATGTTTAGATTTAAAAACAAGAATAGGTAAGTACTATGAACATATTTATGTAATTGATGACTTTGTTTTTCTATTTGCCATGACGCCACACGTCTGCAATCTTAGTTACTATCACTAGCTGTGTCTCTCTTACCTAATTTTGTCATAATTTTACAATATTTCTCTAAAAAGGCAAATGCCTTAGTTAATTAGTTGCAAAGGTATGAATATTTATTATGAAATATTTATTTTATTTTAATTTTTTTATTAGGAAGCCAACGCAATATACAACCATCATTACACATATTCACATTTAAAAATTCTTTTATAATATTGTATACTCCACTTATAGGCTAACTTGGCATGCATTAAAACGAATACTTACAAAAGACGACAGTATACATAACTACTCTGTTTATAAGCTAAAGCTAAGAAAAAAAAAACAATTCATACAGAAAAATAAATATGCACATACTGTTATTGTATATACCCATTTGCATACTATATATAGAGTATAATTAACAAAAAAACAAACCTCAAAAATCAACCAACTATCAAGCAGACCTCTTTTTTAAAACATAATTTTATTATAATATTATTGTTTTTTTTTTATACTAAAATGCCACCTCTTTTCTGAAGCTGCATCACAAAATTGTGCCACGTCTCTGTATTCCCATTCGGTTTCAAATTCTGTTACAATTCATTCCACACAATTGTAAATTCCCGTGGAACATAACTCAATAAGAGGAATTGTTTTCTTATACCGGTACAGTACCTCTAAGAATGTGGAAAAATACAAATATATGTGACGGGGCTGGCATGTTTATCATTTCCAGAATAAACGTTATTATGAGTTACGTTTCGTACGTTCGTTCGGTACGCACGTGAAATAGAAACGAGTTGTTTACGAAAACGCAAAACGTTCAACTTTTGTAATTGCTGGCCCCGTGACTTTAGAGTTTAGAGGTTTGAGTTTGTGACGTAACAGTTGTTTTTTTTTAGTGTATATAAGTTATTCGGCAAATGCACTCTTGGCACAGAGTTTGCGTAGTTCAATTCAAACGCGCAATATAAAGTTTTGTTCATAAACTTTATGGCTCCTCATCATGGGTCATCGCGATGTGCCACGAGAGGGCGTAGTGGCGTCGGTGTCGGATGGCTTATGGCGCGTGCGATGGTCGTGGCATCAAAGGCATACACAAACACACGCCCGCCCGCACGCGCACGCACACGCACACGCACACGCACACACACACACACACACACACACACACACACACACACACGCGCGCACGCACGCACGCACGCATGCACGCACACACACGCGCACACACACACGCGCGCGCGCGCGCGCGCGTATGTTTTTATATGTATGTATTTGCATATAATGTATAATATGTTTATATAATTATAGATACATGTATATTAGGTATGTCGGTAAATCCTTTCCGGTTTTTGTAACAGATGTCACTAGCCATCAGTATGAAATTTTATGATTTGGTACATACCTATGTCATTTTATTCTACTGATATTAACCTCAAACCTACACAAGTTACGTTACGGACGCGCAGAGAACGCGCTAATCAAAAACTTGCGTCGTGAGATCGTCTAAAAAATTCGTGTGCATAGGCTCTTAAGAGTTTTAAAAGAGGTTTGTGTTATCGGCAATTCCGTTCAGTGGTCAGCAACCGTTTTGTTTAGTCCAAGGGTGCCTATAGCTTAATGCGTTTGGCCGTCTTGTCAGTGACTAAACATTGAAATATTCGAAGTCCCCCGAACCGTAATTATTGTAAGGCTGAACTCAGACCGAAAGCTACGCTAACTTAGTTTAGCTTAGCTCGCAAAGCTAACGCAGTTGTTAATACTTGTGCACACAAGTTTGCCGGGTATCCAAGAGGATTTCTCAACATTAAAAAAAGGGTAACCATGCGGCAGTATATAAGGAATTCTGGTTGGATAGATTTGGGTGTTTTTTTAAAATGTTTGTAATATTAGGAATAAGTTTAATGGGGAGAGAAAATTAATAAATTTGCTTGGAAAAACTGAATTCTTAATGCGTTAAGGCTTATCCTTCCAAAAAATTAAATTTTTGCTACATTTTGTAACAGTATTATTCATTATATATACGCCTTTTCTTCAGCGAAAAAAATATATGTTTATCTACAAGATATGAGGAATGATTTGTTGGGATTAAAATTTTTATTTTATTGAAATTGATTCAGGAAAAAAATTCTAAACTCACCCCTTTTATTTTCAGTTATAACAATCTCACTTCTACAATATTTATCAAAAGATTATGAAATTTTGTACACTTATGAAGATAACAATGTAGCATGATTTGTTGAAAGCGCTTTTTGAAAATTCGTAAAATTGAATTTTATATAATGTTTTTATCAAAAATATTTCCCCACTTACTCAGCGCTAGCCCGTTCTCGTCCATAAAATCAGTGCGGGGCGAGTCCTGATGCTAGACGGACCTGTGCCGCGTTGCGCTTCATCAAATTATTAATTTTTACGTAATAAACAAAGAATAAACATTTTAGTGGCAGAACAGACAGTGCATGATAGTGTATATAATACTTTAATAGGTTTTCTTTTTGTCTTTTTAATTAAATCTTTAAAAAACTAAATATAAATTATGTTGTAATATAATATTCAATTTATTAATAATCTGAAATATTCAATTTGAATATTCAATTAATAATTCATCTGTATATATACTTGTTATCTAAATTTAATAAAGATAGGAAGTAAGCAAAGGAGGCAAAAGCGTAATATATCAAAAATAAACCAAACGAGGAAGGAAAGTTTTCATGAATTTTATTAATTAATTAATTAAATTAATTAATATTAATAATTATTAATTATTAATTAATACATATAAATTAATAAGCCTAATAAATAAATAATAAAGCCACTATAAAGCCGGATTCCCACTCACGTATCTAGTGACTCATCGAATTGTTCTCCTAGAAGGAGCGGTGGGGGGTTTCCCTATTGTAGGTGGTCGCGTAGGGTACGCCCCCGTGACCTCCAGAAAAATCCGATATCCTCGGTACACCGTTCTGGTAAAAAGTTGGTGAGCGGTTCTCGGAAACTATGAGGGATAGAAGGGTGGCGTTTGCAGAAAGTCATAGAGGGTGATCGGTAGTCACCAAGGAAAGTGTCATCCGGTCTACAGGGGCACCAAAAAAAAGCCCCCTCCTTGGACCCCCCCGACCATAACTCGGAAACGGCGCGTCACAGCCGGGTCGTGTTTGGGCTCATCGGGAACGTCTCGACGAGATAAAAAATTTGACGCCCCTCTCGGACCCCCCCCCGACCGTAACTCGGAAACTGCGCGTCACAGCTGGATCGTGTTTGGGCTCATCGGGGACGTCTGGACGAGATAAAAAAATTGACCCCCCCCGCGGACCCCCCGACCGTAACTCGGAAACGGCGCGTCACAGCCGGGTCGTGTTTGGGCTCATCGGGAACGTCTCGACGAGATAAAAAATTTGACGCCCCTCTCGGACCCCCCCGACCGTAACTCGGAAACTGCGCGTCACAGCCGGATCGTGTTTGGGCTCATCGGGGACGTCTGGACGAGATAAAAAAATTGACCCCCCCGCGGACCCCCCGACCGTAACTCGGAAACGGCGCGTCACAGCCGGATCGTATTTGGGCTCATCGGGGACGTCTCGACGAGGTAAAAAATTTGACGTAACCATGGTCAACGGTTACAAATAGACCCCCCATGTTAGGTATCATTTGAAAGGATGAGGGTAATCTATTAACACCATCCTCCCAGCCCCCCTCCGCTCCCCCCTTACTCCCTTCCCTCCTTTAAAATTACACAATTAATAATAATAAGACCCAAAACCAAACCAAAACAATTAGACATGGCAAAAGACAAGACAAAACGAAAACAAAATGAAAACGTGAATAAATTTTCTGCAACCATTTTTTTTTTTAATTCTATTGACATAATTTTAAAAATTATAAAAAAGGGCTTTTGATAGCTTTTAGAAAAATCAAGCTCTGAATCAAAAATATGGAGAAAATAATAAATGTTGTGTGCCTTTTACAGTTCAATATACCCTAAAAAGCCCCACAGAGTTTCCATTTAATCCACTCAGCCGCTTTTTTGTCCCACTCTATAGATTTTTTGAAAAAATTGAAGAAGCAAGATTCTCGCTCTAAAAAGTTCGTAATCTTTATCAAAATGAAAAAAAAAAACACTTTTTGTCTCAATTTATTGTCACTTCACTCACTTGGTGAATTTGAAAAAAAATATCAAAATTAGAAAAAAAATTATTACCGCCGGCATTAGCGTTACCCAAACAAAACGTACCACGCGAAGTTTGCACGGTTGGTGCAAAAACTCAATTGTTTTTACTGAAAATTAAAAAATTTGTTAGTTTTGATAAAAACTTTTGTTTGGCTCTTTTACCATATATTTTATATTCGTATAAAGAAATATACATACATCTATACATATAAATAAAATTGGAGTGTCTGTTTGTAATATTGAAATAACCGTTTTTTACTACATGCATATGAATATATATACGTACATATACCATATATGAGTACATACACCAAAATAAACCAACCACATAACCAAACCAAATTTTTGTCTGTCTGGGTGTCTGTTTGTTCCGGCTAATCTCTGAAATGGCTGAACCGATTTTGACGGGACTTTTATTGGCAGGTAGCTGATTTAATAAGGAGTAACTTAGGTTACGTTTATTTTAGAAAAAATCCAAAATTACATCCAAAATAACATTTTTACAATTTTTGTGTGTCTGTCTGTTCGTTTGTTCCGGCTAATCTCTGAAATGGCTGGACCGATTTTGACGGGACTTTTATTGGCAGGTAGCTGATGTAATAAGGAGTAACTTAGGCTACGTTTATTTTAGAAAAAATACACCCCGGGCCAAGCCGGGAGCGCGCCGCTATACACTCTAAAAACATAACCCTCGTTGTGGCGCAGACGGGTAAAAATTTTAACTAGGTAACATAATTTACTACCTAAATAACAAAACACGCTTCATTGTTACTGAATTATCCCTCTACATTGTAAATAATTATAAATTTGTAGGTATTTGCAGTAAAGTAGGCTCAGTCGACTATGTCGTGCCTTTGTCGTCTAGTCTCCATACTACTCTTTGCCATCTCTGTGCGGTCGATCTCTTGTAGAGGGTGGCGCGGGGAAATTAGCCTAATATTTCAAGGCCAAATCGGCGTTATACACCTTAATACGTGTTATGTATGTAAGAATCACGTAATAATGTTATCTCTCCTTTTTTGTTGTTGTTTGAAAGCTGGCGTGATCGGGATTGTTCTTAGCTATATGTTATGAAGATCTGTTCAGGCATTTGAAGGGGTGATGCCCCATTTTCTAGTTATCTAACTTCCACGTGTTCGAATGATGTAAAATTTGGTATACTGTTCCTTCGGTGGTATTTCCAGGTAACCTTGACCTGATGCTGCAGGTGATGCTGCAGATACTTGATAGTAATCTGCGGGACACCCAACTCTCCTCAGCAACTTACAGCAGATAATATAGCGTGTTGTTTGGGCTCGATAGAAAATCGGGGGTTATTTTATAATTTTAATTATAACTTGTTCTATTTTGGTTCTTGGTTTTGTTTTAAAGTGATTTCGGCGTCGCGAGTTTATTAAGATTTATATGCATATTTATATTTTTTTGATATGTGGACGCATTTTGAAAACGGTCGGTCGTTTATACATATATCTCGATTTAGAAGATTAACTAAGATGAATGTATGGTCACAATATTTATGCCGTGAGTGCGGGAGGATGTCCCTACTTATTACCCAGTACGGTTGTTGCGCGGGGTGGGCTAGGGTTGTCGACGCGCCGGAATGTTCATATAATTTTATTACAAATTATTCCTCTCGGCGAATTTATTAGTGAATTTATTGCGTCTTAACAGCGGAGCTTGCAAATGAGGGCTTAGTTTGCCATTTACATTTCTACTTGTTTCGTTTACATTTAGATTGAATCTTTTAACGGCGTATTCGCAATTAAGAGTTTGTGTTGTTATTTGTTAAAGAAATAATGCTTTTTTTATACATTACATACACATTTTTCTTCTACAGATAGTTTAACAAATGATTGTAGTTCTAATTTAGCTTAAGTTTTGAATGCGGTGATGGAAGAACGGGTTCTCCTGATAAAAGTATTTTTATACTAAACAGGAGTGCCTCTACACCTAATTTGTACCTAGGCTTAAGATAAAAGAAAATAAACGATTTTGTAAACTATCTTTTTTTGTATTGGTGACATCATAATCGATACAGCAAATACACTATAGTAAAAAGTTTTGAACAATGAAATGCTGTACTTTTTTGTACTTAACTGTAATTCTAATTTTAGTGTTTTAGTTAGTGTCAGGCGTAACAATTTTTTGTGATATTACTCTCATGTTACCCTTTTTAAACCGAAAATCTTAACTGATATTACAAATGCGTATGTTATTTTGTTTGTTACGCTTACTTAACTACTCAACCAATCATAATGAAATTTTGCGTACACGTTGTCAGTATGTGACAGACAAGTGTCAACCCTGTTTTTATGTCAAGCACTCGTCTCCTGACCGTTAACAGTGGTAACATCGTTCAACTGTATAAAAGCGAAGAGAACTTAGTCATTGTTTTAAAAATAGCCCAAAGAGGGCGCTGAATCCAGGACACCCTTTTTTAACCCCAAAAACAACTCCACTTAAAAATAGATCCGTTTGGAAACAGGAACCAATGGATCGTAGGTAATTATATCGGCGAGTAGAATGTGTTTATAAAGCCGTTTTCACTTTGTACTCAACTAAAAAGTTTAAAAAAGTATCTAAGATTTGTTGTTTTAAATTCTTTTTTGCAATGAAGTTAATAGTAATCTTATATTTTTAACGCCCGACGCAATAGAGGGGTGTTTATATGTTTGACCTGTGTGTGTCTGTCTGTGGTGTCATTGCACCCAAACGGATGGATCGATTTTGTAGCGTTTTTTTAAGTAGCTCTTAATCTTAATCGATATGGTCTCCAGCTATAATTTATGAAGATCTATTCAGGCGTTTGAAGACCATCAGCCCATTTCCTAATTTACGAAGTGATTTCAATAACTTCCATAGGTTCGTTTAATGTTAAATTTGTCTGTGTCTAAATTAATGGTGTCAACCCTAACTTATAAATTAGGTCACGAGCAAATTCTTTATTAATTCACGACTCACTTCACACTAATAATTGAACCGGTAGTTTGAAGAAGGGAATAAATCCATCCAAAGTGATTTTATAGGAATAAAAAAAAACTGTGTAACCTCTATATTTCATGGTTTTCTGTTGTTTGACCTATAGATGAAATAAAGAAGACTATGTTTTAAGTCCTATGGACAAAGAAAATAATGTCTAAAGGTTTTCAGTCATAAATCATATGACAAAGCAATAGTCAGCAAATTAGTTTGAAGAAGGAAATAAGTCTAATTGTTATTTCCTTCTTCAAACTAATGGAATTAGTCAGCACTTATATCTCGGTAGCAAAACCGATTTTTGTTGTGTTCTTAAAGCCTATAGATGTGCCTACGTTTAGAGACGACTTTTTCGTCAAAATGTCAAATTAGGATTTTTTGTGATTTATTCCCTTCTTCAAACTACCGGTTCAATTAGTTTTAGCAACATTCGTGTCATGTCCAGAAAGTAGATAGTTAATACATTTATCTTTTTCTTTTTGTAATCCGTATATATGCATTTAATTAATATTACAATCTTATTACAAATTTTTAACAGTACCTGAGTACCTACTTAACTTTGTTCTGTGAAAAGCTATTGGACTGTGGCAGCCGAGGTGTAATTGTCAACTGGGAACTTTGGATGGGATAAAGAAAAATGGAGGACTTGACCTGACTGCTTTAGAATTGACACACCTGTTTTGGAAAACTCAAAGTAAAATTGTGGACTTGACTTGTCTGACTAGTCTCGGGATTTGCTAATTTTGATTTAAAAAAAAAAAGGCTATTCTAAATTGCTATTTTTACAAATGACACTGGCAAAATCATCGGAGAAGATCTGATGGAGCCAAGACATTAAAATAGAAGAAGAAGAAAAAGAGAAGAAATTGAGTTTTTGTATTTTTCCGGACAATTTTTTCCAATTTTTCTTCTCATAAGAATATTCTTCGGACTTCAATGAATATTGAAAATAATAATAATAGTAGCCGAATTGGTCCAGCCGTTCTCGAGTTTTAGCTACACATTGAGTGATATATTTATGTAGATTATTTATTTATTTTTTATTTTATTTATATTAGGGAAACATACAATATCTCGCTACACATTATACATATACATACAAGAAAAACATAAATCAGCAAAGTTTCCACTAAATTACTAAAACATATAAATTACAAGTCATTACGAGCTAGGAGAAAACACAAAAAAAGCAAGAAACACTTAACACATACCATATAACATACAAAATGAACAAATAAACTGGCCATAACAAAAAGGACACTACACAACTATATTTTCGAGAGCTTGTTTAAGGTTTCGTTTATAGGCTCCCTATATACTAATTCTTCTGACAAAATTCTAATTAAATATTTTATACATAGTGTATCTATAATACAAAACAAAAGTGAATAAATTGACAATTTTTAACTTGGCCGCAAGGTCGATCGTGAAGTTTTTATTTGTCTGTTTTTTTACACTTTTAATTCACAATAGAGTGTTAACCGAGTATCATGGGTTTAATTTAAACGACAAATGAAAAATCAATGCCCACATAATCGTTCAAATCCCAGTAAGGCACTTTAGAATTTAAGAGTAAACAATCGCTGCGATTGTACATTTGTAAATTGTACTTTTGTACTTTTGATTTTTACGCACTGACAGACAGTTAGTTATGGTGCGTTTACACTGGACGAGTGACTAGATATAGTACAGTCATTCATTTCTATGTAAGACTACTAAGAACGTATAACTATAACAGATTTAGTTTAACTAGCAAAATCATACTCAAAATCAACGGAAAAAAGATTACCCTGTCCCCCACATGCTGAGATTGGGTGGGATCAAGCTTTTTCATCATCATCATCAACCCTTGTATCTCCATTGCTGGATATTTGCCTCTCCCAAGACTCGTCACCACGCACGGTCTTCTGTTCTTCGCATCCAGCCGCTTACAGCGCTTTCTAATTCGTGGCCTCCATTCGTGAACTTTTCTAGCCCATCGGTTATCCGCTCTGCGACAGATGTGACCGGCTCATTGCCACTTCAATTCGCTAATTCTCTTGGCTATGTCGACAACCTTCGGCGAATTTAAGAATTTCTGATCTTATCCACATTTTTTTTTTTAAAAAGGTAAGAAGATACTATAATAAGAACATAAATGGCCATTTTCAACCTCCGGTCTATTATTAACTACTATCAGATAAAGAATATGCATACCTACAATTCATAAAATAATACCTATCTTAAATAATTTTGTATAGTTAGTTAAACCTAGCAATGTCAACTATTAAATTAGAATGTCTTCCGTAAATGTCAGTCGTAAAATTTGTTATGGCTTGTAATGTGAATCACAATATTAATATTTCTCTAGATAGGTCCTTATAACGTACCTAAGCGTCTTGCTTAGCCAATGGGCAAACGTTCGTCGGTTATGGGGTGGGAAAATAGCCACCTTTCATGCTGCTTGAGATTGTCTACTAAAATCATAAAGTTAATATAATACCGTATATTCCATTCATATTATAGGTTGTATTGTACGCTTATATTATTAATATTATTAAAACTCAGAAAAGGGACTGTAAAAATGGCTGTATTTCTTTAAAGAACAATGACGACGAAATTTCTGGCTGGATTTCTGACTTGTAATCATGGAGTTTTTATTAATTTTTAAATGTATTAGTTTTGTTTTAAAACGGTCTTTTGCATGTAGAGTGTGGTATATTGGCATCATGGTGATGGGAACAGAACCATTTTTTCCAAACCAAATATTTTTTAATATATAAATGAACACTTAGGGACTTTAATCGACCGAATTTGCATTAATAATATAGTTATAACAATGAAGATTACCTATACGAGTATACCATAAGGGACGCGCAACGAACACGCCGCGCATGCGCAGCGAATACGTTGCGGACGAACAGCGAAATCGCTGCGAACAGCAGCGTGGACGCCATTTGGTACACTCTCGTATAACGCCTGACAAACAAACGAATATTTTTTGGGTAATTTTTTATTCGTTTTTTAAACAACACAAAGTAGTCGCTCACTGCCAGTCGATTAATTGATAATGGATCCTCCCAAATTCGTCGATGCTTTCGTTTTCGTCAAAAGCAATATAAGTGTTACTTCGTAGGAATCTATTTTGTTACTGAGTATTTTACGTCGTAAACTCGCTGCAAACACGCGACGAAAACGTTGCGTATTCGCCACGCGTCCGCGACGTCCTCGCTTTGCAGCCGCGACGTGTTCGCGACGCATTCGTTGCGCACCCGCTCCGCCGCGAAGCCGCTCGCAAACCGCTAGTATAATAAGGCCCTAACATGCAACGTACTATCGAGAGTTTATTACGTAATCTGATTTCCTTACTATTGCTTAATTACTCGATAACAAGAGAACTATTGGCCCTACAGAGTTGGCCCTCAAATTGAAGCTAAGTAACTGCTCTACAACTTCATTTCCTATAACTTTTCTCGTAGAATGATTATTTTAGACGATATTTTGTTTCGAAAAACGGCTAACTACAAATTTTTAACTTTTTGGGAAAAATTACCCATTTTTGAAGTAGTGTATCTCGGGATCTGTTTGACATACAGAACTCCGGTTGCACTCAACTTGTAGAAAATTTTATCTTCTTTATGAGTGTGTAAGATTCCGTAGAATGCACTTTTCAGAAGTTATAAGCGAAAAACTAAAAAAAAGTCTGAATATTTCCAGCTTTTTCTAGCACCGGTCAGTTTAGCACAGGTCTTTCGAAACTGCAAACTTGGTTTTACACTATTGGTATCTATCCTAACAACATCCTAAAAAATCGAGACAGTGCAGTTTTTGCGACCTAAGATGTCTTCAGTGACTTGAATGGTAAATGCCTAGGGCATAACTGTTTTAGACTGCCGCCCGTCATAAGGTCCCCCGAAATGGCCTCCGTACCTCCACCTTCGGGACGCCGAGGTTCTGACAGGGAGCGTAGGCCTCCTCGCGCTGGATGGGCACCGAAGTCGTGTCATACATAACGTCCCCGCAACTCCGCTCATCAATGGCAGCGCTAGAAAGTCGTTGGGTTTATAGCCGGTACGAATCCGTATAACCCCGCAGTGTCCCCTACACTGCCAGATTTCCAAGAGGATTTCCCAACGTTAAAAAGAGGCATAACTGTTTAATGGCCATTTTCCAAATATCGCTATCTAAAATACATCGTTTTTCAGCTTAAGTGGTATAATTTGTATGCACGACAATGTTCCCTAACGCAATTTTCTGCAATGTTTCGTCTAATTGTGTAGTTACGTAAATAATCTCAACAATGAAATCTGTTGCGCTGGATGAATTAAAACCAACTCAAAACGACACACAATCCCAGACGCCAGGTCTCTGAGATCAATTACAATGATCACGTAATACGATAAAGTACGATCTGTTGGTCACGTGTAGGTTTACCACATTTTTGTACCAATGTAATAATTATACTAGGTAGGTATATATTAGCTGTTGCACGCGACTACGTCCGCGTAGCTATATAAAATTATAGCCTATGTTACTCGCTAATAATGGTTTTAGCGAGGTTTTTTAAATCAAATGTACCTTTATATGCAATTTTCAACTATATCTTCTAGTTGTCTTTTTTTTTATTTAACTGGATAAATTAGACCAACGCTTTCAAGATTAATTAACTGTTATCTTTTCTTAGAAAATCGCATGTCACTGACTGACTTATCTGTCAATGCACAGCCGAAATTACTAAGCTTAGTCATAATAAATATATTTTTTTTGCTAACCATATCGACACGTGTGAGAAGATTATTCTCAACGTTATTAGAGTGGGTAATAACTGCAAACGTTATTACCTTCCTCTAATACCTACTCTAACTATCAAAAGTATTTAATCAAATGTATGGCTTTAAATCATCATCTTTGTGACCCCAGTAGCAATTTATTTAATTTGTAATTAATTAGCCTTGCAATGTGTATACATTTTTGAAAATTGTTTGTGTATAAGAGTAGCTTAGGTGGCCGCTTAACGCTGCACTTTATGAAAAGTATAGGAGTATACTGTTTTTTGCTAAAACTATGGTCACCGTACAATTGAGTCATGTTCAGGTCAACATCCGTCGCCCGCGCACTTTTTCGTCCAACTCATTGACACTGAGAGACAATTTACGAGACATATATGAGACATTAGTGCGATAAATAAATTATCTTATATATACGCTTTAGGTATCAAAGAATTTGGTTTTACTTTGTATTAAAAACGAAGAAACTTTTATAAAGCTATTGTTTGCTTTGTTTTTTCTATCTTTTTTAGCGTTTACTCACTTTTGTATTGTTTGTCTCTGTTTCTAGATGGTAATAATAAAAAGAGATTTTTTTTCTCATTTAGCTGTAGTTTTAATACTTTAGTTAGATGTTACTTAGAACTTTCACTGGTGCAGGCTGTGCCTCCAGTAACTAATTGCGGCGGCATCCGCCAAGTGTTTCCTAACTTGAACGATGATTGTTTTGTTTGATACCTGCCTCGTTGGAGGCTTTGTATAACAAATAAATAAATAAATAAACCTATATTTTAAGAAAAACTGTTATGGTACAGAAAGTGCGGTGGGTAGGGAGGGAGCTGGAAGGAGCGGTCTGTTCCCACGCACGATTCGAGGAACAAGCTAGTGAAGGATAATAATTTAAGTTGTACAAATCAAATCTAATTCAGACCCGTCTTAGTCTAAATCGGATTCCGAAAATAATTCCTAAATATATCTCTCGATAAATTCTAAGAACGAACAAATACTCTTAAATATACATCAATTTGTCGCAAGTTTTCTGGGACCTACGTGACGTGAATAAATAACAAATTGATCCGATAAGTTTTCCACGTTTGTGAGGGGGGTCACCGATAAACTTTTATTTTTAGTACAGTACTTCGTTACTGGGGGTAATGTCGTCGGAATTAAGGGGTCACAATCCATTAACAATCCAAAGTTCTCTTACAAAATCCGTTTAGTTAATTGTAAGAAATATGGTGTTGAAATGTAGGACAGTTTGTTAATTAAAAATATCGAAACACGGGTTTCAAATCAGTCCATTACAATATTGCCTTACAGGGAAATTGCAAGATTTTCTTTAATAATGTCTAATCATTTTAAAATGACAGACAGAACACCACACTGCGCTCTACAGTCGTAATGTCGTATACTGGAACTATCAGCGACGGTTAAGATATATGTTATTTTTTTTTACATTTTTTTTACTCGTTTTAAGTAGTAGCGAAGCACACTGCGTTTCGCAGTCATTTGGGCAGTCCGTCTGGCGGTAGTAACCGCCCCCCTTACAGAAGACCACCGTGAAATAACAACATGTTTGCTGTTGTTTCGCTGGTAAGTAAGGGATGCCAGAGCCCATTTCCCTTCCCAACCTACTGTAGTCGACAGCGCACTTGCAGCGCCTGTGGCGTTGCTTGTGTTATAGGCGACAGTAGCTACCTACCATCAAGTGCCGGCCTTAATATAAATAAAAAGGTTTCCAACAATAACTAGCTACCTAATATGTAAATGAGTAACATCCTTCCCCTGTTCACATCCCACCAGCATCCATTATTCATGGCACTTTTTAATTCACCAAAGTGCATATTAATTCCGTTGTCTGTTCCACTCGTATCAATATTCCGAACGGACGACACTCTTGACGTAAACGCACAATTAGGACACGCGTTATCTATTCAACGAGCGTTATTGCCAGTGGTACGAGTATACTTTTCGAATTGGTCACAGTCAGAGCTCTAAGGCAATCGAACCAACTTACCTTACCTTAACCATTCGACCAATGAATGGAATCGTCATTAGTAACTTAAATTCTAAAGGTCGTACTCCGGGTAAAATTGGGAGAGGTAACCATAGTTTCTAAAAACTACTGTATAAAATGGTTAGTAGTAAAAAAAAATGGGGCGTGGCTGCGTAGTGTGTGTGTTTTACGTAAATATTTCCATTGAGCGAATTATATGTATATATCCAAAAAATTCGAATATACCATGTATATACCAAAAAAACTTTGATCCTTTAGCTGTCGAGTGGTGTAAATTTTGGATAGACGATAGAAGATATTCTACAGCATCAACAGATTTTGTCATATTTGGAATTTTCTCCTCCTTGACTATACCAATGAGACAACGCAAACGATGTGAACAATCCCGGTTCCCTGTCTTTGTCCCTTACACGAAGCGGCCGCGCTATCGCTATATCTTTCATGGTATAGGAAGTCATCTTGACACCCTTGGAATGTTTGTTTACATTCTGTGAGTTGTCTCGTTGCCCTTGCTTTAGTCATCAACTTTTACACTCCCTGGTTACGGTTGAGTTTTGGGACACCTTGTATGAAATTTTGATTTTTGAAACATAATTATTATGTAGTATGAAAAGTCCGAGCAATTATATATTATATAATACATACAAAATAACCCCCCGGCATATATAAACTAAAACAAAATTATTATTATATTTTGAAGAGCTAAAGATCAATAAAGAGCAGGCAGACGGAGAGATTTTGCTGACGAAGAGCGCGCGAGTGAATCGTTATTTTTACGAGACAAAAAAGGCGAGGTTCAAACGGCAATTAAAACTTTTTGACAGGATGCAGTGAAACGTGGTTGATGAATCCATTTGGAGGGATAATAGCTTTATCGGCCTGACTCATTGCGTATGCGGATATGGCAAAATTTTTGACGAGCATTTTTTTTAGTTTCGGTGAAAAGATTTGGAGAACTACTAAACAAGCCTTACTATAGTAGACTAAAGCATTTTGCTCATAGGTTTTACTCCTCACAAACGCTTACGCTCATAAAATTTACTTATTTAATGAATCGTTTCTATAACTAAGTTTAATTAAATTTCTCTCTCTCAAAACAGACATAGGCCTTAATTTAAAGGCGGTCATCTATAGGTGATTAAGGTTAACGGTTTGTTAATTTGTTAATTAATATAGGAAAGTTTTATGTGTCTAACACCAGTGTGGTTGGTTAGTAATTTATTCAGTTAGAACTAATTGCGAAACAGGGTGGCCTCCCGACAATTGATATCAATTAACTATTGATTAATATTGCAGATGATCACGTTCGATGTTACGCCGTGTGTTGGTTCACTCGGAGTGTTTTTATATGGATTAATTAGATAATGTGTACGTACAAAGCGTTGTTAATAATCTTGTCGGCTGATTAATTACAGCTGTTGTGGTCTGATGTGAAAAGATTTATTAGCTATGAAAAAAAAAATTTCAAGACAAACTAACTATAGGTAATTGTGTTATGTAGAAGTAATATAAAATAACTGAATAACTAGCGATCCGCTCCCGGCTTCGCCTGTGGTGCATTTTTTATAGATAATAATAATATTCCCCGTTTATCCCTTTTTCCATATTGTGAAACCCGAATAAAAATCGGTATTGGTTCGGTAAGCGTAGCTTTGTTAACTAGTTACGATCGACTACTTTTTCGGTTTTTTACGAAACTAGTTTCGATCGAAAACTATTTTGTTCTTATACGAAATCTACTCATTCTCTAGTTTTTGAAGCATAGGTACACGAATCAACTTAATATTTTTATATATAAAAAGATGTGTAATATCGCGTTTATTCTCGTTTAATTTTTATGCATGCCCCCATAATTTTTTTTTTTTTGATAAGTATTATTATAAAGGCTGGCTGTTGCACGCGACTTCGTCCGCGTAACTTTATAAAATATAGTCTATGTTACTCGCTGATAATTTAGTAGTCAAGGTTTGACCTTAAAAAAGGGGGTGCAGAATAAGTACAAAAATAGATTTTATAACTTTTTGGATATTAGACAAATAAGGAACCAACGTTCTGTGCCAGACCAATTCTAATTCAAAGGAGGGATAAAAAACAAAAATTTTGACGTTTAATTTTTTTCTTATACATACCTTATATATAGCATATAGAAAATTTGTCATTGTAACAAATATTTTGAGTGTGGTCTGGCAAACATTTGTGTCAAGAATCGGGGTGCGAGACTTTTTAAATCAGTCCAGTAGTTTTGAGTTTATTCATTACAAACAAAAATATAAATTATTTTCTCTTAATTTATAAAGTTACGCAGACGAAGTCGCGTGCAACAGCCAGTAAACTTATGTTGTAAACTTATTATTATTACTATATTGCATTGTAAATAAAATAAAAAAAGTTAAAATTAAAGCCATACTTTTATTTTATACAAAAGAAAGATATAATTAGAATTTGCGTTCAATGGATTTTTTTCGGTTCAGTTCAACACAACAAAAGGATTCTTCCTTTTGCATCTCTTTATATTGAAAACGCTTTGAGAATAAAACTGAGTCGTCGGCCAATTACGCTTCGAATTGGCAATAAGGAGATTTTATGATCTGATGTCATGTATGATAATTGTATGCAAATAATCTACATAATCACTTTAGTTAGCGAGACTTCCTCTTCCTTATTTCGACACTCTGAGTATGTACTCGGATTTTTGTATTGGCCCGTAAAACCGCGGGGAATAGTGCTTTTGGTACTAGCTTTTTCCGAGACTTCTGTTTGTTGCTTGTTGTTGCTCATATAAGTATTTCAGTCAGTACAGACAACACTTTTTTGTAATGGAAGTACCCTATACCTTTTTTGTATCATTGACAACGTGTAAGCAAACTTAAGGCGCTTGAAGTCGTTAATGACGTTTTCCGTCTGGGCGGGGTGGACCCGGGCGGTGGTCTTGGGGGAGACTGCCGCCCGTCATAAGGTCCCAGCAGATGTTCGGCGTACCTACACTCTCGGGTACGCCGAGGTTCTGACAGAGAGCGTAGCCCTCCCCGCGCTGGATAGCCGTGGCGGGGCACCGATGTCGTGTCATAACGTCCCCGCGACCCCGGCTATCAACGGTCGCGCTAGAAAGTCGTTGGGTTTTAGCCGGTACGAAACCGGCATAACCCCACCCCGCATTGTTGCATGCACTGCCGGGTACCCAAGAGAATTTCCCAACGTTAAAAAAGAGGGTGTAGCCTCTATTTTGAATGAAAATTGATTTACATTTTAAAGTAGGTACAACAGATTCTCAATTTTTACAATCACCGTATCCGCTTAGGAGTATGCTAGGAGCAGTAGGAACTCAAGCCAAAAAAACACTGTTTAAATATATATATTTAAATTTGCTGATACAAAAATGTACCAAATGTTATTCTAAACTTTGATACTTAATTTTTTTAAGCTTTTTAGTCTACCCATAACTACATATGTTGGTAGTATTTGACGGCACTAAGCGCCTCAATGGTGATAGGTTGAGTAGTTAAGGCGTGAAATCGTAACAAACAAACAAACTCACTTTCGCATTTTAATATTAGCTAGAATTATTTTGGTAAACAGTAAATCCCTGAAAATTTTATTTTCTAGTTCTTGTTTTTTTGGTTTTTTGTTGTTAAATTGTGTCAACTTTTAATACCTATAACAAGGCTTTTAAATTTCGATCAAAATAAAATAAGGGTCATATTATAACCGCTCTATCTATCTATCTACATATTTATATACCCAAATAACCGAAAAACCCTTAATTGACTCTTAGAAGCCATTAGAAGGGCTAAATTATTATTGACGTAAATAACACTGTTAATCCTCAATCAAATTAGTGAGATCTCCCCAATGATGATGCAGGATTTTCTCGAGAAGGCGAACAATAAAGTCTTGAGATAGATTACCGAAGGATCATATGGAATTTATTTGAAGAGGCTGTAGTGTAGATATAGTATTTTGAGAATCGCTTTTAGTGTTCCGCATTTCAAAACCAAGGGATTTTTTTCGAAATCCGAAACGAGTCAGACCAAAGGGGTTGAAAGTTAAAAGTTTGCTCGTGTTATAGGCCACGGTAGCCACTTATCATCAAGTGGACCGTCAACCTGTTTGTCTACCTTAACATAAAAAAAGTGTCTTTTCCTAATTTTATTTTTGTTTGTTTCAGATGTAGGTTACGACTACGTAGTAGACCAGCAGCCAATCGGCAAGCTGTTATTCAGACAATTTTGCGAGAAAAATAGACCGGATTACCATAAGTACAACAATTTTCTTGACGCGGTTAGTATGGTATTTATTATTATTATAAATCATTGATTGATGCATGCGTCTATGTTGGTCTACTATGGCCACTTAAACAGCGTCAGTTCACGCCGAAAGGCGACGAGACGTGTCGCGCTAGTTGAGAACTTATTTACTAGACCTATACCTTTTTGTTGAATAAATAAGTTCTATATGTGAAGCTTATTTACTAGACAGACAATATAGAACTTATATAATAGACAAAAAGGTATACAGTTCAGCGGGGTGGGGTATTTGCGAGTTACTGTATATACCCCGGGAAGCCATGTATAAAAATAATGAAATATTTAACACTATAGTTGACAGATGTAAACTTATCGTAGACTCGTTTAATTTGCACGCCAGCTCAGTTCTGTTGCTGGATTAAAGCATTTTTTAATTATTATTTTAAAAAAATGCACAAAACAGTCAAAATCAAAATATTTATTTATCAATTAGATTTCTCCAAGAAACTTATGATCGTCATTATAAATTTAAATTTACCAGGGTCTCGGGAAAAAAAAAGTCAAGATGATGACGATCCTGAGAAGAAACCCCGAAACAAACTCAGAATACCATTCTTTTTGTCATCTTTAAAATAAAAAATAACTATAATATGTGTTATAAATATAATATGTACAGTTATAAATAACTGCACCTAGATCTTTATTTCAACATTCCATAAGATTGTTCGAAACTTGTGCGCGGAATGTACGAGTACATGGTAGGAAACTCATGGAAAGAATACAAGAAATAGATTTTCAAATTACTGCTGCTAGTTTGTTTCGAGCTATAAAACAGTTACGGGGCTGAACAAATATCGAGTTGTTGACTTCCTTTACTTTACTACCCCCAGTTTCTGTGCATGTATATGTAAGTTAAGTTAGATCTATGAAGTACTTAAATTTTGGCATCGTATCAAAAACCAAGAGAGGCAAAGGATAATAAATCAAACAAACTGTTAGGAAATAACTAAGTACTTAAGTATTTAAACGCAGTAAATAAAGGAAGTTTAAACTATGTGTAATTACTATTTTGTTTTTCATTTTACCTGATGTTTTAATATGGATTTCTCAACTAAAGCAAAGCCCCCCCCCCCCCCCCCCCCGAGATAAAGAAGAGTATTAACAAACTTTCAGGGGTTCATAACATTTTTTAAATAAAATGAATAGTTAACAAGTATTTTAACTGGTAGTACGTATAGGACGCCGTCTTGACAGCCCTTGAAAGTTTGTATACATTCTTCGCATTGTCTCGTTGGCCATACTTTATTTTCATACTTGTGGCCATACTTAAAAAAAGGAGGAGGTTCTCAATTCGACGCGTATTTTTTTTTTATGTATGATCACGCATTACTTTTTACAGGGTAGTCCGATTTGTTAATTCTTTTTTTATCAGAAAGGGGTATACCTTGAAGTAAAATTTGGAAAAAAAAAATTCCGTGCGATGCGCCGGAATTTTTTCTGCAAATTATATATAAAAACCTTCCTCGTGTGACGCTCTTTCCATTAGTGAAAACCGCATTAAAATCCGTCGCGTAGTTTAAAAGATCTAAGCATACATACAGAGGAACAGGCGGCGGGAAGCGACATTATTTTATACTATGTATGTAAAGATTATACTTGTAATCTTTCTTTTCAATTATATTAACCTTAATTAATTTTTATATTAATTAAGGTTAATACAAAGAGTGGATATACAATTAATTATAAAATAAAAAACTCATACATATATTTTTTATATTTTTTAAAATGTCATATCTAAGTTTATTTAATTCTAGCCTGGTAGCCGATATCGAGTTCCAATTACAAGGCCCAGTTACAGACAGTGGTTTAACCGATTCAGCTAATTGGCGTCATGTTTCCCTTTAGCCTTACCCCGATCAGCTGTCGAGGGCCGTTTTCGCATTTAGCGACCCACTAAGCCTAGTTTAATTATTTGTTTAGGTATTGATTTATCTATCGGTGTAAATTTCTGCCTAGCAAAATTTATCCTAATATACTTATACAGTCTTTGCTAATATGTTACCTACTTGTGTGGTCCGCGTCGGCCACCCAATGCGGTCACTTAGAATTCGATAGGCATGTCTTTTGTATTGCAACTGATATTGAGTTTGATATGTCCGTCTCACGCTGTAATCCATATTTTTTCTTTTAATTTTGATCTATTGTTTACTTATTTTTTTTTAAAATTATATAAGTAACCGAAAGTTTTTTTTTTCTATGACTCAAACACACAAGGCTCTTGGAAAATTCGAATCGTAAATTTATTTCAAAGAAATCCTTTAAACGATAGTGAAAATTTCGTGCAGTTTAGAAAAAACCGAGAGGACAACCTATTTTCAATGTACACTAGCTTTTGACCGGGACTTCGTGCGCGTCCTTTTTTCAATCTTTATAAATTAGATAATTTGGTCGGCAGCTCACTTGAATTCTCCTGGTATTGATTAAATTTTTGTACGATGGGATGAAATAACCATGAAAAGGACCGTCAGTCTGTCCAGCCTGCCCTTTCTCATAGAAGTATTGTCGTTACAGGCGGAGAGATATGAGGTGGAAGTGGATGAAACGAGGGTGGCGCTCGCGGCTGAACTGTTTGGAAGGTATCTGAAGACCGACGATGCAGTGGCGGTCACTGATGTAGTAACGAAGGAGATTGTTGACAGTACATGCTCTTTCTTAGACGGTTTGTACCTATTTACTACTTGTAATGTTATACTTGGGACAATAAATAGTTGCATAAATATTAAAAACGTGTAACAAAAATATGAATCTAAAATTTGGATTGAAATATATGTTTTATTTAAATAAGTAAATGCGTTTGTACTAGGACTCGAGATACTCAAGATGTATGTGTTGTTAATTATTTATAAATAACAAAATAATTGTATTTTACTTAATATTCAATATTATACAATAAAAGTTAAAATAAAAGTCTTAAATTTTATTAATGCTTTTGTTAAATTAAAAAAAATAGAAAATATAGGTGTTACCATTGTATCTCGTGTATTCACGAATATTATAATTACTTAATTAACAACAATTACAATACCGCGTCAAGTCAAAGCTATCGAAAAGGTCAGGTCATAAAAATATTAAATGATATCTACAAATAGGTACCTACATAAACGTGAAGCAATAATAAAATATCTAAATTCATAAATTATTATTAATGGATATACCTAATATAAGGCAGTGAAACGGTCTTTCAGGCGGTACGAAAGACATATTCGCGGAATGTGTGCGATGCGTGAAGAGTTTCCTGGCGGGCACTCCGTTCGAGGAGTTCGAGCGGTCGATGTACTTCCACCGCTACTTGCAGTGGAAGTGGCTCGAGAAGCAGCCCGTCACCCAGCACACCTTCCGCATGTACCGCGTGCTCGGCAAGGGCGGCTTCGGCGAGGTCTGCGCTTGTCAGGTGAACACTCAATCTATTCCATCGATGACATTATTTTGTTCGCTTCAATGACTTGGGAAGCAAAGTGATGTGATGTACAGTCTGCACAAAAAGAACCTTAGACTCCCTCAAACGATATTGATAAAGATTTTAGGTAACTACTTTACCCAAAATCTTTATCAATATCGTTTTTCCAGTGAAAAATGAATGAAATGAGACCACATATTAAAAGAAAATTCAGTAGGTGCCTACTATAACATTAACTGTCTTGCAGACATAAATGCGTATTGACATTGAACAGAAAACCCTTAACGAGTCTATAATAGATAAACAAATAAATTTTATTTTTATGTCAAGGTCGGCAGGCCAGGTTGACAGTTCACTTGTGGCTATCGACGCCTATACACCTGTGGCGTTGCTCGAGATTAAGGATAGGATTATAAAAGGGGGGATAGGCAAATGGGCTCTGCATCCTTTACTCACTATTATTTCACTGTGGTCTACTGTAAGTGGGCGGTTACTACCGCCAGATAGACTAAAATTGATTTTTAAAAAATCTTTCCTAATATTGATTTTTAAACATTCTCAGGTCAGGGCGACCGGTAAAATGTACGCATGCAAGAAGTTGGAAAAGAAGAGAATAAAAAAGAGAAAAGGGGAAGCGATGGTGTTGATCGAGAAGCAAATCCTTCAGCGAATCAACTCCAGATTCGTGGTGAACCTTGCCTACGCTTACGAGACGAAGGACGCGCTCTGTCTAGTGCTCACTATTATGAACGGTAACATTTTCCCTCAAATATTTACTTTCTAGCCTACAAAAAAAAACCCCAGCAAATGAGCACCCACTTGAACATTTGGGTGCGCTTTTCTATTATTGTATTTCAATCCGTTCAACCGCAAACATGCCACAGTGCTCCTTTAGATGCGCATTCACAAACTTACGACCTCAGTGTATAAGTTTCATTTTGTAAAAACTGTATGTAAATTTTAAGATTTTTTCTTATATATAGCATTATGCCACTTCTTGGGTTTTGTTTTGTATGAGACTGTGTATCTATTATTATAGTCGATCGACGTTTCTATGTAGCTGAACATTCGCTAAGCTCGTCAATGCAACGTTTATTTTTATGTACTTTTTTTTTTGTTAAGGTCGTCAGACAGGCTGACTGTCCTCTTGATGATAGGTGGCTACAGTTGCCTATAACACAAGCAAAACCACAGTGATCTAATAGTAGTGTTAAGGATAAGGGATAAGGAAGTGATATGAAATGAAAATGATTTTTTGTTTAGTTTTGTTCATTATGATATTCTGACCTAAGACCTAGTTTTTACTTGAATTCAATTCTGTTCTGTTAATGAATATTCTGTTTAATGGATATCGTTCACACTGTTTCCAGGTGGCGATTTAAAGTTCCACATATACAACATGTGCGGTGCGGACACTGGACTGGGGTTGGAGCGAGCGAGGTTCTACGCTGCGCAGGTCGCCTGCGGCCTGGAACACCTGCACAAGATGGGCATCGTTTACAGGTCTCTGTCACGCTAAAATTATTTACTAAATTACTAAATTTTGCGTAGAACAAAGTATACGTCTTTATTCTCAGACCTACAGTTACTATGATTACGAAGTTTAAAAGAAAAATAACGTCATAGCCAACAGTAACGTCCACTTCGTGACGTTTTTCATTACAACAGAGTATTGTCCCGCAGGGATTGCAAACCGGAGAACATCCTGCTGGATGATGCTGGTCACGTGCGTATCTCGGACCTGGGGCTGGCAGTTGACGTGCCAGAAGGTGGTACGGTGCGAGGAAGAGTTGGTACTGTTGGGTACATGGCGCCTGAGGTAAGTCGCTGCTTCTTTAGTCTCGAATGTTGACCGTCAACTATTTGGCTGGATGCAGTCCGAAAGTTGAAAGTTGAAGTTGGGAAGTTGAAAGTTGAAGGTGGGAAGTTGAAAGTTGAAGGTGGGAAGTTGAAAGTTGAAGGTGAGAAGTTTAAAGTTGATGGTGGGAAGTTCAAAGTTGAAGTTGGGAAGTTGAAAGTTGAAGTTGGGAAGTTGAAAGTTAAAGTTGGAAAGTTGAAAGTTGAAGAAGCCGAAAAGCTGGATGCACGCATAGTTGACTCACGTTTTTCATACTCGTGTGCACAAAAGTCATCGACATATAGTATGACTTGGTGATAGATACAAAATTGTTTTTCAAAAACGGTAAGAGTTTACTTACGCTAAAGTTTGCGCACAGAAGTTCGAAAGCGCCATACCAAATGCGGGACTCATCAAATGGGGGAAATGGGGTTCATCCTTAAATGAGTTGCGGAGAATTACCCATAAATAAAATGCTCAATTTCTTAGCGTACAAAAATCATTGGCACATTTGGCACTGTGTTTGTTGTTGTTTTCATTTTATAACTTTCACATTTAATTTTAAACTGCCTACGATTTGTTGGGTATTAGGTATGGGTGCAAAGTTCAGAATAAAAGTCACAAGCGAGTGCACATCTATTATAAATAATACTTGATTACACAACCAGAGAAAAAAAAACATTTATAGGTAAATAAGTAGATATGACGACGAACGAAGCGTTACATTTGACCCATACTAGCGGCGCCATCTATTGATTATAGCGTAAACTCTTGAACAGGCACGAAAATACAAAACTGTGTCAGCTATGTGAGATAAAGGTTTAGCTAAAAAAATTACAACAAATCTTAAAATTTTTGGGTTTTAAAGATTTCATTAATACAGATTTCAGTTTTTATATATAACGAGCTGACCCGGCGAACTTCGTACCGCCCTAAAATAATTGTTAAATAATATTTATTAATAAAACTCGCACACCACAGCAACACGAGACTAATCGATTTGACAGTACAATTTATTTCTATAGTAATTTTCTCTTTATTGTTTTTAATTTTTTCGATATTTTAATGGATATTCTGCTATTCGGGACAAAGACGAATCCAAAAAAATAAATATAATGAAAATCGGTCCAGCCGTTCTCGATTTATAAATGTTGTAACTAACACGACTTTCTTTTATGTACAATAGGTTTATTTCCATCGATTATCATTTAAATACAAAATTACATATCACTATTGGCAAAACATTCATTTATTTTTCATTATTTTATATCTGTCAAAAAGGAATATTACCATAGACAATTCTAGACCATAGAGACCATTTTATTTTAACACACATAATAATTGACAAGCTCTAGTTGTAGATTGTCTTGATATAGTTGTGACCCTATTGAACTCGCAGGTATAATATAATAAAATTGTGTATAGTAAGTAAATATAGGAATATTTTTTGTGTTTTCAGGTGATAGACAACGAACGGTACACGTTCAGTCCTGACTGGTTCTCGTTCGGATGCCTCGTGTACGAGATGATTGAAGGACGCGCGCCGTTCAGGGCTCGCAAGGAGAAAGTCAAAAGGGAGGAGGTCGACAGAAGGGTTAAGGTAAGACTTCAATTTTATTTATTACTCTAGGATCAATTCATATCAGTCTAGTCACAAATTTGACATCCATATCAGTCTTAGCTTCACATTGAGGTTAACTTTGTAAAAATGTTGAGGTTTTTTTTAAGAGCGGAAATTGTTTACAATATTGTCATTATCACAATAAATATTATATATTTTTAACTGAAAAAAAGATAAGCAGTGAGATAAATTCTTGTTTTTTTTTTTTTATAATAAAAATAAATTATATTTAAAAAATATTACTAATAGTGAAAATTTATTTTGAATATCTTAAAAACTTAAGAAGATTTTTAAGATTCTTAAGATACAATCTTAAAAATTAGCGGTAGCTGACGGGCGCCTCGTGACGCACGCGTTAAATATGTCGGTTGCGTGAAATATTAAATCTTTGACTGCTTGTAACTTCGGCAATATTAGGTACTACCTGGTGCCCGCAACTTTTTTTCCTAACTTTTTCCAACAGGAACCTAACATTTTTCCAGGATAAAAAGTATCATATAGTTTAATCAAGGTGATCATGAATATATCAGTGAAAACCGCATTCAAATCGGTTAAGTCATTTCTGAGATTAGCGTGCACAAACAAACACAAAAAAAAAACAATTTAATAAAAATATTCAATGTACAAGATACGACTCTTGACTCGGTTTACGAGTCAAGGGCGTGACAACTACAAAACCAAGCGGTTAAAGGGTTAAAAAAGAAAATATTGTGTGTCCTCCGTTACAAAGTAGCGTTGTTGAATTTTGTTGAAGTGTCAAATGTGATCCAGTAAATTGGCCTCGCTTTAGTATAGATAGACGATGGTATTTGTTGACAGCATGAGCAGGAGAAGTACTCGAGCAAGTTCGGCGAGTGCGCGCGCGCTCTGTGCACGGCCCTACTGGCCAAAAGCGTCAGCGCGAGACTCGGCTGCTCGTTGGGCAGACGCGGGGCGACCGCGGTGAGGGCGCACCGCTTCTTCAACGCACTGCATTGGCCAAGGCTCGAGGCCGGACTGCTCGAGGCGCCCTTCGTGCCTGACGTGAGTAAACTTAGTTAGTACTTGTTATACGGGATCTTGGGATTGTCTTAAAAATATTTTTAAACACAAAAAAAAAGAAATTATATAATTTAATTAGGTCACTTGCTAGGGAAGCAGACGATGGTACTAATGACACCTTTGATGATGTGTCGGAAAAAAGCTAGGGAGGCCTAATTGTTGGTGTTGATTGTCAGCCGCACGCGGTGTACGCGAAGGACGTGCTCGACATCGAGCAGTTCTCGACGGTGAAGGGGGTGAACTTGGACGCGGCCGACGACACCTTCTACGGCAAGTTCAACACCGGCTCCGTCTCCATCCCCTGGCAGCACGAGATGGTCGACACCGGCTGCTTCGCCGAACTCAACCGATTCGCCACAGGTACACTATTCTTCTTCCTTCTATTCTATCTAACCTGTTGTTAACGTGGAATTAAATTGAGTTGAATATGACGACACCCTCTACGACAAGTTCAACACCGGCTCCGTCTCAAATATATTTTTTCTTTACTAGAGGAATCCATCATGGATACTCCTGCCCCGAGATGGTAGTGGGGTTGAGGTCTACCGACTAAACTTTTGGCGGCCTCCACGTCCGCTATAGGCGAAGTTGCGAGGTCGAACTAACACTCTTCCACAACTGGACACTGCTTATTGGGACGGCGCTCTCAGGATGAAGCGGGCGATAACGGAGGGGATGGGACAGGACGTCGTCCTCCCGCTCTCTCCCGCTCTCTCCCTCTCTCTCTATCTCTCTCTCTCTCTCCCTCTCTCTCCCTCCCTCCCTCTCCACCGCTTCCTTTTGCGAGATATCTTCGCAGAAGATTGAGTCGCTCGTCCATCTCCATCCCCTGGCAGCTTTTCGGGTCTATTCCCAGTAGTCCGACCATACAAATCAACCGGAATAGTGAGACCATTTTTTTGTGGTCCATTCCCAGTAGTCCGGTTGACCGAAGTAGTGAGACTTTTTTGCAGTAATTCGACCGTACAAATCAACCGGAATAGTGAGACCATTTTTTTGTGGTCCATTCCCAGTAGTCCGGTTGACCGAAGTAGCGAGACTTTTTTTCAGTAATTCGATCGTACAAATCAACCGGAATAATGAGACCATATTAAAAATTATTAAAAAAAATCGTAAATGCACTTTCCAGAGGTACGCCCTTGGTTTGGATATATTCCTTAAATATAAACATCGGGAAAAAAAAGAATAATTTATTTATAATTTTGTTTTTTTTTTAAATATATGATGTAAAACTAATTTTAATTAATAAATTAACAATTAATCTATATCTAAAACTAAGATATATGTTTAAAAATTGTATATAATATTAAGCTTCGGTCCCCTAGGCAGAGTCCCAAGTATGCTCGCTGCATAATTGAATTTACAACTGGAATGAAAGAAAAATGGTCTCACTATTCCGGTTGATTTGTACGACCGAATTACTGGGAGAAAAAGTCTCACTACTTCAGTCAACCGGACTACTGGGAATGGACCACAAAAAAATGGTCTCACTATTCCGGTTGATTTGTACGGTCGGACTACTGGAAAAAAAAAGTCTCACTAGTTCGGTTAACAGTACTGGGAATAGACCGCTTTTCGCATAGTTTATTTTTACATGTGTCGGTGCGCGCTATCGTTTCGTTCCTGAACACGAACTACACTTCATGCAAGATTCCTATTTTTCTCCTTTAAGCCCTCTTGTGTTTGTTGTGTTTATTTTGTGTACAAAACCACCGCGTGACAGTCCGAATTAACTGTTGTCGAATTCATAGGGGGGTCAAATTCCCATCAAATTCCCAACCCACACCCAACCATACAAATGACTCGTTGGTTTTCAAAATGTTGATTTCGATTTTACAGGCGAGGACGGCAAAGAGATACCCACTCCAGACCTCCAACTGGTGCCCACGACCAACGTTCAAGAGGAGGAGAAGGGCTGCTTCGTGTTCGCCAGACGGGTGCTATGTCCCCAGAAGAAGGTTCCGCCCAGACTGCGTCCCATCCCTATCCCGGAACACCTCCTGCAGAGTCCCGCCTCACCGCACACAGTCAGCTGACCGCCCCCCGACTAGACGTCCCATCCTATCCCGCTATCCCCAACACTATCCACGCGGATAGACAAGGATAAGATATCTTTATAATCCTATGCCATTTTAACTTGAAGTTTAAACGGAGATAAACGAGATGAAATTCTCATAAATAAAGAGTCCGCAACGATGAATATAGTTCATTCATTCATAACTGACAAGGTGCCATAAAATTGAGAAAATAATAATAATGAGGTGTCGTATGTACGTTACGAATAATATTTTATTTGAGCCGTGTATACAATATATAATAAATAAATTCTTTGATCCTTTACCCATAGATGGGTGTAATTAAATAAACTTTTCTGAATTGCCACAAACTGTGGAAGCAAATTTATGAAGAACATTTTATTGTATTATATTTTCTATGGATAGATGAATAACACATCTTTACATAGTATATAAATAAAACAGTCACTTCCAGCCGTCTGTACGTCTGTACGTACGCTTAGATCTTTTAAACTGTCCAACGGATTTTAATGCGGTTTTCACTAATAGAAAGAGCGTTAAACTAGGAAGATTTTTTATATATATAATTTGCAGAATAAAATCAGTGCGAAGCCGGAAAAAAGATTTTTTCTTCTTAAAATAATCTAAATTTAAACTAGCTTTTGCTCGTGATTTTGTCCGTGACTTTTTCTTTTTTCACTTTTTTTTTCTTTTTTTTAGCCTCCTTTTTTCTGCAGCCCATTACCAATATCCCCTATTCTTTCTGTGGCTTTGCTCTTGTGCTATTAGCCGCGTACGACTGAGCCGAGCAGCCTCGCGAGGCTGCCGCGCGAGGCAAATGCTCGGTCGGTCAAGACGTGCCTCGGCCGAGGCAAACGCACGCGCTGCCTCGCCCGAGCGTGCCGCGGCCCGAGCCGCGCGTTGTCGGTTTTTGTCGATGCTCAAAGGTGCCTCAGTACGTTTGCCGCTCGCACTCAAGACGGTTGTGCTTTGCCTCGCTTGTTCGACGAACGACGGAATCGTTTGGGTCATGAATAAAGAAGAGTGTCTTAAATTAATACAACTTTATGGTGAACGTAGACTACTTTGGGACGCGCAATGTCGTGATTATACTAATAGAGGACTACGAGAAGATGCGTGGAGAAATATAAACCGAGAAATGAACATTCCAATAGCTGACTTAAAAAAAAAGATAAAAAAAAAAGATGGATATAAAGGCAGTGGTAGCGATAGCTTTCCGAACGTACGGCCTCATGACGGTCTTGAGAAAAACTGGTTGAACGTGTTAATACACACGTGTGGTATCTGTTCGACTTCACGTTAAACTGAACGCTCGATGTCTCGGCCCCACCGTGGCTCGGCATTGCCGCGCGCGGCAGCCTCTTGGTAGAAATTTACAGACCGAGGCTGCTTCGCGCGGCAAACGTCCCGCGGCAAACACCCGAGGCTGCCGCGCGAGGCTGCTCGGCTCAGTCAGTACGCGGCTAATGGCGACGGTAGCCACCTACCATCAAGTGGACTAGCCTGTCTGTCGACCTTAACATGGGAAAAATTGTTATCAATGCATACCAAAGCCTACCACCATCAACGGTGGCAACATACCATCAAGTCGACCGTCACTTTAGTTTTCCGACTTTCACATAATGAAAATTATTCTTACCCAGTGAAAAGGGAAATATTCTAAGCAGATAATACCTAATTAAAAGTACTGTTACTTTTAATTTTTGATTTTCTTATTAACCCTTAATCGCTTGGTTTTGTAGTTGTCTTTAGCCCTAGACTCTTGACGCTTGACTCGTATACATATATATTTTTGGGGTTTACTCCTTAAGAATCGATTTACATATACATATAAGCCCACGGTATGAAAATTTATAGGAGTAAAATCAAAATTGTCACATGTCACGCGTTACGTGTTAGTTTTAATTTTAGCACCATCTACACCAGGGGTTCCCAAACTTATTTTGTCTACTGTCCACTTTGAGAGTAAATTATTTTTTAGCGCCCCCATTTTTTCACCTACTTACACAACGCCACCATTTTTTTCTGGGTCTCCTTTAGGCCTGCAGCGCCCACAAGGGGGCGTTATCGCCCACTTTGGGAAAGACTGATCTACACAATATCTCTCGAACTAGAATTTGTTACGTAATAATCAATCCTTGCGAAAACAAGATGACACCTGTAATCACATGTATCATAATTCGAACAGAGATGGCGCTGATATTAATTCGTTATGATAATTTTTTTTTTTTTTATAATTTTTAATCATGTATTTTATAATCGTTCGTAAGGAGTAAACTCCAAGTCGTGCGTCGGAGCTCACACACACACACACACACACACACACACACACACACACACACACACACACACACACACACACACACACACACACACACACACACTTTTTCTTAAAGAGAAATCAACTCGACTATTTAAAAATGAACATTATACAAGTAGAGAAATTTGGCTCTGGCGAAATTTATATGAAAATAATTGTCGGATAAATCCGACTCTGGCGGCGAAAGGGTTAATTTTTTTACTTATTTCTTTAAGCTCAAAATTAAGGCGCCTTGTCAGTGTTTATTGTCTATTGTAATGTTAAGTATCGAATTGAGATTACCGACTGCAATACTTATTAAATATTGTGTACGTTCGCATTGTCATTACTTAGATGTATGTAAAGTTGTCAACAATCATTACTACTATTTTATAATAAATTAAGTTATATAAGTTTTTTTTTTAAATTAAGAAATAAGTAATTTATACAAATGTAGAACCGCTACATGTTGAGCACAACTCTTTAGCTTTCTTGTTATGTTTTATTTTAGTGACGGTGTTGTTCCGATATGATATTATTGTTTTTTTTTTTTTTTTTTTTTTTTTTTTTTTTTTTTTTTTTTTTTTTTTTTTTTTTTTTTTTTTTTTTTTTTTTTTTTTTTTTTAATAAGCTGAAAACCTTTTTTGTAATAATAGGTTTTTTTTTGAATTTTTGAATTATACTCCAAATGTTTTTTCGGAAATGATAATCGCATAAAAAACTCGTATTGTTATAGAAAAAAGCAGTTGAATTTTTACACTAAAAAAAATATATAATTCAAAATTATATTATATAATTTGGTTAAAAAATTAGAAAAATAAATATTTTCATCTTTACTGCTATTACACTTTTGCCAGGCGTTAGTTTTCTCAATTTATAAATGATCCCTAGGGAACAGTTTTTTTTTTCTAAACGAAAGGTACCCTATGTCCTTTCCTATGTCCCTGACAACGTGTATGCAAGATTTCACGATGATCGGTTGAGTAGTTGAGGCGTTAAAAGGCAACAGACAGACAGACAGACATACAGAGTTACTTTCACATTTATAAATATTATTATAAAATGTAAAGGATTTTATTTATAAAAGCTATCTTAACTGAAAGTCGATATTTTAAAGACATTTTAAATAATTTTATTTTAGTTTTGAATGGTCACGAAAGAATATCATGAACAATGTAGTTTTAAGATAGATGTGTACTTTGATTTTATTTATTTTACATCTAAATACCTACGTAAGCCTGAAAAAAAGCAGTATTTAAGACCAACTAAAATACAGGTTTCAATTATCTTTTGAATTATTCCAATAATAATTATTCAATTACTCGTTTCTATAGTTTATGGAGTAACTTTTTTAAAAAGAAAATGTTACAGGAAACTTGCTAAAATATGTACATAAGTGAAAACGGCATTCAAATCGTTCATTAAAACGCACAAAACAAGTATAGTGTACAAATTGTTTTTTTTTTTTGAAAAATATTTAATGTAAACATTCTCTGCTTCTGGCTTCAGAATTCTTGATCAGTTTGGGCTTTTGGCTTCAGAATTCTTGGACCATTTGGGCTTCTGGCTTCAGAATTCTTAAACAGTCTGGGCTTCTGGTTTCAGAATTCTTGGACCATTTGGGCTTCTGGCTTCAGAATTCTTGACTGGGTGGTATAGTGTCTTCTTATGAGGATAAATAAAAACTGTTTTTTAATGGTTTAAAAGCAGTTCTGGGGAAGAAAACTCCATCGTAATGATGGCAAAATTTACGAATTATTTTTTTTATCATAGAACGCACAGGAACGGATTTAAAATGCATTTAGCTCAAAATGTGTATATATAATATCGTACGTTTTTGTTTTTAAGAGAAAAATAAAGTATTACGTGAACAAATTCTAAATACTACATATTATTAATTACATGTTTTTTTTACTCATTATAATATTTTTATACATAATGCATTTTTATTATATACGTAATTTTTTTTGTATATTTTATTTATAAATTGTAATATTGATAACGAATGCTTAGGTTTAAAAATGAAACATATTTTTTTTCGTCTATGGAAATACTATACATAATATTGTTTTGTAAATGAACTTTATACGAAGCTTTAGTTTCAGAAATATACTTATTATGTAATAATTTTTATATCAAGAAGTGAGTCTAATATAATGTTTTTCGTTTTTAACTTTTAAATATACGTATTATGGACTCAAAACAATTTCTGTCGAATAAATTATTTTGTACTATATTGTGAATTAGTAAATCATCATCATGATTATGATGATCGTTGTAACGAATAGCAATGCCAATTGTATTTAACGTGTTTAGTTAGTCCTAACGAATTTAGTTCTTGTATGTAGTTTTTAGACGTAGTTGAAATGGAAAAAGGTTCAACAAGAGATTCAATTCATTTATTTAAATAAAGCAATAATATACTGCGATTATAAACATAGAGACGCTCGCTTAAATTAAACTGAGGATTGAAAGTAATAAAAAAATGTATCATAAGCAACAAGTAGCTTGGTCGGTTATATTTGTACTTGAAAAAACAATAAAAAAAAGAGAATTGGTGCTCCTAACGCACTATAACAAAGTCTCAAATTGTCTTTTGTAGTTTTAAGCGTTACGAAGTTTGACAGCTTCTCACTGCGAGATTGACAACTTTGAGTGGAATTTTGAAGTGCGGTGAAGCTGTGTAAAAAAACACACACACAAGTCTATGCCTGAAGGGTTGGTCTATAGGTCCATGGGCCCTAAAGGACTTGTGATTAAAACACGCCCTGTAGCGTTGGCCTATCGGCTAATTGGCCCTATGCAAGCATGGCCTCATAGGCCCGTGGGCACTGTCAGTAAAACACTATAAGAACATGGCTCTATAGGCCCTGTAGTACCAGTGATTAAAATATGCTCTAAAGGGTTGGCCTACACGGGCCCTAGCAGTAAAACACTAAAAGATGGCCCAAATAAAACACTATAAAAACATGGTCCCTGAAGCCCCCCTGTTATTAAACAACGCCCTGTAGGCTGGGCCCAATATAACATAGAAGTTATTGCTGCGCCGCGATGCATCTCGCGTAGTCGCGTGACGCGATGCATCTCGCGTAGTCGCGCGACGCGATGCATCTCGCGTAGTCGCGCGACGCGATGCATCTCGCGTAGTCGCGCGACGCGATGCATCTCGCGTAGTCGCGTGACGCGATACGCGACGCGGCGCGGCGTTGCTACTTCGAGTAGCTTCACAATATGCATCGTCAAGCATCTTTGCGTAGCGTTAGCGTTTCTGTCTATAGGGTATATGTACACAGTTTCACAGTGCCTCAAGAACATACTCAAAATTACAGAATACAAGGAGTGTAAAATTGCAAAGTTTATCGCACAAACTGTTCAAATAATGATATAATAATAATAATCGCCGTATTTGTATATTTCAAAGCACAAAGGAGATGTTGTTTCGAATACTTACTTAAATAAATAATAATATTATAAGCGTCAATGAATTTTGTATAACTGTTGTTGTAAATTGTAATAATATTATAGATTTTATTTCACTAAAACAGATTTCTGATTTTTTTTTTTTAAATATATTTCATTTAATTTTTTTTTTATAAGTCCACTTTTTTCTAGTGCAAATCTGTGTTAGTGAAATCGAGTCAAAAATGCCTAATGCTGCTCCCAAAAGAGTTTTTCTAGGCGTAGTATGCGCAACATTAAAGTGTTTGTATAGTATGCTGTCTGGCTGCTTTGTCCATTCCAAACGTGTTGCCATTGTATTGGAAGCTTGTTTAGTCAACGATTTAAGGCGTTTTTTTTTTTAAATTACTCTGAGCAACATAACATAAAATATAAAATAAAAATTCAAAGAAAATTCCGTAAGACCAGTTTTATGATACAACTAGCTGGTGCCTCGTTGAAAAATAAAAAAAATATATATGAGCAATATAACGCGAGGCGTTAGTTTTTAATTTCATTTTAGATGATCCCTCAGGAAAAGTACTTTTTTTCTGGATGAAAAGTAACCTATGTTCTTTCCTGTATCCCTGAAAACGCGTATGAAAAATTTCCTGATGATCGGTTAAGTAGTAAAGGCGTGAAAAGGTACCTAACAAACAGACACACAGAGTTACTTACACATTTATAATATTAGTAAAGTATGGATGATATTGATTTATGCATTTGAACTCACATGTTGCATTGTGTAAATTAATTAGAAAAACGTTGGCTAAATAAACTTTATAAAAAAATAACCTCGGTCATTGCTGTACACAAAGTATAAATAAAACTCATAATAAATTAAAATGTCATCAAGTCATTAAATGAAAACTATTTGGAAATAAATAAGACTGCTTTTTGCGTGAACGTGGTTTAAAAAAAACTGTCAATACATTTAATCTATGTCACATAATATTAAGTGTTGTTGCGCCATAAAATGATGAACTTATCTTGATAAAATTTTGGCAAAGTATAAGTAGCGTGCGAGAAACACAATGGCGATTATTGTTGAGCGAAATGCTCGCTCGAGTTTGAGCATCGATTGTTCACATGTTGAGCTTTAGAGATCAGCTCGGCTCGAAATTGAGCATTTGTTTACAAAGTAATAGATAGATCGTAAATTGTAATGTGGTTTAGCGGTAATAAGCATTTTTTTTTAAAGTATAAAGTCACCGAATTTTGTAACTTTATATTTTATATTGTCATCTTAATACAAAGTCTCGAGAAGTGTTTATTTTTTTGTGTAACACGATTTGTGTAGGTACCAAATAAGTTTTGGTATAAAATACTCAGACCAAAAAAGAACTATAGACAGAATTTTGCGGATTTAAATAAGGCCATCCACAAGGCTCTGTCTTTAGTTCTTATTTTGTTTGAGATAAAATATACATAAATACGTATTTGCTACATTCATAACCGACACTAATTATAGGTCGACTGTTTAAAAGTGAGCCTTAGGGAATGCAATATAAGAATACCGAAATGCGAAAATACTGAGATATCACATACAGTATGAAGTACTGTGTCTTGATAATTTGATTCCGTTCGACACGTATTTGACAGGTATATGTGATCTTCAAGTATGTTACTGTGTAAGTTTACTGGTAATAGATTATATTTCCGATACCTTTTGTAGGATTTCGAAGAATTCAAAATCTGAATTCGTGTCGTCAACAAATATAAATTGTGACGAACGATATCGGCCAATAGCCTAATTGTTTATATAACTTCCACCGGACATTCAGACGTACCGCTATGGTTACCATCCTCATCTTTTCGAAATCCCTTTTCTTTTTCTTTTTCGACTTTAAATCCTTTATAATGCGCACTGCCAAGGTTTGGTCTGTGTTTCCGAACTCAAATAACCCAAATATTTTCAAAGTTCGAGTGAATAGGCATCTTCTGGGTGAGTTCGCTCCATCATAGGCCTCATCTTCGCTATCTACAATCGTTTATCTGTGGTTATGAAACTAAGCACATTTTTCTAAAAGTTTAAAGAAAAGGAGACTATCTGAATTCTGCGAAATCCTACAGAGTGTAAGGTATCACAAACATACTTCAAGTACAGTCAACGTAACTGCACGATTAGAAATTGAGGGAAGAATCCCCTCGAATATCAAACCGTTTGAACGTTTTTGGAATTGCATTCTCTGGCCATGCCTTTAGCTAGACGATAAAGCTCGCTTGGCGTTGGCAACTCCCGTTACCAAGATGTCACTTTCAGTGATTATATCCACAAGTAGAATCCGTATTATGGAGGGTAAATGAAAGGACAGACTATGTATTTAAAAGTGGTCCCAGAATAGCAGTAAATTAAGATGGCGCTAGTGTAGCATAGCATTGAGGAGTAAATTAGACAAAGATAGATACACACTAGCGTCAGTCTAACCACTTTTAGTACCCTTTTTTGTCGTTGAGGACCATTTTTTCAGTTTGATTGTCATATGAGTCGGTTCTTACCTCTACCCTCCGTAGTCCCTATCAAATTATTGACCTCTGAAGTCGCCACAAAATGCGTCGCAATAGCTATAAAAAGCTAACGCTATAACTAACTTCAGAGGTCGATAGTTGTTTGATAAGGACTCTACGCGTCGGCTCTCTATTAACTCGTCGAACTATAACACCGATCCCCTGTGTTATACCTGTATTATACTCATTTGATGCATTTTTGATTAAATGTATTTGATATGATAAGATATTGTTTTTTTTATATATATATTATATACCTATATTAAGTTTTACAAGTAGTTACAATGTAACTGAAAGCTGTACCTAGCTTGTTTAGTGTTAATGTAATTGGTAAGTCTAGCCTCCCGTCGTACTGTTAGTCGTTATGCAGTATTTAATGCAAAAAAAATATTATTTAAGCGTAACCCAATAAATTGACTCCAATATCAGACTAGTGAAGTTTTATTTTTTATTCCAAATCCCAGAAAGAATGAAATTTTAGTAAAGAAATCAAAGAAGTTTAAAACTGTTTTGTGACACTGCTTTTTTAAATTCAGTGTTTTATTTAGTACTAGCTTGCTGCACGCGACTTTCCTCGCGTAACTTTATAAAATATAGCCTACGTTACTCGCTGATAATGCGGCTTTTTATAGGTGAAAGAATTACCTAATTAGTTTTTGAGTTTATTCATTACAAACGTACAAATCTTCTCTCTTTATAATATTAGTATAGATATATAGATTGGTCATACACATTTATGACGCAGTAAAGTACATTAAGAAATATTTAATCACCAAGATAAATCTGTAAGGATACATACTCTTTTTCAAATTACTTCATTAAGTAGGTATACAAAGTTTATATGAAAATATAAATTTAATAATAAACTTATTATAATTACATGAAAGCAAAAATAGCAATAGTTTTCGCTAAACTAAAAATTGAAGGAAATTTCAATGTTTTTATTGTTTAGAAGCTAAATTAGAGTTGCAAATGAAGAAATCGATTTATATACCTTTTGGAAACTTGAAATTTTCTATATCAAAAATATTGATAATCTAAAGAAAAATATCGATACATCGATGTTACTCCTGCGAGCCTGGATTAAATTATAAGATACTTTTTATCCTGGAAAAATTTTAGGTTTCTGTAGGGTTTTCAAAAAAACCTGTATAGGTATTCCTAATACAAATAAAATAACGTACTTATTTATTTGGAGACTTTATTCACACACTTTTAAAACAAATTCATTAACTTCAAAATATTAACAATTTTTTTTAAACTTAATAAGTATTATAAAATTTATAAAGTAATAAATATAAAGTAACTAATAATATTCATACTATTTATATACAGAACAAGTTTTATCTTTATTTACACAGTAAAGAATTAACTCATGTATCATAGACATATGAATTTTATTTAACCCTTTAACCGCTTGGTTTGACTCGTAATATATTTTTTTAAGAAAGCAACTGATTTAAAAATAAACAAAGTAGAGGAATTTGTCGTATATACTTATATACGGCTCTGACTAAATGGACACGAAAATAATTGTCGGATTTATCCGACTCTGGCGGCTGGAGGATCAAACCGAATCAACTCGAGAAAAAAAAAATCAAGCGATTGCCTTTTTCTTTTGTACACCTTTCTTCTCAGTATAGATCCTTTGAAACAACAAAAACTTTCCACTTTGCAAATTTCTATTTTCCAATATGGCACCATTCATCCGCCATGACGGTTTCTCGCAGTGTTGCCAACACCTACACTCTTTTGGCACTTGTAATTTGTCCAAAAGTCTTCCGGCCATTTCCGGTATCACCGGTTGCAATACAGTGCCGCATATCCTCAGGGTCTCCAATGTGATGTGGAGGATATTGTCCAGTTCCTTCTGGCATTCCGGCTTCCTCTTCAGCTCCCACGGTCTTTGGGTTTCGAAGAACAGATTGGCCAAGTGCAATGTGTGTATCACTTCGTCTACAGCCTTGTAAAACCTATAATTCGAGTAGTGTTCGCGGCAAACGTCTGGAATGTTGAGAAAATATATTAAAATAATTTTTTTTCAACTACCTTACTTTGCAATTTTAATTTTTAAATAGAGAACCGTAGACAGAATAAAAGAGACAACATAAGTTTATAACCTAAGGTGGTTCGTAGGCGAGTTTTGAACATATATGTATATAAATCTTTTATAATAGTAATGTTACGTGAACAGATCGCAGGACATTTTTTTAAATATTCTATTGTTTTGAACTGAATAAGTACAAAATTAGTTCCAACTCGAACTTGAGCAGCGAGGGCGACTAAATTTTAATAAATTTCGTATGTAATCATTAAGCTATTTATAATATACCTAAATAAATTATTAATGCTAAATCAAGGTCGTCCATTTTCTCTCGTGGATATGTTTTTAGGTTAGGTTTTTTTTTTAAAAAGGTGGTCGACGGTAATGGAACTTTCCACATGTCGTCACCGTAATGACGGCCGTCTCTCGTCATGTGACGGCATTGCTCTCCTAGGAAACCATCAGGATAGGCTTTGAGAGAGGTTTAGTGGATAGACACAAGCTGATGATGATGATGGAAAAAATACTCTAAGTTACCTGGTAAGCGGTCGAGCGAGGCCTGGAGGTCTACCGCAGCCGGAGTGAGGGGCAGATGCAGCAGAGGAAACTCCTGGCGAGGGTTGAGAGCTTCTCCGGTGCACCTCGAGGCCAGGTTGCCCAGGGTGTCGGCCAGCTCGGAGTTCACGATGGCCACAGCCTTCGACGAGCTAAAATCTTTTAACAACATACACGACTTCATTTTAACCTCTTTTAAGAGTTTTCCTGAAGATAAAATATAACTAAACTAGCGACCCGTCCACGGCTTCGCACGTATGATTTTTATCTTTCAAATTAAATACACAAACCTTCATTTATCATTAATGAATGAATAAGGTTTGTGTATAGTTTTACAAATGGATTAATTCAGTAGTTAATGGTTAATGGATTAGTTTGGATTAGTTAATTAATTGGAAAGCCATTATTACAAAATATTTAAAGTATTTAAAACATATTTAAAGAATTACTATATAAAATCACTAATATTTCTGCCTCTAAATATTTATTGTATCTAAATTATTATTGGAAAATGGTCGTGCGATAAAGTCAAATAAATGTCAATGTCAAATAACGACTATGTTTTAAAAAGTGGTCCTAGAATACGAGTAAATTAAAATGGCGCTAGTAGTATATAGAAGATGTGCTACACTAGCGCCATTCTGGTCACTTTTAGAACCATTCGGGTCACTGTAAACAGCCATTGTTAAAATGGCGCCACGCCGTTGCGATGACATCATCGTACGATGGGCTCGTACGATCGTGGCCAATTGGGACAGTGTATTGGACCATCGTACGGTCATTTGCATCGCACGATGAAAACGCATCGTTTGCTCGCACGATCGACGCCAATTAGGACAGCGCCATAGAGAGCTAGCTACTTTATTAGCGAGCAACATGGGCTATATTTTACAAAGTTACGCGGACAAAGTCGCGTGCAAATACATGCAAATAAACATGGTGGTTCAACTCACTGGCGTCGCTGTGCATAGTGGCTTCCCTGAGCAGCATATACCTCAAGGCTTCTCCGGTGACTGTACAAGTCTTCGGACAGACCACATTGCCCACCGACTTGGACATCTTGTGACCGTCCACCGTCCAGTGACCGTGGCAGACCAGGCGACGAGGTGGATGCCATTTTATTGCCATCAGAAAGGCGGGCCAGTAGATACCGTGGAATCTGAAAGTAAGAGATACCGACTCAAATGGAATTCAAACCTGTGAAAACCTCCTCAAAATAAGACACATGTGATTGTGTCACGAGATCACGTCGTCATTTTGAATAAACAATAATAAAAATCAATATATTTTTCTTTAGTCCAATCTGCAAGGGGACGTTCAAGTATTACGTAACGCAATTTGGGGGGAGGGAGGGGTCTTGTAAAACGTTACGATGCGTGACAGGGGCGGGAGAGGAATCCCTCGAGTGTATTGTACATTTTTATTTTGTTTTCCCAAGTTGGCAACCCTTTTCTTTGGTAAAAATGGTCGTTTGGTAAACTTGGTCCTAAGCGTAACGTTTAGGAGGGGTACGTTACGGCGCGTTACATGGGGGGAGGGGGCTCAAAAATCTTCAAAAATTGCGTTACGTAATAATTGAACGCCCCCCAATCAGTCATCAACGTTAAGCAGATGTTTTACAAAATCGTGTCCAGGAAGGAAAGTCTTCGATAGAAGATTCCCCATATTTATAATTTACCCTTAATTTAATTTGGAGGGTGAGGGAATGACGTCTTTTTAGACGTATTATATAGTTTGGTGTGATTAGCCTGCTTGGGATGGGTTTTAAGCCCGTTTCTGCCTTGTTGCCAGCTGGTTGGGATGGGTTTTCAGCCTGTTTCAGCCAAAACTGCGATTTCTTTCTTGACTGTATTCATCCTAAGTATGTTATTAACTTCAGCGTTTCTGACGAACCATGGTTCATTGGAGAGACTTTTCAGTATAGAATTTGGTGACACTCAAGTTTGAGACACAGCGGCCAGTTAGGATCAATGTTTAATTTGAATTAATGGCTTAAATTCATCCTAAGAAAGACTCACTTGAGTATATCCTTTCCGACAACTTGTACATCGGCTGGCCACGGTCGCCCGTGGGCCTTCATGGCGTCCTCATCGGGGTAACCAGTCACCGTCAGGTAGTTGACCAGAGCGTCTAGCCACACGTACACGCTTTGCTCTTCGTCACCTGGTACCTTTAATACAAATACAAATAATAAATTAATTAATAAATATCTTCACACATTCAACACAGCACCATCTCGTTACACAGACACTGTTATCATAACCGACACCTCTGTATATAAGTATGTTTTATACTTTCAAAAAATATATTCAAAAAATAAACACGTAATTGTTCAAGTCGTCTTTTTTTTTTGTAAATACATATTATAAATACAAAACATCCATGAATCAGGTAAAAAGGTAAAATGTTAACACATAAACATTTGCCCCTAGCGGGATTCGAACCCGCGACCGTTTGGTTTACAGTTAGGGTCACTAGCCACAAGACCAAACGTGTCGTCGTAATAGTTTACTTAACATTGTTAAGTATAAAAATACTTGTATCAGGAGAAAAAAAAATCTTTATAAAGGGGGATCTCTTGTAATTGTCAACGCGATATGTCTTATCTTCTATCTCTATCTTTGGATTTGTTATTCGACTTTGCTTTTATGGCGAAGCATCAATATACTACAACTATGGATTTCGAACACCGTACAAAACACTACGAACTTTATGGAACATTTAAAAGTGACATATGCGTAGAGCATCAACTCTGTCATCTGTCATTTAAAACCAACCAAACATCTGTCATTTAAAGAGAATGTGACTTTACGAACAAAACATTGGAGTTTAAAATGAATAGTAGAACTTGGTCTTTAACTACCTTTTACCATTGACTCCGCCATGATTCCGCTTTAGGCGTACTTTTTGTGTGCCGCTTTGACATTTGTGACGCGAATTCCATACTTGTAGTACTTCGATTTCGGATTAAATAAGAGTTACTACCGTCTTCGATGCGTCATAGTCTCAAAACATTCACCAATATATTATCATTTATTATGGTATTTATTGATTATAAACTTCTACAAGAATATATTATATAAATTGAAAAACGTAAAAAAAAATGTGAACCAGGAAGCTACAAGCTATCGACACGAAAAAAAACTGCAAGAAACTATATTAATTTGGAACTAATTTGAATCAACTGTTATTTTCTTATTTAACTTTTGTTTTTTTTTTAAACTACGTTATTCGTTTAAAAAATACGTTTTTCGTAAATTTTCACTTTATTTTCAATTATTTTCACTTTATTTTGGATTTTATTTGACTATAGTTCATTTTGGCGATCCCCAACTCTATCAATTGTTGACGGTTGTTAGTACGCCTTGTTTGTTTACTACTTAAAAAAAGTATGTTTAGACACACTATATTATATAAAAATAGTTTGAAAACTCACCCTGATAGCCCAGTGGACCCTGGAGGCAGGTCTGCTGACAGAGATGTCAGGTAAATATGCGTCATTGTGTAACATTTCTTGTAACTGACTCTGGTATTTACTAGGTTTTATAACTCCATCTGAAAATAACATCTACTGTGTTTAACTTTTGACAAGAAATGTGCATATATTAATTGATTAAACAATTCGTCCACATTAATTAAAAAAACGGACTATAAGAAGTAAAAACATAAAAAAAGAGACAGTTTAAATAGTTTATTTTTCGACGAAAGATGTCTGCGCGGGCAGGTTATAACGCGCTATCGTTTCGTTCCTCAACGCGAACTACACTTTTCATACAAGATTTTTGTTATCGCATCTCTTGTGTGAGAGGGTAGTTACTATAATATATCTATACTAATATAATAAAGCTGAAAGAAAAGCCTGAAGAGTTTTGTTTGTTTAAATAAATTCAGGAATTACCAGTTGGATTAAAAAAAACTTTTTTAATTTGATAGCCCAAATCCTGAAGAAAGCCATTTATCATCAACCTTAGAAGCCGAGGCGAGTGAAACCGCAGGACACACAGAAAATGAAATTTATAAAATCTATATTTCAAAATAAATATGTTGAAATATAGTGCTTATATTTATAACTTACAGGTTTTGAGCCAATTCTGCAAGTGTGTCTTGAAAGCACTAAGTCTGAACATGTAATTGGTCTCCTCCGTCCATTCCAATTTGCTTCCGGTCTCTATCGATATTTTTATCTGAAAAAATCAATTAAATTCAAATAAAATTAATTAAATCGAATTAGCATAATAACAAATTAAATAAATATATTTTTTTGCAAATGGAAAATAAAGCAAAAATTGTGAGGCGCTGTCCTTATTGGCGTCGATCGTGCGAGCAAACGATGCGTTTTCATCGTGCGATGCAAATGACCGTACGATGGTCCAATACGCTGTCCCAATTGGCCACGATCGTACGAGCCCATCGTACGATGATGTCATCGCAACGGCGTGGCGCCATTTTAACAATGGCTGTTTACAGTGACACGAATGGTTCTAAAAGTGACCAGAATGGCGCTAGTGTAGCACATCTTCTATATACTACTAGCGCCATTTTAATTTACTCGTATTCTGGGACCACTTTTTAATACATAGTCGGTGTTTGACATTGACATTTGACTTTATCGCAAGACCATTTTCCATCGTACGATCGTTTTAAACATTTTGTGTGGTCGCACGATGACTTGCGAGCTTCAATTAGGACACTTAAGAGACTTGTGCCTGTCTGCTTCAAAACACATCAACAATAAATATTCTCAACATAAAATACATTCTCTGTAAAAAATATGAAAAATATAAAATAAAATTACCTTCTCTCCGTCTTTGACTTCATCCTTAACCTGAGACTCTGTTACAAAGGTCTCATCGCTGACACTGTACCATCCCGAATAATTAGATTTATATATATAATCGCCTTTCACTAGTTCATTCTAAAAGTAAATGGAAGATTCTTGAAAAAAAAATACATATATAAGCTTTTTTTTACGTTATGATTAAAGATGGTTACCGTCGCCTATAACACCAAGTCGAACATTTGAAATCTTTTCACAGCTATTATTTATAGACACAAGACAAAAATTACGACTAAAAAAATACCTTAGCTCTACTTTCGAGTATATAACACTAAAAACTCAAAGAAATTTTTACTATGTAATAATTTGCAGGTGTAATTCCAAGGTTTTTTTTACCAATCCATTGAATAAATAAATTATTAAAAATTTAATTACTTCAATCATTTAGACTTAAGTTTACATAATTTGATCCCGTAATAGACAAACTGCTTTCCAGTTTTATTGGACAATGTTCGTACCTATTAAGATTACTTTTTATGTATAATAAATACAATAAAAATAAATAATTGTATTCTCTGAATGGCTCAAAATAACCTCAGATAATTTCATTACAATTTTTTTTCAACTGGATATGAACAGATCTGTAACCAATGACTTACCCAAAAATGAGTCACAGCTTTCTTATGTCTCTCGTCCGTAGTTCTGACGAAGTCCGTATACCCAACGTTGTACTGTTTGAAAAGTTCACTGTATTCGTTTGATATACTGTCACAGTACTGTGCGAGTGAAAGATTTGCGTTTGATGCCGCTCGCTGTACTTTAGTGCCATGTTCATCTGTACCTGTTTATCCCAAAAAAAATAATTCAAGTCCTATCTATGGAGGGTACAGTTAAGGAGGACCGACTCTATGTATTAAAAAGTGATCCCAGAATACCAGTAAATTAAGATGGCGCTAGTGTAGTGCGTTGTCAAGTAAATTAGACAAAGATAGATAGATAGAAGATATGCTACACTAGAGCCACTCTGGCCACTTTTAGAACTCTTATTGTATTGTTGACCATTTTTTTCAGTTTGATTGTCATACATGAGTCGGTACTCCTTACCTCTACGCTCCATAGTACCTTACTCCAACTTTTTTGCTATCAAAGAAAACAAAAAAGTTAAACTTTTGATTATATGTTACAAGTTCAAGTTGTTACTTGCTTACCACTCAGACATTTATTGTGATTACTGAATAATTTGCTAAATTTCACAGGATAGTTTCTTCCAATGTACAGATATTTCCTAGCGCATTTAGTTTCCCTTGTACACAATATTCTATTGCAAGGCCCATAACGACGACACGTTTGGTCTAGTGGCTAGTAACCATAGCTATTAACCAAACGGTCGCGGGTTCGAATCCCACTAGGGACAAGCGTTTATATGTTAACATTTTACCTTTGTACCCGAGTAATGGATGTTTTTTATTTATAATATGTATGTATTTACAAAAAAAAAGTTATCTATTTAGTATATCAATTGTCTGGTATCCATAATACAAGCATTAGTTGGTTACTGTGGAACTAGATGGTGCTGTGTGGAATGTGTGAAGATATTTATATTTATAAGATATTTATAACACTATTTCTGCAAAACATTATTGCAGGACAAATGATTGGACTGTCCCATCATCAAGATATTGAAATATTACCTGTACTAAAGATGACGTTGATGTCAGGACTAATTAATTTCTCGAATCTTTGGACGGCATCGGCTACAACTGCTGTATATAGGTGACCAAGATGAGGTGCTGGAACCAAACATAAAAATTTTATTCAAACATCAATGTGAAAATATTATATATACTAGCAGCAGCGATCTAGTATAGTATGGTGTATGCTTTGATTAGATTTGATAACTTTTGTTTCAGCACAGCTGCCGTTGCTTGTGTCCTTAAGCGAATGGTAACCACTTACCATCAGCCTGTCTGCCACCCCTTATAATAAAAGAAGATCCACCACTGAACTCAGAATCACAGAATCATATTAATTCTTGGTTCAGTTTCTTCCCTTACATATAGGAATTCAAAGAAATGAAATGACACAAACAAGTGTCTCCATGTTAGTTTTAAGTCTATGTTTTCATTCTTATTTTAATTTTTTTTTATTTTTACACATAGAAAACATGACAGTTCTACTGAAACTAAAATGAGAACTAATATGAGCCTCTAAAAGGGCCCTGATAATTTTCTCTATATATCTCTATTTACATATACAACGATAATATTTTATTTATGAATAAATGCGAGCGATCGGATGGTTAATCGTTTTCCAGTTTATTGAGTTCTTTTTTTTTTCAATCAGTAAGAAGTTCAATGTTACCTGCGTTAACATAAAATATTGGTGTTGTAACGTAAAAAGGTCTTTTCTGTGCAACAGATGATAGCAGTCGCAATGTAAGTCTCATATTTTTGTTAAAAATTCTTTTTTTCGGCAGTTATTTTGATTTTTTATAACGTCAATGTGAGTCAAAATATCTGTAAATAGACTTACAAGAATATTAAAATTAAATATTAAATAGTACAGTAAAATTAATAGATTAAATGCATATTACACATTTTCAATTTAGTAATTTATATAATCAGTATGTAATCACATTTGCAAATAATGAAAATAAAACACACACAGAGACCACACAGTAAACAACATCAAACAACATAAAGAAGGATCACAGAGTATAAATAATCACTATATGAAATAAAAATGAAATGAAATGCATGCGCTAGCATCAATGTATAGTCTGTGGAAATGAATGATAGAATGTAGTTACGTCAGGCACAGCTATATATTATAATACTCTTTGGGCACAGTATAGACAGTATAGACCTCTTGCTAAAGAGTATATATGTTCCTTGGTATAGACCTACAAACTATATGCAAACTACATCAATGTCTTTGTCATGTATAAAACTACCAGATAAAGGAGTATCGATTAACTGTCATATTCTATAAAAAGTTGAAATTATGGTGTAACTTCTAAATTTTCTGTATTTTATTCTAGATTAATCAATGAAGTGTAGTGATCAGAAGTGATACGAAGAAAAACGCAAAGGAAACAACTTAAAAACTTGTCAAAACAATAATAGTAAAATTTTTGTTCATGAGAGAAGTTGTGAATGAAAATTTACAGTGAAAATTTGTTTGTTGAATCAAAAAATGTCTCAAGGGAAGATTATTTTAATGGGTTGCGGCAGCTATAGTCCACCGACTTATATGCATTTGCGAATGTTTGGTGAGTAAATAAATAGAATCTTTTCTTTTTCTTTTACGTAGTTATTACATTAACAAAATGATTAATATTCTAATAGCTATAACGTCATTGAGACACTATTTTAACTAGATATCAATTTATCTTTTCCTTTCTAGAAATAGCAAAAGACTATATCCACTCCTTGAATTTGGGGACCGTAGTAGGTGGCATAGTATCTCCGGTACACGATGCATACGGAAAAAAAGACTTAGTGGGAGCCCATCACAGGTAAGAGATAAAGTACTTACTTAATTATTTATTACTTGAAATTTAGCTTATTTTTTTTAGCCACCTATCAAGTGGCTGACGGTCCACTTGATAGGTGGCTACCGTTGCCAATAATACAAGCAATGCCTTAGGTGCTGCAAGCGCACAGCTGACCATAGTAGGATCAAGAAGCGATAGGGAAATAGGCTCTGGCATCCCTCACTCCCTCTCCGAAACACAACAGCATACAAGCAGTTATTTCACAAGCTGTCTGACTGAAATACGCCCAAATCACTAAAATTATTTTATTGTTATATGTATTCCCATGTAATGCATACATTGCATTTTGCATGCAACAATAAATAAAAGATGAACTATTTATCAGTCAAGGTTGAAAATTTATCTTCATTTCAAATAAGTAATGTAGGTAATGTTTGTGTACAAAACTGCTATCATTGTACTATTGAATGATAAGAATTATATTTGATATGTCCATGTTTATATGTTTATTGCTATAATTTAATAATTTATATATATTTTAATAATCTATATATATTTATAGATAAAAGAAGAAAAAAAAGGTTAAACCAGATGGCCTCACAGAAGGTCAATAATAATGAATGACTGTGGGCAAAACTTTACTTGCGCATCATAAAATCAAAAGACTATAAACAATTAAAAGACAAGCCTTATTTATGTCTTTATCAAAGAAAATGTTTGATTTTTCTAATCTTTTTATTTGAGAACTTTTTTAAGAAACATATTGTATAGTTGAAATACAATATAATTAAAAAAAATTTCTTCTCTTCTGTTTTACACGAGAAAATAAGGAATTGGCAAATTGCTACTCCACCAATTTAAATTATAATATGGTGTGTTTCTATTTAATATGCTAATATAATATGCTGGGATGCTGTTACATTATTTGTAAGGTCTGGTTATATACTCACTGTACAGGCAAATAAATGATTGATTTCAGGATATCAATGCTTAAGTTGGCACTTCGTTCTTCGGGCTGGGTAAAGGTATCAGAGTGGGAAACGCAGCAGTCTGGCTGGACTAGAACTAGGCTTTCTTTGCAGTATCATCAGGCAAGTCCAATTGTAATAATTTATCAAGCAATGATTTAATTTGATTTGATATTTTTGGGTTAACATAGAATGTGGATGTGGCAAAATTTTCTAACAAAGCTTATGGAATCTTTTATCATAGGTAATGGAAGATTTTTATGTGAAAAGTATCTAGGTTAGAAGTTGACGACATCACTTATGAAGAAACATTTGTAACCATGTGAATTGTGAAGTACCTGTACATTAAAGATATTAGATTGACACAATGTTTGAAAGTGACAACACTGCTTGGAATTGTACATTGGATCAGTTTTTTTATGATTCTTTTATTAAAAAGCTCTATTTAGGGTTAGGGAAAATAATCAAATAAGGTGATGACACCCCCTTATAGAAGACCACATTGAAATAATAGCATATGTGCTGTTATGTTCGGTGAGTGAGTGAAGGAGGCCAGAGCCCATAAATCCAATATGTGTTATTTATAGATGTTGGTAGACAGCCACCTACCAAGTGAACAGTTGGCCTGTCTGCTGACCCTAACAGAAAAACTATATGTGAAGTATGAATATGTAGATGATATGATATTGACACAATGTTTGACAGTGAAAACAATCTTATTAGAATAGTCTTTATAGAACTTTTATTGAAAAGCTATTCAGGGTTGAATGAATGCTGACTCTCGCGAAGCATTGCAGTCTTCTCTTTATTTATTGTGATGAATGCACTGAACTCCTCGCGTTTATTACACCTCCAGAAAGAAGATCCATTTTGATTATCTAATACATAATTATACCTGTAATCTCTATATAACACTGCTCGCTTATTTTTGTTACTGCTGTTATTTCGTTTATATCCATTTTCCATACAATAATTATTCATACTTGAATAGGAAACGACACTTCAGAATTCGCTGTCACTCATATTTATTAAAGTATTTATCAATAAATTTTTAACCAGAATTTCATGAAATAAGAAAAAAATTTAAAATGTTACACAGAAAATAGGTTTTATTATACCAACATTTTGCTCTCTAGTCATTTTGCTACCTCGTCTTATTTGCATGTGGTCTATTAACGACGTAGTCTTTCAAGAACTAGTCGTTTCGCTCCCAGGTCTTTGTGATATGTGGACTATTAACGTTGTGGTCTTCTCAAGAACCAGTCGTTTTGCTGCCTAGTCATTCGGAGATATGGGCTTTCTACAGAGATGGTCCTTTTGAGATCTAGACCTTATGATGATTGGTCGTTTTGACAATGTAGTCGTTATGATCCCAACCCGCACGGTCTTTTAGTATGACTAAATACTTTTACTTTAAAGATGTTTTCTTCCCTCAAATTTTAGGACACAATCAACAACCATTTGAATTCTTGCACACGTTTGGATCCCGACCCGCCATCTTGGTTGCCCGATGACATTTTAAACGTCAACAGTATGATAGATGAAACAGATAACATTATGGAAAAACTGAATGGTAACGATAACGGGGACGACAATCGAGACAATGTGACGATCAAATTGTTGTGCGGAGCTGATTTGTTGGAGTCCTTCGCCACGCCAGGGTTGTGGGCTGATGAAGACGTAAGATCGAATATCTTACTTCCTACTAGTATTAATAATATTAATAGCCTTTTATTTCGATCAACTTAACCTAATAACCATCTATACTTCTATACTTATTATATAAAGCTGAAGAGTTTGTTTGGTTGAACGCGCTAATCTCAGGAACTACTGTACATAAAGTACAACCTTTTCCATTCTGATTTTTCCTTACCTACTCTGTTCCACATCACTCCTGTCACCTCTGATGTCATCTCATCCCACCTTTGACCATGACGACACGTTTGGTGTAGTGGCTAGTAACCCTAGCTGTTAACCAAACGGTCGCGGGTTCGAATCCCGCTAGGGGCAAATGTTTATGTTTAAAAAAAGTTATCTATTTAGTATATCAACTGACTGGTATCCATAATACAAGCATTAGTTGCTTATCACGCAAAAATACCTCAACGGATTTGGATGAAATTTCGCACACAGATAGTTTATAATATGGATTAAGATATAGGATACTTTTTATTGTGTAAAAAGTTTAGGTTCCCGTGGGATCGTCTAAAAATATAATAAATTGGGCGCCACACAGTCGTCACAGCGATTAAGATCTCGGGCGTTATAATTATATAATGTGTTATATTTTTAATTTTTCAACGCTGACGAAGTAGCGGGCATCAGCTAGTTTGTATTGTACCCAGAATTACCCAGAAAATTGTGGGCGGATTAATACCCATTTAAGTTATAAATATTTTTAAGTGAAAACTTCTTTAGGCGCCTTGGGCACTTTTTAGTAGAGATGTAAAAGTAACGAAAAAAGGCATACCCGTATGTATTCGTTACTATAACAATTAGTACTCGTTACTATCGTATCGTTACATTACTCGTTACTTCTGATACCTCATAACATGCTATGTTAATTCGTTTAGAGCAGGGATTCCCAAAGTGGTCGATATCGACCCCTTGGGGTCGATATCGGTTTCCTAGGGGTCGACATAAACGAAAAGTGATTTTGGGGGTCGACGAGGTCTAAAAATCGACCCCTATTATATTAACACAAGTTCTTATTTAAAACTTTCAAGATAGGTAAGTAGGTAGTTACTGTATTGTTTATGTTGTGTTACGTGTACTAAGAATAATTAATATTTTTGTAGGAAATAATGTTCCAGGAATGTAAAGTTTCAAGTTCGTACAAGATGAAAAACTCGGCAAGTCTATGTGGACAAGTTTGTGCAAGATTGAGTTGGAGCGTACGTCTTTCAGCGGCGTTTTGACTTGCTCTCTATTTGACGATAAAGTGCTTATCACACTATTCAATTTGAACGATTCCTATTTAGGAATCTAAGTAGTGAGCTCGTGATCACACTACGCTAAATTGATTTCTAAATCGAAGATATAGAGTTGAAAATGGATAAACTCTTAATTGAATCCAATCTGTTCTAACTGCGATCACACCTTCCGATTTCCTAAATTGGAATCGTTCAAATTGAATAGTGTGATAGCGGCTTTACGCGAATTAAGACGAACGAATTCATGATCAAGTCCAAACATGTTCCTGATATTTTACTATTTAACGAGCTTGCATTTAGGTTGAAAGTTCATTTGCGTTTTGAAATTCGTTGGAGCTTGAACGATAAAAACTCATATAGCTAAGTACTCATTTATTTCAAGAGATTACAAACTTATTACAAAGCTAAATTAAGTGAAGTAAAGTGACTGAAAAAGTGTTAAACACAACATACAACATATTTTAAATAGGTATGTATAATTGTATTTGTAAAAATTACTAACACTTAAGTCTTTGGTTTTCGTTCTTATTCTACCTAATTACCTAATACGAAGTTTCTATACCTAATTACCTACTGTAGTTACTTCCCAATATAGGTATCAAAGTTTATCAAAGAGTAAGTCAGTAATACTTAACAAGAATCCATTAACTGAGTGTGATAAAAATAAGATAGTGTGCAAATTTAACAGTTTATTATTGTTTTTTATTTAGGTTCCTTATTTTTTTGTTTGCAGAATTACTGAAAGTTTTATGATGGCGGACACGAAAAAAAAATGCAGACAATACAGTTTGGACTACTTGAAGTTCGGATTTATTGCATCTCCATCAAATCAACACTTCCCGATGTGTCTCATATGTGAAAAAGTATTTAGTAACGATGCCATGAAGCCTTCAAAAATGGATGACCACTTATCAAGAGTACATGCTAACAAAAAAAGTAAGCCCTTGTCATATTTTCAAGCACTGAAAGAAAAACTAGACAAAAGGCCATCCATAGGATCGATGTTTGCGTCATCATCTATTCGAGACAATGATGGTTTACGAGCGTCCTATAATATATCTTTACTAATAGCGAAGTCGGGGAAACCCCATACAATTGGAGAGCAGCTTATCTTACCAGCCATTGCGGAGGTCCTTAACAATGTATTGCACAAACCCGCACATGATATTTTAAAGAGAATACCTTTGAGCAACAACACCGTTCAGAGACGCATAGATGAGATGGGACGCGATGTGGAAAACATTTTATGCAAGTTCTTACAGACCCGCAGATTCTCTCTCCAGTTGGACGAGTCTACATTACCCGGCAATGAAGCTCTATTGTTAGGATATGTTCGATTTATCAAAGATGAAAATATGTGCCAAGAACTGATTTTTGCTGCATATTTAGAGACTGATACTAGAGGAGAATCGATTTTTCAGGCCGTGGAACATTTTTTTACTGATAAAGCTATTCCATGGAAGAATATTGTTTCTGTTGCGACTGATGGTGCACCGTCTATGGTTGGTCGTCATCGTGGCTTTATAGCTCACTTAAAGCGACAACTGCCTGATGTACTGGTTATTCACTGTGTGATTCACAGGCAGCATTTAGCAGCAAAAAAGCTGAGTCCTAGATTGCATAAGTCTTTACAATATGTAATAAATGCTATCAACAAGATTCGAAGCAATTCTTTGAACTCTCGGTTATTTGCTCAACTATGTGACGAAAACGACGAAGTCTTTACTCGGTTACTTCTGCACACTGAAGTTCGCTGGCTATCAAGAGGCTCTTGCTTAGAAAGATTTTCAGCCCTTTTTGAATCTGTGTTGGAGTTTTTACAAGAAAAAGATCCGAATTTGAAAGAAAATCTGAACAATTGTAAAACAGATATTTATTACTTGACTGATATCTTTGGAATGTTCAACAAAGTTAATTTGCAACTACAGGGTGATGATCTTAACTTGATTAAAACAAAATCAATAATATCGGCCTTCGTGGGTAAACTAGTTCTTTATAAACAAAATTTAGGCAGAAAAGAATATTCGCAGTTTCCGCATTTGTCAAAATTACCAAAAATGCTTCAAGATGATGACATTTTATTATATGTTACTCACTTGGACGCATTACACAAGGATTTTACGGAGAGGTTTGATGATCTTTTAAATTTACAAATTCCTCAATGGATAATAAATCCGTATAACACCACAGCCATAGAAGAAGCCAATGTGATAATGCAAGAAGAGTTGATTACCATCAGCACAGACGAAGAGCTTAAGCAAAAGTTCAACCAAGGCTATCAGAAGTTCTGGTTGCAACGCAAAATTGAAACACAGTATCCTACATTGTGGAACATTGCTGAAAAATACCTTATCGCTTTTCCATCATCATATCTAGTTGAAAAAAGCTTCAGTGTGGTAACAAACATTTTGACAAAACAAAGAAACCGTTTGAAAATCAACGAACGTGGAGATTTAAGGCTGCAACTCACTAATATTGAACCGGATGTAGCTAGATTGGTAGATAGTCACCAGGTTCATCCATCGCACTGAATGTTTTATTTTCTCTTTGCGAATTAATAGTTTTTAAAATATAATTTCCTACCAACTTAAGATGCTTTATGTATTAATTTGTAATAATTATAAATTAAACTTGATATTTACTGAATTGGATTGTCTTTTTATTTTGTTAAATTTTGACGAGAAAATGAAATCAACTTCACTCACTTAACCAAGTGCAAAGTTTTCTAATTGGCACCTTAGTACCTAGGTATTTTGTACCAATAGGAAAAAACTAAAGATAGACTAAGATAGATAGCTGCTTTAAGTTAGCGGACCATTATGAATAAGGGGGTTGGTCTTAAAAGTAGGTAATTTGACCATGGGGGTCTGAGGTAACAGTTCATTGTTGAAAAGGGGTCACTTGTCCAAAATAGTTTGGGGAACCCTGGTTTAGAGCAACGAATCGAGTCGTATTGCGTACGAATCGAGTCGTAAATTTGTAATTTGCAGAAAACACTTATACATTTCATACCAAGCTGCGTAAGGTGCATTATCTTATCTCTATGAGAAGTTGTCGTGGAGGGATGCTCATCCTCGCGGATCTTCGACGCAGCTAGTAATAGAGCGCCACAGTACTGCTGCCTTTAGAGGTAGCTTTCGTTATGCTGCGTCAAAGTGCTGGAATAACATCCCGCCGCCTATTAGGGACCTGCAAAGTACTAATAATTTTAGAAATAAATTAAAGAAATTTATATTCGAACACCAAAAAAGCGAGGAGCAACTGCGGAACGACACCAGTGCCTTCTGAATATATATATGTATTTTTAATTTTATATATTATTTTTTTGGTTTTTTTTTACTGTATTTTTTCTTTTCTGTATAAATATAGGTGTTTTTTGTATTATATATTTATAAGTTATATTTTTAATTTTAAGAGCTTTTATGTATTGTTTTATCTTGTAAGTGCGTAACCTCACCATCGGCTCTAACGGAAGACCAGCGCAGGTTTTTATAACCTGCATTATGCTGAGTTGGAGCCGGTTTGTGGCGGGGGACGTTTGTGTTAGTCTTTTTATATATTTGTATGTTTTCAAAGTCCTTTGCTACAAATAAAATATTATTCTATTCTATTCTATTCTATTCATTTTTTCACTTTTCCGTATTTTGACTTGTGTTTAAGTTATTCTAAATTTAGTTTGATTTAAATTTTAATAGGTAAAGTGTAGAACTACAAGTGAACTGATGACGGAATCTACTAAATTTGCAATGGATTTACTATTTGAAAATTTTAACCGTGAGCTTATGTTATATCACAATAACATCGCAATCCATTATGCATCGATTATAATGAAAAAACAACAAATAGGTGTCGAAAATTATTTATTGACTTGACAATAATATTTAAACAACATTCTAATGATAAATCAACATAAAAATAGTTTTGCTTAGAATGAAATTGAACATAAAAAATGAAATAAGACATGTTTTAAACAAAATTAAAACAACAACAAAAATATTTTGTTCTTAGAATGAAATTAAACCTAATAATAAAATAAAAACATATTTTTATTAATAATAAAAATAAAGGCAAGACGTTTAATAAAGGCACTTAACTTAGTCTGGTGCGAATTGGTTTCATTTGTTTTAATCACAGGATTGGTAGATTCTGTACTTGCTGAAGTTGATGGTATAGGAGCATTTGACACGGAGCATGGAATGATGGTTTCATAGGTTGATCTGTGTTTTTTCATGAGATGCTTTTTCAAATTTGTAGTAGAGCCGCCTTTCACTGAATACAACGAATTACAAAGATCACATTTTGCCTTGTCGTCTTTAGTCTGCGTAAAAAAACTCCATAGTTTACTTCTTTTCTTATCCATTTTAGCAGGTAAATTGAACTGTAAAATAAAAAAAATAATGTGTAAATAATAATAAATCGAATATAAACGATTAACAACATTTGATAATTAACAGCTTTTGTTAACCAAGAAACAATTAAATCTCATTGGAACGACTTTATTATAATCTCTTTTAAGAACAAAAAAAACGTGAAAATGCGCAATAATAAAAAACAAAAACACACATATTTCTAATTTGTAAAAAATACTTTATTACCTTGTTTCTGTTCCAATCTCAAACTTCGTCTACACACACAATTAACAATACCTTTAATAAACACTTAAACAGTAAAATACTTGGACGACGAATTTTCAAATTGTACTTTAATAATAAATAAACATCGTTCCTTGTAACGTACGTTTTTAAATTCACCGAATAAGCGCGCGCGCATGCGTAAAACATACGATCAGCCAGCAAACGTTTCAATACACGCATCAACGGTACTTGCGTGAACTGAAACAGTGTAGGTACCCATCACAGACAGACATACGAAAAATGCGAGTAACGAAATGTATTCGTGTGTAACGTTTCGTTACTCGGTACTAGATGGCGCACCCGTTACTCAGTACCGAATACATACGGTTTGCTACAGCTCTACTTTTTAGTATGGGGAACTCGCGCCGTCACGCTTGGTGAGCGACACCCTCAGTGACGTTTAATTGTATGAAATAAGCGCCATCTACCTGCCCGAATTTGTACGTACTTGTTTGTTCACAATAAGCCTAACTTCGTCAATAGTTCGTTAAGATGTTAAAAGACGGCGTCGATTTCATTTCTGACGTGCAGTCCTACGATTGGCCAGTTTTTTTTTTAAATTGTGTGTCAATAAAATTTTCAGCTGGAGACAATAGTGGGACGCCACGGCCTGGTGGTCGTCTCCAGGGCGGGCTGCGATCCTGGCAAGTTTATATACGAGTCTGATTTGTTGTACAAATATAGGGTGAGTTTGTCTCTCTTCTTTTATTTTTGGAGTTTACTCCTTAAGAATCGATTTTTATATATATGTATATATATAAGCCCGTGATATGAAAATTTATGGGAGTAAAATCAAAATTGTCACACGGAAAATGTGTTACGTTCTATTTTCGAATATTTTAAAATATCTCTGAAATTTCAGAGATATTGCGCCATCTAAACAATATCTCTGAAACTAGAATATGTTACGTAATAATACATCCCTGCGAAAATAAGATAGCACCGCTAATGTATCATAATTCGAACAGAGATGGCGCTGATATTAATTCGTCATGATCAAGTAGTTAGATGTTAGGCGTTATATTGCTTATTTTATTTTATTTTTTTATTTTTACGGCTAACGAAGTCGCGGGCACCAGCTGGTCTATTTATAAATAGATCCAATCTTAATTGGGTATTAAAAAAATACTAGGGTTTATCAATAAAATAATGGGAACTTTTTTAAAAGTTTAGAAAAGTTAGTTTAAAAATGTAAGTATTAGAAAAAAGCCGCGCGGTCGTCGCTCACCCCGCTCGGTTAGGGGGTCAATGTCAAGAAATAAATTGCAGCTCGGCTCACTCGCGCGGTTGGCTCCCTACGCAGCGGTCGTGTGCGGAATCGAAAAATTTGTTAAATACCCGCGCGAAGTAGGGGCGGGCCGCTAGTGTATTGATATTTTCGTCACTGACATTTCAGAAAAACGTAGTCCTAGTGACGAACTACATAGCGAACGAAGTCAGCTCGACGATGCTCCGAAGGTTGATGCGGAGAGGGGAAAGTGGCAAATATCTTACCGATGATGGAGTACTATCCTACATAAGGCTTCACCAGCTCTACGGCTCTGTCACGACGCCGGCTGTCACGTGAGTACTGTCACTTTATTTACACTCATTTTAATACTTGTGTAGAGGCTTACAAACACATTTCTAACAGTTAATATAATTTATCCAGTGTTTAACCGCTTAATCTGTCCCACACGCTTACCGGATAACAGTGAGTATAATATGCTGAACGATATGATCGCAAATTACGATAAAAAATCACCGCAAGACTACACAATGGCTTCCCCGGAGGAAACCAAGTTTAAAAACATACTCATCTCAATAAGAGACAGGCCGTCGATCATAGACGAGACGATAACTGTGAAGAGGCCGAGAAAATCGAACTACTTGATGCCCAACACGCACACGGATTCGATAAGTCCGTTGGACAGTTTGAGGCCGAAAATGGCGTACCTCGATAGGGTGCCCACAAATTACGTCCCAGGGAAAGCTGTAAAGATTGTCAGCGATGTCAAAAAGCACGAGGTCACAGAGCAGGTAAGTTTCGCGGAAGCGAACCACAGCTCACTAGAAAGCTATCTGACCGGTGACAACGAATGTAAGATTGTCAGCGATGTCAAATCTCAAGAGGTCACAGAGCAGGTAAGTTCCGCAGAAGCGAACCACAACTCACTCGAAAGCTATCTGAACAGAGACAACGAGTGCAAGCGTCGCGTGAGCGAAGGCAACTTGGGTGCGAGCAATTTGAGCCAGTTGCGAGTGGAGAAGAAACGTTGCTCGTCCACAGTTAGGAAGCTTAGTAAGGAGGGAGTTAAGAAGAGTAAATCTGAGGTTTCGAAGTTGTGTGAGAAAGTTAAGAGTTTAAAGGTGAAAGATAAGGAGCAAAGTAAGAGTTACAAAACGCGCAGTTGCAATGACATTGTCAGACTTATTCTGACCAAACATGGCATACATGTCATAAGTGACACAGAGGCGATTGTTTGAATTTGTCAAGCGCGAAATAGATGGGTTAAAAAGATTGGAATAGATGGCTAAAAAATCTAATTTAAAAAACAAAAGACTGGCAATGTCATTTTGTTTGACAGGTAATGGTTAGTGGTCCTAGTGATGTTGAAATCTAAATGCTTAGTACTTTTAGAAATCTTGTGCTGGTATATATTAGTGTTTAGGTATTTAGAATATTTTAGAATTGAACAGGCAATTTGCAATTAGAAAAAATCTGAAATGAAAATTAATAAAAAATGTTTAATTACTATGAAAATTGTTATGTTATAGTTCTCCTATTTCTTATTGTGTTACTTTATGAATTGTTTTTTATTATTATTAACTTAATTAGAATGTCTAAAAATGCGATAAAAAATAATAAAAAAATTTAAAAAAGAAACTTGATTAAATATTAAATCGTTAAGTACAGTCGCGGTCTTTGGTTTTTGACATTTAGAATATCGTCGTCAAACCAAAATCTGCTCAGTATGTATTTTGTTGTTTGAATATTATGTTAGCCCCTTATTGCATGAATTATGAAAAAGGTGAGTAAAAAAATTTTTTTTGCCAAAAATGTGTTTACTTATCTTTATTAAATCAAAATAAAAGAGAAAAAAAACATTATTATTATTATTTGTGAAATTATGTGGCAAAGCCATATATGGCCTCGTATGCATTCTAGTAAAAATCATGTGAGGACATATATGGCTTCGTATGCATTGCTATTACGTTTTGTGGAAATCTTTAAAACAATTGCGTTTATCATTATAACATAAGAAGACCTCGCATTTTTCACATTTTGTGTAGCTACGTAGCTTCGAGCAATTTTGACATAGTTGACGTTGATTTTTTACCCAAACAGGAAAATGGTCTATGTTGTCAGTGCGTATAGAAGTTAGTGGCATGTCTTGATGCCTGGCTGGTGCTCTTCGAGGTTTTTTTGAAGATATTGGTGAGTCAGGCATGCTAGATGGAGTACCAACTCGGCTCGATGGAGTACCAGCTCTTGAAGTCGTCGGTGTATCCAGAAGACTGGCCGGACGACCACGCTTTTTCGTCTTCAATAGCAGTTTCCCTGCTTTACGCATATGTTCAGCAACTGCAAGCTTGAAGTCAAACAGCGGCATGTAAGTATTGTCGTTGACCCTGCGCCAAAGAAGCCATGCGTTTACCAAGCATAGGTCTACCATATGGAAGAAAATCCTTTTGTACCATTTGCGTGATCGTAAATGGATTCTATAATAACCGAGCATTGAATCTAGCAAATCAACCCCTCCCATATGCTGGTTATAAACATCGATAGCCTGAGGAGAAGTTACTTCCTTGTACTGCTTTTCTTTTCGAGAATAACGCCGTTTTGTTGTTGTTGGATCACTGCCCACATATGCTGAGAGAATATTTACGTTCTTGTTATCAAACCACGAAATCAAACTTAGCTTAACATCATCTATTACTGCTACTCTTTCTTCAAAACTACCTCGTCCCCTCTTTTTCAATTCTTTTTCAGAGGGCATATTAGAATTTGGTACACGATTGAGTCGCACAGTACCTAGAGGTAACAATCCATTTTTATATAAGTACACCTGAAGATTTGGGCTATTGAACCAGTTGTCGAAACAAATTTTGTGATTGACGTGTCGTGGAACTGTGGCGGTAAGTCGAGTCACTACGTTTGAACTAACACCAAGATCAGGTGCATCTGCAGGATAAGTATTGCTTTGATCTCCAGCAAAAATGTCGAAATCATAACTAAAGCCTGACACACCGCTTAATACCTGATTTTTGTAACCCCACTTATGTGGTTTTGCAGGATTATATTGTTTTATTTCATGACGACACTTTGTTGGAATGATTTGTTCATCAACTGCTAGATATTCTTCTTTTGGGACTAATAACAAATTTTCACGAATTTGATCTAGAAGAGGTCTAATTTTGAAAAGCTTGTCATATCCATCGGTACCGAATGGCTTGGAATTGTCATTATTATTGAAGTGTAGAAACCTCTTTATAGCTTCAAATCTGTTGCACGTCATTACTTCATACACTTGCACCTGGCCGACGGATTTGGACCAATACATCCTCGTCGCAGGCAACTTCACACATGACATAAATATTACAATTCCAATAAATTTCTCCATTTCTTCATTTGTAATACCTGCAGGCTTGTTGATGTCATCTTGGACAGATTTTAGATTTGACTGCTCAACTATGGAAGCAATTATACCATCTGTAAATAAAAACTTGAAAAAATCGGCCGGTGAATCCAATTGTCTTATTTCCTCCGGTAAATCAGTATTTCCTTTGAATTTATAATTTTCTTTGATATAAGGCTCCATTTTTTCATTTCTCCATTTAACCTGGTCTTTTTTAGCTTTTTTACCTCTCATTTGTACAGCCTGCAAGATGTGTAAAGGGGTATCATCTTCGGAGCTATCGGAGTCGGACTCTGGTATGATAATATGTTTTTTTTTAGGTGAACGGGAAGGAGTAGGTTCATATTCCAGGTCGGAATCGGAAACAAATTCATCCTCACTCAAAAAGCCATCCCCAGGTATAGGATTCACATGCTTGGAAGAACCATAAAAACGTGCGGGGTCCATTTCTGAAAAGCAGAAAGCAAAGACTTGAGTGCATACGAAGCCATATATGAGTATGCAGTATTTTTACGGGAACGCATACCAAGCCATATTTGGCGTTTGCAAAAAACTGCTCAAAAATCAAAGAAAAGCAAAATATAATATAAAAATAACTTACTACTGTTTTAGTTGAGTATTCAAAGACTAAATAATAATTTTTTATGAAGATCTCACTTGTCTTATTACTGTTGTTTTTCACTGTTATAAGTTTCACTTGGCAAGTTACAATTCACTAGCCGGCCGCGTTGTACATAACCTCAAATATTTTTGACACAGATAACTTACCCATAGACAAAAAAATACGTTTCGTTTCACAATTAAAGACATAATACGGTACAATTTATTATGATTTAATTTAATATTTAGTTAATCCATAAAAAAAATATAAAATCTAGAAGCCATGAATGGCTTCGTATGCGATAAGGGGTTAGGAAAACGTTTTCCGAAAAAAATTACACTTTTTAATTTAAAGTATTTTAAACATGAAGACATCATTTATTTATTTTGATAATAGAGTAAATTTTGCCCAAAGCATATTTTATTAAGAGGTTATAGTTCGATAAATAGTGCTCTCACAAGTACTAAATAGTTTTTATAAAATAAGGCAGTGAACTATTCACTTAGGTCAAAAAAAATGTTTGATGCTTAAAAAGTGCACGTAGACGATTTCGGTTTGACGGTTAAGACGGATGGACAATGGCTTATAATAATTAATAACATTAATTTAATATTATTATTGATAATAAGAAATGTAAATTTTTCGTGTCGATAACTATGAAAAATTTACAACGTTTTTGTGGCCGCGATTGTACTGTAAATCTTAAATTATCTTAAAATTATAGTTCCTTTAGAATGACCCTATATAAAATGTAAAGCCTAAATGTTTTGTGATATAATAAACAAACAAAAAAAAGTTAAAAAAATATTCGTAAATTAAATATATGTAATAATTATATATGTAAACAAAATTATAGCGGAATTTGATTAGTATACAGTTTTATAAATACATAATATATTGAAATTGTTAGAAATAGAGATTCTAATATCTCATTAAAAAATTAAAAAAAAAATGTTTCTTTTAAATTTATGACTAAAAGTTTTTAAAAGCAGATTAAATTAAAAAAAAAAACAATAAAATATATGAAAATTAGTCTATTAAATACGAGAGAGAATATGTTTACCTGTTTTTAAGAAACGATTATCAAATCAAATGAATATTATAGGCTCTAACTACATTAAATTATTAAATAATACATTACTAAGAAATAATTATAATCAAATGCATAGTTAAATAATTAAATAACAGTAGGTAATCATATAACCCCCTTGAATCCACTGTGATACGAGTTTTGATCCCTTTACAAATAAATTGTGCTAAATTAAAATGTATGTACAGTCTCGGAATATAATCGCAATTAAAAAAATAATCATGTACGAGGCGATTTAATTAGAGAGCTTCCAAAAAATTTGTTTTTTGAGGCATTTTTTGTGACAGTGTAGACATTATTATATGTCTATACCAGCCATACTCAACCTTTTTTCTACCCTGGGCAACATAATTGCTATTGTTTCTTCTTGCGGGCCGCAGCGCAGGCGCAAACTGATTTAGTTCGACAGACGCAAACCGAAGCGTAATTTTTGATACCCATCAGTACTGATTTCTTATTTAAATTTTAGTCGAATCAGTATTCTAATAATACTTAAATAGGTTCCATTCATTTCTTACGTAAGATGATTTTTGCTAGTCCCCCTCCACCCTCTTTAATATTTAATCTTTAATCTAAAGGAAAAAATGTATACACGTTTGGTTTGTTTTATTTTTCAAGGAAAAATTTTTTTAGGGACGTTTATTTGTACATACAAAGGTACTAGTAATTTTTATTTTTTTTTGTAATAATCAACTTTGGTTTTATTTTAAAGTGTTTGTTAACTTTGCGCATTTTTGTGATCTTACGTAAGAACTATCAAGACTTGTAACTCCCACCCCCTTGTAAGAAGAAATAAGACATGCTCGACACCCCCACCTCACCCCTAAATAGTCTTACGTAATAAATTAATGACCCCTTATATAACACATAGGTACTTATTTATAACAATAAAAATAAATATCTATATACTGTTACAAAAAATGTCTTGAGTCTTGTTAAATTATCGTGACTCGACTTATTTTTAAATACTTTTTCCTATTAAGACTTTATAGCGAGCTTGAATAAAACGTTATCCCGTTATCTATGGATGTGCCAATTTTCTTCTAAGACTGCAGGCTGAATGATCGACCTTATTTCTAGAAATATTGAATGCTATTAATTATATCTGCTTGCCTTGATGTGACGTAGTCAATGTTGTTATATTATGAATTAGATTTCATTATAGAATCATAGATAATTGTGAGTCTACGTGAGCTTGTATAAATGTAGCATTTTCACGAAGATGTTCTTTATGGATGTATAAAGTAGTTTAATAATCGGAGGGACTTAATAATGGCCAAAAATGTGGCCCTAGGTTTTTTCTGTAAGTTTGCTTGCACCCATGATTTCGGTCGTTAAGTTGGCTGCACTCTGAATGACACCTGTCATTGTCACCTGTCACAATGGTGTTGATAAATCATAGACACAGACAATTTCTCATGAAGAGAGTTGGTCCTCCTTACTTTTACTCTTCATGGGTAGGACCGATGGGGTCGAGATACTAAATTTGCAATGTAACTATATAATTAAAATTAATTGACATTAACAATGTGACGTCACTAGTGGCCAATATTATATAACATTTTTAACATACTCGATTTTAAAATATAAAGTAAATGGTTTGCGAATAGGAGTAGCAGGTGTATTTTTATGTATGTATGTCTTGTTAAAGAGTTGTTTAGTAATTATAATAATGACGTGCAAATAATTTAAAAAAAAGTATTATTTTGTGCTGATTTCGCTTTTTAATGTTATTGATGTAAAGTAGGCAAATCTTCTAAATAATCAATTCTCTGTTACAACTAAATTTGTGGTATAGAGCAAAGAATCGCCGCTCTGCGTTCTAGTGACGGCAGTAATAATAATATTCGTGCCGCGCAATTGCGCTGAGCGCAACTCAGGGCACATTTGGCCTCCAATTTCTATATTTTGCACCTGGTGCGCAAAACATTATCCAAAAAAAAAGCCATAGAAATGCCTCATCCTCATCGTACTGTGATTTGGTGTAATAATCAAAGTAAAAACGCGAATAAGCGAAATTCTGGTGTATGATATCGCAACTAAGTAATTGAATGCAATTTTTAGCTTTCAAAAAATACGATTCGAGATTGTCTTGGAACGCAAAACCTAAATAATGCGTAAGCCGTGCATGTAATGGTACTGAATAAACGATAACGTCCCTGACACGCCAGCGTGTATGGAAAGCGTCGACAATGCCGTCTCTATTAGCGATCGGCGCGGCGATTCTTTGCTCTATGATTTGTTGTCTATTGTTAGGTGAAGTACACACTGATGCATCACCTTACTTATAGTGTGTTTTTTTGCCTTTTTACGTTCGTCAAATAAAATTATAATTAAAAACTTTTATAGCTTTTTGTATGCAGTAGATGATAAATTGTAATTGCTGTTAACAACTTGAGTAGAAAATTAGATGAAAAATATTTAGTTTTTGTTGTTTTGTTAGTCTCATTATCTAGTTTTATCTATGAAATTTTTGATCTAGTTTAAAAAAGGAAATTGACAATTTTCGAAATTCATATATAAGTCGTTCCTTAACTGAGTGGATGATGCCAAGTTAAATAAATGCGAATCGTATATATTACGATGCAGTGTTAAATGTAGAACGAAATTAATTTTATCAAATTAAATAAAAAATAATTTACTTTGATGTATTTGTGTAATCGTCATTGATATTATATTTTATGAATTGATTTATTTTAAATCAATTTTAATATTTTTAGCAATTTCTATTCAGAATGTGGCGCTAAGAGCAATTCTTGTTTAAAGCATTTCAAATAGAAAATAAGTCAGTTTTCTTTATCGTAATATGTAGAATATGTTTTTTGGAAACTTAGTACAATCAATGCCATGTATTTTGTACATTAATTTGCGGACATATTATTATGTCATACAAACATTATTTTGTTTTTGTTTTTAAACCGTTTCAAAGATTAGCAGTGGCAGGGAAAATTGCGATTTGCAGCTATAAATTATTTGAGCCATTAAAAAATATTGTAAAATTCCTTTTGTCATCTTTAAAATAATAAATATAATGGTTTCAGAAATTCACGAGCGGCTAATGAAATTTTTAATAGCTTGTCTTTTACGGCTAATTAAAATAATTTAAATAATAGGTGTAGGTATGTACAATATAAAGAAGGCGATTTTGATTTTTCGTATTTTTTTTTTTTTTTCAAAAAAAAAAAAAATTACAGTATCAAGTCAGTCCAAATTTGATCTATTTTGAGAATAATAAAATCAGTCTTAGATATAATTATATTTTTTTTTCTTTTTACTAACTAATAAAGCGTATTTCTTTCTATGAGTATTTATTTTGCTTATTATGTAACTAAAGTGCATTGATTGTTCTATCTTATATAGCAACATAATAATCTATATATTACTCATAGTGGGCGTATAGATCTATGTTTAATAATATTATTTTCCTTCAATGTTGCCTTATAATTCGTTCCATAATTCGATGGAGTAATTTGACAGGTCCTAATGTCAAATTTTAAAATAATGTTACCAGCGTATTTTCCGTAGTGCTGTACTAATATCGGTTTTACTTAAATAGGTAGTTATGATATTTTAACGTAAAAATATTTTTCATATTGTTTTATTGATTTAATATTCGTATTATTGTTATTTTAAGGTCTGAATTTTGGTTAAAGCAAGATTACTAAAGACCAAGTCGATTTGGAATGAATAAAAAAAAACAATTCACAATTTATATATGTGAAGTCAAATAAATAAAATATAGTATAATGCATTCCACAGCATTTATCACCAAATTGTTTGGTGATAATTTTATGTCAGCTATAAAAATATTCTCATCATAAAAATTATAATATAATCGAAAAGAATTGCGAGTTATAGAACGGACTTTGCAAAAAAATATAATTTAAACAATTAAATAATAATTAATATTAATTCTAAAAAGTTTTTTTTTTAATAAGTTCGATTGGTGACATCACTATTTCTTTGTATGGACAAAAATCTGCAACCTAGGAAATGTGAAATTACTCCATCTAATTATGGAACGGAGTTTGTATGGTTTGAATATTTTGTTTTAATCCGTAAATTGTGTGCGTAGGGAGGCGGTTGCCCGTTGTAGCTGACGTGTTGCGCGCGCGCAGCGACTTCGCACGACGCGCGCCATAACAATCGATAGAAACATTTACTTACAATAAATTTTCTCCGTGTAAAACGCACCAGTGCTTAAACTTGTAGTTTTAAACGTGATCAAGTGTGTGTGACGTGACATGTAAAATGGTCTTTAACTTTTCTTTTTTTGCAATAACCTCGCTTTTTTTGTGACAGCCTTAATATTGTGTTTATTTATTTATCCTATCGTTTAAAGGAAAATGTTTAAGTTTATTTTGACATATTTACATGACACGTAACACTGTTTTGATTCCGCAAACATGCGTGCATTTCTCTCTCTCTCTCTCTCTCTCTTTTTTTTTTTTTAATGTTTAACACATTTTGATATGTTTATTAAGTTGCAATTTACAAAAATTATTATTTAGATGCTGACAAAGTTGATTATAATTTTTTTGAAACATAATATATAAAGCTGAGCATACTATATAAAGTTCGTATAAAAAAATTACATTACACAAAAAGAAAAGAGAAATGCTCTAAATGTTCTCTCAATAAATTGTGATTTTTTAAAGTTATTCGTGGTAATTAAATTGTTATGCGAACCCTACACAAACTTGACACATTTGCTGTTATCAATTTTAGAGTCTATGCATGCGATTATAAAGTTGATTTTTCTTTGTATAGCGAATAGCGATATCATTCCTTTGAAAGGTTTACTGACAATCGGTTGCTTTCTTGTAAATCAAAACTGTTTTCTTAATAGATCAAATCAAAATAAATAAATTATTTATTTTAAAGGTTTTTTTTAATTTTCATCAAATAGGTTTATCCAAGAAACACTTTTGATTTGGATTCCTTAATCTTTGTAAGGTCGGCAGCGCAGGCGACGGTAGCCACCCACCTATCAACAAGTGGACCGTCAGCCTGTCTGTCGACCTGAACATTAAAAAAAAATTGACTATAAATTTAAAATTTACTAGAATTTTTGAAAATAAAGCCAAGATGATGACGATCCTGAGCAGAAACCTCGAAAGAAACTCAGGATAAAACTCAGTGTGTGTGTGTGTGTACCCAAAACAATCGATTATCAGTAATTTTCTACGTGTTGTGATTATATTATGATTATGTTTGTTTATGTTTAATCTACGCATGGAATATTTATGCATGGTTTCCGTATATAATTATATTAATTTTTCTGCTCAATTCTGTATATTTTATCTTTGATGTTTTCAAGAGTGGTATTGGTTTTGAAACCCTTACTTACTGTTATAGGGAAAAACATCATTAGGTACGTAAAGTTTAAGACGGATTTAAATAATTTCAAATCCTAATATTAAATTTGGTTACAAAATAAATATTATGTGAAATTTATCTTTTTGATAAACAATATTGGTCAGGAAATTTAATCGTTGTGGTTAGTCTTTTCACTTGTTTGCGATATTGTTTTGTATTAATTAGATTAATATTAATTATATTCTATTATTTAATTATATTAGTGGCCATAGTGCCTCTGCCCTTATCCTTATCATGGGCTAAAGGCCTCATCCTTATCAAGTGTTAAAGGCCTTATCCTTATCAAGGGCTAAACGCATTATCCTTATCAAGGGCTAAAGGCCTTATCCTTATCAAGGGCTAAAGGCCTTATCCTTATCAAGGGCTAAAGGCCTTATGCTTATCAAGGGATAAAGGCCTCATCCTTATCAAGGGCTAAAGGCCTCATCCTTATCAAGGGCTAAAGGCCTTAACCTTATCAAGGGCTAAACGCCTTCTCCTTATCAAGGGCTAAACGTCTTATCCTTACCAAGGGCTAAAGGCCTTATCCTTATCAAGGGCTAAAGGCCTTATCCTTACCAAGGGTAAAGCGTGATACTCTTTCAGTGCCCTTTGCTCGACGATTTCACTTCACGTAAATTGTACTTCGATCTGTAGATATCTACAGATTTATCTAGAGGTAAATTAATCTACAGAAATCCATGGATTTATAAGCGTCATTCTACCGAATTTTAAAAATCAGATCTGGCAACACTGCTCGCGGGCCTTACAAAATTTTGTTTGCTCAATCAAAATTTGCATTTATCTGATTTTATTTGCTCAATACAAAATTTTATTTTACTTTGAAAATTGGTTTTCGTGTTTGGCTTTTTGGGCGCCTAAAGCGACTGCTTCTCTTGGTCAATATTCAACAAAAATCATTTCAAATGTGGAAAAATATCACATTTACATAGCGAAGAGAACTAACTCGCCAACGATAACCGCTGTAACATTTAAAGTGGCAGTTAGCCGTTGTCATTGCAGCCGCTGACCGTTGACCGTCAAATAAAACCGATTTTCTCGATTTTCTTTCATCCTAACCCAAGACCATCTCGAAGTAGGTCAAACAATTTAAATTAAATTTTGCAAATGTTCATATTTAGTTTCAGCTTGAAAGATGGGATTTAATTTTATAAATATACGCGGTCGAAGTTGCGTACAAAAGCTAGTGGTAATATAAATATCTTGAATAAGTCATTCATTCCTACGGAATATTATATATAGACATTAAAATAGTCAGCTAACAATTGAAAATGAACTATATGAAATATAGAACAAAGCTTATTTTCACTTGATATTTATAATTGTAATTCATACACAAACGCAATCATCAATGATAAACACAAATTTAGAATTTATGGTTTCACTTCTAACTGGTGAATTTTTGTATTAACTTGTTTTTCTTAATTTGCGCTAAGATGGAAATAGTATAGTACTTATAAAGTGCATAGAGTAAAATAATAATTTAATAACGAACTTGGTTCCTGTTATTTATTTTCACAGAGCAATTAATTGCCGCTACTAGAGACGGCAGTAATAATATTTATTCCGCGCAATTGCGCTGAGCGCAACTCAGGGTGCATTTGGTCCATAAGTTTCTATTTGCACGTTATGGAGTAAACATTATCCAAAAAAGCGATAGAAATGCCTCTTGTGTGCTGTTTATTGGTGTGTAATAGTCAAAGTAGAAACGTGAATAAGCAAAATTTTATCATACGTCGATCAACTATAATACTAGATACACAGTCTGATACAAAACAAAACCCAATACCTAAGTTATAGTGGCATATAAGAAAAAATCTTAAAATTTACATACAGTTTCTACAAAATGAAACTTATGCACCAGGTCGTAAGTTTGTAAATGCGCATACGCATCTAAAGGAGCACTGTGGGATGTTTGCGGTTGAACAGATCGAATTTTGCTGTGAATTATGGATGAATTATCATGAGTTTTTATAGTCGATCGACGGTATAATAACACAATTTAATTAATTTTAGCTTCTTAAAAACGCGAATTGATTGTTGTCTTGAAACACAAAACCTAAACAATGCGTAAAGATTTGTATGGAAAACGTCGAACATGCCGTCTCTAGTAGCTGTAGGCGCGGCGATTCATTGCTCTATGTTTATTTCGATTAAGGTTGTCTTAAATGTAATAAATGGTTGATATTTTTATTGTGATATGTTTAGAATTAGAATAGCCACATTTATTTTGCTGTCCAGTCACTAAGATAAAAAAAAATACGTAAAACAGCTAAGTATCTATTTTTTTAGTTTTAGCATTTAGTTAAATACTTGTATGTAAAGGCACAAATAATGTTCACACGTTTAAATGTCTAAAAAATATAAAGTTTAAAGCTTGTTGTATGGTTAATTTGATTAAAAATTTTCCTTAATGCCTGTAAAAGTGTTACACATGCTTTAAGTTAAATAAAGATATAAAATAGTTTATTTATTGTTGATTGGTTTTATTTTTACAATAAATTTTTGTTTTAAGACACCCAAGGCTGCGTGAAATATTAAAAACGATGACTGCTTGTATCTTATAATACTAAACGAGGAATTCTTGTATGCCACCGACGATTTCGCAAACGGCTCTAACGATTTTGACGAAAATCTAGGCTTAGAGCTTTTTTAGGTCTAAAAATAGATCTGTCAGGATCTTATCTTCGAGAAAATTCGTTTTAGGTAGTTTTTTAATGGAACAGTTGCATCAAAAGTGATACCGCTTGCTCGTTTTATAATATTTTGAATTATTAATTCGGGTATTCTTTAATTTTTTTTCTATAATGTTTCACAGACTTTGTTCCTTAAACGTAAAAAACATTAAAGCTTTCATTGGCCCGAGCGAAGCTCGGTCGCCCAGTCTAGTTTTGAAATAATTCAAAAAGTTCTATATGTACTCAGCACGTTTACAGCAAAATATGCTAAATGTAACAAAATGAAGAAATAATTTTGAACTAGACTTCCTCATTGGTATGATTGGTTGGTTGGGTAGTTCATGAAACCACCGTAAATAAAATGCTACTAAGGCGCCTCCAAAATAAAAATAAATAAAAGACATTGATGTGAAACATTTAATTCATTCCTTCGATAAAAAGTATGTAATAAAAACATTTTATAAAAAAAAAACAATCGACAATTTTCACATGTTATTGGATGGTTTAAAATTTCTGTAATTACAATTTTATTTGTGTTGTAAGTTTTCTTTCACTCAGAAAAAAGCACTCATTGCAAGTAAAAAAAATGTGATTTGCTGTGTCGTGGACAAACAAGCAAGCAGATAAATAAGTATTTTAACAACCTTATGTTTCAAATAAAATACATATTATTATATATATTATTTGTAAATTTTTCAGGAATTATTTTTGGCAATATCTCAAAAGTATACTTTTTGCACATAGCTGATTTTGGTTGATACTTATATACGGCTCTGACGAAATGGACACGAAAATAATTGTCGGATAAATCCGACTCTGGCGGTTAAAAGATTAGGGATTAGTTTTCTTAACGGGATCAGGACATTGGCACCACGGTGTAACGTTATCGTTGCATATTAATTGTACATTCAACACAGTGATCGGTAGTCCGTCTATGGTGACGTTGTGGGTCGACCACAACTTGTATGCGACGTCGTGAACCCCCGTCACTTTGTCCCTGCGACGGGTCACTTCGCGCTGGTTGTAACACTTGCGCATATCGCGACGACGGTAAGTCTTATCGTGGATGTGTCTGAAAAAAAAAACAGGTCAATCAAGTCCAAAGCAGTCAGGTCTTCACTAGTTGGAGAGGCAACACACAAAGAAGAAATATGGAAGTAAAACTTACTGAGTTTGTGAAGTAGCGAAAAAAGCAAGATATAATTATATTGAATTTATCTATACTAACATTATAAAGAGGTAAAGTTTGTATGTGGGAGGTAATCTTCGAAACTACTTGGTTGATTTAAAATTAAAGAATTTCACCAATAGATAGAATAGGATTTCAGGATAGGCCAAATATTCCAATAGGGCACCATCTATCTGAAAATAAAGATCCAACCCTTGGCAAAAGTATGTCAGGTGGTGTATCTTTTATTACTTTTCAACAAGTACGAAGTCACGGGCACCAACTAGTCTTAAATATAAATCTAAATAATGGACTTTGGCGCAAGTCACTTACTTAAAAGTATTCTCTGTCCCGGTACTAATGTTCTCTGGTCTTGTCACCTTCAATCCTGCATCTTTTATCCTCACATAAAACTCATCATCCTCCAATCCCCAACCCCAGTAATTATTCGACATTCCTTTCACCAACTCATAGTGCTGTTTTGTTATTAAGAGGATACCACCAATAAATGTATCGTAATGATATTTTGGATGTGTTTTTGGCGATGATATGTGAAAAGGTCCTTTGGCTGGATAGTCATATTTTAAATTGTCATTCAGGGGCAACAAGTCAACATCGTGCATGGCGATATAATCATAATTGTTCCTCGTATAAATGAAGCCCACATTTATAAGGGACGCTCTGTTGAAACGGTTGCTATCTTTTTGTTGGACGATGAAAATGTGAAATGGAATTTTCTGCTTGTTTAAAAACGTGTACATGTGCGGTACAAATTCTAGTAGCTCTTCGAACCGATCTCTGAACGGGACTAGTATTGCTAGACGTTTCTTGTTTGGCGTAGTGGCAGAGCTACGTATTTGATATTTAATGGGTTTAGGTAACGCCTCTCTTTCTGTAAAAATGAAAACATTTCAATTAGATGTGTAATGTGTAAGGCTGAGGCTTTTCCCCAAGGAAGAGAAACGAAAAAGAGGAAGACAGAACTGTAGATCAGAAGATGATATAAGGAAGGTAGCAGGAGCGACATGGATGAGAAAAGCACAGGATATAAAACAATGGAAGAACTTAGAAGAGGCCTATGTCGTTTGACAAGAGGAAAAATAATGAAAAGAAAATTTGTTTCTATATTGATGTACTGTAGCATGTTTTATATTATGATTTCTTCAAATAAAGGCTATCTTTATCTTAAAGGCTAAGGCTTAGGGAGCATGCTAGGCATGGATGCAGAGAGTAACAGAGTAAACAATTTTTGTGTGTAATGAGAAAAGGAATGGAGGCGCTAAGAACATTGTTTCTATATTTGACAGATTCATTATAACTAAAGAAGAGAAACATAGCAAGAGGCAGGAGAAAGACATCCTGGTTGAAGAATTTAAGAGTGTGGTTGGTTTAAGCACTTGCTCCCTCTTTTGTGCAAAATAGCCAAGATGGTCGCCAACTTTCGTAAAAAAGTGGCATGTTAAGAAGAAGAAGGCTAAGGACACACTAAAAAAAGCCTTGCTTAGTGACTGATCCTAGGGAATAGAGGTATTCTCACATTGGCTACACTGCAAGTGACGTGCTAAAGTATGCATAATGAGTGTGGTCTTAGTAAAACACCATTGTATATAATAAGTAGTTTGTTCATATTTACCCGTTTTTATAGGCAGGGAAGCTAAATAGCATCCCATTATAAATGTTAGTCCTAAACAAACGACGACACATTTCGAACTACTAAAACGATAACCCATTAAATAAACACCTTTATACATTAAATTTCTAATTAAGTTTTATTAATACGATAAATGATAATCATAATTTTATTTTAATATTACGATTTCATTGTTATAAAATTAAATATTTATTATCGTATCATTTGTATCGTAATCGTATTGTTTTGATTCGACATTTGACAAGTGACAACAAGAATGACAATGACAACTAAATATGACAAGTAAGATGTGACATTAACAGTTTTAATTAAGATATGTTTTTATGATACGTTCAAAAATCATATTTTTGTTTTAACTTGAAGCAAAATTATAAACAGAAACTAAATACTAACATATATTATAAAACTATAACTCAACTAATTTTATAACTTGAAACACTGTGTCACATCGGTGTATTTATCTCTAACAATACTCGTAAAGTTCTTCTTTACGAGTATTATTAGATAAATTAGATCAACGGAAAAATTAGTCTTAAAAAACGTAGGTATTCATACGAACTAATATGGCAAAGCCACGCAAACCTATATGAGCTCGTATAAGTAATAACCAATGGATGTCCATCAACTCATAGGTACTCTTTGGTAATTCTCGGGTAGTCCATCGGACACAATAATATTCTAACTAAGTAGACGGAACTGTCGATGGCATTATTGGCCGTATCTACATACAAATGTATTGCAGTGCTTATAAGATACCTATACTTTAAATACACACACTTGTAGATCAATGATGATTATGAAGTTCGAAAACTTGTCTCAGTTGCAGTAGGACATAAGCCTCTACCATAATTTTCCAGAGGACCGGTCAAAAGTAGCCTGAAACTATAAGTTTAAAAATGGCACACCAAGAAGTAAATATTCTATATCCATACTACCCCTACATACAAATCCGTACTAATATTATAAATGCGAAAGTTTGATAGGATGTATGGATGTTTGTTACCCTTTCACGCAAAAACTAGTGAACCGATCATCATGAAATTTTGCATACACGTTGTCTGGGACACCAGAAAGGACATAGGGTGCCTTTCATACAGAAAAAAGTCCTACTGTTCCCGATAGATCTTTTAAAATAAAATAAAAAACTAACGCCTGGCTAAAGTGTTATAGCAACAAGGAGTCAAGCGTTATACTGCTTGCATATATCAACGCGGACGACGCGGGCACCATCTAGTAAATCTATAAAATTACAATGTTTTGTGGAAAGTTTTTATTCAGAGTTGGTATACACCTACACCTGATAATATGCCTACACCTGATAATAAAAATATTATCGTTTTCTATAATTATTATTTTCATCGATAATAAATGTGCCTCACTATGAGTTTACGGTAGAAATGGCGGGAATCAACCCGAGTGCTATTAAGAAAACGTGACTTGTTTGGGGGTTTGCTCACCGCGAGCTAAATATATGGTTAGGAAGGCATTAATTACGAGTAAACGCAATCGGTACCAAGTTTAGCCGTTGTTATTAAGCTAAATTTGTTTGAATTGGTAATTAATCGCCGCGGAATGGCCTTTGTGCACGCCAGCTATGGCGTCACAAATTAATATAAGTATAAATAAACCTCCAAAAGAATTGTTTTATTGTTGATTACAATTTTAGAACAGGCACAATAGAAGATTTATAAAGTATTATGAGTATCTGTTTGTATTTGTTATACTTAGTAGAACTGCATATATGTATTTTAATATGTAAGTAGGTATAATGTCTGCACTTTGCATCAATATTCGTTAATATTTTCAAATTGAATCAGGTAGTACATTCTCTCGACTTTATATATGATCAGAAATTCAGAAATTCGTTGAAGAACTAAGATTTTCGACATAGCCAAGAGAACTTCAACTTAGTTGCAATAGGCCGGTCACATCTATCACAGAGCGGATAACCGATGCGGATGGGGAAAAAGAGGTCTCGAATGGAGGCCACGAATTGGAAAGCGTAGCGTGGGACCTGAGACCTGACCGGCTAGGTGACCTGAAACCTGAAAGACTTCGCAGGAAGCGGCTGGATGTGAAGGACAGACAGTGCGTGTGGTAGCGAGCCTTGTGATAGGCCTACATCCAGCAGTGAAGAAACGCAGGCTGATGTATTATACCAATCATTATTTCATTTTATTTAAAAGAATGTTTACTAGCCTTCTAGGTAAATAAACATAAGGTAAGAAGGTGTTAACCATAATTACATACCTACTTATAATACAAAAATCTCGTCTCACGACGTCTGTCCGCGGTAAACGCTTAAACTATACTTAACCTATCCTTATGAAATTTTGCACATTGTGCGTGAGTTGGTCCAATTTAAGAGTAAACTTAATTTTTTTCTAAATAAATAAATATTTTATAGGGGTTGTAAGTTCCATAAGTTTCTAATAGATGGCAGTGTACGTCATGTTGATTGACACAACAGTTTGTAAGTAACAACTAACAATAAGTAAGAGTACTTTATTACAATTGAGGAACAGCAATGAGATATGGGTAGGTATCACCACAGGCAGGCTAAGGTATTATTAGGTACCTATCTAGTATGTAATCTAAGTAGGTGTAGGTATCTTACATTTATGTTACATATTTCACAGCCTATGTTATCATTGGGCGGAAATTGTATAGGTTTCAGTTAGTGAATTCCTATGGCATTCCTACTTTTAGAATACAAAAAACTGATGAATAAAAATTATCCCAAGTTAAATACGGGCGCCGCTTACCTACGGCACGAAATATCAACAATAAATATCAATTTAACACAAAGTACACAAACTGGCCAGAACATTGAGTGCAGAATGCAGGATAATTAATTATCTAAACTTTTTATACGCAACTAATTACACGGTTAGGCTGAACAGGCCTCGATCGTTGCCGGCGGGGACGATTAAAAAAAAAAACAACAAATACGCTCCGTTTCACGCGGCAATACATCAACGTCTTAAGTCAGAGATAAGTTTACTAAATACCTACTTTCAGCGGTTGAGTTACGTCTTAGTTATTAGTAATTAAGAATAAGTTGATAGAACTCGAGTTCTGGCATTTGTTTATTTATTTTTCAAACTATAATTGACGGTTTCGAGCCGTTCAAAAGTAATTAAAGGAATTAACAAACAGAAATAAGTGGGGGATGTGGGATGTTTTATTTATTCACAGCCTGTGGGTGTAGGAACGTGTTTTAATGAAGTTTCAGATATTAGCCTTAGCCACCTATCGTATAGGCAGATAGTTACTGACTCTCATAAAGTAACTTGAGTACTTAAGACTTATATGATCATTACCTAACTTATCATACATACCTAATTGAATTAGCAGGACATACTCTAGGATATCATTTAGGCAGACAGCAGTAACCACCCCCTTAAAGAATACCACCGTGAAATAATAGCATATGTGCTGTTGTATTTCAGTGAGTGATTAAGGGATGCCAGAGCCCATTGCCTTATCTGTTAATTTAATCCTAATGTGATCCTATAACACAAGCAACGCCATCCTGTGCTATGGCGTTGCTTGTGTTATAGGTTTCCAAGAGGCTACTGTGCTAATCAGATCTGAAATCGTCAGTTATGTCAACGTCGACCAAACGTTTTGATAGAATATTAAAAAAATTAAGCGCATTGGGACCTCACGGACCCAGAAACTCGACACTGAAGGGAATAAGCTTAGTATAAGGAATTTTCTGTACAATCTTAAAGGTCGATAATGATGTTAAATGTTGTGTATACCTGTCATTGGAATTCATATCAGACCGTGAGCAAATGTAAAAATTGTATTATTGTGTTGTATTCTTGTGTCTTCTGCTGGTGTACCTTAATAAAAAAATAAAAAAAATAATAAAATAAAAAAAATGTAGCCGGTACCGATATCTTTGTATTTTTATACATTTTGCGTTTGTCTTCCGTGTTTGCAGCAGCACCAGCCATGGAAACTGTTCCATGCAGATGGGACGGTGCCAAATTGTCGACCATATGATTATGAAAAACTTATACTTATTTGTCAAGTTAAAAGTATTTATACTTAAGTACTTGAATTACATTATGTTATCGCATAAACAAAAGCCAACGTTCACTAATTAAAAGCAGCCAAAGGAAATAAAAACAACAATTACAAAATATTAAATTAATCCCCATACACATTACAAGCGCACTGCATGGAACCGATCGTAAATGGCTTGTTTTGTAAAACGGGGGAGTACCCATTTTGAAATTTATCGATATCGATAATTGTACGCGTTTACCCGCTCGATACTTAAGTATGGTAATTTTTTTTTAACTAACTGTGTAGAAACACGCCGAATAGAGCCGTTGAGATTTATCAAGTCGTTTGAATAATAATTAGGTAATTAGTGCCCCTACGAATAGTCGGCGTTTGAAAGGTTAATGTATTTGCCCTTTTGTGTTTGTTGAAAAAAAGTTTACCTATATTTTATTTTTATATCAAATTTAGGTATATTCTAGTCACGTAGTAAGTAATATGTTGGTAGTGTTTTAAATATTATTTTGTAAAATATGTCTTTAAATATCTATTCATTTATAACATATATCTATTACGTACCTATAATGATGTCAGAGCCCACCTTATCCCTTCATAATCCCTTTATCCTTAATGCTACTATGTGGTCGGCAGCGCGCTTTGTAACACCTGTGGCGTTAATTTTCTGTTATAGGCGACGCTAGCCACCTAACATCAAGTGGGCCGTCAGCCTGTCTGTCAACCTTTGCCATAAAACATTAGAAAAATGGCACCGTCGCCTATAACATAAGCAATGCCACAGGTGGTGCAAGTGTGCTGCCGACTAAAGTAAAATTAAGGATAATTAAGAGATTGTGAAGGGATAGGGAAATGGGGAAATATCACATGTGCTGTTATTTTACGGTGGTCTTCTGTAAGGAGTTGGTTACTGCCGGCAGACGGGCTGCAAAAATGACTGCGAAATGCGGTGTGCCCTGCCAATACTTTCCAGATCCAGAATAGAGGCAACTTTGAAAATTTCATTTCAAAATTTGATCTTGCCGGGATTAGAACCCGGAACTCTTGAACAGAGCGTCAAAGCAAGTTTTATTCAAAATCAAGTTAAAATTCAGTTGAACAAGCATCCTAACCACTCATGCATCGGGCTTGTCAAAATTTAAATGGAATATTTCTTAAAATTTATATGTCTTTCTAGGTAAGTAACGTCAAACGGGGTTACTTTGACATCCAGGGAACATTGACACATTTGGGGCTAAATTGACAATGGGTTAAAACAGGTTTGACAATGGGAAATCCCGGTAAATCACAGCGATGCATCCACTGTGTTGCCATAAAGATGTGGCGGGGGGAAGGGTACGAATAAAAATCCTAATAAAGAAATGTTGATTATTTGGGTCTTTTTTATTCAACTATCACTCAAAATGATGAATAATGCTTTTTATTTTTGTAGAAAGCTTATTAATGTAAGCTTTTAAGCGACTACTTTGAGTTTCAGTGCATTTCAATGCTATTGTCAAAATAGGGTAACTTTGACACCTACAAAAAATAATAGAATTCTTTTTTTCCTCATTTGAGCATTGGACTGTATAGCCACAGGACTAATTATAAAAAATAGATAGTACTATATAGATAAAAAAATATCAATCATCGCAGAAACGCGTCGTAGGAACAAAAAAAAACCCCAAAACCCTGTCAAATTAACCCCGTTTGACGGTAGCTATTGATTATTGGAAATAGTAATTAATTCGGTGAAGCCGCAATCTAGCTGTGCTAATGTGTGGACCACCCGTGAAGCCTCTCGCCCACCCGCCGCTATTGTTCTACAAACGACAAGTTTATGATTGATTCCGCTAGTGTTGAGCTCAAGCAATATATCGATATCGATATTAAGCAACTTGTTACAGAAATTTTTGTGCGCAGCCAAATATCTATGGGTTTGTTTTCACTATAGATATTGTGTGCGAGATTTTCAAGTCTAGATTACCAAATATTTTAGAAAATAAAGTTTTTTTTAAAAGTAAAACTTCTTTAGGAGCGTTGGACATTTTTTAGATGGGAAAAAACCATTGAACTCGCGACACTTTTACCGTAACCGACACCTACATTGTGTATGTACGTACATACATACACATGCATGTTGGCATTTTTTGAGATGGGAATAAACCATTGAACTCGCGACACTGTCACCGTAACCGACACCTCTGTAAGTAGGTATGTACTTTCCTGACGATTCAAAAAATACACACGTGAATTGTTCAAGTTTTCACTTCTGTCGGCGCTCCCGGAGTGCCACTGTTTTTTTTATTTTTAGTAGTGGCAGGGGGCACACTGCGTTTCCGAGAGATGGTCTTGGGGGAGACCACCGCCCGTCGTAAGGTCACCCAAGATGGCCGGCGTATCTCCACTCTCGGGTACGCCGAGGTTCTGACAGAGAGCATAGGCCTCCCCGCGCTGGATTACCGTGGCGGGGCACCGATGTCGTGTCATAGCGTCCCCGCGACCCCGGCCATCAACGGTCGTGCGAGAACTACTGTGAAGTAATAGCATGTGCTGTTGTGTTTCGGTAAGTGAGTAAGGGATTCTAAAATCCCATTCTTTTCCTAATCCCGTATCTTTAATCTTACTCTACTATAGTCGGCAACGCAATTGCAGCACATGTGAAGTTAAATGTGTTCTATTAGGCGACGATAGCCACCTACCATTCATCAAGTGGAAGTGAACAGTGTTTTTATCCATACTTACTATTAATATTATAATTATAATTATAAACATTATAATTATCCACACTAATAAATGCGAAAGTATGTCTGTCTGTCTGTCTGCTACCCATTCACGCCTTAACTATACTCAACTGCATCATGAAATTTCGCTTATACACGTTGTCAGGGATACAAGACATAGGGTACGTTTCATCCAGAAAAAAGTACTGTTCTCGAGTGATCGTCTAAAATCTTATTATCTACTCTTATTTTCTTGTTCAACGCGGGCGAAGTCGTGTGCACCAGCTAGTACTATATAGTATTTTTGAGATAATACCTTTACCCGCGACATTGTCTGCACCCCTTCTTCTTATGCGTTGAAAGATTATTTATTGATATGTTGGTCGGGCATCTACTTTTTATTTTTAAGTGATCCCTCAGGAGTACCTAATACATGGATGAAAAGTGCCCTATGTCTACATACCTACAAAATTTCACTGTGATCGATAAAGTACCTTGGGAGATTTGTGGTTTTAAAAAAACGTAACATAGGTATATTGTTTTAATAATTGTAATATAATAAAATATTGGTTCGTGCACGCTAATCTCAGAAACGGCTTAACCGATTTGAATATGGTTTTCACTCATGTAGGTATTGTACCTACTTAGCGAGCTAGCGTAGTGATTGTTTCATTCCAATTGGTACAAACAAGAAAGTTATATGCGCTTTCCTAAATACGGCGGGTATAAGATATGTTATATACTTATACAGCTATTATAACATACCATATAACAGCTGTGCCATTAAAAGATATGTTTCACAAAACTACTTAAATGATACCTAAGTAACAGAAAACCAAATTTTGATTCAAAAATAGCAAGTGTTGCTAACTTGTTATTTTTAGCAAAACTTCACAGTAATAAAATATTATATTATACATTATCTATGTGTTTTGAATGATAATCTCTTTTGGATGATATAATTAGTTAATTGAAGACAGGAATAAATATAGAAAAATTAATTGATCCACTATAAAATTGCCAAAGATTTTTGTGGCTAAAACTAGATGTATCCCGTGGCTTCGCACGCTTTAAATTTTTCTTAATCCCTTAAATTTCATCATATTGAGATCTGCAGCACACTTGCAACGTCCATTATCTACTTACCAACGTTGCTGGGCCAACTTTGATAATGAACCTTTCAAATATGGCTCTAGTTTTGTAAGTAGTTGCAAGACACGTTGCGTTTCGCAGTCATTTGGGCAACCTGTCTGGCAGCAGTAATCACTAGTACCTACCAGTATCTTTTAGAAGATCACCTAAAAAAAATAACTGCTCTTGTGTTTCGGTGAGCAAGTAAGGGATGCGATTTCCCTAATATCAACTTCTCTAATTCCTTTCATCAAGTGGCCTTAAAAAAAATCCTCTGACATTAAAGTGTGATTTAAAATTAGTGTATCAAATAATCCAATGTAGGTATGTATATAATACCATATATACATACATTGGAGGGGCCCTATATCAAAATTAGTTGGTGGCCCCAATGACAGTATTTTTTTATATGTTTTTTTTCGGGAATCACGAGATTAAGTGACATTGTAGATAACATTTTACTAATTTTTGCTTACACACGTTAGGGGCCTCTGTAGCTTGGGGGCCCCGTATCATTGATACGCCTGATACGGCGGTAGCTACGCCCCTGGAGATAATACACAAGTGAGATAAAGAGAACCTCTTTTAAAAGCAACAGAACGCGGTGCTTAGTTATTCAAATGGGCTCACGACTGTCGGACGGGCGCGGCCCAGAGCGCAGGCGTGATAATACAACAGATCGTATCGCTTGTAATCATGTTAGGAAACAAAGTTTAATGAACCGTTAAGGCTTATGGTTCGCAATCTGGCTGATAACACGGTTGCTGTTTCACTGTTTGCCCTACATCGCATTCAAAACACACTGCAATTACAACTTCATACCTATTGGCATTATTTACTCTAATCTAAGTAGGTGTACCAGTCCCAAACCACCTAAAGACAAATTTTGACTTTGGAATGCTCCGGGCCCTAATTCTCTACCACTTGGCGATTCCTTACTTCGAAACCACGTAAATTCCTTAAATTGTTACGATAAATTCTAAAAAGTTATTCTCTTACATACATATAAATGCCATGATAAGACATTGTTGTGTTTTGGCTAAGGTAAGACAAAAGCGTGAAATCATAATTGTCATACAGAATCAGGGCCCTGAACTGATATTATGTAGTTTTAAGGTAGAAATATATGTATAAGTATGTAAAGTTGTTTATTGTTTACTAACGCTGCAATATTGATAAATTATTTAAATCCAGATATTTCAGTTTTTTATACATTTCACGAACAATATCAAAAACGGGACGGTGCCTAAGTTTGACCAGTGCGTTCCAAATTCAAATAAATATTTTTCGTTCACTCCCGCTGCAATTTTGTTTGAAAGGTTGGTAAAAGTCTAGGCAACCTGACAAAACAATTGGATTCTTCTTTTTCTATTTCTTAAATAATAAAATGCCTTCTATTTATTAATTTATTCAATTGAACATGCGAGTGGTCAACCACTGTGGTACCTGGTTTGGGACTGGTATACCTACACCCATCCTACCTATGTAGGTTTTGTAGGCGCTGGTTGAAAATGAGTACCTACTGCAGGTCCTTACCTAGCTGAGATAGCACAAGAGATAGATGCTGAGTATCCAATTCATTGCAGAGAGGACACACACATTTATTATTAATTTTTTTTTATTATTTTCTGTGTTGTGGTTTTTGTATGTTATGTCTTTGTGTTGCATGAATAAAATTCTTTCTTTCTTACTTTATTTGCTTCATAATAGGTCGCATTATTTGGTACCCTATTCTAATGATGTGGATAAACTCTGTAAGGCCTCAGGTAAGGCTTTATATATCTACACTAGCTGTTGCACGCGAATTCGTCCGCGTAATTTTATAAAACATAGCCCATGTTACTCGCTGATAATGTATCTTTCTATAGGTGAAAGAATTATCAAAATCGGTCCAGCAGTTTTTGAGTTTATTCATTACAAACATACAATTTTTCTCTCGTCGCTCTAATGAAAAAAAAAATGATAACTGGATAACTTAGATAATTAAGGATTTCCTGAGGGTTTGTGCGACAAGTTTCATAAAAGCATTTTTTCATAGTAGCGAATTTTCACATCGCGTTCTTTCATGATCGCAAATTTAATTATTCGTCTTTTTTCATGTAGCGTTTTATAATGTTCGCGTTTATTTTTTTCGCTTATTTTATCAGTCGCATATGTTTGTAGTCTTTTTATTTACAAATCTCGATTTTTTACACGTTGATATTTTAATATTAGCGTAATATAATACCTATATAAAACTACGATTAAAATAAGAATATTGCCCCTGGAAGTCGGCGGAGCAAGGTATATAGTGTAAATCAGTGTCATTTTTCTTTTCTTGAATAGTACGACACGGATTCGTGCCAAAAAGGCAATAGTGTTGTATTTTTTTTTAATTCTGTATAATTCGATTTATATGAAACAGTTGAGACTAGAATCAACGATTTTTTCACTTTCCGTATAGGTAGATATTATAATACGCTAATATTAAAATATCAACGTGTAAAAAATCGAGATTTGTAAATAAAAAGACTACAAACATATGCGACTGATAAAATAATCTACTGGTAAAATAAGCGAAAAAAATAAACGCGAACATTATAAAACGCTACATGAAAAAAGACGAATAATTAAATTTGCGATCATGAAAGAACGCGATGTGAAAATTCGCTACTATGAAAAAATGCTTTTATGAAACTTGTCGCACAAATCTTCCTGAGACCGCGCTATGATTTCAATAATAAAATAACGATGTGTCATCTCCGTACAAAATAATGTGACAATGTAGCCCTATCTGATTAATATAATTTTATAAGTAGGTACGGTTCGATCCCGGCTTCATCCGAGGTGCAATTTTTACATAACTAGGTACTTAGGTATATAGATATAATACAAACCTTCCCTGTTTATCACTCTTTCTATATAGGTAAGTGAAAAGTGAATTAAAATCGGTCTAGCCATTCATGAGAGACTAACGCACGGCGAATTATTTTTATATAAAAAAAGAAAAGTTACCTAATGTCAAAATCTCAAGAACAGCGGTCCCCAAAATAGATCCTTGCGGAACTCCAAAATACTATAGGTATATTAAAGTTTATTCGCTTTTTCTACAATTTGAAATCGATTTGATAAATTTACCTATAGGATTACTAGCTGACCCGGCAAACGTTGTTTTGCCATACAAAAGAATACCTATCACTTAGGGGTATGGAAAATAGATGTTGGCCGATTCTCAGACCTACCCGATAAGCACACAAAATTTCATCTAAATCGGTCCAGCCGTTTCGGAGGAGTTTAGCAACAAACACCGCGACACGAGAATTTTATATATTAGACTAGCGGCCCCCTCCCGGCTTCGCCCGGGGTGTATTTTTTCTAATAAAAGAATTTTTCTAAAATAAACGTAGCCTAAGTTACTCTTTATTACATCAGCTACCTGCCAATAAAAGTCCCGTCAAAATCGGTCCAGCTATTTCAGAGATTAGCCGGAACAAACAGACAGACAGACAGACAGACAAAAATTGTAAAAAATGTTATTTTATATAAACACACCGGCATATTTAGCGGAACACAAAAAAAAGGTTTATAACTAAAAAAATATGGTTTTATTTTAAAATCTACTTACTACACTTCTTTTGTTATTTAAAGTTTCATTTGTTTTACTTAAAATGAGATCACATTAAGAACAGATTTTGCGAGTAAAGGCTATTTGTGAAAAATGGTACATTTTTGAACTTTTCATGTAACCGGGAAAAGTGAAAATTAATATTAAAATAACAATTAATTAAATTAGAAAAATGGTGATTAATATCGCGTATTTCCTCCACGTGCTCTTATTAAAGTTTCTACCCGTCTAGGCATACTGAGAATGATGATATCGATGGTCTCCTGGGATAGTCTCCGCCATTCCTCAACTACGGCGATTCGCAGTTCACCCACGTTGGCAGGAGCTGGAATTCTGGACTTAACTTTTCTTTTCAGCAAGTCCCAAACGTGCTCTATTGGGTTCATATCCGGTGATCTCGCCGGCCACTCCATAACAGTGATATTCATATCATTAAGATAAGCTTGAGTTACCCGAGCGGTATGCGGCCGAGCATTATCCTGCATAAAAACAAAATCGTCACCGATATATGGGGCAAACGGTACGACATTTTCTTCTAAAACTTCTCTGATATAGCGGTCTGCAGTCAGACTCCCTCTGTCAATCACTACCAAGTCTGTGCGAGCTCCCAAACAAATGCCCGCACAAACCATTATTGATCCACCACCGTATGCAACTGTAGTTTCAAAATTTGTCTGAATGTATCGTTCTCCTTTGCGTCTGTATATTCTTTGCCTGCCGTCAATTTGATTTAAGAGAATTCTGCACTCATCACTAAACAATACCTTACTCCATTGGTCCGCATTCCAAAGTCGATGTTCCTGAGCAAAAGTTAACCTGTTTCTACGATGATTTACCTCGAGCCTTGGAGCCTTGGCGGGCACAAATGAACCCAAACCAGCTTCTTCGAACCGTACGCTCACTTACGGTTACACCCCGCACTGCTTCTAACTCATGTCGGGCTTGGACGGCCGTCAAACGGGGGTTCCTACGTACACGAAGCCGAATGAAACGATCATCCCTACTCGAAGTGCGTCTTTTTCTGCCTTGTCCTGCTCTTCTCACATAAGTACCGGTCTCCTTGAACCGTTGGATACTGCGATGGATCGTTGAAACTGGTCGACGAAGATCTCTGGATATCACTCTGTAGGTTTGACCATTTCTTCGCATTTCGAGTGCCCTGGCAATCTCCGTTGGGGCTAAGTCAGGCATAATTCAGTCCTCAACTCCAGAAAGATACGCGATTAAAAAAACTAACAAAAAACAGTATTTCAATGAAATTTTAAATCAAACTCAGAAGGAAGAAATACTCGAAGTTCGCTCCAGATAAGGTGTATTTGAATAAAATTAAAACAATTGCATAAAATGTGATGTTCAGTTGTTTTCTTAATTTGAAAATATTTCTTTTTAAATTAAATGACGTATAAACCAGCCAGCAACCTTATATGATACTGATATCAAACCTTTATTTTATGTTCCGCTAAATATGCCGGTGTGTGTATATTCATATGCATGTAGTAAAAAACGGTTATTTCAATATTACAAACAGACACTCCAATTTTATTTGTAGCATTTTATGTAGGTACCTATAGAAGAATAGAAGAAGATTATCTACCTACATAAAATATAGGTAAATAGTAGGTACCTACCTACCTACTTAGGTACTAGCACAGAATACTATACATATAATAGTAGCTTAGTATACTAGGTAGATATATTAAATTATCCCATAGGAATCTTAATTAAATTGCTTAAATATAGGCGCTAAACAAAAAAAAAGGCGCGTGTGGATCTCTTCGTGGTCGTTTAGGTACTAATCATCGAAAATTCGTTTATAAGTATAATTTAGGGTTTGTTTTCACTTAAACAACAATATATTACATATTAAATTAATAACATTTAGGTAATCAAATCCAAACAATTGAAAATTACAGTTGCTTATGCATGATTAATAAAATTGAAAATTAATAGCACTAAAAATTCCATTAAAAAAACAATCAGGCTCTAAAGTTATAAATCATAACAATTTTTAATTAAAAATCAATTATGTTATTTATAAAACACAGTTTAAATTTTGATGGAGTGAAATTTGCGTGAAATTCTAAACCTTATCTGATATTTTATACAGATTATTATTGTAAATTCGTCATATAACTTAGAAGAGTTGAAACGGTTGCGACGGGAGAAATTGTTATATATTTAATTATAGAATAATGTTATGACACACAGAAGAAATGTTAATTTTTATTATTAATGAAAGTAAATGATGTCTATCTAAAACACATTAAAGCTAACACAGTATGAAAGATAATTAAAAAGTATTTGTTTGAGAATGCTAAAGGCTGTACAGCCCGCTACAGCCTTTGCCAGACAGATAGAATTGTTTAAAAAAAAAAACTAAACCAAACCAATTGCTCGCTTAATTGAATTATAAAAGACCAAATTCAAGAGCTCACGAACTACCAACATCCCTGACAAATTTGACTTAACACCCCATTTGGCCGGCTAAATCACTGGCAGCTACCTCGCCGCCCACTCCGAATACGTTCCAAATTCAAATAACACCTTTAAACGCGAATCGACCAATCGTAAACGAGATAGTGACAACGTTTAGCGATCCGTCAACGCCTTCCTCGAAGTCTCAGCCAATGGAAGGCGAGCGTCCATGTTGGCTCGTTCTTTTTTCAAACCGGTTGACAAACGCCACTAGCAAAGAGGGATCATTCGTCCGCGCGCCTTCACGGCGTTCGTATCGCGTGCGCTTGTGTCACGATGGATTGTGCTTTGTGGAACATGTGTGTTTGAGAATCTGTGGTTTTTTTTTGTGACTGACTTGTTGTGTGCTAAAAAGCATGATGCCTCTCGCACCGACCCCTGTGGTGGCGGTACCATCGAAGCCGAAAATTGGATTCAGCATAGACAGTATTGTCGGTGGGTCGGAGAGATCTAGACAGACGTCTCCACCGCTCGCGAGTCCTGGATCCCCGTCGCCTGTAGCCTCTCCGAGAAGTCCGTCACCAAGGCCCTTGTTAAGGCCGAGCGCTTTACCAGCCGTTTTCCCTTCTCCGGAACTGAAGAGGCTGCCGTATTTGGACGCGCAGAGTCATCATCATCAGTTTCTGGCGCATTTTCAAGGGGCAGCATTAGCAGCAGCTCTCGCTCATCAGCAACAGGGGTTTGGAGCACCCCTGCCACCTCATCCGCCCCCTCACCCTGCAGCGCAGGTGCCTAGAGAATCTTATCAGCTGTACCCCTGGCTAATAAACAGGCACGGAAGAATATTTCCACATCGGTTTCCTGGGGGTAAGTGGACTGGATTGCCAAGATTTTTTGTTATTAATTTTTTTTTTATTTACAAAATTCTAATCTTAGATAGGTACCTACTTATAAAATCGTTTGTTCTGAGTGACTATCAACGCACGGCCAAAATTTCTAGGTCTAGAAAGCTGAAATTTAGGACAGAGGTTTATTTTATAACGTAGGTGCTAAGACAAGATTTTTAAAATTTTAACTCAGTGCTAAGTCGGATGCGGGGCGCTAGTGTCTGCATAAACACAAAAGTATAAAATGACCTAGCTCTAAACTAAATCTATATACTTTTGATTGATTTACCAATTAAATATTAAACTTATTTTTATGTAAAAATTAGCAGACTGACTGCTGGTCAACGTGAGAGTAGGTAGCTAACGGCGGCTATTAACACAAGTAACGCCAGAGATGTTACAAGACCTGCACTGCCTCTCTTGATAGGATGAAGGATAAGTTACTAGGAGGCTTTGATGAACGAGCATAGGTATCCTTTATCAAAGCGAGGAGGGGATATAAAATTGGCCTCAGATATCCCTTAGTCGCTTTTAAGCACACATGGTCTTTCTCAGTGGTCTTCTGTAAGGGTGGTCACTGCCGTCAGACGGGCTTCTCAATTTTAATTCCTATAAGAAGACATTTATTAATACCATATTAACATTATTTACATTATATTGTTAAACCATATTGTCTATACCTATATATATTATAAAAATCCGCTTCTGTCTTTTCCTCTGCTAATAGAGATTAGGATTAGAACCACCCAATGCATTTTGATACGGTTATCACGAAATGAAAGTAAGCACCTCCTTGTATAAGAATCTTTATCTTTTATATACTAATACCTATATAAAGCAGAAGAGTTTGTTTGTTTGGTTGAACGCGCTAATCTCATAAATTTCTAATTAATCTAAGAACTACTGGTTCGAATTGAAAAATTCTTTTTATGGATAGTCAATTTATCGAGGAAGGTTTTAGGCTATATAACATCACACTTATATACCAGGTGTGTCGGTAATTCCTTTCCGGTTTTTTCGCTAAGGAATAAACGTTACTTACAATGGATGTAGCTTGTAGTAGATAAAATTAAAACACGCATGTGCTCAGTGCTTCAAAATGGCTAAAATTTTCTGAATCTATCGTCGTTTGAATTTAAGTGTTTTTGGATTAAAATCTTATAGAATCCCTCTTCATTTCGACTTAGAAAAATCGAGTCACTTGGGGCTCTATCTAAACTCAAGTAGTATATAAGTAAAAGGTCATCATCTTCTCGCTCTTCTTTATTAATTCTTCTAGATCAAGATCCATTTCACGATAACAGAACAAATACGACTAAATATGTCGACGATCGATGTGCATCCGTCGCAGGCATCCAAAGTCATCAGTGTCGCTTTGCGGCAGCGTCACTGACGCAGCATCAGTGACGCTGTGGCTCAGGCGTTACTGATGCTCGGATCGAAAGTCCACCTTTAGTGAGTGAGCAATAGATGCCAGAGCCCATTCTTCTTCTTCTTCTTGTAGTGCCATCTCCCATCGGAGGTTGGCTATCATTATGGCTATCCTAACTCTCGAGGCGGAGGCTCGAAACAGCAATCTAGTACTTTGGCCATACCATTCGCGGAGATTCGCGGAGCCCATTCTGCAGCGGTCCCATTCCCATGGTCGGTAGCGCACTTGCAGTATCTATGGCTTTGCTTGTGTTTTAAGTGATAATAGCCATACTTACCTACCATTAAGCGGACCGTCGCGTCGTCAGCCTGTCTGTAGACCTTAATATTTAAAAAAAAAACTGGTAACTGATTATAAATTGAAATAAAAGAGTGATTTTTTTTACAATCTTACTGATGATTTACCTACAATGTTACTTAGATAACCTATACCTCATTTTTTTTAGTAAAAAAAACTAAAATACTTAAACTTATGATAGTGTTCAAATTATGTATAAATTTTAGATTATAAGTACATAAAATTACCTAATAGGTACTTAAAATTAAACTAACGTTACCACCATATAGGTGATATAGGTAATTAATAGATGGTGTAAGTAAGCATAATTTTCTGCCGACGGCTTTTATAAGTTTTACCTACCTGTAAAATGACCATTAGACAAAAATCTATTTACATATAATATTGTCTTAGGTATCCCACTATTATTTTTAATTTTTCACTTATAAAATCTTAAACTTGATCTTGTTCTTTTCGTCGTTGCGTTCATTCAGGAATAGTATTGGTTATGTTATTATTTTAATACAATGAGCACTGTGACACTTTTTGTTTTTGTTTGTAAATTGTAATATATTAAGAGCTGTGGATTTTAAGTAAACGTATAGAGACAACCATGAGTTTACAATGACAAGATATTATATTATTTCGATGGACCGCACTCGCTAGCGCGAGAGCGTAAAATATTTATATGGAAAATTAACAATTGTCAATGTCAAATGGAAAAATGTCAATAGTCAATGTCAAATTGACATTTCATATAGGTATTACGCTCTCACTAGTACTGACGTGTGCCGTCATTATAAAACTCATGGTAGAGGTACTAGCATTAAACCGACAGGTTATCGAACATTGTAATATAGATTACAAACTAATACTTATAGTACTGAAGGAATCATCTTATCTAAAAGTTTCAACAAAAAAACTGGAGGCTTATCTTGAACATGGGAATATTGTGACAAATAATTAGGTACCTATTAAGATAATTTTAAAACTTCTCTGTGGCGATAAAATGTTCCAATCTGTTTTATTTGTCCCTTATCTCATTTACTCATTAATTGAAAGGGCATTCTCATCTAAGTATCTACATAGGTACTAGCTGTGTCCGCGACGTCGTACGCGATGTAGTTCGTTTCTTGAAAATGACACAGGAACCTAACATTTTGCCAGGATTAAAAGTATCCTATATATTAATCAAGCTAATAGCCTATCTGTGTACCAAATTTCATTTAAATCCGTTCAGACGTTTTTGCGTGATTGAGCAACAAACGTACAAATTTTGGCATTTATAAACTGAAGTTTTCATAATTATGCATTAACTATTTCTGTATTCTCTTCTTTGTATTGCAATTATCGTAATAAGGTAAGTCCTCCGACCAATTATTGCTTGTATTTATTTTATTTTGTAACATCAGCAGCTGTCGCCCGTATTTCCGCTAACGCCATCTACTATTTAATTTCAGAATTAAAATTTTTATGTTCTTAAAAATATAAAACAAAATTAGTCATTTTCTTTTAAATGTAAAGGACGTCAGACAGGCTGACGGTCCACTTGACGGTGGCTACCGTCGCCTATAACACATGTAAGTGTGCTGCCGACCATAAGTAGGATTAAGGATAAGGGTAAGGGATAGGGAAAGGGTTGGGGTAATGGGCTCTGGTATCCCCTACTTACTCACCGAAACACAACAGCACATATGCTGTTATTTCACTGTGGTATTTTGTAAGACGGTGGTTACTGCCGCCAGACGAGCTGCCCAAATGATTGCGAAACGCAGTGTGCCCTGCCACTACTTTTCAAATCTTGTCCAGAGCCAACTTTGAAAAGTTCACTTCCACAGTTGATCCCGCCGGGAATCGAACCCGGGGCCCCTAAGACGTTAGGCAAACACTCTTACTACTCATCCAAGTATGTTCATTTAAAAAATACTTAAATTCTATTGTAGATTCATTTTTATTCAGTTATCACCATTGAACTCTGAACTTGCTGTACTGGGAACTGTTTCACAATATTACTTATTGATGTTTCAGATACCCCACTGTGACCCAAATACATTGTAACTATCTTTCATATTAGTCGTAATTACTAGATAGATAAAGTACGTAATTATAATAATAAATTCGTGTCATAATATTATAATTATTCTGTATTGTATAACTTTAGTCTATATCTAGTAGTTCTAAAGCTCGGATACCATATATTATAGTAGGTTCTAATTATATGTTATAAGCTTTTGCCGGCGGCTACGTCCGTTCTCTTCCTTATTAAATTCGTTAAAAAATTCATTAAATTTTTTCTTATTACTATTTTTCATTATTCCCATTATATAAATTAATATTTTGTAAGGTATGTTTTGATTTGTATGTAAATTGTATGTTGAGAGCAGCCCTTACCACCGGGAGCCACTTATACTATATAGCATATAGCCTTAAATTTTTTATAATGGTTATTGACTTATTGTAAAAAAAAAATTAAGATTTAAGATTACAAAATAAAATATGATTAAAATAATAATAGTAATAATTGAAAAGCTTTTTCAAACATAAAAATGAGATAATCCCTCCTAAGCCATATCAAAATTGTTGCACATTAACAATGTCAACACGGGATCCAACGTATCGTATCTATAATTCGGCTCCCGCCGCGATATATCGCTCAAAAAAGTAAATATTATTCGGCAAAATAACCCCTACCTCCACGTTCATCCCTATTTCAATTGACTGCCACCCCTATGTAACAACAATATTATTTTTATGACCCTGCTCAAATGTAACTGTATCATTTTAATTAAACCGGCTTAACACGCTCGCCTTCTGTGCTCGAAAACGTCATTAAAAAAAAGATCGCCATACAAAAGTAATAAGCACTCTGACAAAGGACCTTTATTTGACAGGGCGGGAACTGAACGCCCGCGATTATCAACCGACGCCATTGTTGTTCCAAATTTGATTATTTAATAGAGATGTGCCGTACGCTGTCGATTGTGAAATCGATAAAAATAATTGACGAGTTCACAAATAATGTATAAGCATGATAAAAGGTGTCTTTAAACTGATTTTTTTTAAAATTTTTGTAACTACCTACTTAATAGGATTCAAAATTTACTGGATTTTAAATTACTACTTTGTTGTATATTTCAAAAATAATATTTTGTATTGTTTAATTTCAAAGCACTTTTATAATATTCAAGTGTGTATTATTAAATTTTTTAGTTGTTCTATGCCATTTATTAAAAATATATTTGTAAGATAACTATTGATTGACGATTATTAACGTGTTCAAATAAAGAACCCGATACATTTTAAAGCACGTAAATGGAATTTGTTAGAAAAATAAATATCTCGAAACCAATGTACATATTTAAATAGGCGTTTATGTCTTAATACACACTTAATTAAAATTTATATATTTACAATAAATTTTTACTGCAGTTACCTATTCTGTTTTATTTTTAACACTAATCTTCAAATTAATTAAACTAATTAGGATATAGTTTTTAGAGTAGGATTTTAAGCTTGGTCTGATTAAATAAACACTATGTGTAGCGAGATATATCATAATAACTATTATGATAGTTGATTTTTATTTAATTCCTTTTTAAAATCAAAGAAATGTTTCAGGTGTAATACGTGTAGTGTAAAGTATATTACAAAATATGTTTAGCTCTAGATCTTTATTTGACCGCTGAGGACAAGGTTGTAATTGTCATCATGATTGACAACCTCCATGGGAAGACAGCAACCCAAGATAGTATTTAACACGTTTTGCACGAATGAAATCGCTAATACGCATTTATTAAACCAGATCAATTAATTTAAATGAGCTAAAGCACCATAAGGTAATTATTATTAAGTAACTATGAAATTAAATGCCACAATAAAAAAATTATAATTGCGCTATCGATTCATTCAAACAATGTGAGTAGTAGGTACCATTTATTCAGTCAACCACCTTGATTGATGCCTATTAGCCATATATCGATAAATGCTTAGAACATCACTATGTGACCTCGTTAAAAATCACAGTGCATAGTAGCAAACGTCACATCACTCATACATCTTTCGTTACGTAGCTTTTTTTCTTAATTACTACGATTGTAAGGCAAGATGTTTTTTTTTAATATTTTTCTAAAAGGATTGAATAGCTTATAATTGGATGTAATTTGAGCTTACTTTGTTGTTGAGCGATGGTGGGACGATTAGCTGACGTTGGAAGTAACAATTTATATTATAGTTGTTATGTTGGTACTCATGTCATGTCAGCCATTTTGTTTGGCCGCAACGAGATCGGTAGTTAGACGAATGATTTACAATGTCAAAAGTTTTCTAAATGGCCAGTCTTAAATTATGATTAATTAAAACTAATTTGGTTGCCGTCTGCTATATAAAAAAATACCATATTAATAATTGATATTATATTTAATAGGGGCGGATTATATTATAAAATAAAATCGCTTTTCGCCTCTATTTCTTTGTTAACATTTTCTAAACTCCAACGGATTTTAATACGGTTTTCATTAATGGAAAGAGCAATATCCTACTAGAAAGGTATCAAGTCCAAAAATTTCCGGCCTACCTACATCAGATTAATTGGAGATATAAAACTTTCATGTCATTGAATTACTAAACTTTTTGTCATCTACCCACGAAAAAGGTATTAAATTATTTCATTTTCTTACGAAGATATGGGTTGAGAAAAATCGAGTGTAGATAAAAAATGGAAATGCATAAAATTTAGTATCGACCTGTGATTAAATTTTTGACCAAAGAAGGGTAACACCGGCGTAAATTAAACAAACTTTACGAGTTTTTCTACAAAGTTTTCTGCGTATAAAGAGTTTTTTTGCGAGGAAAAAATTTAACACCGACGACGGGGAGGTCAGCAGTTGTGTCACATTTTGAAGGCAAAAATCCAGATTATTTTTTCAATAGTATAGAAATGTTAGTAAAGCGCTGTGAAAAGTGTACTGAAACAAAGGGAGATTATATTGAAAAATAATAATAGTTGTTTGATATTTACCCTTTATTTTATAGTTCAGGCCGGAAACTTTTGGACCTTAGTTGTTATGTGTGTGTAATTTGTAGAAAAAAACTCTTATAGTTTTTTCCAAAAAATTACACAGAATTTAACAGTCTAAAATTAACAATTGTAAAAAAACTCCTATTTTTCTAATTTTTTATTTATTTATTATTTTAACAATTTTAAGGGTTAATATATAAAATAACATGTAAAATGATAAAACTGAAAACCATTGAGGTTTAATCCCGTTTTATAATTTGTAATTATTAATAATAGGCTAGTTGACAAAATTTGGAAATTAGTTTAAAACTATAGCTTAGCATGTATTTCACCCCAAAAATATTTTATTTTAAGAAAAATACCTAGGTCTTTTACATTAGTATTTTGAGTTTTTAGAAATGAGCTTGAAATTGACCGCGAAAAAGGCCAAGACTGTCATGACGTCACACCTCGCGATACAGTCGTGTTTGTTTATGACAGTCAATTGTGTCAATGACAGCTACAACATGGCGTTTCGCGAGGTGTGACGTCACGCTTCCATGCGCTTCTCTGATTGGTGGTTAATGTCACGTGATTAAACGCCTCATTTTGTCGATTTTATTTTCCAAAAATATTATTAATCTTTTATTATTTTAATAGAAAAGTTGTTTTTTTGTTTACTAATTATCATACTTAATCATTAGAAACTCTAAGCCATCCGATTTATTCTTAGTGGAAACAAGCCTATTCGAACTATATACTATTAACTAGTAGGTTGCTCGATGCCGCGGGCTTGCAGCCCGCGGGGGGGTTTTTGTGTTTTCGTTTTGTCTTGTCTTTTGCCATGTCTAATTGTTTTGGTTTGCTTTTGGGTCTTTGTTTTGTAAATCGTCCCATCCGTTTCGCCGAAAATGACACTTTTATATGGAGGGCGGGGGCGGGGGCGGAGGAAGGGGGGGGGGGGGGGGGGGTTGGGGGGGAGTTGATGAGTTTAGTATTTATTCGTGAGACTGTGCTCTTATAATTGTTTGGTTTTGGGGTATTTGATGTGTATTTCGAAAGTATTTTAAGTAGAGGGGGTCAGAGGGGGGGGGGGATGTTGTCAATAGATCACCCTCGTTGAGACGTTTTAAATGATACCCAACACGAGGGGTTTATCTTTTACCGTTTACCATGGTTCTACGAGTAGACCACAACTGCCAAAATTTGAAATTTCGTCTACTCTAAAAAATTCGTCTTCCCGAAACGTCTCAGATGACTCCAAATACGACCCGGCTGTGACGTGCCGTTTCCGAGTTACGGCCGAGGGGGTCCGAGGGGGGCGTCAAATTTTTTATCTCGGGGAGACGTCTCCGATGACCCCAAACACGACCCGGCTGTGACGTGCCGTTTCCGAGTTACGGCCGGGGGGGTCCGAGGGGGGTGTAAATTTTTTTATCTCGGTGAGACGTCTCCAAGGACCCCAAACACGACTTGGCTGCGTCGCGCCGTTTCCGAGTTACGACTGAGGGGGTCCAAGGGGAGGGGTTGTCAAAAATCTCGCTTTTTTTTGGTGCCCCGGTAGACCCTTGCCGTCGCTCCGCTTCGCTCCGTGACGGGTCGACCGCCGTCTCTTGTGTGGGTGGAAAAATCCCTTTTAGTTATGATTTTGTATGGAGTGGGGGAGGGAGGGGGAGGGCGAGTGCGCAATGCCAATTCGGTCCGACCCCTTGGACTACCCGCGGCGAGCCCGATCGAATGAGCCCAAACACGGGGGGTATAGGTCGAACCGTTTTCGAGTTGAAAACGGGATGAACTAATGGGATGGGGACGATCGGGGTCATTGGGTCTTGGCTGTGTCTAAATGGCCGATGGGGGTGGACTTTCGCGGCTCTCCGGTCACCGTTGCCGCCGCTGCGGCCCTCGAGTCCGGGGTCGCGAATTCCTCGGAGGGGGGCCGGGGGGGCGGGTCGCGCTGCGCGCTCCCCTATCCCCCCCTACCCCCCTCCTCGTCATTCGCCTCCCCGGCCTCGAGACCCTTCGCGGCGGGTCGACCGCCCTCCTCTAAATGCGCAAAATCGCCATTCCGGGGTGATTTTGTATGAAAGGGGGGTAAAGGGGGGGAGGGGGGGGGGGAGAGCAACGGTCTCGTGGGGTGGTCCTCGCGGAGTGATGGTTATCCGCCAAAGTGACCACCCACCTATCCGCGATGGTTTTAGAGATACTCCCATCCTTCCCAAAAGAAATGCCACTTTTGTATGGAAGGGGGGCGAAGGGGGGAAGGTAGGATGGAGATGACACTTTCCGTGGTGACTACCGATGACCCTCTATGACATTCCGCAAACGCCACCCTTCTATCCCTCATAGTTTCCGAGGACCGCTAACCAACTTTTTACCAGAACGGTGTACCGAGGATATGGGATTTTTCTGGAGGTCACGGGGCCATCCCCTATCCGACCACCTATAGCGGGGAAACTTCCCACCGCTCCTTCTAGGAGAACAATTCGATGAGTCAGTCAGTCTGTGAGTGGTATTTCGGCTTTATAGTTTATTAACTAGTAGGTTGCTCGATGCCGCGGGCTTGCAGCCCGCGGGGGGGTTTTTGTGTTGTAGTTTGTCTTGTCTTTTGCCATGTCTAATTGTTTTGGTTTGGTTTTGGGTCTTTGTTTTGTAAATCGTCCCATCCGTTTCGCCGAAAATTCCACTTTTGTGTATGTGTGTATGGGGGGGGGGAGGAGGGGAGGGGGAGTTCATGAGTTTAGTGTATATTCGTGCGACTGTGTTTTGGTTTGCTTTTGGGTCTTTGTTTTGTAATTCGTGAAGAATTGGGGGTAAGCAAGGGGGGAGGGGGAGACGGGCGGGGCAATAGATCACCATCGTTGAGACCTTTCAAATGATACCCAACACGAGGGGTCTATCTGTAACCGTTGACCATGGTCTACTGAGTAGACCGAAATTCTCAAATTTTTAAATTTGGTCTTCTCTAAAAAATTTGTCTTTCTGAGACGTCTCTGATGACCCCAAACACGACCCGGTTATGACGCGCCGTTTTCGAGTTACGGCCGGGGGGGTCCGAGGGGGCGTCAAATTTTTTATCTCTGGGAGACGTCTCCGATGACCCCAAACACGACCCGGTTGTGACGCGCCGTTTCCGAGTTACGGCCTGGGGGGTCCGAGGGGGGCGTCAAATTTTTTATCTCTGGGAGACGTCTCCGATGACCCCAAACACGACCCGGTTGTGACGCGCCGTTTCCGAGTTACGGCCTGGGGGGTCCGAGGGGGGCGTGAAATTTTTTATCTCTGGGAGACGTCGCCGATGACCCCAAACACGACCCCACTACGTCGCGTCGTTTCCAAGTTACGGCCTGGGGGGGTCCGAGGGGCGTGTCAAATTTTTTATCTCTGGGAGACGTCTCCGATGACCCCAAACACGACCCGGTTGTGACGCGCCGTTTCCGAGTTACGGCCTGGGGGGTCCGAGGGGGGCGTCAAATTTTTTATCTCTGGGAGACGTCTCCGATGACCCCAAACACGACCCGGTTGTGACGCGCCGTTTCCGAGTTACGGCCTGGGGGGTCCGAGGGGGGCGTGAAATTTTTTATCTCTGGGAGACGTCGCCGATGACCCCAAACACGACCCCACTACGTCGCGTCGTTTCCAAGTTACGGCCTGGGGGGGTCCGAGGGGCGTGTCAAATTTTTTATCTCTGGGAGACGTCTCCGATGACCCCAAACACGACCCGGTTGTGACGCGCCGTTTCCGAGTTACGGCCGGGGGGGTCCGAGGGGGGCGTCAAATTTTTTATCTCTGGGAGACGTCTCCGATGACCCCAAACACGACCCGGTTGTGACGCGCCGTTTCCGAGTTACGGCCGGGGGGGTCCGAGGGGGGCGTCAAATTTTTTATCTCTGGGAGACGTCTCCGATGACCCCAAACACGACCCGGTTGTGACGCGCCGTTTCCGAGTTACGGCCGGGGGGGGTCCGAGGGGGGCGTCAAATTTTTTATCTCTGGGAGACGTCTCCGATGACCCCAAACACGACCCGGTTGTGACGCGCCGTTTCCGAGTTACGGCCTGGGGGGTCCGAGGGGGCGTCAAATTTTTTATCTCTGGGAGACGTCTCCGATGAGCCCACACACGACCCCACTACGTCGCGTCGTTTCCAAGTTACGGCCTGGGGGGTCCGAGGGGGGTTCAAATTTTTTATTTCGTCGAGACGTCTCCGGTGAGCCCAAACACGACCTGGCTGCGTCGCGCCGTTTCCGAGTTACGGCTGAGGGGTGTGGAGGGGGGTTCAATTTTATTATCTCGGGGAGACGTCTCCGATGAGCCCAAACACGATCTGGTTGCGTTGCGCCGTTTCCGAGTTACGACTGAGGGGGTCCGAGGGGGGTTCAAATTTTTCTTGTCAAAAATCTCGCTTTTTTTGGTGACCCGGTAGACCCTTGCCGTCTCTTATGTGGGTGAAAAAATTCCTTTTAGGTGTGGTTTTGTATGGAGTGTAGGAGGGAGGGGGTGGGCGAGTGCGTAATGCCAAAATTCGGTCCGACCCCTTGGACTACCCGCGACGAGCCCGATCGAATGAGCCCAAACACGGGGGGTATAGGTCGAACCGTTTCCGAGTTAGTACCGGGATGGACGGATGGGATGGGGAGGATCGGGGTCATTGGCTTGGCTGTTTCTAAATGGCCGATGGGGGTGGACTTTCGCGGCTCTCCGGTCACCGTTGCCGCCGCTGCGGCCCTCGAGTCCGGGGGGACGAATTCCTCGGAGGGGGGCCGGGGGGGCGGGTCGCGCTGCGCGCTCCCCTATCCCCCCCTATCCCCCCTCCTCGTCATTCGCCCCCCCGGCCTCGAGACCCTTCGCGGCGGGTCGACCGCCCTCCTCTAAATGTGCAAAATCGCCATCGAGGTGTGATTTTGTATGAAAGGGGGGTAAAGGGGGTGGGGGTGGGGGGAAGGTGACGGTCCCTGGGGGTGAACCTCGCGGAGTGACGGTTATCCGCCGAACTGACCACCCACCCATCCGCGATGGTTTCGGAGATATTCCCATCCTTCCGAAAAGAAATGCCACTTTCGTATGGAGGGAGGGCGAAGGGGGGGAGGTAGGGGGAAGTAGACCGTCCCGGCCGATGGGCCTCGGGGAGAAACCGTTATCCCCCAAAGAGACCGCACGGGCAGCTGCTACCGTTGAGGAGCTACGGAGGTAGGAAAGTCCATACAGGTTGTATGGAGTGTAAAAAAAATGTATGAACGGGATGGGGATGACTCTCTCCCTGGTCACTACCGATGACCCTCTATGACATTCCGCAAACGCCTTTCTTCCATCCCTCGTAGTTACCGAGGACCGCTCGCCAACTTTTTACCAGGTCGGTGGACCGAGCACCGAGGAAATTCCTGGGGCGCGCTACGCCACCGTCCATACGATGGGATGAGATATACCGCTCCAGAAAATCTCCTTCCGGTTGAAATAAATCGCTTTTCTGAAAAACCATAATGTTGTACGGCGGCGGGATGAAGGGATGGGATAGTCGAAACGCGGGATGGCTTTTAAGAAGCGTCCCACCGAGAGACGGAAACGTGCCATTGAGACCGACTTCCTATCCTCGATGGTTTCAGAGATATTTTTATCCTTCAAAGAAATTGCCACTTTTTGTATGGAGACGGGATGAAGGGGGCGGGATGAGGATAGACCAAATGTCCCAGCCGATGAGGCTCGAGGAGAAACTGTTATCCCCCAAAGACGCCACCCACCTATCCCCGGTGGTTTGGGAGGTAGTCCACTTCGAAAAATCCAAAAAAGTTGTATGGAGTTTAAAAAAAATGTATGAACGGGATGGGGATGACACTTTCCCTGGTGACCACCGATGACCCTCTATGACATTCCGCAAACGCCACCCTTCTATCCCTCATAGTTTCCGAGGACCACTGACCAACTTTTTACCAGAACGGTGTACCGAGGATATGAGATTTTTCTGGAGGTCACCGGGGAATTCCCTACACGACCACCTATAGCGGGGAAACCCCCGACCGCTCCTTCTGGGAGAACAAATCGATGAGTCAGTCATTAGTTGAGTACGTGAGTGGGATTTCGGCTTTATAGTTTATTAACTAGTAGGTTGCTCGATGCCGCGGGCTTGCAGCCCGCGGGGGGGTTTTTGTGTTTCGTTTTTTGTAGTCTTTTTGCCATGTCTAATTGTTTTGGTTTGGTTTTGGGTCTTTGTTTTGTAATTCGTGAAGAATTGGGGACCCCAAACGTCTCCGAAGACCCCAAACACGACCCGGCTGAGTCGCGCCGTTTCCGAGTTACGGGCGGGGGGGTTGGAGGGGGGTTCAATTTTATTATCGTGGGGACACGTCTCCAATGACCCCAAAGACGACCCCACTGTGTCGCGTCGTTTCCGAGTTACGGCCGGGGGAGTCCGAGGGGGGCGTCAATTTTTTTATCTCGGGGAGACGTCTCCGAAGACCCCAAACACGACCCGGCTGCGACGCGCCGTTTCCGAGTTACGGCTGAGGGGGTTGGAGAGGGGTTCAATTTTTTTTATCTCGGGGAGACGTCTCCAATGAGTCCAAACACGACCCGGCTGTGACGTGCCGTTTCCGAGTTACGGCCGGGGGAGTCCGAGGGGGACGTCAAATTTTTTATCTCGGGGAGACGTCCCAGATGAGTCCAAACACGACCCGGCTGTGTCGCGTCGTTTCCGAGTTACAGCCGGGGGAGTCCGAGGGGGGCGTCAATTTTTTTATCTCGGGGAGACGTCTCCGAAGACCCCAAACACGACCCGGCTGCGACGCGCCGTTTCCGAGTTACGGCTGAGGGGGTTGGAGAGGGGTTCAATTTTTTTTATCTCGGGGAGACGTCTCCGATGAGTCCAAACACGACCCGGCTGTGACGTGCCGTTTCCGAGTTACGGCCGGGGGGGTCCGAGGGGGACGTCAAATTTTTTATCTCGGGGAGACGTCCCAGATGAGTCCAAACACGACCCGGCTGTGACGTGCCGTTTCCGAGTTACGGCCGGGTGGGTCCGAGGGGGTCGTCAAATTTCTTATCTCGTCGAGACGTCTCCGAAGACCCCAAACACGACCTGGCTGAGTCGCGTCGTTTCCGAGTTACGGCTGAGGGGGTTGGAGGGGGAGAGGGGGTCAAAATTTTCGCTTTTTCGGTGCCACGATAGACCTTTTTCGCGACGGGTCAACCGCCGTCTCTTATGTCGGTGCAAAAATCCCTTTTAGTTGTGATTTTGTATGGAGTGGGGGAGTGAGGGGGGGGGGGGGGGTGAATGCGCAATGCCAAAATTCGGTCTGACCCCTTGGACTACCCGCGACGAGCCCGATCGAATGAGCCCAAGCACTGGGGGTATCGGTCGAACCGTTTCCGTTTTCCTACCGGGATGGACGGATGGGATGGGGAGGATCGGGGTCATTGGGTCTCGGCTGTGTCTAAATGGCCGATGGGGGTGGACCTTCGCGGCTCTCCGGTCACCGTTGCCGCCCCCTAAGTGTGCAAAATCGCCATCGAGGTCCGATTTTGTATGAAAAGGGGGTAAAGGGGGTGAGGTGGGGGGAAGGTAACGGTCCCTGGGGGTGGATCTCGCGGAGTGATGGTTATCCGCCAAAGTGACCACCCACCTATCCGCGATGGTTTTGGAGATATTAACATCCTTCTGAAAAGAAATGCCACTTTTGTATGGAGGGGGGGCGAAGGGGAGGAGGTGGGGGGATGTAGACCGTCCCGGCCGATGGGCCTCGTGGAGAAACCGTTATCCCTTAAAGAGGCGGCACAGGCAGCTGCCACCGTTGGGGAGCTACGGGGATCGTAAAGTCCGTACAGGTTGTATGGAGTGTAAAAAAAATGTATGAACGGGATGGGGATGACTCTCTCCCTGGTGACTACCGATGACCCTTTATGACATTCCGCAAACGCCACTCTTCTATCCCTCGTAGTTTCCGAGTACCACTCGCCATCTTTGTACCAGGTCTGTGGACCGAGGACCGAGGAATTTCCTACGGTGCGCTACGCCGCCCTCCATACGATGGGATGAGATATACCGCTCTAGAAAATCTCCTTCCGGTTGAAATAAATCGCTTTTCCGAAAATCCATAAATTTGTACGGAGACGGGATGAAGGGATGGAAATCCCGAAAATCGGGATGGCCCTTAAGAAGGATCGCACCGAGGGATGGAAACGCGCTATGGAGACCGACTTCCCATCCTCGATGGTTTTGGAGATATTCCCATCCCTTTCGCCGAAAATGCCACTTTTGTATGGAGACGGGATGAAAGGGGCGGGATGGGGGGATAAAGTTTATCCGAGAAGTTGGACCACCACTATAGGTTATCATCCCCCTATGACGCCGCCCACCTATCTCCGGCGGTTTCGGAGATGTTCCACTTTGAAAAATCCAAAAAGTTGTATGGAGTGTAAAAAAAATGTATGAACGGGATGGGGATGACATTTTCCCTGGTAACTACCGATGACCCTCTATGACATTCCGCAAACGCCACCCTTCTATCCCCCGTGGTTTCCGAAGACCACTCACCAACTTTTTACCAGGTAGGTGGACCGAGGATCGAATAATTTCCTGGGGCGCGCTACGCCACCCTCCATACGACGGGATAGGATACACCGCCCCACGGTGTCTCCTTGTGGGTGAAAAAAATCGCTTTTTAGAAAATTCAGAAAAAACCCAATATTGGCATGAAACGGGATGAAGGGATGGAAATCCCATAAATCGGGATAGCTTTTAAGAAGCATCCCACCGAGGGACGGAAACGCGCCATTGAGACCGACTTCCTATCCTCGATAGTTTCGGAGATATTTTTATCCTTCCAAAAAAATGGCCACTTTTTGTATGGAGACGGGATGAAGGGGGAGGGATGGGGGGATAAAGTTTATCCGAGAAGTTGGACCACCACTATAGGTGATCATCCCCCAAAGACACCACCCACCTATCTCCGGTGGTTTAGGGGGTACTCCACTTTGAAAAATCCAAAAAAGTTGTATGGAGTTTAAAAAAAATGTATGAACGGGATGGGGATGACACTTTCCCTGGTGACCACCGATGACCCTCTATGACATTCCGCAAACCCCGTCCCTCTGCGACTAATACTTTCCCAGATCCCGTCACCAACTTTTTACCAGGTCGGTTTACCGAGGATATGAGATTTTTCTGGAGGTCACCGGGGAATTCCCTATCCGACCACCTACAATAGGGAAACCCCCAACCGCTCCTTCTAGGAGAACAATTCCATGAGTGAGTCAGTCATTAGGTCGTAAGTGGGTTTTCGGCTTTATAGTTTATTAACTAGTAGGTTGCTCGATGCCGCGGGCTTGCAGCCCGCGGGGGGTGGGTGCTCTGTGTTGTAGTTTGTCTTGTCTTTTGCCATGTCTAATTGTTTTGGTTTGGTTTTGGGTCTTTGTTTTGTAAATCGTCCCATCCGTTTCGCCGAAAATTCCACTTTTGTGTATGTGTGTATGGGGGGGGGGGGGAGGGGAGGGGGAGTTGATGAGTTTAGTGTATATTCGTGCGACTGTGTTTTGGTTTTCTTTTGGGTTTTTGTTTTGTAATTCGTGAAGAATTGGGGTTAAGCAAGAGGGGAGGGGGGAGGCGGGCGGGGCAATAGATCACCATCGTTGAGACCTTTCAAATGATACCCAACACGAGGGGTCTACCTGTAACCGTTGACCATGGTCTACTGAGTAGACCGAAATACTCAAATTTTTAAATTTGGTCTTCTCTAAAAAATTTGTCTTTCCGAGACGTCTCCGATGAGCCCAAACACGACCAGGCTGCGTAGCGCCGTTTCGGAGTTACGACTTAGGGGGTCAGAGGGGGCGTCAAATTTTTTATCTCTGGGAGACGTCTCCGATGACCCCAAACACGACCCGGTTGTGACGCGCCGTTTCCGAGTTACGGCCTGGGGGGTCCGAGGGGGGCGTCAAATTTTTTATCTCTGGGAGACGTCTCCGATGACCCCAAACACGACCCGGTTGTGACGCGCCGTTTCCGAGTTACGGCCGGGGGGGTCCGAGGGGGGCGTCAAATTTTTTATCTCTGGGAGACGTCTCCGATGACCCCAAACACGACCCGGTTGTGACGCGCCGTTTCCGAGTTACGGCCGGAGGGGGTCCGAGGGGGGCGTCAAATTTTTTATCTCTGGGAGACGTCTCCGATGAGCCCAAACACGACCCCACTACGTCGCGTCGTTTCCAAGTTACGGCCTGGGGGGTCCGAGGGGGGTTCAAATTTTTTATTTCCTCGAGACGTCTCCGGTGAGCCCAAACACGACCTGGCTGCGTCGCGCCGTTTCCGAGTTACGGCTGAGGGGTGTGGAGGGGGGTTCAATTTTATTATCTCGGGGAGACGTCTTCGATGAGCCCAAACACGATCTGGTTGCGTTGCGCCGTTTCCGAGTTACGACTGAGGGGGTCCGAGGGGGGTTCAAATTTTTCTTGTCAAAAATCTCGCTTTTTTTGGTGCCCCGGTAGACCCTTGCCGTCGCTCCGCTTCGCTCCGCGACGGGTCGCCCGCCGTCTCTTGTGTGGGTGGAAAAATCCCTTTTAGTTGTGATTTTGTATGGAGTGGAGGAGGGAGGGGGAGGGCGAGTGCGCAATGCCAAAATTCGGTCCGACCCCTTGGACTACCCGCGACGAGCCCGATCGAATGAGCCCAAATACGGGGGGTATCGGTCGAACTGTTTCCGAGTTAGTACCGGGATGGACGGATGGGATGGGGAGGATCGGGGTCATTGGGTCTTGGCTGTGTCTAAATGGCCGATGGGGGTGGACTTTCGCGGCTCTCCGGTCACCGTTGCCGCCGCTGCGGCCCTCGAGTCCGGGGTCGCGAATTCCTCGGAGGGGGGCCGGGGGGGCGGGTCGCGCTGCGCGCTCCCCTATCCCCCCTACCCCCCCTCCTCGTCATTCGCCCCCCCGGCCTCGAGACCCTTCGCGGCGGGTCGACCTAAAGATGCAAAATCGCCATCGAGGTGTGATTTTGTATGAAAGGGGGGTAAAGGGGGGGAGGTATGGGGAGGGTGACGGTCCCTGTGGGTGGACCGCGCGGGGTGACGGTCATCCGCTGAACTGATCACCCACCCATCCGCGATGGTTTTGGAGATATTTCCTATCCTTAAGAAAAGAAATGCCACTTTTGTATGGAGGGGGGGCGAAGGGGGGGAGGTGAGGGGAAGTAGACCGTCTCGGCCGATGGTCCTCGGGGAGAAACCCCTATCCCCCAAAGAGACCGCACGGGCAGCTGCCACCGTTGAGGAGCTACGGGGATCGTAAAGTCCGTACAGGTTGTATGGAGTGTAAAAAAAATGTATGAACGGGATGGGGATGACTCTCTCCCTGGTGACTACCGATGACCCTCTATGACATTACGCAAACGCCACCCTTCCATCCCTCTTACTTTCCGAGTACCAGTCACCATCTTTGTACCAGGTCGGTGGACCGACCACTGAAGAATTTCCCGGGACGCGCTACGCCACCCTCCATACGATGGGATAGGATTGACTACCCGACTTTGCCCCCTTCCCGGTGAAATAAATAGCTTTTCCGAAAAACCATAAGTTTGTACGGCGGCGGGATGAAGGGATGGGATACTCGAAAATCGGGATGGCTTTTAAGAAGCATCCCACCGAGTGACGGAAACGCGTCATGGCGACCGACCACCTATCCCGCACGGTTTTGGAGATTTTCCCATCCCTTTCGCCGAAAATGCCACTTTTGTATGGAGACGGGATGAAGGGGGCGGGATGGGGGGATAAAGTTTATCCGAGAAGTTGGACCACCACTATGGGTTATCATCCCCCTAAGACGCCGACCACCTATCTCCGGCGGTTTCGGAGATGTTCCACTTTGAAAAATCCAAAAAGTTGTATGGAGTGTAAAAAAAATGTATGAACGGGATGGGGATGACTCTCTCCCTGGTGACTACCGATGACCCTCTATGACATTCCGCAAACGCCACCCTTCTATCCCCCGTGGTTTCCGAAGACCACTCACCAACTTTTTACCAGGTAGGTGGACCGAGGATCGAATAATTTCCTGGGGCGCGCTACGCCACCCTCCATACGACGGGATAGGATAAACCGCCCCACGGTGTCTCCTTGTGGGTGAAAAAAATCGCTTTTTAGAAAATTCAGAAAAAACCCAATATTGGCATGAAACGGGATGAAGGGATGGAAATCCCATAAATCGGGATAGCTTTTAAGAAGCACCCCACCGAGGGACGGAAACGCGCCATTGAGACCGACTTCCTATCCTCGATGGTTTCGGAGATATTTTTATCCTTCCAAAAAAATGGCCACTTTTTGTATGGAGACGGGATGAAGGGGGCGGGATGGGGGGATAAAGTTTATCCGAGAAGTTGGACCACCACTATAGGTGATCATCCCCCAAAGACGCCACCCCTCTATCCCCGGTGGTTGAAGAGGTAGTCCACTTGGAAAAGTCCAAAAAAGTTGTATGGAGTTTAAAAAAAATGTATGAACGGGATGGGGATGACACTTTCCCTGGTGACTACCGATGACCCTCTATGATATTCCGCAAACGCCATCCTTCCATCCCTCATAGTTTCCGAGGACCACTAACCAACTTTTTACCAGAACGGTTTACCGAGGATATGAGATTTTTCTGGAGGTCACCGGGGAATTCCCTATCCGACCACCTATAGCGGGGAAACCCCCGACCGCTCCTTCTGGGAGAACAATTCGATGAGTCAGTCATTGGGTATGTGAGTGGGATTTCGGCTTTATAGTTTATTAATTAAACTAGTAGGTTGCTCGATGCCGCGGGCTTGCAGCCCGCGGGGGGGTTTTTGTGTTTCGTTTTTTGTTGTCTTTTTGCCATGTCTAATTGTTTTGGTTTGGTTTGGGTCTTTGTTTTGTAATTCGTGAAGAATTGGGGGTAAGTAAGAGGGGAGGGGGAGGCGGGTGGTGGCAATAGATCACCCTTGTTGAGACCTTTCAAATGATACCCAACATGGGGGGTCTACTTGTAACCGTTGACCATGGTCTACTGAGTAGGACGCAACTGTCAAAATTTGAAATTTGGTCTACTCTAAAAAATTCGTCTCTCCAAGACGTCTCCGATGAGCCCAAACGCGACCCGGCTGCGTCTAGCCGTTTCTGATTTACGGCTGAGGGGGTTGAAGGGGGTTCAAATTTTTCATCTCGAGGAGACGTCTCCGATGACCCCAAACACGACCCGGCTGTGACGCGCCATTTACGAGTTACAGCCGGAGGGGTCCGAGGGGGGCGTCAAATTTTTTATCTCGGGGAGACGTCTCCGATGAGCCCAAACACGACCCGGCTGCGTCGCGCCGTTTTCGAGTTACGGCTGAGGGGGTTGAAGGGGGGTTCAAATTTTTCATCTCGAGGAGACGTCTCCGATGACCCCAAACACGACCCGGCTGCATTGCGCCGTTTCCGAGTTACGACTGAGGGATGCGAAGGGAGGGGGGTCAAATATCTCACTTTTTTTGGTGCCCCAGTAGACCCTTGCCGTCGCTCCGCGACGAGTAGACCGCCGTCTCTTATGTCGGTGCAAAAATTCCTTTCAGTTGTGATTTTGTATGGAGTGTAGGAGGGAGGGGGAGGGCCAGTGCGCAATGCCAAAATTCGGTCCGACCCCATGGACTACCCGCGACGAGCCCGATCGAATGAGCCCAAACACGGGGGGTATCGGTCGAACCGTTTCCGAGTTAGTACCGGGATGGACGGATGGGATGGGGAGAATCGGGGTCATTGGGTCTTGGCTGTGTCTAAATGGCCGAAGGGGACGGACTTTCGCGGCTCTCCGGCCACAGTTGCCGCCGCTGCGGCCCTCGAGTCCGGGGGGGCGAATGACGAGGAGGGGGGCCGGGGGGGCGGGTCGCGCTGCGCGCTCCCCTAACCCCCCTATCCCCCCTCCTCGTCATTCGCCCCCCCGGCCTCGAGACCCTTCGCGGCGGATCGACCGCCCTCCTGTAAATGTGCAAAATCGCCGTCGAGGTGTGATTTTGTATGAAAGGAGGGTAAAGGGAGGGAGGGCGATGGTCTCGGGGGGTAGTCCTCGCGGAGTGATGGTTATCCGCCAAAGTGACAACCCACCTATCCGCGTTGGTTTTGGAGATATTCCCATCCTTCCCAAAAGAAATGCCACTTTTGTATGGAGAGGGGGCGAAGGGGGGGAGGCGAGGGGAAGTACACCGTCCCGGCCGATGGGTCTCTGGGAGATACCGTTATCCCTCAAAGAGACCGCACGGGCAGCTGCCATCGTTGAGGAGTTACGGGGATCGTAGTGTCCATACACGTTGTATGGAGTGTAAAAAAAATGTATGAACGGGATGGGGATGACATTTTCCCTGGTGACTACCGATGACCCTCTATGACATTCCGCAAACGCCACCCTTCCATCCCTCTTACTTTCCGAGTACCAGTCGCCATCTTTGTACCAGGTCGGTGGACCGAGCATTGAAGAATTTCCTGGGACGCGCTACGCCACCCTCCATGCGATGGGATGAGATATACCGCTCCAGAAAATCGTCTTCCGGTTGAAATAAATCGCTTTTCCGAAAAACCATAATGTTGTACGGCGGCGGGATGAAGGGATGGGATACTCGAAATGCGGGATGGCTTTTAAGAAGCATCCCACCGAGGGACGGAAACGCGCCACTGCGACCGACCACCTATCCCGCACGGTTTTGGATATATTCCCATCCCTTTCGCCGAAAATGCCACTTTTGTATGGAGAGGGGGCGAAGGGGGGGGGATGGGGGGATAAAGTTTATCCGAGAAGTTGGACCACCACTATGGGTTATCATCCCCCTAAGACGCCGACCACCTATCTCCGGCGGTTTCGGAGATGTTCCACTTTGAAAAATCCAAAAAGTTGTATGGAGTGTAAAAAAAATGTATGAACGGGATGGGGATGACTCTCTCCCTGGTGACTACCGATGACCCTCTATGACATTCCGCAAACGCCACCCTTCTATCCCCCGTGGTTTCCGAAGACCACTCACCAACTTTTTGCCAGGTAGGTGGACCGAGGATCGAATAATTTCCTGGGGCGCGCTACGCCACCCTCCATACGACGGGATAGGATAAACCGCCCCACGGTGTCTCCTTGTGGGTGAAAAAAATCGCTTTTTAGAAAATTCAGAAAAAACCCAATATTGGCATGAAACGGGATGAAGGGATGGAAATCCCATAAATCGGGATAGCTTTTAAGAAGCACCCCACCGAGGGACGGAAACGCGCCATTGAGACCGACTTCCTATCCTCGATGGTTTCGGAGATATTTTTATCCTTCCAAAAAAATGGCCACTTTTTGTATGGAGACGGGATGAAGGGGGCGGGATGGGGGGATAAAGTTTATCCGAGAAGTTGGACCACCACTATAGGTGATCATCCCCCAAAGACGCCACCCCTCTATCCCCGGTGGTTGAAGAGGTAGTCCACTTGGAAAAGTCCAAAAAAGTTGTATGGAGTTTAAAAAAAATGTATGAACGGGATGGGGATGACACTTTCCCTGGTGACTACCGATGACCCTCTATGATATTCCGCAAACGCCATCCTTCCATCCCTCATAGTTTCCGAGGACCACTAACCAACTTTTTACCAGAACGGTTTACCGAGGATATGAGATTTTTCTGGAGGTCACCGGGGAATTCCCTATCCGACCACCTACAATAGGGAAACCCCCGACCGCTGCTTCTAGGAGAACAATTCCATGAGTGAGTCAGTCATTAGGTCGTAAGTGGGTTTTCGGCTTTATAGTGTATTAACTAGTAGGTTGCTCGATGCCGCGGGCTTGCAGCCCGCGGGGGAGGTTTTGTGTTTCGTTTTTTGTTGTCTTTTTGCCATGTCTAATTGTTTTGGTTTGGTTTTGGGTGTTTGTTTTGTAATTCATCAAAAATTGGGGGTAAGTAAGTAAGGTTGTGTTAGGTTAGGTAAGATAAAGGGGGAGGGGGGAGGTGGGTGGTGGCAATAGATCACCCTCGTTGAGACCTTTCAAATGATACCCAACATGGGGGGGTCTACTTGTAACCTTTGACTAAGTAGACCGCAACTGTCAAAATTTGAAATTTTGGTCTACTTTAAAAAATTCGTCGTTGTGAGACGTCTCCGATGAGCCCAAACACGACCCGGCTGCGTCGCACCGTTTCCGAGTTACGGTCGGGGGTGGGGGGTTAGAGGGGGGGGGGGGAGTTGATGAGTAGTGTTTATTCGTGCGACTGAGCGCTTATAATTGTTTTGGTTTGGTTTTGGGGTCTTTGTTTTGTATTTCGGAACTATTTTAAGTAGAGGGGGTCATGAAGGGGGGGGGGGAGAAAGGGTGCCAATAGATCACCATCGTTGAGACCTTTCAAATGATACCCAACACGAGGGGTCTACCTGTAACCGTTGACCATGGTCTACTGAGTAGACCGCAACTGTCAAAATTTGAAATTTGGTTTACTCTAAATAATTCGTCTTTCCGAGACGTCTCTGATGAGCCCAAACACGACCCGGCTGCCTCACGACGTTTTCGAGTTACGGCCGGGGGGGTTGGAGGGGGGCGTCAAATTATTTATCTCGTCGAGACGTCTCCGATGACCCCAAACACGAGCCGGCTGTAACGTGCCGTTTCCGAGTTACGGCCGGGGGGGGGTTCAAGGGGGGGTTCAAATTTTTTATCTCTGGGAGACGTCTCCGATGACCCCAAACACGACCCGGTTGTGACGCGCCGTTTCCGAGTTACGGCCGGGGGGTCCGAGGGGGGCGTCAAATTTTTTATCTCTGGGAGACGTCTCCGATGACCCCAAACACGACCCGGTTGTGACGCGCCGTTTCCGAGTTACGGCCGGGGGGGTCCGAGGGGGGCGTCAAATTTTTTATCTCTGGGAGACGTCTCCGATGACCCCAAACACGACCCGGTTGTGACGCGCCGTTTCCGAATTACAGCCGGGGGGGTCCGAGGGGCGTGTCAAATTTTTTATCTCTGGGAGACGTCTCCGATGACCCCAAACACGACCCGGTTGTGACGCGCCGTTTCCAAGTTACGGTCGGGGGGGTCCGAGGGGGGCGTCAAATTATTTATATCTGGGAGACGTCTCCAATGACCCCAAACATGACCCGGTTGTGACGCGCCGTTTCCGAGTTACAGCCGGGGGGGTCCGAGGGGGGTTCAAATTTTTCTTGTGAAAAATCTCGCTTTTTTTGGTGCCCCGGTAGACCCTTGCCGTCGCTCCGCTTCGCTCCGCGACGGGTCGACCGCCGTCTCTTATGTCGGTGCAAAAATTCCTTTCAGTTTTGATTTTGTATGGAGTGGGAGAGGGAGGGGGAGGGCGAGTGCGCAATGCCAAAATTCGGTCCGACCCCTTGGACTACCCGCGACGAGCCCGATCGAATGAGCCCAAGCACGGGGGCAATCGGTCGAACCGTTTCCGAGTTCGTATCGGGATGGACGGATGGAATGGGGTGGATCGGGGTCATTGGGACTTGGCTGTGTCTAAATGGCCGATGGGGGTGGACTTTCGCGGCTCTCCGGTCACCGTTGCCGCCGCTGCGGCCCTCGAGTCCGGGGTCGCGAATTCCTCGGAGGAGGGCCGGGGGGGCGGGTCGCGCTGCGCGCTCCCCTATCCCCCCCTACCCCCCCCCCCTCCTCGTCATTCGCCCCCCCGGCCTCGAGGCCCTTCGCGGCGGGTCGACCGCCCTCCTCTAAATGTGCAAGAGGTGTGATTTTGTATGAAAGGGGGTGAAGGGGGTGAGGTGGGGGGAAGGTGACGGTCCCGGAGGGTGGATCTCGCGGGGTGACGGTTATCCGCCAAAGTGTCCACCCACCCATCCTCTATGGTTTTGGAGATATTTCCTATCCTTCCGAAAAGAAATGCCACTTTTGTATGGAGGGGGGGCGAAGGGGGGGAGGTGAGGGGAAGTAGACCGTCTCGGCCGATGGTCCTCGGGGAGAAACCCCTATCCCCCAAAGAGACCGCACGGGCAGCTGCCACCGTTGAGGAGCTACGGGGATCGTAAAGTCCGTACAGGTTGTATGGAGTGTAAAAAAAATGTATGAACGGGATGGGGATGACTCTCTCCCTGGTGACTACCGATGACCCTCTATGACATTCCGCAAACGCCACCCTTCCATCCCTCTTACTTTCCGAGTACCAGTCGCCATCTTTGTACCAGGTCGGTGGACCGACCACTGAAGAATTTCCCGGGACGCGCTACGCCACCCTCCATACGATGGGATAGGATTGACTACCCGACTTTGCCCCCTTCCCGGTGAAATAAATAGCTTTTCCGAAAAACCATAAATTTGTATGAAGACGGGATGAAGGGATGGAAATCCCGAAAATCGGGATGGCCCTTGAGAAGCATCCCACCGAGGAATAAAAACGCGCCATAGCCACCGACCACCTATCCCGCGCGGTTTTGGAGATTTTCCCATCCCTTTCGCCGAAAATGCCACTTTTGTATGGAGACGGGATGAAGGGGGCGGGATGGGGGGATAAAGTTTATCCGAGAAGTTGGACCACCACTATGGGTTATCATCCCCCTAAGACGCCGCCCACCTATCTCCGGCGGTTTCGGAGATGTTCCACTTTGAAAAATCCAAAAAGTTGTATGGAGTTTAAAAAAAATGTATGAACGGGACGGGGATGACTCTCTACCTGGTGACTACCAATGACCCACTATGACATTCCGCAAACGCCACCCTTCTATCCCTCATAGTTTCCGAGGACCACACCCCAACTTTTTACCAGGTCAGTGGAGCGAGGATCGAAGAATTTCCTGGGGCGCGCTACGCTACTCTCTATACGGCGGGATAGGATAGACCGCCCCACGGTGTCTCCTTGTGGGTGAAAAAAATCGCCTTTTAGAAAATTCAGAAAAAACCCAATATTGGCATGAAACGGGATGAAGGGATGGAAATCCCATAAATCGGGATAGCTTTTAAGAAGCATCCCACCGAGGGACGGAAACGCGCCATTGAGACCGACTTCCTATGCTCGATGGTTTCGGAGATATTTTCATCCTTCCAAAAAAATGGCCACTTTTTGTATGGAGACGGGATGAAGGGGGCGGGAGGGGGGGATAGAGTTTATCCGAGAAGTTGGACCACCACTATAGGTGATCATCCCCCAAAGACGCCGCCCCTCTATCTCCGGTGGTTGAGGAGGTAGTCCACTTTGAAAAGTCCAAAAAAGTTGTATGGAGTTTAAAAAAAATGTATGAACGGGATGGGGATGACACTTTCCCTGGTGACTACCGATGACCCTCTATGACATTCCGCAAACGCCACCCTTCTATCCCTCATAGTTTCCGAGGACCACTAACCAACTTTTTACCAGGTCGGTTTACCGAGGATATGAGATTTTTCTGGAGGTCACCGGGGAATTACCTATACGACCACTTATAACAGGGAAACCCCCGACCGCTCCTTCTAGGAGAACAAATCGATGAGTGAGTCATTAGTTGGGTACGTGAGTGGTATTTCGGCTTTATAGTTTATTAACTAGATTTTGCGTGCTGCCGCGGACTGCAAGCAGCCCGCGGGGGCGCGGTTGTGAGTTGGGTGTTGTAGTCTTTCTTTTACCATGGCTATTTGTTTTGGTTTGGTTTTGGGTCTTTGTTTTGTAATTCGTGAAGAATTGGGGGTAAGTAAGTAAGGTTAAGGGGGAGGGGAGGAGGCGGGTGGTAGCAATAGATCACCCTCGTTGAGACCTTTCAAATGATACCCAACACGGGGGTCTACCTGTAACCGTTGACCATGGTCTACTGAGTAGACCCCATGTGTCAAAATTTTAAATTTGGTCTACTCCAAAATATTCGTCTACCCGAGACGTTTCCGTTGACCCCAAACACGATCCGGTTACGTCTAGCCGTTTCCGAGTTACGGTCGGTGTGTTGGGGGGGGGGGGGGGGGAAGATGGTGCTATTAGTGTTTATTCGTGCGACTGTACTCTTATAATTGTTTTGGTTTGGTTTTGGGGTCTTTGTTTTGTATTTCGGAAGGATCTTAAGTAGGGGGGAGGGAGGGAGTTAGTTCAATAGATCACCCTCGTTGAGACCTTTCAAATGATACCCAACACGAGGGGTCAACTTGTAACCGTTGGCCATGGTCTACTGAGTAGACCGGAATTGTCAAATTTTGAAATTTGGTCTACTGTAAAAAATTCGTCATCCCGAGTCATCCCCGATGAGCCCATACACGACCTGGCTGCATCGCGTCTTTTCCGAGTTACGGCTGAGGGGGTTGGAGGGGGAGGGGGGTGTCGAAATTCGGGGCCCCGGTAGACCACTCCCGCCGCTCCGTTTCGCTCTGCGACGGATCTACCGCCGTCTCTTATGTGGGTGGAAAAAAAATCCCTTTTAGGTGTGATTTTGTATGGAGAGGGGACTGAGGGGGTGGGCAAGTGCGTAATGCCGAAATTAGGTCGGACCAGTCGGATTACCCGCGATGAGCCCGATCGAATGAGCCCAAACACGGGGGGTATCTGTCGCACCGTTTCCGAGTTCGCACCGGGATGGAGGATGGGATGGGGTGGATTGGGGTGATTGAGTCTTGGCTGTGTCTAAATGACCAATAGGGATGGACTTCCGCAGCACTCTGGTCAACGTTGCCGCCGCTGCGGCCCTCGAGTCCGGGGTCGCGAATTCCTCGGAGGGGGGCCGGGGGGACGGGTCGCGCTGCGCGCCCCCCTATCCCCCCTGTCCCCCCTCCTCGTCGTTCGCCCCCCCGGCCTCGAGACCCTTCGCGGCAGGTCAACCTCTCTCCTCTAAATGTGCAAAATCGCCATCGAGGTGTGATTTTGTATGAAGTTGTATGAGGTTTAAAAAAATGGATGAATGGGATGGGGATGAGTGATCCAGTGGTAATTACCGATGACCATCTATGACAATCCGCAAACGCCATCCCTCTATCCCTCGTAGTTTCCGAGGACCTCTCACCAACTTTGTATCAGGTCGGTGGGCCGAGGACCGAGGAATTTCTTTCGGTGCGCTACGCCACCCTCTATACGATGACTACCCGACACTGTCCCCTTCCTGGTGAAATAAATCGCTTTTCCGAAAAATAAAAATTTGTATGAAAACGGGATGAAGGGATGGAAATCCCGAAAATCGGGATGGCCAATAAGAAGGACCCCACCGAGGGATGGAAACGCGCCATGGCCATGGATCACCTATCCCAAATGGTTTTGGAGATAATCCCATCCTTTTCGCCGAAAATGCCACTTTTGTATGGAGACGGGATGAAGGGATGGGATACCCGAAAATCGGGATGGCCCTTAAGAAGCATCCCATTGGGGGATGAAAACGCGCCATCGCGACCGACCACCTATCCCGCAAAGTTTTGGAGATATTCCCATCCCTTTCGCCGAAAATGCCACTTTTGTATGGAGACGGGATGAAGGGGGCGGGATGGGAGGATAAAGTTTATCCGAGAAGTTGGACCTCAAGGAACGATGCCTATCCCCCGAAGACTCCGCCCCTCTATCCCCGGTGGTTTTGGAGGTATCCCACTTCGAAAAATCCAAAAAGTTGTATGGAGTTTAAAAAAAATGTATGAACGGGATGGGGATGGGTCTCGATTTGGTAACCGCCGAAGACCCCCTATGACATTCCGTAAACGCCATCCCTCTATCGTTCATAGTCTCCGAGGACCTCTCACCAACTTTGTACCAGGTAGGTGGACCGAGTTCGGGATGGCCCCTTGGAAGCATCCCACCTAGGGATGAAAATTCGCCATAGCGACCACGTCCCTGTCCCCGACGGTTTTGACGATATTCCCATCCCTGTCGCCGAAAATCACATCCTTGTATGGAGCCGGGATAGACGGGGCGGGATAGGGGGATGAAGTTTATCCGAGAAGTTGGACCAGGACGATAGTCGATCGCTCCCGAAGAAACCGACCATCCATCCCCGGTGGTTTCGGAGATATCCCACTTTGAAAATTTCAAAAAAAGTTGTATGGAGTTTAAAAAAAATGTATGAACGGGATGGGGATGGGTCTCGATTTGGTAACCGCCGATGACCCCCTATGACATTCCGCAAACGCCATACCTCTATCCCTCCTAGTCTCCGAGGACCTCTCACCGACTTTGTATCAGGTCGGTGGACCGAGGGTGGCTAAAATGCTTGGACCTTGAGATGACACCCTCTATCTGAAGGGATAGGATAGACCGTCCCACCCTGCCCCGTTCCAGGTGAAAAGATTACTTTTCCGAAAAAATAAAAATTTGTATGGAGGCGGGATGAAGGGATGGAAATCCCGAAAAACGGGACAGCACCCTGAAAGCATCCCACCGAGGGATGGAAACGCGCCATTGCGACTACCCACCTATCCCGAATGGGTTTGGAGATATTCCCATCCCTTTTGCCGAAAATGCCACTTTTGTATGGAGGCGGGATGAAGGGGGCGGGATAGGGGAATAAAGTTTACCCCAGAAGTTGGATCTCGAGGAACGATGCCTATCCTCCGAAGACACCACCCCGCTATCTCCGGGGGTTTCGGAGATAAACCCCTTGGAATATTTCAAAAAAGTTGTATGGAGTTTAAAAAAAATGTATGAACGGGATGGGGATAACTCCTTTTGTGGTAACTACCGATGACCCCCTATGACATTCCGCAAACGCCATCCCTCTATCCCTCGTAGTCTCCGAGGACCTCTCACCGACTCTGTACCCGGTCGGTGGACCGAGGGTGGCAAAATTGCCTGGAGCTCGGAACGTCACTCTCTATCCGACGGGATAGGACAGACCGCCCCGCGTTGCCCCGTTCCGGGTGAAAGGATAGCTTTTCCGAAAAAATAAAAATTTGTATGGAGGCGGGATGAAGGGATAGAAATCCCGAAAAACGGGATAGCCCCCAGGAAGCATCCCACCGAGCGATGGAAATTCGCCATTGCAACCAACCACCTATCCCGGATGGTTTTGGAGATATTTCCATCCCTTTGGGTGAAAATGCCACGTTTGTATGGAGGCGGGATGAAGGGGGCGGGATAGGGGGATAAAGTTTATCCCAGAAGTTGGACCACCACGATAGATGGTCATCCGCCGAAGACGCCACCCCGCTATCTCCGGTGGTTTTGGAGATGTGCCACTTGGAAAATTTCAAAAAAGTTGTATGGAGTTTAAAAAAAATGTATGAACGGGATGGGGATGAGCGGTCCGGTGGCAATTGCCGATGACCCTCTATGACTATCCGCAAACGCCACCCTTCTATCCCTCACAGTTGCCGAGATCCCGTCGCCAACTTTTTACCAGGTCGGTGCACCGAGGTCTTCGATTTAATTTCTCGACAACTTTTCTTCCTCTTCACGACGAGCCCCAAGGGTAAATCCCCCCACCACTCCTTCCCGGAGAACTTTATAGTTTAACGGTCAGCGGTAGTTCGGCTTTATATTTGTTAACTAGTAGGTTGCTCGATGCCGCGGGCTTGCAGCCCGCGGGGGGGTTTTTGTGTTGTAGTTTGTCTTGTCTTTTGCCATGTCTAATTGTTTTGGTTTGGTTTTGGGTCTTTGTTTTGTAAATCGTCCCATCCGTTTCGCCGAAAATTCCACTTTTGTGTATGTGTGTATGGGGGGGGGGAGGAGGGGAGGGGGAGTTCATGAGTTTAGTGTATATTCGTGCGACTGTGTTTTGGTTTGCTTTTGGGTCTTTGTTTTGTAATTCGTGAAGAATTGGGGGTAAGCAAGGGGGGAGGGGGAGACGGGCGGGGCAATAGATCACCATCGTTGAGACCTTTCAAATGATACCCAACACGAGGGGTCTATCTGTAACCGTTGACCATGGTCTACTGAGTAGACCGAAATTCTCAAATTTTTAAATTTGGTCTTCTCTAAAAAATTTGTCTTTCTGAGACGTCTCTGATGACCCCAAACACGACCCGGTTATGACGCGCCGTTTTCGAGTTACGGCCGGGGGGGTCCGAGGGGGCGTCAAATTTTTTATCTCTGGGAGACGTCTCCGATGACCCCAAACACGACCCGGTTGTGACGCGCCGTTTCCGAGTTACGGCCTGGGGGGTCCGAGGGGGGCGTCAAATTTTTTATCTCTGGGAGACGTCTCCGATGACCCCAAACACGACCCGGTTGTGACGCGCCGTTTCCGAGTTACGGCCTGGGGGGTCCGAGGGGGGCGTGAAATTTTTTATCTCTGGGAGACGTCGCCGATGACCCCAAACACGACCCCACTACGTCGCGTCGTTTCCAAGTTACGGCCTGGGGGGGTCCGAGGGGCGTGTCAAATTTTTTATCTCTGGGAGACGTCTCCGATGACCCCAAACACGACCCGGTTGTGACGCGCCGTTTCCGAGTTACGGCCTGGGGGGTCCGAGGGGGGCGTCAAATTTTTTATCTCTGGGAGACGTCTCCGATGACCCCAAACACGACCCGGTTGTGACGCGCCGTTTCCGAGTTACGGCCTGGGGGGTCCGAGGGGGGCGTGAAATTTTTTATCTCTGGGAGACGTCGCCGATGACCCCAAACACGACCCCACTACGTCGCGTCGTTTCCAAGTTACGGCCTGGGGGGGTCCGAGGGGCGTGTCAAATTTTTTATCTCTGGGAGACGTCTCCGATGACCCCAAACACGACCCGGTTGTGACGCGCCGTTTCCGAGTTACGGCCGGGGGGGTCCGAGGGGGGCGTCAAATTTTTTATCTCTGGGAGACGTCTCCGATGACCCCAAACACGACCCGGTTGTGACGCGCCGTTTCCGAGTTACGGCCGGGGGGGTCCGAGGGGGGCGTCAAATTTTTTATCTCTGGGAGACGTCTCCGATGACCCCAAACACGACCCGGTTGTGACGCGCCGTTTCCGAGTTACGGCCGGGGGGGGTCCGAGGGGGGCGTCAAATTTTTTATCTCTGGGAGACGTCTCCGATGACCCCAAACACGACCCGGTTGTGACGCGCCGTTTCCGAGTTACGGCCTGGGGGGTCCGAGGGGGCGTCAAATTTTTTATCTCTGGGAGACGTCTCCGATGAGCCCACACACGACCCCACTACGTCGCGTCGTTTCCAAGTTACGGCCTGGGGGGTCCGAGGGGGGTTCAAATTTTTTATTTCGTCGAGACGTCTCCGGTGAGCCCAAACACGACCTGGCTGCGTCGCGCCGTTTCCGAGTTACGGCTGAGGGGTGTGGAGGGGGGTTCAATTTTATTATCTCGGGGAGACGTCTCCGATGAGCCCAAACACGATCTGGTTGCGTTGCGCCGTTTCCGAGTTACGACTGAGGGGGTCCGAGGGGGGTTCAAATTTTTCTTGTCAAAAATCTCGCTTTTTTTGGTGACCCGGTAGACCCTTGCCGTCTCTTATGTGGGTGAAAAAATTCCTTTTAGGTGTGGTTTTGTATGGAGTGTAGGAGGGAGGGGGTGGGCGAGTGCGTAATGCCAAAATTCGGTCCGACCCCTTGGACTACCCGCGACGAGCCCGATCGAATGAGCCCAAACACGGGGGGTATAGGTCGAACCGTTTCCGAGTTAGTACCGGGATGGACGGATGGGATGGGGAGGATCGGGGTCATTGGCTTGGCTGTTTCTAAATGGCCGATGGGGGTGGACTTTCGCGGCTCTCCGGTCACCGTTGCCGCCGCTGCGGCCCTCGAGTCCGGGGGGACGAATTCCTCGGAGGGGGGCCGGGGGGGCGGGTCGCGCTGCGCGCTCCCCTATCCCCCCCTATCCCCCCTCCTCGTCATTCGCCCCCCCGGCCTCGAGACCCTTCGCGGCGGGTCGACCGCCCTCCTCTAAATGTGCAAAATCGCCATCGAGGTGTGATTTTGTATGAAAGGGGGGTAAAGGGGGTGGGGGTGGGGGGAAGGTGACGGTCCCTGGGGGTGAACCTCGCGGAGTGACGGTTATCCGCCGAACTGACCACCCACCCATCCGCGATGGTTTCGGAGATATTCCCATCCTTCCGAAAAGAAATGCCACTTTCGTATGGAGGGAGGGCGAAGGGGGGGAGGTAGGGGGAAGTAGACCGTCCCGGCCGATGGGCCTCGGGGAGAAACCGTTATCCCCCAAAGAGACCGCACGGGCAGCTGCTACCGTTGAGGAGCTACGGAGGTAGGAAAGTCCATACAGGTTGTATGGAGTGTAAAAAAAATGTATGAACGGGATGGGGATGACTCTCTCCCTGGTCACTACCGATGACCCTCTATGACATTCCGCAAACGCCTTTCTTCCATCCCTCGTAGTTACCGAGGACCGCTCGCCAACTTTTTACCAGGTCGGTGGACCGAGCACCGAGGAAATTCCTGGGGCGCGCTACGCCACCGTCCATACGATGGGATGAGATATACCGCTCCAGAAAATCTCCTTCCGGTTGAAATAAATCGCTTTTCTGAAAAACCATAATGTTGTACGGCGGCGGGATGAAGGGATGGGATAGTCGAAACGCGGGATGGCTTTTAAGAAGCGTCCCACCGAGAGACGGAAACGTGCCATTGAGACCGACTTCCTATCCTCGATGGTTTCAGAGATATTTTTATCCTTCAAAGAAATTGCCACTTTTTGTATGGAGACGGGATGAAGGGGGCGGGATGAGGATAGACCAAATGTCCCAGCCGATGAGGCTCGAGGAGAAACTGTTATCCCCCAAAGACGCCACCCACCTATCCCCGGTGGTTTGGGAGGTAGTCCACTTCGAAAAATCCAAAAAAGTTGTATGGAGTTTAAAAAAAATGTATGAACGGGATGGGGATGACACTTTCCCTGGTGACCACCGATGACCCTCTATGACATTCCGCAAACGCCACCCTTCTATCCCTCATAGTTTCCGAGGACCACTGACCAACTTTTTACCAGAACGGTGTACCGAGGATATGAGATTTTTCTGGAGGTCACCGGGGAATTCCCTACACGACCACCTATAGCGGGGAAACCCCCGACCGCTCCTTCTGGGAGAACAAATCGATGAGTCAGTCATTAGTTGAGTACGTGAGTGGGATTTCGGCTTTATAGTTTATTAATTAACTAGTAGGTTGCTCGATGCCGCGGGCTTGCAGCCCGCGGGGGGGTTTTTGTGTTGTAGTTTGTCTTGTCTTTTGCCATGTCTAATTGTTTTGGTTTGGTTTTGGGTCTTTGTTTTGTAAATCGTCCCATCCGTTTCGCCGAAAATTCCACTTTTGTGTATGTGTGTATGGGGGGGGGGGAGGAGGGGAGGGGGAGTTCATGAGTTTAGTGTATATTCGTGCGACTGTGTTTTGGTTTGCTTTTGGGTCTTTGTTTTGTAATTCGTGAAGAATTGGGGGTAAGCAAGGGGGGAGGGGGAGACGGGCGGGGCAATAGATCACCATCGTTGAGACCTTTCAAATGATACCCAACACGAGGGGTCTATCTGTAACCGTTGACCATGGTCTACTGAGTAGACCGAAATTCTCAAATTTTTAAATTTGGTCTTCTCTAAAAAATTTGTCTTTCTGAGACGTCTCTGATGACCCCAAACACGACCCGGTTATGACGCGCCGTTTTCGAGTTACGGCCGGGGGGGTCCGAGGGGGCGTCAAATTTTTTATCTCTGGGAGACGTCTCCGATGACCCCAAACACGACCCGGTTGTGACGCGCCGTTTCCGAGTTACGGCCTGGGGGGTCCGAGGGGGGCGTCAAATTTTTTATCTCTGGGAGACGTCTCCGATGACCCCAAACACGACCCGGTTGTGACGCGCCGTTTCCGAGTTACGGCCTGGGGGGTCCGAGGGGGGCGTGAAATTTTTTATCTCTGGGAGACGTCGCCGATGACCCCAAACACGACCCCACTACGTCGCGTCGTTTCCAAGTTACGGCCTGGGGGGGTCCGAGGGGCGTGTCAAATTTTTTATCTCTGGGAGACGTCTCCGATGACCCCAAACACGACCCGGTTGTGACGCGCCGTTTCCGAGTTACGGCCTGGGGGGTCCGAGGGGGGCGTCAAATTTTTTATCTCTGGGAGACGTCTCCGATGACCCCAAACACGACCCGGTTGTGACGCGCCGTTTCCGAGTTACGGCCTGGGGGGTCCGAGGGGGGCGTGAAATTTTTTATCTCTGGGAGACGTCGCCGATGACCCCAAACACGACCCCACTACGTCGCGTCGTTTCCAAGTTACGGCCTGGGGGGGTCCGAGGGGCGTGTCAAATTTTTTATCTCTGGGAGACGTCTCCGATGACCCCAAACACGACCCGGTTGTGACGCGCCGTTTCCGAGTTACGGCCGGGGGGGTCCGAGGGGGGCGTCAAATTTTTTATCTCTGGGAGACGTCTCCGATGACCCCAAACACGACCCGGTTGTGACGCGCCGTTTCCGAGTTACGGCCGGGGGGGTCCGAGGGGGGCGTCAAATTTTTTATCTCTGGGAGACGTCTCCGATGACCCCAAACACGACCCGGTTGTGACGCGCCGTTTCCGAGTTACGGCCGGGGGGGGTCCGAGGGGGGCGTCAAATTTTTTATCTCTGGGAGACGTCTCCGATGACCCCAAACACGACCCGGTTGTGACGCGCCGTTTCCGAGTTACGGCCTGGGGGGTCCGAGGGGGCGTCAAATTTTTTATCTCTGGGAGACGTCTCCGATGAGCCCACACACGACCCCACTACGTCGCGTCGTTTCCAAGTTACGGCCTGGGGGGTCCGAGGGGGGTTCAAATTTTTTATTTCGTCGAGACGTCTCCGGTGAGCCCAAACACGACCTGGCTGCGTCGCGCCGTTTCCGAGTTACGGCTGAGGGGTGTGGAGGGGGGTTCAATTTTATTATCTCGGGGAGACGTCTCCGATGAGCCCAAACACGATCTGGTTGCGTTGCGCCGTTTCCGAGTTACGACTGAGGGGGTCCGAGGGGGGTTCAAATTTTTCTTGTCAAAAATCTCGCTTTTTTTGGTGACCCGGTAGACCCTTGCCGTCTCTTATGTGGGTGAAAAAATTCCTTTTAGGTGTGGTTTTGTATGGAGTGTAGGAGGGAGGGGGTGGGCGAGTGCGTAATGCCAAAATTCGGTCCGACCCCTTGGACTACCCGCGACGAGCCCGATCGAATGAGCCCAAACACGGGGGGTATAGGTCGAACCGTTTCCGAGTTAGTACCGGGATGGACGGATGGGATGGGGAGGATCGGGGTCATTGGCTTGGCTGTTTCTAAATGGCCGATGGGGGTGGACTTTCGCGGCTCTCCGGTCACCGTTGCCGCCGCTGCGGCCCTCGAGTCCGGGGGGACGAATTCCTCGGAGGGGGGCCGGGGGGGCGGGTCGCGCTGCGCGCTCCCCTATCCCCCCCTATCCCCCCTCCTCGTCATTCGCCCCCCCGGCCTCGAGACCCTTCGCGGCGGGTCGACCGCCCTCCTCTAAATGTGCAAAATCGCCATCGAGGTGTGATTTTGTATGAAAGGGGGGTAAAGGGGGTGGGGGTGGGGGGAAGGTGACGGTCCCTGGGGGTGAACCTCGCGGAGTGACGGTTATCCGCCGAACTGACCACCCACCCATCCGCGATGGTTTCGGAGATATTCCCATCCTTCCGAAAAGAAATGCCACTTTCGTATGGAGGGAGGGCGAAGGGGGGGAGGTAGGGGGAAGTAGACCGTCCCGGCCGATGGGCCTCGGGGAGAAACCGTTATCCCCCAAAGAGACCGCACGGGCAGCTGCTACCGTTGAGGAGCTACGGAGGTAGGAAAGTCCATACAGGTTGTATGGAGTGTAAAAAAAATGTATGAACGGGATGGGGATGACTCTCTCCCTGGTCACTACCGATGACCCTCTATGACATTCCGCAAACGCCTTTCTTCCATCCCTCGTAGTTACCGAGGACCGCTCGCCAACTTTTTACCAGGTCGGTGGACCGAGCACCGAGGAAATTCCTGGGGCGCGCTACGCCACCGTCCATACGATGGGATGAGATATACCGCTCCAGAAAATCTCCTTCCGGTTGAAATAAATCGCTTTTCTGAAAAACCATAATGTTGTACGGCGGCGGGATGAAGGGATGGGATAGTCGAAACGCGGGATGGCTTTTAAGAAGCGTCCCACCGAGAGACGGAAACGTGCCATTGAGACCGACTTCCTATCCTCGATGGTTTCAGAGATATTTTTATCCTTCAAAGAAATTGCCACTTTTTGTATGGAGACGGGATGAAGGGGGCGGGATGAGGATAGACCAAATGTCCCAGCCGATGAGGCTCGAGGAGAAACTGTTATCCCCCAAAGACGCCACCCACCTATCCCCGGTGGTTTGGGAGGTAGTCCACTTCGAAAAATCCAAAAAAGTTGTATGGAGTTTAAAAAAAATGTATGAACGGGATGGGGATGACACTTTCCCTGGTGACCACCGATGACCCTCTATGACATTCCGCAAACGCCACCCTTCTATCCCTCATAGTTTCCGAGGACCACTGACCAACTTTTTACCAGAACGGTGTACCGAGGATATGAGATTTTTCTGGAGGTCACCGGGGAATTCCCTACACGACCACCTATAGCGGGGAAACCCCCGACCGCTCCTTCTGGGAGAACAAATCGATGAGTCAGTCATTAGTTGAGTACGTGAGTGGGATTTCGGCTTTATAGTTTATTAACTAGTAGGTTGCTCGATGCCGCGGGCTTGCAGCCCGCGGGGGGGTTTTTGTGTTGTAGTTTGTCTTGTCTTTTGCCATGTCTAATTGTTTTGGTTTGGTTTTGGGTCTTTGTTTTGTAATTCGTCCCATCCAATTCGCCGAAAATTCCACTTTTGTGTGTGTGGGGGGGGGGAGAGGCGAAGGGGAAGAGTTTAGTGTTTATTCGTGCGACTGTGCTCTTATAATTGTTTTGGTTTGGTTTTGGGGTCTTTGTTTTGTATTTCGAAAGTATTTTAAGTAGAGGGGGTCAGAGGGGGGGGGGAGGTGTCAATAGATCACCCTCGTTGAGACCTTTTAAATGATACCCAACACGAGGGGTTTATCTTTTACCGTTTACCATGGTTTTACGAGTAGACCGCAACTGTCAAAATTTGAAATTTCGTCTACTCTAATAAATTCGTCTTCCCGAAACATCTCAGATGACTCCAAACACGACCCCACTACGTCACTTCGTTTCCAAGTTACGGCCTGGGGGGTCCGAGGGGGGCGTCAAATTTTTCATCTCTGGGAGACGTCTCCGATGACCCCAAACACGACCCGGTTGTGACGCGCCGTTTCCAAGTTACGGCCGGGGGGGTCCGAGGGGGGGTCAAATTTTTTATCTCGGTGAGACGTCCTCGATGAGCCCAAACACGACCTAGCTGCGTTGCGCCGTTTCCGAGTTACGGCTGAGGGGTTTGGAGGGGGGCTCAATTTTACTCTCTCTTGGAGACGTCTCCGATGACCCCAAACACGACCCCACTACGTCGCGTCGTTTCCAAGTTACGGCCTGGGGGGTCCGAGGGGGGGGTCAAATTTTTCATCTCTGGAAGACATCTCCGATGACCCTAAACACGACCCGGTTGTGACGCGCCGTTTCCGAGTTACGGCCGGGGGGGTCCGAGGGGGGCGTCAAATTTTTTATCTCTGGGAGACGTCTCCGATGACCCCAAACACGACCCGGCTGCGTCGCGTCGTTTCCGAGTTACAGTCGGAGGGGGTCCGAAGGGGGGTTCAAATTTTTTATCTCGTCGAAACGTCTCCGATGAGCCCAAACACGACCCGGCTGCGTCGCGCCGCTTCCGAGTTACGGCTGAGGGGGTTGGAGGGGGGTTCAAATTTTTTATCTCTGGGAGACGTCTCCGATGACCCCAAACACGACCCGGTTGTGACGCGCCGTTTCCGAGTTACGGCTGGGGGGGTCTGAGGGGGGCGTCAAATTTTTTATCTCGGGGAGACGTCCCCGATGAGCCCAAACACGACCCGGCTGCGTCGCACCGTTTCCGAGTTACGCTCGGGGAGGTCCGAGGGGGGCGTCAAATTTTTTATCTCGAGGAGACATTTTCGATGACCCCAAACACGACCCGGTTGTGACGCGCCGTTTCCGAGTTACGGCCTGGGGAGTCCGAGGGGGGCGTCAAATTTTTTATCTCTGGGAGACGTCTCCGATGACCCCAAACACGACCCGGTTGTGACGCGCCGTTTCCGAGTTACGGCCGGAGGGGGTCCGAGGGAGGCGTCAAATTTTTTATCTCTGGGAGACGTCTCCGATGAGCCCAAACACGACCCGGTTGTGACGCGCCGTTTCCGAGTTACGGCCTGGGGGGTCCGAGGGGGGCGTCAAATTTTTTATCTCTGGGAGACGTCTCCGATGACCCCAAACACGACCCGGTTGTGACGCGCCGTTTCCGAGTTACGGCCGGGAGGGTCCGAGGGGGGCGTCAAATTTTTTATCTCTGGGAGACGTCTCCGATGAGCCCAAACACGACCCGGCTGCGTAGCGCCGTTTCCGAGTTACAACTTAGGGGGTCAGAGGGGGCGTCAAATTTTTTATCTCTGGGAGACGTCTCCGATGACCCCAAACACGACCCGGTTGTGACGCGCCGTTTCCGAGTTACGGCCTGGGGGGTCCGAGGGGGGCGTCAAATTTTTTATCTCTGGGAGACGTCTCCGATGACCCCAAACACGACCCGGTTGTGACGCGCCGTTTCCGAGTTACGGCCGGGGGGGTCCGAGGGGGGCGTCAAATTTTTTATCTCTGGGAGACGTCTCCGATGACCCCAAACACGACCCGGTTGTGACGCGCCGTTTCCGAGTTACGGCCGGGGTGGTCCGAGGGGGGCGTCAAATTTTTTATCTCTGGGAGACGTCTCCGATGACCCCAAACACGACCCGGTTGTGACGCGCCGTTTCCGAGTTACGGCCTGGGGGGTCCGAGGGGGGTTCAAATTTTTCTTGTCAAAAATCTCGCTTTTTTTGGTGCCCCGGTAGACCCTCTTGTGTCGGTCGCCGTCTCTTGTGTGGGTGGAAAAATCCCTTTTAGTTGTGATTTTGTATGGAGTGGGGGAGGGAGGGGGAGGGAGGGGGAGGGCGAGTGCGCAATGCCAAAATTCGGTCCGACCCCTTGGACTACCCGCGACGAGCCCGATCGAATGAGCCCAAACACGGGGGTAGGTATCGGTCGAACCGTTTCCGAGTTAGTACCGGGATGGACGGATGGGATGGGGAGGATCGGGGTCATTGGGTCTTGGCTGTATCTAAATGGCCGATGGGGGTGGACTTTCGCGGCTCTCCGGTCACCGTTGCCGCCGCTGCGGCCCTCGAGTCCGGGGTCGCGAATTCCTCGGAGGGGGGCCGGGGGGGCGGGTCGCGCTGCGCGCTCCCCTATCCCCCCCTATCCCCCCTCCTCGTCATTCGCCCCCCCGGCCTCGAGACCCTTCGCGGCGGGTCGACCGCCCTCCTCTAATTGTGCAAAATCGCCATCGACGTGTGAATTTGTATGAAAGGGGGGGAGGTGGGGGGAAGGTGACGGTCCCGGAGGGTGGACCTCGCGGGGTGACGGTTATCCGCCAAAGTGTCCACCCACCCATCCTCGATGGTTTTGGAGATATTCCCATCCTTCCGAAAAGAAATGCCACTTTTGTATGGAGGAGGGGCGAAGGGGGGCAGGCGGGGGGAAGTAGACCGTCCCGGCCGATGGGTCTCGGGGAGAAACCGTTATCCCCCAAAGCGACCGCACGGGCAGGTGCCACCGCTGAGGAGCTACGGGGATCGGATAGTCCACACAGGTTGTATGGAGTGTAAAAAAAATGTATGAACGGGATGGGGATGACTCTCTCCCTGGTGACTACAGATGACCCTCTATGACATTCCGCAAACGCCACCCTTCCATCCCTCTTACTTTCCGAGTACCAGTCGCCATCTTTGTACCAGGTCGGTGGACCGAGCACTGAAGAATTTCCCGGGACGCGCTACGCCGCCCTCCATACGATGGGATGAGATATACCGCTCCAGAAAATCTCCTTCCGGTTGAAATAAATCGCTTTTCCGAAAATCCATAAATTTGTATGGAGACGGGATGAAGGGATGGAAATCCCGAAAATCGGGATGGCCCTTAAGAAGGATCGCACCGAGGGATGGAAACGCGCTATGGAGACCGACTTCCCATCCTTGATGGTTTTGGAGATATTCCCATCCCTTTCGCCGAAAATGCCACTTTTGTATGGAGACGGGATGAAGGGGGCGGGATGGGGGGATAAAGTTTATCCGAGAAGTTGGACCACCACTATGGGTTATCATCCCCCTAAGACGCCGGCCACCTATCTCCGGCGGTTTCGGAGATGTTCCACTTTGAAAAATCCAAAAAGTTGTATGGAGTTTAAAAAAAATGTATGAACGGGATGGGGATGACATTTTCTTTGGTGACTATCGATGACCCTCTATGACATTCCGCAAACGCCACCCTTCTATCCCCCGTAGTTTCCGAAGACCACTCACCAACTTTTTACCAGGTAGGTGGACCGAGGACCGAGAAATTTCCTGGGGCGCGCTACGCCACCCTCCATACGATGGGATGAGATATACCGCTCCAGAAAATCTCCTTCCGGTTGAAATAAATCGCTTTTCTGAAAAACCATAATGTTGTACGGCGGCGGGATGAAGGGATGGAAATCCCGAAAATCGGGATGGCTTTTAAGAAGCATCCCACCGAGGGACGGAAACGCGCCATTGAGACCGACTTCCTATCCTCGATGGTTTCGGAGATATTTCCATCCTTCAAAGAAATTGCCACTTTTTGTATGAAGGGGGGGCGAAGGGGGGGAGGTGGGGGGAAGCAGACCGTCCCGGCCGATGGGCCTCGGGGAGAAACCGTTATCCCCCAAAGACGCCGCCAACCTATCTCCGGCGGTTGAGGAGGTAGTCCACTTTGAAAAGTCCAAAAAAGTTGTATGGAGTTTAAAAAAAATGTATGAACGGGATGGGGATGACACTTTCCCTGGTGACCACCGATGACCCTCTATGACATTCCGCAAACGCCACCCTTTTATCCCTCATAGTTTCCGAGGACCACTAACCAACTTTTTACCAGGTCGGTTTACCGAGGATATGAGATTTTTCTGGAGGTCACCGGGGAATTACCTATCCGACCACCTATAGCGGGGAAACCCCCGACCGCTCCTTCTAGGAGAACAAATCGATGAGTCAGTCATTAGTTGAGTACGTGAGTGGGATTTCGGCTTTATAGTTTATTAATTACAATTTAGATCAGGGATTCCCAAAGTGGTCGATATCTACCCCTTGGGGTCGATATCGGTTTCCTAGGGGTCGACATAAACGAAAAGTGATTTTGGGGGTCGACGAGGTCTAAAAATCGACCCCTATTATATTAACACAAGTTCTTATTTAAAACTTTCAAGATAGGTAAGTAGGTAGTTACTGTATTGTTTATGTTGTGTTACGTGTACTAAGAATAATTAATATTTTTGTAGGAAATAATGTTCCAGGAATGTAAAGTTTCAAGTTCGTACAAGATGAAAAACTCGGCAAGTCTATGTGGACAAGTTTGTGCAAGATTGAGTTGGAGCGTACGTCTTTCAGCGGCGTTTTGACTTGCTCTCTATTTGACGATAAAGTGCTTATCACACTATTCAATTTGAACGATTCCTATTTAGGAATCTAAGTAGTGAGCTCGTGATCACACTACGCTAAATTGATTTCTAAATCGAAGATATAGAGTTGAAAATGGATAAACTCTTAATTGAATCCAATCTGTTCTAACTGCGATCACACCTTCCGATTTCCTAAATTGGAATCGTTCAAATTGAATAGTGTGATAGCGGCTTTACGCGAATTAAGACGAACGAATTCATGATCAAGTCCAAACATGTTCCTGATATTTTACTATTTAACGAGCTTGCATTTAGGTTGAAAGTTCATTTGCGTTTTGAAATTCGTTGGAGCTTGAACGATAAAAACTCATATAGCTAAGTACTCATTTATTTCAAGAGATTACAAACTTATTACAAAGCTAAATTAAGTGAAGTAAAGTGACTGAAAAAGTGTTAAACACAACATACAACATATTTTAAATAGGTATGTATAATTGTATTTGTAAAAATTACTAACACTTAAGTCTTTGGTTTTCGTTCTTATTCTACCTAATTACCTAATACGAAGTTTCTATACCTAATTACCTACTGTAGTTACTTCCCAATATAGGTATCAAAGTTTATCAAAGAGTAAGTCAGTAATACTTAACAAGAATCCATTAACTGAGTGTGATAAAAATAAGATAGTGTGCAAATTTAACAGTTTATTATTGTTTTTTATTTAGGTTCCTTATTTTTTTGTTTGCAGAATTACTGAAAGTTTTATGATGGCGGACACGAAAAAAAAATGCAGACAATACAGTTTGGACTACTTGAAGTTCGGATTTATTGCATCTCCATCAAATCAACACTTCCCGATGTGTCTCATATGTGAAAAAGTATTTAGTAACGATGCCATGAAGCCTTCAAAAATGGATGACCACTTATCAAGAGTACATGCTAACAAAAAAAGTAAGCCCTTGTCATATTTTCAAGCACTGAAAGAAAAACTAGACAAAAGGCCATCCATAGGATCGATGTTTGCGTCATCATCTATTCGAGACAATGATGGTTTACGAGCGTCCTATAATATATCTTTACTAATAGCGAAGTCGGGGAAACCCCATACAATTGGAGAGCAGCTTATCTTACCAGCCATTGCGGAGGTCCTTAACAATGTATTGCACAAACCCGCACATGATATTTTAAAGAGAATACCTTTGAGCAACAACACCGTTCAGAGACGCATAGATGAGATGGGACGCGATGTGGAAAACATTTTATGCAAGTTCTTACAGACCCGCAGATTCTCTCTCCAGTTGGACGAGTCTACATTACCCGGCAATGAAGCTCTATTGTTAGGATATGTTCGATTTATCAAAGATGAAAATATGTGCCAAGAACTGATTTTTGCTGCATATTTAGAGACTGATACTAGAGGAGAATCGATTTTTCAGGCCGTGGAACATTTTTTTACTGATAAAGCTATTCCATGGAAGAATATTGTTTCTGTTGCGACTGATGGTGCACCGTCTATGGTTGGTCGTCATCGTGGCTTTATAGCTCACTTAAAGCGACAACTGCCTGATGTACTGGTTATTCACTGTGTGATTCACAGGCAGCATTTAGCAGCAAAAAAGCTGAGTCCTAGATTGCATAAGTCTTTACAATATGTAATAAATGCTATCAACAAGATTCGAAGCAATTCTTTGAACTCTCGGTTATTTGCTCAACTATGTGACGAAAACGACGAAGTCTTTACTCGGTTACTTCTGCACACTGAAGTTCGCTGGCTATCAAGAGGCTCTTGCTTAGAAAGATTTTCAGCCCTTTTTGAATCTGTGTTGGAGTTTTTACAAGAAAAAGATCCGAATTTGAAAGAAAATCTGAACAATTGTAAAACAGATATTTATTACTTGACTGATATCTTTGGAATGTTCAACAAAGTTAATTTGCAACTACAGGGTGATGATCTTAACTTGATTAAAACAAAATCAATAATATCGGCCTTCGTAGGTAAACTAGTTCTTTATAAACAAAATTTAGGCAGAAAAGAATATTCGCAGTTTCCGCATTTGTCAAAATTACCAAAAATGCTTCAAGATGATGACATTTTATTATATGTTACTCACTTGGACGCATTACACAAGGATTTTACGGAGAGGTTTGATGATCTTTTAAATTTACAAATTCCTCAATGGATAATAAATCCGTATAACACCACAGCCATAGAAGAAGCCAATGTGATAATGCAAGAAGAGTTGATTACCATCAGCACAGACGAAGAGCTTAAGCAAAAGTTCAACCAAGGCTATCAGAAGTTCTGGTTGCAACGCAAAATTGAAACACAGTATCCTACATTGTGGAACATTGCTGAAAAATACCTTATCGCTTTTCCATCATCATATCTAGTTGAAAAAAGCTTCAGTGTGGTAACAAACATTTTGACAAAACAAAGAAACCGTTTGAAAATCAACGAACGTGGAGATTTAAGGCTGCAACTCACTAATATTGAACCGGATGTAGCTAGATTGGTAGATAGTCACCAGGTTCATCCATCGCACTGAATGTTTTATTTTCTCTTTGCGAATTAATAGTTTTTAAAATATAATTTCCTACCAACTTAAGATGCTTTATGTATTAATTTGTAATAATTATAAATTAAACTTGATATTTACTGAATTGGATTGTCTTTTTATTTTGTTAAATTTTGACGAGAAAATGAAATCAACTTCACTCACTTAACCAAGTGCAAAGTTTTCTAATTGGCACCTTAGTACCTAGGTATTTTGTACCAATAGGAAAAAACTAAAGATAGACTAAGATAGATAGCTGCTTTAAGTTAGCGGACCATTATGAATAAGGGGGTTGGTCTTAAAAGTAGGTAATTTGACCATGGGGGTCTGAGGTAACAGTTCATTGTTGAAAAGGGGTCACTTGTCCAAAATAGTTTGGGGAACCCTGATTTAGATGATAGAACACAAGTTGACGTAGTATATACAGACTTTTGTAAGGCCTTCGATAAAGTGGACCATAACTTATTACTCAAGAAAATTGAGTTTAATGGGATTAAGGGAAATTTGTTAAGATGGTTCTCGGCATATGTTTTGAACAGGATGCAAAGAGTTGTGGTGCACGGTTATACCTCTGAAATTATAACAGTGAGTTCTGGCGTTGCGCAAGGTTCCATTTTAGGGTCCTTATTGTTTGTCATATATATCAATGATATTGCCAATTGTTTTAAGCATTGCCGTTTTTTACTATACGCCGATGATTTGAAAGTCTATAAAAGGATAACAGCCTTAGATGATTGCATTAAGTTACAAGAGGATCTTGATCGTTTTAGTAGATACTGTACTGAGAATAGACTGTATTTAAGTTTATCCAAATGTAAAGCAATAACTTTTACTAGGAAAATAAATATAGTTAATTATCATTATAATCTGTGTCATACTATACTGGAAAAGGTACCGGTTATAAGAGATCTGGGGGTTTTTCTTGACTCTAAACTAATTTTGAATCAACATATTCAACATATCTGTAACAGGGCGTTTCAATTCTATGGTCTTGTTATAAGAACTTGTTCAAATTTTAAACGTCCAGATACTTATCTGTATCTGTATAAGACTTTGGTTCGGTCACAACTTGAGTATGCCTCGATAGTTTGGAATCCCTTTTATGATAAGTATTGCCAACAGATTGAATTAGTGCAGCGTAAATTCCTTAAAACACTTAATTATAAGTGCTTCCACTCAAGGTTGTCATATGTTGATGCATTGGAGAAATATTCCCTGCCAAGTTTAGAACAACGACGATTGCTCCTGGATGCTATGTTCCTGTACAATATTTGTCATAACCACTATGACTGTGTTTACCTCGTGAATAACATTGTATATCGATTACCAAGCAGTTCCCAGCGTATACGAGATTCTCATACGCATAAACTATTTATGCCGAAGTTCTGTAAAACTAACGCTGGCGAACGTGCACCTTTATACCGTGTTATGCATAGGTACAATTGTCTGTTTACGGGTGTTGATCTGTTTTCTGTTAGATCAAGGGAATATAAAAATGAAATCGCTAAATTGATTTAATTTTATGGTGTTGTTTTTTCTTTTCTTGTTTTTGTTTTATTTTTTTGTATATTCTTTTTTAGTATGTCTTTCTCTGTATAAAATTAGTGTAGCAATTTGAGGAAAATGTTGTTGATTGTACTGTTACCTTTATTTTTGCATGTTTCTTTTTTCATATTTATTATACACAGTGTAATTGTTTGTTTTCCCAAATAAAATAAAATAAAATAAAATTTAAAAAATATTGCTTTAACTTAAATTTAATATTTTTAATCGATATATTGTTACATAGATCTGAATATTATCCTCCTACGTGCAACGCCGGGGGCGGGTCGCTAGTAGTATGCCTTTCTTGTCCTAACAATATATCTATAGCGTTAGAATGCTTATCAATTTATACATATCGTCTATTTTAATTAATGACATGCATCTTTAATTCATAGATAATATTTTATTGACTCCGATGATGAACTGACACTGACAGCATTTATAGATTCATTAAAAAGTTTCGGCTGCGGAGTTTATCTGGTGACCTTTTTGGAATAATTTAAGTAACAAAAATTTATATATTCATAACGTATTATTTTATAATGACAGCTATAATTTGCCCGATATAAATAGAATATTTTCATACTTTTACGCAATACATTAATTAAACTTGTTTTTTCATGTGTATAGTAATTGTGACTGTGATTTTAATCTATAGTGACTAATATATCATGAAGAGTGAAGTTTGTTTGTTTGTTTATTAGTTTGAACACGCTGAATTCTAGAACTAGCAGTTTTAAAAATTCTTTTTGCATTTAATTTTTTTAAGAAAGGTTATAATTTATTTATCATCACTCTATAACACTTAGAACACTAGTTAAACCGCGAGACACAACAAGTAAAGTAAATTTCGATAGTAAGTAAGTTAAAGCGTTTGTTTGTTTGAACGCGTTAAACTCTTGAATTAAAAGTCGGATATTAAAACTTATTTTTGCATTTCATAACCCAATTCTTCAGAAAGGTTATAGGTTATGTATCATAAATATAATATGAGACCTTAGAATCTGAGTAAAAAGAAAACAAGATAGAAAGAAAGAAAGAAAGAAAGAAAGAAACGCGGGGCTTTTTTGGGCTTAGGGCGGCCACCCGAGCATTTTTTATTTTTTATTTAATAAGGCATACAAAACAGGACACTGATATTGAATATTGTATATAGAATAGATAAAATTACATCGAAATGATCTAGAGTGTAGACAGCAGCCCAAAACATGTGTACACAGAATATCCAAACCAAAGAGTACCTAGTATTGCTTTCACTTACAGAATAAAACAAAAAGGATCGAAGGCATTACCGAAAAGGGCCGACATGTGAATTTCTTTTTAAATTAAATTTTAAAGACGGGTGAAACCGACTTAACAGCTAGTAGGTAAACCTACTAATATAAATACGAAAGTTTGTAATGATCGATAGATGTACGTTTGTTACTCTTTCATGTACAGACACAGACGTTAACTGGATTAACAGACTTAGGTATATGTTAATCCAGTTAACACTGACAGCTGATTAACTGGATTAACATATAAGATCATGGAAACATGTTAGGTTCCCGAGGCATCGTCTAAAAAAAAAAAAATTTGGCGCCACCACTGTCGTCACAGCGATAAAGATAATGTATTTTTTCTTCGATGTTAATTTTTTATTTAATACAATTAATAAAAAATAATATTCTCTTTTTTCAACGCGAACAAAGTCGCGGGCACTAGCTATAGTTTTATGTATTTACGAAATATTGAGAAAAACAATATTTATCGGGGTCGTAAAAAAATCTCATTTTTATGTTCGCCCCGACACTGGGGGCTTAAGGTTATCAATTATTGTGTCGATAAAGACGTTTAATGATACGTAATTAAATGATTCTTTTTAGTATAAGTATAAATAAGAAAGAATTATTTTAAAAGATGTGATCAGTAAAATATCACGTGTCTATCGCTACTTGCTTGACAAATAATATTGTTTAGTTAGAAAAAAAAAATGAAATTATATATTTTTTTTGTAATAAAAACAACAGCACACATGCTGTTACTGCCACCAGACGGTCTAGGTATTGATGGTAAATGGCTAACACAGAAGCCACGACACATGTGCTGCTGCGCTGTCGATCTCAGTAGAATTAGGGATAATAAGAGTAAGAGATTAGGAAGGGATAGGGAAAATGGGCTCTGGCATCCCTAATCCCTTACTCACTCACCGAAACACAACATCACGAATGCTGTTATTTCACGGTGGTCTTCTGTAAGGGGCTGGTTACTGTCGCCAGACGGGCTTTTCAATTTATTAATGCGAAACGCAATATAGGTATTGCATAGGTAGGTATTAGACATATTGCCCCTGCTTAATACTGCTGTTGTAAAGGACAAAACAGAGATTATTCTCGTCTAGAACCGAGCATGTGGTCATGCTAATGAAGTTTTAATAAAAAATACTCTAAATAATTCATCAATCTTTAATATTCGGTACTTATTGTTAACACAAACCATAGTATTACATCTTTAAAAGAGTTATCTCCCCATAATTTCATAATAGAGCCCGAAAGTAGATATAATCATATTCTAATAAAGACATGTTTTCCTCTTAAAGACGTTATTTCAGAAACAGTTAAGTTCATGTTTTAAAAGGCCAATCATTGCAAATTTATCGCATCACGCCATTACAACATTTCCATCGTTCGCAAATAGCACATAAGCGTAATTAAATACTCGTTAATGAAATTGCACACTGCTTTACCCGCGTTCACTGACTAAGTAGGTACTTAAATAGTTTTAGTTTTATTAAACTTAGGTTCAAAATCATGCTTCTGGTTTATATGCTACTATATATCTACATAGGCTACATGTAATACTACTACTTATTCTGTGACATAGTGTTAGCGTCTGCTATTTATGTCGGCTGAAGTTAATTATAATAATAAAGGCAGAAAGTATAGTATAAAGTACTCTGCGAAGTTACAATATGAAGTACTTACTCTGTGGCATGATATTAAAAAGGTAATCTGACAGTTTTAATGAACGCGTCCCGAAGAGCGGTCGTTATACGGTTTTCACTAAAGGAAACAGCGACATACGATGAAAGTTTATGTAGGTATACAATTTGCAGAAAAACATTGCATGCGTGCGAAGCAGGGGTGGGCCGCTACTTATTTCAGAATACTCAAAAAAATATTGCTCAGTGATTTTTTTCTATAGCAACAAAGTTAACAATTTCAAAAAATTAGTTTAATTTTTAATGTGTGTTTTTCGTATAAAACTTTGAATTAGACGCGTAAAATGTGTAATATGTAAATTTCAAAACCCTGTATTATGTATTAAATATCAATTTGTCTGAAATTGCACCTTAAAATTCCTCTATTAGAGTATACAATTTCATTTTTCAAAGTACTTTTTTAAAAATAGATACCCCAGAAAAAACCACACGTACAAAATAGGTAAGTGCGTTCCGCACGCAGTGGCCTTGTCGCGACGTCCGCGTCCTGACATTTACTAATGACGTTATAATTGCTCTGTAACCACTTTGTTTAGAGCTCTATAACGTAACATGTCCAATGCGTGTAGAGGTCCTTAACTGTGGACACGTTTTTTAACACATTTCATTAACGACTCGTATTACCTTCATCGTCATTGTAAGTAGAGATATTATCATTTTTTATTTAGCGAGTGTATTAATGGGAGTATTTTAGTAGATTGTCGAACTAATTATTGTTTGAAACGTTTTGTTAGGTAAGGAAAGGAATAAATGTAGAATACAATAAAACCAACGTTGAAATACAAAGAAAGCATGAAAAAAAAATTGTCACGACGGTAACAAATGGCAACAATAAGAACAAAAACCTATTTAATAGCTATTAAACAAGTTTTGTGTACGTTTTGACATATGTACCTACATATATAATTATGTCATTTAGTACATTTATTTATTTGTCTTATATTTTTATAACAATACGAGTATTACCTATAGTACCTACATGAGTATTTTTTTTTTAAACTATTCCAATTTTGAAAAGATTGCTTAAAAAGCTCCTACTTTTTTATGCTTTAAGACGACGGTCTATAATTATTGCAAGTGCTACCATATTTGACATACGGTGCAAATACATGGATACATTATACCGACGAAATTACTCGTCCATATTAATTACAGATAAAGAGAGGGCAATTCTTGGTTTTACATTCTCCGACGAGCCCCAATCGAGTGGTTAAGGTGCTGGATTAAACGCTCTGTTTCAAGTGGTTAGAATGAAATTTGGAAATGAACTTTTCATATTTGGTTCTAGTCTGGATCTAGCAAGTAGTCTGTCTGTCCAACACACTTCATAAAAAGAAAGAATGTCCGGATGTTCTCATCTATACTAATCACTACATAATTATTATAAAACAGTCCTCCGCCGCGTCTGTCTGTCTGTTTGTTCACGATAAACTCAAAAACTACTGCACTGATTTTCAAGCTGTTTTTAACAATGGATAGAGTGGTTTTCGAGGAAGGTTTTAGTATATAATTTGTTAAGTTTTTGTATACATTTTTGTATACATTAAGGTGTCGGAAAAAATAAGTCGTCTGGGAGCTTTCAACGAAAACGCTGCCTAAACCCTTTGAGATATTAACAAAATAATGTATGGTGGAATTGTGTATCTTATATAGGTCTGCGTGACTAAAGGGCGAACCTCATAAAACTGGTCTAAAATGACTTTTTTATATAGAAATGCTTCTTTTTTATATCTATTTTTCGAGATCTATGTTGTCACAAAATTTCAAAGCCCTAAGTAAGCAAATAACGAATTTAATTTAAGACGTAATTATCTCAAAAAATTTTCTCGCGAATCTCCACAAACTTGTGAATATTGAGTTTCGCCGTGTTGTAGAAACGCGTGTTTTCTCTTATGATCACAAACTAATGGATGTGAATTGTATTATCTCTAAATTTGCTCACATTTAATTTTTTTATCAGTAGGTACAATTGAAAGTTTTAAATCAATCGTAATAAAACTGTAGGAGAAAGAACCTTCAGAAATTTCAGTCATAAGGCTTGACCGACGTCGCATGTATACCTATGTCGCTTTTTTCTGTAAAAACTCTACTTTTGAAGTCGATGGACACGATTTCTCTCCGGAAACCAGATCTCAACATCTAAATTTTCAATATTTTGAAATGAACGTTTCAGAAAATATTGTAGGTTAAGACATTTTAGTTGAACTTGAAATAGTACTTTTTGGAGCTTAGATTATAATAAAGAAAGTCTAATTAAGTCAGTTTGGTTTCATTACTATTCACTACATATACTTGGGACAAACAGTCCCAAGGTTGGTTGATCCAACTTCGTGAAGGAGGTCAATCGTCGAATCCAAGCCGGAAGGTTCTCGAGGCCACGAACTGGCAAACGCAGCGCAGGACGTTCATCCACATGGTGGGCAGACGATCTAAATAGGGCCGCAGGTCGGCGGTGGATCCAGGCTGCCTCTGACCGGTCTTATTGGAAAATTATGGGGGAGTACTTTTTTATGTCCATCAGTGAAAATCTGCTAACAAGACCACTTCCGACCATGGAGAGATCGTTGGGGTATCTATGTAGGATTTCTACCCACTAAAAAACCCACAGTGTTTTCTCGCGCCGTCTATGGGTAGGGTTAAGTGTAAGTTAAGGTTAAGTTAGGGAACGTTTAGACACGCTGGCCCGTCAGACGAGGCCCACACACTTGCAGGCTACACTTCGATTAGGCACTCTCGCAGCAGTGGCTTCACTCCTTTTGCACGCCATAACCTCTTCTCTGCGGTACTACTTTCCGCAAAGTCGGTGGCTGCTTCCATCTGAAACTCTTGGAGGACCTCTACCCTCTCAAGCAAAGGCTGGTGATACTGCAACCGCCAGATTTGCATTGGGCGTGGGTTAAGCCCTTTTATTATGGACCCGGTCGAACCCGGGAGCGTGTAGCTAATATTACCTATATAAAGAGAGAAGATTAGTGTGTTTGGAATGAATAAACTCAAAAACTACTGGGCCGATTTTAAAAATTCTTTCACCTATAGAAAGCTACATTATCAGCGAGTAACATAGGCTATATTTTATAGTTACGAGGAAGAAGTCGCGTCTAAGAGCTAATTTTCAAATACAAAAATATTAAAGTTGTTTTCGAGTAATAATTTGCTAATAGGCGGTAATTTACGTCTCTCGATTGATATTAATTAAGTTATAGTTAGTGAGTTATGATAATTAATATGTCACTATGTCAATGTAGGTGCAATCAAGCAGAAATATGTAATGAAAGGAACTAGTTTTATCATAATATAAGCACATACCTACATATTTTATTATGTTTCATAAAAATATATTTATAGTGTTGTCTCCATTTGAAATGGTGCGGTATATTTATTTTATTTATTTATTTAAATTTAATAAATTAAATAAATAACTATTTGGTATATTTGTCGTAATTTTTTTAAGTAATAATTTAAAATTTTAAGTATATATATAGTATTAAGTGTTCATAGCTATTTTTATAGTAAAAAAAGTCCATTATTGGCAATAGGATTTAACCCATACATATGTATTTATTCTTATATTTTTTTGTATTGAATGCTGTGTGACTATGTTTCAATAACATAAAATAAAATTAACTTCCTCAGAAATGGAGTGTAGTTTCTATATCTAAAGCCGCTCAAAGCACACATTCTTGTAGAGTGGGTAGTACCAATACCTAATTAAATCTAATTAGGTAGTCATTCTATTCTAATTTTATTACATACATTTAATGCTCATAAGCCCGGTGTACACGGGTAGAGTAAACGGTATAGTAGCATGGTAGTGTACTAATTTTCTTACTAACTATACTAATGTAAACAGTATTGGTAGAGTAGAGTATGAGTAGAGTACTAAAACATGGAAGAGTAGAGTAGCTACCATCGCGGGCAAGTTACTCTACTTCCCCCACCCCTGGTTTCTTACAATTTTTCGATGAGTGTTCATAGTGTTCGATCAGTGTGACGTACCAGTTTCTATAAAAGACTGATGATTCTCGTGTAAACAGTTACTCTACTAAAACTGTTAGAGTACTTGGAACTGGTAGAATAGTACGCTAGTTGATTCTACCGTTTATTCTACCCGTGTACACTAGGCATTAATGTTGTAGTAAATGTTGGCAGACTAATAAAACAAAGATGAAAATACAATAAAAATTCTTTAAGTCCAAGAAGTGATTTTTGTAATATTCCATTTCTGTTAAAGGTGCTGAGCAAATTATAACACGCTGCCATATAATTTAAGTTGTTTCATTACTTCATATTTCTTAAGTTGTGGACGTAAAACTACACTAACGCCTGATAGATTATCCTTCTCGGCTCTCGAGACGCTCGTTTAGCGATAATCTTTGTTTAATTTAATTTTAATAGTAAGTTATACTACGCAGCAGCAAAGATACTCCGTGCGGAATTTATATTTTATTACTTCGACGAATGTTTAGTAGCCATGGTTTTTAGTATTTATTACAAGGCAAAATATGTATTATTATTTTTTCACATAAATATACTTTTACTATTACACGAGTGACCCGCTCCCGGCTTCGCACGTATGCGAATTATGAAAATTACCTAAGTAGGTATATACCCAAATCTTTCTCTTTTTACTGCTCTTTCCATCAGTGAACACCGTACCAAAATTCGTTTATTAGGTTAATTAGGTGGTTTAAAAGTTAGCGGACAAAACAAACAGAGGCAAACAGCGACTTTATTTGATCATAGCGATCCGCCTCCGACTTCGCACGGTGTTAAAATTTTCAAAAATCCTTTCTTGCGGATGCCTACATTATAAAACAATCTTCAAAATTACAGCTTTCTCTAGAAAGCTCGTAGACAGCGTCTCTCTACCGTAGAGCGACGCGGTCGTCACGTGACGACGCGTCTCCGTGACGACCGCGTCACTACGTAGACTTTTGGTTTAGACTGTAGCTTTGCCCTGTACCTTGACAGTCAGCTTGTAAAAATTTGTTTTGTTTTCGTTCACTATATGACTATTTTTAATTTAATATTTTTTAAATGCATTTCTTTACAAAAAACAGTGTGATGAAGTTGATAGTTATATCGTAATATTAGTTACGATATAAAAGGATTTTTGTCTCTGTGAAAAGTTCCCTGAAAATGTTTACTTACATATTTTTAAATAATTTTTGGCCCTACTATTACGTGACTGCAGTTGTCTATATAGTAGTTATGTATAGTAAAGCCAAGGAAACAACGCAAACAAGTAAACAAACTCGGCCATCTGTTCTTTTCCCTCGCACGAAGCGGCCGGCGTTATCTGTTTCACGGTATAGGAAGCCATATTGACAATTCTTGAAAGTCTGTTTACATTCTTTGGGCTGTCTCGTTGGCCTTGCTAAACTATTGCCTTATACTAGACAAGATAAACTAAGTTTCAATTTTCGTCCAAACAAACACTGTAGATAGATAAAGTTAGACCACCTTTTTTATACATAATGTAACTGACATTTCAGTTTTAATGTCAAAGTAATATTTTAAAACTAATATACTAGACTTTTTTATAATTAAATTTTGTTTGTTGACAGGTCCCGATATTCCCGGTTTCCTTTTGCAACCATTCAGAAAGCCGAAAAGAATTAGAACCGCCTTCTCTCCGTCACAACTCCTCAAGCTGGAACATGCCTTTGAGAAGAACCATTACGTGGTCGGAGCTGAAAGAAAGCAGTTAGCTCAAGCCTTAAGTTTAACTGAAACGCAGGTGAGTCTCTTCTCACTACTTTTATTTGTTATCCTATTGGTCGAGTGATTAAGGTGCTTGCCTTAGCATTCTACCTCAGAGGTCCCAAGTTCTATAATATTCCCCGGCAAGGCCAACTTTGGAAATGAACTTTTCAAAGTTTTCTATGGGCTGCATCTAGCAAGTATTGACAAGGGTGGCGCCATTCGCCATATAAGTGTGAAAAGTCGAAAAATCAGTGCTCTAAGGGCAAGCATTTTTTTAATGTTAAGGTCGGTTAAGGTCTATACTCAGATACATATAGACAGATGATACTTATAACAGCCCTCTTTTGCGTTGGGCGTCGGGAGTTAAAAATGTTACTATGTATTACATATTTCTTGTATAAGAAAAATTATTTTCAAAGCTGAATAATTCTAAATGTTTCTTTCGTATATACGGTGTAATCTCTTTCTTCATATTATCCGTCAGTCTTAACTTGTTATTCGTACTCTTAAAAGAAGAAAACATAAAAACAAATACTTAATTAGATAGGTTTTAAGTGAAACATTGTATCATTTATTATTGTGGAACTAGTAAGTGTATCAATGTTAATGTTTTTCATAGGTATGTGTTAACAGTCGATAATGTAACAATGAAATCGCAAACGTATCCAGAGTTGCGTCTAATTGACTGAAACTGAGTTGGATAAAAAACGTTTTAATTGCTAGATCATTAGGCGGGTAGCGTGCGCGCACGTCGATGTATCGTTAGCATAAAAAGGTTCCTAGCAAATTCTATATCTAATTAATAAAAGATCTAAACTAGGTTTAATAAAAATCAAATTCCCTTTTCGGACTAAACTTTAAGCGATAGTTTATATCTTACTTTCCAAAACGTTTCCCATTCGCTTTGGAACACATAAAGAACAAATAGAATATAATTGGTGATAAATAAACGATAAATATTAGTTGATTTCTATAAAAAATATTTTTAAATATTTAATAAAGAAATTTATTTTTAGTTCAAGATTTCAAAAAAAAAAAACTGTAACATCTTAAAAATGCACACTACCCTACTAACGCTAGGAAATAGGTATATAACTTTTAAATATTAATATATACATAATAAAAATATATAAATACCTCGGTCAACAGATTAACATTGCCATACAACAAGGTAATGCAGCCAGCATGCTTCAAACCCTGCCTAGGAGACCGAAGCTTTATATTATATAATATGTAAATATATATCTATAGGTAACTTAGAATTAAGTGAAACATAATATTATAGAAATGTGTAAACTGAGTGTTAAAAAAAACACCATTAATGTTTAAAACAATAAATTAAAGATATGAATTTGTTTGCTGACCGTACAGTGTAATTCGAATTGTCTGATAGGCGGCTGGGTGAGGCCGACTAATAATGCATAACCTAGTTTCAATAACGAATTCGTTGTTTTTACCAAAACCATAATGTTGCCAATAAACTAACAAACGTCCGTAATAGACAGCTAAATTGCATTCAAACAAGTGAAAACTGATAAGGAACGACATCGCGGATGCCAAACTAAGTAATATTTCAATATCGCCTTGCGTATGCGCATTAAACAGGTATTAGGCCATAATCTTCGGGTTACATCATGTCTTACTATTTAGGTATTAAAGGGAACTATATTTTTCTTCAGTAAAATTTATATTTTGTCATCAACTTGTATAGGATCTGTCGGCACGAAATATTGTATTTTCATTGTCAGATAAATAAATGTGTCGCCAGGTAGCAATATAATAATTTTTTTTTGCTTAGAGTTCATGATATTCTTAAATAAATTTAGCTTATTTAAATCGTGTATTTTGATCTAGTAAATAGATTTACGAATAAATTACACATTATAAAACACAGTCGCTGTCCGCTTCTGTCTATTTCACCTCTAACATAAAATATTATAGATATAGAATGAGTAGATGACCTATACTCAGCCAAAATTACTAAGAGTAGAAAGCTGAAATTTGGAACTAACGTTTATTTTATAACGTAAGCGTATACGCTAAGAAAGTATTTTTGAAAATTTCAACTACGTGCGAAATTGAGGGCGGATTGTTAGCATTTAATATTTATACAAAAATCAATCAACGTGCGTTAGTCTTGCAAAAAATCGGTTTTCAATTATTGTAATATATAATAAAAAAATCGCAAATAAAACTAGCGGGATGCTAGTTAATTTTTTTTTAATGAAATAGCTAACAAAGCAGGCATGGGATTGGGACCCTGTTAGCATAGTACAATTTGTAAATATATATAATTTAGTAGTACATATAGATTACTATAAAATATTATTAAAGTTTCTTGGTTAATAATATTGAAAAAAAAAGCTACATTTATTTAAATTTTAATTATGGCTTTTTAAATAAACGCATTCATGTTTAAAAAGGATTTTTTCACAACAACCGCTCCAATTATACTATACTAAGTAATGAGTATATGTATTTATTTTCATTGTAATTACAAATCATTTATTAACATACAAAGGCATCGATTAATGAGGTGTAACGTTTTCATCTAATTTAAAACTCGTTTTTTTTTCTCAATAACACACGTTCATTGGAGCATTACCCGTAATAGCGTTGTGGATACATTGATTTCGCAACGGTGAAGCGGTTTTTTTTTTCGCAATAACTACTTCTGATAACGCGTTAACGAAGTGTTTATATGTGACGAATTATCTTTGCTTCTGTTTTTTTTTTAATGTTAATATGTCTAAATTTGCTTCCATAGTGGGATGCAATTCAGAATAATAAACTGATAAATAAAAATTAAAAAAAAAATCGCACTGAATTAGAAGTATTTTCATTTTTCAACCAAAATATATAATTTGACAAATATGTAGATAGGTTTGAATTTTAATTTCTACATTCGAAATTTAATTTTTGACATTTAAAAAGTCATCAATGTTTTATATTCGATACGTTTTTGTGTTATGTGTAGGTAATTTTTCTTTTAACCAAGCCAAAGATATATGATGAAGTATAGAGTCAAGACAAGTTATATTACACGATACAAGTAATTTTATATCATTAACTAAATTACGCGCAGCTGTTCTGTCTGTGTGTTCGTATACTCGTAAGAGTATAGTATTGTATGTATATAGAGGGGCATTAACTTTAAAATGTTTACTGTAGTTAATTTGATTATTGGAACCAAGGAGATGTGGTTTCTGTGAAAATTTTTGTTGAGCTTGAAACAAAAGATCAGCTGTCACTTAAAAAAGCTTATAACGCCTACTATCAATATGGTAGCTACCTAACTTCAAATAGTGGATCGTCAGCCAGGCTTATACTTTACGACTTTACGTACTTATACTTTTACTCCCCCCCCCCCCCCCCCCGACGTCCGGTGACGGTTTCAAAGTCCCCTCAGTACCTACTGAACCATCATACCCATTTAAAGGTTGAGTTTTAGTGCGGTAAGAATCCCACATAACCTTGTGCCATTTGCATTGTATGCGGCATTTGTCATAAGGCACTTTATGAAAGTTTCTTTGCTCGTAAAAATAAAAGATTTTTACGGAAACGTACTTACTACGTATACGTACGAACAATTCCGGATCTTCCAAGTACTTAACTCGTACGAACAGTATTCGTAAGTTTATGTACGATTCATATTCGGATCCAAAGTGAGTGCGGCCTTAGATAGGCATTGAAAATGACAGTAAAATATGACAAATTTTAGTTAGTTTTTTTTTTATATGACACCTAAGCCTAATAATATTTGTAATGGCGACTGTATAAAATTGCTGTACATTTATTGCATTCTACCAGCCACAGAATAGATAATAGCACAAGCTAAAGCAAATGATAAAGTGTTAATATATATTTAAAACTAGCAATCTGCCCCCGTCTTCGCGCGGATGAAATTTATTTCTGCAAATTGTAGATGTACATACACAAACTTTCGCTCGCTTTATCGCTCTTTCCGTTAGTGAAAATCGTATCTAAATCCGTTAGGCTATTTAGAAGAAGTTAGCGTTAGGTGATTTAGACAGAGGTGGAGAGGTTTTTTTTTCTCAATAACATGTATAGATAAAAATATGTAGAAGAAATATCAACTTCAAAAATAGTTTGAGCTTCTATAATATAGGAGCTTTATCTATATACGAGTATATATATAAACAAAATCGAAATCGCTAGTTGTTTCTATTTAATAGTGTACACATATATTTATATTTTAAGGATTTATTGCGCAGGCGTAGCATCCCCGAGCTACCCATGAGTGTGTTTAAGGGCGGAGCTGTTAGGGGAGACAGGGGAGCAGTGTTAACATGCGCCCAATCGGTGGGGTGCATTCAATGATTTTGATTTGTGCTACTCGTGTCATAATCCTCATATTTTTATTGTAGGTACAGTCGACTGGAGTATAGTCAGGAACATTGTAGGTACATCTGAGTTCGAACGCCAATTGTACAAAAATATGCTCGGAAACTGATACATGGAGATCCTACTTGATACATTACAGATTATACTGATATACAAGACTCGGGAATCTTGGAATATGTCTAAAAAAAACACCTCTTCACACACAGAAAAAAATTTATAAAATAAGTTTCAAAACGAAATATAGCTAAGAGAAAGAAGAAAGAACAAGTCATTGACGTAAATATGAGTAGGTACAATTAAATAAATGTCCCTATTACCTACAGAAAATTAAGCAGTAAATTAACTTATAACTTATACCTATTTATATTTTACTGAATTTTAAGCGAAAACGATGATACATAGCTACAGATTAAAGTTATTTTTGATCTAAACTGTTATATTTCAGTAGGTATATATTTCCCTTTAAAGATGTTATGAATAGAGTAAAGTATAGAACTTTACTATAGTTCGTATGTACAAAGATACGAAGTATAGTATAGTATAGAGTATAGACCAGGGATTCCCAAAGTGGTCGATATCGACCCCTTGGGGTCGATATCGGTTTCCTAGGGGTCGACATAAACGAAAAGTGATTTTGGGGGTCGACGAGGTCTAAAAATCGACCCCTATTATATTAACACAAGTTCTTATTTAAAACTTTCAAGATAGGTAAGTAGGTAGTTACTGTATTGTTTATGTTGTGTTACGTGTACTAAGAATAATTAATATTTTTGTAGGAAATAATGTTCCAGGAATGTAAAGTTTCAAGTTCGTACAAGATGAAAAACTCGGCAAGTCTATGTGGACAAGTTTGTGCAAGATTGAGTTGGAGCGTACGTCTTTCAGCGGCGTTTTGACTTGCTCTCTATTTGACGATAAAGTGCTTATCACACTATTCAATTTGAACGATTCCTATTTAGGAATCTAAGTAGTGAGCTCGTGATCACACTACGCTAAATTGATTTCTAAATCGAAGATATAGAGTTGAAAATGGATAAACTCTTAATTGAATCCAATCTGTTCTAACTGCGATCACACCTTCCGATTTCCTAAATTGGAATCGTTCAAATTGAATAGTGTGATAGCGGCTTTACGCGAATTAAGACGAACGAATTCATGATCAAGTCCAAACATGTTCCTGATATTTTACTATTTAACGAGCTTGCATTTAGGTTGAAAGTTCATTTGCGTTTTGAAATTCGTTGGAGCTTGAACGATAAAAACTCATATAGCTAAGTACTCATTTATTTCAAGAGATTACAAACTTATTACAAAGCTAAATTAAGTGAAGTAAAGTGACTGAAAAAGTGTTAAACACAACATACAACATATTTTAAATAGGTATGTATAATTGTATTTGTAAAAATTACTAACACTTAAGTCTTTGGTTTTCGTTCTTATTCTACCTAATTACCTAATACGAAGTTTCTATACCTAATTACCTACTGTAGTTACTTCCCAATATAGGTATCAAAGTTTATCAAAGAGTAAGTCAGTAATACTTAACAAGAATCCATTAACTGAGTGTGATAAAAATAAGATAGTGTGCAAATTTAACAGTTTATTATTGTTTTTTATTTAGGTTCCTTATTTTTTTGTTTGCAGAATTACTGAAAGTTTTATGATGGCGGACACGAAAAAAAAATGCAGACAATACAGTTTGGACTACTTGAAGTTCGGATTTATTGCATCTCCATCAAATCAACACTTCCCGATGTGTCTCATATGTGAAAAAGTATTTAGTAACGATGCCATGAAGCCTTCAAAAATGGATGACCACTTATCAAGAGTACATGCTAACAAAAAAAGTAAGCCCTTGTCATATTTTCAAGCACTGAAAGAAAAACTAGACAAAAGGCCATCCATAGGATCGATGTTTGCGTCATCATCTATTCGAGACAATGATGGTTTACGAGCGTCCTATAATATATCTTTACTAATAGCGAAGTCGGGGAAACCCCATACAATTGGAGAGCAGCTTATCTTACCAGCCATTGCGGAGGTCCTTAACAATGTATTGCACAAACCCGCACATGATATTTTAAAGAGAATACCTTTGAGCAACAACACCGTTCAGAGACGCATAGATGAGATGGGACGCGATGTGGAAAACATTTTATGCAAGTTCTTACAGACCCGCAGATTCTCTCTCCAGTTGGACGAGTCTACATTACCCGGCAATGAAGCTCTATTGTTAGGATATGTTCGATTTATCAAAGATGAAAATATGTGCCAAGAACTGATTTTTGCTGCATATTTAGAGACTGATACTAGAGGAGAATCGATTTTTCAGGCCGTGGAACATTTTTTTACTGATAAAGCTATTCCATGGAAGAATATTGTTTCTGTTGCGACTGATGGTGCACCGTCTATGGTTGGTCGTCATCGTGGCTTTATAGCTCACTTAAAGCGACAACTGCCTGATGTACTGGTTATTCACTGTGTGATTCACAGGCAGCATTTAGCAGCAAAAAAGCTGAGTCCTAGATTGCATAAGTCTTTACAATATGTAATAAATGCTATCAACAAGATTCGAAGCAATTCTTTGAACTCTCGGTTATTTGCTCAACTATGTGACGAAAACGACGAAGTCTTTACTCGGTTACTTCTGCACACTGAAGTTCGCTGGCTATCAAGAGGCTCTTGCTTAGAAAGATTTTCAGCCCTTTTTGAATCTGTGTTGGAGTTTTTACAAGAAAAAGATCCGAATTTGAAAGAAAATCTGAACAATTGTAAAACAGATATTTATTACTTGACTGATATCTTTGGAATGTTCAACAAAGTTAATTTGCAACTACAGGGTGATGATCTTAACTTGATTAAAACAAAATCAATAATATCGGCCTTCGTGGGTAAACTAGTTCTTTATAAACAAAATTTAGGCAGAAAAGAATATTCGCAGTTTCCGCATTTGTCAAAATTACCAAAAATGCTTCAAGATGATGACATTTTATTATATGTTACTCACTTGGACGCATTACACAAGGATTTTACGGAGAGGTTTGATGATCTTTTAAATTTACAAATTCCTCAATGGATAATAAATCCGTATAACACCACAGCCATAGAAGAAGCCAATGTGATAATGCAAGAAGAGTTGATTACCATCAGCACAGACGAAGAGCTTAAGCAAAAGTTCAACCAAGGCTATCAGAAGTTCTGGTTGCAACGCAAAATTGAAACACAGTATCCTACATTGTGGAACATTGCTGAAAAATACCTTATCGCTTTTCCATCATCATATCTAGTTGAAAAAAGCTTCAGTGTGGTAACAAACATTTTGACAAAACAAAGAAACCGTTTGAAAATCAACGAACGTGGAGATTTAAGGCTGCAACTCACTAATATTGAACCGGATGTAGCTAGATTGGTAGATAGTCACCAGGTTCATCCATCGCACTGAATGTTTTATTTTCTCTTTGCGAATTAATAGTTTTTAAAATATAATTTCCTACCAACTTAAGATGCTTTATGTATTAATTTGTAATAATTATAAATTAAACTTGATATTTACTGAATTGGATTGTCTTTTTATTTTGTTAAATTTTGACGAGAAAATGAAATCAACTTCACTCACTTAACCAAGTGCAAAGTTTTCTAATTGGCACCTTAGTACCTAGGTATTTTGTACCAATAGGAAAAAACTAAAGATAGACTAAGATAGATAGCTGCTTTAAGTTAGCGGACCATTATGAATAAGGGGGTTGGTCTTAAAAGTAGGTAATTTGACCATGGGGGTCTGAGGTAACAGTTCATTGTTGAAAAGGGGTCACTTGTCCAAAATAGTTTGGGGAACCCTGGTATAGACTATAGCTTAATATTTTCTCGAGAAATTTACGATAGTTTTCAAAAACTAAATTTCTCGAGAAAATATTAAGCTGAGTGTACACTGATGGAATGTTAAGAGGAAATAGCACATAGCTTCCCGTTTTCCACTTCCGCCCTCAGTCGGACGTCGACACATTATCCCTGTACATTGTGTGTTTTCTTTTTGGTAATGTTTTATTGCTTCGCTATTGGCTCGCTGTTTCCGGCATTACAATTTTTAATGTGATATGATGAATTCAGACATTGATAGTACTTATATTTGAATGAAAGCGACTTAACATAGCCGGCTAGACTAAACGTTGAAAAATAATATAAAATAATAACTATCCAAAATAGAGGTATATAACGAGTATTATTATTTACTGTTTTATTAATTTTTGGACTCAAATAGAAATAAAAACAAAAATAAAGTGAAAAAGACAAAAACAATAAAATTATAATTTTATAATTTCATTATAAATTGATAGTCGGTGTCCGCTTCTGTCTGTTTCATCGCTAACTTCTTCTAAACCACCGAACGGCTTTTGATACGGTTTTCTGAAGGTGTGTGTTTAACTGCGTGATTCAATATGACGAAGAGCGCCATCTATTTAATATGAGGGGACTAATTATTAAATTAACACAAAAGGGCCTTGTGATTCGAAAATTAATTTATCTCTATGTTTCACTGCTAAATAAGTTATAAACAAAAATTAATTATTGTTCTTAACGAACCCTGCAACAAACTTTGATACAGTTTTCAGTAATAGAAAGACAGATAAACGAGGAAGGTTTGTGCATAAATTTGTAGAAAAAAAAAATGCTTCCGTGCGAAGCCGGAGGCGTGTCGCTAGTTAAATAATATTTGCAAGATTTATTTCTTCAAAATTTCCCAATTATCTGTTGAACGATTTGGGCATGTCAATATCGTTGTAGGACCGGTCCCTTAGGCCCATTTGTTAGGATGTAACCACATCTATCACACAGGGTCGTTTGACCCCTTACAATCTCCCGGGACTCTCGGGGACTGGGGACTATATTGACCTGCTCGTGAAAGCGTTGCTCTATACTTACGAGTTAAATCTTAAGTTAAACGTCATCACTTGATGTGTGATAAAAACTTAACTGGACCGAATTCAAGTATCTAGTCTCTGTTTTTTTTAAAATGATTATTAAAGATGGATTTTCTTTTAGTCAGCATGTAGCTATGTAGCGAAGATGAGGCCTATGATGGAGCGAGCTAGCACCCAGAAGATGCCTATTACTAGAGCTTTGGTATAGTGAATTTCGCTTATAAACACAAGCAACGCTATAAAAGTAGCCAGTGTGATATACCCACGTTGATAGGATAAGGGATAAGTAGGTATAGGACGCACTGAAACGCCGCACATCATTAGTATATGTAGGTATATGCTATTAGGCTGAGTGTTTTTTTTTTTTTTGCAAAAAGGTTGTTACTACCGCCAGGCACAAAACCACCCCCAGTTTGTGACTGCTGGAGTTGCAGGACCGCAATGCATTCTGAACGCAAGGCTGAAACAATTTTGAAACCTGATTCTGTATGGAAATTATGAATTCATGTTTTTGTCTGACAAAACAACACAAGTCAAAACATGTTGTTGTGTCATTTATTGTTTGTAAAAGAATAACATTTTCGTAGACATCGTAACAATCGCTAAGAGAATTGGAGCCCTGATTATTATTGAGATTTTTATAATTTTAATTGGCAATGCTAATGTTACCCTAGAGAAATATTTATATACATATTTTTTATAACTATTTATATCGCTGAGCACCATAAAAGATAATAAAAGTTTAAATGAACTACAATTAAAACCAACGATGTGCTAAGAAGCGTACAGAACAATTCTAAAACGGTACAGTCGTGCGCAAACTATAATTTTATGCAAATTTAATGTCCAAAAACTTGTATTACATTATACGTGCGCACAAAGAAACTTCATAAATCGTCCAGGGTCACATCTGTCCTCAAAAACCAGTTAAAATTGGTCCGCGACAGCAATGAACCGTTTAAAATAAATAGCTCAACAACCGTTGGCCGTAAAATTCGGTAAGTCTACGCAAACAATCGTTTTAATAGGAAAAGGGGAGTTAAATCCGCACATAATAATGGAACCAGGACTAAATAAATAGAGGGTTCTTGTTCGCAACATGCCCGAAATGCGATTAAGTACTTATGTGCGCGATTATACCGCTCCCCGTTGGATTAAAGAGCGAGATGGAATGCTACGAATCCGGACATAAGTGTGACAGAGACACAGAGATTAGGGGAGATACGCAATTAAGGGGTAGAGCGTGAATTGGGCCAAAATTTAAGCGGAAAGCTATTTATCTGTGTATTACTTTATTGTCGATCCATTAGCGTGCGAGTGGGACAGAGGTAGCGGGAAAAGAGAGAGGTCATTATGCGACAAATTGGGGTTGTTAGGTATTTGCAATTTTTGCGCGTTTACCCGTCCCAGGGGTGAGAGTTTGTGCGAGCGAGACAGTTATAAGAATAGAGCAGTTGCGGGAGAGAGACGCAGTTACAAATGCAGTTACGAAAGATCAATTGCTTGTTAATAATGAACGCTTTTGTCAGATATAATTGGGATATGGTTAGCCAATTTGGACGGTAGTTTGAACATGATTAATGTTTGTATTTAGAAATTTATAGGCGGCCATTTTGTGCGCTCTCTATTCAGTAATTGTAGAGTAATTTATGTGTGTAATTATTTTAAAAATATTGTAGGTATTGCATACCTACATGATCATTTGGAAGACAAATGTAATTATGTTTTAGTAGGCATTTTTGATCCCCTACAGGATGCTACCGGTGCCTCATACATCACCGAATATTAAAAAATATATATTAGATTATATCATTTTTATTATGAATATATCATTTTTATTATATCATAAAAATTATATCATTTTTATTTACAAGTTATGTTTATTTATTTTATTTTCAACATAAACCCTACAGAAAAACAAAATAACATACAATCGATACAATATTGGATTTAAAGAGACTTTAAATAGATTATCTTAATTACTAATATATTAATTCTAAACCATGGGGGAGGGATCTGGGGTAGGGTATGAGCAATATTTACATACTTTTTTTTTTAAATTTTTCAGTAGATCTCTCAGGATCACTAAGATTTTTTTTGGATGAAAGTTATCCTACTTATGTTTTTGTCTGTCTGTCTGTTACTGGCAACGTGTAGGTAGGTATTACATGCAAAATTTCATGATGATCGGTTGAGTAGTTAAGGCGTGAAAGAGTAAACACGAAAACAAACAAACTCACTGTCTCATTTACAATAATAGGTAAGTATTAGCACTAGTTAGGATAGGTATACCTAGAGACACACATGCCTATAAGTCTTGGTCTGTAAGCTTGTAAGTCTAAAGTAGAAATGTCGGATCGTTTACATGTCGTGTGACTTATGTATCTCACTTGATTCTTTATACTGTAGAGTATGCATGGTTCCTTTTGCATCGCACGTCTTAATCTAAGTACAGGCAACACTGCAGGTTTTAAAGCCATATTTCGCTGATTTCTTTGAAAACACGCTGAGTAGGAGTAGTGAGCAGTTGTCCCATTGAACACTGAGTACTAAAAATGCTAAATAACTGACATTTTGCGACCCGTGCACACATTTTAACGATCGCACTTGAATGTTTTTGTTAAGTGACCCACCCGCCTGTACTTAACGGTGATAAATAAATCTTTTAAAAAACATTTACAACTCTGAAACAACATATTCTCTCGTATCTCGCCAACAATAACAAATAAAAGAGATGGGATATCTTTGTTTTGCACAAGGTACGGCACCACTTGTAGCGGAAGAGAATCGCGGGAACACTATTTCTGAACACGTTCTTTTTGGGTTGAACTCAAAAATTGTTTTTTTATCAATACTACCTGGTGCCCACGACTTTGTCCGTGTAGAAAAATAAACTGACGGACTCATAAACTGCATCAAAGTTCAGGATTACTTTGAAATGATTTTTTTTAATAAGTATGCAAACTTTTTAGATTAAATTATATAAATATGGAGAGACTGGCTCTTAATCTTAAAAAAAAGCAAAATTTAAAAATAGAACTGCAGTAAAACAAATGAATATAGCCGGGAAAAGAAAATTTACTCGTAGTATCAGATTTGCGTGTTATTTAAAGCAAAGTTTTAAATTGATTCGTATTGATTTTTTATTCTTTTGTCAATTGAATTATTGTTACCAGCAGAATTGTTGGGTTAGTTTTTTAACTCATCGAGAGTTTTTGAACCATAATATGGATACTTCGTCCGAACAAGCGGCTCAAATTGTAGCACTGGTGCGGGAGGGCTTGGATCAACGAACGATTGGTAGAAATTTAAATTTAAACCAGTCTACGGTTTCTAGAATATACAGAAGGTTTGTGGAGACAGGTTCTTACAGAAGGAGACGTGGTACAGGCAGGACTCGAGCAACCACCGGTCGTGATGACCGATTTATTGTTACAACTTCCCTGCGAAATCATTTCCTCACGTCAGTTAACATCAAAACAGAGCTTAATGAAGTGCGTGGAGTAAATGTGAGTGCACGAACAATAAGAAGAAGGTTAAAGGAAGCGGATATCACCCCTTTTAGACCAGCAAATGGTCCAAAGTTGTCTGTAGCTCACAGACAAGCTCGCTTAAGATTTGCGCGTGATCACCTAAATTGGACAGAAGAGCAATGGGCCTCCGTATTGTTCACGGACGAGTGTAGGACATGTTTATATGGTGCAGATGGTCGCAGAAGAGTCTATCGTCGACGTGGGGAGCGATATGCTCAAAGTTGCATTGAGGAGCGTGTTCCTTTTGGAGGCGGTTCGTGTATGGTCTGGGGTGGCATATCGATGAACGGGCGAACAGAACTTGTGTTCATAGACATGGTCCGTCAAAACGGTAATAGAGGGGGTTTGACTGCACATCGCTACATAACAGAGATCTTAGAAGATCACGTGGTGCCTTACATGGGATTCATAGGCGAAAATTTTACTTTAATGCAGGATAATGCCCGGCCGCACGCTGCTGCACAAGTTCGACAATATTGCGAAGAGGTTGGGATACGTACAATGAATTGGCCAGCACGCAGCCCGGATCTTAATCCCATTGAGCATGTTTGGGACAATTTAAAAAGAGCTGTATATGCGAGAAATCCTGTGCCCACGACAGTGGCAGCACTAAGAACAGCACTTTCAGAAGAATGGGACAATATTCCGCAAGATCTTTTAATAACCCTAATAAAATCTATGCGGAACCGATTAGAATCCGTAATAAGGGCACGTGGGGGTAATAAACCCTATTAAAACATAAATAAACCCTTGCATTTTTTTATTAAACCAATTTTTTATTAAACCAATTTTCCTTAAATTTCTGTTTTTTCTTCAAAAAAGTCTTAAGGTCCTTTCCAGTACACAAACTTAAACTTAAGGATACGCTGTTTTAAAGTTCACGAACCAATCTAGAGGTTTCAATTTAAATCTGTATAGAAAGTTTGCATACTTGGTTAAAATATTTATTTCAAAGTCGTCTATTACTTTGATGCAGTTTATGAGTCCGTCAGTGTAAAAGAGATAACGCGTGACTAAATATGTAAAGCAATATAACGTCTGACATACACTGGTCGGTCATTGCCGCATGGAATATTTAACCAATGCCCATCCTGAAATCATTTTATTCTAAATATTTGTGAAAGATTAGAAAGTAGTTTAAAATTTGTTGTTAAAACATTAAAATTTCAATAATTAGTTTGAATCGTAACGGTAATAGTAAGTAATCATTATGTATCTCGCTACCACTGCTAAAATTTTATAAAAATAAAATAAAATTTACATATGATTAAAAAAAACATATTAGGTAGCTGTAACTATATGACATTACATAGGTATTGAAAAAAATAATTACTTTAAATATTCACATAAAACAAGAAAAGGTATTAGGTACATATATTAATCCGTTGTCACCTTAATTTAAACATAGATCATCAACTAAGTAACTAATATGAGCGTATAAGCGCTAAGTGTGTAACTATAGCATAAGCAATTAGCCCGCTCGTAATGCGACCACGCCCTTACCTTGAACGATTAGTTGTCATCATGCATGCGTCGCTTAAGGGACATTAAACCGTCTTTACAGCAGTCCATTCGCACGAGTCTATAATCACAAGTTAACTTTAACTTAAATTCCTCATAATTCTAATAACACTTTTACTATCACATAACTAATTAGTTTTTAATTTGTTATTTACTAACATCATTACTATCATTAATATGTGTCAAAGTTAAAATTAAAACTGATACAAAAAGTGTATAATTTTAATTTTTAAAATACTTAGGTAAGTATAGCTTTTTCTTATCTGTTTGAAGCTTAAGAGACCCATCCCGTCCTTTATTATATAATGCGTACTGCCAAGGTTTGGAACTCTCTGCCGGCGTCTGTATTTCCGAGCTCATATAACTCAAATCTTTTCAAAGTTAGAGTGAATAGACATCTTCTGGGTGAGCTCGCTCCACCATAGGTCTCATATTCGCTACACGGCTAGATGCTGCTCAAGAGCAAACCATCTCTTATAAAAAATAAAAAAAATACTACGTGACCCATTTTTTACAATTAGTTTTAAATCATTTTTTGCAAACAGAAAGTTAAAAAAAAATGGCTCATATTTGTCTTGATTAATATGGCGCTTGCCGCGTGACGCCAAAAGTGCGTGCATACCTTATGATTACCTACAAGTGAAAAATATATTATCAAGAAGAAAAAAGTTATGTAAAAACAAAAAAAAATTTTTTATTTAAAACTAGGTAACAAAAACCTAAGACACTATGGGGAGACAAAGATAGAAACAAGTGGAATATCTAGCAATATCTATGGCGCTTCTTCTGTTAATAAAGCTATGGTAGTCAGTCAGTCTGTCTGTCGACCTTAACATAAAAAAGAATGAAGAAATTATGCCTATATATTTGCGTAAGTGTCTAACAATAAATAACTTAGTCTCCTATATGTAACCCTCGCTATGTCACGCGCAGTTACCCTCAGCGTAACGGAACGGGTGCCAACAATTGAACTGATTGATTTTTGATGTCGATACACGATACTGTTAATGTACTGTGACCGAGTTCATTATAATTTCATTTGGGGTGACACTCCCCCTCCTTTTAATTCTTTTATGAAATCCAGAAGCTTTATCCTCAGATACTTAATGCTTAATTTATGCTTGACTGCATGGTGCCAGCGAGCAACTTGACTTCTTAGCACTTTTTGGAGTTTACTCCTTAAGAATCGAATTGCATATATTCTAATATTATAAAATTCTTGTGTCGCGGTGTTTGTTGCCAAACTCCTCCAAAACGGCTGGACCGATTTTGATGAAATTTTGTGTGCTTATCGGGTAGGTCTGAGAATCGGCCAACATCTATTTTCCATACCCCTAAATGTTAAGGGTGGTCTACCCCAAATTGTTTTTTTATTTTTTGGCAAAACAACGTTTGCCGGGTCAGCTAGTACCTATATACCTATAAGCCCGTGGTATGGAAATTTATGGGAGTAAAATCAAAATTGTCGAATGCGTTATGTTCTGTAAAATATCTGGTTTCAGAAATATTGCGCCAGCTACACAATATATAATTTAAAAAAAGAACAATGTTTTTCTTTCGGCGTGCGTGTTCGAATTGTGAAAATTTGAATTTCATAATTGTTCGTAAGGAGTAAACTCCAGTAGTGTGTCGGATTTGACACACACAAATTTTTTTAGACTTTTTTAGCAGCTTACTTTTTGGGTATGCTGCTTAAAAAAATGCCACAGTACTGCGCTCTATAAATGCGGAGTTCATCCGCATTAGGTACATACTTGGATAAGTAGATTTCGGATGAGTAGAAACTTTATCCCGAGAATGCACGAACTCACAGGAACAATATCCCTTTTGAGGTGTTTCCACCTAGCTACAATATGAGCTTCTTCAAGCGTTAAAGTTATTTAAGCCATGTGACTTATGGCTTAAGATTATTTAACCTATACCTCTATAAGTTATATTAACTTTTTAATACCAGCGAACATATTGCAAAAGGCACCCTACATTGTAAGAATAAGCCTATTATACTAGACAGGTATTAAAATACAATTAGTTTTTTATGTAAACTAAATCATTTCAAAATAGTTATTTTATGTCCATAATAATTATTCGATAAAGGAACATTCGATTCTCGACTTTTGATTAAATCAATATTGCATTTAAAACATGGATCCGATTGCATTGTAATATCGTTTGTAAAGCCGTGAAATTGCGAACTAAATAACGCTATGACTTTACATTACAAACATCTCATAAATTACTTTTTACTTCTCGACGATAAAATTGAAAAGGTAATGTGTACAGTTGGTCACATAAAAAGCGATCAAGTAAAATAATTACGCTCTTGTACGCAAAATGTTCTTATTTGACTAAATGACTTTAATTGGTTTTGCTTTGCTATTTTATAAGGTCAAAGGTTACAAACAGGTTAAAAAATATTTAAGGTCAAAATAGTTCTTGATAAGTATATACTGGAATTGTTTTTAATTTAATGAAATTCTGTTATTATTAAGTAGGTGCCTACTTATACAGGACCTATTTAAAAAAAAAACGAAATATTGCCATACCTATATTTATTGGAAAAAATATTATCTGATATACTATTGTTCATATTGCTAGATTTCATATAGGTAGCACAAAAATATTTAACAATTTCATACCTATTGCTCTGTTGAAACCATTTTTAAACGAAATCTGATTATCTCTGCTAAATATTCATATATTCATTATGTCGCTCTAATTCATTATAAATGTATAATAAATGTAACTTCCTCATTAAATGTAACTTTAATAAAATTAATGCTGAGTGTACATTTTAACGCCTAGTATAAATCATACAAACATGGCTGTGTCTGTCGCCTGTCTCTGTACCTATTAATTGAGCTGTGCTGAGCCATAGAAAAAACTATACTAGACATACCATTTATGGATTCGAAATCGTATGTTGCACTTTGTAAATGGTTAATTTAATTAGATTTAGAAAAACGGTCGCGGCGAAACAGCAATGTTTTCTTTGTTAATTTTTTTAAATGTTTGTTTTTTAATTTGCTGTATTTTAATGTGGTATTTCATGACTATGGGCATGAGTGTTTTGTATGCGGTATTGATGTACCTACCGAGTTCTTAGTCCTGGAATTAATAGAGTTTTCTTAAGAGTGCGTTCCGTGCCTCAATAATGAAGTGCAGCCATTGTGTAGTTTGTTAGAGTAATGGAATATGGCGCATACTTCCTCACATAGTCCTGGGCAAAGAAGTAGAATGTATCGAACATACGTTAACTAGCTGTGCTCCGCAGTATAACCCGCAATTTAATTAGAAAGAAATTGGATTCTTCTTTTCTTTTCTCTCTCCCTCTCTCTCGGTTTTGCTCGGTTTTCGTAAGGTGGCCGAATACGGTTACTAGCCCACCGTATCAAAACATGCTTCAGCGTTGTTACCTACTTAGTTTTCTCTTAGCGTTCTGTGTGACTCTTTTTCTTTTTGCTCGTCTTCTAAAGGATCATCTATAATTGATATAATATAATCAAGAATTGAGCGAGAAAATAAAAAATCCAAAGATGAATGCGTTATATTATACCTAACTCATCATCTCTATTATAGATAAATATTATATGTTCGGGGAATGAGAATATTTGTAGACAAACTAAAGCCATAACGAAATGAAATGACCAAGTAGAAAGAGCCGACGGATGCTGGTCTTCCACCCCCGAGATGATCAAACCTAATAAGAACTGTGGGGTGACGTTCGATCCAGGCTGTTTCTGGCCGATCCTACTGGAAAATCAAGGGGAGGTTATGAAAATTATAGGGAGTTACTGAAAATTATTGAAAAATCAGAAAAAATATGAAAAAATACTTATTCGGCAGGGACGTCCGATTGAGATTATGATGATGACATAGGTACCTATAGTATGTATGTATAAAGTTCTGAAAGTTCTAAAAAAGTTCAGAGAAATATTCTATGTTATATGAACGTTAAAAATCTTGACAAATTTTCGATAAGGATACAGCTAGCGTATACACATAAAAATTAATGCATGTCGGTACCTACCTACCTACATTGAATAAACTGATGTTCATGATTCCCCAGCAGTTATTGCCAGCCAACACAACTATGTACATTAGTATAATTTCTCAAACGACGACATGAATAGATTTCACAAGCCATTAAACTCGTGACAAATCGTCACAAAATGGCGTCGGTTTTTTTTTACGCGGGAAATCCTCGCGTCGTGTGTCGCTCTAGAATTTTCGATGGCGGATTTTCTTTCAATAGATTGTGAAATATGAGTTTCGGCTTGCTTTTGAATAGTGCTGCTGTTTCCGTCAATCCTTTATGCTCGCTATTTTATTGTTAGATGATCAATGGGCGTGGATTCTATATAATATTCGCATCTATCAACATATGTGCTTGGCTGTCATAAACTCTATATCTCTCGAGCAATTTTTATCGGCAATTTTTCCGGCTTATTTTACTGTTGTCTTTTTTACAAACGAATAATATTTACAAAAGTGTTTGTTTGTCTATAAGACCTTTAAACTAATTTATTTATGAGGCACTTATAGTATATACAATCAGCAGCAATTGAGTATTTTAAACAAGTTATTAAATTAAGATGAGTAGGTAGGAGTGAAAATTTAAGAATTTGTGTGAATTGAAAATTTTGCATTGTGCTTATATAAATTTATGATACATGAAACTAGGCTACTTTTATAATATTTCAGAAAAAAAAAATCTAAAATTTTCATTTAATCCTAAAAATATATAAAAGTAAATAAAAAACAATAAAAATAATGCCTCCCTCCATTTGACTCCCATGTCTAGGTCCCATGGAATTCTAGGAAAATTCTTTTTATTATTTCGCTGCTAGATGGGCTGCTCAATCAATAAACAGGATTTCGTATGCGCTTCTGTGTACGTCATCGAGCATATTGCGCAAAACTATTGACTAATAACGAAACAGTAGTAAATAAATAAATATTTATGTTTGTTCGCAGGTGAAAGTTTGGTTTCAAAACAGAAGAACGAAACACAAAAGAATGCAGCAAGAGGAAGAAGCAAAGACTGGCACCAAATCTGGTGCTCCCAGTGGGAAACCAGAAGATGGTAGTCAATTCAACAATTCCTACGAAGAGGAAGACGAAGAACTAATAGATATGGACATGGACGATTTAAGTGAAAGCGAAAACGAAACGTAATCTGTGCAGTGTTTGAACACAAGTGTAAATAGAGTAGTTTTATTTAAATTCATGCCTATGGCAACCCTTGAAATTGATCTGTCAACACTGTCATTAGCTAATAAAACACTAAGAAGTCCAGTGAAGAAGCTTCCAGGTTTACTAATTCAAAAGTTTAATTAAGTCTTTTGAAAATTTTAGTGATATATTTGTATTTCTCTAAAAATCAAACTATATTTTTAGGTTGAACAGGATAGAGCGGGATTGTCTTTCAGTAAGAAAAATATTGAAAATCTTAAATTTTTATCACATTCCATTGTTTGATATATTATTTCTTGTATATTAATTTAGTACCTATTTAAACGGCGAATTAGATATAATGTAGACTGTTTCAAGTGTTGCTACAGAATCTTCTTACATATTTATTTATGAATGTTATTATCATTTTATAAAGACATTTATCATTATATTACTATACCATTAAAGGTGTCTTCACCTAAATTCAATATCGCCAGAACGGTTCTTTTTTTAAATATGACAAACGATGTCTTTAAAATTATGGTAATATTAATTACGTACCTACCTACATTTATAAAAAATAATAAGCTACTGACAAACTCCAATAAACGAATAATTAATGCCTAATTAACATCTAATTTTATTAACAGGATTTCAACAGCGAAAGTAATATTTTACATCTTTAGTTGAGGCCATTATTTAAAATGTAAAATTAACCGTGTCATTAAAAGAACGGAACGTTACAAAGATGGCGTCGCGTCGGTGAGTATCTTGTTAGCTTGTCACGAGTTATTAGCCAACAAAATTGGCCCCATTATGATAGTTTTCGGGACTAAATTAATTAAATATGCCTCTTTTGATGCGTTCCACAAGTGATGTGGGTATAATCACACATTTAGATTTCGAATGCTGATATACGGTTTCTAAACGAAAGCTGTCAACGCCAGAGTGAGACAGCTATACGTGTTGATTTGAGGATAGAGCGAGACATCGATATGTTTTTAGATATGAACGCGATTATACATCGTTTGAGGGCCTATTATTAAGAGATGCGTTCGGGAACTGTATCTCGGTCTCGAATCGCGTTTCGTAATTGCTCGCGAGTCAACCAAATTGTTTATGAACTGTTGACTAACTTGATTGTTCTCTATGGCTATTTGTCTACGCGTTCGACAATTTAAGATTAAGATCTTATTTAAGAATGCCTTGTTAGTGCTCTTTTGACGCGGCAAAGGTTATTGTGTTATTACAATTTATAACTATAGATTATTTATTTATTACAAGCGACACGCCCCCAGCTTCGCACGGTTGCAATTACACATCAGCTGCAACCACAGATAACCCCATAATAACCACAGAAACCCAAAACAGGAGATTATCTGTGGCTACAAAAGTCAAATAGTTTTTGACAGAATGACGTTTGTCGTCACAGCTAAGACATAGAACAGTTTCTAATTCTATGCAGCTAGTATATTTACACAATCGTACCAGTTCAACATTCCATTTTCAAACTGTTAGTAAATTTTTAGTTGTGGCTGGTCACATTGCGTTTCGAAGTCATTTGGTTGGGCAGCCCGTCTGGCGACAGTAACCAATCTCTTACACACTTCCACACAGAATGCTGTTGTGTTTCTGTGAGTGAGTAAGAGATTCCACAGCCCATTTCTCTTTTTCTTTCTTATTCCTTTTCCTTAATCATGCTATGGTCGGAAGTATACTTGCTGAACCTGCAGCGTTGCTTGTTTATTAGACGACGCTTTATGAAGGCTTTAACAATAGCGTAACCAACTCTAGGAGTGATAAGATGGTAGAATCTAAGCGAAAATTAGCGCCTTTTGGGTTATTATAGTTCTACAGTGGCGATAAAGACCGCGTTAGGGGTTATTTGCGTAGTTTATGCCTCCGGTTAAGCACTCAGGGAGATAATCCCTATATATATGGCACCTGATTAGGTACAAGCAAATCTTAACATCGCATTTTGCCTTGAACATTAAATTGCTGTGAAATTTTTTTAATGGTCGCTTTTCGCGAGCGTCATAAAGTCACATTTTTAATTAGTCAACGCGTAATATATCTGAATGAGTGGCGAGGCGGTTTCTGATATTCTCTCGTTGAATTTATATTCGCGGGACCGTAACGTATGTACGTGTAACGAACCTTATTAACTCAGACGTTTGTACGAACACGGCATTGTTTGTGTTGCCAATTTTTAGGAGCAATTATTTTTTTGCGTTGACCACACTTTGTGGTTTCTGGGGTATTGACTTGGTATGCATTTTTGATTAATATAATAAAATAAAATAAAGAAAAAAAATTCTGAATGTTATTTATTTGGTATATATTAAGGGAAAGGAAGGCAAAAAAGGGTTAGGGCAGAAAAAAACTTGTATTGGGTTTGCACAAATAATAAATTCAAGTTACAATAAGTATAATAGCTATGAACCAAATAGAGTCACATTCGGGAGCAATCTGTCTCGGACCCCTAGTTTTAAACGTGTATAATTATTTTTGCTCTGTTATTTTTTTACATGATTATATAATTTTAAAATCTTTTATAACTTTATAAAGATTTTAATGACAGCCTAAAAATAATTTATCGCAATGATTACCTATTATCTATACTAGCTAGTGTCCGCGACTTTGTCCACGTTGTATTATACATACAGGTTGTTAGAAAATAACAGTAAATTTGTTTTTTACTTTAATTAATTGAAACCATTTTGAATTAATTACTGATTCGTTAAAGGGTCTATATTTTAATTTATTGCTCTTATGTAAAAACCCTGTATATAAAAACCTCTTTTCATTAGTGAAAACCGCATTAAAATCCGATGCATTGTTTAAAAGATCTAAGCGTACGGTCTACATACCAGTGTGTAATCAGCTAGTGAATTTAAAATTAAATGGATTAAAAATGGAACAAATAAAATTGAAATCAAATAAATGGTTTCAATTTCATTTCGTTCCATTTACGATATTATAAAAAATATATATAAAAATGTTGTTTTGATTTATGTATGCTTTAAAAACTCGAAAACTAGCCGACGGATTGACTTGAAATTTTTACACAATATTGCATTCAAACAGAGGAATAATCTTATATAGGTATACTTTTTTTCCCAAAATTCCAATGGAAACTGATTTTTTTTAAATAAACATAATTTTTCAGTTCAGTTTAATTCACCAGTTTTCAGAATTAATTGTGTATTTAAAGCAAAAAAATTTTATTTTATAATATTAAGTATTAAATTATGTATATTAATTTAATATATATTATAAAAATATGTTAATATTGAAATTTGAATTAAAAAAAAAGACAATTTAAAATTAATTCTTAAATTGTTATCGATACTCGATACGATGGTTACTGCTGTAAAAGGGGTTTTAGAGCGCGATTATAAGGCTAATTTGTATTTTCTTTTCCGTCTTTTGTTCGATTGATTTACGATTACGAGGTATCGTATTCTCACCGAATCGATTTTCTGAGGCATTTACATAAATCGACAAACAACTGCTTTGGTACAACACACTTTATTATTCTTAATGCGGTGTTATTGCAAATACTGTAGTCTCGCGTTTCGCGACCTTAAAAGTAAACTTTATAAGTAAAAATTTGTCAACAAAATTTAACACATATAGGTACCTAATTGTAGGTATCGTCTATAATTATATACTAATCAATAATAATAATAAATCTGTAAGGGTCGGTCATGGAGTAAGTTACTTTGTTTTCAGAGATATCGTGTTTATAGGCTCTATACATGATACTGAAACTAAATTTTTAGAATTTTTTTCTGTATGTATGTATGTATGTTCCTCCATAACTCTGAAACGGATTAACTGATTTTTATGAAACTTGGTAGATAAACATTTGGACGTACGGGACACAGGATAGGCTACTTAATATTTTTCAACGCGGACGAAGTCGTGGGCACCAGCTAGTATGTTATAAAATGAAGTAACCTTTGCCTGTTTCTCTTTTCTCCGCTAACTTCTAAATCTAAACCAACCAACGGATTTTGATACGGTTTTCAATAATAAAAAAACTAAAAAAAGAAATAAGATAGGATAAAAAATGCATCAGTGCAGATCAGTGCAAAGCCGGGGCGTGTCGCTAGTAGTCGAATAAATTAAAATGTACTATCACGTTTTCTTAGGTAAAGAATTGCGGCTTAGAAAATTGTACCAATTTTGAAATAAGAACAATGCTGTTTCCAGAAACGGTCCGTTACGCGCAACGTTCTCAATAATTAAAATCAATTTTTCCATTTTCAACTCAATTAACTCGTAATCGTTTTTAATTAGCGTTTCTCTTCATATAGTGTTTCATAAAGTGTTCAGATTTGCGACCATGTCGATATTTTACGATCCCATTTACAATGGGAAATGCAATTTTAATTACACACATCCCGTAACTCATTAATTTTTCGATAAAGTGGCATAATTCCTTTATTGGAGTCATTTTTGTACAGAAATAATAAGTTTTAACAGATGTTGTAAAATCTACTTAGGGAGGCTACACACTGGCTACTATTGCTTAAGCGATAAGTAGCTCAGCGATAGTTGCTGAAGTGACAATCCGCACACACGTCCTGTCCTGTCGAACACGATGGAACTGTTGCATAAGCGATTATTCTGTCGCTAGAGCGATCATTTCTCTCATGAAATCAGTTGCTGAAGCGACAAGAATGTCTGTGCATTTGTGAAGTCGCAAGTAAACGCAAGCAATTGAAAGCCGAACCTAGACGAACCGCGTTTCCCGCGCGATAATAGCTATACTATTTTTCACATAGCATGGATGTTTGGCATTTGAAGTTACTAAGAAACGTAGCGCCGATGAAATCGTATTAAAACGAATCGAATTTATTTATTTAACAATTTGGGTCCTTGTATATCTAATATATATTATTTTCTGTAATCTATATTAATATTCCCGTTTTTTTTTTGAAAAATAAAATGCGTGAAATGGATAAAATCAAATTTTACAGTATCTATGCCACAACGTTATTTAAAAATCCATATTTTTAATTAATGGGTTATTAAATATCATTGCCATGCTATATGAAAAATACTATACTGTGAGGTCTCGGTACAAATCCTCTAACTAAAGCAACTCAGTTGCTCGCGCGATAGTTGCCAATGTGCGGCCTCCCTTAGGGCTATATTTCACCGGGATACCATGGCGACGCAACTAGTAGCCGCTACCAACAAAGTGTATACAGCTCTATAGAGAGTTACTCACCTGGTGTCCGTTTGGTTGCGCAACTAATTTCGCGGCGCGACCAGCTCGGACGCGTGCATAGAATATTACTGGTCGCGCCACCACTAGTTACTATAGCGCTGTATGGTGTCTCACTCACTCGGCCGCCAGTCCGGTCGCCAGTGACGCCCCCACCTCATTGCATGCAACACGTGTGCACTGTTGTGTTTTGTTTTTTAATTTTAATTGCTTTGATACTGTCTCAGTGTGGTGTGGCGACTCTGGTGTCCTGGTGAAATATAGCCCTTAATTAATGGATGACCGACTTGTAGTTATTACGGAATTATTGTGAATAATTATATTAGTTCGTAAAGAAAATATTAACACAGTCTTCGCGTCGGTCATGAAACTTCATTATTTTAATAATCCAATTGTAATATATATTTAAGATAAACAATAATTCGCTCAAATTGTAGATTTATTAAGACAGTTCCTTTAGAGTAACTCGAGAAATATTCGTGTAGTGTGTAGATTTTTTATTACAGTATTAAATGGACTAATATTTATTTCATTTATTTATGATAATGATATTTATTTAAAAAAAGGATTGCGTCCTTTCGTGAAATATCCTAATTGGAAGAATATACTCGTATTGTGTACTTATGTCAAAATTAATTTTTAGAAGTTTGATATATAATTTAAAAAAAAATGTCACATCATTATTTTCTCCACAGCAGCGATGTGTAACGAAAATAATTTTTTTTTAAATGTAAATATTTATTTATTCCAATTTTCGGTTCTTTTAGAAGTTATATATATATATATATATTTAAGTGGATTTTTTCAAGTGCATAAAACCCCAGAGGAATTATTTTCATATATTCTATTCATATCTATCTAAAAAAAATATTGCATCAAAGATCATTAACACGTAATTTGTTGGTCGAATTGTTAAGAAACCAATATTCATTAAAGCCTATAATATTCTACAGTCAAAGGAAATTAATTCCACAAATATCTTGTAGACTTATTTTAATTATTTTTCTGTTAAATGAAATATAATTAATATTATGTAATTCTATATATTTTTTAGTTAATGTCTTCAAAGAAGACTAGGTAATTTTTTTACATAATTAAATAAAGTACTTAAATATTATATACACATCTGCATTCTTGAAACTATACCAGTGCAACCTATATATGTATATATTGTTTTTATTTTTCTTTATTTTTTATAAAAAGATACATTTCTATATTCACTTGTAAATAGACACTTAACTTATTGTATTCTCCTGTCGTGGGTTTTGTATGCCATTAAAATAAAAATAATAATATGAACTTGTAAATACTTAATTAATGTATAATCGTAAATATAGATGTTAATTGTAAAGTATTTAATAGAATAGTTTTGTAAATATTGCGTGTTAGTTTTTAGATATATGCCTACATTTAATGTTTGTGTGTATATTTGAATTAAAAATAATAAAGCGAGCGGGAATAAATTTGAAACGCGACCGCTTATGTTACAGTGTCCTCTCCCGGAGAGTGCTAACTCATGAGCATACAGCGTTAACGGTTGAGACTGAATGATAGCGGGTACATAAGCGGTTGAGACACCTTGTCTATTGGATAGTTGAATTGTAATTATTTCCAGTGAGACTTTTGTAATTGCGAGCAGAATTTCTAATTTGTTTTTAGAATTGGTATTTTTAGATTTATAAATAGTTTTTTTGAGTTCATTAAAAAAATCCTACACTTCTTTCTATAAAGATTTTATAGAAAAAATACATAACTAATCAATGTACTTGTTAAATATTGTTAACTTTTAGAAAGACAGGGCTAATAACTTTTTTTATATTTTTTATTCTTATTTTAAATTTATATTTTTTGCTCGTAATCACAAGTGGAAGACTTATACCTGATGTTCAATAAAAAATTTGTCTATATTTTAGTCTTATAAATGCTCCGTTGAAATAATTAGATATTAAGTAGCTAGGTTTTAATGGAGTTTTTAAGTTATATATAAACGCAATTTATATATCAGTAAATTATTTAATTAATCCGTTTAAAAAAGGAAAAGTATAATAGAACATCAAGTATAATTCTATAATAAACATCAGAGTATAAGTAGTTTTGATGAGTGATGATTTAAAACTATGAAATATATGTTTTTACTCTTATATCTTGTTTTTATTTGACACTACCCACAATCTTTTATCAAAATAATATTCAAAATCAAAATAGATGAATTTTTGCTAAACACAAAAATTGACATCGAAACATCAAGGCATAATAAAATATGTAAGTTTAGAGACTGACGAACCACTATACTTGAAGTAAGGTGGCTACCGACGCCTATAACACAACCATCGCAACAGGTGTTGCAACTGCGCTGCCAACTGCAGTAGGATTGACAATAAGGGATTTGGATGGGATAGGTAAATGGGTTCTGGCATCTCTTTTTTACCAAAACACAAAAGCAACCGTTCTAGTATTTCACGGTAAGGGGTGGTTACTGTCGTCTGACAGGCTGCTCGGGCTGCTCAAAATGACTGCGAAACGCAGTGTGCCCTACCCTTACTAATTAAACTTTATTTTAGAATATTTATTAAGAAAATTAAATTTTTAATAAATATTAAAAATGAACCTCTGTTGACAACAATTATTGGAGAAAAAAAAAAATTTCCGTCTAAGTTCTTTTGCATATTATCACCGAAGGCTATTCCCCCTAGGTTGGGATATTCCCTAGACTATATAGGTTGGGATTTGCTAGAAGATCTAAAGAAGAAAGAAAATATTATATTTAGTTGTTAAAAGATACAAGTTATTTGGATCGAAACGAAATAAGCCTTGTGAAAGGAAGACAGATGTTTTATTGCCAACTAGAACAACAGATTTTCTTGCAATAACTAGAAATATACATGCATATTAGATTAAATTCTAAATAAAAAAGACCACACAATACGAGTGATGTCACGATGCATAAATGACAGCACTAGTGGCGATAGTGTTGTCACTTGAATGTTAATCGATACGTGACTCGATTCGCAATCGACTCATATCAATATAATCTTTGGAAGTTTTGGTTACGGGAGGTTTATTACTTAAGATTAGTTATTACAATGTGAGGATCAGTTCGTCATAAAATTTGATTTACGACTCCTGCTTCCTGACTCAAAAGAACTGTAGCCACATTAGTCCTATTATCAAATAAGGAAACCAAATTAATATTTTAAAAAAAGCGAAAGCGTCCAATAGATATTTGATAAAAATTCGGCAACTCGCTATAAAACAAGAGCAGAAACTTTTTTCAGGAAGACCTATAGCTCTTACTTTAGAAAAGATACTTTATTAAGCTTATAGAAGTCACAGAAACCAAAGTATATAATTTAATTATGATTAAAAATATTCACTTTTGCCACAGAACAGGTAATAATAGCACACTTTTGTTTCCTTTGGTTTTGAGACGTTGGGTCCATGGCGTCCCAACATTCCTGGCCTTATCAAATAGGTATATCTTCTATAATATAAAAATGAATCCCTAAATGTGTTGCTAAGCGCAAAACTTGAGCACGGCTGGGCCGATTTTAATTCTGTCTTCACTCATGGATAGAGGGATAATCAGGGAAGGTTTTTACGTAAAAAAAATGTACCCCGGGCGAAGCCGGGAGCGGACCGCTAGTCTACTATAAATACTAGAATTGGCTCTAGGTCGGCAGTGCACTTGCGGCACCGGCGTTGCTTGTGTTATTGGTGACGGTAGCCAGAGCGAACATCAAGTTGATCGTCAGCCTGGCTGACGACTTTTACATAAAAATTATCCCACGTACAAAACTCGGTCTTTAAAATTTAAGAATTTTCCTATTAGCTGGTGCCCGCAACTTAGTACGCGTTATAGTTAGTTTTTTGAAAATCCCACACGAACCTAACAGTTTTCCAAGATAAAAAGTATCCTATATGTTAATACAGGTAATAAACTATGTGTGCTAAATTTCATTCAAATCCGCTAAGCAGTTTTTGAGATTAGCGTGCACAAATCCACAACAAAAATCTAAAAACATTTTTTTTAACCAAGGTAACATAGGTATAACGTTTACAAATTGTTTTTTTTTTGTTTTTTTGAAAAAAATATTTTATTTACAGATAGGGCTCGTTAACGGTTTTTTTATAATATCATTTTATTATTTATTAGTTTACGGTTCTATGAAATTAAACATATGATTATGAAATTATTGCAAGAAACATAAAAGATAAGGATCAATAAAAATACAAATAAGTTCATAAATACTTATATATCTATCTACTTAATCGAGAAGTGTACGTTTGTATGTCAGTTTATAGCTTCTTATGCATCTGACGTTAAAGAATAAAGATTTATTGTCAATGACAATTATATATTAAACTACATTGTAGTCTGTCACAAGTTACGATTTACACATTACGAGTTTTGAATATAATATGATCTTAACTGTATAACTAAGCCAAAAGTAAGTTGCATTTAATTTAGATAATAGTTTATCCTTAATCCTGGTATGGTCGGCAGTGCACTTTCAGAACCTGTGCGTTGCTTGTTAAGTCACCTAACCGTCAAGTGGCATCCCATACTCACGTGCACTTACATGTGCTTATATTGAACAGTAGTCTTCTTTCTAATTCAGATTTTTTTAATAATAAAATATTTATTCACAAAAAATTTAGAAAACTAGCTTACAAAATAAACCTGCGAGTGAAAACTCCTTTTAAGCGGGAGTCTGTGCCAGGAGTCTGCCTTCTGCTTAAAATCAGAAGTAGTCTGTGGTTTACTGCTTTCCTTTTAACACCTGCTGCAGATTATAGAGTAGGTACTATGAATTTTTTGCTCTACATTAGGTGGTCTTTTGGCGTGAGAGTGAACAAGTTTCAAGTGTGACTTAAAACCTTTTCTAGCGTTCTTTTTTCAAATCACGAAAAAAGTAATCGTTCTAAAATTGGATTTTGCGGTAATCTTATACGAAGTGCCGCCTACCCAAGTACCACAAGTAATGGGTTTTGCTCTATCTATACGCCGGATTAGAACCCATTTAAATGGTCCCAAAACCTTCTTACGGACACCTTTTCAGATAATACTCATTTGCCAATTTATTTTTTAAAAGAAAACCGCTGATTCGTGAACAGGATTAATGGAGCCGACAAAGAGAAAGACGACCTTATTATTATCGCTTTAAAGACGTAATTTATTGAGTATGTGTGCGAATAAAAGCCAATATCTGAGTGGGTATCTGTTTGTTTGTAATAATGTTTAGTGGCTGCTATAGATTCGCCACCCGCGTCGCTTCTAAGAACAGATTTTGTGTCGGACTAGGTGACTATTCTGCCGTGAGATCCCACTTAATAAAAATTATAATATAAATGGGTGCTCACCAAAGATTTTTATGGGTTAAAATACCTACATAATTCAAGTCACATTGTAGTGGCAGGGCACACTGCCTTTCGCAGTCATTTGGGCAGCCCGTCTGGCGGCAGTAACCACCCCCCTTACAGAAGATCACCGGGAAATAACAGCACGTTTGCTGTTGTGTTTCGGTTGAGTGAGTAAGAAGAGTTGCCAGAGCCCATTTCCTTATCCCTTGTTATAGGCGACGGTAGCCACGTACCATCAAGTGGACCGTATTATCTATACTAATATGATAAAGAGTGTTGTTTATAAGATTTAATTGTTTGTTTGAATTGAATAGGCTCCGAAACTTCTAGACCAATTTGAAAAATCTTTCACTGTTGAGAAGCTATATTATCAGCGAGTAACATAGACTATATTTTATAAAGTTACGCGGGCGAAGCCGCGTGCAACAGCTAGTATAAAATAAAGTGACTGTCCTCTATCTGTTTCTCCGCTATTTTCTTCTAAACCACCCAACGAATGTTGGTACAGTTTTCACTTATGGAATAAGCGGTAAACGGGAAAGTATTATGTATCTGTAGTACCTATAATATAATTTCTAAATGAAAATCCGGTGTAAGATATAATATTTTTTGTAGGCCGTTACAAGGCAATAAAAAAAATTGGCTGTTAGCCATTGAGTCCTTGTAATAATCCCAAGTGACAGAGGCATGACTGATCCCACTTAGAGCGTTAAAGAGAAAAAATATTTCGCTCAATTTTTCTACACTTCAAAACATTTTTTTTAACCTTTTTTGAGCCTAAAATAAGTGAACAGCTATTGTAAAATAAGCTTATTGTGTATAATGGGATCCGACTTAAAAGTGACCGCTGGACAGCAAATAAATTTTGAGTTTTTAAGTGAATCGATATCATTTTTCTTATACATTGTTCATTGTTTCTTATACATTGTTTCTGATTAAATATATAAGATTAATAAAATCTATAATAAGATTTTCGTGTCACAGTGTTTTTAACCAAATTCCTCCGAAACGGGTTGAGTTTTTAAATTTTTTTTGTGTATATTCGGTAGGTCTGAGAATAAGGTCGTAAACTATTTTTATACCCCTATAAGTGATAAAGGTGGCCCACTCAAAAAAAATTTTTTTTTTGGCAAAACAACGTTTGCCGGGTCAGTTAGTAAAATACCTATATAATTTTCAATGGTACCTAACCTACGGGATCGTAAGTCTGAATTTGACTGTTAGTTAAACTTTTACTCTTTAACTTCTCAACTGATCATCAGTTAATTTTTTTCAATCGTTGACTCGTTGTCATACAGAAAAGGAGATAGGGTCCTTTCATTCAGAAAAAGTACTTTTCCAGAAGAAGTTGGATGAATTGATGATGATCTTACAAAATTTACACAAATTCGCAGTTAATTTTTTTTTTAAATTCAGAAAAAAAATTAAGATCTTCAATTTTTTTTGCCAATACTACTTGCACTATTACCTACTCTGTGCCACTACTAAGTAAACTTTGACCTATTTAATAAGTAAAAAACGCTGAAAGTTTATCCCTTGCGCAATGTAGTGTAACGGGTGTTACAAATAAATTCACGGTTCGTGAGAGATGACCCGCAACTGATATTTTGAACTGTTGTTATATCTGACAGTCTGGTACATCACACCACATTTTTTAGTTGACTGTACACCTTGTCTGTGGGAATGTTTGTTACTGCAACCGACAGAGTAGATATTTACTCCATATACAGGCTGTACTTGTAATCATTATCCAAACTTTACCGATTGTGAACTTTAATTAATATTAAATTAAATTATATTATTTTATATTAAATTAAATTAATACGCATTTATTTTAAGCCAACTGGATTCATAACATGTTACATTATTATAGTATACTAGCTGACCCAGCAAACGTTGTTTTGCCATACAAAAAATATCACTTAGAGGTATGAAAAATAGATGTTGGCCGATTCTCAGACCTACCCGATAAGCACACAAAATATCATCAAAATCGGTCCAGCCGTTTCGGAGGAGTTTGGCAACAAACACCGCGACACGAGAATTTTTTATATTAGAAGATTAAGTAATTATTCTAGACAGTTCCATATTAAAGCATATAATAAGTAAAAGCAATTTTTTAAAATATAATTCTAAATAAAGTATAATAATAAGACATAAGATAAAAGCTAAGATAAATATGTTTCGATATCCGGCAGAGCCAATTGTGGAAATTATCTTGTCATAGTTTGTTCTGGTCTAGATCTGACCAATAGTGGCAGGAAAAATGCGAATCGCGGTAATTTGGGTATCTTGTGTTATGTCGGCAATAGCAACCTCCTTATACAGAAGACCACCGTGAAACAACAGCACGTGTGCTTTTGTGTTTCGATGAGTGAGTAAGGGATGCTAGAGCCAATTTCCTTATCCCTTCCTATAATCCCTTATCTTTAATCCTGTTATGGTCGGAATGGCACTTGTATAGCACCTATGGCGTTACTTGTGCTATAGGCGACGGTAGCCACCTACCTTCAAGTGGACTGTCAGCTTTTCTGACTACTTTAATATGAAAAAAATATCGTTAATCTTTTTTTATGAATTTATATTATTGAACAGTTATCACTTCACTTTGCTACTTACTTATATGATTTTTTTTATTTAGAAAATTGGTTATGACTTCCTTAGTGTGAATTTAATAACAATTTGTCATTAGACATTTAAATTTCACATGCAGATTTAAATGTTACAAATTCAGGCTTCAATAATTACAGTTTCAAAGCAAGCAATCCTTTTGTTTACCATTCAAGCGAATTCTAGCGATATATGTAGGTATGTGGGAGTCTTGTAGCGTTATGACAATAAAGATCAATAAAGATCGATAATAATAGATCGTTACTTGGGTACCTCAATACTAAATTAAAGTGTTCCGTATAAAAATCGTGAGTTGGAATCATAGAAGGCACTTATATAAGTTTAAATGATAGAAAATTATATGGGTGCTATTGTATATTGCACCAATTACGCTGGAAAGAGTAAAGGTATTGACTTCGCTGTTTGTATAACCCTTTAACCGCTTGGTTTTGTAGAAGTTGTCGTGGCCGAATTTTTGTCTAGACTCGTTTTTTTTTAAAAGAAAGCAACACAATGATTTAAAAATAAACATTATACAAGTATACAGGAATTTGTCGTATATATATCCGGCTCTGGCGAAATGGACAAGAAAATAATTGTAGGATAAATCCGACTCTGGCGGTTAAAGGGTTAATGATTTTCGGCGGATTTCCTGGTCTTGGTATCAGAGTAAAGAGATACCCACCTTCTATTATCCTGCACTGAAACTGTGGGAAGTGGAATTTGTTTTAAAAGCCACTAGCGATCCGGCCCTGAGTTCACTTACATTATTTGCAAAAAATGATATTTACTTATTTATTTATTATACAAGGCCTCCAACGAGGCAGGCTCAAACAAAATCGTCATCGTGCAAGTTGGGCAACTCTTGGCGGATGCCGCCGCAATTACTGGAGGCACAACCTACACTAGTAAAAGTTCTAAGTATGATAACATCTAGGGTAAGATAGTAAAATCTAGGGTTTAGTAAGATATGGGAAATGTAGGATAGTTTCAATTAGTACTTAATCAAATACAAGGTTCGCAGACTAAGCTCACCTCTTCCCTACCTACCTCTTGTCAACAACATCGCGGCATTAAACCAACGCAGTAGGCATCTATAGCCCTTTTATAGGACTTTTTTTGTTTTATTTATAAATATCTGTTGCACGCAACTTCGTCCGCTGACTTAATAAAATATAGCCTATCGTCGTTGCAAATTTAAAACGTCTTATGTGACAATTTGGTCAAAATGCACTTTTTCAATATTTTGAAGAGAAAAAAATATTTCCTATCGTTTTAAAATCGGCCCAGTGGTTTTTGAGTTTATTCATTATAAACATACAAAAATAGAAATTTTCTCTCTTTATAATATTAGTATAGACTAAAGAAATAAAATAAATGATATTTATTTATCATGATTACATGATCATGATACTAATGCTAGTGTTTAGGATAATAATTCACAGAAAAAAAAAAACTGCACACATACGTAGCCGGGGGGCGAGTCAGTTGTGAAGTTACGAATTAGGTACATAGTAATTTGACGTGTTCTAATGTCAAATAGGGAAATCAAACTCACGTGCAATAAGCTAAGATTTTAGAAGAACATTGCAAATGTTGCCCTTTAAAAAAAAACAAAATCATGTTTCCACTACAAAAATATCCAAGATCCCGATTAGGTGATCTTGTGTCAATTTGGCGTCCATCTAATTCCGATTGACAGCTTTATCTAGATAACTATAATCAAATTAGTTTGGATAAATAGAGAGCGTATAAATACAATGTTATCTGTGCTTTCGTTATCAATAACTCTCCATTCTATTCTAGAACTTTTCTCAGTGTAATAAGGTTGAGAATTCTTTGGTAGATGATATCGTGGCACGGACGTCGAAGTTTGTTTTGAGTTTTCGCTTATCTCTTGCATCTGTGGCTCGTTGACAGTGGTCTGTGCGCTTTGTAGACTGTTAAGGCGAATTGTATGGTTAAATTAGTTTTGTGAACATCAAATCTGTTTCTATTTATCTAATCAGTGGATTTAATGTCTATTCTGGGCGTCTATTACGTTTTTAATCGAGTGGGAGAGAATGATTGCGCTTTTTTCAAATAGAAAGGCAAAGTTTAGAATATGGCAGCTCTCTCCCAAACGACGCCTCGAAGGTTTTAACCACTTTTTTAAATGTGAAAAAGATACTGTCATTCGAATTGTCAAAAATTCGCTTACGTCACTTTGAGTAACGTAGTAATGTCAGATATTATTATACTTATTAGTTTTTGTTTTATAAATGTGTTAATGTATAAACCTACACTAATACTTGTAATATTAATTAATTAATATTAAATATAATATTATAAAGAGAGAAGATTTGTATGTTTGTAATGAATAAGTAAACTCAAAACTCAAAAACTACTAAAAAAACAATGGGTTTGTTTTAAATGATGTCCTTTTGTAAGACGACTTAAATTTTTTCTTGAATATTAAATCTCGACTAATAAAATTCTTGAAACATAGTTTTCTAAATGAAGTAATTTTTTTTACTTCATTCGCCTTAACAACATCGCCTCTATGCGCTGATAGTTCCTGATCATAATTAATATTAATTTCCACTTCGAAACCGACACATGTCATTCCTGTCATCATATAGGTAACGTTTATCGTGAAGAGGAATCAATCTAAATTGAACTTTAATGCCTAAGTCGCAAAGGCTAATTCGATTGAAATGTTATCCTTGTACATTTTCCTCAGATGTGTACCGAAATTAAATCTGTTTAGGTCTTATTAATTAAGATGATCGCGGTGTTTTGATTGGTCGAACGTTAGTTAATTCGATTGATTTAATTGGACCCTTGATGGGTTAAATTAATGGGCTGCTCGTTAAAGAGCGTTTTACATTACTTGTTTCATTTGAAAGAGAGTATTGGGTTACCTATAAGATTTTTTTTAATAAGATCTCATTAACTTATCAACAGCCTACCTTCAAATCTATGTAACAGTATAACGATTAAAAATATATTATTAAAATTAAGTTAAAGCAATATTTTTTAAATTGTACTTAATTTTATAAGTTAGATAGTACCTAAGTAAATCCATTTCAATATTAATAATTTCAAATGATAACACAAGATTAAACCTCAGTGGATTTTAGTGTTATCATTTTACATGTAGGTAATATAAGATAGCTTTAAAAATTGTTAAAAATATTCCCAATCCTCTATCCTTAATCGTACTATGTTCGGCACCGTACTTTCAGAACTAGTGGCGTTGTTTGTCCGTCATGTGAACCGTCAGCCTTGCTGCTGACTAACATAAAACAGTTAATTTATTAATTCATCATAATTAAAAAAAAAAAAAAAAAAATTACTTGTAATAGTAAAGTCAAAGTTCAAAGTCGTTCAGCGTGCTATTGAGCGGGCTATGCTCTTATCCACCAAAGTTTCTTTGGTGGATAAGTTCATCAAAATCCTTTCAGAAGTTTTTATTTATGAGGGTAAATTTCACTAGGGGGAATCACGAAAACTTAAATATAACTAAACTTAGATGTTTATGAAGATTGCTACATACCTATTTCTACAAATTGCTATTATTAAAGTAATTCTAAAATCGATACATTTAATTTAAAAATCGATTTCAACACTACCGATCATTTATTTTTTTTCACCATAAAGCCACAGAACAAAACATCTGTCAAGTTAAAAAAAAAACAAGTGGAGTCGTATAGAGCAACATGTCTTTCATAATAAATTATCATTTAATGAGGGGCTTATTCTGTACAAATTATCTTTTATAAAGTGGGTAGGAGGAAATTATATTTATATAAATGGGGTACGCCTAAACAACGTTTATGGTCGCGTTTCCATTCAACCGAAAATTTAATTCAATTAGCGCCATCCCAATCCCAGACCGACCCCTATCTATATTATATTATACTAGCTGGTGCCCACGACTTCGTCCGCGTTGAAAAATATTAAGTAGCCTATCCTGTGTCCCGTACGTCCAAATGTTTATCTACCAAGTTTCATGAAAATCAGTTAATTTGTTTCAGAGTTATGGAGGAACATACATACATACATACAGAAAAAAATTCTAAAAATCGTCAATTTAGTTTCAGTATCATGTATAGAGCATATAAACACGATATCTCTGAAAACAAAGTAACTTACTCCATGACCGACCCTTACAGATTTATTATTAGTATTGATTCCTCTATTGGATTTTATAGTCAACTTTTAAAAAATAACTCAATAAAGTTTATCAACCTTATCTTTTTTATAAATAAAAATGAACCTCTAAATGTATGTGTTGCTAAGCGCAACAAAACTCGAGAACGGCTGGACCGATTTTAATTCTGTTTTCACTCATGGATAGAGGGATAATCAGGGAAGGTTTTTACGTAAAAAAATTGCACCTCGGGCGAGACCGGGAGCGGGCCGCTAGTAAGTAATAAATGAAATGATTGTATTGTACATATTACATTATTTTTATTATATTCTTTCTACTCTCCTCAACTCTCACTCAGTGACACATTTTGCGCAAGTATATTTTATGTGCTTCTTTCTTCTTCCATCGAATCATCGATACCAGCACATACCTACACTTGGTCTTGTATTGTAGTAAAGTAAAATTAGTAAATTAATTAAATTAAATACTTAACAAAGGCGCGATTTCACCATACTCTGTTAGTATTTGACATCGCTGTTAAGTCATTTAACAGACGTTTACAGTATGCGAGTGACAGCCCTAAAGACTTATAACAGCGATGTTAAATTAAATACTAACAGACTATGGTGAAATCGCACTTAAACTAAATAAATAAATTGATGGCTTCTTCTGAAATTTCTATTTTTTTTTTAATTTTCAGAACAAAAAGTCGGACTTATATTTAGTAGAATAGTGGCGGTAACCAAGTGATTGCGCGATTTAACCTGGCCGCGCGGCGCCATCTGTCGTTTAATAAGTGTACTAATTTACCACAAGTGTAATTATTATCTTCTTAGTGGCTATTTCTGGTCTGCTAGAGTACCAGTATCACTTCGTCCATTGGTGAAATACTGTGATCGCCACGTAAACTAAAGCTCTCTGCCTATATCTACCGCGTTTAGAAACTGTAGTACTTTTTTGATAGAGGCATTCCTCACATCTTCACAAGCCATCGTGTGGCTTCCTGGGATGTGACTGCGATTGTGCATCAAGGGACCACACTCGCACAGGAACAAGTGTAATTGCTATGGTATCGATATATGTATATGCCGTGGCGGGGCACCAAAGAAAGTCGTCTCATTACGTCCCTGCGACCCCGCTCATCAACGGCCGCGCTAGAAAGTCGTTGGGTTTTAGCCGGTAGGTACGATACCGGCATAAAAAAAATGGTATCGATATTATTTCGATAAAATACTATAATAAACCAGTAAAAGCGCGTCCGCTGCGCCAAAATTGTAACAAACATTGTTCATGAACAAGGCTACATTGTTAGATTGGAAATTTTTCGTCCGCTGCTAATGTTTAGTAATAATAAATAAAGTTTTCTAACAAATCTTAACATTTAAACAATGAGCTCCAACGAGGAAGACGTTTCTACTTTTATTTAGGGTGTTTTTTTAAAATTTTAATACTCCGATATGTTAAATATACATTGTAATAATGCATACTGTGTATATCTCACTCCCACTAGCGTTTGTATATATTTGCCGACTCTTTCTATTATTACACGTGTTCGATATTTGAATTGTATCATGAAATTTTAAAAAGAATTTAAATAAATTTAATTAATTAATTAATTTAATTTTAAATAAAGAAAAGTATATACGCGTTAATTATAAAAATAAAAATAAAAAATTAAACCTTTACTTTTCAATGCAGACGAAGTCGCGGGCACCACAGCTAGTTTAAAATAAATCCAATCTGAAGTTATATTTATATTATTAGTTAATTATTGATGTATAATATATAAAAATTAGTTTCACTCGTTTATCTAAAATATATATATATATATATATTGATCTGATCTATATTTTATTAAATTGTTTAGTACCATTTTGACACAGTCCACAATTTTACATAATCTTAAAATGTCACAGTTTCATTCCGACACATGGTTAAATGTCTTTAACTTTCTTTATTATGGACAGTATAAATTTTCAAATGAAATTATTTTTCAAAACTGACGTGATCTAATGGATTCGTGCACCGCGTTATCCCATTTACTGGGCAGCAGCGTTGATGGGCTAAGTGGGTGTTTAAATCCCCATTTTTGGGGTAATTTCCTTAAATACGCCCTCCTCATTTCGTTTTGGACACGAACACACAATCATTTGTCATAAATAGGATATTGTTTTGTTCGCATGGCGCCTTGGAAACATTCCTTTTAACTTTATAACTGGTTTGAGAACAATGATTTCATTGTCAGTGATATTTTGCTAATTTGAGGGCAGTATGAACGAGATATGAAAGCAGATAATATATTATTATCAAACAATATGTAAAAGTAGTATGTAAAAGTATTTTATATCACAACAAGCTTCGTTTTGACATGACAACTATTCATGTAATACACTTCTTTTTCACATATTTGTTACCAACCTAATCTATAATATATTTCTATATTAACATAATATTATAAAGAGAGAAGACATTTTGTATGTTTGTAACGAATAAACTGAAAAACTACTGGACTTATTTTAAAAATTCTTACATCTGTAGAAAGCTACATTATCAACGAGTAACATAAGCTATATTTTATAAAGGTACGCTGACGAAGTCGCGGGTAAAAGCTAGTTATTAATATAATATACTTACCTATACTTGAATTTTTTTAGTCACTTGGTTTGTTCATTAATCTCTTCAAACAATATAGTTCAAGGGAGCAGTTGTTGTAGGCAATAAATCATGTTTAGAACGTGAGTGGTTTTACGTTAAACTCGTATTTAACTCAGTGTTAAACTAATAATTTGTTTAATCTGACATTCTGTGTTAGTACGAACACGCAAACCACGGGTTTCAAGATACGATTAAGTATCGTTTCACGTACGAATTAAACAGACATAATAAAACTTCATTTTCGAACTCAATTTATTTATTAACTAACACGATGACCCCGGCTTTACTCGGGTGCGATTGGGGTACACTGTAATACACTTGTGTAGTTTTAAATCATCTATAGGTGCTCTTATTTTTAAAGAGAAAAGATTTGTATGTTTGTAATAATTAAATTGAAAAACTACTAGACTGATTTTGAAAATTATTTCATCTATAGAAAGCTACAGTATCAGTACAGTACAGTATACAAAGGCTATATTTTATAAAGTAACGCTGGCCAAGTCATGTACAATAGCTAGTTAAATAATATTGTCACTAATCACTATAGAATTGCTACCGTCTTCTATTCTATTCTATTCTATTCTATAATTATTTGACGAGCCTTGGTCGAGTGGTTAAGGTGCTTGCTTTAAGGCTCTGTCTCAGAGACCCGGGAGCTTTTGGCTTTTTTCTAGTTCCACACGTTGAACGAATAATATTGGGGCCAACGCTTTCAGGCCGTGTGGCGCCGCCCTAAAATTTAGACGTAGGTATTTCCCATTTCTATGACGACGACGTTCACGAAGAGCTTGGAAAATTTGCTTTTACGTTTTTAATTTGTATCTACCTACCTGTAACATTATAGAGATTCCAGCCCTTTAGACTGCTAATGCTATTTATTGTAGGTATACTTTTTGAAATATCGATTTGTACCACCGCTTATAAATATTTGTATTAATCCATGGTAGTGTAGGTCCTTTTTTTTGTATGAAAATAAAATTGTATGTGACTAAATGAATAAATAAATAAATAATTTTATATACACTTATTGACATGACAGACGTCTTTCTGTCAAAAGCTATTGGACTGTGGATGGACTGTGGCAGCTATTAATGTGTAATTGTCAGCTAGGAACTTTGGATGGAAAAAGGAAAAATGGGGTTTTTAAGTATTTTATCTCTTCACAAGAACCTTCCTCGGATATCAATGAATCAATAAGTAAGGGTCGGTCATGGAGTAAGTTACTTTGTTTTCAGAGATATCGTGTTTATAAGCTCTATACATGATACTGAAACTAAATTGATGATTTTTAGAATTTTTTTCTGTATGTATGTATTTTCCTCCATAACTCTGAAACGAATTAACTGATTTTCATGAAACATGGTAGATAAACATTTGGACGTACGGGACACAGGATAGGCTACTTTTTTCTTTTTCAACGCGGACGAAGTCGCGTGCACCAGCTAGTATTTTAATAAAAATTTATCAAAATTTGTCCAGCCATACTAGAGTATCGCGCTCAGCAACACATTTAGCGATTTTTCATTTATATAGATAGATAGATTACTAAAGAAATAAAATCAGTTCGTGATAGATGATAAATTTCCTATTTTTCACGTCTGCATTGGAACTAAACAGTGCTTTACAGCCTTTATGCCTATGTGTGTATTGTAAGGGCGTGTGCACACGACTCCTGTTAACTGTGTGTGCGTCTGCCGTGTGTCTGTGTTTGTGTGTATGTAAGCGCGAACAACTTGTTTGTTCAGAGATTTAATACACGGTAAATTTCTTCACGTTACCTGAGCGACGCCCTGCGGGGAGAAGGCTGTAAGAGATTTTTTAAAAAATATTATGGATATTTATTTTATATAAAACAAATATCAGCTTTGACGATGCGACAATCATCTTTGATATTTATTTACATAATACGCACTGTTCTTCCGGCATCTGTGTTTCCATGCTCATATAACCTTTTTAAATCTATTTAAAGATTTTTTTAAAAATCGAGTGAATAATTGAGTGAGCTTGCTCCATCGTCGGCCTCGTCGTTGCTGCACGGCTAGACATAATATTACAACATAATAAATTAAAGAAACAATAAAATAAAAAAAATACTAATATGAAAACTTAAAAACTACCTTATTCAATTACAATATTAAGGTATATGAATGTAACAAAATAATTAAAGAAAGTTATTCTGTTGAAAGTTCGGCCAAAGACCCTAGAGCCAAATTAACCCGACACTACACCGAGGATATCCCGGACATCAGTCTGTATGAGATAGCAATGGCTCTGAAACAGCTGAGGAATAACAAGGCACCCGGTGATGACGGAATCACGTCGGAGCTTCTGAAAGCGGGTGGAAAACCGATACTTAAAGTCCTTCAGCGGCTCTTCAATTCCGTCCTACTCGGCGGTATAACGCCAGAAGCATGGAACAGGGGCGTGGTGGTGCTGTTCTTCAAAAAGGGTGATAAAACCCTATTGAAGAATTATAGACCCATCACGCTTCTGAGCCATATTTACAAGCTGTATTCAAGGGTTATTGCAAATCGTCTAGAGCGCAGATTTGATGACTTCCAGCCTCCCGAACAAGCCGGTTTTCGCAAAGGTTATAGTACCATAGACCACATCCATACGTTACGCCAAGTTATACAGAAAACCGAAGAGTATAACCTTCCACTATGTCTGGCGTTTGTGGACTATGAGAAGGCCTTCGATTCGATCGAAACATGGGCAGTGCTCGAGGCTCTGCAGCGATGTCGCATTGATCATCGGTATATCGAGGTATTGAAGTGTTTATACAATAAAGCCACCATGTCGGTTCGAGTACAGGAGCACAGCACACAGACCATTCCATTGCGTAGAGGTGTGAGACAGGGAGATGTAATCTCTCCGAAACTGTTCACTGCCGCTTTGGAAGATGCATTTAAGCTCCTGGAATGGCAAGGACTTGGCATCAACGTTAACGGCGAGTATATCACTCACCTTCGATTTGCCGATGATATTGTGATCTTAGCGGGGTCGATGAGAGACCTCGGCACGATGCTCGAAGACCTCAACCGAGTTTCTCAAAGGGTGGGCCTTAAGATGAATATGGACAAGACGAAAGTTATGTCTAATGTCCATGTTGTGCCTACCCCAGTAACAGTTGGAAACTCAACTCTCGAAGTTGTTGACGAGTACATATACTTGGGACAAACAGTCCAGTTAGGTAGAGCCAACTTCGAGAGGGAGGTCAATCGTCGAATCCAGCTCGGATGGGCAGCGTTCGGGAAGCTCCGAGACATCTTCTCGTCCAAAATTCCTCAGTGTCTCAAGACAAAGGTTTTCGACCAATGTGTGTTGCCGGTGATGACATATGGCGCTGAAACGTGGTCTCTAACTATGGGCCTTGTAAGGAAGCTCAATGTCGCTCAACGAGCTATGGAAAGGGCTATGCTCGGGGTTACACTGCGAGATCGAATCAGAAATGAGGAGATCCGTAGACGTACGAAAGTTACCGACATAAGCCGGCGGATCAGTAAGTTGAAGTGGCAATGGGCAGGGCATATAGTACGGAGAGCCGACGGCCGCTGGGGCCGGAAGGTTCTCGAGTGGAGGCCACGTACCAGCAAGCGCAGCGTAGGACGTCCACCCACAAGGTGGACAGACGACCTAATTAAGGCCGTGGGTCAACGGTGGATCCAGTTTGCTTCTGACCGGTCCTATTGGAGAGTTATGGGGGAGGCCTATGTCCAGCAGTGGACGTCCTGCGGCTGAAATGATGATGATGATGATTATAAAAAATATCTATGCTTATTAAAATTATTAATTTATGTAGTAGCAAGACAAATACAAGGCACGAGCTTGCAGAGCAGCACTTCGCCGGTTTAGCTCAAAGGAGAAACTTTTCTTTTGGAATGGCATCCATAAATTGTCTGAGAGATGGGCAAAATTGTATAGAATCAAATGGCCAATACTTTGAATAAATAAATTGTAAGTAACGTGTTTTCCTTTGCGAAAAAACCGGAAAGCAATTACCAAAACACATGGTATATATCCTACGAATTCGAATATACTTACCATATATATACCAAAATATACAACCATCCCTTAGCTATCGAGTGGTGTAATTGAATTTTTGATTTAGATAATAAATATGAAGTTACAGCATTTACAAGTTACGATTTTGTTATCATCAGTTTTCTGAATTGCCTCCCTCTATGGTAGCAAATTTAAAGACGTATGCACGTCAAAAAATCACTTACCCCCTTATACGCGAACTCCACTTAATTGGATATATCATAGGCGTCTGTTTGCGCATGGCAATTGATTGCAACTTAACAACATGCCAGCAAATTGCCACGACGGGAGAAAGAGACAGAGATGTTCACGGTTGCTAAGTAAAGCAGTGTGAGGGAAAGAGATGGCACGATTGTCGCTCCTCCTCGATTAGAACAGTCAACATGGCGATACACAACGAAGCAGTGGCGAACTCGAAAAAACAAGAAACATTATTTTAAGGGTCGATTATTTTGGTTTAAAAGCGATAATCACCACCGGTCAGCCATTAAGCAGCTATCGTTAACCGACTGGCTCTTTTCTAAATCATTTATTATAATTGACCAATAAAATGTTAATTTTTATAATTATTCTCGTTTTGCTTTATAAAAATAATGATTTCGCGCGCTTTTTTTTATAAGCTGCCAGTTTTCGGAGGCTCGTTATTACGGTGGTTTAAGGTTGGCCATCATTTTTCCTTTTTTTTTTTTAGTTTTTTCTGCAAAAGATTTGTATCCGCTCGCGTAATTGTTATTTTCTTTTAATTAAAGGTTCCGAAGATTGTGGCAATTTGCGCTTCTCGAATATAAACTATATTATAATTTTTTTTTTTAAATAAAAAGCACACATTTGTTTGAGTAAGAAGTTATACTCTTTTTGTGAAGAAACTGATTGGGTAATGCTATAATGTTTTATTAAAAACCTACTTACATAAGTAGTGCAGACATAATATATTATAATCAGAATATAAAAAAGACAGAATCAATAAAGACGTAGGTAATCAATTGTATTTTCAATTAAATTTACATAAACATTTTTTTTTGATTGATTTGAATTAATATTTTTTTATAAATTAATTTCTCGATAAATCTACAAAAGATGTATAGGTACCTATAGTGGATTATACTTTTTTTGTGTTGGTACACATTAATAGTTATATAAATTATAATAGTTTTATGTAATAAAAAAAAAAAGAAACAGACCAATTAAATATTAAATCTATATATATAAAAATCTCGTGTCACGATGTATGTTCGCGATAAACTCTGAAACTACTGAACCGACTTTGATCAAACTTCATAAGTATCTGTTATTTGGTCCATTTTAAAAGATTTATATCTCATTTTGTTTATTATTTTTTTGCAAATTATATAATATTATTAACATAGCGCTATCTGTTGATACTTATTCAATACAGCAATTATTTATCTGTGAGTTCCATAAGGTTCTCACAGATGGCGGTTTAAAGTAATTTATGGGCTGGATTGCAAAAAAGCACCCCGGGCGAAGCCGGGAGCGGGCCACTAGTATATATATATTTAATATTTAACGTATGTTCGCGTGCAAATATTTTTATAATACTTAGAATACCTATATGGGTACTGATTACCCATATAATAGATTTATTCAATTAAGATTTCTTAAAAAATTTTTTGCAAGAGCAATAATATAAACTATATTTGCTTTTTTTAACGAGCTAATAATTTTTAATTAGCTTTCTCGACAAAATTACAAAAGTTAAATACGGAAGTGTAATACAATATTAACAAATTATGAAATCACTTTTAGTGTCAGATTGTTAAATAAGAGAGTAGGTAGGTATCTTAATATTAATAAATTTTAATACTATATAACACTATAGAATTAAATTACCATACTTAGTCTTATATTAATTATAATAAATGATATTAATTATAATAAATGATATTAATTAATTGGTTGTATTTTATCATTTATCAGTAATCATAATCATTAATGTGCAATGCGATAATTACGGAGCAAGTGGAAATAAATGCAGAGAAAAAAATTGCACAATTATATTGCAGCAATGAAAGAAAAACACAAATAATAAATATATTATATATACTTAAGCTATTTATTCATATTGTTATTATATTTCAAATATATTTTTATTGAAACCAATTTTAATGTAGGTAATATAAATAATAAAAAAAAAGAAATCTGATCGACCGTTAAAATAAAACTTTTGAGATACGACCGAGTAATACTGTTCTCGTTTATAACAATTAAGTATTTATGTATGACGACACGTTTGGTCTAGTGGCTAGTAATCCCAGCTGTTAACCAAACGGTCGCGGGTTCGAATCCCGCTAGGGGCAAATGCTTAATGTTTTAACATTTACCTTTGTACTTGAGTCATGGATGTTTGTATTTATAATATGTATGTATTTACAAAAAAAAGTAATCTATGTATTATATCAACTGTCTGAACTAGAGTGTGTGAAGATATTATTATTATTATGTTAGAATAATAATAATAATAATAGTCATATCGGCGAATGGTCTTATAGCGAAGAGCCTCGACCAACATCTTAAGAGTCTCTCGCTAGATGGATGGATCAAGGGTCAGATACAGAAGGCGGTACTTCTGGACACGGCACGAATTGTCAGGAGGTTCCTCACTCTGCAGCCCTAACCACCGGTAGCTTGGACCTTGCCCCGCTACTTGCGGCATACTAATTTTAAATTTTTTATAATATATATTGTTTTTTTTTTTAATATTTATATTGTAAAAAATTTAATGTTAAGAAAAAAGATGAATAAAGAGAATAATAATATATTAAAATAGTTATAGAAATAAATAGAAATCGATATTTACTTTTCTCACAAAAAAATGTTTGTTTCTTTTCTAATGGAGTAGAATAAGTATAGAACTAGTGATAATTCTACTTTTAAAATAGTAATATTCAATTGTAGTTAATATACCCACTATACTAGCAACCCGCTCTCTGCTTTGCAAGCACCTATTGCTTTGCTTGTATTACAGGCGACGGTAGCCACGTACAATCAAATGGATCATCAGCTTCTTTGACGAATTTTACATTTAAAAAAACACCTGCGCGTGTACAGAGTATACGAGTATAAGAAGTGTATTACCGTCTTTGGCGATCAAATATAAGATAAGAATAAGATATAAGAAACGTTATAAAGATCGCTATAAAAAAAAAGTTACAAGAAGTGTCACGTGATCGTTAAACTGAAGTGTATTTGGTTCTAATCGCGGGCAAAGAAGATTTACTTCAAAAATTATAATATAGGTAAGTAATTATTTAGTTCTTGAAACATACGCGGTATGACTCGACCGTTCACAATGAATGTACTCGCAGAACGTTTCGCTCCGAACAAGAATCAATACACGAAATATAAACACACCTCGCGTACGAATTATATCGAAATAAATAAATATCCCGGCACTCGTAAAGAAGGTCGCAACTGACGTTTACGGCGTGAGCTTCACTTTATTATGTTTTATTTTTTATTTTTAAGAAAATTAATTTTTGCATTATGCCAGACCGTTTTGCTTTGTTTCGTTTAGCGCGCCTGTTTCGCGAGATTAAACGATTGGTATATGTTATTTAGTGCCGTTTCTGGACGCGTTCTTTTTATTAAATTTTAAATAATGAACGTTCGTTCTCTCCACAGAGCAAAGAATCGCCGCGCCGCGCGCTATTAGAGACGGCAGTATAATAATATTTGTGCCTTGAAATTTTTTAGCTAATAAGCGCGATTCAGGGCGCATTAAGCTAGCCGGGACCTGATTGGTAGTCTTAGGGGAGCCTACCGCCAGTCATGAGGCTTTCCAAGATGGCCGGCGTACCTCTGCTTTCGGGTACGCCAAGGTCATGACAGGGAGCTTAGCCCTCCCCGCGCTGAACGGCCGTTATGAGTAGCGGATGTAGTGTCACTCATAATGCTCCCGCGACCCTGCCCATATACGACGGCGTTAGAAAGTCGTTGGGTTTTAGCTGGCAGGAGTTCGGCTTAAGTATCCATGAGGATCCATGAAGATTTCCCAACGTAAAAACGGGAGCTTTAAACTGCCAGTTTCTATTTGTACGTTGTGGAGTAAACATTATTAAAAAAAGCGATAGAAATGCCTCATTTGGTGTCATAATCAAAATTAAAACGTGAACAAGAAAAAATGTGGTATATCATACATCATACATCAATTTTTAGCATTAAACAATGCGAATCAAGATCGTCTTGAATTTGTATAGAAGTCATGCCGTCTCTAGTAGCGGGCGGCGCGGCGATTCATTGCTCTGTGGTTTTCCGTTTCTGTTTGTGTTGGAGTTCGTTCGATTTTCAAACATAAATTGGCTGCATTTTGTATGTTTATGGCTAATAAATGAATCTAATTAGCGAATTGAAATGCGATTACTTGTATCTTGATTTATTGACCAATCATGATTAAATCAATTAATGTATGAATATTGTTTGTGATTTGTATTTATGAGTGAATATATTTGGATATAATTATTAACCTTTACTCATACATCTATACCTATAACTATACATATTATAAAATAAAGTCATACAATGGATTTTGACACGGTATTCACTAGTTGAAAGAGTGATAAACGAGGAAGTGCTTTTGTATAAACTGTCAACTTTTTGGCTAAATGACTAGATTAGACTAGTCTAATCTAATCTAATCTAGATTAGGTCGTGTGTCCAGTCCACGCGGTTCAGTCTGTCTGTCCTTTGCGCTTGCCGGTTCGTGGCCTTCACTCTAGAACCTTCCAGCCTTAGAGGCTGTCGGCTCTCCGTACCTACTAGGTAAGTAATAGGGGTTAAAGTATGAAATTGCCGTTTTATTGTAATAGGTACTTCGAATTGACATAGAACCTTCATGGTTTGAGATTTTTGAGTGAAACTTTTTTCATACGGTACCTATGTAGTTCTTCTTTTAAAAAATGTGCAACATTCGATTATCAACTTTCAGTTGTTTTTTTTATTCAGCTTAGACAATAAAGATGGATACTTCGAAAATTCGTGTGATTTTTGAATACGAGTTCCGACGCGGAACTAACGCGGCAGAAACAGCTCGCAATATTAATGTTGCGTTTGGAGAGGGGACTGCTAATGAACGCACTGTGCGATTTTGGTTTAAACGCTTTCGTGATGGAAACTTCGATTTGAAGAACGAACCACGTGGAAGACCGCCCACACAGGTGAATAACAATGATTTGAAAGAGATGGTGGAAGCCGATCCGAGCCAAACTACCCAGGAATTAGCGGCATGGTTTAACGTTACCTTACCAACAATATTGACTCATTTGCGTCAAATCAATAAAATAAAAATATATGAAAAATGGGTGCCTCATGATTTGACTGATCTGCAGAAAGAAACGCGTGTTGCGTTGCCTTGTTGAATCGATACAGAAATGAAGGAATATTGGATCGAATTGTGACATGTGATGAAAAATGGATTCTTTACGATAATCGTAAGCGGAAAATGCAATGGCTGACCCCAGGTCAAACGCCGCAACAGTGTCCTAAAGCAAAGCTTACCAATAAAAAGGTAATGGTAACTGTTTGGTGGTCTCAGCGTGGTGTTATTCACTATAGCTTTCTCCGATCTGGTCAAGCAATAACGGCAGATGTCTACTGCGCCGAACTCCGAACAATGATAGCGAAACTAGCAGTGAAACAGCCCCGACTTATGAATCGATCTTCACCATTATTGCTCCATGATAACGCGAGACCTCATACAGCACGAGAAACCGTTTTAACTCTACAGGAACTGCAATTAGAAACCATTCGTCACCCTCCGTATTCGCCAGACCTTGCTCCAACGGACTACCATTTTTTTCGTGATTTGGACAATTTTCTGCGTGATAAAAAGGCAGTGCAAAATGCACTTCTCAGGAGGCAGTGCAAAATGCTTTCACACAGTTTGTCGAATCTAGATCACCAGAGTTCTATCGCAAAGGCATAAATGAGCTTCCTATTAGATGGCAGCAATGTATAGATAATAATGGTAATTATTTTGATTAAATAAATATGTTAAATTAAAAAAAAACGAATTTTTATTTTTCAGTACAAATCGGCAATTTCATACTTTAACCCCTAATATTTGTCCTTTTTTTTAACGTTGGGAAATCTTCTTGGATACCCGGCAGTGTAAGGGACACTGCGGGGTTATGCCGGATTCGTACCGGCTAAAACCCAACGATTTTCTATCGCGGCCGTTGTTGGGCGGGGTCGCGGGGACTTTATGACACGACTTCGGTGCCCCGCCACGGCAATCCAGCGCGGGAAGTATATGTTCTGGCTATTGCCACTACAACTTACTGATCCGCCGGGTTATGTCGGTAAATTTCGTTCATTGATTCATGTGATTTGATCTCGCAGTGTGACTAGGATTGACGTTGAGCTTCTTACGAGGAACATAGTTAGAAATCACGTTTCAGCGCCAACCCTAATACGATAAACTACCTATATGGAATAAACATTAACATTTTCTTTTTCACATGGCAGCTTAAGATGTTGTAACATTATAAATAATTGAATTAATAGACACTACTTTTTTTCACATTTACGACGCACAGCATTTGAATCGTAAAATATTTATGTCTTTATTAACAATATTTAGACGCAAATATACTGTTCGATAGAGGCGTTAAAAATGGTAATCACCTGTGTTTATTTTGTGAAATACGATATAAGTTGGTAAATGTTAAGGGGTATGCATAATGACTGAATATTCTCTTATTACTTTGAGTTTCTCTAGTAACTTTCTCTAGAGGTGTTCTGTAGGTCTCTAGAGGTCTCATTCACTCCCCCTTCCTAATCCCTTATATATCCTTCGATGATGAGCAATTGCGGCACCTATGGCATCGCATGTGTTGTAGGCGACGGTAGCCACCTACCATCAAGTGGACTTTAACATAAGAAAAGGAAAAAAACTTTTAAGGTTTGTTTATTTCAAATTACATTGAATTATTTCTAGAAGGTTAAATATTGCATATGCTCTAACTTTTCCTAACTCTAGGGTGCCTAAAATTAGCATATATTTTTATGATAGGGTGACACCCACTTGAGGGTAGGTGGCTACCGTTGCCAAAAAAAAGCCACAGGTGCTGCAAATTCGCTGCAGACCATATCAGGATTTTTTTATTTATTTTTATTTTTTATTATTAAGGTTAAGAGATTAGGAAGTTAGATTAATCCCTTGCTCACTTCACTCACCGAAATACAACAGCAAACATCCTATTATTTCTCTTCTCGGTCTTCAGCAAGGGGTTGGCTACTGCCGCCAGACGGGCTGTCCAAATGACTAATACTTAAACAAATAATACTTCAATTTAAAAACATAAATAAATAATCATGAAAACCCGTTAATGTGAAGATGTGTTTATGTCGTTTTTATAAAATGATGATCATTAAAAGGACACGTTATGGCGTTGACATGGAGTTTTAATGGCGTCGTTATTGCCTTAATTTGTGACAATATACTGTGTAATAAAAAAAAATACGACACATAAATGAGGAATGCAAATAAAAGTACAATTTTATATTATTTAATTATTGCAAAAGTGTTAAAAGTTGTCGAGGAGGTTCATATGTCATAATATGCAGGCTGTGTTACGCAGATGGGACAAGAAGAGATACCACTTTACTTTAATCATAATAAACTTATAAAATATGCAAATATTAAATACTAGCTGTTGCATAAGACCTTAACATAAGAAAAATGGAAATAATCTAGTTAAGAATCTTGCTGTGTATCTATGTACAATAGATATTTGTCGCATTGCACCTCTTTAATGTATGTAGTTTTGTAATCTGCTTAATTTATTCCTTCATTAATGGTCTGAATCCCATTAAAATTATATCTCTTAAAACCGTAGAGACAATAAGAAGATAGGATATATGTGTAGATGAAATATATAACGCATTTTCTAATAGCACTGAACGATTAAAAGGTCAGCTACCGAAACAATAAAATTTTCACACCACTCATCAAAATAATCTCGTAACGTGTTTAGATAGTGGCTCGTTACCTCACCAGTTACCACCCATCGGTTCCAATAAACCGTGGTACATCACAATACTGACGTACAAAAGTAATTGACTGGCAATAGTGACGCGACTGACAAACCATTACTTTGAGAGATATAAATCTTTGAAAACACACGGCTCTCCATTTTGGACGGGCAAGCGACGTCTCTTTAGCCAGACACTATTTAATTTGTTCAAGTTTCATAAAACTTTTTTTTAACGACATTATACACTGTAATGCCATATGTTCTGCGAGCGCTCTGCCAATTTTAGCAAGATAAAAGATAAGGAAATAAGACAAGACAGCGAAAGAGGAAAAGCGAATTAGCTCTAGCACCCCTTACTCACCGAAATATATTTCACTGTGGTTTCTGTAAGAAGGTATTACTGAAACAGACGGGCTGCTCAATTTTTGGTGTTTGTGTTATAAAGATGTTAAACCGTCCGGTTACGAAATTTTAACAAAATTGTATTAAAATGGTACACCAATATTAAAATGGAGATATGAATTGTTTTTTATGATTGTAAGATTTTTTAAATTATATTTCACATATTAGAATCGGACAACGACTTTATCTATATTATTATACTAATATTATAAAGAGTTTTGAAAATAAACTATAAAAATTCTTTCACTTATAGAAAGCTACACTATCAGCTAGTAACATGGGCTATATTTTATAAAGTTACGCAGACGAAGTCGCTTGCAACAGCTAGTAATAAATAAACTGAAAAAATAATACATCTTATCATAGCAAAAATACTTTCTTGCTGCCCATCGTATTACTAAATAATTCCAAATTCCTGAATTAAATAAACATGCCTATATAGTCAAAATAACAACATTGAGGCGTATCGCAATTTATATCCGTGTGTTCTCATTTTATGTTCTTTAATAATAGTACGAGAGTGTGGTACAATTTCTATAGTCAAGGAATAATAAGAAAGTTGTTAATTATTAGCCTTATTCTGTTAGCTAAATATAGTAGCTAAATCCAAGCTAAATCTTTTTTGGTAATCAGATCACGATCAGAAACACTATGATTGAGTTTTGTAGGCATAGGTGATGTTAAATTTAGTAATAAAAGAAAGGTTACTGAAGGCAATAACTAACTTGAAAACTATCTTCTGTCTAACTGCGAACATACTCACGGCACAGTATATTAATTTCCTACAGTAGGCCGACGCCTTTGAAGTTGGGCGATACCGCCACCTGTGTAGGTTTACGCAAATACGGAAGGGTTGTCACAAATTGAAAATTTGGCATTAAAATTTAAAAATGATATCCATATCTATATTTGGATTTGAAAATGGGTGTCATTTTCATAATCGGTAACCCAAGAAACCTTAAAAATTACCTTCATATCTGTATTTACTGTATTTATCAAAAAATGCACGTCCGCCATCTTGGATTTAAAAATGGGTATCATTTTCATAATCTTCACTCCAAGAAACCTCAAAAATGACATCCATATCTATATTTATCAAAAAAAATGCATGTCCGCCATCTTGAATTTGAAAATGGGTGTCATTTTCATAATCTTCACCCAAGAAACTTCAAAAATGATATCCCTATTTATAGTTATCAAAAATGCCGCCATCTTGGATTTGAAAATGAATGTCATTTTCATAATCAGCACCCCAAGAAACCTCGAAAATGACATGTCTAAATTTTTTAAAAATGTGCACTCACAGCACATGCCGTAAGCACTATATTAATTTAAGAAATTAATATGTTAAAGACGCGATGGCCCTAGAAGACTTGTACCGAGCTACTAAGAACGACGAAGTATGCAGCTGGGTCTGTCTAGACGTCTCCGTCGGCCTACTGTATAAAATTAATATACTGTGCCACCGGTGTTCCACTGTGGTTAGAGATTCCACATACCCCATCACAGACAAAAACGAAAATTTCATCATGCAAACCAAAGTTCACAGTCAAATTGACTGTGATTGCATGATCATGACATGTATCAATGTAATTAATGCATAGTTTAACATAGCATAGTTACTATGCTATGCTGCTATGGGCAGTTCTTCTTGGCTACTTTTTCTTAATCAGATAACTGATTTTGTAACAGTTTTCAACAATTGAAAGAGCGATAAACGAGGAAGGTTATGGAAAGCCGAGGAGGATCGCTAGTTTTTTTTTTAAATAACATTTACTCACCACCGACTCTCCGACTATGATTACAATAAGGCACACTAAACAAAAAGAATGTTCGCTGTCAGTTTGTTTAAACGTGTTGTATCGGGCCATAGTTTTGTGAACATAATCATTATACCGTGAGATAGGTACCGGGCAAACACCTCGGGCTAACTGACGCGATCTTTATTCCTGCTCAACTTTTAAAACTATTTCCTGCGCTAAAAAGTTTATTATATAGACATTTTTTTATGTAAATGCCGACAGACAGGCTGACGGTCCACGCCACAGGTGCCATAGAGGTTTTTAAAATTTAATTTAACACCCGACCATTGACACAAAAGAAGGGTGTCTTAAGTTTGACCTGTGTATCTGTGTGTCTGTCAGTGGCATCATAGCTCCCAAACGGATGTACCGATTTTGATTCAGTTTTCTTTTGTTTAAAAGCTGACGTGACCAAGGTAGTTCTTAGCTATAAACTATGAAGATCTGTTCACTCGTTTGAAGATAATTAAGAAAGCATTTTACTAACTTTCAAAGGTTCGATTGTTTTGAAATTTGGTGTATTGTTACTTTTGTCGTGCTTCCATGACACGATAACCTTAACATGATGCTACAGCATAAATTGTCTGCGGTATACCTACCCAACCCCCAGCAACTTACAGCAGATACCTAAATGCGTGTATGGGCTTATGAGAATCGTCCCAATAGAATGTCGGGGATTAGTTTTTTATAATTGAGTAACAGAAAAAGACATTGAGTAACCTTCATCCAGGTAGGTACTGCTTCCTAGGGATCGTCTAAAAATAAAAAATAAAAAAATCAAGGCCTGACAAAAATTCAATATTAAAAAAAGGGGAGTAGACGAAGTTGCGAGCAAAAGCTTGTATAATATACCAGGTAAACCGCACAACGTTCTCAACCTAAAGAAAAAAATACAATTTGTAACTTAACACCATTAAGCGTAACATTGAACACCAATAAAATAAATAACACAAAATTAAACAATAAATTAGACGGTCCCGATCGTTAAAATATGTAATTTGTTAAAATAAATCCCACCATTAATTCTGTTTTAGTTAAAGATCAGGGAATGTTAAATAGTGGATAACTCAATCTAACACATTTCGAATATAATCAAACAGGCGAGACGAAAACGAATTAAAGAGAGATTTGTTGCTAACGGTAGAAGGGGTTCCGTATTAATTATTAATATTAATATATATGAAATTGCTTGAAAAACTAATAACTTATTCTAAAAAACGAGGAATCGAAGACTTCCATATAGTGTGGTGAATAAAATAATATAAAATTCGTTTATTTGATACATAAAAAATGGTTCAGATATTAATATATATTATCATCTTTATTATCATCAATCCATGTGTCTCCACTGCTGGATGTAGGCCTCTCCCAAATTTCGCCACCACGCTAGGTCCTCTTCCCGCGAAGCCTTTCATAGCGTCCCATGCTGCGTTTTCCAATTCGTCGCCTCCATTCGAGAACTCGTCTAATTCTGTTATCCACTGTGCGACAAATTTGGTTCTTCGGCGAATTTTAGAATTTCTTATCTTACCCACAAAAGAAACTCCAGATCCGCTTCATAGCACACTGAGCGATTTTAATCTTGTGGACCAGTGCTGCCGTGAGAGTTAACGTTTCGGCACGTTCATGCAAGCAGTTGTCTTTGACAATAATATATATATATATATATTTAATTTATCTGTATTTATTAGATTTTAAAGGGCATATGCATGGTGTATGCCCGTGTGTGTATTGAACTCAGGGTCCCTGCGGAAGATCAGTGCTGGTCTATGCCAGCAAAATACTGAGTAGGGACCTTTTTGTAACTTGAACTTTTCTTATTTCTTACCGTTACTGTTTTTTTTTTCTTTTTCTTTGTAATCGCATGTTACTAAGTTGCAAATAAATGATTGATTGATTGATTGATTGATTCATATGTCATTACGGTCCTGCTAGTAATGGCTACACTGATTGCTATGGGTTGGTACCGCACCTGCAGCACGCTTGTGTTATAGGCGACAGTAGCCCTTGTGGATCAAGTGGATCATCAGCCTGTCTGACGACCTTACCATAAAAAAGGGTCAGCATTGTCTGGTCAATATATGGCTTTTCTTGCAATCTGCCCCTTTTTTTAAATTTAGTCCAAGGAACCCCAATAAACAGAGAGTTTACAATGAAAAACCACGTTGTACATTTCAATTCCCCCAACTAAGAGGTTCTTACAACTTATAAAATGCGTCTTCTTATTGTGTGGGTATCTTGTTACTGATATATGGTCGTTTGTACGCATAAACTGAGGCCCTGCGGAGCGATTGAGATCGGGAATTCTCGGCGGACGTCGGCTATTTCCGGGAAATATGTCACGTGGGGTTTTATTGGGTTCATTAAATACAAAATGTTTAGCGATAGCGATACTTTCCGCTTTGTTTTAGTACTCACCTCTAGGTGTACGGTATTGCATTGTGTTCACTACAATGAAGACAATATAAATAAATAAATCATCTATTAGATGTAAGTTTTTCAAAAACATTTATCCTTGTTAACATTATTTTACAATTACAATAACAATATTTTACAATATACTGTGTACAAGTTATAATTAAAATTATTAACTAACCGTCCACCCGACTTTGTATTGAGCCGAAACACGCTATATCTGCTGAAATTGCGGATCGTGGATTGGGGAGTTGGGTATCTCGCAGACTACTTGTTCCTGCACCATTAGGTCAATGTTATCATGTCACGGAAATACCATTGAAGTAACAGTATACCAAATTTCACATCACATCAATCGCACATTATTTTAGCTATAGCTTATAAAAATCTGTTGAGACGTTTGAAGATACGGCTAGTTACCATCCTCATCTTGTCGAAATCCTTCTTTTTCGGGCCAACTTTGCCAACTTACCAAATCTGCCAACTTTGCCAACTTTGCTAACTTTGCCAACTTTGCCAACTTTGCCAACTCTCTGCCAGCGTCTGTGTTTCCGAGTATATATAACGCAATTTTTTTTTTCAATGATCGAGTGAGTAGACATCTTCTAGGTAAGCTCGCTTCATCAATCATAGACCTCATCTTCGTTACACGGTTAGATGCTGGCCAAGAACATACACCCATCTTTAACAAATCAAAAAAAAATCCTATTTGACAAAGGGATTTCCCTAACTTCCAGGTTCTAAGGGTGTGAATTTTGGTATATTGTTACTTCGGTGGTATAGCCATGAAATGGCAACCTCGATTTGATGTGTGATGTCCAACTTCTCAGCAAACTAAAGTAGATGTAGCGTGTTTGGGGTCAATAGAAAGTCAGATGTTAGTTTACAATTTTTACTTATTAATAGTTTGTGATATGTGCATATTCCGTATGCAGAATAAATATCTATATTTAGATTCAGATCGTAGGTGATAAATAATATTTGTTGTAATGTGGGTTATTAATTTGTAATTATTCGCCATAACCACCTGGTGGCCACCAGATCAGCATGACATAACACAGAGAATTTATGGTGTAAACATGATTGGAACCCCCATACGCCGGCATTCTTTTCGAACGACAATTTATTTAGAGACATTGCAAAATTCTAAGAAATTTATAATGATACTACCTATAAGCTATATATCTTATATATAGCTGTGGCTGTAGTTTGTTTTTGAAAATCTCACAGGGACCTAACCGCACATAATCCTTAAACTACATCAATGAATTTTCCCATACAAACTTCACTTAGGTATAATAATAAGTACTTATACTTAATATATTTCTAAGAAAACTGCAAACATTCTCAACGTACGCATTCCCCATAGAATAGCAAAGTTAAGTGTTGTATCTAGATCTTTAGCGGTTGTACATCTCCACCTACGCATTTAGCTCTGGGGATCATCAAGCTTGTATCGTGGTATCGGGCTATCGGCTCCATCTGTTCTTAGAAGCCCCTCTTGGGTTACGGGAGGGGGCCCGGGACCCCGCTGTGACGGTAATTCACGCGGCTCACACCTCCAGGGACCCTGACTCGTGTATTATACTTGGACTGCGTAGTTTTGATACTGGCATAAAATAATTTAAAATATTATTCTACTAGCTGGTACCCGCGACTTCGTCCGCGTTGAAAAAGAAAATATATGAGTAATTACTGGACCCGTGAGCCGTACACCGCCATCTTTTAGATTTTTGTAGAACTACAGATAATAAAAACAAATTTGTCCGCGTTGAAAAAGAAAAAAGTAGCTTATCCTGTGTCCCGTACGTCCAAATGTTTATCTACCAAGTTTCATGAAAATCAGTTAATTCGTTTCAGAGTTCTGGAGTAACATACATATACATACATACATACAGAAAAAAATTCTAAAAATCATCAATTTAGTTTCAGTATCATGTATAGAGCCTATAAACACGATATCTCTGAAAACAAAGTAACTTACTCCATGACCGACCCTTACAGATTTATTATTAGTATTGATAAGTCTTTAGTTGGTAAGCCTTTTCAAATAAATAAATACAGGTGTCGTTAGCGAGCTATTTCTGCCTCTATTAATAATAACTCTAAAAATTATAATAATGCAACCTCTTTACTTAAAAAGGGAAAAACATTTTTTAATATATGTACACTGGATCCCGCAAAGAAAAGGGTCACTTAGAAAATCTTCAATATCTTCTAAAGTACCTGACCTAGTTTTATGAAATAAAGACTAAATTAAAGCTAAACTAAATAAATGTTATATTTATTTAAGCACATTAAAATATTCTTTAATTTAGTCTTTATTTCATTTATAGCTAAGTCAGGTACTTTTGAAGATATTGAAGATTTTCTAACCGACCCTTTTTCTTTGCAGTCCAGTGTATTTAATTTTAAGAAGTGGCAGAGAACTGGAAATTCCTTTATTTAGTTTAGACAGTTTATTGTAAACTTTAACTTCTATAACAGAAATATTTCTTTCATTATGAATATAGTCTATGATTCTGTCTGCAATAAATTGTTCTGCCTTTGGACTTTGGATTCTATTTCACTGTTTTTGACATAACAATTTGATTGTTGTCACAAATACTATAACAAATGTACACAAGTAGTGAAAATATACTTTTAATTTTTTTTTCCAAATAAACGATGACAAAGTATCAAGACTATAGTGTCGATAGTTGCTTGGTAATATATTGATGATGGTGTAACGTTCTATTGTGATCTTTTGTTAGATTATGATAACTTAGATAACTTATTCCAGAGTTAATATAAACGTCTGACAGACAGAAAAGCGGCGAGTAAAGTATGGAGGCGATTTTTTCATAATGTCTCTATTATTACTTACGAGTATACTTGTCTACTCATTAAAACTAGTTTGTGCAATTTTGCAATGAAATTATTGTTATTATAATCTTCCTTAGAACTTTTTCTTATGTTAAAGTCGACAGACAGGCTGAGGCTGAATATAAGTAACGCAATTTCTGTGTTGTACTTACTCTCAATTGTGATATAAGGAGATTAAGGACCATATAAGGATTAAGGATAAAGGATAAGGATTTAATTAAAAATATACAATATATCATATGACGATGATATAGTATATCTAAAGCTACAAATTAATGACTCGATACTTGAATAGCCTCAACAGCTGATGAACAGATGAAGAGGACTTGGACAATATCTTAAATAAAGAAGCTTTAACTTATTTGTATACAACATCTTACTCGTAAATTTAAATTATAAGTAATAAACAAATTAAGTGTATTGTTTATTTATTAAAATATAATGGCATTATGTCTTTATTTATTATAATATTTAACAAAAATTACGACCGAAATGGACAGAAATGAATATATAAACGCGACGTTTAGTGTTCATTCGAGAGACCGGACTTGTAAATGCGGATATTTGAATAAAAAAAAAAATTCTTGTCTACAAAAAGACATCAGAAGCTTCAAATAATAAATCTTGATTGAATTTCTATATTAGCTTATTTATTGGTTCAATAACTTTTAGAATGGAAATGAAATATTAATATTATTTTACCTATTTAGGTCGTCAGACAGACTGACATTCTACTTAATGGCACCTATCGTTCTTAGCACAAGCAAAGACACAACTGCTGCAAGTGATAGGATAGTTTCCTACTATCCTTACTATAATAATAATTGTCACGACACGTTTGGTCTAGTGGCTAGTAACCCTAGCTGTTAACCAAACGGTCGCCGGTTCGAATCCCGCTAGGGGCAAATATTTATGTGTTAACATTTACCTTTGTACCTGAGTCATGGTTGTTTGTATTTATAATATGTATGTATTTACAAAAAAAAAGTAATCTATGTATTATATCAACTGTGGTATCCATAACACAAGCATTAAGTTGCTTAGTGTGGAACTAGATGGTGCTGTGTGGAATGTGTGGATTTTATTATCCTTACTATTCTTAGTAGGATAGAAGATATATAAGGAATTAGAAAGGGATATAAAAATGAGTTCTGGCATCCCTTACCTTTACCTTTACCTTACCTTTACCTTTACCCGCTTTTACCTTTTATGCTATTATTTCATGGTGGTCTTCTTCCAAATTTATGACAGCGAAATGCAGTGTGTTCTACCTTTACTTGCCGGTCCCAGACCAGAGTCAAATTTCAAAAGTTAGCACTGTCGGGAATCGAACTTAGGACCCATGAGTCAGCGCGCCAAGGCAAGCAACATACCCACTCTCCCAATGGACTGGTCAAAATGTTGTTAAGGTGTTAGTTAAATTTGAATATTCAAAGGAACATGATATGTCTAACTGTCCCAAACCTAGTAACCTTTAAATAATGTAAATTTAATAGAGAAATTTGGCTATTGTTTTTTTATACCTATATCAAGGTCACCAGGAAGGTGCCTAGAATAAAATCATATGGCCTAACCGTCTAATATAAGTGAAACCGTATACAAACACTATCCATTTATAAAATTTTGTATTTCATGATCATTTCACGAATTTTAATTTTTATAATTTTTTACCATACCAACAACTTTTGTTAATGTACCCTCTAAACATTCTTAGGTGAATAAATTATCATATCAATAACAAGGTCTTCTTCTTAACGGCCGTAAACGTCTCTAATGCCCATTAATAAAATGTAAGTTGACATTAATTACCATGGCTAACAGTGTCCAATGACATTTTGACATGCTAGCAGCGTCGACTCTTTCTTGTCCCACTGAGTAATATCTGTGGTAATATCCCACGCGCAATCTACCTTCAATTTCCAACATTTATCCCAAGATTTCTTTTAACAAATATTGCTCTATTTTCGAAGGCACTTAGTTAAATTATTGACGAAATTATGTTAGTTTAGAATTGGTGCATTTTTTTTAAATATTTACTTAACAACCCATTTCATTATTAGGGGAGACCCATTCTTTCATCCTTTAAGGTCTGCAGTCCGCTTTTTGTACAGGCAGACGGTTCACTAACTTGACGTTAGGGTTAGGTGGCTACCGTCGCCTAAAACACAAGAAACGCCACAAGTTCTGCAAGTATTATGCTGTCGAAAAAAGCACTGAACAGATTTTGATGAACCTTAATAGTAATGTGCATAGTTTAACATCAAAATAACATATAGGCTCTCTCACTCTCTCTCTCTTTCTCTTTCTCTCTCTCTGTGCCTCTTCATTCCTGAAGGTTAGCCGTCAACTTCTTGAATCACCCGGGCCAATGGGGCCTAAATCACTGTCAAGTGCCAACTGGAATAGTTGCTCGACCGAGACAATTCCAGTCCACTCTCTGATATTTCTCAGCCATGACTTTCTCCTTCGCCAAGCGCGTTTCTTCCTAAGCACTAAGCACTAGGCACAAAGGCACTTCTATCGTGACTAAACACTAAGCACTAGGCACAAAGGCACTTCTATCGTGCCTAAGCACTAAGCACTAGGCACAAAGGCACTTCTATCGTGCCTAAGCATTAAGCACTAGGCACAAAGGTACTTCCATCGTGCGTAAGCACTAGGCACAAAGGCACTTCTATCGTGCCTAAGCACTAGGCATAAAGGCACTTCTATCGTGCCTAAGCACTAAGCACTAGGCACAAAGGCACTTCTATCGTGCCTAAGCATTAAGCACTAGGCACAAAGGTACTTCCATCGTGCGTAAGCACTAGGCACAAAGGCACTTCTATCGTGACTAAGCACTAGGCATAAAGGCACTTCTATCGTGCCTAAGCATTAAGCACTAGGCACAAAGGTACTTCCATCGTGCGTAAGCACTAGGCACAAAGGCACTTCTATCGTGCCTAAGCACTAGGCATAAAGGCACTTCTATCGTGCCTAAGCACTAAGCACTAGGCACAAAGGCACTTCTATCGTGCCTAAGCACGTGGTCAAGATATTCTATCTTGCGTAATAAATAAATAAAATTAAAGTGCCACATTCCAAAATAAAATCCATTAAAGTTAATACAACAATGTAAATTGACATATTGTATCCTGTTTCTATAAACGACATTGTTTCTCTCGGTTCCTTGAAACAGTTTAACAGGATCATGTGACATGACATGGCATCAACAACGATTATGTTTTTACATCCAGTTTACTATAGATATAAAAAATATTAGGTGAAGACGATATAATATTGCATCTTTTACTTCTTCCAGTAATATAAAATGCAATATTGGTAATATATATACTAAAAATGTTATAAAGAGAAAATATTTGTATTTTTATTTATAATGAATATAAATTAAAAACTACTGGAAAATTCTAAAAGTTGTTTCACATATAATAAGAAAGCAACATTATCAAAGAGTAACATAAGCTATAATTTATGAAGTTACGCGGGCGAAGTAACGTGCAACAACTAGTCTATACTAATATTGTAAAGACAGAAGATTTGTTATATATGTTTGTAATGAATAAATTCAAAAAAAAAAATGGACCGATTTAAAAAAAAATGTTTCACCTATAGAAAGAGCTACTTTAACATAGTTTATTTGAAATATTTAGATAAAGCTTCACAATATTGTGTTTGAGAAGCTCTATCTTGACTTTAAAAGAGTTTCTGTAAATCTATTTAATTGTTATCAAAATTGTATGTACACATTAATAATATATAGATAATAGTTGTCTGGATTTGAAATTGCGTCTAAGTATAGTTATTATAAAATCGTTGATTATTAAAGCGACAATAAGGTCTGGATTTAAGCGATTCTGAGCTATTATATACCCGTTGGAGTAATCTGAAGATTGTCTGAAAATTTCATCAAAATCGGTTCAGCGGTTTTGGAGTCCATAGGGAACATACGATACATATATACTCACATTGCCTTTCATATAAGTATATAGATTGTATCATATACTTACTTTGATTTTGTGTAGGTATAATTAATTGAAATTGTCGTATTTGTTATTATTTTAAAGATGACAAAAAGAATTATATACTGAGTAACTCAGGATCGTTTTCATCTTGGTTTTTTTCCGAAACGCTGGTTATTTTAAAATTATAATGACTATCAATAAGAGTTTCTTGGAGAAACCTATTTAATGAATACTTAAATATTTTGATTTGTTTTCACAAAAAAATAAATAGAAAACCCAGTAGTAATAATATAAACTAAAGAGATGGAGAGAGAGAGAGAGATGGAGGATGCCTTTACTCGTCGAGAGGTTACTTAATAACTAGATTAGTTTCTAAATAAAATAAAAAATGTACAATATTGTAAGTGATTAAGGAAATTAAAGTCTTTATTTATATTAATTTATTAATTTAAAGCAGTCCTGAGATGTCGCGTGGCGGAGACATGCCGTGCAACGTTCAGGAAGGAGCTCTATAAAAGTGAACCAAAAAACAATAAAACAGCGGGAAAGACTCGCCTATTTTACTACTAGGACATAAAATACATATAAAATTACCGAGTTGCCTCCGATAATTCCATAACGAGATATTAATTCAACGACTACTGGAACAATAAAAAACACTTTTATAATTCTATAATTTAGCACATAAACGGCTTAGTTTGTTGATTTTTTACGTGAACGTGCAATGACTCTTAAGTTAATATCTTTAAATTCAATATTCAATGACAAGTAATATATGTCAACACGCCTGTTCTGGAATTAATATACAATTTCTATTTGATTTAAATATTTAGAATATCTTTAAAAATCTGCATTTCAGAGACTAAGTAGGTACTAAGTATATTTAGAACAAAGTAGATCCTAGAAATAGAAAAGACAGGTATAGTTCTAAGATCTCTGGTTCTAAGTTCTAGCAAAAATCAGAATCTCACAATACGTGAACGATATATGCCTTCAATGGGCAGCCAAATCGTCGAACGATATGACCGATATTAGTTAGAAACTTCATGAAACGGCGCCATATCACAATCTGCCTAGGACTAGGCACATCACGAACAGCCGGATTACCTATATACGATCGACCGCCGACATATACACCCCGTTTTATAAGCTAAAGCGTCAAGTGTTAAAAATACGCTGACGGGGCACCGATGTTGTGTCATAACGTCCTCGCGACCTCGCCCATCAACGGCCGCGCTAGGAAGTCGTTGGATGTTTAGTCGGTAGGAGTCCTGCATAACCCCACAGCGTCCCCTACACTGCCGGGTTAAATCCTCTTGGTTACCCGGCAATGTATAGGGGACACTGCGGCTAAAACCCAACGACTTTTTAGCGTGGCCGTTGACGGGCGGGGTAGCGAGGATGTTATGATACGACTTCTGTGCCCGGTCACGGCTAACCAGGAGGGCTACGCTTCCAGTCAGAACCTCGGCGTACCCGAAAGTGGAGGTACGCCAGCCATCTTAGGGGATACCGCGTATCCATGTGGATTTCCTACCGTTAAAAAATGGACTAAAAATATACGTGGCTGATAAAAGCAAGACTAAGTGTAGCCAAAATCGTCCAGCGAAACGCGAAAGGAGCTGAATGAGTTGCAGTTACTCCTTTTCCGTAGATATCTGATTACAATATGAAAAGACACATTGTTGTAAGTTAGTCATCGTATCGAATTACATATTCCTTTTAAAATTGCTTATTGGCATTTAAAATGACTTTTATAGCTCTTTTATAACAGCAACACTAAATGTTGACACAATGAATATTTTCAGCTATCTTGTGTCTTATTACATTGACAATAAAGTTGAGTTTGTAAACTTGGTGGATAAGTTAATAATTGATCTGGAAAGTGTAGGCGATGGCTGTTCGGTCAGGTTCGGATGTCGAAATCAATTATATTCAATTATATTATATTGTTTATTTATAGAAATTTATTAAGATTTGGCCAACTATCAACACATCTCGGCTTTACATGCATTTTATAGATAACGGCATCTATTAAATTTAAGCACTAGATGTTGCACGCGACTTCATCCACATAATTTTATAAAATATTGCCTAAGTTACTCGGTGATAACTTAGCTTTCTATAGGCTAAATAATTTTTAAAATCGGTTCAGTACTTTTTGAGTTTATTCATTACACCACATATTAATCTCTCTTTATAACATTAGTATAGAAGTATAGATATAGATATATGTCTATTGATACATATGTAATTATTAATTAATATGTCTATTAATTTAAAAAATACTATTAATATGTAAATTTTATTATATTGTGTAATAGACTGAAATATACCTGGTTAAATTACTTATCAAGTTTTTATAGCGATTATAAACAACTATAGCGACCCGATTACGGCTTCGTACGGATGCAATTTCATCTGAAAATCATATACATAATCATTCCTCGTTTATCGCTCTTTCCGTTAGTGAAAACCGTATCTAAATCCGTCATAGATTTAGATGGTTTGAACATGTTAACGGAGAATAAGACATAAAGCAGAGAGCGACTTTTTTTCATAAGTACTTAACTAGGTTTGTCTGCGACTGTAATATATTTACAGAAACGGCAAGTTTACTATTTTATTATATGTATCATCAATATTCAATATCAATACTAATAACAAATCTGTAAGGGTCGGTCATGGAGTAAGTTACTTTGTTTTCAAAGATATCGTGTTTATAGGCTCTATACATGATACTGAAACTAAATTGACGATTTTTACAATTTTTTTTCTGCATGTATGTTTCTCCATAACTCTGTAACGTATTAACTGATTTTCATGAAACTTGGTAGATAAACATTTGGATGTACGGGACACAGGATAGGCTACTTCATATTTTTCAACGCGGACGAAGTCGTGGGCACCAGCTAGTATAATAATAGGGGTTAAAGTATGAAATTGCCGTTTTATTGTAATAGGTACTTCGAATTGACATAGAACTTTCATGGTTTGAGATTTTTGAGTGAAACTTTTTTCATACGGTACCTATGTAGTTCTTCTTTTAAAAAATGTGCAACATTCGATTATCAACTTTCAGTTGTTTTTTTTATTCAGCTTAGACAATAAAGATGGATACTTCGAAAATTCGTGTGATTTTTGAATACGAGTTCCGACGCGGAACTAACGCGGCAGAAACAGCTCGCAATATTAATGTTGCGTTTGGAGAGGGGACTGCTAATGAACGCACTGTGCGATTTTGGTTTAAACGCTTTCGTGATGGAAAGTTCGATTTGAAGAACGAACCACGTGGAAGACCGCCCACACAGGTGAATAACAATGATTTGAAAGAGATGGTGGAAGCCGATCCGAGCCAAACTACCCAGGAATTAGCGGCATGGTTTAACGTTACCTTACCAACAATATTGACTCATTTGCGTCAAATCAATAAAATAAAAATATATGAAAAATGGGTGCCTCATGATTTGACTGATCTGCAGACTCTACAGGAACTGCAATTAGAAACCATTCGTCACCCTCCGTATTCGCCAGACCTTGCTCCAACGGACTACCATTTTTTTCGTGATTTGGACAATTTTCTGCGTGATAAAAAGTTTTCTTCTCAGGAGGCAGTGCAAAATGCTTTCACACAGTTTGTCGAATCTAGATCACCAGAGTTCTATCGCAAAGGCATAAATGAGCTTCCTATTAGATGGCAGCAATGTATAGATAATAATGGTAATTATTTTGATTAAATAAATATGTTAAATTAAAAAAAAAAACGAATTTTTATTTTTCAGTACAAATCGGCAATTTCATACTTTAACCCCTAATATATGTTTCACAAGTGTGACATTGTCATTTTTTCAAATAGAATCGGACCATTTAGGTAAAAGGGCTGTTATACAGTGTATCATATTGCATGAATATGTTTTTTCTTGTTTTCTTATTTTGACATTATTGAATTTTTTCTCTCTTTTGTTCATTGTTGTTTCTGTTTGATTTCATTTTGTGTGATTGATTGTTTGATTGAATTATAATAATGTATAAGTTGTTCTTGACATTTTAGATATTTTTGATCCCGTTGATATTTGTTGATTCATTTATAATTTAATATGTATAATTTGATTAATCTCTAATAATCTTGTGTTTTCCTGTAATTTTAATTTATTATTGTAATGTCCCTTTCTGTAATTGTTGTACGTTGTGATTAAGTATGTCTTTAGATGGGTACGACCTGTAGCCGTTGGTACAACACTTCGGCGTCTTGCATCTAAAATAGCTGTCCGACACATCAAAACAAAACTACAATCTCAGTTTGAACCGATACAATTAGGCTTTGGCACCAAAAGGGGTTGCGAAGCAGCCGTACACTCCCTGCGCACTTTCCTCACCAATACAACGTCTGAAGTGTTGATCAAAATTGACGTGAAAAACGCCTTCAATTCGTTAAACAGAGAGACTCTGTTGACAGAAGCAAAACATAATATTCCTGAAATCTACAATTACCTTCTTCTCTCGTACGCAGATCCCACTAAATTATTCTACCGAGAAAACGTTTTATCATCCGAGGTCGGCTGTCAGCAGGGTGATCCTCTCGGGCCCGCAATTTTCTCTCTGGCAATCAGCCCTATTATTAAAAAATTAAAATCTAAATTTAACGTATGGTACCTGGACGATGGAACCCTAGGAGGAGATGTACACACAGTTTTGTCTGATCTTACAATAATTCAGACAGAATTTAAAAACATCGGTTTGGAACTGAATTTCAATAAATGTGAGCTATACCTACATCCCAAATTCCTGTCCAAATTACCATGAAATTCAACAAAAATTCAATGTACTAACACCTAACATCAAAATAGTTTATAACCACTCTCTTTACCTCCTAGGGTCCCCCGTTTTTGAAGACTCCTTTTTGGATTTTATACAAAATTCCATTTCTAAATTCAAAAACTATTCCGACCGCCTACTAGAAATAAGCCCGCATTATGCAATATCTATCCTCAAATTTTGCCTTTTCGTCCCTAAATTAACGTATGTTCTTCGCTGTAGCCCTTTCTGGAAATTTAAAAATATTCTATCACCTTTAGACGACCTTATAAGGTTAACATTGGAATCGATTTTAAACATTCAGCTCAGCGACAAGTCTTGGACCCAAGCATCCTTACCCATCAGACAAGGTGGGCTGGGGATCCGAAAAATCTCTAGCGTGTCCTTACCAGCTTTTCTATCTTCCGTCCACAGCTCCACTAGTCTCATAGGTAAAATCTTACGGGATCTTCCCTCAAACTATGAGACTGCGGGCTTGGAGGAGGCCAGAAAGGCTTGGTCAGTTGCCTGCCCGAGCAAGGATTTACCATCTCATCCAAACTGTCAGAGGAGCTGGGATGACACAATATGCGAAATTACATTTAACTCTCTCCTAAGTCAAAGCACGGGATCAGAACAGGCCAGATTATTGGCTACAGGGGCGAAGGAGTCCGGAGATTGGCTGCGGGCCTACCCGTCGCCAAACATTGGCACGTTCCTCGAGCCAGACACCCTTCGTCTGGCCACGTGTCTTCGTCTCGGGGTTCGTGTCTGTGCTCCACACAGGTGTGCCTGCAGCAACGAAGTTGACGAGTTGGGTCACCACGGGCTTTCATGTCAGAAAAGCGCCGGTCGCTTTTCCAGACACGCCGCACTCAATGATATAATCCGCCGGTCTCTTGCCACCATCAACGTTCCTACCTTAATGGAACCAACTGGCATAGCCAGGGATGACGGTAAGAGACCGGACGGCATGTCCCTGATTCCATGGAGTGTGGGAAGGGTTCTAGTGTGGGACGCTACTTGCGTGGACACATTGGCTCCTTCCCGCATCCACGAAACGAGTAGGCAAATGGGTGCGGCCGCTAAAGTAGCCGAAAAATTAAAGACCGCGAAATACCAGAGTCTCGGTTCCGGATACATTTTTATGCCGTTCGGAGTCGAGACCCTTGGTCCGTGGGGTCCCAGCGCTCGCCAACTTTTCAAAGACATTTCGAAAAGGCTTACCAACACCACTGGTGACCGACGAGCTGGCAGTTTCCTCGCGCAACGCATTAGCATTGCAATACAGCGAGGAAATGCTGCCAGCATCCTCGGCACCATGCCGCGGGCGCCCAATTTTTTAGATATTTTTTAGGCTTATTTAGTTTTAGATTTTAGTTTAGTTTAGTTTTATTTAGGATTTATATTTAATTTTTGTTCTTCTATTTTAATATTAAATAAACAATTAAGAATAGGTAGAAGGTAAGTAGATATACGAATAAAACTATACTTAGATTTCGATTTGCATTTAAAATACCTAAGTATTTTAAGCAAAGTAATTTATTTAAAACGCTTTACAGTTAATTAAACGATTTGGAGTCGATATAGCGTCTCTATCAGGATGTCGAGCGACCAATAGGACCCAATACATTGGACCCCAAATGTGCGTGTTTGTATAAAACAATGACCACTTAATGTTATTTCCATAGAATTGTCCAATGAAGTTGTACCATCAATAAAATGGACAGGTCAATAAAATTCGGTACTTCGGACCTCCGTCTTATTAGGGTTGGCGCGATCGTCTATTTTAATACAAAAAAAATATTAAGACACTAGCTGACCCGGCAAACGTTGTTATGCAAAAAAAAATTTTTTGGGTTGGATCACCCTTAACATTCAAGGGTATAGAAAATAGATGTTGGCCGATGATCTCAGACAAAATTTCATCAAAATCGCTCCAGCCGTTTCGGAGGAGTTGGGCAACAAACACCGCGATACGAGAATTTTATATTAAGGAACTAAGCTCAGAGAGAACATAGTTTTTTAAGCAAAAACTAACACAATAGGTGGAACCTAAACACTGGTTCCCATTAAGCACATTATAGGGAATGTTTTGCAGTTTACAAAACTCTAATTTAATTTTCTATACGACCATTATTTAACGAGTAATCGATTGTCAAAGTCAAAAATGACTTTCGCTTTGATCGAGGATAACTCAGTGAAAAATCATCGTACAGGGGCTTATAAGGGAGTCAAATTGTAGGGAATTAAATTCTCTAAAAGAGCTTTATGATACCATTACCGGAATTTTTTTTATTATAGCCCGTACATCAATTTCAAGACGAGAAAAAATTGAAAAAAAAAAAACTTTGGTTTTCCGACGATTAACTCATAAACCGCTAACCTGAAAAATAATAGGGGTTAAAGTATGAAATTGCCGTTTTATTGTAATAGGTACTTCGAATTGACATAGAACCTTCATGATTTGAGATTTTTGAGTGAAACTTTTTTCATACGGTACCTATGTAGTTCTTCTTTTAAAAAATGTGCAACATTCGATTATCAACTTTCAGTTGTTTTTTTTATTCAGCTTAGACAATAAAGATGGATACTTCGAAAATTCGTGTGATTTTTGAATACGAGTTCCGACGCGGAACTAACGCAGCAGAAACAGCTCGCAATATTAATGTTGCGTTTGGAGAGGGGACTGCTAATGAACGCACTGTGCGATTTTGGTTTAAACGCTTTCGTGATGGAAACTTCGATTTGAAGAACGAACCACGAAAGAGATGGTGGAAGCCGATCCGAGCCAAACTACCCAGGAATTAGCGGCATGGTTTAACGTTACCTTACCAACAATATTGACTCATTTGCGTCAAATCAATAAAATAAAAAAATATGAAAAATGGGTGCCTCATGATTTGACTGATCTGCAGAAAGAAACGCGTGTTGAAACTTGCGTTGCCTTGTTGAATGGATACAGAAATGAAGGAATATTGGATCGAATTGTGACATGTGATGAAAAATGGATTCTTTACGATAATCGTAAGCGGAAAATGCAATGGCTGACCCCAGGTCAAACGCCGCAACAGTGTCCTAAAGCAAAGCTTACCAATAAAAAGGTAATGGTAACTGTTTGGTGGTCTCAGCGTGGTGTTATTCACTATAGCTTTCTCCGATCTGGTCAAGCAATAACGGCAGATGTCTACTGCGCCGAACTCCGAACAATGATAGCGAAACTAGCAGTGAAACAGCCCCGACTTATGAATCGATCTTCACCATTATTGCTCCATGATAACGCGAGACCTCATACAGCACGAGAAACCGTTTTAACTCTACAGGAACTGCAATTAGAAACCATTCGTCACCCTCCGTATTCGCCAGACCTTGCTCCAACGGACTACCATTTTTTTCGTGATTTGGACAATTTTCTGCGTGATAAAAAGTTTTCTTCTCAGGAGGCAGTGCAAAATGCTTTCACACAGTTTGTCGAATCTAGATCACCAGAGTTCTATCGCAAAGGCATAAATGAGCTTCCTATTAGATGGCAGCAATATATAGATAATAATGGTAATTATTTTCATTAAATAAATATGTTAAATTAAAAAAAAAACCAATTTTTATTTTTCAGTACAAATCGGCAATTTCATACTTTAACCCATAATATTAAGTTTATAAAAATAACTTAAAGCTACAATTTTCTTTTTTAATGAGCTCTAGTACGATCATTTCCTTCGAAGTTACAGCCTGTTGAAAATCACTTCAAAATTTTATTTTTTTTTCCTATATCCCTTGATTTTTGTGACTGCCTAGCCTAGGTAAATTTTGTTTAAAATATGAAAAGAGAAATAAAACTTTAGTACAGTACTTATATTAATTAATGAGCTTAAAAACAAATGTTGTAGTTGAATTTTTTCGTATATGCCTATTATAGTTATGACTTATTTATAATTACAACAAAAATTGTTTTGTCTTTATTGTCAAAATAGGCCGAAATTACAGACCTGACTTACTCATCATCGTTATTTTTTTAGAAGCTCTATCTACGTCTTTGGAAAATAATTAGTTACTAGGGCCCAAGTTTGGACTGTTAAGATGTAGGTGGTATAATTATTGTCCAAAACCGTACCTATCGGCTGAATGGCTCGTATACATAGTTCGATTGGTTAATCTAACTAACTGGAAATCAAAAGTTCACGTCGTCCGATCGGTGGGACCACATAGTCTAAGAAAATGATAGTTTCAATAGTCCGATTAGTTAATCGAAATATTAGGAAAAAATGTGTGTATGTCAGCTCCGACGCACGACTGAACGAACGACTAAATGAACGAATCGTTCCTTACGAACGATTATAAAATACATTTAAAATTTCACAATTCGAACAAGCCGAAGGAACAACATTGTTCTTTTTTTAAAAAAAATTGTGTAGATGGCGCAATATCTTTGAAACTTCACATATTCTAAAATATTCAAAAATAGAACGTAACGCATACCGTGTGTGTGACAATATTGACTCTCATAAATTTTCATACCACAGGCTTATACATACAGGGTGTGGCCTGTAATAAGAGCAATAAATTAAAATATAGACCCTTTAACGAATCAGTAATTATTTCCAAATGGTTTCAATTAATTAAAATGATAAACAAATTTACTGTTATTTTCTAACAAAATTAATCGAGCCAGCAATGTACTACTACAGACATAATGTGTCCAGTTGGAGTACTTGACATTGACATTTACGATCGTTCTTGCCCCAGTACCTTGTACCAAGACATCTAACGACTGATAACCGACAATTTAGCGGATCATGAAATTCATTGATTATGTATTGTAACTTTGGATTGCTATATCTCTGAGTATAAGCACTTTGGAGCATTATGATTAGTTTAAGGTAACTGCGTATACTCTATAGAATCATCGTTTAAATTTATTGCTCACGCTGTATATGAAAATCGACAGACAGTCGGACTAAGTGGCCAGCGCGACCTAATCTATCTATCTATATTGTTTATGAAAGACCACATACTTATGTTCTATGAAATATTATTTAATAAATCCAAATTACCTATATTTAAATTAGCTGAGAAAGTCAAAACAATAAACTATATATTTACTGTATAAAATTATGCTATACGACACTGAATATATAATAAGGTTATACCTACTTAAAAACATTTTTTTATTTTTTTATTTATAACGGTAAATTTAAGGCGAGGACTTCGTAGGAAAGTGTTATTTTTCGTCGCCTAGTTTGACTTCTTAGAGTAAAATTAAAATTGTCATAAAATAAATATATAACAAACTAATTTTAAAAAGTTTGAATCGGGCAGATTTATATAAAAAATATAATTTCTAAAAAAATATGAAAAATTACTGTCCAAAAACAACCTTCTATTCGTGACACAATAATGAAATGTTTAACAACTAATTTGTTTTCAAACTTATTTATTAACTTAAGTTCTGTACTAAAGTTATAATCACCTATGTTTTTTTTTTCATATTTTACATAGGTAATATTTAAGAAAAACCTTCCAATTTTAAATCTGTTGGTTATCTCCGAGATATGTAATATAATTTGTTATATTGCAACCTTAATTCATAGGTTATTAGATCTTTTTGGTTAAACAATGTTTTCGGTTTGAGGTTAGTCCTTGTCATAAGTGCACAATTAAATATAAAATTTTCTGTAATTTATTTTTATAGTACAGTGACGTCATAACTACGCAGTTTGTGGTCTAGAACTATTCGACCGTTAAATACAAACGCATTCGGCTCACGCGCGACAATTTAGTAGCAGCAATAGCATAAATGCGACTTGCATTACAATAATAAACCCGGTAACCCGTAGACAGCTATACTCATAGAAGCAACAGTAATTTTTAGCTTTATGGCTATACTATTGTTAGCGTTTGCTATTTATGTCAATGGACGTATAGTAAAAAAGTACTCTGTGACGTTGCAAAAAGAGGTGCTCATTCATTCAGACATGATATTGGGGAGGTATCACAGTTGAACGAAACGAACGCATCTTTGCATCTCTGATGATGATGAACCACCTATGATCTTGTAGTACCATCAAGAGGACCGTCATTTTTCCTGAACTCCTACCTATCATATCATGTCTTATCGAAGCTTCTTTTTGTTGCGCTCTAAATATCTTCGCATAGCTTTCGTTGGCTCGCAAGTATTATCTGACTAATTCAAAGGATAACAACACACACTGTGATACGCAATTAAATTTCAAACTTTCCTTCTTAGAAACGAAAACAATTTGGACATTTAGTTAATTTGAATATTCGTTGTTCTTATAAATACAATGAAATCAAATGAAACCACTTAAACTAACACTAAAACCAATTTTATTTTATACTTTACTAGTGGCCCGCTTCCGGCTTCGCCCGGGTGCAATCTGTTAGATTGTCAGGGAACTAACAGATAATTTTATTATTTTAACTAGCTGACCCGGCGAACTCCGTTTCGCCACCAGATGGCTTCGTTCGTTCGGAAATTTTTCCTGAATTTTCTTTGCTATAAACCTCACGGAGCCCGAGACCTTTCCAACGAATGCAAAACCGTGGAAATCGGTTCGTGCGTTCTGGAGTTATAGCGTCAGGAAGGAAAACCCGACTTATTTTTATATAGTAGATAATAAAATTTTAATTTAATAATTTTTAATTTTAATTTTAATTGCTGGATTGAATAGATATCACCAGATGGCGCTATGTTAATAATATTATATAATTTGCAAAAAAATAATAAGAAAAATGAGATATAAACTATCGTATCTTTTAAGTTGGACCAAATTACATATAGTTACGAAATTTTATCAAAATCGGTTCAGTAGTTTCGGAGTTTATCCCGAACATACATCGCGACACGAGATTTTTATATATAAAACTAGAGGCCCGCTCCCGGCTTTGCCCGGGGTGCTTTTTTGCAATCCAGCCGATAAATTACTTTAAACCGCCATCTGTTCTTTTGGAACTCACAGATAAATAATTGCTGGATTGAATAGGTATCAACAGATGGCGCTATGTTAATAATATATTATATAATTTGCAAAAAAAAATAATAAAAAAAATGAGATATAAACTATCCTATCTTTTAAGTTGGACCAAATAACAGATACTTATGAAGTTTGATCAAAGTCGGTTCAGTAGTTTCAGAGTATCGCGAACATACATCGTGACACGAGATTTTTATATATATAAGATTTATAAGTAAAATCTTATTTTTTGTTATTTACTTACTTTGAATTTACGTATATGGTGGAATTTCTGGCCAACGAATTATAGAAATGAAATTAAGACTATATTAATAATAGTTAAGTTTAAATTTGTAAAATAATGAGGATTTAAATTTTACACGACATAGGTACACATAAAAACATTATTGTAAAGTAAGTATTATAAGACTGTTAACATTATATTTTATTTTTATTAAATAGGCAATTTAAGTAATAAACTAAGTGGCATTCGTTCATTCACTAGATAAAACGGTATAAACTTAGTTTTTTTAATTAATGATCAACAATCATTATTTAAAAATCAATCAGTCAAATCATTCAATCAAGATCAAGGCAATTTTCGCAGAGAACACACAGTAATTGACTTTACACCTTCATAAAATCTCTCTCTACAGGACAACTTACCACAGGACAACTAATATGTTAAAATTAAATAAGTACCAGTAAAAATTTGGTCTTAAGTTCTTAGTGTTTGTGGTAGCAGTAATAGTTAAACGATTTTGAAACTTAAAAATTAACAAGAATTGAATGCAATGAGCACGCGTTGAATAATGAATTTTAATCATAAATATTATCATTAATGTTTTCAACTTGTTTACTATTCAGATGTTAATTTGTTATTGTTTTTCACTAGAAATTGTCTGTTTTGTATGTTAAGTGATAATGTAAGAAAAATTAAGGAATAATAAGTGTCCGAGACTTCGTCTGCGTTGAAAAATAAAAATCTATATGTAAGCAAAATAACCTCTTGTTGCTTATAACACTTTGGCCTTAGTTTTTTTATATTTTATTTTAGATGATCCCTCGGGGATAGTTCCCTTTTTCTGGACGAAACTTACCGTATGTCCTTTCCTGTATCCCTGACAACGTGTATGAAAAATTTCATGATGATTGGTTGAATAGTTAACGCGTGAAAAGGTAACAGACAAACATACAGATAGAGTTACTTTCACTTTTATAAGTGTTAGGTTAAAACCTAACCGAGTATTACTGGTATTACTAATAATAAACGGGAAAAGTTATCATTTTTTGGTCTCTGCAAAATAACAAACTCAATATACAAATTATTTTATAACTTCTTCTTAAGGTCTACAAATGTTGAAAACTATCATATCATATTATATCATATCATATCATATCATATCATATCATATATCATATATCATATATCATATCACATCACAGCATATCACATCATATCATATCACATCATAGCATATCACACCATATCATATATATATATCAATACGCATAAATTATTTATGCCGAAATATTGCAAAACTAACTCTGGTGAACGTGCGCCTTCAATTATCGTGTTATGTATAAGTATTGTTTACTCATATTGATTTATTTTCAACTAGTTCACATAAATGTAGAAATAATATTATTAAGTTAATGTGTTAATGTAATGAGATTGTTGTTTTTTTTTTCTTTGTTTTTGTTTTTTTGGTGTGTTTTTGTAGGTATCCTGTCTGTATAAAGTTTGTTTACTAATTAGTGGAAAATGCTGTTGATTGAACTTAATCTATTACGTACATGCTTGAACCCTCATCTGCTGTTTATCATCGGTACATAAAATAAATTATAATTAACACTTTTGTGTTTCACTGTACTATCTAAACAAAAAAAATACAGTATCTTCCAACACACATATTAAATACTAGCGGCCCGCTCCCGGCTTAGCCCGGGGTGTATATATATTTTTTTTCTTTTTTTTCTAAAATAAACGTACCTTAAATTACTCCTTATCACATCAGCTACCTGCCAATAAAAGTCCCGTCAAAATCGGTCCAGCCATTTCAGAGATTAGCCGGAACAAACAGACACACAGACACTCCAATTTTATTTATATGTATAGATAAAACGTATCCAAAAACACTAAATCTTATCTATAATATTATCTATATTTATGTTTGTTTTTATTTTTTCCTAAGTTAATATACATGTTGTAAATTGTTAGTTTTCCCTAAAAAAAAAAAGTAAAAAAATAAAAAACCTGACACGATAGTGTGTAACTCGTAACAAAAAAAAAACTATTGGACGACCCGGTAGTAATATAACAATGAAATAAACCATATTTCCACTTTTCTACCAACTTATTGCTCGTTAAATAAAAGCAAGATTAAATAAAGAAACAGTTACTCCTTTTAATAGGACAACTAACGTGACTCAATGACTCTTAAAATGACTCGAAAAAAAAAAACGAAATTATTACAATGCACTATTAAAATAAGAACGGAACAAGTTTTCGTACGTTTTCCTCATTTCAAAACGAGTTCGCCTCAATTTTCCCTCGTGAAACCGCCATTTTGTTTATAAAAATAGTTTATCGCTGGACTAATAGTAGCAATAAAGTTTAAAACTGTTCTGTGATAGCAGCTGTGTAACGTGTTACTCGTTTTGTGTCAGAAATGAGGATGACCTCTGACATGAACTGGTTCTCTGCTGGAGTTATATAAAACTGATAAGAAATATTAAGGAAGCAGCAACAAGGACTCTATTTTTTTAATTTTTCAGCTATTTCATAACATCAGAATAACACTGTGTTCCGTATTCATTTGAAGCCAGTCCGGCGGCAGTCACAACCCTCCTAATGAAGACCACCGTGAAATAACAGCACGTATGCTGTTGTGTTTCGGTGAGTGATTAAGGGATGCCTTACTACAGTCGGCAGCGTACATGCAATTTGCTTGTTTTTTTCATAGCAACTTGACCTCGAATTGGAAAGGATGCATTTTTTTTTGAAGTTGTATCCATATACACAAACATTCCTCGGTTATGTTCTTTCCAATAGTGAAAACCGTATCCAAATCCGTTGGATGGTTTAGAAGTTATGAGAGCGAAATATAGATTTATAGAAATAATTATTAAACTGGTTTTGATAAAAATAATTCCAATATGCAGAGTTTGGCACATAGACGCAAAATTGCCAGTCCATGTCTCTTTTATAAGATGCACTTCGGAGAGTGTGCTCAGGAGCTGCATGAACTCATACTGCCTTCCCCTTTCTTCCATCGGACATACAGACGTACGGCTAGTTGCCATACTCATCTTGTCGAAATCCCTCCTTTCGGACCAAGCGCTTTAAAACATATTTTATAATGCGCACTGTCAAGGTTTGGAATTCAAACGCTGGCAGGGAGGCCAGCGTTTGAATTTCCGACCTCATGTAACCCAAATCTTTTCAAAGTTCGAGTGAGTAGGCATCTTTTGGGTGAGCTCGCTCCATCATAGGTCTCACCCTTGCTACACAACTGGTTGTTGACCAAGAGCAAACCCATCTGTAATAATAATAAAAAAAAACTATTTATTCCAGCTTTCTTTACCTGAGCTATAAGGGGAGCAATTGTACAATTACATACATTGAACTACCGCATGTAAGTCTGTCCTTAAAAGTTTCAAAGAATGTCACCAAAAGTTGTCACACGCCATACTATTGTTTGTGCGCTTCTCCATTTGTCACGGAATAAACAATGTAAAGGCACGAATTTCTAATTTTCGTAAAAATGTTGTTTTACTGAATTCAAATTATTATTTATATAAAGATATACAATATACATGAAGAAATAATTATGTATTTATTTGTTAAACATTTCTTTTGTGAATTATGCAACTTTAATTGTAGTTCCACTAATAACTTGAATAATTGACATTTTAATGGTTTTTTTTTTTTATTAAAGTCCACTTGATCGTAAGTAGCTACCGTCGCCTATAATACAAGCAACGCTCAGGGGGCCTACTATCAACTTTTAAAAAACGATTCACTTCAATTTAGGTTCCTAAACAAAATCGCTAACATTCGTACCATCACCTTAGTAAAACAGCGCCTCATTTGAATCGCTAAAGAACCTAAAAGAACGAATGAAATCGTAAAAAAAACCACATTTGTCTCTGAATCACAAATTCCAGGGTCGAAGCGAGAAAGAAAGTAAGGTGATGGTACGAATTTACCTTTAAAAGAGTGAATGATATTGGAATGCGATTTTGTTTAGGCGTCGACCTAAATTGAATCGTAAAACGAGAATGCAATTCAGTTTAGGTCCTAAATTAAATCGTATTAAGAGTTGATAATAGGCCCCCAGGTGCTACAACTGCGTTGCCAACTACAAAAGGATTAAGGATAAGGGATTGGGAAGGTTTAGCATCCCCTACTCACTCACCGAAACATAACAGCACACATGCTGTTATATCACAGCATACATAGTGATCTTCTGTAACATAGATTAATGGTTTTTTTTTTGTAAATACATACATATAATAAATCCATGACTTAGTTACAAAGGTAAAATGTTAACACATAAACATTTGCCCCTAGCGGGATTCGAACCCGCGATCGTTTGGTTAACAGCTAGGGTTACTAGCCACTAGACCAAACGTGTCGTCATGCACACCGTATGCATACAATGGAGAAGCACACCGAGTTCCTTATCTTAATCACTTCCAGTTAAGTACGTGGCTTACCTTCTTAGATTATCGACAAATGAGTGCAAGCGTTACGCGTGACCTACGTGTGAAATTGCTGAAGAAATTTATACTTCTGTGTATTTTTTTTCTGTGTGCTACTGTGCTGTATTTCATTTTTTTATTGCAGAATGTTGCATTTACATACGAACTGCTCATAATTTTGTATTTATTTTATTTAAGCTTTAATCGTCCAAATAATAAAATCTTTTAGAGAGATAAAAAAAAATACAATGTCAGATTATATAGTTAAAATAACTTGATTTTAATATACATAGGTAAAGTATCTTCCTTACATTACATGGTTAGTATAAATTTAAGTCGCTATAAGTACTAAGTAAGTACTTAGTTACTTACTAAGTATTTAGTATAATAGTATAACTACCATCGCCTATCTAATTCTATACTATTACCGTTTCTATTCCCATCTATTACTATACTTTGACCAGAACCGCTGTATCCCATCCCAATCAATATCCCTAATCTTACTATGATTAGAAACCCACTTACAACACTATAGTGGGGTTGCCTTACAGGCGACGGTAGCCACCTACCATCAAGTGGACCTTCAGCCTGTCTATCGAGGTTAACATATAAAAAAATTAATGACTAATTTAAAAGTCTCCCGAACAAATATCATCAATTGGGTAGGTAACTATTTTTAAGAGGTTTCTGCTTTTTTTTAACAAAAATCCCATTTGAAATTGAAAGCAAACAAAAAAAAGTCTAATTAACAACATCTTTAGTCATGGTTTTGTGTCCTGTAAAAACAGTTTTCGGCTTTCAACAAAGGGTATCTAAAATGCCGTTAAATAAGTTTGGCATTGTCATAAAATTGGCATCGCTGCTTGATGCCGATAATTCCGACCCCCTGTCACACAGTGATTAAATGCAAACACTCGTTCCGTATAACATAATAAGCGAGGCAGTGAGTCACACCGAATACGAAAACGATAGAATAGAATTTTATTTACAGCCACAAAACATAAAAGGAAAGAAAGAAAGGAAGAAATTTACTTAAGGGGTATTATATTTTCGTACACTAGACTTAGCCTGTCTTATGTTATGGGGCAAGTAAGTGATTTAAAAATATTCAAATCACCAACATATCAAAGACATTGATCTTATTATTATAAATAATCATTAAAATTAAAATTAATTTTATGATATATGTAGTATATTAAAATAAATAATCTGAAGCCAGGTTTTCATTGGTGAAAACCGCATTAAATTTCTTTATAAGCGTACCTACATACAGAGTGACAGATGGCGGGAAGCGACTTTATTTTTTAAACTATACTAGCTGACTCGGTAAACGTTGTTTTGCCAAAAAATAAAAATAAAAATTTTGGAGTGGACCACCCTTAACATTTAGGGGTATGGAAAATAGATGTTGGCCTATTTTCAGACCTACCCGATAAGCACACAAAGTTTCATCAAAATCGGTCCAGCCGTTTCGGAGGGGTTTGGCAACAAGCACCGCGACACGAGAATTTTATATATTAGAATATAGAAAATCTATTCTTACTAGTGTTATAAAGTTATATATAAAAAATCTCGTGTCACGATGTATGTTCGCGATAAACTCTGAAACTACTGAATCGACTTTGATCAAACTTAATAAGTATCTGTTATTTGGTCCAACTTAAAAGATAGGATAGTTTATATCTCATTTTGTTTATTATTTTTTTTGCAAATTATATAATATTATTAACATAGCGCCATCTGTTGATACTTATTCAATACAGCAATTATTTATCTGTGAGTTCCATAAGGTTCTCACAGATGGCGGTTTAAAGTAATTTATCGGCTGGATTGCAAAAAAACACCCCGGGCGAAGCCGGGAGCGGGCCACTAGTATTATATAAAGTTATATATTATATGAGCGGATTTTGTAAGTTTGTTTAATGGGAGTAATCTCCGGAACTACTATTTTAAAAATTCTTTCACTATTTAAAGGTACGAAATTGAGATGGACATAATGGACATATTGCATACTAACTTAAACAGTCGCATTTTCCGTAGACGGTTACACGACGGTGTGATAGAATGATATTGGAAAGAAGAGCATTTGTATCGCATCAATAAGGTTTTAATGTTGGGGCATTTTACGCCCAATTGCTTGCAAATTATTATTAATAAACGTATTACAAGCACGACCAATAAGTGTGCACTCTTAAACTAGCGACCCGCTCTCAGCTTTCCATAAGAAAAAATCTAATTAATTGAAATAATTGTTTTTTTTTTAATTTATTTATTTAGATTACATACAGCCGTTAATTTTAAAAAATATATAATAAATTATTTACAAACAGGCCTAAAGAATCATAAAAACAATATTTACATTTATCTATTAATTTTAAAAAAAGTAGAAAATCGAAAAAGAATATTTTTTAATTATTTAATTTTTTAAAAATATTTCGCCAATTTTCTTTTTATAAGAATTTAAATTATTGTATTTGTTATTATTTTAAAGATGACAAAAAGAATGATATATTGAGTTTCTTTCGGTGTTTCTTCTCAGGTTATCTCATAATCTTGGTTTTTTTTTCCTAAACTCCAGTAAATTTAAATTTATAATTATGACTATCATAAGTTTCTTGGAGAAACCTCATTGATAAATAAATATTTTGACTTGATTTTTTAAATTTACTGCAGCTTCTTTTAGTGAACGATTAGTGTCGTTCTAAGCAGATGTGTAAATATTTTTTGCTGCCCTCAACTTGACTTGCCATCGTGCGACGTTATTTCTTTGTGTGACCACTTAACTATTGCATTCGAGTGTCGATTTCAATTAAAGTCCAATTGTCGTATTGTTGGCCGCCTATGTCACTTCGGGTTGTCAAGAAACACCTTTTTTGGTATTCGGTAATTTGTTAGTTACCTATACTTGTAAATCAAAAAAATAATAGGTTCAGTCAGATATCAGATAAGAGGAGAAATATACATTTCATTATTATCATTTCAGCCACAGGACGTTTACTGCTGGATATAGGCATCCCCCATAATTTTCCAATAGGACCGTTCATAAGCAGTCTGAATCCACCGTCGACCCTTGGCCGTTATAAAGTAGTCTGTCCACCTTGTGGGTAGATGCCCTACGCTGCGCTTGCCGGTCGGTGGCCTCCACTCGAGAACCTCCCAGCCCCAGCGGCCGTCGGTTCTCCGTACCACAGAAGAGCCGGAATCATTGTTAATTATATTACTCTGTACATCTTTATTCCAACAGTCGGCTGACATAGACTATAAGTTATCTATGGTATACATGCAGATGTCATATCAAGTGTAACAAGTGTGTGTAACAATGCTCTCAATAAAAGTATATTAAAATGTTACAAGTTATTTTATTAATAAGTAATGCTGTATCAAAGATTTCACAATAGATGTTTTCTATAATACTATATAATATAATATTACAGAAATCATGTTTGATTTTTACCTATTATTTCACTAGACAACTGGCTCACAATAGGTGATTCTGTACAGTTGAGTGTCCTGCTAACTGCCATTTTAACTTAGATACTGATTTTAACTTTGCCATTCCACTACTCCCCAGTCAGCACTGTAGTTCTGTGTTAGGAGTATTATAAAAGAGTTATAGAGGTATTATAAAGAGTCAGGTTCAGGTAGATATTGCTTAAAAATGGAATGGAAATGGAAATAGGTACCATCTCTCGGAATATTTTGTTCGTCTACGGATCTCCTCATTCCTTATTATCACAGCCTACTATGATACAACTTCAGAACTCTACTGCTTGATTACAAAATTGTGTTCGAAATGAGTCTTATGTATTTGATGTAATTATTTTGGTAAAAAAATAATTCTAGACTTTTGTGGTCATGAACTGTGTTGTAAGAAGCACATCAAACAAATAAGACAAGACTGTGATGTTCTTAGATATCTTCTTTCAACGTACCCAAACCAGGTGTCGCGACATTTTTTTGTCGCATTTATTGTTATAGTCCTATCTGCGCGTTCGTAAATTTGTTTGTAATACAGTTTGAATGGCCATTAAATTGGGCGTAAAATTTATTTTGTGTGTTAATAAATTAAGAATTATTTCGGTCGTTACAGTGACAATGATGCATCGTTCTGTGTGCTGAGTAATGACGTTTGATGATGCAGCGAAAAATTAAGGTTTTACCGGGTTTTCGGTTTACGAAATGCAACATTTTTGTCTTGTGTTTTTGTAAAGGACTTTTTGAAATTTTATCGAAAAATATTTATGTCTTATCTACCCAATTTTTTACTGCATTGCTAGTCAATTTGTTTAATGATCCCTATGATGACATATGTATTGTATATTTATAAAATAAAGCAGCTGTCTGTCTGTCTCTCCGCTAAAACTTCTAAACCACCCAACGGATATTGATAAAATTTCACTACTGGAAAGAACAATAAACCAGAAAGGCTTGTATAATATATCATAGTTTACTTATAAATGACACCATATATATCCACATAATTACCTAAATTAGTAAAAAGTCCTTAAGTATTAGTAAATGAGTTATATTAAAAAATAGAGTATAGATAAAATTAATAAACAACTAAAATATTCACATAGTTACTAAGAGTGCACGTTTTTAACTATTTTTGATGGACAAAACGGTTTAAAGTATTTTTGGTGTTTTAATGTCAAATTTAGTCAATAAAAATATATCTTAAAGAAGCTATAATTATCATAAACATTCTGGTAGCCTATTCATACAGTTGCTGTCAATTTTATGTGACACAAAACACAGTCATAAGAAATTAATTTAAATAAGGCCATTTCGATTCGATCTCCTGATGCGTAATGCGTTTGGGACATTTTGTGGGCATTGTGTGGTAGCTATTGCCACTACAATATACAATTTAGACATCAAATATATTGTATGATGCGGAGCCTCAATGTATAAGTTTTTGTCAATGACTTCTTTAACCCAACAGAAGTATATTTAACAAAAACCTAAAGTTGTTAATCTGAAATAAATTTTTTTATTCTTTATTTTGTTTTATTGTTTTCTTAGAGTAGGTTAATAAAATAAAAAGACTATATATTCTTATGTCTTTTTGTATATTTATAATATAAAAAATAAGCTTAAAGAACCACATAGGTAATATTACCTATTCTATCGTATTTAGGGATAACAATCAATCTGATAAAAATTAAACACAGTACCTAATTAAAAAAAAACTATTTTTCAAAGAGTAAATCGCAGACTTATAAGACTATAAATTATGGGAAAACATGTCTATGTATGTCTTTCACTTAGTATCTTAGTGGTTACTTGAAATGATGGAGGCAGGAATTCCTTGCATGATTTAACACGCATAATCAATACTAATAATAAATCTTAGAGGGTCGGTCATGGAGTAAGTTACTTTGTTTTCAGAGATATCGTGTTTATAGGCTCTATACATGATATTGAAACTAAATTGACGATTTTTACAATTATTTTCTGTATGTATGTATGTTTCTCTATAACTCTGAAACGAATTAACTGATTTTTATGAAACTTGGTAGATAAACGTTTGGAAGTACGAGACACAGGATAGGCTATTTAATATTTTTCAACGCGGACGAAGTCGTGGGCACCAGCTAGTAAACTTAATAAAGTTATTTTAAACAAACAAAGCATCAAAACTTAACCGATACTTCATGCTTATGTTTGTCTATGCCAATGAATTGTAACCATAAACAAAGTAGTCTTAAGCGCCATCTTAAACACAAACATGGACGCTGCGCAGCGCCCTAAACTGACAAAGATCAGAGATTGTAAGAGCAACGGCACGTACACTCTCGCGACAGATATCGCGTTTCTTGTAATTTAAATAAATTATTGCCGTGTGTGTGATGTCTCTATTTGACTAAGGACCAGTAATTTTAGACCTCTGCATTCCTCGGATTCCATTTAAAATTTTATTTAGGATAGGATATATTTTCTTTACACTTTTTTATAGGATTCTATGACCGAATACTTAGTCAGTTGTGAGTCTTATGAATGCGAGTCTCGAAGATTTTGTACAAAAAAACCTAATGCGGATATTGTGGCCTAAAAATACTATATACTTAAAAAAAACTACCTATACTAAACTATCCCGACAAGTAATCCTTTATTGTCTGTTGTTATATTTTTGTTTTTGTCTGTCTATTTGGATTTTGAGTAAATCTATAAATAAATCAATACTAATAATAAATCTGTAAGGGTCGGTCATGGAGTAGGTTACTTTGTTTTCAGAGATATTGTGTTTATAGGCTCTATACATGATACTGAAACTAAATTGACGATTTTTAGAATTTTTTTCTGTATGTATGTATGTATGTATGTTCCTCCATAACTGAAACGAATTAACTGATTTTCATGAAACTTGGTAGATAAACATTTGGACGTACGGGACACAGGATAGGCTACTTAATATTTTTCAACGCGGACGAAGTCGTGGGCACCAGCTAGTAAATAAATAAAATTAGTAAAAAGAAAATATTGAAGCATTTTCACAGTTCTCCGTACAGTGGTGAGTTTGTTCGTAATAGATGCGAGTACGTAAGAAGCAGATTGGGGGTGTCGGGTTACGATATACGTGTCGGACTTTTTACTGATACTTGTGGGCGGCTGTGGGTGTAACTACAATTGCGTTTCACGTTGATGCAACAATTCTTTACTTTCCTGTGTATTTAGTTCCCAATTTTGTCACGTATGATTCAAAATGTTGTTCATGTGTGTAGGTACACTCAGCTACAAAATTTTCTAGACATGAATTTAGCTGATTAAACAAAATTTTATTTAACTGAGGGTACCTACTGTTGGGGCTGCCAAGGTCAGGTCGTGGATGTTCGCTGAATTCGAAGTAGATTGCTTCTATGCAACTATGAGGAGACGGTGTGCATCTTTGGTGCGCACGCGCAGGGTTCGGGTCAGCACCAATAGCATCCTCAAAGCGTTTGCCGAAAGGCTTGACTGTCGGTACCTGAACCGACTTACCTACAGTAATGAACCATACTTTGTATGGTTCATTTACTGACTAATGAAAACAAAAGTAAGTAACTAACAAAATGATCAGACATGGTCGAAATAAAGATTCTTTTTTTTAATTGATTTTTCTTTATGTATGTAAAATAGAGATCGTCAGTCAGGCTACCGATCCAGTTGATCGAGCACAAGCAACGCCACAAGTGCAGCAAGTTTAAGTAATTTAAGTTTTTGTCTGTTTGCCTGTGCGTTTGTGCACGCTAATCTCAGAAACGTCTTATACTGATTTGAATGCTGTTTTCACTGATATTTTATTGATGATTATAACTACCTCAATTTACATAATCTAAGTATTCTGTAAAATAAATTAGTTTTAAAAACCCTATATATATATACCTATAAATCTTTTTTACTATATTTAAAAAAAAATGTTTCAGAAAACAAGTTTTTGCCTACGACCATATGAAATAAAAACGAAGTGAAATTAAATATTACCTACAATTACAGTTCAATATTTTATTTTTCTTCTGTAAAATATATTAGTTTTAAATAACCTATAAGACTAAAACTAATTTTAGAAATTAAAACCTAAAAACAAACTAATTCTAAAACATTCATAATTTAAAAAAAATTGTTTCAGAAAACAAAAAAAAATACAAAAAACCAAAGACATATATTGGTAGTATCAGTGACAGTCACAGAAAACATGAAATAAAAACGAAGTGAAATTAAATATATTAACTCAGTTATAATTGTTGAACTCACATCTCGCTTTTTAAACGAAGAAATAAAGGAGCAGAGTCCATTTCTCTTATTCCTTCCCAATACTTAAGGTCGGCAGTGCACCTGCTGCACCTTTTCTTTGCTTCTGTTATAGGCGACCGTTGCCACGTGGTTGCCACCTACAATCAAGTGGGCCGTTCCTATTTGACAACCAATAGACATTAAAAAAAAATATTCCGAGAAAAAGCAAACAAATTAAAATCAACTTTCGGTAGTACCTAACCATAGCAAATCAGTGCCATAGCATAGCAATTTTTGAATGCAAAGCAGTAACGTGAAAGGAGTCAAACCCATACCGTTATCTTTTGTACCTTATCCTATATCCTATCGGGGTTTTGAAACGGATTTACAACCCTCCGAACGTTGCTTGGGGTTTAAAGGCGGCGGTAGCCACCATCAAACACAGAGTGGTGAGAGTGGTAGCCTTTAACGAAATAAAAATTAAATAAAACAATCAATCAATACTAATAATAAATCTGTAAGGATCGGTCATGGAGTAAGTTACTTTGTTTTCAGAGATATCGTGTTTATAGGCTCTATACATGATACTGAAACTAAATTGACCATTTTTAGAATTTTTTTCTGTATGTATGTATGTTCCTCCATAACTGAAACGAATTAACTGATTTTCATGAAACTTGTTAGATAAACATTTGGACGTACGGGACACAGGATAAGCTACTTAATATTTTTCAACGCGGACGAAGTCGTGGGCACCAGCTAGTTACAAAATAAAATCGATGTCCGCCTGTGTTTGTTTCTCCGCTAACTGCTTCTAAACCACCCAACGGATTTTGATACGATTTTCACTAATAGAAAGAGCGATAACCGAGGAAGGTTTGTGTATAATAGTAGGTATACCTAGGTGATTCGCAAAAACAAAAATGCATTCGTGCCAAGCAGGAGTCGGGGCGCTAGTATGTTGAACATTTTTGGTTTAAAAACAATTTGGTGTTCGCAACGCAAGTACGAGTAAAATATCTTTCAAAAAGCAACCAAAACCGAAACAAATTTGAATCAAAATAAGAACCACAAAAGCTATGGTCACGGTGACCATTGTACAAGACAAAGAAGTCCATTTGTGGCAATTGACAGGCCATTAAATGACCATATTTTACAGTGAACACCATAAATTAGATGGGGCTATTATTTACGAAATAATTAGCGACGGGGATGATTTCTGTTTTGGGAACTTGTGACTGTGGAATTTTGGGACAGGTACGAATTTAGATTTTGTTTTTATTTACAATGAAAATAAATTTTAATGTTTTTCCCTCTCTGTTTTTGAAAATATGTACTTAATTATTCTTTTATAATTCCCACAAATTGCTGGAACTTTGTCAGATTAATATCAAAGTGACGTCATCGCAACTAAAAAATACAGAGCTAACAAAACTGAAGATACTGAGTGTGTCACGAGATAACGTCACAAAATGGCACAAAATACACCACTTGTAGCTTGTATACATATGTTGTATACATTGTAACATATGTAATACATATGTTGGAAGGTCACAAAACATTTATGGGTCGAAATCAAAATTGTATTGTTTGATTCTAGTTCACAATAATAAAAGTAACTAGTCGGAATAAATATATATGATATAATTTAATTTCATATTTGATATATAGGTTTATACAATTGACATATTATTAAATACTACAATAAATATTTTTATTATAAATATGACAAAAAGAATTTTACAATATTTAAACACGAAAATCTAAAGCACGACAACCTATTGGAGTCGGAAGGGTTTAAAATTACAATTTACAAAAGTTTTTAAAGAGCCACAAAAAATTTTCTTGCCAATGATAAATAGTACTTGCATAAATAAGTTTTTGATAAAAAAAACTAATCTTCATAAGAAAAATATCTATTATTCTAAAGTTTTCTACCCTTGATCTAAAGGTTATAAAAAGTATATACTATTATAACATATATACTATTATAACATATTAGTACATATTAGTAGATACTAGCAAGTCACAAGGTTTCACAAGGATGCATTTTCCATACAAATTACATACACAACTTTCCTCGATTATCGCTCTTTTCATTAGTGAAAACCGTATCAAAATGGTTTAGTTAGAAGAAGTAAACGGAGAAACAGAAAGAAGCAGACTGACAGCGATTTTGTTTCATAATATTTATTGATGATAGGTATCTACTTTTAAAGAATAAAATAGTATATTTCATTTGTGTTCATTAAGTTCGTCCCTGTACACACCGATATTGGCTGGCCGCCCTCACAACAGGGGGTCTGTCCATCTGTCTGTCCGTAAGTAACGCCTAACGTCAAACTGCGATACCATTCAGTTGGCCTTTGTCAGACATTGTTTAGGAGTAATCGACCGCACGAACTCAAGTTTTTAGATAAATACAAATTCTGTCGTTTTCAAAGAGTCAAACCATGGAAGGTACCTACTTAACCAAAAAACTGTTAAATAGAAAGGTATTTCTATTACAGATATTTAATACTTACCTATTGTAAGTACTTATGTTTATTATCAGCGTTTTTATTTATTTATTGAGTTCCAAAATAATTTTTATGAATTACATAGGTATTACAATAATACTAACGTGACAATTTAAAGATTTTTTTTATGTTAAAGTAGACAGACAAGCTGACGGACCACTAGAAAGTAGGTGGTTACCGTCGCCTATTACACAAGAAGGTATTATAAGCTTTTGGCTCTGCCATCCGTTTACTTACCCACCGAAACACAAAAGCACAGCACACATGCTGTTATTTGACGGTGGTGTTCTGTAAGGGGGTGGTTACTGCCGCCAGACTGTTATTTCACGCTGCCCAAATGAGGTTGAATACATGTACTTAGACTTTTTTATCTAGGCTAATTTCTAAAATTGTCTTGACCTATTTTAATGATTTAACACCTAAACAACTAGGTACTAAACATAAATTAATGGTTCTCTACTTACTAATCATAGATCTTTGGAGAATTCATGGAGTAGGTAAGTCTTTATACGAAATAACAGGAAAACCTATTTATTAGACAAATCCATTGCCCAATAGGCACTCAAACACCACATTGTCATCTACCTATCTAACGACAACGCAACAAGGTGACAATAAAAGATGACAAAGGTTCCTTCTATTTGTAACAAATTATCTCACGAACTTCCCAGAAGGCGCCAAAATAGATATTCTATTAAAATCTATATTAACTGTCAATTCAATCAACGATCACAATAAAAACATTAAGTTTACAGTCGGCCGAACAATTCCGTAATCAATTTGAACTCTAATCGTACGGCCATAAGTCGCAATCTGTGCGGAGGTGTGTACGAAATGAATTGTCACAGAGTAAAATTGAATAGAGCTGTCAAAGGAACAACAATGGGCACTGATTGCCGCTCGCACATTCAACGATTATACACGGCCATTATATTCTATTTAGTTCCAAATAAGCGTTTAATAATTCAGTACCGGCTCCCCTTAGCACGCTTATTAACAATACAATAAAATAAATAACAACAGGGAATAAAGGCCACTTTACACCTTCTTGGAAGCTGTGCCAGTTGCTCTCAGCATGCTGTAAAAAAAAGATATATTCCCACTTCTCTCTATTCTTTTGTGACGTTTAAAGTGGATTTACATGCGTGTTTCTATATAGGATTTTTGGCATGTTATCTGTGTTACAAATCCAACCGTGACACTTTGGTAATAAGTACTGTAATTCTAAATTCAAATGTTTTAATGGCGTTTAGATGAAGTGGAAAATGATACAGACGATCTGTCAATCCCTTTTCACGGGTGTGGTAATGTGAAATTGATATTTTTGTTGCAAACTATTAGAAATCAAATATGAATTTTAAATTTATTGACAGTTGATATTCTGAGGAATTTTATTTATAAATTTAGATGTGCCCGATACACGTGGTATTCAGAATTTTTGTTTGTAAACCGATTTGAATGATGAAACAAACACTAAATGTTACGGGAAATTTACTACAATAAAATAAGTGAAAACAGCATTTTTTTTTTCATTATTATAGACTAGTTGAGCCCGCGACTTCGTACTTAGTTCGTTTTTTGAAAATCCCATAGGAACCTAACATTTTTTCAAGATAAAAAGCATCCTATATTTTAATACAGGTAATAAACTATCTGTTAAATTGCATTCAAATTCATTCATCCCTTTTTGCGTGATTTAGTAATAAACATACAAACTTTCACATTTATAATATTATTAAAATTAAAATTTCAACCGCAGATTTTTTTTTTCGAATTTAAATCAAATAAAAGTAGTTGTATTGACTCCGCGTCGTCACGTCAATTCGTCAAGGCGACAACTTACAAATTCGATTTTTTCAAAGTGCCAACATAACGTAACATAACGTTCGTTTCGCGGAAGTCGTTCCAATTCTATTTTATTATAATCTGGTGTCGTGTTTTATGTTCTTCACACATGACTTGATTTTAATTGGTTATGATGACGACACAAATTATATTTACAGTTGAGGTCTATTTAACTGTGAAATGAAGTGATTTTGAATCACCTTTTCAATAACAGATGTATTCATTGTATCTGTAAACAAATGTAGGTATTCTATGTCTACCTATTTATTTTATATTAAATGCGCTCAATAGGAAACGGATTTTTTTAGTTCATTATCAATAAATATTGGAAAGAGAAAAGATTTGTATTTTTATTTGTAATGAATAAACTCAAAAACTAATCAAGCGACCTATCTTAAAAATTCTTTCACCTGTAGGTAAGTAGAAAGCTACGTTATCAGCAAGTACCTACTTAACATAGGCTATATTTTATAAAGTTAGGTACGCGGACTAAGTCGCGTGCAGATGCTAGTTTATAATAATTATAATTTTTATACCCACTCATTGTTTCTCTTAACGTTCTTTCTTTATACTTATCTATTCTATTTGGCTTCTAAAGACCATAAATGGTTTAAACCCTCCTTAAGAATGGGACTATTTTTTAATCCGACTGGTAGATCCATAATTTAGCGCGACCAATTAAACAAACGAATTGTTCAGCACTCATTTCAGAATTAATTATCGCACTAATTCAGCATTATTCCTAGCATCCACTTATATGAGTTATACTAGCTGGTGCCTACGACTTCGTCCGCGTTGAAAAATATTAAGTAGCCTATATTGTGACCCGCATGTCCAAATGTTTATCTATCAAGTTTCATGAAAATCAGTTAATTCGTTTAAGAGTTATGAAGGAACATACATACATACAGAAAAAAAAATCTAAAAATCGTCAATTTAGTTTCAGTATCATGTATAGAGCCTATAAACACGATAACTTTGAAAACAAAGTAACTTACTCCATGACGGCCCCCTACAGATTTATTATTATTAATATTGATTGATGATGAGGAATATTCCTAGCTTGTCTTGAAACTGTTAACGATCGCCGGAACAATGGAAAATAGGCCAAATAAATTGGATCACAATTTATTTGTTATGCCTACATGGTTATTAAGCTCACAAGGGAGAGTGAATTAAATAAATTATAAACAATTATCTATACTAGCAACAATAGCAAAATTAATGGCTTTTACGTCACATAAATTTCATTTCAATGTAGAGTCGGGGGCAGAGACAATGTAAGTATACCAAAACAATCAATCTCCCCTTAAAGTTTATAATGGGTAAAATTTTGTATTATACTTACTTACCAATATTGTTTAGATTTAAAATCTAAACAATAAATTATCAATTTTATAATTTTGTTATTATTAACTCAGAATAAAGAAAAAAAAACTAAAGTAAAAAGAAAGGAAGACATTTTCATATACTTAGGTAATTTTTTTTTATTAATAATATTTTTTTATATACCTAGTTTAAATGTGAAAAGTCAACACACTGAGAAGTGTGAAAGGTAAGAACTTTAGCATTTATAACTTTACTAGGTATGCCACACAGCTTCACCCGCCATTAGATTTATTTGATAGTGTAAAATCTTCACCGTCAAGCTGTGTTGGGTATACATATAGGTACATGCTATACATATAGGTAATTACTATAAAATATAGCATAGCATAGCATATAAAGTATGCTATAAAATATAGATATAGCTATAAAATAAAGTCGCTGTTCGCTTCATTCTGTTTCTACGCTAAGTAACTTCTTCTCTTATTCTAAACCGCACAACGAATATTAATACCTACTGTTTTCATAAAACGGATAGGGAAATGGACCTTGTTTGGCATGCCTTACTCACTCACCGAAGTACACCGAAGCATACATGTGGTTATTTTAAGGTGATTTTCTGTAAGAGGTTGGTTATTGCCGCCAAACAGGCTACCCATTTTATGACTGCAAAACGCAGTATGCTTGCGTATCATTTGTATACATTTTTTTTTAAATACCAATTTAAAATTATGTGATACTTTTATTTACATTATCTTATCATAAAGATTATGCTCAGTTTTCTCGCTTCTTGAAATTAATACTGATTTTTTTTATAACATTGTCAGACAAAACAATATTTTGTAAAGCAACCTCTTTTTGAATTTTATTTGCATGTCTTTGACAACGGGAGGAATCGCTCATAAATTTAAAAATAGAATAACAGTTTTCATCTTTTCTTTTTATGTAAAGAAAAAAACGCTGTAAGTTGGTAAGTTTTGACAAGCTTCAATGAAAGCTTGTAAGTAATAAATTATAACAAAATCTATACAGTTACTTATTTGTTGTGCACACAAATTTTGTAAGCGTTAGGAAGAAAGAAAGGACATTTTTTTTTAACAAGATTAAATTAGTCACAAAAACCTTTGTCGCAAAAATTTGAACTGCCAAGCCACAGCTTTTGTAAAAAAAAACCTAACACAATGTTAAAATGTTTTAAATAAAGAACTATCTTGTTTTGTCGCTTCACGGTTATCCAATTATCAGTGGTCATTTTAACTCTTTTTTTTTCTTTTGTTCACATACAGTCTAATATTTAAGGTATTACAGCTTTGTATCATTGCTCACACAGAGAAATTAAAAAAAAAAGAATTGTCAATTTAACAGCTCAAAGCACGTGTTCGGTTTAGGTGCGTTTGTAAAATTGTTGATATTTTCTTATTCTGTGGGCATAGCACGTATTAGTTATGTTTAAATGCGTTGGTAACAAATGCATCGCATCTATAGGGCCTGCTTGACCACACCGAGCGTTCCTGTGATGTTTTGAATTGAATGCAACGTTGTTTATGGCCGCCGTGCGTTCGGAATATGCGATTGTTTACTTGAATCCATAGACTGCGTTTTTTGTAGCATAGACTATTTTATTGGCCACTAAAAAGATTTATTGGATGATTGAAAACTTGAATATGTCTGACAAGATATCAATCAGTGGAATATGACCACAGAGTAAAGAAAAAGATGTTATGACAGATTGAAGGAATAATCTAAAAGATTTGTGTGATCTCCCACTCTTACCATAGATTTATTGCTGAAAATCATGGAGTTGTCGTAAGCTTAGTATTTTTGTTTACGAGTAGAAATATCTCGTAAAAAGACGCCATTTCATTTGGCGTCCTTTTTTAAGGCACCACTCTTTTAAACTCTTCAACCATAATGTCTTTCTCCTGCCTCTGCTACGTTAGCCGTGTACTTTCCCTTGTATCAATAGTTAAAGAATATAGTATCTTTCGCTCCTCATATTTTGCCCAAAATATTGCAAATTCCTCTCCTTTCTCGCTCTTAACACTTCCATTCTTTTTCTCATTCTACGCAAAACTTCAACATATTTTGGATTCAAAATATTTTTTCGAGTTCACTCCTTAAGAATTGATTTTCATATATAATACAAGCCCAGGGTATGAAAATTTACGGGAGTAAAATTAAATGTCACATGTCTGCGTTAGTACATATTATCTCAATGCATGTCACACGTTACGCGTTACAGACTACAATATGCTTCAATACATATTAATATAATATAATACATATAATATATTTAATTATATTTATTAAATTATTAATTTACCTATCGTTCGTAAGGAGTAAATTCCAGTCGTGCGCCGGAGCTAACACACACACTTTTTTTATTTAATGTATTAACTAAAATGTTTTCCATCAGATTAAGTTGCAGTAGGAAATATTTCGTATGCATTTTCACTATGTATTCCCGTCGGGTTCGCTTGTAAAGCTCTAATGGCACGTAGGGACGTCGCGCATGACGCGATTTCCGTCGTCCCGGGTGGCGCGTGTGTAGTGAATGCACGATGCATTATGGCGCTTCGACTGTGCTTAATTGACAATTAAAATGCTACCGTTTGTATTATCAATTAGATTTTTTCCAACTTAGCCTAATGACTTTGGTTTGAGTATTGCAACCTTTACAAAAAAATCCTTATAAACTAATATGCAATCTAAGTATAAAGCCAAAATACTACTAACTCACTCACATTCTGATTAACATGATTATTTTTCCCCAAAGTTAGGATGCTTTTGACCGGTCCTTTTGGAAAGTTATGGGGGAGACCTATGTCCTACGACTGAGATAATTATGACGACGCTTAATTTGCTTTACATCCAAAGTTTTCGCTTGTTCCACCTACCCATGCTAAGTATATGCCCCCTGGCAGGGATAGGTGGATTTTCTATTTATCCCTACTATTAGGGATAGGTGGAATTTGTTTCTACTTATCCCTACTAGTAGGGATAAATAGAATTTGTTCTTGCACATATCCTTCTACGTAAACAAAGTAACAAGGTAAGGTAAAGGTCTCTACGTATCAAGGTGAAAAGCCTTCTTCTATGGCACATATAATTCATTCATATATAATTCACAACACTTTGGCATTATTATTATTTTTAACATTTTTTTTTCACAACTAGATATATATAGTTATCTGTATTCAATTCGCCCATATCTCGAATTATTCCATGAGCATTGTTGCATCACATTTTTACTCATAGGCCAGTGGTAAAGAATGTTTGAAAATCGAATCACGTTCGCGTTGAATTACCGATAGGACATTAGAAAGACTGATATGCGCTCACTGAATTCTAAATATAGTATGACGTTACTCTATTTATCTTTATCAGTGCAATGATCTATAGCTGTGTTAACCACGAGTTTGGGTAAACCATGACTAGGAAATAACCTTTGGCAGCGCACTTGTAGGCCTCGTGGAGCCACCTACCATTAGTAGACCCATTTTATTTTATTTTTATTTACTTATTATGAATAAAAAGTTAAGATAACTTTAATAATATTTACATTGTCCCATAAAACTGGAAAGCAGTTTGTCTAAGGGATCAAATTACTTAAGTCTAAACGATTTAAGCTTAGTAAATTTAAAGTAATAAATTTTTTAGTAGGTAATATTTAATTAAATTAATGAATTTAAATAAAATTTTGTTAATTTATATTTTAACTTGGACTTATTTTTCCTCTTTTGCAATGTCTTCGTGCAAACTATTAATAATGTATGACAACCGCTTCTTTATTCTTTATTGTTTGTTTTGTATCTTTATTAACTAAAATTAATTATCTACTTAGGTAATACTCGTATTTTATACAGTCTGCTGAGTCATTACCGTCTACGTCACTTAATAAAATAAAGGAAATTTCTTTTAATACAGCTTACTGCTTTTCACTTAGTATTTTATTATTTAATAGTAATTATTATTCAATACTATAAATATTGGGCTGATCCTGAGGTTTAAAAAAAAACCCAGCGCTGCAGTTCAGTTTGTTGCATAAGGTATTGCTAACATTCAATCCAATTCTGCCAAGAACGTGCATTGTTTTAGACTTATTTATTATGTAAGTCTAGGTCTAGCTCAGTATATCTAGGTAATGTGTAGAATACCTAAAACTGGTTAAGGTTATATACAATACCGGACCGAATATAATTCCTCTGAGTCAGTGATAGCATTTTAGAGACATTACGCCGGTCCACGTATCGCACACACACACATGCTTACACACATGCACATACACACACGCACACTGGTACATGTGGCAACAGCCAATGATAAGTCGCAAGTGACAACGTTACTGAACCATCATCTTACTAAAGCGATAGATTGCGCTTATAGATGAGTCTATCCTTTTAGTAGATCTAAGCTAATCAAATATATATAAAAAATGTTATATTTGTTTAAAAAGATAACATTGGCACCTAGTTAAAATGGATAACAGATGGATGATGAGATATATCTATCTACGATAAATCACTTCATAACTAACTATTAAACCACATTAAACTCGGCGAACTATCGCTAAAACATGCGTATGCGATCGGCTCTAATTTAATTCGAACCGAACGGCCTCCATTTGTCTCCCTCACACGTATAGCTCCATCGCACTCTTCCGTCATTATGTTATTAGCGAACGTGGTACATCAAGAGCTGTGATTAGCAGATTATTAAGGTGCATTCAACATAATCATGTAATTATTTATTTATGTTTTGTGCAGAGTGTGTTTTAAGCGTAGTATATGCGAAAAAATCAAATATTTATGACAGTAAGTAAGCAACATCAATCAGAAGCTAAGAAGAAAGAAGAAACGTGGACATAAAAAAAATCACGATAGAAAGAAGTAAGATTTTTTTTCCGCACATATTTTATTATTTTAGTAGCACACAACGTTCTGCAGACATAAATTGGGTAGCCAATCTGGCGTCTGTAACAGTCATAATGAAATAACAACACGTATTCTGTTGTTTTTATTATTTATTTATTTAGTTACAACAACACACATGGTACATCATAACAGGAAGCAATCCCAATTCGATGTATCATTTCCCAATCGAAGTATATTATTTAAATTATTTACATTACACAAATTATAAAAATTACTAAAACATGCACATATAATAGAATAAATTACAAGAATACTTAATAATAAACCAAAATTACATACTATAAGACATCACACCCCCCCCCCCCCTCCTATTGAATTCGTTCAGTGTGCAATGAAACAGGTCAATCAATTGTTCAGAGGAACTTTGCCAAGTAAATGCGTTCTTGCACACGGTATGGCGAAGAGTTGTGGTTTCCGTCTCCTCCATACAAATTTGTCAGGCACCAGCCCTATTTTATTTAATAATTCACATTTGTGTTTCGTTGTGTTCTCATTTTTCCTATCCTAATCCCTTATCCTTAATAATACTAAGCTACCACTAAGTGCATCGTCAACCTTTTTTTGTTTTCTTTTCTTTCTATATATATAATAGCTGAAATTAACACTATATGAGTAATCCAATAGTAGGTACAACAAGGATGTCAATAATTAGGCAAAAATCCATAAAAATAATAATACAGTAAAATTAATTAAACCAATTTTTTTTAAAGTTTCTAAGTTTAGATATCAAAAGCTATTAGCCGTAGAGACTTAATGAAAGGAGACCACTGGACTCAGTTTATAAGGACCATGGCGCGGATAGTGAGTAACGTATCTTCCTTTTTCTAGTTCTATCTAAGGGTTGTATCATATTATTATATATACCAATTTATTGTACGTGAAAAATATCTTCTTCTCCCGCATATACTGTAGTTTGAGTGAGGGCCACGCAACTGCGATATCTGCTCACGATCGCTAATGAAATGAGCGAGAACGGCTCGCAGCACGCCCCACTACACACTGCCAAATAGATTGGCCAACTCGGCTCAATTACTGTCAACTAAAAATAGCCCCACTAAATTTGTTAATGTATTTTAATGTTTGTGAACGCTGAACACAACTGAATCAGTATAAGCACACATAAAGTCCAAGAAAACATAAAAACATAGGACACATTTATCCCGATAATACATCTCAAAAAATGTCGAATGAATTAAAAGAATGAATGAATGAATTGAATTGTTGATTTTTTTTAGAGGCCAACTTCTCAGGAGCCGTTAAAACGTATCTTATCTAAATACATACCTCTAAGATTGTCAAAATATTAATTTAACTATTAAATTTATTGAGAAATTAATGTTGAAAATAATTAACCAACTTTCAAAGTTCTATGTGTGGTACGAACATTTGGATATTTGATCAAAGCTTGACTAAATATATGCAATTTGCAATATTCTGGTAACATTTATACAATTTACAATGAACAATGACTGAGTATGGTCATTTGTGCTATACTCAGTCATTGTTCAATGTAATATGCCGCTCTCTTGAGGTTATCGTTCCAGCGAACAGGTTTCCTCTGAAAAACTCACTCATTCCAGATATGTCTTGATCATTCTCACTTCAGCTTACCTATTCTTTGGATTATATCTACCCCCTTGATTCAAATATTCATATTTCAAACCATACCCTTCAAATAAACTGCTTTCTCCATAGCTTGATATACGACTTGTAATTTGTAGACAGCGTCCAACTTCTAAGAACGTCTAGAAACTTCTACACTTTTAAATTAAGATGATACTTATCTTCTAACTTATATTAAGATATAGGACGTTTTAAGAAGTATTTGAATTGTATAGGAGCGTCTAAGAATGTTACTATTAAAAACGTTTAAGGTACAGATGGTATCAATCAAGTTATTCATGCCATGTACTGGCAGCAAGTAATCTGATAGGTAGGTTTAGCAGGACAAGTTTAGTCAGTAAACCCTTCTAAACAAAAAAAACTAAAAAAAAATGTTGGTCAATCTTTCTGCCCGTATAGTTGAAGTACTAACTACGCCTTTAGATAGTTATAGGTCTTTCAACCGGAAACAGAACGCATTACCCTCTCATTATCAGTTCTGGCTACGCTTGTTGTATGTGAAATGGCGCTGGTTTAAATTAATAAACAAAACCTATAACCACCATCATTACAAACACAAGTATTTACCGAGAAAATGAAAATAATTGTTGCCAATTTCCTACTTGAAGATTTCCACGATAAATACTGGAAGGTTAATTGCTAACAGCGTATCTCATAAACATCGATGACAGTGATCACTGCACACTTAAGATGAATTTCTTTTAAAAATATTCTCACTGTATCTTGAGTCCTCTCATACTCATGTACGTCTACAGTCATTTCATCTACAATATATATCATCATCAATCAATACTAATAATAAATCTGTAGGTCGGTCATGGAGTAAGTTACTTTGTTTTCAGAGATATCGTGTTTATAGGCTCTATACATGTTACTGAAACTAAATTGACCATTTTTAGAATTTTTTTCTGTATGTATGTATGTTCCTCCATAACTCTTAAACGAATTAACTGATTTTCATGAAACTTGGTAGATAAACATTTGGACGTACGGGACACAGGATAGGCTACTTAATATTTTTCAACGCGGACGAAGTCGTGGGCACCAGCTAGTATTTTATAAAGGTACGCTTACGAAGTCACGGGTAAAAGCTAGTATGTATATATATATATCAAACTAAACAGTCTGATTTTTTACTGATACAGCTAATGAATACAAAAAAAATAATTAAAAAATACATTAAAAAAATCGTTTCACAAGTAGGTAAATGAGAAATGTTTCGTTTTTCTACATCTATATACTTCCATATCTCAGATTAGTAAAACATAAAACAGAGTAAACAGTCTGTTATATGCTAATCTGAGTTCTGTACTAATATTATAAAGAGATATTATAAAGTAACGCGGGCAAAGTCGCGTGCAACAGTACTTAATAAAAACACTGTTTATAAATTAATTTTTTGTCGACTTACCTACTACACAAAGATTTTTAAACGTTTCTCAAGATCCTAGAAATAAAAGCCTTTGAACCGACGACGGTAGATTAATATAATTTAACTAGCTGATCCGGCAAACATTGTTTTGCCAAAAAGAAATATTTTTTGGGGTGGACCACCCTTAACATTTAGGGGTATGGAAAATAGACGTACCCGATAAGCACACAAAATTTCATCAAAATCGGTCCAGCCGTTTCGGAGGAGTTTGGCAATAAACACCGCAACACGAGAATTTTATATATTAGATTGTGTTTAAGGCTCTATAAATAAATGTAAAAGTTTATACATATAATAATAATAATAGATATATTAACTCGGTAAGTGTTCCTCGCGTTCCAATTTTCTCCCAATAAAAAACCCTTATAGTGAGAATGAGGTATGCAATCAGTTTATTGGCTCATTAAATCGTATACAATCATTAACTACGAAACTAATTAAATCATTTTGTTCGGCTCGTTAACAAATAAATTTTGAATGGTGCTTTATTCTTTTAACGTTTTATGTTTATATGGTACTAGTTCACTAACCGCCTTGTAAAATGTCTGTGGAAACTGCTCAACTGCTTTTTGGGGATCCTCGATTTTTTTTATTATATAAAAGTATTCAGCAAACACATCTACTAATCTAGGGCCATTGAGAAGCGATACCAAATGTAAACAAAGTTACCGCAAGGTCATTTTTTTTATGCAGGGCTTTAGCGCGGCGATGTCCGGGTTGTCCTTGAATATTATTATCAAACGAAAGCTCGTATGCTTCATTGTCTCTTTCTATCTTGTGTCAAATAGATACAACATAGAAAGAGATAATAGATTGTCAGTTCAAGTAAGGGGAATAAACTTTTGTATCTCACCAATTTGGCTCTACTTAGTGTGTTTTTATTTTTTATACATATTACTAGCTGTTGCACGCGACTTCGTCCTCTTAACTTTATAAAATATAGTCTACGTTACTCGCTGATAATGTAGACTTCTATGGGTGAAAGAAACTACAAAATCGGTCCAGTAGTTTTTGAGTTTATTCATTATAAACATACAAATCTTCTCTCTTTATAATATTAGTGGGTTCGTCAGACTAGTCGACGCCACTGGGTGATAGGTTCATTGCGCTGACTTAATTAAATTTTTTTATTTTATATAATTTTAATTTTTAGAAATATTTACAGGTGCATTACAATTATATAAATAGTTAAATAAAACACACACACACACACACACACACACACACACACACACACACACACACACACACACACACACACACACACACACACACACATATGTCGGAGGAAGCTATAAGTCTGGTTGATTGTTATTTGTATGCGTAACGCTAAATATTAATTGTTTACATTGTAACTTATCTTTAAAAATCTTAATTTTATTTTATTTAATTTGTTAAATCTTTCTTATGTTTACAAACCTTACTAATTTTAAAAAAGTAATGAATATTGTTTATGTAACGCGGCCAATCAGAGCAAAGCACATGCTTCGAGCGGGGTCGTGGCGCTGCACTCGAGGCGTGCGGTAGTTGAGTTTTTTGGAGATGAAGAAGTGAAAAAGATAGATCGAGTTGGATCGTTGGAGTTTTTCTCTTGGATTAGCTTACATTTTTGGTTGTTTAAGTAAGATAGGCGCCTTGAACCCGCTGCTCGGCCTAAATATTGTAAAAGTGACAAATTACTGTTTATTTCTTAATTAAAATCGTATAAATCAGTGCTTATTGTGTTTTGTGCTTGCATTTAACCCTAATGACGCCCACTAAGCCTGCGACCACTAATGACGATGTCGAGGAAAACAGTGTTTCTCCGACATCAGAAGTGGGATCGGTGCGGGCACAAAACGTGAACGAACGGACATTGGCAAATGACGGATGGCGCGCGTTATTCGAAGCACAACAGAACAGCATGAAGCTACTCGTGGAGGCGCTAGCCAAGCCACCGAATAGCGAGGATAAGAACATCACGCTGCCTAAATTTCAACCGGAAGATGCAGACACTGACACCCGGGCCTGGCTGGCAACGGCGGATATCTGCTTATCTGATCGCGATATACAGGGAAGTAAATTAATTCTCATACTTAGTAAGGCTATGAGAGGCTCAGCTGCAACATGGTTTTCTCAGATAGCTTTTCCAAATATGAAGTGGGTAGAATTTAAGCAAATTTTTCTCTCTCGTTTTGATACATTAGAAACATGTTCAGCGACTGTATTAAAAATGTTTTCTGGTAAACCGCAAGAAGGTGAATGTCTCGCTGCATACGCAAGCCGTTTATTTACTTTACTCATGTCACGATGGGGTAATTTAGGCAAGGAAGAAATGGTCGTATCCGTGATACTTGCACACATGGGGCAAATCGAGCCACGGTTACAACGCAACATTTTTTCTGAAGAAATAACTACCCGCTGTAAAATGCAGCGTGAACTAATGGCATTTTCTTATCGCAAGCGGAGTTATCTAGAGATAACAAAGAATGTTGCAAGCACTACACAAGATAATAAACGTCCTAGGTTATCTTCTGATGGTACAAAATGTTACGCTTGCGGAAAGTTTGGTCATAAATCTTTTGAATGTTTCAGCCGATCGCATGACAGGCAGCAAGCAACTACGATTTCTGAGCGCCCCAACACGGTCGTTTCTACGCGGGCCCCTGTGACTTGCTACAAATGTGGTGTTGAAGGTCACGTGGCGTCGCGCTGCTCTAAAACGTGGCCAGTTGCGAGCGGCAGCGCACAGCCCGCCATCACACCCAGCATTGTGAAGCGAGTGGACGTTTGCGGTGTGAAACCTGTCACCGGGATAATTACGCAATTTGGTGAGCGGTTCTCATTTTGTTTCGATTCCGGTGCTGATTGTTCCTTAATTAAAGAGAGCGTCCCTCGTAAGCTTGTTGGTACAATGCAACGTACAATTGTTACTCTGACTGGGTAGGAAAATCTAGCCTATGTATGTAAGTGTGGTGAATACTCAAGTCTCTATAAAATATTCCAACAACGTGGGGGTTGTTAAGGTTTAGTTGAGCTTTGTGAGAGGCGAGGTGGCCATTGAGAGGCGAGGTGGCCATTCAAAGGCGAGGTGGCCATTGAAAGGCGAGGTGGCCATTCAAAGGCGAGGTGGCCATTGAAAGGCGAGGTGGCCATTCAAAGGCGAGGTGGCCATTGAAAGGCGAGGTGGCCATTCAAAGGCGAGGTGGCCATTCAAAGGCGAGGTGGCCAAGTGAATTCTTTTGAGTAAAAGGCGATGCGGCCACTTGTATATTGTTATTAAGCTAAAATCTGTAGTGAATACTAAAACGATAAACTGCGAGGTGGCTGTTTTGTTACTAGGACTCAATTTAGTAAAGTTTATTATTATTGTAAGGGACATAATATTTTGAGAATTTAAGAAAATATCGTGAATGAAGTTGTTGCTCAGAAGATGAAAATTTAGGTAAACAATTCCCTTGGTCAGGAGAGACTAAATTATTTAAAAAAAAAAAAATTATTATTTTTTCGCAGATAACTATGATGCGCGGCCTTCAACATCACACGAGGGCGTGTAATATGTCAGGATGGCCGTGTCGGAGGAAGCTATAAGTCTGGTTGATTGTTATTTGTATGCGTAACGCTAAATATTAATTGTTTACATTGTAACTTATCTTTAAAAATCTTAATTTTATTTTATTTAATTTGTTAAATCTTTCTTATGTTTACAAACCTTACTAATTTTAAAAAAGTAATGAATATTGTTTATGTAACGCGGCCAATCAGAGCAAAGCACATGCTTCGAGCGGGGTCGTGGCGCTGCACTCGAGGCGTGCGGTAGTTGAGTTTTTTGGAGATGAAGAAGTGAAAAAGATAGATCGAGTTGGATCGTTGGAGTTTTTCTCTTGGATTAGCTTACATTTTTGGTTGTTTAAGTAAGATAGGCGCCTTGAACCCGCTGCTCGGCCTAAATATTGTAAAAGTGACAAATTACTGTTTATTTCTTAATTAAAATCGTATAAATCAGTGCTTATTGTGTTTTGTGCTTGCATTTAACCCTAATGACGCCCACTAAGCCTGCGACCACTAATGACGATGTCGAGGAAAACAGTGTTTCTCCGACATATATATATATATATAAAATATAAGAATTTTTCTAACGAGACTTCTAACTTTTCTACTTTTCGACGTGTGGGGTCTCAAATTTGTACTAGGAACATTCAAATACAATTTGGAATCTATGAATATTCTCGATTTATTTTTAACATAAGTGGCTTGTATGATTAGTGATAAGCTTTGTCTTAGAATGTAAAATTGATGTGTTTAAAAACAAACAAAAAATGAATACCAAAATCTCATAATATTTCATGAAATATAGTGTTGTATGTCAGTTCAGTCAGTAAATGTGTCTTGCCCAAATAAAGCTACGTTATTTTGTAGATGTTTTTTTACACATATATATACGAAATTGATGTATTTCTGTATCGGGCCAATTCTGCAAACTGTCAATCTGTTTGAAGATCGATCGCAAAGATCTCTTATCTTACAGAGGGTTTAACGAATATCATGCAGTGATCCCAACATTCATAACTTAAGCGGTTATCACACTTTACAATTTGAAGGATTCCAATTTAAGAAATCGGAAAGTGTAATCGCAGTTAGAACAGATTGGATCCAATTTAGATTTTATCCATTTTCAATTCTATGTCTTCGATTTAGAAATCAATTTTGTGTAGTGTGATCACTAGTTCACTACTCAGGTTCCTAAGTTGGATTCCTTCAAATTGTAAAGTGTGATAACCGCTTTAGTCTTAGTTGCAAATTATATATTGGAATTTTTTTTCAGAACTCCGCGAAAGATCCAGAAGTAATGATAATGAAATTTAAACTAAATGATTATACATATGATTCTTCATAGTTTTTTAACAAATCAATACATTTAGTCCAATGAAATGCATTAAGTGTTTTTTCTAAAGGAATCCTGGGTACTTTAGAAAAAAACAGTTTATTGCTGAAAAGGATTTTGTGCTGTTGTGTTTCAGTGAGTAAGTAAGGCTTGTCAAGTCTCTTATCCCTATATCGTTTTTTAATCCCACCTAAATCTGATATTTCCTTAGAAAAAAAAACTGTGCTGAAAAGACCACATGTGTGCTTTTGTGTTTCAGTAAGTAAGGGATGCAAAAACTCACTTTGCCTATCCTTTCCTTATCCCTTAACCTTAAACTCACTATTGTCGGCAACACACTTGCAGCATCGAGTTCCTTATCATCAATATATACGATATATTGATGATTTGACGACACGTTTGGTCTAGTGGCTAGTAACCCTAGCTGTTAACCAAACGGTCGCGGGTTCGAATCCCGCTAGGGGCAAATGTTTATGTGTTAACATTTATCTTTGTACCCGAGTGATGGATGTTTGTATTTATAATATGTATGTATTTACAAAAAAAAAGTAATCTATGTATTATATCAACTGTCTGGTATCCATAATACAAGCATTAAGTTGCTTAGTGTAGAACTAGATGGTGCTGTGTGGAATGTGTGAAGATATTATTATATTATTATTATATCAATACTAATAATAAATCTGTAAGGGTCGGTCATGGAGTAAGTTACTTTGTTTTCAGAGATATCGTGTTTATAGGCTCTATACATGATACTGAATCTAAATTGACGATTTTTTGAATTTTTTCTGTATTTATGTTCCTCCATAACTCTGAAACGAATTAACTGATTTTCATGAAACTTGGTAGATAAAAATTTGGACGTACGGGACACAGGATAGGCTACTTAATATTTTTCAACGCGGACGAAGTCGTGGGCACCGGCTAGTGTTATATAAAAAAGATAATAGCCACATATCATCAAGCGGATCGTCAGCCTGTCTATTATATTAATCTTTAACGACCTTTATATATTATAAGACAAAGACTAACCTCAGACCGAACACTATTTTTTACCAAAATAAGAGCAAACTCTTTTTGTGGTTTCCCAGAAATAATCACACATTTAAAATTGGAAGTTTTCCTTAAAAATCATGAAAATATGAAAAAAGAAATAAAAGTAGCCAATTAAAACTTTAGTACAGAAATTGAGTTATTTAATAAGTTAAAAAACAAATCTAGTTTTCGCTAAAAAAATTTTTACTACTGTGACGAGAAAAGTTCTATTTTTGGGCAGTAATTTTAAATTCTTTTCTCAGTATTTTTTTTGTATAAATCTGTCCTATTTAAACATTTTTAAATATATTGTAGTCTATTATGCACTGTATTTTTTTCTAAGTTTTAATTTTACTCTAAGAAGTCAAATTAGGCCATAAAATTAAGGCTTTTCTGCTAAGCCTTAAAGCCTGCTAAGCCTCGCCTTAAAAAAAATAGCTTTTAAATTTTTTAATTACAATAATTAAAAATTTTAAAACGCTATCGTCTTAATATTTACATCTAATTTCTGTTTATAAAAAAAAAGAAGTTGCAATCCGAAGCGTGATTAAGAGTTTTTATTCTGAGCTCATTCCAAAAAATTTTTTTTATTACTTTACAATCTTAAATAATTGGTTTACTAGCACCTTGTTAGTTAATAAAGTTTATTAGGTTCATTATGAAAAAAAAAGTTGTTTTGTTAATGGTTTTCGAGGTTCAAACATTCGTGTATTTTATTTTATGCGATCCTCTCTCGGGTATTATTAGACTAGCTGGTGCCCGCGACTTTCACTTCGTTAAAAACTAAAAAATAAATAAGCTAAATAACGGACATCTTTATTTTGCCAGGCGTTAGTTTTCCTAATTTTAGATAATCCCTCGGGAACAGTATTTTTTTTCTGCTTCTGTATCACTGACAACGTGTTACAATTTCATTATGATCAGATGAGTAGTTAAGGCGTGAAAAGGTAACAGACAGACAGACATAGCTATTTTCACATTTATAATTGTAGTGTAACATTACTTTTTTTTCTTAATAAAAGGTACCTACGTCCTTTTCTGCATCTCTTGAAAAAGTGTATGCGAAATTTCACGATGAGCGGTTGAGTAGTTAAGGCGTGAAAGCGTAACGAACAAACTCACTTTCCCATTTAAAATATTAGTTAGTATTGCATTGTATTTTGCGTTAATAAAATCCATCCAATTTATAATCTTCAAGCCCTCAACTCTCATCATGTTCGCACTCGAACGACTTATACAAGTTGGCGATGTAGAAAATTAATTATACCTTATTGGCCACTGAACTTTTCAATATGGCAACACGTTATCGTAAACTCTTTTATTCAAAAAACGAATTAAAGATTATGATGTCGGTTTCGATCTCGCTTTTAATTATTTTCATTTTTAGATCTTTATAGATCTAAATCATCAATGTAATACAACTATCGATTTCGTACGCCATACAAAACACTACGAACTTTCTTCTTCTTCTTCTTCTTCTTCTTCTTCTTCTTCTCTTTTAATGTCGTGGCTCCATCAGATCTTCTCCGATGATTTTGCCAGTGTCATTAGTAAAAATAGCAATTTGTAATAGCCTTTTTTTAAAATAAAAAAACGGCATAAATTGAAATTAAAATCAAAAGTAGCAGATCCCGAGACTAGTCCGTCAAGTCTATAATTTTTCTTAGTTTTCCAAAACAGGTCCGTCAAGTCCAAAGCAGTCAGGTCAAGTCTACGGAACATTTAAAAGTGACATATGCGTAGAGTTTGAACTCTGTCATCTGTTATTTAAAACCAACCAAACATCTGTCATTTAAAGAGAATGTGACTTTACGTCAACACATTGGAGTTTGAAATGAATAGTAGAACTTGGTCGTTACTACCTTTTACCATTGACTCCGCCATGATTCCGTTTTAGGCGTACTTGACATGTGCCGCTTTGACATTTGAGATGCAAATTCCATAGTTGTAGTACTTCGATGATCTAAACAAAGATATTTGAAAATGGAATGTAACGTTTGTTTAGTTTGATTAGAGGTGCGAAATAATCTAGGCTTTTTTTTAGAGTAAAAGTCGGCATAGCCTGACGATCTGGTCTGATAGGTGGCTCCTATTAATGCCTATTAATCCTAAATAGATATTTTTTAATGTTATGGTTGGCAGTCAGGCAAACCTTCTTCTCTGAGTTTTCTGAAGGTCGTTTCCCATGAAAGGCATATAAGTGTCAGGCATATAGTGGTAACATTTATGATTTTTTTCTTTTTTTTCTTATGTTACTGTCAGATGGAAGGTGATGGCTACGGTCGCCTATAACACAAGCAACGCCACAGATACAAGGTGTCCGACCCTACCTTAGAATGGTTAAGGATAAGGACATGAAAATGTATAGGGAAGTAACTCTGACATACCTTACTCACTTGCCGAAACACAACAGCACACGTGTTGTTATTTCACGGTGGTTGGTGGCATTCTGTAAGGGGATGTTTACTGGTAAAATATACCTAATAAAATGACATATTAAAATAGTTTCTTTGAAACCTATTTGATGAATAAATGTTTTGATTTTTGATTTTGACTGCCAACAGATTCTCTCTATCTCTCTCTCACTCTCTCTCATTAATACTCGGTTTTCTTCGGGCGGCCGAAACAGCGTTATATTACTTACTTAATTTTACATGAAAAAAATAATTTGATTTCTTCGTTCTGATTGTACTCTGTTCACTTGCAAATCTGTCCGTATGTTACGGAACCAAAAAAAAAATACATCTTATTTACATATATTTCAACACTAATACTAAACCAAGATAATTATTTAAACCGCTCAATTTATTTATTCCTGAACCAGAGACAAAGTCCGTATCTCGTTTCCCACAAAACCCCGTGTAATTATCGTTGAGTTTAATCTAAAACAAAACAGCCGAACTTAGGCGGAGGTGTTAAAAAAGCGATTGGGACAAATAAAAACGCGCTGAGACAAAAAAGCATGCGACAATCTTACGAGATCTTAATTGGCCCTGTCGGTATTCAAGGAATGTTCGCGCGCTGCGGGCCGTTTCACTACACCGCTTTTTTTTACCATTTCCATTCGCTTTGTACTGATTGTTTTCGGGACAACGGGCGAGTCGTATGTCTCTGTCATTTCGGCGTCCATCAGTCTGTCCGTCCGAATTAAACTTTTAAATCGACCGCGGATTTACTGCGAGCGCAGCAAAAATGTGTGTTCACTTTGTGTCTTTTGGTTTGCAAAAAAAAACGACTTTTTAGAAGACAGAATAGAACCACGACTTTTTTTAAAGGCATTTGGGCATCCCGTCTGGTGGCAGTAACCACCGTAAAATAACGGTAGGTTTACTCGGTGAGCGAGTAAGGGATGCCAGAGCCCATTGTAAAGTCTTTAGAAATTAGTCACTGAATAGTTTTTCTATAAGTTTTATTTATGAACAGTTACACAAAGTATTTTAATTTTTTATACAAGCCTTTACAAAACGTCATTAAGCTGAACGATTTCATTATCTGAACGCTGTCATCCCATAGACCATACAAATATGACACAGACTATATATCTCACACCCATTTCCCAATCCCTTATCTTACTAATGCTACTGTAGTCTTTTTTTTATAAAAAAAATTCACTAAAATATATGTATTATTTGTCATGTAAAAGTCTGAAGTTGGACTGAAGGTTCACTTGGTGGCTACAATTGCCTTAACACAAGAGAGTGTGCGTCCATTCTATACGATCTAATCCAACCGGAACCGTTATTTATTTATTATTATCTAACACGTATTTACACACAATATGATAACAATGTCTGTAAACCATTATTGGTTTGTCTAGACGTTCCACTTGCGGACCACGAGGCGCGGGCCTAAGATGTTCCTTCCTTCATCCCTTCCTGGTTGATGTTCCTCGATCTCGCACGACGCGTTTCAGTTCCACCTTCCTTGTCCGAACTGCTAAGGAGTGGAACGCATTGCCTGCGTCCGTGTTTCCTCATAATTATAATCTCTGAGTCTTCAAATCTAGGGTAAATGAGCACTTACTAGTTAAGCGTGGTCCACCTTGCGTGGCCGCATCTACACCTTACATCAAGTGAGATCGCGGCCAAGTGCTGCCTTGACTCAATAAAAAATCGGGAAAAAAAGACAAAAAGAAACGCTATATATCTTCTTCTAATATATAAAATTCTCGTAAATGATGAAATTTTGTGTGCTTATCGGGTATAGGTCTGAGAATCGGCCAACATCTATTTCGATACCCCTAATGTTAAGGGTGGTCCACCCCAAATTTTTATTTTTTGGCAAAACAACGTTTGCCGGGTCAGCTAGTAGGAGTTATAATATGTACGATACATTATATGGCATTACTATAATCATGGACAGGTCTATTGTCCGCCAATAAGCCTGATGTTCTGGTTATTAAAAGACCCTAACGCCGGTCAATGCTTAAGTAACATAACGAAAACTTCGTGAAACCTCGGCGCCACTGTCGTCAACAATGGCGGCGCTACCGTCGTCACAGCCATAAAGATGACATGGTATACTCATATATTTTCTTAAGTGTTACCTACCTATAAACCTTTAAACGCGAACGAATTCCCGGCCACCAGTTAGATTTTTTTTTATATCACTTACAACATTTTAAATTGTTTTTTAAAGCTAACTACTGAGCTAACTTAACATACAGGTCATGATAACAAATGTTATAAATTATTAATATTGTGTCGTAATTATTAATGTCAAGGACAGGACTGTTGTCGCTAATATCACTGAAAGATCCTACGCCGAAAAATGCTTATCTTACATAACGAAAACCTCGTGAAACCGTCGTCACAGCAATTAAAATACGTAAGTATTTTTTCATATATTTTCTTAAATGTAACCTATTTTTTTATTATTTTCAAACGCGAACGAAGTCTCATTGACCAGCTAGAAAAAATAATAATATTACAACATTTCAAAGTGTTATTTAAAACTAACTTAACACACAGGTCGCAATGGCTCTTGTTATAAATTATTTGAAATACTATGTCATAATTATTTACCTACAAACAACGGCCTAGTACATAGTTATAGGGTAGGCATTGGATTCAATCCAACGCGTTTCTCAAGTAAAATTTCTTACCAATTAGACTTATCAATGTTCCAGTCGACAATAGTTCAGTACGTGTATAAATAATTACATACCACTAAGGTCCACACTGAAGCCCTAATAACAGTCTGTGAAGGACTAAAATGGCGCGAAGACAAAATAGCACCGTCCGATAACTAATTAAAAGCAATAAATAAGTTAGAGACGCCCTTACGGTCTCGGGTTGTTACCGCTTGGTCAAAATTCATTCGACGTTTTAATGTTGTTGCGAAAAGAAACTTTGAAAACTATTATTATATGATTATTAATTATCGTAATTAATGATTAACATTAACAAATCATATAATGTCAAATGTCATATAATTCAGAACCAAACTATTAAAATTTAATTAATCTTTAAAATTGGAAATTAAAAGCTTTATCTATTATTGTTGCATAGATAAGGCGGCATTCATTTATTACGTAATACGATTTTTTTAACAGACCCCTTTTCCTGTATGTAAGAAGAAATAAGAATAGGCCAACCCCCTCCCCCTGTTTAGTATTACTTTCGTGTTATTTTAAAGATTTTCTGTATCGTTCATAAAATATTTGATCAGTCCAGGGATACACAAAGTGGAGTTACTTATGTAAGAACTATCAAGAACTATCCCTCCTACCTCCTCTAAAATAAGACAATCGTAGTCTTTAAAAAAGCCTCGAAACTTCGAATTTTTCTTTAAGCTTACAGAATCGAAAAAAGCTCTATTATAATTGTATTAAACCAGACAACAAATGTAATTAACTTAATTAAAATAAAACTTTCCACGAGTGTACTCGCTGATGAGTGTAGCACACTTTAATAAAACCTTATAACGTTGAGCTACACGATATGTAACATTTATCCAGGTACAAACAAAATATAGACATAGCGGGAGTAAACCATAGATGCAACATCAATAAATAGAGCGGGGCATTTGCTGTACAGGAGAGTTCGCAACTAATTAAACATCTACCTATTACATCTTAGAGCTAATAGATTTTATACGTTTAGACACATAATAAGAAGTACACTGCACTATCGCGAATTTGCCACTTAAGGCGAATATTGCCCTCTTATGAAAAACTAGCAACCTGCACCGGATTCGCACGGAATTTTAATTTTCAAAAATTCCTTCTCAGCTGAAGTTACGTTATAGGAAAAAACGGCTCCTTCCACTTGGATCCACAGCTTGGCTCCACATGTGGATCCGCGGATACCTTTATCTCCTCTTAAATCCAAGTGTGGATCCATGGTTACATTTATCTCCTCTTAAATCCATGTGTGGATCCATGGATACTTCTTTTTCCTCTTCTATCCACCAGGTGGATCCGTCGATATTACCTACATATGACTGAAATATTGTTGTTCTCTATAAGTGTCACTTTAGGCTAAAATGCTTTTCATTTTGTTTTATTGCCTTTTTGACACAAAAAATAATTAATTAAATCTGTTGTTTAAATAATATGAACCTACTTTAATACACTACAGTGTACCTATATCAAAAGAAGATCCTACGCAGACACTTGTCAAATCCTTGATTTGTCAAATTAGAGATTGGTCAAAACCTAAATTGGTCAATTACTTGATTCATCAAATGAGCTATTAGTCAAATACGCTTTGGGAAAGTCAAGGAGAAATGAAATAAAAAGATAGGCATATATCTTTTACCAAGTCTATTAATTAATTTAACATGAACCTAGTTATTTTTAAAACTAGAAACAAACAAATTTGTGAAAGTAATTTGTCTGTCTGTTACCTTTTTACGTCTTAACTACTCAACCGATCATTGTGAAATTTTGCATACATATTCTCAGGGATACAAGAAAGGATATAGGGTACCTTTCATCCATAAAAAAGTACTGTTTCAGAGGGATCGTCTAAAATTAAGAAAACTATCACAACAATATCAATCTTCATCAGACGCAATATTTTTCTTCTTTGTGGTGAGAAATAATTAACATTTCCGGATCCGGTCATTGTCATGCTTGTGCACTAGTTATTAGAAAAAAAAAGAAAATTTTATCAAGGGGTTTTCAGAATAATAATATTTATGAGAAAAAGAACAAAGGTCCTGAAATCATAGTGCTTCCTTCCACTTGGATCCACCACTTAGCGGATTGTGGATTCAAGTGGCATAGAAAAATATTAGTATTTTTGGATCCCCTCGTTTGTGGATCGAAGTGGCATATAAAATTACGTGTATTCTTGAATCCCCTCAATGGTAGATTTAAGAGGAGATAAAAGTATCCGCGGATCCACATGTGGAGCTAAGCTGTGGATCCAAGTGGAAGGAGCGGAAAAAACTATGTTTCTTTTCAATTATTATTCTAGACTTAGTAGTTTTGGATTCTAAACTATAGTCTTGGGTATTCTAGACTTACTCAGGATTTTAAATATGAGTAAGTATTAGATGAGATTTTTTTTAAAATATTATGTTAGATTAATTTTCTACTAAATATTGTTCAAATAACAGTAAGAAATGAAATCTACAATTCTTTAGGTATATTTATTTAATTCTTTGATGTTAGTTTATCTTCAATAAATATTTATCGCTTTACTAACATTCACTTCGTTGAACTTGTAAGTGACTTCCGCTTATTAATATACATAAGGTTATATAACTAATATCACTGAGACATGATTTCTAATTACTAAAAAGATATGAGAATTCTGTGCTATGCATACCGAAAGTAAGGTAAATGTTATTGTTAAGCCTGCGGAACTAAATTTGGTCGGTTGACAAACTCAGCAATAGTGAGTTCCACTTTGTACCGACTAAATTGACCCCTTATACGTTAAAAGCATTTATAATAAGCAGTTACATATGTATTTTTTGTACTTATATAATAATCTATATAGCAACATTCAATATAATCTATATTATATAAAAATGTGCTGGTTTGTATATTACTCAAAAACTCGAAAACTAGCCAACGGATTGACTTGAAACTTTTACACAACATTGCTTTTAAACAGAGGAATGATCTTATATACTTTTTTTTTCCAAAAATTCCAACGGATACTGTTTTTTTTTAATAAAAAAAAACATAATTTTCATACGTTGATTGCCATGGAACGTTTCTGAATGAGCCATAGAGAAGCATGGCCGGGTTCAACTAGTTATGTATATAAGTCTATACGACTATATGTAATCAAGTTAAATAACAAGTACCTACTTAAGTATAAAAATCTCTTTCTACCATCATATTATTTAAATGTGCTAAATATCATTTTAAAAATTCTAAAATACATACCTAACTAATATGGTATGTTAATACATATACGAAGATACTCATAAGTATATAGATTAGAAAAATAATTTACATCAAGTTTCGTTGCTGTCTCTTTTTGTTTGCTAAGTACCAAGTGGAACGTACCTACTCTTCTTACACCAGCAACCGGAAGCTGTAAATGGTGTTTGCGCATCAAACAATTTATTGAATAATATTAGTATAACAGGAACACTCGACTTTTAAAACAAATAAAAGTCAATTAAATTTGACAAAATGTTCTTTTTCCTATTTTGGCTTCAATTTTTTTTTTAATTAAGGTTTTCTGACAGTTATTGTAGGTAGGCAGCTGTAAGAGTTATATAGGTTGTGTGATAAGTAGTGGCAGGGGGGCACACTGCAATTCGCAGCCATTTGGGCAGCCAACCTGGCGGCAGTAGCCACTCCCTTAGGCTGTACCCGCATTGCGAAATTCCACCGCGCGATTTTTTCCGCAAAATTCAGTGATAAGTATATAGAAATTGTATGGAGCTACATGCACTCGCGAATAAAAAAACTCCATACAATTTCTATATTGCGGAAAAAATCGCGCGGTGGAATTTCGCAATGCGGGTCCAGCCTTACACAGCATATGTGCTTTTGTGTTTCGGTGAGTGAATAAGGGATGCCAGGATTATCCTTAATCCTTCTATGGTCGGCAGTGCAATTGCACGAACTATGGCGTTGCTTGTGTTATAGGTGAGCAGCTACCTACCTACCATCAAGTAAGTGGACCATCAATTGCACAAAAAAATACACCTGTGCGAAGCCGGGAGCTGGTCGCTAGTTAAATATATAACAAAACTAGATGCTTTTGTTATATATGCAGTGAATTTCTTATTTTTATTGTGCGGTGATCTCTCGGGTTTAATACTTAGATTATTGCTTATGACTTATGACTTTATAGAATTTTATAACAAAACCTATCAATTCGTTTATTTATTACATTAAAATATAATTATTATAATTAGACTAATTAGAAAAATTATAATAAATAAATAAAAATTAAATACAAATATTTTCATACCATAAGTTTGTGCAAATAAAGAATTTCTTATTTACAGAATAGAAAAGGGTTTATTCCAGATTAAGTAAACGAGTCATATGGTTGCAATTACAGAAACATCCAATTTTTTTTTCAACTTGTAATTTTTGCAAATTTTAACAAAAATGTGTAACTATTTAAGAAAAAATCGATTTGCCGGTTTTTTGTACAAAAGTGATGTTGATGCCTATGCAACTATATGACTCAAATATGTACCTGAGAACAAATGTCATTCATTAATCATAATTAAAAGATTGAGTTTAAAAATGGAAGCAAATTTAAAAAGTAATTTTCTCTCTTTACAAACAAGTCTTGTGTTTTAGTAGGTGGCGTGTGTTTGTGTGTTTGTGTGTGAGAGTGTATGGTGTTGAGCTCAAATTGGCTCCCACTTCGCCTCCGAGCATGAGCTCTCGAGCTAATAGGCGGGGCCATGCCACTAGGGTTGTCGATTCCAAATTTGAAAATACACTTAGATATTTATTTACATTTTTAATCATTATTCACATCCTTATCATCGCAGCTGTATTACGCCCGCTGCTGGTAATAGGCCTTCCCCATAATTTTCCAATAGGACCTGTCAGAAGCAGCCTTTTTTTTTTTTTTTTTGTCGAGGAGAAATCCTTTTATTGATCCCCTGCCGCTTGCTAGGCGACAGGGGTATGTGGGGGTCGACAGTATACTCCGCGTTGCTCACGTAGCAGGCGGAACTGCCCCTACCCACTAAAACTCCCCGGTGTCTCCTCGCCCGTGAGTGAGGGGTGGACGGGCTCTGGCGAACCAACTGCTCCGACCCACCCCCCTCGGGCAACCTAGCCATTGCTGGCTAGGGTAACGCCAACTGGGGGGATTGCCCGGAGACACCCGAGCAATCCCCAGACGTAGGGGACCCGTGCAGGTACACACAGCTAGCAACTGTGTGCGCAGGTCCCCTAGGACATTTGAAGACGGGCTGGTGCCCGCCCTCTCCTGCCCGGCCGTCTACGAGATGTTAATGGGGGACTCAATGGACACCGCAATGTCCATTGGCTCCCCCACCGTCAAAAAAGAGGGCGGGACAAGTCCCGCCCGACCGCCAACTAGAGCAGGGGACCAGGGGCCACCCTCCATGGCCTCCCTGTTCCCCTGAACTCCAACTAAAAATAAAAACAACAAAAAAGACCCCTGGCGACAGAGGCGAGAAGGCAGAGGGAGAGATACCAATCCCGCCCCTGTCGCCAGGAGAGCGCCGAAGAGGACGGAACAAGTTCCGCCCACCCTCAACAAAAACCCTGGCAGCAAGCTGCCAGGGGAACCTCCGATGTGCGCTCCGCTACGGGCTTGGTGTCTCAAACCCGCTCGGAGCGCACGGTGTGGGCCTTCTTGGTCCCCTCGCCAAGAACTGGCGAGGGTTAAGCCCCCCCACCACGTCAAGGTCGTGGCCCACCTAGGGGGGGTCAGAAGCAGCCTAGATAATATAACAAAACAATGTTATTTTACTTATATTATTATGAGTAAGTACACGTGATGACATAACTCATACGCAAATGTTATTCACTTTGTTTAAACACCAGCTGATGCCCGCGACTTTTTAAATATTAAAAATATACCTAACTCTTAAGAAAATATGTGACATCTTTATCGCTGTGACGAGGGTGACGCTCAATTTTTAAATTTTTGGGCGATCCTTCTGGAACCTAACATTTTTCCAGGATCAAAAGTATCTTATAAGTGAATCCAGGTAATAAACTATATGATTGCCAAATTTCGTCCAAATCCGTTGAGCCGTTTGTAAATATCCATTCATATTACTTGTATTATAGTCCACACTTATAAAACATGCTATATAACTATGTTTTATCACATATATTTTTTTTATAATCTGGACTCATTGAAAACATCATCAAGTCAAAAACCAATTAAGTGTAAAGTATTTAATATTTAATTAGGTATAATAAATATTTTTTTATCTACATGACTATATACACTTGTTATATTTTTGACAACCCTACGCTGCAGGCTGACCGCAGGGCCATCAATATAACAATTTAACAGCACCGTTTCAACAGCTATAAATTAAATGAGTTAACAACCCAACAAATTCTCTTGGAACCCGCACCCCGCACCCGCCTCCCCACAGCCTAACCACTGAGCCTGAGGGGCACACTCTTTGTGCACTAACAATGAGTTTAATGTTTGTAAATGAAATCGGTTTATTTTTACTTCATACTAGCATTTTCCCTCGACTTCGCTAGCACGAAAAGTATCCTACGTCATTCCCGGAATGACAAACTTTCATTACATGAATAATTTGTAATGAAATATCTTTTATTTCAGATACGACATCCATACTAGTAGCTTACCATACTTTTACGGAAAAAGTTTCAACACTAATTTCCACTCGTATGAGTGGGTCTATTAAATTGATTTGATTTATTATTATTTTTTTATTATTTGAATTTTTATCCTCATAAATAAGAAAACCTCATGCTCACTTTCATCACCTATACTACTACAAAACAGAGATAAAAGTTAAAAAATAACGTAACTAAAGTCAATTTATTTCAGCAGCAAGTTTCATCAAAATCGGTTCGACGATTTAGGCATGAAAACATAATTGACGAACACATTGACAGATTATGTTACGTTTTATAATATTGTTATGAATTCAATGGATTATCTTTAGACGTATCGAAACAATACCTTAGACTCTGTAGATATGTCTTTCTTTTGCAATCCAAAAGATAGGAAAAGAGAGACTGGGAAAGTCTCCAATTCTCTAAAGAATTATCTTATTCAATATCCATTTGTATTATTATCTATATCTATTCTAAAACTATAACTAAATAATATATTATAAAATAAAGTCGCTGTCCCATCTGCCTGTTTCTCCGCTAACTTCTCGTCGGATTTTCATATGGTTTTCACGAATGAAAAGCTGAAAAAGAGAAGGCTTTTCCGTTTAATTTGCAAAATTAAAATGCATTACCACGTAACGTAGTGTATCCTTCCACTACTTAAACAAAAAATTTATAATTTCTTAAATTAATTTATTAGGTATTAGAATACAAAACTTCGGATAATGACAATAAATTACCTCTGCCTTGTATTAGATACCTATTTGACGACACGTTTGGTCTAGTGGTTAGTAACCCCAGCTGTTAACCAAACGGTCGCGGGTTCGAATCCCGCTAGGGGCAAATGTTTATGTGTTAACATTTTACCTTTGTACCTGAGTCATGGATGTATCTATAGGTAATATGTATGTATTTACAAAAAAAAGTAATCTATGTATAGTATATCAACTGTCTGATATCCATAATACTAGCCTATAGTTGCTTACTTTGGAACTCGATGGTGCTGTGTGGAATGTGTTAATATATTTATTTATTTATTCATTTATTACACTTTTCGAAAGAATCGCTATATATAATAGTTACGGAGTTTTGAAGAACTTATAAACCACGAGACATGAGTTTTTTAAATTTTAAATTTGGGTTTGCTCTTGGCCAGCATCTAGACGTGCAGGAAAGACGAGGCCGACGATGGAGCTAGTTAACCCAGAAGATGTCTATTCACTCGAACTTTAAAAAGATTTGTGTTATATGAGCTCGGAAAGGAGTTCCAATCCTGGGCAGTGTATATTATGAAAGAGTTTTTAAAACGTTTAGTCCGAAAAAAAGAAATTTTGACAAGACGAAGATGGCTAAATTGTCTTACGTCTGAATGTCCGATGGAAGAAAATATAAAGCGATATGAGCTCATGCAGCTTCTGAGCACACTCTCCGAAGTACATAACTACTTACTAACTTAGGTAATATAATTTTAAAGTTTTTTAAGTCCTACACAATGAAACCCTGTAATTGACAATGTAAGTAGTAATACTGTGTCTATTGTACGTTATTTTGTTTTGCTGTAGGGTTTATGTTCAAACAAAATAAAATAAAATAAATAAAATACATCTTATAGAAGACACACAGACAGGCGATTTTGTCAAGATATGCAATTTCCTACTTACTCATAGCAAAGTTTATAGACACTACAATAATGACCAGACGCTTATTAATAAACAAAATTAAACTGGTTCAAAAATTAATAAAAACACAACCTCTAAACAAGTTCGTGTAAAAAAACGGAATCAAATTAAAGATGAAATACCAAACTGGCCCCCACAAATCATATTCAGGCATTCCGAGAAGGCCGATAATTGGCTCATATTGGCCTAAATAATAGGCTTTAGTGATCCAAATTGGGGGCCCATAAAATAATGATCAAGTGAACTTTGCCCGTAGGGTTTTTAGAGATCTTTTTGTTATAAATATTTGTGTATAATTTCATTCTGATATTACGTAATCGTTGTTTGAAAGTTGTTATTTTTTTAACAAACAAAACTCAAGGATGTATTTTTAAAACATTATGCAAGAAGTGTATAAGTTTTTGCATTCAGAGACCAAACCTTTCTGTTTTTGAATTTTTCATTAATGAAAACCATAACAAAATGGGTAGTTTAGAAGAAGTTAGAGAAGAAACAGACAGATAATTTATTTTACAATTTACTAGTGACCCACCCCCGGCTTCGTACGGATGTAATTTTTTCTAAACATTAAACAGAAGAACTTTCGTTTATCGCTCTTTCTTATAGTGAAAACCGTATCAAAAGCCGTTTGGTGGTTCAGAAGAAGTTAGCGGTGAAACAAACAGCGACTTCATTTTATTACTAGCTGGTGCCCGCCACTTCGTCCGCGTTAAATATTAAAAAAAAAAAGCTATATGTAACGCTTACCTCTTGTTGCTGTAACACTTTGGCCAGGCGATAGTATTTTATTTTATTTTAGATGATCTCTCTGAAATAAAATCTGTATGAAAGGTCCTTTCTTGTGTCCTGTATGGATATAATAATATGTAGGTATAGACATAAATTGATATAAATAGATATACCTGTGATTTCATCGAAATATGTCAAGTCAAATTTTTAAAAGAGCAGCCAGAACTTTAGCACCTTATAATATTCAGCCTCGTACCTTAACAAATAAGAGGGTTTAAAGGTAGCGTCAGCACAACAATTTATTTTCATCTTTTTACAACTCAATTATTTTATTCATTGGCTAAATTATGATATCATCAGTATCCCCAATTTAATACTTAATTAGAAAAGTTGACAGGCTTTGACAGCCTACCTAAAATATTTCTGCATTACCTGTGAAGTTAAATAATGCCTTGTTTAAAACTAGTTCCTAGTTTACCTATATGCGATTTTTCATAGATTCAGAGTTCTTAATTGGTTGATAACTCAAAAGTCAAATAGTTATTTCTTTTAACGGACTGTTAAATGATGCATAAGATGAAATGTCACCCAAATACGTGTGCACAGTGGCTTAGGGAGAAAATATGCTATAAATAGAAGAATCAATAAAATGGAGATAAGAAAATTTGCTCAGGCATCTATTAGTTTCTTCAAGGTAGTCTTTTTTATAAATGTGTAGATACTGCCATGTAAAAAGTGTCAAACATAAAATTTTCATTAAGTCTGTCAGCAATACTAGTAATCATTTAATTTACAAAAATAATCATCAATACTAATAATAAATCTTAGAGGGTCGGTCATGGAGTAAGTTACTTTGTTTTCAGAGATATCGTGTTTATAGGCTCTATACATGATACTGAAACTATATTGACGATTTTTACAATTTTTTTTCTGTATGTATGTATGTTACTCCATAACTCTGAAACGAATTAACTGATTTTCATGAAACTTGGTAGATAAACATTTGGACGTACGGGACACAGGATAGGCTACTTTATATTTTTCAACGCGGACGAAGTCGTGGGCATCCGCTAGTTCATAATATTATTTATTTTTAAATTTAGCGTTGCGCTGCTGACCCTACTTACATGGGCGTGTCCTCACGAGTATAACTCACATGCAGCGATCATGGATCGGGCATTAACAAATATTTAAAGATATGCAATAAAAATGCAAACATTATGCAGATGAAGCGTAAGGCTGGACGTTGATAACAATGTTTAATTAAAATTAATTATAAGAGATTTTTCAGTGTATTTTGCTTGTCATCTGTTTGCATGTAAAGAATTATAGCAGTGATATATTTATTCAGCGAATGCTTGCATAGATATATTATTTAGATATATCTATTACATAGATTTATTGAGCCATGATTTAACTATGTAAGTGACGTCATTAAGCGAAAACTTTAAGAAAGGGGAATCAGAAATGTGATTAAATATAAGCTACTAGCTGGTGCCTGCGACTTCATCCGCTTTAAAAGTTAAAAAAACATAAAATTAACCACTATAAGTAACGCCTCACAACTTTATTGCTGTTATAATTTTGCCAGATGTTGGATTTTTATTTTTAGATATTTATCCTTGGGGAATAGTACCCACTTTTTTCTGTCCTTTACTGTGATCCCTGACAACGTGTTATGCAAAATTTCATGATTATTATCGGTTGAGAATTTGAGCATGAAAAGGTGAATAGACATTCAGACGGACAGACATACAGTTACTTTCACATTTATAATAAGGTATGGATTGCATTGTAGCGTGTTCATACACTTCATACATCACTGCTGGATGCGCTACTAACCTGGATAACGCCTCAGATCCTGTATTTTATATATTTTTCGGCCTACATGTCATTCACGTATCATTTACATCACATTTTTCCCTTGTTTCCTTATTATCTTACCGACAGCCTGTTTTCCGAATGTCTGCTATACTTTTTCCTACATTTTCTCATACGTTTTACATGCATTTAGTCATCATATAATTTCAAAAACGTAAATTTATATATTTTTGACATAATATCTTTGTTTATTTATTTCGTTGCCATAGTTCCCATAGTATTTTGACATCATGCTTTCTAATTACATTGTTGCTTTCTCGCTCATTTTTTATTCCTTTTTATATACAACCTCACCTCTAAATTCGAAATGTCCTGGCCATATATATTTATTATTTTCTAAATTTAATTTTCAAAATATTATTTCGAAGGTTTTCCAGGTTAGTAGCGCATCCAGCAGTGATGTATGAAGTGTATGAACACGCTACATTTTTTTTTTTTTTTTTTTTTTTTTTTTTTTTTTTTTTTTTTTTTTTTTTTTTTTTTTTTTTTTTTTTTTCTGGAAAACCTTCGAAATAATATTTTGAAAATTAAATTTAGAAAATAATAAATATATATGGCCAGGACATTTCGAATTTAGAGGTGAGGTTGTATATAAAAAGGAATAAAAAATGAGCGAGAAAGCAACAATGTAATTAGAAAGCATGATGTCAAAATACTATGGGAACTATGGCAACGAAATAAATAAACAAAGATATTATGTCAAAAATATATAAATTTACGTTTTTGAAATTATATGATGACTAAATGCATGTAAAACGTATGAGAAAATGTAGGAAAAAGTATAGCAGACATTCGGAAAACAGGCTGTCGGTAAGATAATAAGGAAACAAGGGAAAAATGTGATGTAAATGATACGTGAATGACATGTAGGCCGAAAAATATATAAAATACAGGATCTGAGGCGTTATCCAGGTTAGTAGCGCATCCAGCAGTGATGTATGAAGTGTATGAACACGCTACAGCATTTTAAAGTAAAAAGTATAAATATAAAAAGTATAATAAGTAAAAGTACCTATAAAAGTATAATAAGTAAGCCACCTATAGTCGAGTGGACTGTCACCTTGCCTACATAAAAAAAGAAATTAAATTTTATTTTTAATAATTTATGTTACAGGGTATGTAGTGTACAGTTACAAGTATGAAACACAGTATTTTTCTTCTAATCGTAGACAAACTAAATACCGGTGTCAATAAACGTCCAAAAATTCATAACGCAACGCGCCACATCTTTCAAAAGAGAATAAAGGCATGCACACATAATTGGTCCCGAACAAATTTCCATTGATATTCGTGATGGGAAAAAAGTACAAAATCTTTGTCGATGAGATGTATACGGACCTCGATATTCGACTTGCCGTATAACATTGCAAAATTAACCGTACGCCAACTTTGAATCCTATTACCAACGTAATAAGAGTCATTTTCCTCGTGTGCAGTATCGAAAATATATTTGTATATTTATAATGGGCCACTTACGGGCACTGCAAATTGTGGAGAATTGCATTGGCTTAAACAAGGTGTCAATTTGCCGGAGTTATGAAAGTTTGGATTCTGAGAACTATTTGTTTTAAACTTTTGTGGCTCGTTCTTACGTTTAACACGTTATTTGCGTATTGCTATTGGGATGTGGGCGTTACTTTTGCGATATGTTTTATTAAAATTGCTTAAGATAGGCGCTGCTGATTTTCTCGCCCGTACGGTTTCTTTATTTATTTATTTAAACAATTTATTTCGCAGATTATCAGAACATACATATGCTAAAGCAAGGCCATGGAGACAAAGAAGATAATGTAAACAAACTTAATAGTAGATGGCTACCGTCGCCTATATAGAATAGATATATAGACTATCAAATTAAATACATTTAAATATGAGGAAGCAAGTTTCATTAATTTGTGGATGAAGCCACAAAGTTATTACTTTTTTTATTATAACAGGGTAACAGTTGTCGCCACAAACGTAGCAACAAGTGCTACAAGTGTTCTGCCGACCATATAGTAGAAATAAGGATATAGATTAGAAAAGGATAAAGATATGGGGACATACCTACAAATCTAATCACAACAGCACATAATAATATCCTATTATTTCACGTTGATATTCTGTAAGGCCACGCCCTTACAGAATACAAATTAACTTAAGTACCTACTCCTGCCAGACGAGCTATACAAATAACTGCGAAATGCAGTCTGCTCTGCCACTGCTAAAATTTTTAAAATTTATTCTAAATTTAAAACATATTTATTAAAAAAAAACTGTAACAGGTGCTTCGTGCGTGAAGGCGCCAAAGTCCAATACCCATTTTTTTCACAACTTTTTTGAATACTGAAAGATTATTGTATCAAGGTCGGCAGTTTTCATGCATTTCTCGTAGCTACTATAATAGTAGAAACAGTAGCCTCTCACCATAACCGCCCTTATAAACAACTAGCGACGTGACCCGGCTTCCTACGGATACAATTTTTATGCAAATTATATACGCAATCCATCCTTATTTATCGCTCTTTCAATTAGTGAAAACAGTATGTGTTATGTATGAACATTGCTAGCAACATTGCATCTGTCCTGCTCACATATATATATCTCTCTCTCTCTCGCTCCAGCCCTGATATTAACGTGTGGTCATTAAGTGTGCTCTCGGATATAAATAAAGTATTAATCAATTACATCTATTTTATTCAAGACACAACAGTATGCAAATTCATGGGTAGTTTAGAATAGTTATCAAAAAAACAGACAGGCGGTCAGCGACTTTATTTTTATAATATCTATGTATAGATATAGAAAAACACCTAAGAAATCCTCGATTACATCAGTATTAAACATATAATATAATATTATAAGTAATAATGAATTTAAAAATCTAGTAAAAAAAAATTCAAATAAAGAGTAAATAAAATAAATTTATATCGACAAAAATATTGTCGACATTATCCCATCACTATAACGTCACGTGAGATTTATATCGTATCATTACGCATAAGATATTTATTTTAAACGTATAATTAGTTGTTATTAATATTATAAATAATATGTTGAGCCGAGCTCGCTTTCAATGTTGACAAGGGTGTTATAATTTAAGGAATCTTTTTGTTAATTGCCTTCGCCACACCTTACTTTACCTTGAATTTGTCATGATTAAATTCACTTATATTTTTCTGCCAACAATAAGAAATAGATTTTTAAATTACTGGCTGTTGCACGCGACTTCGTCCGCGTAACTTTATAAAATGTAGCCTATGTTACTTGCTGATAATATAGCTTTCTATAGGTGAAAGAATTTTTAATATCGGCCCAGTAGTTTTTGAGTTTATTCATTACAAACATGCTCATCTCTCTTTATAATATTAGTATAGACTATGTATTGCTCAAGATTTATATATTATAGCGTTATGTTATTCTGATATATAAACTATATTACTGTAATATTCCATCAAATAATGCTAAGTAGTTTTGTGTTGAAGAGTAACAAATACCAAGTTAAAAGCCCTCACAAACTTTCTGATATCTGCCCGCAACTTCGTAACCTTTAAATTTGGCTCTCATTTTGAAGAAATAACTGCGCCCAGATATAGACGTAATGTAATTTATTTAAGTTTTAATTTTTGTAGGATATTTAAAACCATTTAGATTGTAATGGGGTTGGGCGTTGGGTGATATTCATAAAACATCCAATAGCATAGCGTGGAGTATAATAAAAAAATGACATATTTTGTCACATACACGACTCTTATTACCCTATTATAATAAAAAAAAGTAATCAAGAAATTAATGAGACTATGTTCCTTTGATAATCTTGCTTCCTCATATTTAAATGTATTTATTTTGTTAGTCTATATATCTAGTCTATATGAGATGAAATGATTTTATGTATGAGCAAAGTCCAGAACCAATGTGGTCGCCTGTACTTCCATTAAATGCATGCCTTCATACTTCGATGGGGCATATCATGATTACTTATCAACAAGCCTTAACTACCTCAACAAAACTCATTATGGTGTACATCGAACACATTAAATACAAAACCCAAAATTTTCGACAATTACCCTTTATGTCGGTAATTTGCACATGGTGGCAACACCGGCAGAAATTACCCAAGCCATTTACAAAGCTATTTTTCTTTCTCGTTCACACTGAATGGAACTTTATTCCCTCACTTCACGTATTACATTTGCATCCGTTTCAATATTGTCGAAGCCAAATTCGGTTGTTGAGCGTGCTTTTCGAAATTGGTGTTTATGTTCTGAACTATACGATTTATAATACATGCATGTTCATTTAGTATGTTTAACATCAGTAAACATTACGTTAGCGCAAAGCCATTATTGAATTTACTTTATATAATAATGGTTAATCACTCGAAAGTATCGGGCAATGGTGCCTCGTTACAAAGATTAGTGATGTGCTTAATAAAAAATTTAACCCTTTTTCTTATCGATGTATTACAAATTTAGTGATTCTTTTAGTGCATAAAAAATTATATCTATCATAACATAAAATTACTGTCCGCCTCTTTCTTTTTTCCCCCCTAAATTCTTCTAAATAAACAAAGCGATAAGCGAGGAAAGTTTGTGTGTACAATTTACAAAAAAACTAACCTTTGCGATGACGGTTTCGGATCGCTAGTTGTTTATAAGTGCGATCATGATAAGGGGTTTTATTAATATTTCACATATATTGCTCATATAATGTACCCACATATATACTTTTCTGTATCAGTGGCCACATATATGTACCTATGCATAATTTTACGATACTCTTTTGAGTAGTTAAGAAGCGTAGGTATTACAAATAAACTCACTTTTGCATTTGTAATATTACAACTTAGGATACTTTATTTCGTAATAAAGCCTTCATTACATATTAGCCTTCATAACATGTTATTACATATTTAGCCTTCATAAGGCCAACAACTATTTCCTTATATCTATGGATGTCTAAAAATTATGCCTATATGAAACTATTTGGGGGATATTTTTGGCAACTGTTACCTCAAATTGGGCTCAAAGGCCTCATGTAATTTTTTCATTCCATTTCTTAGTACTGTCTATCTTGTTTCGTAACACTTAAAAGTAAAATTAAGGTTATTCTATAAATAGACGATTAAAAAAAATGTGCAAATGGTTTTAAAAGACACTTTAACCTAAATTGATCTAATTTAAATATGAGAAATCTTTCTAAAAATTTGCAGATTACATTGCTCTATTAAAAAACTAAATATCGATAAATTGTATCGACGCATACGCATCTCTATCGCCGGCGGCGGCAGGGCGCTGGGCGTGCCACTCATTTCCCTGGCAATAATTTATGCTTGCATTAAATAATCGTGTATACTCCACCGCATCACTTTTGAAGTGTTTTAAAACGTATATTGATTAATAGTATTTTAATTTAGAATTTTATCCAAGCAGAATAGCTTCTTGAAGGATCCTAAAAGAATTCCACCCACAAAGATTACCATGGAGTAATGACAGGTAGTTCTTTAGATGCAGGACTAACTCCAACAACTTTAATGTTTAAATAACCTTTTAAATTTACCAATTTACACTAGTTATAAAGGGAGACAGATCGCAACCAGGCCCATAGTCTCCGGCGGCAACTATTCCTAGCTATACAGTAGCGGTTAAGCTAATTTCGGGATAGGAACTAAGGTGCTAATATTCAGCTACCACCACCGTAGACGACTGGTCTTGGTAGAATAGAACACTGTTTTTTTAATATATTAAAGATGGGTTTGCTCCTGGCCAGCATCTATAGCCGTGTAGCGAAGATGAGGCCTATGATGGAGCAAGCTCACCCAGAAGATGCCTCTTCACTCCAACTTTGAAAAGATTTGGGTTATATGAGCTCGGAAACACAGACGCTGGCAGGGAGTTCCAAACTTTGGTAAAATAAAAAAATTATGGGGCAAGGTTGTGTCCAGATGTGGACGTATTTTTCTAAATGAACAATTGAGTAGAAGCGTGAGAGCATATAACAAACAAACTCACTTTCTCATTTATAATATTAGTCGACAGACCCGCTGACTCAATGGTAGGTGGTTACCGTCCATTAACACTAACACTCCAAAATCATAATCAAAATAGGTATTTATTTATCAATTAAGTTTTTCCAGGAAACTCTTATCATCGTCATTATAAATTTAAATTTACCAGGGTTTCGGAAAAAAGCCAAGATGATGATCCCCTGAGAAGAAACCCCGAAAGAAACTCAGTATAGGTAGGTAGGTACCATTCTTTTTGTCATCTTTAAAATATAAAATTACAACAATTATACTTAATTATAAACAAATCAAAGTATATATCAAATATCTTAATAATAAATATCTTAACACATTCCACACAGCACTATCTAGTTCCAAATTAAGCAAGTATAGGCTTGTATTATGGATACCAGACAGTTGATATAATACATAGATTACTTTTTTTGTTTGTAAATATGTACATACATATTATAGATACAAAACATCCATGACTCAGGTACAAAGGTAAAATGTTACACATAAACATTTGCCCCTAGCGGGATTCGAACCCGCGACCGCTTGGTTAACAGCTAGGGTTACTAACCACTAGACCAAACGTGTCAAACAATACTAAACATAGTATGAGCTCCGAATCGCTTAAATCCAGGCTTCCTTGTCGCTTAAATATAATCCATCTTGAAACAGTTATAACATATTGAACCTTTTACATAAATAGAATACTTACCTACCTATTAAACTTAAATTAAAAAAATAAATTTTAAATGTAAAAAGAGAACAAGGGCAGATGTTTTATAATATCATCAAAGCCTAATGGCATAAGCGTTTATAAACGGAAGTTAATTGTGTAAATTATTGTAAATAAAGTGTAATTTTAATAACATTAAGCGATTGTTCGCTATTATAAAGTAATCAACTCACTTTCAACTTTTGTAACGGTGTTGTTGTTTTTTTAAAGACTTAATCGGCATTACAAAATTGTTTCCATTTTTATATTCAATCGAAAATAGGTATTTAGTATACTATACATAGCTGTTGCACGCGACTTCGTCTCCGTCTAACTTTTTATAAAATATAGCCCGTATTTCTCGCTGGTAATATAGGTATAGTTTTCTAATAGGTGAAAATTAAAATCGGTAGGTAGTTTTTGTGTTCTTTCATTGTTCATTAAGTACTACCTACAAAGAAAAATACAAATATTTTCTCTTTATAATATTAATATAGATTTTCTTATTGCAATGCTTAGCGACTCGCTCCTGGCTTCGCATCTAATTACCTAACCTTCCTTTTTTATGGCTCTTCCAATTTGTAAAAATCGCATCAAAATCCGTCGATTGCTTTAGATATAGTACACACAGAGACTCGACCCGTACCTTTCTGTAAGGTTCATAATGTGCTAGGTGATCAGTAAAGTTATTTTAATGTTAAAATTAAGTAAGTAATAAATATTTGTCGAATAAATATTGCTAGGTGTGTACAGGTAAATAAATCACCAATGCTCTTACTGAATGTGGAAAGAATAATAAACTTCCTTCATTAAAAATAATAATAATAATCTATAATAGTCTAAAAATTCAATCAACATTTTTGCTAATGTATCGTAGGTATGTTCTGTCCCTTTTATTTCCTGTTAACATTTTTATAAATAAAAAATAAAAAATTTAGAAAAACATAATTTTCTTTTTATGTACCTAGATAAATGTTAAATACTGACTGACAATCCACTGGATGATAGATGCTACTACAAGCACCGTCATGAAAATAACAAGTATGTTGCCGACTTATAGAATAATTAATAGGGTGCGTGTGTGCGTGTGTGTGTGTGTGCCTCTTAAGTCCTGAAGGTTAGCCGTCAACTTCCTGTACCAGTCCGTGTCAAGAGCCAACTGGAACAGCTGCTCGACCAAGGCAACCGCAGTCCACTTTGGGATAATTCTGAACGACTTTCTCCTTCGCCCAGCGCGTCTTTTACCTTCCACCCATCACAATTATTTGGAGCAGACATCTATCGTGCCTAAGCACGTGGACAAAATATGCAATCTTGCGTTTTTCAATGGTTTTTCATCATCTTGATCATTTTGACGCGTTGGAGTATACGGTTTCATTTGTGACCCTATGCATCCAGCTCGGTAGCACCACATTTCAAATGCTCGTAGGCGTCCGGTGGTGTCTTCCTTGAGAGTCCATGTTTCGCAACCGCACCTACATTATGCCAGATTATGCCAGATGTAACATAATTTATATTCTTTACTCACCACCTCAAACCTGATTTTATTTTATATTCTAATTTTCTGTAAGGATTTGTGGCTATTGCCGCCAGAAGAATTGCCAATATTTTGACGGTTAATCCTAGTGTGTTCTGCCTTTACTTACTGCATTTACTTTAAATTAAATTTTCTATACTTTAACTTTTAAGATTAACTAGGATAAAATTTCAATCAATAAGTAAAATTTTAATTTAAGTTGTTACAATGTTATCCGCCAATACTTACTTGAAGTTAGTCAAGTAATAAAAGAAACAAGCAAATAATATCGTACCTGTTACCTTCAATCCACAAAACCATTCAATGTCACATTATACTGTACAATATCTATAATCGTTATGCCCACGCGCACATAAAGACAATTGCTCCACAAACGCGTCGACCAATCACAACTCTCTTTGCGTTACAATTGTCTGCAGTATTGCTGTCTCTTTCACGACTACGTAATCGGTGTGATCCCGTCTCTTTTCTTTGAATGTAATTCAATTGAAAATACAGTTGTCTTGTTCGCACTTATCCATAGAGGCGGTATGCCAGGATGTCGTTTTTTGTTAAACCATTTTGAGACAAAATCATGCATGAAAAAAAAAAATTGTAATAATATTTAACACCCAAAAACTTAAAAAGCCAATATTTCCTACAAAACATCAGATATCTTTATCGCTGTGACGACAGTGGCGCCTAATCTATACTGTCGTAATATTATAAAGAGAGAACATTTGTATTTTCGTATGTTTGTAATGAATACTTAAACTCAAACAAAAACTACTGGACCAACTATGAAAATTCTTTCACATATAGAAAGCTTCATTATCAGCGAGTAACATAGGCTATATTTTATAAAGTTAGGCGGGCAAAGTCGCGTGCAACAGCTAGTTTTTTTATATTTTTGGACGATCTCTCGGTCCTAATTTTGTGGAGAAGAGTTTCATAGAGTTTCATGTTGTAGCTTTAGGTTGTTTCTAGTATTTAGGTACTCTTAACATCGACTCTATGAACATTTACTCTATTTCTATTGAAGGTGCTAAAATTTTGTACAAAAGATTTTCAAAAATGTATTGTGAGGCTACAGTTACTGCCTTAAACTTATCTATTAGCCTGAAGCTATAACCTATTGACCGTATGACCGTTTTTCCGTAAAAAAGTAAATTTACATTCGCATTACAGTAAAAATAATTAAAAAAAATAATTAAAGAAGTGAACAAGAGTGACATTTCTAAATATTAAAAGTGAGACTAAAAAACGTGATTGTGGAAAAAATTAATATGAAAAAAGAAAAAACATATAATTTTGAGTGTATTTAAGACAATTTTTGGCTGATTGGAGTTGCTTATCGCCGCTTTATTGAATTCAAACATAGAAAATAAGAAAATAATATTAGTACCTACCTATGTGTAGTTGCTCCAATATCAAGACTTGGCTGCTACAGCCAGTTACAGCCAGCTACAGCCATGATATTTCGTACTTGGAAGCTATACATGATAATTTTGTTAAATCTTACTAAATTAATATTGTAATTGTTTTTGTTGATATTTTTCAATTAAGTTTCTTTTTTCAAATGAATTGTAAATTATCCGAACGAAATATTAAATAAATTTAATAGAGTATAAGGTAATTCAGTCCGCACACGTTATTTGTATGACGAAGCAATCGTCGAACTTTATAACTCGCTACCACATACCACATTCCACTGATTAACAGAATTGTCTGACAATAAATCATTACTGTCAAAAACAGTTTGCCTCAACAATCGGCGCTCAGCAGCTCTTATATATTTAGTTACAACGGATGACAGAACACGCTGACTCATGCACAGACTACTACATATTATATCATTTGGCAGATAGAAATATTTTCATGGTCAATTTTTTTTTTTAATTGGTTCCGTAATATCTTTTTGAATTTTGAACGCAACTTTTTAAACGCAAGTTTTCTAAAAGACTTGTCAAGTTCTTGAACAATTTAGTTATATCTAGTTATATTTAACAACATGCTATAACAACTAAACAACTAACATGCAATATTTAACAACTAAACAACATGCTATAGTTAAGTATATTTATATTTTTTAAGACGGTGAGCACTTTGGCAGTTCTAATGTGAGTTAATGTGATAAACTTATGTAATATGTAACTTGCCATAACCCTCATATTATGTCATATCATGATATGACATAATATGAGGGTCCATAACACTGGTCTTTTGTTTATTTTATAACATCTTTACACATTATGGTTTCGCAAAAAATGAATTGAATTGCATTGAAAAAAAAATGAATTGTATAGTTTATTTAGTTTGTAGGTAATTGTATATATTTTTAACAATTTTTTCTTCTCATTGTATAGGTATATCTCATTGTATATTGGCTGTAAGGTATGTTATTGTTTTTGTCTGTAAATTTTATGTTGAGAGCTGTGGATTTTGTGTTAAATAAATAAATAAATAAATAAATAAATTGGAAATTATTTGTCTGATGAAGATGCTATATACGCATATATTTTATACGCGGGCAAAGTCGTGTGCAACAGCTAGTAAATTATGAAGATAATAAATATTATCTTCCTATTGTTCATCTAAGTAAAATATAGATTAATTTTGGCATCGTCAGTGTGTTAAGGATAAAATGGTTTAAGGATCTCTAAAACACTTATAAAACAGGTCCAAATATCTAATATAAATTCGAGTGTTTAACAAAAACATCTAAGTAAAATATAGATTAATTTTGGCATCATCTGTGTGTTAAGGATAAAATGGTTTAAGGATCTCTAAAACACTTATAAAACAGGTCCAAATATCTAATAAAAATTCGAGTGTTTAACAAAAACATCTAAGAAAAATATAGATTAATTTTGGCATCATCTGTGTGTTAAGGATAAAATGGTTTAAGGATCTCTAAAACACTTATAAAACAGGTCCAAATATCTAATAAAAATTCGAGTGTTTAACAAAAACATCTAAGTAAAATATAGATTAATTTTGGCATCATCTGTGTGTTAAGGATAAAATGGTTTAAGGATCTCTAAAACACTTATAAAACAGGTCCAAATATCTAATATAAATTCGAGTGTTTAACAAAAACAAACCGAAATCATTAAGCGTCATTACGAGCGCGATCTATGTCATTAATCATCAAATCATTACAATAAGATGAGGTCCGTAATGATCTTTATCTTGATGTCAGGGCGAATCGAGTTGTTTGTCTACAGTTGACTCATCGACTTAATATCGTATAGACTTATCTCTTGCAAAAACAATTATGACATTATCTATAGGTAAGGTATTATAAAAAAAAATGTATGCCCAACTTAATTAAGATGTGACTCGTACTCAGTCTGATGGGTAATGTAACAGATTTTTAAAATGTGTTTTTTTTAAATCAGAGATTTTTTTCTAAAAATTATAAATAATTATAAATTATAATATATAGTATGAGTTTGATTCGTAATCATTAAAATGTTAACATTGTTATCAAGCACCTAAATGAAGAGCAATGAGACAATGCCTATAGGTACCTATAGGTATATATGAAATGAATTAATTAGAAATTTACAAAGAAAATATTACATGTTTCGTTATTGAATATACCTAATAATAATATTAAAAAGAGGAAAGATTTGATTGTTTGTTTGAATTGAATAGGCTCCAAAACTAGGTAGGTATACTGGACCGATTTGAAAAATTCGTACACTGTTGGGAAGCTATATATTTTTTATAAAGTTATGCATGCGGCGTGCAAAAGCTAGTTGAATATAAAAATATGACAGCAAAAAAAACCAATTTCTTTTTTATATTAACCAAAAAAAATAGAAACACATTTTTTTTTAAATACAATTTAAATTATAAAGGAGTTCGCAACATTCTATCAACTCGTAGAATTTATAGCCAATGATATTATAAATGAAATAAAATGAAAAAAAAAAAAAGTTTTCACTAACGAAAAGAGCGAAAAACGAGGAAGCTTTGTCTATAACATATGCAGGTACGTGTGAAGTCTGTAGCGTATTGCTAGTATTAAAAATAAACTAACAATACAATGGCATCGACCTCAAAACTAATCACTGCACAAACAAAAAGAAAAAAATAAAAAGCCAATAATTCAGAGACGCTCAAAGGAGCGTTAAATAAACACTCCGAAGCGTGACTTTTAATATCTTTATCCGTTTTAAAATATCAAATTATAATATTAAACATTCTGGGACGAGATTCATTTATCTGGCCCGTACAATGGCCCCCTGGCGTGCGACGGGGCCGGGAGGAGGCAGGCGTCAACCGAGGCTACCATTTCTGTTCTGTTATTGTGCATAAGACGTCTATATTAAACTTCCACGATGAATACGAGAGATTGGATTAACTTTAATTTAGCTTATACAATAAATGTGTTTGGATGAACATGAAAAAAAAATAGCCCATACTATAAATAACCAAAATCTTTTCAAAGTTCATCTACTGGGTGAGCTCGCTCCATCATAGGCTTCATCTTCGCTACACAGCTCGATGTTGGCCAAGAGCAAACCTTAATAAAAATATATAGAAATTTTAAATCGCCATTATCGCTTCTATAGTGTACAATCTTAAGAAACAAAAGTGATGACTGTTTTTTTTCAGCAGTCATTATGACGATCCACTAAGTTTGGTAAGTGTTGAAATTATAAATAAATAATAAATATCTTCACACATTTTCTCTGGCTCTGGCATTCCGGCAAAAGTAGTGCATAAATGTTACAGAGGCACATTTTAACAGTACATAATAGTAAAGAAATAAAATTATCTCAATCATCGTAAATTTTGTGAAAAACTATCTATGTTTGTTACACAATCACTAATAAAACCGTTGAACCGAATTTGATAAGGCTCTGCATACAGTGAGACCTGAATAATTGAATTTTAAATTCAATCCACGAACACTTCAGTTCTGTAGTAATTCAATAGATGGCACGAGCGCAGCCGCTAGCAAGCACTAGTATTACATTCTTCAGAAAATTTACATCGATGACGTCTCTCTACCCATCAAACGTAACACTTGTAAATGATGCTATGATTCAAAAACTCATTTCAAGTGCTTCAAAATAATCATCAGTCACTCAATAACACGGCCAATACTAAGTTTGACAGTTAAAAAACGCTACTGTAACGACTAGTCAGTAACAACATCATTAGAAAAACGACCGCTTAGCTATAAAAGAGCAAATAACTACTAAACTTATGCCTTATTATGTTAGGGTGGCCATGGATTTAGTGTAGAAATTATTTTATTTTTATGTATAAACTCCTGTATATTTTAATGTTCCTGTTTTTTAAAAACAATATAATGAAAATATATTATTTTCAAAAATTTTGTAGTACCAGTGAGCGCATAGACGAGCACTACAGACTGGTGACGTCAAAAGACGTGACGTCACCAGTCGCCCGGCCGCTTCTCAGTCGCAGTAAAGTCGCGGTGACGCGGTCGCGGGTCGGGCGGGCCTTTCAGGTCGTCTGTCCACCCGGTCACAGGGCGAACCACGCTGCATCTTTCATTTTTGGAGTTTACTCCTTAAGAATTATTAATTTCCTTAATAATAAATATTTTATATATAAGCCCGGGGTACGAAAATTTATGGGAGTAAAATCAAATGTCACATGTCACAAGTTACGCATTACAGGCTACAATATGCTTCAATACATATTATATATGGCAAACGCAGATTGGGTTTTTTAGTACCTTACCTTATTTATAATCTGCCAACAGATTTAAAAAATAATTTAAACATAAAAAATATTAAACATAAATTAAAAGAATATTTTATCCGTAATAAGTAATATAACGCAACTATATATTTATTTGTGTATGCATGTGTGTGTTATGTATGTATGTATAATATATATAACTAATAATAATAAATATAACTAATATTAAAAATTAATATTAGTTATATTAAAAATAATTAGTTTAAAATTAAAAATATAATAACTAATTTATACATAATTTATTAAGTTAAAGTTCAGTAAAATTAAAACACCCCGTAGAAAGTGTGCATTCTTGTTGTCAACGCGTTATATGTTATTGTTGCACTTATATGAGTCAGCTGCATGTAATAGTGGGACAAGCAGGTTCGTTGTATCAAAGCGTATTAAAATTGTATTAATATGTACTTCTTTTATTTGTTTGTAGCCATTTTTGTATCAATGTTTCTGTTTTATATTTCTGTTATTGTGGACAACTCAGGTGTACGCTAGAAACCTAATTGAGTTTATAGTACACCTAAACTGTGTACCACCAATTGTATTTTTTTGTGTTTAAATAATAAATAAAAAATAAAATAAAATATATATCTTTGTATTCAAGTTCAATTCAAAAGTACCGTCAACTTAACTTGTACGCTTTCTACGTAAAAAAATATAACAAATTCATAAACAACTTATTTTAATGTAAATACATTTTTACATATGATGTCTATACTTATGTGTATAACTTATTGTTCTACACAATTATACTCGTAATAAGAAAAATATTCAAACACCATAAAAAATATGGTCACCGTATCATAACTGCTTGAATAAACATCGTTAACAGTGATAGATATGGGTAGTTATGAAAATAAACTAAAAGATCGCAACGTTAACGAGGTGGACTACCAACTTTAAAACAAAAATGTACAAAATTTTCATGATCTTCATCCACTGCCGCTCTATAAGGCGACTGTTTATGTTGATCTCAATCAAAGCCGGAGATGCACAGCGTGCATTGCGTTGTGGCAACAGATTTTTATATGATGATATAAAACGGTGTGGGGGAGTGAGGATGCCCTGCTGTGACGTAATAATTTCTAAGTTTATCCTTTTCATATCAGTTGAAAGTAAGTTATTTGTCCCTTTTTCACGAGTCGCGAGACGTTTGTACCATGATTGCTTAGTGATATTCACAGTTCATAGAAGTGAAATATGTATTTATTGTAGGCGAGATGTACGATATGTCGAATTTTATGAGAAATTCACATTGCCTGCAATGTAAATCTAAAGTTGCATCACAGAATTTGAGAAAATATGTTCTCGTTTTAGATAACACTAGTTGTTGGAGGCGACTTCGCCCGCGTAACTTTATAAAATATATAGGCGGGGAGGCACCAATCCTGAAATCCCCGTGATACGGATACTAAAATTTTTAATAAAAAATAAAAGTTAACACTTAGACGAAAAAGATTTGCTTGGTCGGCGTGGATTTGGTTGGCCGAAAATATTTTAAATAAATTATATTAATAATATGGTTCGAGTTTACTGGATTCATTTTTCTGGTAGAAAAAAGACTCCAAAAGAAATGTCATCAAGTAAGTAAAATCTATGACAGTATAATCGTCACCCACACAATAAAATCTGGTATGCGCGATACTTTCGGCAGTTTGCAAGCACGCATACCAGGATAATTATGAATGTAACATTGAAACGCGTGAAATGAAAAAAAAAAAGGTTTCCGTGATGATGGATAAATTTTACCCCCTATCACACCATTCAAATAGGTATGCGTGACCTTTCCGGCTAAAAATCATTGGTCGGCCGGATTTTTTCTTGATGAACATTATTTCGCACAAAATTCTATATGAGATTGATCAAAATCCGTGATGACGGAAAAAAAAATTGGAAATTTAATAATATATAATTTATTTAAAATATTTCCGGCCAACCAAATCCACGCCGACCAAGCAAATCTTGTTCGTCTAACTAAGTGTTAACTTTTATTTTTTATTAAAAATTTTAGTATCCGTAATCACGGGGCTTTCAGGATTGGTGCCTCCCGGACTAATAGTCTATGTTACTGGCTGATAATGTAGCTTTCTATAAGTGAAAGAATTTTAAAAATTGGTCCAGTAGTTTTTGAGTTTATTCGTTACAAACAAAAATACGAAAATACAAATATTTTCTCTTTATATTGTAATACTAGCGGCCCGCTCCCGGCTTCGCCCGGGGTGTATTTTTTCTAATAAAAGAATTTTTCTAAAATAAACGTAGCCTAAGTTACTCCTTATTACATCTGCCAATAAAAGTCCCGTCAAAATCGGTCCAGCCATTTCGGAGATTAGCCGGAACAAACAGACAGACAGACAGACAGACAGACAGACAGACAAAAATTGTAAAAAATGTTATTTTGGTGTATGTACCGTATATAAGTATATTCATATGCATGTAGTAAAAAATGGTTATTTCAATCAGTGATATTTTCAATATTACAAACAGACACTCAAATTTTATTTATATTTATAGATTAGTATAGATACATCTGATAAGAGTATAGAACAAGAGATAATTAAAAAATATTAAACTAACCTCCGACTTTCTATTGAGCCCAAACACACTATATCTGCTTAAAGTTGGAAATACCAGTAATATAACCAATGAGATCCTTTTGTTAACTAGAAAATCGGCTGATGATCTTCAAACGACTTAACATAAATTCAAAAATTACAGTCAAGAGCCATTTCTATCACGTCAGCTTTCAAACAAAAAAAACTCCATCAAAATCGTTTCAGCCCTTGGGTGTTACGATGCCACATACAAACAATCACACAGATCAAACTTATAACACCCGTCTTGGGTCGGGCGTCGGAGGTTAAAAAAACTTAGTAAGGTTTCGAATATTATGACATTTTTAACATGACATTATGATTACCTTTTGACATTTAATTTGACATTATGATTTATAATATAGTCACATATTTTCATTTACAAAGTATCTACTATTGAGTGTGTCTCAATTCTCAAGTATTTATAGCGATAAGTAGGTAAAAAAATTTTTTTTGGTTGATTTTTCATATTTAGACGTGTTTTTCGACTAATTTTAGTGTGACCAATAAATTTACAAGTAATTTTTTTTCAAAAATAAAACTAAAAATTACTCTACCTATATGGCTTGTCTAAAAGTTGTCAACTCTACAATTTATATTATGATAGCTCCCACTCAGTTCGCGTGTGAATCGTGAGAGCTTATGAATTAATTATACGACCGAAGCCGCGGGTCGGAACATACCTACAGCTGTACTATATGTAATGCAATCATTTTGTACATCGTTTAAATTATGTGTTGGTAGATTTAAGAGATGAAACTTAGCGCTTAAAAAGCACGCGAGCGCACATTATTTATGATCGCTTACATCGATCGCTTACATAACTAACTTTGCTCTTTTTTTTTACTCCGAGAAGGCTGCAAGTAATTTTCTAGAGTAAAAAAGAGTTGTCACAAAACTTGGTCCACGAATTTGGATATATCCCACCCTATTTGATCCACTTGATGATAGGTGGCTATCGTCGCCAATAACACGAGCAACGGGACAGCTGTTGCATATGCGCTGCCGCAATGCAATGTAATATAAGAAAATATATTATTTCATGTTGGTCTTTATGTATGGGGTTGGTTACTGCAGCCGGGGTGGGCAAAATGCCGTGCCCTACTTAACTTCCAGTGAAGGAGAGCACTTTAAGAAGATCCGAAGAAAGTAATTTTCCTAGTAATTACATTTTGTTGAACACAATAAAGCTTTTTCAACAAATAAATGTATTTCGTAAGCCTCGAACAGATCATGGCAATAAAATAAACAGATGTCTCTCGCAAAACACCCACGCGCGACACGAGCATGATCAATCCCAGCGGACAGCACGTAATCACGTTGATGGACAAACGGACAACTCTATTTGCTGGATGAATTATTTTGCATGTGTTGCGTTCATCGACACGTTTGGTCTAGTGGCTAGTAAACCTAGCTGTTAACCAAACGGTCGCGGGTTCGAATCCCGCTAGGGGCAAATGTTTGTGTTAACATTTTATTTGTACCTGAGTCATGGATGTTTTGTATTTATAATATGTATGTATTTACAAAAAAAAATGTAATCTATGTAGTATATCAACTGTCTAGTATCCATAACACAAGCATTAGTTGCTTACTTTGGAACTAGATGGTGCTGTGTGGAATGTGTGAAGATATTTATTTAGTTATTTATTTATCGACAGGTTAACAAATAACTATCCTAGATAAATTGCCAAGATATATATTTTTCCTCCAAATAAGATTGAAATTTAAGGACACCCTGCACAGGAGATTGAAGTATTTGCTTGTGTTATAGGCGACTGTAGCCATCTACCAGAAAGGGGACCGTGAGTCTGTCTGTCTAGTTTAACATAAATAAATTGCTGTTAGCTCTGAAAACTTGTGCTTGTCTTAGGCCAAAAATGGAAGAGATTTTTTACACTGGAAATCCCGGTCCATTTCCTGATGTTACTTTGTCAGGATTTCTTCCGCCTTCCAGAATAGAATGGGCAAAATAGAAGGCATCTGACCCTTCTGTTTTGCCTATCATTATCAAGTTGAACATATACTTATTGACTAATAGTTATATGCTTGCTCACAGAGTAATTTGATAGTATATTATTTATAAATATAAAAATTAAATGTTCTTTTGTTGAAAACCGCAAATCTCCGATTGGTCACCACGAAATTTTGCATTTACGCATAGAGGTGTTTTTCATCCAAAAAAATTTCCTTTCATCCAAAAGTATAGGTAGTGTTCATTAATATATTCATGCTGTATATATGTATATTATGTATGTATAATGTATCATGTTGCCTAATTATCGCCTCTTGGTATTTTATTGCAAACAACTTAAAGCAAATAAGTAGATAATAAATAAATATAACATTTCATGATCGAGGTGAAAGTTCACAGGCTAAGAAACTTCATAATTATTGCATTGTGTGGCTTTGTATGAAGTTGTCATGCATCATACAGCAGACTTGATGAGGAGCGCGAGGCACGCCGCGGGGGATACGTAGTCTCATAAACCCGAATAGTTACCACAGTAACGATACGCTTACAGTAGATAAACTGTTTTTTTTGATCAGTAATTTTTTGTCTTACGTGACATTAACTCTTATCGACTAAACATAAAGACGTGTATGCTAATGGAGCACATTTCTTTTTTAATTTAAAAGTGTAAATGAAATCTCGCTTGTATTTACTATCTGATTATTCAATATATTTTTTATTAAAACACAAACTATCATCGATATATGCAGTGTAGCTGTTAATTTAAGTACACTACATGATTCAGTAAATGAAAGAATAATAAGAAAACAATTATTTTTGTAGGCACATAATGGATAACTTCTTATATGCTAGGCTGCGCCATCTTCTGATATTCTAGGAACTTTAACTAATATTATAAATGCGACAGTGAGTTTGTCTTTTACGCAAGCGATAACCATGAAAGCATACTTTTTCACTAGGAATTAACTAAAAATAAAAATATTCAACGCGTTACAAAAATATTTATGAGTAATAGAGATTGAATAAATATTTTAACACCCAAGACAAAGGGGGCGCAGACGAAGTCGCAGGCAAGAGCTAGTAGGAGCTTTTGCCCGCCATCTTACCATGAAGTCGACCTGTCTGTCGACCTTAACATTTAAAAAAAAGAGTTGAGCTACTGCGATTCTATGTACTGCGTTTGAGGTTACGCTCGGAGGCTTTCAATTAAGTACTCACTCAAACACTGACACAGACAAGTTAAGATATTTGTTAATTAGTGATCATATATAGTGATGAATGAAAGAAATTAGGTTTGTTGCGGTCAGAAGTCAACGACGTGTGTAATCGTACTCACAAGATATTGAAGGATTGTGGCCAAAAAATTGAAAATATTTTGTATGTTTTTAATGTTAAGGTTAACAGACAGGCTGACGGTCAAGATACTAGGTGGCAACTATCGCCAATAACACAAGCAACGTCACAAAGTGGTGCAAGTGCGTTGCCACACATCCTTTTTCTCACTCACAACAGCATGCTGTTTCTTCATGGTGGTCTTCTGTAAGGGGGTGGTTACTGCCGCCAGATTGACTGCATTAGTTCAGGCTCAAGCGGGATTTGAACGTGCGTCTGTCATTTAGGCGGCCGAGTGTACAAACCACTGAGCTATCAGTACTTTAATGGCTTAAAAAGTATTTAGTGAACAGTTAAACACTTTTCTAACTGTTAATTCACTTAAATTACTTTTGAGAAATTTAAAAGTAGATACTAATAACAATTTTTTTTTTGGGTTAAAACAGACATCCTCAATAATTTTCCGTCCAAAACGACCCTATTAGGCTTATCTGAAATGTTAAGCGGACAATAATCTTCTAAACATTAAAAAAATTCTTAATTGTGGACCATAAAACCGTTTTAAAAACATAAACTTAATAATGTTTACTCTTCTTTCTGTTATTTCATTTGTAAAACTAACTTATTAGAGCGTAAGTTATAAGAGCGAAGCGATTTTTAGGTACTTCAGATTAAAGGTCTTTTCAAACTGTACTGCACAGTCATAAATTGGGCAACCCGTTAGGTAAAATAAACAAGCCGGTAATGTGCTTTATTCTTTACCTTAAAACTTATGAGGATAACAGCTTGCTTGCATCCTTATATTATCCTTTCATTCTTCCTTTAATAATCTAGCTTGTTATAATCTAGCCTACAGCCTGATTGTAATCTAGCTTGTGGCCACAAAATATATAAGTAATTAATTTAAATAAATACGGCTAAATCTGGATTCATAACCTTCGGTTATATTTGTTAGTTAAATTAAATTATAATTATTAATATTATATTAGTTATACATCCATATATTTCCATGATCTGGCATGTCAAATTATCTATATAAATAAAATCAGAGTGTCTGTCTGTGATTTGCGAAAAACTGCCTCAAACTAAGCTTAGAGAGTCATTCGCATGCTGTTAAAACGTAAATAACTTTTTTTAGAATTTTTGTCTGTCTGTCTGTCTGTCTGTCTGTCTGTCTGTCTGTCCGGGGTAATCTCAGAAACGGCTGAAGCGATTTCGATGAAACTTTGAAGGGCTCGATGAAGAGGGGGTCGTCAGGAGTAACATAGGCTACTTTTTGTTTATGTAAATTGCGGTACATACACCAAAATAACATTTTTTACAATTTTTGTCTGTCTGTCTGTTTGTTCCGGCTAATCTCTGAAATAGCTGGACCGATTTTGACGGGACTTTTATTGGCAGGTAGCTGATGTAATAAGGAGTAACTTAGGCTACGTTTATTTTAGAAAAAATACACCCCGGACGAAGCCGGAAGCGGGCCGCTAAATGTATTGCTAAGCGCAAAACTCGAGAACGGGTGGACCGATTTTAATTCTGTCTTCACTCATAGACAGAGGGATAATCAGGGAAGGTTTTTACGTTAAAAAAAATGCACCTCGGGCGAAGCCGGGAGAGGACCGCTAGTCTTAAATAAATTATAAAGCTCGTGGCCCAATTGATGATAGGCCACTATTATGATAGCGCACTAGCACTCCCCTTGGTGTTGCTTGTGTCCTTAGGCGACGGTAACCACCTATCATCAAGTGAGCCGCCAGCCTGTCTGCCAACTTTATATTATTAAAAAAAATCTAGGTAAGGGGATGATACAATACTCATAGAACAGGGTGAGGATAGAAAAAAGAGTTCTGGCAACTATCACGTTTGGTCTAGTGCAAGGGTGCTCAACCCCAGGCCCGCGAAAGAATTTTAAAAGGCCCGCGCAAGAAAGTTTTGAAATACGCACCAAATCGAAAAATTAAATCTCTTTTCAATTAATTTGGCTACAGAAAATATTGACCTTTTCCCCACACTAAAACATTTGAAAGAGGAGCTCAATATTGCTACTGTTAAATTCTAAATACCAATCTAAAATTAGATGCTTATCACAGTCGTTTGAGAGGAGATTTCAAGACTTTGAAAACAAAAAACAAAATGTACAAATTTTTATAAATTCTTTCATAATAAGTTTGGCTGAAATAGTTAGTTATCCTGCCAATATCCTGCCAGTTGGAACTCGTTAAACTGCAAAATAACGTTAAAAACCTTTTTGCCAACAAATTGTCTTCGAAAGCACAAAATTCTTCAGAAGATTTGGCAGATTTCTGGAAAATGGGTACCAAAATTCCAGCAATAACTGACCTGGCGTTACAGTTTCTAAGTAGTTTTGGATCAACATATGTCTGTGAAAGATTTTTTCAGACCTTAATTATGTAAAAAATAAATACCGCACATCCTTAACTGAGCAACATATTTGTGACTTGTTCTTACTGTCAACATCGGGTTTGTCGCCTAACATAAGTAAATTACGATGGCAGAAATCACATTGATTGAAACAACGATTTACCATAGAATTAGAATGCCCTAGATTTAGATTTGAGAAGATCCATACTTAAGTTCAATTTTGTATCTTTATTTAGCATAGGATATTGTTTGTTTGTATACCTAATAAACAATAATTCAATTATATTGGGTTTTTATTGCGCATGTTCTGAGAGTAACTGAAATAGGAATTGTCAGTGGCCCGTCGTGAACGTCTGAATCCACCGTTTGGCCCGACTGTTAAAAAGGTTGAGCAGCCTTGGTCTAGTGGCTAGTAACCCTAGCTGTTAACCAAACGGTCGCGGGTTCGAATCCCGCTAGGGGCAAATGTTTATGTGTTAACATTTACCTTTGTACCTGAGTCATGGATGTTTTATATTTATAATATGTATGTATTTACAAAAAAAAAAGTAATCTATGTATTATATCAACTGTCTGGTATCCATAATACAAGCATTAAGTTGCTTAGTGTGGAACTAGATGGTGCTGTGTGGAATGTGTGAAGATATAAAAGATATATATATAAAGCTTTGTAGTAATTACTGGCGCTTATTAGCAGTAGCCGAACTTAACTACGGAACACAACGTGTCCTGCTATAACATAATATAAGCTTGTACATAACTCGCTACATCCCATCACTTAGACCACACGCGATGACACTTAATTAAGTTAATCTCAACTAATTAAGTACATTTAACGGTGTGCCATCCGTTCATATCTGATAATTTTTACTGATAACACTATAAAGTTAACACGTTCAGAAATACTGTCAAATTTTTAACATGGTTAAAAAGTAAGTATAATAGATATTTTTTCAATGTTTGTTAACTGAAAGATTAGTAATTTTCTTACGACAATTACATGTAAGTTCCTACTTATTTATCCACTAGCTAAATATATATAAGCAATAATATAACGCTTCGTGTTAGTTTTTTATTTTATTTTAGATGATCCCTCGAAAATAGTACTTTTTTTTATGAAAGGTACCCTTTGTCTTTTCTTGTATTCGTGACAACGTGTATGCAAAATTTCATGATGATCGGTTGAGTAGTTAAGGCGTGATAAGGTAACAGACAGACAGAGTTACTTTCGCATTTATAATATTACTAGATGGTGCCCGCGACTTCGTCTGCGTTCAAAAAGCAATATATCGCCTGACATCGTTATTGCTATTACACTTAGCCGGGAGTTAGTTTCCTTAATTTTAGATGATCCCTCGGGAATAGGCCTTTTTCTGCCTACCATAGCTTGATTAAAAATAAGGGATTAAGAAGGAATAGGGAAATGGGCTCGGGCTTCCCATAATTACACCAGAACACATGATGTTATTTCACGTTTGTTTTTGTAAGGGGTGGGTTACTGTCGCCAGACACTGGCCAAATGACTGCGAAGCGCAATTGTGCCACACCTAGACCAGGACCAACTTTAAAATGGTCATTTTTAAAGTTGGATCTGCTCAAAATCGAACCCGAATTCCTTGAAATAGAGCGCTAAGGAAAGCACTTTAACTAATCAATGAAAGTAGCTCCAATGAAATAGTATGATGTTATAAAAGTTTCCCTATAAGAGCTTTATTAGGGATAGAAAAGTTTTTAACAATTACTCTGCAAACACATTAACCTTTCAACCAATGGGCTCGTCAATCTTTTTATATAATGAGCTTTATATAAGTTATCGCATAAAAGTTTTATCAGGGATCTTATTTTTTCTACCAAATCTTATCAAGATTTTAATAACTCTTATCCCACGCTAATTCTTCGTATAATTTAATATGAAGAAGAAATTAAACATAAAAAAATCACTCAACAAAACTAGTTTAAAAATCCAATAAAGCCTTTTCTCCACTAATGGTGTGGTAATTAAAGCATGAAACTAATTAAGACGACCGCTAAATGGGCGCATCGCGACAAATATTAGCTGCTATAAAATTTTATCAACGATCTTCTTTCACCGCAAAATGTTATTAAGAATGTTTAAAAAAACACTTCATCTGGTCGTTATTTCTAGTATAGTAAACTAGCTGTGTCCTGCGGCTTTGTCTGCGTTGAAAATTGACAGTACTTATCGTTTCTCCTCACTATGAACGCATAGCCAAATTTACTAAGCTGAAATTTGGAACATAGTAGGTATAAGAACTTTTCTTGACCATAAATAAAGTTATCAACCATTTAGAGTTTGATTAGTATTTGTGATTAACTAAATAACCATTGTTCTCTTTCAAAGGCCATATGTCATCTCCGTATGACGTTTATAACCATTGAAAACGGTCACCATCTTATCAACGTTTGACATCAAAATACAAAACCAAACACATTTCTCGGAAACGGTTCGAACGAATCGACTTTAAAATGGGTTTGTGTTCATTTAACACACCTGCTAGTATACACCTCCTGGAGCAGTTTGAGAGCTCTTCTGCAGAAAAAGCAAATATAGGTACCTAGGTTCCAGTTTCGGATTAGAAAAAAAAATTCTAGACCAAGAAGGAAAAAAAAGGCCTGCACTTCTTGGTCTAAAATTTTTTTTCTAATAATTATTTCTATTATAATTTAATCTTTACATAGCATAAAACAAAGTCATCCAAGCGACGGATTTTGAAGCGGTTTTCACTATCAATTAGATAATAATTTTTCAATTAAGGCTTTTTAATAAGGTTTTTATTTAAGTAGAAAAAAACAATATTTCGCAACCAAGTCGCCAAAATTGTCCGCGTCTGTTTGTTTTTCTGCTAACTACATCTAAACCACTTAACGGATTTTGATGTGGTTTTTACTTATGGAAAGAGGGATAAACGAGAAGGTTTGAGTATATAAAAATTTACGTCCTAGGTGAATCCGGGAGCGGGTCGCTAGTAGATAATATTTCCAGACCCTATATTTATATCTGCAATTGAAAACCAAGCAATGTGCTAACCAACAATTTTACCATTCAAATAAACTAAAATTAAATTAATCGTTTAAAACCCAAAGCGCGTAATGATAATAACGATCGCGACAAAAATCTTTTAAAAAGCAAAATCCGTCACTTAAAATGAAATTAATTAAGACATTGAACTGATCAAATCACGAAATACCATTGAATCGTTACGTTACGCCTTGCCCGAACACGGCTCTTTTATCGTGTAAAATAAATACAAATAAGATATAAAATAAATTTCTCGGGTCCCGGCGCGAGCATACCCCGACCAATTAGTTTATTACTGGACACATGTCCTTCCCGGAACGTTGTGATAACATCGCCTAAGGAACTGCGCACACTTACACAATGCCGATTAAAACCGCAATACCCAACTGATATACCTGCGCATCGGCTTTACCGATGTACCTGCGCAGGAGTCGAATTGTTAAACCGTGGGGAATGCTATCGACCAATCCACACACTTCGCGGCTTTTTCCAGTATCACTATTGGTCGCCAGCTGCCGCCATGTTAGCGTGCGCCGCTTGCCATCTGCGCATTCTATTATGAAGCTTATAGACATTGTATCTAAGGTTAATTGTAAGTTTTAAGCTTTCTTCGTTAATCGTCGGAGCCGTACTTTTTTTCTGCGTGAACGAAGATTCACGACGCGCCTTATCAAGTGTGTACTACTGTAATATCCTTAGGTATAGTTTGACTAGGACCGTTAATTTAGAATTTATCTAGTCTTAGTAATAAAAATTTATAGTCAAAAATAAATTAATACTTAATGACAAGCATTTCAACAGCTGTTACCTTTTGTTCCAGTGTACGCTAATCCTAAAGAAAACAAATCCGAAACGGGCGTTAATGTGCGCATAAGGATATATTTCTCTCTAATAATAATAAGTAATATATGTATATTATACAGGTGTATATTTAAGACAAGGCACTATCACATTCGATACCCAATTAATAAAAAGGTATATTCGTTTTTTTTTTTCGTTTTTGTTGGAAATGTTTTGTTAAACATCTAAATTTGGGCTTCGCAGGGACGCTATCTTGTTAGCCGAACACATTATATTTATTTTGACAGCGACCGTAAATCCAACCGCTTTTTGTGGCTTGTAAGATTAATCACCTATTATTTCGGTAATTTTAATAGAGAGGAAGGTGTCGGGCCCTTTTTTTGGGTTCCATTTTTATCGTATTGTTAATTCTTAGCAATGTTTTTATCTTATTTTAAACATTCAATATTAACACGATAGAAACTACAATCTATTGGTAACAAGTTTTCCTTGAGACTGAACGGCTAAAAGATCTGTTTGAAGTATATTTTTTAACAGGTAAAGGAAAGCAGGCAGGGTGACGGTCTACTCGATGATAGGTGGAAATACAAGCAACGATATAAGTGTTGCAATTGCGTTGCCAGACCTCAGAAGGATAAAGGGTAAGAGACTTGCCGTAAGACTTGGATAAGGGATAACTAAATTGGCTATGACATCCCTTAAAGTCTTGTTTAACATATCACTGCCCTTAAACACTCACAGAAACCCAACCGTTATTTCACTCTGGTCTTCTGTAAGTGATTATGTATTATCTTATGACCCTTGACAAGTCCACAGGTCGAATAAGTTAAGGTTAGGTAGGTTAGGCCACCTTAGGTTATCCCAAAACACAAGCCTATAAGTAAAAACTTACTTTGGGGGCCACACAATTTTATTGGTGTGTTTAAGTCTTGATGTTTTATTATTTATTGATCTACCGTCAGCCTGCCGTGCCGACCTTTACATAAAAAAGATTATAACTTATATGTATACGGAACCATCGAAGTGTTGGATATAATTGGTAATCTATAAGCTAGTTAACCGTTTAAAGCTGAATGGTTTTGAAAGGCGCTTGTTAAACGCTATTTGTCCCGGTGTATGTCTAAACGCGATTAATGCGAGACCCATCGCTGCCAGGGGTTATGAAGTTATATCTCGACATGGGTACAAGTCAAAAACATTTCACGCTCTTTATTTTGTGTCTAGCTGTTGCACGCGTGTCTTTGTAAAATATAGTATACTAGCTGGTGCCCACGACTTCGTCCACGTTGAAAAATATTAAGTAGCCTATCCAGTGTCCCGTACGTCCAAATGTTTATCTACCAAGTTTCATAAAAATCAGTTAATTCGTTTCAGAGTTATGGAGGAACATACATACATACAAAAAAAAATTTTAAAAATCGTCAATTTAGTTTCAGTATCATGTATAGAGCCTATAAACACGATATCTCTGAAAACAAAGTAACTTACTCCATGACCGACCCTTACAGATTTATTATTAGTATTGATTGATACATATATTACTAGCGGCCAGCGTCCGAATTCGCACCAGGTAGATTGTATGCAAATTATAGGCATATACAAACCCCGTTTATCGCTTTTTCCATTAGTGAAAACCGTATCAAAATTCGTTCTGTGGTTTAGAAGTAGTTATCAAAACAAACAGACGCGGACAATTTTGGCAACTTGGTTGTGAAATAATGTTTTTTTCTACTTAAATAAAAACCTTATTTAAAAACCTTCATTGAACAATTATTATCTAATTGATGGTGAAAACCGCTTCAAAATCCGTCGCTTGGTTGACTTTCTTTTATACAAAAGACAGACAGTCGCCAAAACTGTCCGCTGTCTTGCAATTTTTTTCTACTCACATAAAAACTTGATAATACTTATCTAATATTAATATACATCCACGAAAAATTATCAAACTGATGGTGAAAACAGTATCAAAAACTGTTGCGTGCGTGGTTTAGGAGTTAGCGTGTATACAGACGGAGAGATGCGGAAAGCGACTTTGTCTAGACTTGAAAGCCACATGAATAAATAAATAAATAAATAAATAATAGTTCCCTAGATAGATTGTCTCGAGGAATCGTGCAAAAATAATTAAAAATCACAATTCAACACCTTAGAAAAATAATATTGTAAATCAATGTTATTTTTCTTATTATTTTTGAAAAAATTCCTATAAAAATGGAACGCGATTGAAGTCGCTTTAAGCGAGTCTTCTTTAACTTGTACCACACTAATAGCGTGTGACCAAGTTGCTTCACTGAATAGCAGTTTGTTAATACGCGTCCGATGAACAACTTATAACTTTGCTTAGCTGGTTGGTAATTAATTTATGATATCGCTTGCTATACTCATTTACACATTATAGCCGACTATTTATTAGAAAAATCTTTGTTTATTACGTTATTTGTTGACCATATGTACATAGTAGGTATTTTAATTACATAATATATTGAATCTATATGACCTACCATTGCTGGCATACAAAAATCTTTATCTTAAATCCAATTTTGAAATAACTTAATAGTACGAGTATTATTAAGTTATAGTACTTAATGTCAGCATCAATGTCAAGTATATAAACCCTTTCGAACAACACTGTCTTCAGTTTATTTTAAAACCTACTATATCTTTGTTCCTTAATTCTATTGATAAATGATTATATATTTTGGACGCCATACCCAATATGCCCTTTCTTAGAAGAGCTGTATGTCCACATACATCTGTATGTTTCAACCGCACGCTTTTACTGACAGTTTTTGTTTTGAAAAGAGGTAAGTTTTGAGTGTACGAATGTTGCAACTTCAAAGATGTACAGATTTAGGTTAATTTAATTTAATAAAGTGTTAATATAACAAATATACTGAACATTAACTAAACTAAAACAAAAAACTTTTAACATAAAACTAGTAATTGCTTTGAGATTGCTAAAGTCTATGCCTAAAGTAATATATAATATTAGAGAATACTAACTGTTGCACGCGACTTCGGCCGCGTAACTTTATAAAATATAGCCTATGTTATGAATACTTTCTATAAGTGAAAGAGTTTTTAAAATCGGTCCAGTAGTCCAGAGTTTATTCGTTACAAAAAAATTCAAAAATACAAATATTTTATTATGATATTAGTAGGTATACCTAGATAAATTTGTATTGAAACTCTATATTGTACTAAATGTATTATTATTGTACCGACTAAGAATTTTTTGTAGCGTACATATATTTTCTAAATAGGCTATATTTTTGAAAATTTGATTTTTGACAAACTGAATTAAACTTTTTTCCTCTATTTCTGTAGCTTCAATGTTATCAACTTCGCCCTAATGTGTAGTCGTTTTATGACGAAGTATTTACCAGAGTCAAGCAAAATGCACCTAATAGTTTCTTTTTCTATATCGAGAAGTCGGTTTTATATTAGAAGTTGATAAAAAGAAGTTTAAATAGCTGTTGGAAGTGGCAGCATACCTACATCAAGGATTCATGAACAAATCCGAGGACTCTCTAAACCTTATTATACGGTCGCGACAAAAACGCGTCCGAAGCGACATCGAAACGCGGAGCTCATAAATAAATACATATCCTGGCGTATGGCGCAAGTTACGAAATATCTACCACAAATATTTATATTAAGTAATTAGTTATGTATGTCTAAATTTCAAATTAATTCATTTTATTTCAGATTATCTTATTTTATTTTTTGTTCTGTAATAAAAAAATCCATAGATTGATTTCCTCCCAAAAATTTTTTTTACTTTTTTCGAAAAGGCAAAAAACATTGTACTTACTATTTTAGTAATATAAGTACAATGTGTATGTACAGCCACATTGAACCATTGAATAAAATTTCGTATTTATTATACCTTTATAAACTTTTACGACAATCTTTAAACAGAATAAAAGTAAAAGATAATTCTACATGGAATAAACTAGTTCTGTTTCTACGAGGAATAAAAAAAATTATTCCCTGTAGAAACATCAAAAATAATTTAAACTAATAAAATTTAACATTAAACACATAATAATGTCAACAATTAATAACAAAAAGTGTGTCGACATAGTAGTACTGTGAACTAAATCAATTTTTATACGCTACTAGCTGGTACCCGCGACTTCGTTCGTGTTTAATTATATAAATAAAGCTTTCTCGTTTAACGCTCTTTCCTTTTGTGAAAACCGCTTTAAAATCCCTTGCGTAAGTTAAAAGATTTAAGCGTTCAGAGGGACAAACTGCAGGATGCGACTTTATTTTTTTACTCTGACTAAAACTGTGACGAAAAGGATCATCTATTATGGTTGATAAGCTTTCTCATTTAGAGATCGAATATATTACTCGAAAATTTAACTAACAAAGCCATCATTACCCTGAATGTATTGGGATACACATTATCTGATCTTTTTAGACAAATCGCTATTAGCTCATCACTTGCACCACACGACTGGATAAAAGCAGAACGCCGCGCGTTCACGAATGCATGAGGGATCAAGAAAAACCTGTGAAAGTTCGCGTAATGGCCGCCAAAACATTTGTAAGATTATACAGGCGGATTGTTTAAAATGACATCCGTTGTCCGAGCCGATTTATAAGGAGCGGCGTGCAATTTTTTACCGCCATTTTCAAATTGTTTAGCTTTTATGTTTCATTTATAACCCCATATATTAAACGTAAACACTTGTTTATGATCGCCTGTAATATAAACTCGGGGATTGAGGTTTCTAAGAAAAAACTTGTAACACAAACCTTCATCACCTATTGTTGCTAATGTAAATTGTAAAGTAATTACTGTTTATCTATCTAAGTATATATGTATATATATAAATAAAAAATGTTATGTTTGGTTGTATATGCTTCAAAAACTAGAAAACTAGGCGACGGATTGACTTGAAATTTTTACACAAAATTGCATTTAAACAGGGAAATAATCTTATATATAGATAGATATATATTATACGTTTTTTCCAAAATTCTAACAAAAAAAAATTAAAATATAAAACATAATTTTCATACATTGACCGTTGTTATGCCAACCGTGGAACGTTGCTGACTTTAGCCACAGCGAAACGTGGCCGGGTTCAATGATTCTATTAATATATACTATGTTAATAAATAAGATTAATATTAATAATTAGAAAATTAAGATTAAAAAGTAAAGATTACTATAGATTATTTTTAACATAATTAAAACACTTTAGTGTTATTGTAATTAATTAATAACAACAGTGTTTCCGTTAAGTTAGGTTATGATGTGTTTTACTCGGCTTATTATTTTATACATCTATATTAATATTATAAAGAGAGAAGATTTGTAGGTATGTTTGTGATGAATAAACTCAAAAACTACTGGATCGATTTTGAAAATTCTTTCATCTATAGAAAGCTACATTATCAGGGAGTAACTAGGCTATGTTTTATAAAGTAACGCGGGCGAAGTCGCGTGCAACACTTAGTTCAAAATAGTCTACGTATATTTAGATATATCCACCAAAAAACGCTACAATAGAATTTAATCTATAGAATACAAAATAGAATTGTATTAAATTTATATAAATAAAAATTAATCTCTAAATGTGTTCCTAAGCACAAAACTCAAGAAAGGCTAGACCAATGAGGCTATATTTTTTTTTCAAATATTCGTAGGTCCTAGAAAGGTTCTTATTATAAGAAAAATTTAAAAAATTGGACATCCGTGCGAAGTCGGGGTTTCTCGTCACATATAAAATAAGGTAAGTTCTTTTTCACATATATAATAAGGTAAGTTCTTTTTCACATATAAATTAATGAGGTAAGTTCTCGTCACATATAAAATAAGGTAAGTTCTTTTTCACATATATAATAAGGTAAGTTCTTTTTCACATATAAATTAATAAGGTAAGTTCTCGTCACATATAAAATAAGGTAAGTTCTTTTTCACATATAAATTAATAAGGTAAGTTCTCGTCACATATAAAATAAGGTAAGTTCTTTTTCACATATAAATTAATGAGGTAAGTTCTCGTCACATATAAAATAAGGTAAGTTCTTTTTCACATATATAATAAGGTAAGTTCTTTTTCACATATAAATTAATAAGGTAAGTTCTCGTCACATATAAAATAAGGTAAGTTCTTTTTCACATATAAATTAATAAGGTAAGTTCTCGTCACATATAAAATAAGGTAAGTTCTTTTTCACATATAAATTAATAAGGTAAGTTCTCGTCACATATAAAATAAGGTAAGTTCTTTTTCACATATAAAATAAGGTAAGTTCTTTTTCACATATATAATGAGGTAAGTTCTTTTTCACCATTTATCTAGACTTCTGGAAATGTATGTATCATACGTAATGGTTTTTTAAAAAAAAAAATTTCTCGTACAAAACTTTAACAATGAATTTGAAAGGCTTGTGTTTTGGTGAATCAAAAATAAAATTTGGTCTTAGTAGTTACGAATCACTTCATTAGTTAGTTTTTGCTGGCAAATACTCGAGACAGGCGGACGGACGGACCAAAACGTGGCTACATTAAGTTGTCAGCCCCGAGTAGAGTAACGGGTCGGGAAAACACTTTTTTGGATATTCATTTGAGAAATATTTTGTTCGTAAGCCTTATACAACATGACTTATTTTAGAGATTTCGAAACTCGAAGATACGCCGTTATTTACATTATATATTTTATTTGTATTTGTAACCATGCTACGAATTTTGATACGGTTTTCATTATTGGAAAATGCGATAAACGAGGATGGTTTGGTTTGTCTAGGTATATAATTTGCGTTCACATGGATTTCAAAATTTCAAAATTAAAATTGGCCCAGTGTCTCAGCCTACTTCTATTACTTGAAATGTTTATGTAAAATTTAAATAATGGTCATGTTTCAAGATGAAGTTCAAGAATCGAACAAAGCGTTAAGGCAAACAGACTCATCCAACAAGTTCGTCGTCATCATGCTGCCCAGTTCATAATTGCAGATCTCAGTGTTTACTGCCACTACACCTATAAGTGCATTTTTCTATAAGTTCTTCTCTAAGTGCAAACTTCTAACTCGCAATATTTAAGTGTGGTACTGACGGTTACAACATTTTGCATATCAACAATCGCTCATATTCAGTGAGCTTCAATCACTCTGACGCGACTAAACAAATTCACAAGTCGTTAAATCGGCCAAATCGAGAGAAACGCCTTATTGGTAACGGTAGGATGAAAACATACGGAACAAAAGCTTGGACGATACCTCTACGAACGTCATTCGAACTTAAACTAGAGGTTAAAATTATTAAAAAATTTACTATATTAAAAATCCTACAGAAATGAAGCATTAACCTAAAACTTTTTACTTACACTGTATAACTTAAACTATTATTTTACTGTAATTTCTGTATTTATATATATAATTGAAATTTGATACAATCTTTTTATTGCAACTCAATGATTCGTTTCATTATTTGCGTCATTTCATTAATACGTAGTCTTATTTTATTAATTTTTTTTTTATTAATTCCAAAAACTAAAAGAAATATTTATTTACAAAACACACACTGGTTGCATACAGTTTATATTAGAAAATTTTGTAAAAATATTCGTTTAAAAATGAAGTTAAACAAAATACGAAACGTTACAGAACCGTTCGCAATTACCACCCGTATGTTTGTTATACGCCTAGCGAAATTCCTCCACAGTCTCACCGCAACATGGCTATCTGCGCATTTGACTCGCAAATATCGACGTTTCGTATTTGCACTGCAACACTAACTTAACGCGATAGATATCATTGTACATACAAGATTTGGTTAAGAGTTGATTTTACACAATGGTGAACGACCATTTCACATGAGGTAAACTGATTTACATGAAGCAACTGGCAAGGTACTAACTGGATCTGGACACACAAAGAAGAGTTCCTAAGTCATCAAAGACACGCCAATGTATATCTAACTACACAATAAAATAAAAAAGATTTCTTGGTATGATCTTAGTTTTATGTCTGGCGGTAGTAACCGACCCCATAAAGGATAAAAGCTCGTAATGTGCTGTTTTGTTTCAGTGAGTGAGTAAGGCATGCCAAAGTTTATTAATTATCATTATTTCACAATGATCTTCTGTAAGAGAGTGGTTACTGCCGCCAGTCGGGCTGCCCAAATGATTTAGAAATGCAGTGCGCCCTGCCACTAAGTGGGTACTTGCCAGGCACAGACCATTTTATTACTGCTTAGTGTTCATAAGATACAAAATTTACAAAATTAATATAGTTTATATTTCAGTTAGTGTGTTGACACTCTTACGCTATTATGCGAAGTAAACAGCAAGCGAAGCGACATCAAGCGACAAGCCGACATTGATTTGAAAACAATCGGTCGTCTCGACTCGAATGTGATTGACGCGCGTGTCGTATACTGGATAGCACCGTGTTAACACAAATAAAAATAGCCTTTAATGAATGCAACTCTAACACTCCTTTGTTGTATTAAAACAGGAACTGATTTAGCATAAAAGAGAAAGCCCATAAGACTGAAATTCGTTTGGCGGTACTGGTAGAGCTTACTTGTGCTTACGTATCGCGACAGTAATAACACTGTCACAGAAGATCAAGAGCTAATGAAGCTTTAATTAATGTATGTTAAAATTATAAAGAGCACATCGAGTTTTACTATTATGTCCTACATACATATATCCTTCATCAAAAATACAATATTATCCCCTTATAGCGGCAGTAAGCCAACCCTTACAGAAAATAACTGTTAACATATGTATATTTGTCACAGCGATTTTCTTAGAAAATTTCAAAATTTTCTGAACATCACAAGGTAAATATTTTTTTATTCTAGTAAAACAAACCTCATATCATTTATTACCCTTTATAATAAATGTGCCCCTATATTTCACCAAACCGATTTGCTATAATGGCTTTATTAAATTCACAAATCACATAACCATCTGATGTTATCGCAATACAACTAGATGCAGTTAACTTTATAACCCCTAGGGGGATGCGTAACAAATCTTTATCAACCCCTATAACCGAGAAGGGTGGAAACCGATGAATGGTTGAATATTTTGAAATGTAAGAACGCAGCATGGGAATCGGGTTTAACTGCTTATATACCTATATTTTTGCTTATATTTCAGTGATAGGTTGTCGCTATAGAAATCTCGCTATAACATTTTATCAATAAGAAAATATAGTTAGATAGTCTGCTTTATAAATCTATAATATAAAAATGAATCCCTAAATGTGTTGCTAAGCGCAAAACTCGAGAACGGGTGGACCGATTTTAATTCTGTCTTCACTCATGGATAGAGGGATAATCAGGGAAGGTTTTTTTTACGCAAAAAAAAAGCACCCCGGGCAAAGCCGGGAGCGGGCCGCTAGTTATATATAAAAATGAATCGTTAAATATGTTGCTGAGCGCAGAACTCGAGAACCTCTCGACCAATTCTGCTAATTGTTTTTTCGAATGTTAACTTCTTATAAAGTGTTATAAGTCCGAGGAAGTTTCTTATAAAGTGAAAAATTGGAAAAATTACCCGTATAGGGTTCTAAATAATATATATATATTTAAATTGTTAAATGGTTTAAAATTATTAAGAAACTTCAAAAGTTATTTAAAAAAACTATAATCTGTGTCAAGTGTGATAATAATATAAATACAATATATTGTAACCATTAAATTTGGTAGGAAATCATTGAAATAACTGAAATTAATAGATGTTTGTAATGTTATCTGTTGAGGGGATCGTCCCAAAGCATTAACTGTTAAAATCATGTGGGTGGACAACATTATCTGAGTTAATTTTAGGGTAGATTACGTTTAAGTGGTTCTAATTTAAGGACTTTTTTGTTCGAGATGAACATTATGATCTTGGAGTTTTTTTTTCCTATGTTAAGGAACAAAAAACAACAATAACAACAACAACAAGCAACAAACAACAAGCAACTCAATAGGTGCTGCAAGAAAGCACTGCCGACCATAGAAATAATAGGGATAAAGCATAAGGAAGGGCTCTGGCATCCCGTATTCACTCACCGAAACACAAAAGCACATATGCTATTATTTCACGGTGGTCTTCTCAGTGAGGTGGTGGTTACTGCCGCCAAACAGGCTGCCCAATATGACTGCGAAACGCAGTGTGCACTGCCACTATTTGGAGGTGTATTCTTTTGGATTCTTCCTCAATTAAGAGACTTGTAGTTGGTTGCTTTTTATATTCTTAGATGTTAAAATATTTATTAAACTTTTATTGCTTATATATTTTTGCCAGGCGTTGAATTTTTTAGAAGAAGCATTTTTCGAGTTATGTCCAATATTAACCTCGGTTATTTACAATATGAAGCAAGTTTTTGACATTGGTAATTTAAATTATTGCCAAAAATTTAAATTTAAAACAACACTAAAGTCGTCTAATAACATTCGTTCTCTAAAGAACGAAAATAAGACTCAACTTGAACTTTGAAAGAAAAGGTTGCATCTATCACCATTATAAAATCGCTACCAATTACATGGCGAAATAGCTTCTTAACCGACTCAATTAAAAAGCGATCTTCCGCTTAAGGAATAAAACTGAAAATTTTCAGCGCCGCTTATGTAAGTGTGAAAAATGACACAAGTGAATCGCACGTTCCAAATTGAACTTTAAATGTAGTGTGACAAGATCAAATTTGGCCAATGGATGTCGTACGTCAATAGTCGTTATTTTCATGAACATAAATCCGAGAGAGAGGCTGATTGTCCGTCTCTTTCTAGCTTACAGGAGATCGTATGTCTGTTTCAGGAATGGCTCTATTGATTTTCTCTTTGGATGACGGAGTTAGGAGGAAATTTACATATTACAATTTGTTACTTACATAGTATAAGATAAATAACTATTCTAAGAGCCTCTTTCACAATCTCTGAGTAAAGTGTCAAGTTGGCTAACCGCCATTTAAGGCACCGGTAAGAAAGGATGAGTCCACTAGGATCCCCTGACTGGATTCCCCAGGGGATCCTGGTGTACTCCTTGATTCATCAGGATCCCTTGAGAGGATCGACATATTGTATATGCCGCAGTTCACTAGAATTCCCTGATATGAGAATAAAGCTATGATCACACATTGATCACACATTAATAATAAAGCGTACGAGTTTCGCCATCTTCGAATAGCATTACTCAAGGGTAATTTCAATGAAATTGAAACAATTACTCGTAACATTTACTCGCCAATTAGTGTTACTTGACAAGTAATTAATGAACACTTGTAGTTGGTGAAAGAGGCCCTAAGATAAACATAGATTTGTTGAGCTTCATTTAAGATAGATTTGTTGAGCTTCATTTAAGATTCTCTTGAGCTTCATTTACGCGAGAGAAAAAAAACAGATATAGGTAAGTATGAAGTATAATTACAGATTTTAAAAAAAAAAACTTGAAAAATTTATTTCATCATCTCGATCTTACTGTATGCAGTCCTTTAATATAGTAAAAAAACCAAAACCATATATAATTAGTATTATGTACCTACCTATGTTTTTTTTGTTAAGGTTGACAAACAAACTTATTATTCTGTAGTGCTTCAGGGATGTTTTCAATAATGAGCATTGAGCACTGATTGTTTCTATGCTTCATGCGTAAAAAATGTCCATCACTTGTTAGGCAGGTCCGGGACAGCTCTAACAAAGTTATATCAATGATTGCTGATAGGCTAGATTGTTTATATATCCGACATTATTGTGAGACATGTTTTTTTTCTACAACATTCAATATAAGTACACCTTTAAGAAGAATATCTTTCGTAGTCAACTCTTGAATTCTTAAAAAAAATCGATAAAAATCATTTTTCCTCATCTCATTCTGAATATGAAATGCTCAATAATTTCGTGTAATTTATAAGCTACTTTCCCGCCTGTGTAAGTAACTTATCCCATAATAATTTTAATTAAAATATAATAGACTTCCATTTAACTAATGCCTACCCAATGAAGGCGAGGTTCTCTGGGCGCGAAATAAAGCCCACCCCATTGTAAAGAGACCCACACAATTACATGGCAATAACAATATTAAAGTTTAATTGGGAACCGGGGTCCCCCCTTTAACATCCACCCAGATACGATTTCAGAGCACGCACACAAAGAAAACTCAGCCCTGATTGGCGGTTCGAGAAAAGCGAAGTGCGCACATGTTGAAGCGATTTGTGCTATGCAGATAGCCTTTTACAGGCTGATGCAATTTTTAAAAACATTTTATTTAATATATGTAATTTTGTTCAATAAATACTACTACAATAATAAATCACAATAATAAAATCACAAGTTTAATAAAAAAAAAACTTTAAAACTACTTATCATCAATACTAATAATAAATCTGTAAGGGTCGGTCATGAAGTAAGTTACTTTGTTTTCAGAGATATCGTGTTTATAGGCTCTATACATGATACTGAAACTAAATTGACGATTTTTACAATTATTTTCTGTATGTATGTATGTTCCTCCATAACTCTGAAACGAATTAACTGATTTTCATGAAACTTGGTAGATAAACATTTGGACGTACGGGACACAGGATAGGCTACTTAATATTTTTCAACGCGGACGAAGTCGAGGGCACCAGCTAGTAAATTATAAGCTAATAAATGATAAACCTCACAACTCTCTGTGAGTCTTTATCCAGAGTTACTACCATTCTTGATTAAGGAAAAATAAAAATGAGAGTATACAGAGAAATAAACCCTGGCAACCCCATCTCACTCACGAGCTAATATTTCATGCTGGTTTGGAACTTACCAACGATACAACGATTTTTTTGGTTAACTGGGATTTACATACATCTATTACCCAACTGTTATTGTAGACAACTCAGGTGTAGGGTAGAGACTTAATTGAGTTTATAGTATACTTAAACTGTGTACCACAAATTGTATTTTTTTGTGTTTAAATAATATTTAAAAAAAAATTATACCTCTGGAGCAATTCACCTGATTCTCAACTCACCAGATTACATTGTATAAGTAATTAAATAATATATAATAGTAAAGTAAATTTATTTGTCTAGATATAAAGAAAATGAAAGATTTTTTTAGTGTGAAACTGGGACATTTATCATAAAATTAGATACAGCCTGTATATTGTCGTCGGGATAATGACACGTTTAAGTGAACTGAGCACGTTCCCAGTCCAAAGCCGAACCAACGCAAGTAAATGGACGCGCTTAGAAAACAGCGGTTTATGAAAATTCTGATTTTTGCAAGATTAACCGTATTTTATAAATAGAGATATATATATATATATAGTGATAGTTTTTAGATTTATATATATTTACTAGTAGCCCGCTCCCGGTTTCGCACGGGTGCAATCTGTTAGATTGTCTTACACCGCCATCTGTTAAATTGTCATGGAACTCACAGATAATTTTAACAAATAATTGCTGGATTGAATAGGTATCAACAGATGGCGCTATGTTAATAATATTATATAATTTGCAAAAAAATAATAAACAAAATGAGATATAAACTATCTTATCTTTCAAGTTGGACCAAATAACAGATACTTATGAAGTTTGATCAAAGTCGGTTCAGTAGTTTCAGAGTTTATCGCGAACATACATCGTGACACGAGATTTTTATATATATAGAAGATAGATAGGAGTTTGCATGCCCGTGCTGATAAACTCAAAAATTACTGAACCGATTTAAAAAATACTTTAACACCTAAGAAGAAAATTCGTGGCCATCATCGCGGGCAACACCTAGTACAATAAATTCTATATTTACTTAATTTACTTTCCTCGAAGTTAATATTTGCATTAATTTTCACCCTTTCATTTCCCAAGTAGATATTAAATGTTAAAATAACATTCGCTGTTCTACTCGTACAGCATCAAAACGATTGGCACCAGTTAACGCTTACTCTAACAGCTCTGTAATGGAGGACAAATACATCTCCCCTTTCCCCCTTACTGCAGAGTGGGGGAGGCACTTCGAGATAAGTGCCACCCCAGGGAGAAGGGGACATTGTGGGCAAACACACTGTATAAAGTAGGTACTAGTTGAACCCCGGCCACGCCTCGGCTGTGGCTCAGACAGCAACGTTCCATTGTTGCCATAACAACGGTCAACATATGAAAATTAAGAATTTTTTTTATAAAAAAAAGTATATATATAAGATCAATCCTCTGTTTAAATGCAATGTTGTGTAAAAATTTCAAGTCAATCCGTCTGCTAGTTTTCGAGTTTTTAAGTAATACACAAACCAACGTAGTATTTTTATATCATTATAGGTACCTACTGCATTTTTCAATTGAGCGTTTTTCGCTTTTCTTACTCGTTCATGCATTTAAGCCTAATAATTAGAATACTTACATGTATTATGATATTATATAATGTCATAACTTTTTAGCGACTTTAGTCATAAATTAAGGCTTAAGTTGTTTTGACTGAGTTAACAGTCAATCAGGACGAACGGTTTTATAAATAGGGCCAATCGCTAACAAGATGGACATATCAAGTTTAGTGATGGAAGCCACCTATTTCTCGTGTTAAGGTCGATAGACAGGCTGACGGTCTACTTGATGGTAGGTGGCTACAGTCGCCTTTACCACAAACGACGCTAAAAATGCTGCAAGTGCCTGCCAACCATAGTAGTCTGCTGTGGCGTCCCTTACTCACTCACCAAAACACAACAGCACAAATGCTGTCAAAGTGGTCTTCTGTAAGGGGGTGGTTACTGCCGCCAGACAGGCTGCCCAAATGACTGCAAAACGCAGTGTGCCCAAATTTAAAGCTGTTATTAAATTTATTGTTATAAATAAATAAAACAAATAGACAATTTCAAAAAACACCACCGAAGCAAGAATTGATTTATTATAAAATGTTATATCAAGTTCCCAAAATTTTACGTTCGTTCTTTTACGAGTTTTACAAGTTTACAGGACAACCGAGCCATAATTACTTGTAACTTGATACAGTGCGATAGCTACCATGAGACCTATTCAAATAAGGGCAGTTACACACTCACTTTTTAAATTTAGAAACAGTATGGGAAATTTCATTTTTTTTAGAAAGATTTTTGTGTAGATCGAAATTCTAAAAACCCAAAAATTCTATGAAAAGCATGTATGCAAAATTCCATAATTATCGGTTCAGTAGTTAAGTTAAGGCAAACAAACAAACGAAAAAGATGAAATCTAGTGCCTATATATATTCTAAAGCAATTCGATCTCTGCTGTCCACAAAAGCAAGGGTTATGATCTGTTAAGATCTATTTTATAAAATTACTTCAAAATTAACTTTGTAATTTTCAAACGTTTGTGGCTCGCCTAAACTAACAACACTGTCTTGGACATAAACAACATGTAACGCGATACTTCCAATCACGGTTTATTGGTCGAAAAGCAATTTTGGCGCGACATAATAAATCCTAAACCGATAGATTCGTCCTCGCGTAGGTTCACTCCACTTTGCACACTACGAATAGATATTACTTTAACGTTTATATAAACTAACCCCCGACTTTCAATTAAGCCCAAACACGCCCATCTTCTGTAAATTGCTGAGAAGTTGGGTGTCTCGCAGGTTAATTGATCCTGCAACATCAGGACAGCATGAATTAATCAGGACATGGCAACAATATCAATGAATTACCACCGAAGTATCAATATACCAAATTTCATATCCATCGTACATGTGGAAGTTAGTGAAATCCCTTCGATAACTAGGAAATGGGCTGATCGTCTTCAAACGCCTAAACAGATCTTCATAAATTATAGCTAAGTATATTACAATACCGATCACATCAGTTTTTAAATAAAAAAAACTGATCAAAATCAGTCCATTAGTTTGGAAGCTACGATATAGCTACGATACAGACAAGTGCGCTGCCTACTATATAGGATATAAGGATAACGGGATTAGGATAGTGCAATGGGCTGTGGTATCCCTCACTCACTCACCGAGACACAACAGCACACCTGCTGTTATTTCACGTATCGTGGTGGTCTTCTGTCACCACGATACCGCCCAATGACGGCTGCCCAAATGACTGTGAAACGCATTCTGCCAATACTTTCCAAATTCCAGACCAGAGCCAACTTTAAAAAGTTCATTTCCAAAGTTGACCCTGTAAGGTTTGTAAATCCGTGCGAAGTCGCTAGTAATTTTATAAAAATTTACAAATGTAACTTGCGCGTCTACACTACTCGCGAAGTGCCTCGACGAATTATTTGGTAAAGTTGACCGAAGTACGAAGTGCGTGGCTACACACTCGTTCAAGCTAGCGAGGAACTCATTCGCGCTACTTCGAGTCCTTTGACTCGGGCGCAAAAACCGACAACAAATGGAAGTAGCACGAGGCGAAGTAAAGTTGGACGAGGTAAGACGAAGTGCCCGTCCACACTCTCGTATTCGCTTCGCCTCGACCTACTTCGCGAGTAGTGTGGAGGCGCAGTAAAGAAAGACCAAATAAACAAGAGCAATGTGGAACGAATTTTCACGCTATTCTATTCAATATGTCGGCAAACAGTAAAACGGAAACAGGCTAGAGGAAACTAATAAAAATTCCATCACACACAATAAACACTTTACAGTAAAACAGTTTTCCTGAAATTGTGCAGAGATAAAGAAAATTGGAAAAAAACTGCGAAAAAGTGTTAAGTATAATGATACATTACTATCAGAAGACATATTACAAAATAAAGTCGCTGTCCCCTGAAATCTGTCTTTTTTTTCGCTTACTTCTTTTGAACAACTCAACGAATTTTGATACGGTTTTCACTGATGGAAAGAGTGATAAACGAGGAAGGTTTGTTTACTTACTTACATAATTTTTAGAAAAAAATATTGGTCTCTAGTTATATATAGTATAGAGTCGCTAGTAATGTACCGCCTTTATTGTGGTAGACATGTTAGCAGCATTTTTTTTACCTATTTTATGTAAAAAAAATAAATAATAAAAAATGATAAGTTAAAAAAATTAAACTTGAATTTCCAGAGGTATAATAATATTATTTCGCTGGTATTTTCATTGTGTGTGTTGTGTATGTTTTCAATAAAACTAATTTTCTTTCTTTCTTTCTGTGTGTACCCTTATGTCCTTTTCGTTCGATTAGTTAAGGCGTGAAAGCGTAACGAACAAACAAACTCACTTTCGGATTTATATTAAAGCTTGCACGTGACTTCGTCCGCATAACTTTATAAAATATGGACTATGTTACTCGCTGAAAAAGTAGATTTCTATGAAAGAATTTTTAAAATCGGTCCAGTAGTTTTTGAATTTATTCCTTACAAACATACAAATCTTCTCTCTTTATAATATTACTATAGATTAGTTACGATATGTCTTATTTATGGGTCTAAATGAATAGTTAGCATCGCTCATATCCACAATAATACAAAAGAAAGTATGATTGGGAGACGACACTTAAAAATTGCCTGGAAAATACCAAGCGTAGGTAATATTTTTCATCGGTTCTTGAACGAGATTTGTCCCCGCGGATCAATTCGAAGCGGGCGACAAAGATGTTTTGGCTCAAAAAACAAATTTGTGTCACTTATCCAGAACTCTGAGACACTAATACACACAGCCTATATACGAGGAGAGAGTTCAATTTGTACTGGCCGCTTTTAAAAAAGGTTGGGCGGATTGTTTTCGCAAACGATTGTCGGAATTTTCTGGCCGATAGATTGTAAGATTGAAATTTGTTTCACTACAGTTTGCCTTTATTTTATTCGATCGTTTTGGCAAATATCACGCGAGCGAGTAACGTTATTTTTTTAACCGTATGTCGGTACGCTTCGCCGTTGCTGGATATTTTTTCTATTTGACAATACAATTGAACGCGGAAATACACAGAGTAAAAAAATTCCAGCGCAATTTTCTTTACGAAATCTATACTATACTATGCTATATTAATAACTAGCGGTCCGCTCCCGGCTTCGCCCGAGGTGCATTTTTTTAACGTAAAAACCTTCCCTGATTATCCCTCTGTCCATGAGTGAAGACAGAATTAAAATCGGTCCACCGTTCTCGAGTTTTGCGCTTAGCAATACATTTAGCGGCCCGCTCCCGGCTTCGTCCGGGGTGTATTTTTTCTAAAATAAACGTAGCCTAAGTTACTCCTTATTACATCAGCTACCTGCCAATAAAATTCCCGTCAAAATCGGTCCAGCTATTTCAGAGATTATCCGGAACAAACAGACAGACAGACAAAAATTGTAAAAAATGTTATTTTGGTGTATGTACCGCAATTTACATAAACAAAAAGTAGCCTATGTTACTCCTGACGACCCCCTCTTCATGTCTGCAAAGTTTCATCGAAATCGCTTCAGCCGTTTCTGAGATTACCCCGAACAGACAGACAGACAGACAGACAGACAGACAGACAGACAGACAGACAGACAGACAGACAGACAGACAGACAGACAGACAGACAGACAGACAGACAGACAGACAACAATTCTAAAAAAAGTTATTTACGTTTTAACAGCATGCGAATGACTCTCTAAGCTTAGTTTGAGGCAGTTTTTCGCAAATCACAGACAGACACTCTGATTTTATTTATATAGAAGATTAATGTTATAAATGTGATGTGAAAATAACTGTGTCTGTCTGTCTGTTACCTTTTCGCACCATAACTACTCAATCGATCGTAATGTTCCCGTGGGATCATCTAAAATAAAAAATAAAAAACGTCTGGCAAAAGTGTAATAGCAAAGCAGATGTCAGGCTTTATATTGTTTATTTTTTTTTCAACGCGAACGAAATCGGGAGCACCATCTAGTTAATATTATAAATGTGAAAACAACTGTGTCTGTCTGTCTGTTACCTTTTCAGGCCTTAACTACTCAACCGATCGTAATGAAATTTTACATACACATTGTCAGCAATACAGAAATAGACATAGGGTATTACATCCAAAAGAAAAACTTTTCTCCGAGGGATTTCGCTTATTGATCTTTCCATTAGTAAAAATGTATAAAAATCCGTTGAGTGGTTTAGTTAGAAAAAGTTAGCGGAGAAACATGCAGAGGCGGACAGTTACTTTAATTATAATATCTATAGATCTAGATATAAAAACTAATTTTACAAAACAAAAACAATCTTTTATTACATATTTGTGTCATTAATAAAACAATAATTCATATTAATAATACATTTTTATTCTCTACAAAAAAATCCAATCTTGTATAGGTAGGAGTAACAATAAAAACAACAACGGGAATTTGTTTTCAGACTTAACTACATATCGTTTAAGTCACGCTTCGCAACTTAATTTAAAAATTCCTATTAGTTTTCTGAGAAAATAAAGAACTGAAGTGAGCAATTTGTCATAGACACTTAACTAAATCCATAGACTAATTTCCGTCAAATTTGCCGCCAAAAACTGACAGATGTCGTTAGGCCCGCGTGTGGTCGCGTTCGGAAATAATCCAACCTAATCCAACCTGTTTAGTTAACTAATGCGTACCCTTCGATCTTTTCTTGTAACGTGCATATTATTTGTTGAATTATGTCTTTTAACTAATCTGCAAAAACAAAATAAAAGTTAGGAATGACACATTTTGTAAAATCTCAACATGTTGACTCAACTGTCGTTTGTATCAGTTATAGATTCATGTTTTGTTGATTCTATCTAAGCTCAAGCTTAGTTTAATATATATTTCTGTTAATATAATAACTAAAAGGTTAATATTTACTGCTGCCAGACGGGTTGCCCTAGACTGCGAAACGCAGCCATCACTACTATACAAAACCAGACCAGAACCAACTTTGAAAAGTTCATTTACAAAGTTGAACCTAGGACCCCTGAGACAGAGCGTTATGACCCTTGAGAAATCATATATTTTTCTCAAGCGTTGAATTTTTCATTTTTATCTTTAGATTATTCCCTTGGGAACAGTAATTTTTTTCTCGATGAAATGTATCCTATGTCCTTTTCTGTATCCCTTATAACGTGCATACAAAATTTCATGATGATCAGTTGAGTAATTAAGGCGTGAAATCGTCACAAACAGACTCACTTTCGCATTTATAATATTCGTAAAACAATCTATTTAAGCGATACATGTGGCTATATTCTTTATCATTAATTGTGCTAATTTAATATTTAATTATCTAATTTGGTATTTTTAAAGTCATTTTTAAACTGTAGTTTATTTAAAAACACGATGTTACCACTCAGTCATCGAGTTAAAACATGTTTAAAATGGGAAACCCTCGGATTAGACAAATGCGTGCCCATTTTGTTCCGGGTGCATTTTTTTCGTGACAGTTTGATAACGGCATCTGGTAATTGTTTTAATGACAGAACGCTACCAAAACTCACTTGATTAATTGAAACATATATTACCTATGTGTCAAATAGAAACAGTTGTTTTTATACTTCTTATTATAGTATAGTTCTTATAAACTTATATAGCACACTAGTTTACCCGGCAAACGTTGTTTTTCCATACAAAAAAATATCACTTAGGGGTATGGAAAATAGATGATGGCCGATTCTCAGACCTACCCGATAAGCACACAAAATTTCATCAAAATCGGTCCAGCCATTTAGGAGGAGTTTGGCAACAAACACCGCGACACGAGAATTTAATATATTAGATGTATATATGCTAATTTAGATTCAGTCTAAATCTAATAAACAATGCTGCTTTATATGAAGAACAATAATGTTTATAATTTTCGTAAGTAAATCTCCAAGTATCATATATTTTATGTATAACATACATCAATTCGAATCTGATTTAGGTATACACGCAAAGCTCTTAGTAAAATGATATTTATCTGATCACGTGTTTACATTACACTGTAAATTTTCAAATCATCTTTAAAATAAGCTTTCAGCGAACATTGAGCTTCAAATCAACATAAATGTATTAAAATATGGTATATAAAAAACAATTAAACTGGTATCTTGTACTAAATTTAAGTGCATTAGTTTATTGTCCATTGGGATACAGTCGAGACGAAAAGTGTTCAAAATCAAATATAAAATGTATGCAATAAATTTTTAGCAAAGCATTTTACATTGGAAATGAATAAATATACTCCTTTGTTCCTTGATAATTTTATTCATAACTAGCTGGTGCCCACGACTTCGTCCGCGTTGAAAAATATTAAGTAGCCTATCCTGTGTCCCGTACGTCCAAATGTTTATCTACCAAGTTTCATGAAAATCAGTTAATTCGTTTCAGAGTTATGGAGGAACATACATACATACATACAGAAAAAAATTGTAAAAATCGTCAATTTAGTTTCAGTATCATGTATAGAGCCTATAAACACGATATCTCTGAAAACAAAGTAACTTACTCCATGACCGACCCTTACAGATTTATTATTAGTATTGATTAATAACATCAGTAGAGCAATGTTAAATGTACCTAATATTTATATCACGAAATGTATCCTATTATATTAAATATCAAAGAAATTTATTTTTTTTAAGTTTAATAAAGTTTCATTCAGATGTATCAAATTTAATATTTAGGATGTTGAATTGAATTATTTATATTTTTTACTATCCTGACAAAATATCAACGCACAGCCAAAACTACGAAGTCTAGAAAAAAAAGTTTTTTTAACATTTCAACACCGTGCGAAGCCGGGGACGGATGGCTGGTTAAAGTACGAGTATATAGGTATATCGAGGGTTTACTGCGAAAACCGGCTAAGTGACATTTTTTCAAAAAATGCGTTAAATACACGAAGATACTTGTTTTCTTGAGCTCTATATACTGGTAAAACCGGCTAAGCGCTATGTTAAATAATTTGGAAGTTATTTCATGGCAAAAGCAGATAAATGAAACAAATTAGCCAATATTCCATCGCTAAAATAGCATAAACGCCCAAAACAATTATTTCCCGACGAATGTTTCCTGAAAAAAAGGTATAAGTATTCTTAGTTTCTTTTTCTGTGTGTTATTCTTACAAAGAGTTTTTACACACATTCCGTAAATAAAGAGTAAATATACTTAAATGTATTAAGCAGAAAATTTTTGTTGGTTTTATCATTAATACTTTACTGCAAAAACCTGCTATATAACTATAAAAACTATTGCTTGTACTAAAATATTAAAATTATACCGATCGTTATCATGTAAAACCGATTAAGTGACACTAGCTCGTTTATGCAATACAAATTTATTATATCGACAGTGTGATACGGTAGTAGATAAAAAAGAATATATACATTCAACATGTTTTGACAGGACTTCACGGCATCAGTTCGCTGTCGGTTTTCACTGCGTAACTACTGCAAATACGTTTCTGGGATAGTTTTATTAATATTTTATATTATCAATAATTTATATTTTATTAATAAGCGGTGTGACAGATTACTAGTAGAAAAATGTCATCGAGAGCTAAAAAAATACTGTCTTTGGTGGTTAAAAATAATGGTAAGTTTTTGAGATTGTTTTCAAACTTTAAACTTTTAATTGCTATTTTTTTAATATGGCGTGTATTCCGGATATGAAAGCTAGTATATAAATATTAGGTTATTTGGTTATATGTGGTTAAATTTGCTATAAACCAGATCTGCAAAATTCTTGTGTTTTTGATGTTTTGTTGCCTATTGTTTCACATGGTCAGAAGTAAATGGGAGGAAAGGTAGTTCGGAAATTGGATCTATACTATTACACTATCTTTCGAATTGTGTCCCTGATAATGTCGAAGAAATTAGTTTATTTTCAGATACTTGTGGCGGTCAAAATCGTAACCAATTCGTGGCCGCCTTACTCCTTTGGGCCGTTCAAAAAATTGACCATCTTAAAGTAATTGAACAAAAGTTTTTAGAATCTGGGCATGCCTATATGGAAGCAGATTCTATGCATAGCGATATAGAATCCGCTAAAAAGAATACCGCTGTTTATTCCATGTTGGAATGGATTTCTATTTTTAAGCGAGCTAGACGCAGACAAATTATAAAAGCTGATGGGAAAAAAATGACAAGAGAACCATACCGTGTAAAAGAGTTTAAGTATAACGAGTTCCTTGACCTGAAAAAACTTGCCCATGATATTATGAAGAACAGAACGAGGGATGAAAAAGCAAAAAAAAGTACAATGGCTGAAGATAAAGCGTATAAGGTATGTAAAAGGAGAGTACACAAAAATTTACTTTAATTATGACATGAGTGAAAATTTCAATGTTATAGAGATTGGAATTCCATCTACTTCCCAATCCCATAGTTTGCCGAATCACTCTTACTCGACGCGAAAGAAGACAAGGCCTACTGAAGAATGTTCAACTATAATTTGAGCATCAACTTCCTGACCGACTAGATCGCCTCTATGAAGAACCTCTCAAAATAAGTGAAACAAAAAAAAAGATTTAATTAATTTATGTAAGAAAGTTATTATACCTGAAGAGCTGCACGGGTGGTTTGAAAAGTTAAAAACGGACAAACAGTTAGCTGATAAATTACCTGAACCAGCAGTTGATGAAAGTGAAAGTGAAGAAGAAGAATGATTACTTTAATGTTAAACTTAAGTGAATAAATTAAATAGTTTTTGACCCTTTCATTTTGTAATAAATAATACATGTTAACAATTAGTAAATATTTACAGGTAAAACCAGCTAACTTTTTTCTTTCAAAGATTACACTAATATGTTAACCTTTTTAAGACTATTTAGTCAAATAAAATACAGTAATTTATCAACATCTAGTCGGTAACATACAGAAATGATGTAAAACATCAGTAATTTCGGTAGATCTGAATTCTGTCAATTTACACGTAAAACCGACTAAATGCACGACCTTAGTTGCATATTCCCTTATTAAAAGATTTTAGTCACATATATTTACTAAAACTACATAATAATACAATCTTGTAAGTATATTCTAGCTTATAACCGCTAAAGTATGCAGGGCCTACTGATATTTTAGTGATTTAATTACGTGTAAACTTTTAAGACGCAATATCTCAAAACTGATTAGAGTGCGTTTAGCAGGTTTTGGCAGTAAACCCTCGATATACTAGTAGCTTTGTGAATCTATAATATAAAAATGAATCCCTAAATGTGTTGCTAAGCGCAAAACTCGAGAACGGCTGGGCCGATTTTAATTCTGTCTTCACTCATGGATAGAGGGATAATCAGGGAAGGTTTTTAGGTAAAAAAATGCACTCGGGCGAACCGGGAACGAGTCGCTAGTTTGTAATAAAAATAAGACTTTTGTGCATGACATTACATCTGTCAACACTTGCGTTAAAAGCGCGGTAACAACACGTTTTGTGTTCAATAACGTTTTAGCGAAACGTTCTAAAATAGACAACGTTCAGAATAAATTAATAGCTGTCAAGTTTGAAAAGATGGCGCGAACCGATCACACGATGACAGTTTTATACGCAACCATTTTGGAGTGCATTTAGTAAATGCGGATAAATATTATTATTAGAAGTTAACCGTGGTGTAACGAGTTTATGAGAACGGTTTATTTTTGTACTTGAGAGCTTCGTCTGAATCAGGATGTTCCGGGAACGAAGCCAACACCCAAACATAGACTACTTAATGTTGTAATAATGCATATATATGTCATGAGAATCTGATATTTCATTAAGGTTGTATTAGGCCCTTGAGTACAGAATATTAAATAGTTCGTACGCCTGATTTCTTTTATTGTTCGACAAACAAGCTGACTCTGTCCATTTGATGCTTTAACACAAGCAACGTTACATGTGCTGTAACTGCGCTGCCTACTACAGTAGGGTTAAGGATAAGGGATTTGGTATGGATAGGGAAATGGCCTCTGGCATCCCTTACTCATTCACCGAAACAAAACAGCACACATTTCACGGAATTGCTGTTATATCACGGTAGTTTTCTGTATATAAGTAGTGGTTCTTCTGTAGTTTTCTGTAACGGTGTTTCTTACTGACAACAGAACGGGGCTACCCAAATGAGTGCGAAACGGAGTAATTCCCTGCTTTCACATCCAGCCCAGAGTCATTTTTAAAAAGTTTACCTATATCCTAAGTGGATCTTACCGGGAATCGAACCTGTGAACACTTAGAACAGTCATCGAACGGGCTCGTCAATGAATATTATAGTAGGGGAGTCCAAGAGGGGATTTTGGGAGTTACTCGAGCGCGCCAGATTAGGTATGATAGATTAATTACACGCTGGAAAGTGGCATTTTAATAATCTGACGATTTGAGCGTGACGAAAGTAAATAGGAAGGTCACAAGTTGCAAAAAAGTCATCCTGACTTTCTCGAGCGCGTCAGATTAAGGTATGGTGGGTTAATTACATGCTGAAAAGTGTGCATTTTAATAATCTGAAGATTTGAGCGAGGGGTAATGGTGTACGAGGGTCACAAAGTTGAAAAAAAAACAAAACGTTACCTTGACATTCTCGAGCGCGGTCAAATTTTATTTTATTTTAAAGGAAATCATGCAAGGAAAACAAGAAACCTTAATCTGACGATTTGCGTAAGCCGAAGTAACAAAAATCGTCAATAAAGTTTAGCTCATACAGCTGCAGGATAACCATGTATGTCCTACTCCGCTTTCTCTCTTTCCTCTCCCTTTCGCTATTTCTCTTTTTTTTACTCTCGCACCATACCCACACGCCAGCCATGATGACACGTTGCCATTACAGCTGATAACAGCACTCGTGGTATTTATTATTGTATGTACAGCGCTCTGTATCTGGCAGGTTTGTTGTATTTTAAGTTCTACGAGTTAAATTGTGCAAATTTAATATCTGCTACAATGACGACTTACAGTATTTTCAAGTGTGTGTTTTTTTGGACAAAATAACCTAAAAAATTGTAAAATTAACGCCGGAAACAATGAAAAAAAAAGTTTTTATTATTTGTGTTTACTTGTATGCAATTTTCCGAGCACTTTTTTATCACATTCAGTGATTAAAAAAGACACGAAAAAGAATTTTTTTGTTAAGCCGTCAGATTAAAAATCAGCACAATCAGGAATTTAAGCTAAACCGTCTGTCTGTATGAATATCTGACACGCTCGAGTATGTCAATATGGTTTTTTTTTTGCATTTTCAAAAAGCTGCCACGAGATTGCGTCACATCCGAATCGTCAGTTTTTTGAATGGGAGCTTAGTTATGGTGCGATAATCAGTGATATTTTCTGGCGATAATACGCTAAGCAGCGAAATCTTTTTTACCAACTGCAATAGAATCCTCACAATAACCTATTAGTAGAATGAAAAAAAAAAGTTTTCTGAAACAAACCCAATAAGAATTGATTGGTTTTAAGGGTTTATAAAATGTTCTCGGACACGAGCAATAAAACATACACGAGGTTAGGTTGTAGTATGGATAATCTACACTTCATTACTTATCCATCATCTTATGCAAGATTTTTCTTGATGTTGGAAATAAGAAAAGGACTTGGAAAAGGATTTGTATTTGTCCTGCCATCTATACTGTCTCAAAAGAAATATTTTTCTTAGCGACATCTAACTTTCATTATTAAAACATCTTGTTTTTTGAACTGCTAATAGATTGTCTTTTCTACGATAGATGTCGTCGTATAACTTTGTGTCGTTGCTTTGTGTTCATTTCACGCAAAATTTCTTGTTTGCCATTGGTCAACACAAAATTAAATTTTTGTTTGTATTATGGGTTTTCCCACTAATTACATATAAATAATTCAACAAACAATTAAATTCATTATCTGTTTTGATAGTATAGGCGATGTAAAATAATAATTAGTTTTTTACACTCGTTAAATGAATAATTTTGTGTAGAATAGAACGTTATTACCAAACAGTTCTACCAACATAGAAGAAATTGAAATCAATGCTGCCATTTTAGCGTTTTCGGCGCTTCATAAAGCGCTTTTATAACTTAATATAGCTCTATATCTTAATTTAAGGTATTTTAGAATGTAACTAACAAAGCATAAACCCTTTGCATAAACCATATATTGAGATTCTTGGTTGAAATATGTCTATAATTTTGAAATCAACCACATTAAATGACAACTTCACTCAAGTTTTGGAAAGTCTTGGAAACAGAAAATATTAGGTATTATTGATTTTATGACTATGGATATACCTAATATAATTACAAATAATATACATTCTAAATGTGTTTTTCCTTTACAATTCGCAAACATAATTTAGCGCTTTTATGAATCGTAAATATTATAAATTCTAGCGCTTTTCCCAGTGTTGTTAGCGCTAAACAGGTCTGTTGTTCTGGCAGCACTGTCGGAAATCCACCATTTTCCCTTTGTAACAAACCGGTGTTCACAACACGTGCGTACTATCAAATTACATGGATAACTCGCGTGTCCGTGTTTAAAATCAACTAATATAGTGGACGAAGAGGCGTGCTGTGATTTCGTATACAGGTGATACACAAAATAAACCACAATGAACACCGAGAAGCTTAAAAAATTGCAATCCCAAGTGCGTATCGGCGGCAAGGGTACCCCGAGACGCAAGAAGAAGGTTGTCCATGCGACCGCAGCCACAGACGACAAGAAATTGCAATCTTCCCTCAAAAAGTTATCAGTGAACACTATCCCCGGCATCGAAGAAGTGAATATGATCAAAGATGACGGCACAGTCATCCATTTTAACAATCCAAAGGCGCAGGCTTCACTGGCGGCTAACACTTTCGCTATAACCGGTCACGGTGAGAACAAACAGATCGCTGAAATGCTGCCCGGCATTCTGAGTCAACTCGGCCCCGAAGGGCTGAATCAGTTGAAGAGGTTGGCGTCTACCGTGGCAGCGCCGAAACCGATCGATGAAGACGACGAAGTTCCTAACCTCGTGGGAAACTTTGACGAGGCATCCAAACAGGAGGCCAATCCTGTACCAGTCGAGGAAAAAGAAAAAGAAAAGGAGAAAGAAAAGAAACAAGAGTCGGAAACCAAAGCAGATAAGAAAACTGACTAAATAACCTCTCTGGAAGAGTGAATTAGTTTATATATAATTAAAAAATCCCCCCTCTGTGTTTTAAGAACGCTAGGGTTTCCAAAGCCATTGCTAGTGTGTCTCAAAAGTTTACTTTTCTTAATTTAGTAATAAAATATAATTTTACAAAAACTAAAGTTTTTCATAGTTATTTTGTAAAAAGCTCTATATCTTATTTCTGTTGTGGTTAATGGTGCTTGGAACTTGGAAATCCCAAATGCAGTCACCAATATTTTGAAGAAAAATATGCTTCTATAAAATATTAATACTTTAAGCCATTCACATACCAAGAGAAATTTTAAGTAATTTCTCATGAATAGAAGTTAGATAAGTGTTATAATAAAATTAAATCTGTTACTGTCATATTGGTAAAATAATAAAAAAATATTTTTGACACTGGCGTTATAGGGAGTTATGTAAAATATGTGTATGTATATTCACTATCTACTATTATTTTATCTTTTCTTTTTCAATTTAGTCAAACCTACTCTAAAGTTATGACTATAACTCTGGTTTAACTATGTATTTACATTGGAATGAGAGGAAATCATACAAATTTTTGGTTTCATTACAATGTTCATAGTTTTATGAGCTAACATGATAAAAATTATAAAAAAAAATATTGTAAAATTAAAAGATTATGGTTTTAGGCTGTGTTTACACCGTCAATAAAGCTTTAGTCGAGTACATGATTTTGTTTTTATTTTAACTAAAGTAAAGTCATTAAGGTATTTAAATATTTATTTTACTCCAAAGCAAAATATGATAATAGATTTTTTTTAAAATAGTAAACTAAATTATTTACAATTGGTTAAATATTTAGTCCATTCCTATTAGTCTGGTTTACCGAACTAGTGAGACTTTTTTCCCAGTAGTCCGATCGTACAAATCAACCGGAATAGTTATTACAATTATAATATTTTTATGTTAAGATCGATGGACAGGCTAACCAGTCCACTTAATAGGTGACTATCATCGCCTATAACAGCAACACCACAGGTGCTGGAAGTTCACTGCTCATCATAGTATTATAGGGCAGTGGGCTCTGGAATCCTTTACTCATCAAAACACAAAAGCACACATGCTGTTATTTCATGGTGGTCTTCTGTAAGGCAGTGGTTGCTGCTGCAAAACGGACAGCCCAAACGATTGCAGTGTGCCTTGCCACAACTTAATAAATTATAAGGTATCTGATTCAAATAAAAATAAAAAAAAATCACTTTGATAGTAATAGTTTATTTATTTGCTGAACATAGGTTATAGTGGTTAAGCAGGCTATTTTCCACCCAATAAGGGTATTCAAATATTTTACAAATACAATATAAATAAAGGTATGTACTAAATTTATTCCTTGGATTAGGTACTCATTAGCTAGCTATATAATATAACGAATATTTTATAAAAGAGCAACAACATTGGGCGATAGGGTCTGTAGGTTTATGTATAGAGTTATGTAGATAAGCATTACAGTATTTTTACTAAATATTTTGTTTTATAAAATTTATGAAGCTGCAATCAATATGGTCTGAATGGAAATATTGTGATTACCTACACATGTACACATGAAATGGTAAGTAGAAGGAAAACTATTTCTCCAATTAAATTAATTAATTTAAAAATGACGAGATTAAGTAAATAAATTCGTCTGAGGTTCTAGTCTAGGCTAGGTACCAAGGTCCAAGGATACTATCAAAGAAAAGAGTATGTAATCACTGCGTTACTATATAATTATAGTACTTTGTGGTACTATACTACAAGTTTACACCATTTTAAAAGGATAGTACGTGTTCTCTGTGTCAGTAATTGTGAAAAACCATATTCAAAATATAAGATTTTGAAATTAATTTTAGTTACAAAATGGCTACCTACAGATAAATATTGCTCCCGATTGATTGAATTTTTTATATTTAGAGCTTTCCCCGAAAGCTCTAAATATAAAAAATACTGCATTCTGATAGTGCTTCCATTAAAAAAAATTGGAAAACATAGAAAATGGTTATTAAGATCCGGTATTTCTGTCACTGATCACAGAATACTATATATTATATATACTCAAACTAAATAGTAGATACTATATAGTGATATAATATATACTCATGCCCACAAACAAGGACATGACAAGACCAATTATGACATTGACATAACATAACATTGACATTATTGACAATTGTGTGATTGACAACATTGTTATATTTATTTTTATTTATTTAATTGTTTATTATATAAATATTTTGTTAATTCCGTATTTAATTTTCATTAATTTATACACAAAATTATTTGCAACATGATAGCGAGGCTTTTAACAGACGATTTACCCAAGTGCCGTAATACATGTGTCGCATCATATTTTTCGCGTCTTGGTGGCCAAAACAATGCTACCGACGACTATTTATGTTTCTACTGTAAAACTGAAGAAAATTTGTAAGTTATTTATGTTAATTTCCAACATTGTAATAGGTTAGCTTTATTTCTATTAATATGTGTGGTTTTTTCAATTAAACTGTTTCAGTTGTCTCTATGGAGTGTTTGAGCCACAAAATGGTCTCAATGCAGCGAGATTCATTATGCAACGGATGGCAGCAGAGATACTGTTCCCACCTCCTACGGCTAATAATACTGATGAAGAGATTAGAGACAGACTAAGGTATAACCATAAAATTTACTAAATTTCATATTATTAGGAAAGGAAAATTTTGATGTTCTCAACATATTTTATAGCAACTAAATATTTTTGTACATGAAAAGTCATCAGACAGGCTTGGCTGACGATCCACTTGATGGTGTACGATTTCCATGCTGCAACTGTGCTGCCACCCATAGTAGGATAAAGTGGTTTTAATTCACTCAATGAAACAACACCATACATGTTGTTTTTCATGATGGTCTTTTGACTGACTGTGAAACACAGTATGCCCTGCCATTCCACATCCAGACCAAAGCCAACCTTGAAAAGTTTGTTTTCCTAAAATGATACTGCAGGAGATAGAACCCAGGAGAACCCTAGAGCAGAGTATTAAGGCAATCACCATAACCATTCAACCAATGGGTTCATCTCGTGTTCCCGTGACTGAAACTGTTGATATTTCCCAAACTTTAATGTGGAGGGTAATCTCCGGAACCACCACACCTATTTAAAAGGTATATTAGGTATTCCAGTTTTGAACATTATATGGAATATATTATCATAGATAAAATACACTGATTAAGTATTATATTATTTTAAAAGAATTCTCAGAAACTACTTACACAAGTTCACATATTGTTGACTAGATAGATTACAACTGATTTTTTAAATATGTTTTCTATTTAATGAATGTATATATCTTTAGTTAAAATTAAGACTTGTTATTTTTTAGAAATGCTTTTATATCAGTGGAGAAAGCCTATATAGAGAATTACGATGGTATGATTGCAGAAAGGACAAGTTTGCAGTATCAATTGCACATGTATAATGACGAGGTATTTAATTTATTTATCTATTTATGTACTAGTTTTTTTTTTAATTTCAAACTTCATTTCGAACTTATATCAGTTGTCTACTTAGTGCTTTAGTTTTAAAAGGTACTAAGAGTCTACGACTAGATAAAGTAATGAATTTGAAAACTCACAAAGATTTTCGTACCCTTACTGTACTGCCTTGCAAATATATATTAGAATAGATAGTAATACTAAAAACATTTTAAAACTTGATAATTACACACGGATTTTTCTTTAACTTAAGGTTGATGTCAGGCATGATTAGATACAGTTAAAAAAATAAACTATTTAAACTATTTTTTTTGTGACTAAGTTTTTACTTCTGACATGCAGTCTTGCGACTGACATGTTTTTTTATTTATTATTATGTTAAGATCGTCAGACAGGCTGACGGTCAACTTCACGATAGGTGGCTAACGTCGCCTATAACACAAACAACGCCACTGGTGCAGCAAGTAAAGGATTAACGAAAAAATGAAAAAGGGAATAGAATGGCACCTCCCTTACAGAAGGTGGTAAGGGAGTGGTTATTGCCGCCAGACAGGCTGTCAGACGACCTTCACAAAAAAAAAAACATGCACTAATTTTAATCAATATATGTGCAAAAAAATCATATATGAGGCCCACTGACCCGTAATATCGTATATACCACTGGATAGGCTTCTGTCAAATTATTTTTGTGCCATTTGAAAAACGCCATTTTAGCGCTGTATGCTATTATTTATGGAATAAAAATGCGCAAACGTCAAAATTAGTTCTCTGGACAATCGAAGGCGGCGTTTCAAAATGGCACAAAAAATTAGCTTTCATTTGTATGGGACAGCGTGTCCAGTCCAGTGGTATATATTACAGGTCAGTGACGAGACCTCACAATTGAAAATTATCCTCATCAGATATCCCAAGAGTGCGATAAAATTCTCGCCCGTCTGAAAGAAATCGATCATCACCTGTCCGGAGGTGCGACAGTTGTGCTGGCCCTAGTTCACAACAATAAAATGTTCGTCGCGAACGTCGGCGAAACTAGAGCCCTCATGTGTAGGACAGACGACAACTCGGTGCTGAGAGTTGTTCAATTGACAGTGGACCACAGTCTCAATAACGAGGATGAATTACTGCGGCTATCCCAGTTGGGATTGGACGTGCATAAATTGAGAAATGGTGAGATATTTTTTTTATAATTTTGTTCACACACGTCCAACTTATATAGCCACGTTTTTGCGTCGGGCGTATAGAGGGGTAGAGTTAAGGAGTACCGACTCATATGACAATCAAACTGTAAAAATGGTCCTCTCCAACAATAAAATAAGGGTTCTAAAAGTGGCCACAATGGCGCTAGTGTAGCATATCTTCTATCTATCTATTTTTGTCTATTTCTATTACTTCTATCTGTTTATCTTGAATTGAATCTGTAATATTTTTATGAGATAAAAAGTATCCTACAGTTTAATTCAGATAATCATCAATATATACATAAGTGAAAACCGCATTCAAATCGTTTAAGCCGTTTCTCGCTGAAACACAACAGCACAAATGCTGTTTCAGTTCAGCTGCCATGCGGACTGCCCAGTATATAGTACACAACACACTCTTAACTTGATTGTGCTATACTTTGCTCGAGCTAACCTTGTCTTAACTGATCTGGAGTAATGACTCTTTTTCTTCATAAATTCTACTCAAAAATAGCTTATAATTTGTTAGTAAATTAATTTTGTCCAGGTACTAAGGAAACTAATTCAATTTATTATAATATTTATGACTTAGTTACTGTACTCTTCCAGCTCAATACTTGGGTAACCAGTCGGGTACCCGTTGCCTGGGTAATTACCTGGTGAAGGGTCTGTACAAAGCGTTTCCAAGTATATCGGCCGCGACCAGCGAGCCCGTAGTGGCTGCCCCAGAAATACACGGACCCATTGCGCTGGATCAGTCTTGCAGGTGAACTAAATTGCATACTTATACTCACCTACATATAATAGAAAACTGTTTTAGTTCATTTTTTATGAATGAACGCCGACGAAATCGCATGCAAACAGCTAGTTATTAAATAAATATTTAATTTACAAACAGATTTCTAGTACTAGTCAGCGCCGGCGTGTACAAACGTATACAGGAGATGAGAGGCAACAGCGAACAGACCAACAAAAATCTAGCTCAGATTATAGTAGAGAATTTCAGAAAGGAGACGGACTTTAGGAAGGTCAGCAGGTCCGTCTTGGAGGAGATAGAGGAAGAGTTCGTCACATATTGCGTCAAGAACGGCCTAACACCGAAACCGAACAGTCACACGTCTCTACTGATTAGGAATTTCAACTTTCTGCCGCCCGTCGAAGACACAAATTCGAATGAACAAACTCCAGTGGTCAGATTCAATCCTATAGTGCAATCGAAATCGAACACTTTACTGAACGAAATCGATTCGGAAATTTACTCGTCCGGTAACGAAGCGACCAATTCGAATTCCATAGTGGACACGAATCGATCGATAGAATCGAGTTCGGATATGTTATATTCGAATAGATCGGACATCGGCAGGAAGATCAAGGGTTATGTGGACTTCACTAGTTACTACGAGAGGGTGGCGGAGGCAAGGAAGAATGGTACGTTGCCAGATTTCATCAAGTGATTGTTGAGATTTAGATCCGTTGACAGTTTTAACATGGTAGTGGTAGATTTGTTGTAAAAATATGCGGTTCGTGAGTGTCGCTCGACTACAATACTGGATAAACAAACAGCTAGCAAAAAAAATTTTAATGTTTCACTTTTATGTTTTTAAATTTTATACTGAAAGCTTGATTACTTAATAAAAAAGTAAATTATAGTCAAAATTTCAGTTATTTATGCATTAAAATTAAGTCCATTAATAAATCCGCATCCGTTGAAATTACTGTCTTCGATCTATTGACAGTAACATAAGCCAAATGTTGTCAAAACAGACATTTAATGAAATAGGATAAAGTATAACATATAGGTTTGAAACATCATACGAACCAAAATACGGTTTTCTGTGAGATGATGACTAATTTAAATATGATTGCATAATGACTAAGTTAATATAATTGTGTTGTGTATAAAGTGTAAAATATATTATATTGTTTGTTTGTATAATTTAGGCAATAAATGATAATACTTTTTTTTAAATAATTTTGTTTTATTTTATTCAACATGTTATTTATTCTACTTAATTTTAAACTCAAGTTGCGAAAGGATATCACTTCATACAGTTTAGGAAATAAAACAGACACTAAATATCTTTAGAAATTATTTATTATCAAAAAGAAAATCGTAGATATACCTATATAAAGTTAATAATGCGTTATTAATCGCTTGAAACATTTAGACAGGTTTGTAGTCCAATTTGCTCTCCAGCTTCTTGTTATCAGCCACTTTGCGTACAGCCTTCATGAGATCCTCCTGTTGGTAAAATATAAAAAAATAACATGCTTTTCTTATTTAAAATCTCTAAGAAGAACACATTGCAAGCGCAAGCGTGTCTGGGGCCGTAGCCAAGAACCAAACCAAAGCAAACGTTTCGTTGCGTTCTTACGAAACGAAAGAAATAAAGCCCCGCGATTGGTTGTTGTAACGCCCACATAAAATTTTGACCAATCACAAAGCTTTCTCCCAGCGTAGCGTAGTCTGAGCGTAGCGTTTACGACTGTACGTTTACTCTTCGCTAGGGCCTCTGTTCTCAACAAAAAGAAGCCCCTTTGACTTGGCTTCAACTTACCGATGTGCATCCGTACGCGTATTAACGTTTCCTCGTCAGATGGGAGGGAGCGCAAACTTGAAATCATCAAGTGTTTGTATGCACACTTCTATCAACAAACTTTTGCTGATTTAAAGTTTGCTCTTCCTCCTATTGGACAAGAAAACGGCAATACTCATACGCCATCCGTTGCCTGTTGCCAATGATCTCTAACTCCTTGGCAATGAGGTTGAAGTTGAGCTCAAACCTCAACTGTCCAGCCAATGCAAAATCGCCTGTTTGTGTCTTCTATAAAATGTGCTTTGAAGGAAGTCACCTTCCTTAATCGGACATTCAGACGTACATCTTGGCCTTTATAATGCCAAGTTTGGAACTCCCTGCCACCCGGTCTGTCTTTCCGAGCTCATATAACACAAATCTTTTCAAAGTGAATAAGCATCTATATTCTGGGTGAGCTCGCTCAGCTCTCCAAGAGCAAACCTATATTTATTATCAATAAAAATAATAATAAATTGTTTGCTGACGGTACCTGTATTATGTACTCGCGTTCAGCTCTAATGGCGAAGAGTCCGGCCTCAGTGCAGACGTTCCTCAAGTCGGCCCCGTTGAACGTGTCCGAGAGCTTCACTACGGCCTCGTAGTCCATCTCGCCGTGCTTCGCTATGGGCGCCGCGTGAATCTTCAAAATCTCCAATCTGACATCAAACAAATACTCTGATCAAGGAGAGTGACTCACTGACCTGTAATATTATGTACCACCGGACAGGCTGCTGTTAAATTATTTTATTGCCTATTTGAATAACGCCATTTTCTCTCTGTCACATTACCTTTTTTTAATATCATGACAGAGTACTTTATAATGCAACGTCACAAAGTTGCTTTCCGCCGTCTGTCCCTCTGTATATACGCTTGGATTTTCACTAATGAAACTGAGGGGGGTTTTTATTATATAATTTGTAGAAAAAAAAAATTCACCCAAGCGAAGCTTGGAACAGGTCGCAATTTGCAATATCTAATATTTGCAATTACAAGTTTTAATATAATTGCATTAACGCTGGGTTTCGCACAGCCGACATATATTAACGCGAAGAAGTCCCACGGCAAACAGCGGAACTAAATAATAAATTAGTTACTTCAGTGAACAAAACGGTTCCCACATTAAAAATTAATTTACTCATTTAGAGCTATTTTTAAGTAGAATTTGGGGGGGGGGGGGGGGAGTTAAAACCAATAAAACCGCGTTGGTAACATTCAGTCGCACTATGACATCACCGCGTCTAGGGGGACTTCTTTTATGAAAAGAAGTCTACCGTCACGCGCGCTCACTTTGACAGCCGGGCGACTGGTGACGTCACGCGCGTTCTGAGCGCTCGCCTAAGCGCGCTCACTTTGACAGCCGGGCGACTGGTGACGTCACGCGTGTTCTGAGCGTTCACCGTCACGCGCGTTCTGAGCGCTCACTTTGATACGTTAGTAAAAGCATACCTGGCCTGTTCGTTGGGCAGAGGGATCTCGATCTTGCGGTCGAGTCGTCCGGGTCTGAGGAGGGCCGGGTCCAGCGTGTCCGGTCTGTTGGTGGCCATGATGATCTTCACCTGGCCCAGCGAGTCGAATCCGTCCATTTGGTTGAGCAGCTCCATCAACGTCCGCTGGATCTCACGATCCGCGCTCGTGCCCTCCGAGAACCTCCGACCGCCTGAAGATTGCCAGTTTTTAAGTGAAATAAAAAATATTAGGACCAAGGGGCTTATTCACAAGATAAATTATTATTTAGTGGATAATGACACGTCTGGTCTTACGGTTGCTCCTATTCAGCATGACGGATAAGATAATATTACTATTACTATTGTGTTATTTCTATATTTACAAAAGCAAATAGAAAAAAATGCGATAGGTAGTACCTGTGGAGTTTCTTTGGCGCCATTCTTCTCCACAGAGAAAAATCTTATTTCGAAAAAGAAAAAAAAAATTTGAATATGAATTTTCATATTTCAAGAAGTACTTACAGTGCATACAGACAGAGTTGCGGACACCGGCTAATAGTAAATTAAAAGTGGAAAAAAAATCTCACCAATGGCGTCTATTTCATCCATGAAGATGATGCAGGGTTGGTGGTCCCTCGCGTAATTGAACATCTCGCGGATGAGACGAGCCGATTCGCCGATATACTTGTCCACTATCGCCGACGAGACCACCTGTGGGGGAATAAAATAAAATATCCCATTTCCCATCAAATGGACTTAATAGTACATTACTGCAGAGTCCGGGAAGTGACGGATTGCCGGACGAAGTGGTTTCAAGGCCGAGCTTTAGCGAGGCCTTGACAAAGAACTGAGTCCGGCAATCCTCATTCCGGTCGAGGCTGGTATAGTGCTTTTCTTAATAAATGTGAGGAAATAATCAAACACGTGATACAAAAAAAAAAGTATAATATGAAAAAATTATTAAAAAATTAATTTAGGTAGGTACTGAAAAAAAGTCTGCTTTCCCACTTTTTTTATTTTAATGAGTGCAAAGAAAACAGCGCCATACAGCCCAGTAATCAAATGACCGTGCGCTCGCCGCGGCCTACTAGATTTCATCGGGCTGAGCAGCGGTCAGTAATGAATTTTCATACAACATTCTTGACCTAGGCCGAGAAAGAAATGCATGAGCCAAGAATTACAAACTTCGCGGCTTGTTTTTAGTACAAGAATGCCTACATTTCCGAGCATGTTTGAGAAAAATAATTTTCCATGCCAGTACCCGTTTTTCTCTATACCATCCTAATCCCATACCTCAATCATAAAACGGTCGACAGCACACTTGATTTTACTCCCACGAAACCGAAAGGTAAGATGTTATCATCAATCTATGGATTTCGCGTGCCATACAAAACACTACGAACTTTATCGAACATTTAAAAGTGACATATGCATATAGAAGATCATGAACTTTTGTCATCTGTCAATTAAAACCAACCAAACATCTGTCATTTAAAATCAAATGTGACTTTACGTCAACACATTAGAGTTTAAAATGAATAGTAGAACTTGGTCGTTACTACCTTTTACCATTGACTCCGCCATGATTCCGTTTTAGGCGTACGTGACATTTGCCGCTTTGGCATTTGTCACGCAAAAGTCCACAGTTGTATGTAGATTGATGAATGTTACACATGTAGAAAAAAAAGAAAAAAGAAAATACCTTCAAAAAGTTAGCATCCAACTGCGAAGCGACAGCCCTTGCCAATAGTGTTTTTCCAGTACCCGGAGGTCCATACAAGAGACACCCCTTGGGAGGAGTTATTCCCACTCGGACAAACAACTCCGGATTCATTAATGGCAACTCTATCACCTGAAAATTAATTTCAACGACGATTTTATTTATTAAGTATATATTTATCAATTATTTTCTAAACACATCAATTATTCTTTAACACTTCTATCAATTATTTTCTAAGAATCGGGCGAAACTGACACGAAAATATTTGTCGGATAAATCCGACTCTGGCAGCTAAAGGATTAAATCACAGGTAACATTTACTTACCAATATAAATTATTTTATTTTGTAGACGATTTAATCTATGTATATTTCATCTATACTAATTAAAACTATGTTGTCTTTTGGTAAAATATATATATTTTTTTAAAGTAGGATGTTTCTTAAAAGTGTCAATACTAATATAAAGAGAGAGGAGTTGTATTTTTGTATGTTTGTATTTGTAATGAATAAACTCAAAAACTAGTGGAACTTTTTTGAAAATTCTTTCACCTATAGAAAGCTACATTATCAGCGAGTAACATGGGTTATATAAAAAACCGCGAAACCGAGGGTAGCCTGCTAATAAATAATAAAAAAGATATTATAAGTAGCAAATATAAAAATACCTCTCTTAGTTGTCTGATCTGTTCCTGAAGACCACCGATGGCCGCATAAGTCACATCGCCAGGATCCTCGTGACTCATGTTGTACACGAGAGGATCAACCTGAATTTTTTTTAAAAAAATACTATTTCTTACTTCTTCATACATTTTCAAGTTTAAAAAGCTTAATAGTTGGATTTAAGAAAATCCTCAGAGACCAAAATGTTTTCACTTTTACCATCCACTCATTAAAAATCTTCCAATCGTTTGCTAATTAATTATCTTATTTCAAAATGGTCAATGTTATGGAATTATTAAAGAAAAAAAACCTGTCAGTCATAGGACTGCACGTAAGAAGTGAAAACTACGCCGTCTGTTAACATCTTAACAGACTATTGACAAAGTTGAGCTTATTAGGAAAAAAAAGTACGTACTAATTCGGGTAGATGGCGCTTATTTCATACGTCAAACGCCACTGAGGGTGTTGCTCATAGAGCATGAGTTCAGAATTTTTTCCTCATACTAAAAGTTCCCAAAGCGTCTAAAGAAGTTTTGACTTCAAAAATCCATACTAATATTATAAATGTGAAAGTAACTCTGTCCGTCTGTCTGTTACCTTTTCACGCCTTAACTACTCAACCGAACATCATGAAATTTTTGCATACACGTTGTCAGAGATATAAGAAAGGTCATAGGATACCAATTCATCCAGTAAAAAAGTACTTTTCCCAAGGGATCATCTAAAAATAAGCTAAAAAACTAACGGCTGGCCAAAGTGTTATAGTAACAAGAGGTCAAGCATTATATTCAGCTTATATTTTTTTTTTTTCAACACAGACGAAGTTATGGGCATCAGCTAGTTATAATATAAATATTTACGGTAGTAAGTCATTGATTAGTATGAATTTATAATAATATAACAATCATCATCTCAGCTGTAGGTTGTTCACGGCTGGAATTATAAGTTTCCAATAAGACCTATAATTTATGTTACTTAAATATTAAAGTCTAACAAGTAGTTCATACAATACCTCTCTTGGTAAATGCCTCATGATGGTAAGAGTGGTCATGTCCAAGGCGACCCTGGTGCCACCTTTCAACTTGTTCTTGTCCAATTGACGACGGCATCCGACTACATAACGTGGGCCGTTTGTTGCTTTCACAATGACTGGAAAGTTATTTTATAATTGACACAGATCATAATATGTGTAAATAAGTAACTTGTAATTGTTAAGTTATTGTATAGCATTAGTAAGTTATGAAACAATACCTTACAAAGTTAAAGTTATTGGTTAAAGAGCTCGCCTTACGAGTTTTGACTCAGGGGACAAAGGTTTGATTCCTAGCACAGCCAACTTTGGAATTAAACTTCAAAGTTCATTCTGGTCTGGATTTTCAAGTAGGGACAGGGCATAAATGGGGCCACCCATCTGGCGGCAGTAACAACCCCTTATACAAGATAAGCTATTGTATATAACAGCATATAACAACCTATATAGCAACCTACATATATAAGACATCACACACGTAATGCAAAACCACCATATCTGCAAATTTTATGAAATCATCTTTTGATGAAATTCAATTTCTTTTGGGTTCTAGTAGTTATGTATAATTTATTTATACATAGCTTCTAGCTTTTATAATTTAGCTAGCTAGCTAGTAAATTATAAGATTCTGATTTTTAAGAGAACTTCAAAGTCTTAATTTAATTTTTCCCGCAATAATGACAATTATCAGATGTGTTTGTTTTGCAATACGTGTACAATATAACAGCATGTATGCCGTTGTGTTTCTGCCAGAGCCTATTTACCTTGTATTATAAGTGAACTGATAAGTTTTACAAATATAAAACATTATATATAAGTATTACTTACATTTCTCTTCAGTCAATTGCTTTAGAACTTCGCCAACAATTTGACCAACACTTTGTAAGGCTTTCAAATCATTTTCACTCTTGTCATACTGCTTTGTGAGATCTTTTAACTGTTCCCTCACTGGTGACAAATTAATACATTTTGTACAACTAAAGCATACGTAATTAATAAATATAATAAAATTAAAAAGCATTTATTTGTCTAACCAGTAACACAACAGTTAAAATACATGGCTAGTTTGCCTCCTGCATCTTTAACCACTTCGGTCCATTTCTTGCTACCCTCCTATATGTTACTCCTAACTATTTGCTAAATATATCTTCCCAGCTCTTGTAACCCATCCCAGATAAACTGTACGGGCCTGTAGCACCCGCGCATTTGTTTGGCTTGGCTGTGTTTGCAAGACCTAAGTGGGCAGGACCTCCGGTCAAGGAGAGCTCAATGGCCAGCCGTTAACGATTAGTCGAGTAGGAGAGGGTTGTATTTTCCAAACAAGTTGTACTAGTACTGATGTCTTTATTTCGCTGGAGCAAAGAGAAGACTGATTTTACATAGAAAAATGCCCTATTTATCATATAATTTTTGTTTACAGAACTAGTGGTGGTCGCGCCATGAGTCGAACAAAGCTTGCACCAATGGCGTGCAAGTGTGGCACGACCACTCGAAATAATAATAATTATGAGTGTTCACTGTCGCACCATATCTCTGTCTCTGTCACTCTTCTAACACTATTTATTTACACAATCACTGAATCACTGTTTGTTCTATAAGGTGTTTTAAACACTATTGAACACTGTTCTATATTATACACTATAGGCCATCCCGAACATAAACCCCCCTTACAGAAGACCACAGTGAAATAACAGCATATGTGCTGTTGTTCCCACTATGGTCGGCACTGCTCTGGTCATTCGGGCAGCCCGTCTGGAGACAGACTACTTTGAGTAGTTATTTTGGACCCAATTTTGCTATTTTAGACAAAATCATTTAGATATTTTCTGTTCTTACCAAGCAACAAGAACTTGTAAGCAAGTCCTTACAAGTAAGGTAAGGGAAGTATGTGTAACTTTTTAAATGGTGGTACACATTTCTACGTAAGGCTATATTGCTCTAATATATTTATAATATATAAATTTACATTATAAGAAAATTATACAAATGTAGAAAACTATAAATTATAACCTGATTTTGTAAAATTAAACACAGAATTTGTTTGGACATAATCGAAGGTTAAATAAAAAAAATTTTTAAAAAGAGAACGAGAGAGATAAACCATTTTTAATTTTGTTTGTAAAAAAACAGAAGATGATGAAGCATAAATTAAGGGCATAATACTCACTATCTTTAAGTCTGGATTCTACTTCTTTATGCTCCATAAGTTTCTTTCTGTAATCTTGGAAGGCTTTTTCCCTTAAAGGGTCTGCGGTTGAAGAGGCAGCCGGCATTTTTATAAGATTGTAATGGCACAATTTATTCAATAATTATATTATGTGAAATTGAATTGAATGACGATCACAAATTCGATCGACTCAACAATACAATTGAAAAACTTGATTTGACATGACACTTGACAGTGACACTGTGACATTGATTGATAGTCACAGTACAAAGTGCCATAGGATAAAAAAAAGAAATTTTTAGTTAACTGAGCATAAAATACGTATTAATTTACTTAGTTTTTGACGTGTAGATCTTTTACGGTGGGTAAGACCATTATTATTCTATGGGTAAGACTAGGTGTTGGCATTGCCACGCCCTTATAAAACTAAGACTTTATTTATTTATTTTTTTTAATCTTTATTTAAGGCTTTTCCCTTAGGGACATGTCGCCTCATTGGGCAAGGTCTTATATATAGCTAAAAGACTTTATTAAGCTCGGCGTACTGCACTGAGCTCGCATACCTAAGCATATGTACCTAATATGGAGACTATACTAGCCGATGATTTTTGCAGGAAATTTAAATGTAAATTTTGATTGTCAAATTAAATTGCCTTTAATAAATCAACCAGCTTTTATATTCTTTGCGTTGTCCCCATGGCCTTACTTTACGTAATAAGTGTTGTAACACGATGTAGTCCATAAATACTAAACAAATCTAAAAATAAAAATTCCCTGCAGAAATTACAGTTTAATATATAAAATTTTTGCAATACAAAAAGAGTTCGTTGCTGTTTTTAATAATATAATAATATATTAAAAAATCCAATGTTTGTCCGCGTTAAATTCCGCAAGTTTATAACAGAATTCCATAAAGTTCAATAAGTTTCTAACAGAAAAAATACCTTCAAAATCTTTTTGTTATCTCGGTTGGCGCTGCCATCGGGTTATAGTAGGTAAGCATTCAATAGATAAGTAGCGTCGTGTTTCGATTTCAAATTTAATTGTAATATTTTTAGCATTATTATTACATTATATACAGGGCAACTATAGTATATATCATTCTTCTGTACCTACGTGTAATATACGCTCAACTTTAAAACCGCTGAACTGATTTTGATGATTTTTTTCGTATGTGTTTGAATAGGTTTCTGGATGACTTAGATTTACAAATGGACCGTTTTTTTTGGTCACAACAACACACGTTATACTGTTATTTCACTGTGGTCTTCTGTAAGGGTGGCTACTGCCAGACCAGAGCAAACTTTGAAAAGTTCATTTTAAAATTGACCCTCCAAAGTTGCCGGAAATCGAACCCGGGATCCCTGGGACGGAGCGTTAAGGTAAGAACCCTAACCGCTCATCCAACGGGCTCGTCTATAAATTAAATAACAAAATAAACGCAAATAAAGTTTATTAAAACAAATAAATGTGTTTAAGTAAAGTGTCTAGGTAGAAATTATCTAAAACCGAGTATAACCCGAGGGGGAAATGCACACTTATTATATATAAGTTTTCTTAAATAATTAAGGCATGAAATGAAAATGTAGGTACCTAGGTATAAAATAATATCGAGACCGTCGTGTTAGTAATCGCTAAAGCTTTATTTGTCTTTAAAGGCCTCAGGCAAATGAAAAGATCAATTTCCCTTTTTCATATAATTACTTCTGCAAACTAGAACCAAATTTACTTTAGAAAATTGTTTGAACAATTATGTAAACATTTGCCAATTTCCAATACTTATTGGTGTTTGTAATTTTTATATTAAATTTGGCTCCACGCAGCTTTCAAATATTATTTTAATAAATTTTATTTTATTGTAGAACTTCTTTAAGACATCGATGGCTAAATGCTCAGCTTGCATACACTTATCTATTTAGAATCTAGGAATTGGTTTAGATTTTTAATAGGAATAAATTGAATTGTTAGAATTTTTCGAATTCTACTCTATAATTTTTTTTTTCACATATACCTATTAGCTAAGGTTAACTTAGGTTAGCATCCTTCTTCGTTTGGACAGTAAAAACAGTGTCAAAATCTGTTAAGAAATTATCGGAGAAACAGATAGAACTTTATAAAATATAGCCTATGTGTATATAAAATAAAACTAGGAAAACTAGCTGTTGCACGCGACTTCGCCCGCGTATAAAATATACTTACTCTATATTACTCGCTGATAATATGGCTTTCTATATGTGAAAGAATTTTCTAGATCGGTCCAGTAGTTTTTGAGTTTATTCATTACAAACATACAAATCGTCTCTCTTTATAATATTAAATAGTATAGAAGTACCGATATTAAAACTACGCAACCTGTTTGCGATCTTCTAACTTTTTTGCTTTCATTGTCTCTAGAATTTTGTCACAAAAAAATTAACGTCAAAATTACAGTCACACGTGAGAATAATTTATTTGAAATACATAACAAATTATTAACAGTTTAATTAAACTTAATTGGGTAAATTCAAAATTATGTGTCTTTGGTGTTGGATTGTTTCGGTCGGCGTGTTGTTTTGTAGTTGTATACCTTTTCTGTTTTGCTCACCTTTGTTACTATGCTCGCCATTCCTTTGTCCAGGTTGCTATGAAGAAGACATTACTTGTGAAAGAGTCGTTTACAGATAGAACATACTTCAAACCTGTGTAAAACATAGAATTCGATGTTTATATAATACAAATGCCTAGGACAACTATTTCAAGTGGTTGAAAATATGTTTTGAAAACCAACCTTTTTGCTGTTATCAACCGATAAATCAAGAAAGGAAGATTTGTGTGTGCTCATGTATTTACTGCCAGTAAGTGTGTCACCGTTTGTGTATTGAAACGTTGCATATACGTGCTGGGATTGCTGCAAGGACTGCAAGAAAAGAAGGAACCAAAATAAGCTAATCCATAGACCAAACATGGATCTACCATAGACAACCGACATTTCAATTAAAAATGACCGATATGTCAATGTCAAAAGGCACATGACGTTTAAGGCGTGGAGTTCAAATTGTATTTGATATAATTTCGTTAAGTGGAAGTAATATTTATTTATTTATTTTCGATGTGTTGTCTATGTTTACCAATCTGTCCACTTGTGCTGAGCGGAGTGGTCTCAAGTTTTCCATGCCTTTGTCCGTTTTGTATTGAATGTTGTGTGACAGAAAAAGAAAAAGACAATGAAGTGAACAATTGTTGATGACAAAAATTTGTTTTATTTTTAAACTAGTTTTTGTCCGCGATTTCGTCCGCGCCCCTTTTCTTATTGAATTTGTTATTTTAATTTTTAGACGATGATCCATAGGAAGCACAAGCAGTACTTTTTTTCAGATGAAATGAAAGGTACCCTAATATGTCCTTTTTCTGTATCCCTGACAACGTGTTTGCCAAAATTTCACGATGATTGGTTTAGTTCTTTATAGTGCGAAAGCGTAACAAACAAATCTTACAATTTCGCGCTTACAGATTAGTTAGGATGGCCACCCGTCGAGCGTATTTATTACTACGGTTATTATTATTAAGAAGCTACCACCTATAAAGGTTTTTCTAAAATATTGGAATTCCTGGCGCGTGGCGCGAATGTCTTGCGTCGTATTCTGTCTTCCGTTATTCACATTATAATAGTAAGTAACCTATTAGAGTAGGTATATATATGAAAAATATACCTCCCAAATACCTATTACTGATTTCACTCGCTCGTACAACGTTGATTCAGTACACGTATTACATAACTTTTATAAAAGCAATACTTTTCAACTCACAAGTTTAATGTTTAAATATACAGTAAAGTGCGCATAAACTTACATTTAGCCTTTGCGGTACGTACAACCGCTGCAAGCAATTTTTATGACCTAACTTAGTGCTCGCGAGTAATACTAAATGAGTAAGTACCTATATTGTAAGTTCAGAGTTCCTTGAAAGCCCTGCGGTTGTATGGCGAGAGCGAACCTGCGGTACTTACTCTTTAACGATAAAGAAGAGTTGAAATTATTGTACTATTAATATTTTTAATAGCAACAATATTTAACTTATGGTATTGGCTAAGATTTTTTAAAATTTCAACTTGTGCGAAGCCGGAGACGAGTCGCTAGTATGTAATTGTTGGTATATTAATACTTACTGGGGCAAAATTTTAAAATCGCGACGTAAGTTACGTCATAAATTTGTAAGTCGCTCACAAATCTGGCTTTGTTAAAAAATAGATAGGTAGTTTTAATACGTATCTCAAAGGCTCCTAGTCTCGGCCGTAACTTAAAAAAGATAAAGAGGGCGGGACAAAACAGATTACAAAGTCTGCCTCCGACGTATCATGGTTCCGTGTTATCGCCAAAACCCGGACTTATGAAGGGACAGTTTCCCTTAGTTTTACACTAGGTATAACCTCTATAAGTTTGTTTGAAACAAGGAACATAATATACTCTCTAGGTTTGATATTATGTTCAGATATGGCCGACAATTTCTAAATTCAAATCGTTTCTTTTATTGTATGCAAAACAGTAAGTGCCGATCCCTCGCCAAAAAGTTATCAAGGGCCAGTTTTATAACGATCCGTTAGTTAAATTTTATATCAAATAGACGAAAAAATGATCTAATAGTATAATTAAGGGCCAGTTTTATAACAATCCGTTAGTTAAATTTTATATCAAATAGACGAAAAAATGATCTAATAGTAATAGGGGTTAAAGTATGAAATTGCCGTTTTATTGTAATAGGTACTTCGAATTGACATAGAACCTTCATGGTTTGAGATTTTTGAGTGAAACTTTTTTCATACGGTACCTATGTAGTTCTTCTTTTAAAAAATGTGCAACATTCGATTATCAACTTTCAGTTGTTTTTATTATTCAGCTTAGACAATAAAGATGGATACTTCGAAAATTCGTGTGATTTTTGAATACGAGTTCCGACGCGGAACTAACGCGGCAGAAACAGCTCGCAATATTAATGTTGCGTTTGGAGAGGGGACTGCTAATGAACGCACTGTGCGATTTTGGTTTAAACGCTTTCGTGATGGAAACTTCGATTTGAAGAACGAACCACGTGGAAGACCGCCCACACAGGTGAATAACAATGATTTGAAAGAGATGGTGGAAGCCGATCCGAGCCAAACTACCCAGGAATTAGCGGCATGGTTTAACGTTACCTTACCAACAATATTGACTCATTTGCGTCAAATCAATAAAATAAAAAAATATGAAAAATGGGTGCCTCATGATTTGACTGATCTGCAGACTCTACAGGAACTGCAATTAGAAACCATTCGTCACCCTCCGTATTCGCCAGACCTTGCTCCAACGGACTACCATTTTTTTCGTGATTTGGACAATTTTCTGCGTGATAAAAAGTTTTCTTCTCAGAAGGCAGTGCAAAATGCTTTCACACAGTTTGTCGAATCTAGATCACCAGAGTTCTATCGCAAAGGCATAAATGAGCTTCCTATTAGATGGCAGCAATGTATAGATAATAATGGTAATTATTTTGATTAAATAAATATGTTAAATTAAAAAAAAAACGAATTTTTATTTTTCAGTACAAATCGGCAATTTCATACTTTAACCCCTAATATAATATAGTGTATCAAAACAATATATTCGTAAGTCAACAGTATAATTTGACAGCTAGCGTTTACTGGCTCGTTACTGACTATGATAGGGTTGGTTTATCTTACGTATCGTTTATTTTGTTATATTTGTAAATAAATGTGTTTGCGACGCGAAACTTGACAGTTCTTGACAGACTACAACGAAACCGTCGACAATATTCATAAACTTCGGCGTATTTTTACGGATAGCTACCGAATGTTTAATTTCCTTTATAGAACCACCGTCAGTAAACGTTATTGACGGACCGTTAACCGTTCGTTACCAGCACTGTAACGAACGGGAAAAAGGTATGTCGTTTATAAAACTGGCCCATAGTGTATCATAAACAACTGTTCGTTAGTCAACAGTACTATTTGACAGCTAGTGTTTACTGGCTCGTTACTGACTATGATAGGGTCGGTTTATCTTACGTATCGTTTATTTTGTTATTTTTGTAAATAAATGTGTTTGTTACGCGACACTTGACAGTTCTTGACAGACTACAACGAAACCATCGACAATATTCATAAATTTCGGCGTATTTTTTACGGGCAGCTACCGAATGTTTAATTTCTTTTATAGAACCACCGTTAGTAAACGTTATTGACGGACCGTTAACCGTTCGGTTACCAGCACTGTAACGAACGGGAAAAAGGTATGTCGTTTATAAAACTGGCCCTAAGTATATTGTTTGGTTTCGTCACCTCAGTATTGTTCGGTTTCGTTAATTCCATTCGAAACCTAAATGCATGATTTTTTTTTAAATTTTTTTTTAATATGTGGGTAGGTAATTATTTTTTAGCCGAATTGTATAAGGAATAGGGAATAGGAAGTGAACGACAACATAATATTCTGTTAGTCGCTGAGTAACTGTCTTCAACAGTAGGTTGGAGTCAGTTTGTGTACCTATATAATTGGGTGAGCCCACCAGGATCCCCTAACTGGATCCCCCAGGGGATCCTGGTGAACTCCTTGGTTCATCAGAATCCTCTTAGGGGATCGACATGGGTTATTCGCATATATGCCGCAGTTCACTAGGATCCCCTGCTTGCTTATCAAGTAAAGATGCGACAGTAAAGCTGTAACACTTCTAAATATTGTTTTCTAAAGAACCTCTTCTAAAAAGCGATACCTAAACGAGGAAAGATTGTATAAATATGACTTGCAGAAAAAAATGCATCCGTGCGAGCCCAAGGACAGGTGGCTAGTTTAATAATAAATATACTTAACTCGAAATCGAATAAAAATGAACCTATCTACTTTATAAAACTATTTAATACATATGTACATAAAACTTTAAGAAAATTAGTCAATGTTATTATGCCAATCATTATTTCTGCATATAATTTCTCACAGAGGCTCGTCATATTCGTCAGTATATCCAAAACAGAAAGCTGGAAGATATGGCACACAGCTAGGACACAAAGGAGCAACACAGTATACCCATGGACACAGAAGACATACTGGCAACCAAAGAACGAAGAGACAGAAAGAACAGCAGCTTTTAGTATTCATTAGTTATTTATTATAAGTACATATTTGTATGGTGTAATGGGATTTAATTTTTAATACATTATTCCAATTCCAATTTTGGTGTGGACTTATGGCCCCATCTTAATATATTATTAAGTTCAATATAAAATAAAAGTCACTGTCGAGTTCCATAACCATAGAACACTTTATTGTATATTATTTGACATCTGTCATTATGAAATTGTGAAAAATTTCAGATTTTCAGATTATAAAATTACCTGAATTATGGATTATAGAGTAAAAAATTAGATGTATACAATACTTATACAATGTTCATATCTAGGTATATCTATATCTCAAGTACAAACTAAATAATAGATATTAACGATCTCAAGCGATAGCAACTGATCATAATCATAATAAACTTTGTCTTTGATGATTTGATACATATAATTGTACACTGTACATTTTATAGATATAGATATCAAATTATCAAAGGCGAAGTTTATTATATGTTGTTGTTGTCGCTTGACTGTAGCTGTATATATTTTCGATCACTGACCTGTAATATATACCACTGGACAGGCTGCTGTCAAATTATTTTTATGCCTATTTGAAAAACGCCATTTTGGCGCTGTGGGCTATAGTGGCTATGGAGCGAAAGTAATTGGCACTAAAATTAGTTCTGATTACTTCAGAGGGCGGCATTCCAAAATGGCACACGAAATTATCTGTCATTTGTATGGGATTGCCTGTCCAGTAGTATATATTACAGGTCAGTGTTTTTGATATTTCCAATGACAATAAGCAAAGTTTATTGGAAAAGTAATCTGGCTGAAAAAGCAATGAAATGGTATAACACTGTTCTATTTATGTGACTTGTACTTAAAAACAAAAAAAAGGTTATACGTTTACAAATTAAATACATGTTTAACACGGTTCAAAGAAATACTAGTGATGTGTCTGGACGTGATATTATATCGATAAACTTTGTTTAAAACTGTTTATAAATATTATATTATAATTGTTATAAACATGTTATAAATTTAAATAGGTTATAAATGTGACGTCTGTGTCTGCGTATGTGTGTAAGGATATGTATAGAAGTGTAGCTCCCTAACGAATGGATGTTTTTTTTTGTTTTGTTTGATAACTCACGTGATCGGAATGGTTCCTAGCTATAGTGTATGAAGATCTGTTCAGGCGTTTAAAGATCACCAGAAGGCCTAGTGCGAGTTTTACTTGATCAAACGCGTAAACGTCAATTTGTATGGGAATGAAGCAGCGCCACCTAGTGGCTAACGTGAAGGTCTGCTTCATTACCATAGAAATTGACGTTTACGCGTTCGACGCGTTTGATCGAGTAAAACTCGCACTAGGCCCTCAGTTCCTTTTCTAGTTAATGAAGGGATTTTCACTAACACACAGGTTCGATTGATGTGAAATTTGGTACAAGTACTTACTGCTAGTTTCCATCTAATGGTAATCTTGATTTGATGCTGCAGGATTATGTAGTCTGTGGGACACCCTACTGAGGAGTAGCGTGTCCCACAGACTTATAGCAACTTATAGAAACTTAACGGGGGTTAGTTTATAATTTTAATCATAGCTTGTGTAGGTACCTATTACATATCATTTACAAAGTTATATATAAAAAAAAACCTTCCTTCTTTAACGCTCTTTCCATTAGTGAAAACCGCATTAAAAGTCCGTTGCGTAGTTTAATAGATCTAAGCGTACATACAGAGGGACACATAGCGAAAAGCAACTATGTTTTATACTATGTGAAGATTACAATTTATTTTTATTTGCCAGACTTTGAGATAATCCTCGAATCGATATCGATAAAAAATCCATTGTCCATCAAAGTCGTATTGCAACCACACTCTCGTCCTTAAGGGAAATTAAACCAAACCGACCGCCACTTTCTTGTTCTTTTAACATCGTTTCCAGTTTTTCTTCGGTTGAGGTTCCCTGGGGATTTAGATAGACTCTCTTTTGCTTTTTTAATTTGCAAGATTTAAATTGGTACAAATCATGCTCATTTGTAGGTCTGTTTACAAGCAACGACTGTTTACTCTGCCTTAAAAAACAAATTATTAATTTTGTTTTCGATTTTTGTTTGGTATGGGATTATGTGGATTTTAAATGTTAAAATAAAGCGTATTTGCTCTAACTTTTTTTTAAAATATAATATAAAGATAATTTTATTTAAACTTTTAAGTAGGTACATAAAAGAATAACAATTGAACAATATTTTCTGAAATGTTCATTTCAAACTTTTTCAAAAAGATTCGGCATTTTATGCTGTATGTAGCAAACAAATTAATAATAGAAAAGCATAGAACAAAAAACGTTCGGATATTAACAGATGCAATTACTAAACGGTGAACTTCGTGTTTGTGATTTTTTACCCAAAGTTAAATAAAATATAATAACAAACATAATAACTCTTCATTGTTTTGTAATAATACCTCATGATAATATTATTTTCGGGAAACATTGCATAAATTAGGAATAGTGGAGGTGTTTGTCTCCTTTGTTGTGTTGTGGGTGTTATGTTTGTGCGTTATTAGTAAATTTACTAACGCACCAACCAGGTTGTCAGTTAAGAAAAAATAATTGCAACCGACCAACCATGTTGTCGGTTAAGAAAAAAAAAAACTAACGGACCAACCAGGTAGACAGCGTGGTTTGTCGGTTGGTAATAGATAGACGCCAGCGGCCGTCGGTTCTCTGTACTATTGTGGTCCTGCCCACTGCTACTTCAGCTTATAGCTCCTCTTCATGATGGGCCAGCGCTGGCCCAGCGAGATGGCCATACGATGGTTGATACTCAACTACACGATGGCGACATTCATTTGTGATTTTAACGTTTTTTGAGATGGACGTGGAAGCATTAGCTACCATATCACGCTTTCTCTCCGATATAGATTAAATGTTTATTTAATTTTAGATACATGTATATTTATATTTTGTTACCTTTTTATAATTACTTGATTTTTTTTGTACTTATATATTTTAATATGTCTAACCTTGTAATATGCTATATATATATTATATATATATATATATATATATATATATATATATATATATATATATATATATATATATATATTAATGTACTTGTAAAACGTTACATGCTGTAAGGTTAGCTATTAAATAAATAAATAAATAAATAGTTCTAAAAATTTCATTACTTCATTATGAGGCCACGTATTCGTCATTTTTAAGAAAAATTCCTTAATTAATTCGTAAACAAATCGTATAATTCGTAAATATGCACTGTGGAATGGGCCACACGCTGGCTCATCATAGTGGACCATCGCGATGGCCCATCTTGAAGCGAGGCCTTTATACTGATCCGCCGGCTTATGTCGGTAACTTTCGGTACCACTGGGGGTATGCTCGGTGGTACGGTGGGTCAGAAGGGTCGTTCGTCTACGGATCTCCTCATTCTGATCCGAGCATAGCCCTCTCCACAGGTAGTTAACCAACGTTAGCTCTCTAACGAGGCCCATAGTTAGAGATGTATGCTAATCTAACAAAATGCCTACCCTAACATTGTTTTATAAAACGTATCTCAAGCAATTTGAAAAGGTCCACGCGATTTGCTTTATCTTCTTCAAACAATAAACAAAAAAGGAATATCAAAGAAGTTTTCAAACAAACAGGAGGATAAAGCGTTTAAGTTAAAACTTGAGTTGACTTAAGACTTTGGGTCGGACCTCCATTATCCTATTGAGACCAATTTTTTTTTAAATGTAACAACGAATAATGCCACAAATAGGCTTATATACTTAAGTAATGAGTTAAAAATTAATACTTCATATTGAATAATTTTATTATTCATAAATGCCTGCAACTTGCTGCAACGTGCTGTAGTTCGATTTTTGAAAATCCCACAGGAACTTAGCATTTTTCCAGCATAAAAGGTATCCAATATGTTAATCCAGGTAATAAGCTATCTGTGTGTGTCAACTTTTATCCTGACCTGTTCAGCCGTTTTTGCGTGATTGAGTAACAAACATCCATACAAATATGATCCATACCTATATAAAAAAATATATAGGTAATATAACGCTTGACCTTTTGTTGCTATAACACTTTGGCCAGGCGTTAGTTTTTTATTTCATTTTAGATGGTCCCTTGGGAACATTACTTTTTTCTGGATGAAACGTGTATCCAAAATTTCATGATGATCAGTTCAGTAGTTAAGGAGTAAAAAGGTAACACACCTAACTAATTTCGATACGATTTTCGCTAATGGAAAAAGCGAAACACGAGGAAGGTTTTTTGTATAAACCTTGTTTTATATCTTGTATTATATCTTATTACTGTTAGTATATAGTATATATATATAACCAATTTGCTTTTATTTTATATAATTATTTAAAAAAAAACTGTAGATAAAAATCACTTAAAATTGTAAAATATGGGTGCAGTTGCTGCAAATAAATGAATTTGAATTTGAATAAAATTTGCAGAAAAAGATTGCATCTGTGCAAAGCCTGGAGCGGATCACTAGAGCTTATATTTTAATCTGAAACTATAAAAAAAATAGTTACTTTGTAGAAACTGTAAAAGCGAAAAGCTATGAGAAAATCAGATCGCCATCAAAGTCAATACATCTGGAAAATTCTTTGGAGTAAGTTTTGCCAGCATGAACTGATTTCGAACTGAATTAATAACTCGAGAAATTCGTTTAAATAATCTCGCCGCTGAAACTTTTAAATTAATTTACAATTCTATCATTATGGACTTGAATATTTAACATTTAACTTACAAATAGGAGCGGATCCGCTTAAATAATTCAGTTGTTGGGCTTCGTTTGATTGAAATTATTATAAGAGATCATTTAGCACCTTCACTTTTTTAGGTTAGTTAAAATTTCCAAAAAAAGACATAATTATTAATTCTACGACAGTAGATACAATAGTGAATGCTCTGATGAACTGTTCTAATTTTTAATAATAATAATATTAAACACTTTATTTCGACCATGTTTGGTCATTTGTTAGTTACATTCAACTTAGTCTATGTTAGTGCAAATATTTTAAGTTGACTTACTGCAGTTTTTATTAGACAGTAACTGAACCATACAACAAGGGTTAATGCTACCCCAAGGTTTTATCACTGTACTGCACGCCATACATGCAGTTCATTCGCATTATTTGGATAAGATGACGGTGCGCACTGATGGTAGCGGTGCGCACGCGCAAATCGCTGCTTAAATTCAAAAGTAGCACAAATAAAAATTACACTTTTTTACAGGAAAGCTAATCGAAAAAAATTAAATTATTTTTTGTCTTTTTTTCTTATTAGATATATATCAAATATATGCGTATTATATATCGTTAGAGCGTATTTTTAAGTAGCATTAAATGTTTTAAGCACTTTTATAATAAACTGAACACTAGAGGAGATATAAGCATATGTTACTTTTGAATATATAAAAAAATGATCAAAATATACTAAATATAGAATAAAACAACCATGTCTTTTTGCAACATACAATATGATGGATTGCGATTGTATGTTTGCAATAAAACATTTTTGGTTTTTTTTTGATTTGTGCTACTTTTGAATTTAAGCAGCGAAGTGTGGACTTGCCCAAATAAACGTCATTCTCAAGTGAGTAGCAGACGGCTCAAGTATACTTGAAAAAAATACATGTCAGTCGTAGGACTGCACGTCAGAAATGAAAACGTAGCTTCACAACTCCTGTTGGTGTAATAATTGTCGAAACAATAATATTAATATGTGAATTCTTACAAAAGTTGGCAAAGCAGAACAACATATAATATGAGTTACTACAAAAGTACTCAAAACAAGAAAGTTGGCGAGTACGTCTACGCTCAAATACGATTCTTATTGATAGCAAGAAATACAAGAGAAAATATATGACACTGACACACAATGACAATAAATAGAACTTAATTATTTAACATGAACTTCATAATGACAGACTATTAAAAAGGTTTGACGTTGATATGAAACTAGATTATTGGTCAGAGGTGTATACCATATTGATCCTTGTTATTATATCTAGTAAGTTTACTTTCATATGCAGTTGTCTGCTTATTGTTATTTTTTTAAATTATTTTAAATTAATGTCAGCTACATCAATGCTTACATTACATTACATGACACTGATTGAATGAGGAGTTGAATGATTTTATCCCATCTATTTTTTTTTTAAATTTCGGTTACATTACATTACGTTACATGACGAGTTGCAAGTTCAATGATTTTATCACATCTCAAAAATGACCAACGCGCCTAAAGAAGTTTTCACTTCAAAAATGCCATGTCTACGAAAGTGAGAACCAAAACTGTTATTTCACAGTATAAGGGGGTGGTTACTGTGTGTGTTTATTCGAACACGCTGTTTATTTGAACGATTGATTAAAAATATATATTACTAAAGAATAATAAAAATAATCTATAGATCTATAGGTCTTACAAGTCCGTTTAAAATATGTACACTTAATTTTCAGCTGATTTTTCAATAAATAAACAACATCCTAATCATTATTAACTCGACCAGGATGTGGCGAACCACTGGGAATAAGATTCTCGATAATCCAGAGGGTAATTTATTAAATCATAATTTATTCAGCATTCCCATGCCGCCGAAAGTTTATGGGTGTATAAACATAAATTCGAAGTCGCATTTTCAATTAGGTTAGGTGTAAGTTAAGCGGGACATTTCCCTCGTGGCGTAGACGCGAACTTCCCTCAACAGTTCTTCGTGTGACACACAGATGTCTAGTTCGTACAACAAGCGGGCGATCAGTTTTGTTCTCGTATTTGTTTTAGTAAGAAAGCTCAACGTCGCTCAACGAGCTATTTATTTATTTAAATCAGAAACAACCTAGGGCACTTAACATTCCAAACCCTATCGTTTAACATCTAGGTCCAGTGTGCAAGCCAATCAGAGCTGAACACATTATTCAATTTGGTACACAGTTCAACAAATAAATTTTAAAAATTCAAAATATAAAAATACGGAAATTGTACCCACGTTTCAATCTACGGAGAGGGCTATCTATGCTCAAGTTACACTGCAAGATCTAATCAGAAATGAGATCTGTAGACGAACGAAAGTTACCAACATAAATAGGAGAATCAAGAAGTTGAAGTGGCAGTAGGCAGGACACATAGTACGGATTTTCTCGAGCGGAAATCATGGAATAGCAAGCGCAGCGTAGGACGTCCGCCCACAAGGTGGACAGACTATCTGGATAAACACCAATATATCTGGATCACACGAAGAACCGTCCACAAGGTGGACAGACTATCTGGATGTTTTTAGCCTGGATCCACCTTTGACTCGCTATAGACCTATGTCCAGCAATGGACGTTTTACATTTTCTGAAGCAAAGACACAACACTATTCTCTCCTATAGAGGGGCAATTTTTTTTAATGGCGAAAATTGATCATTTCGATTCGGAAAAGTTTGCATATTTGTAAAATTGAATTGTGATACGTTTATATTTAGATGTTCGCGAATACTATAGGAAAATGTTCTTCGAACTCTAAGACAATGTGTGTCAAATGTTAACTATATCTCAGCAATAACTTAACAGTGATTGTCGATACAACTTGCATGAAACTAAGTTATGTACTGTAAATATTATTATATATCACACATATCGTATCACGCCTGTCTCTCAACGGTAGACCAACTTGGGAACTTTATTAGCCTTCGTATAGCGATTTGCTCTGCTTAAATAATGCAATTTAAGCAGAGGGCGAGAATGTACATGTTAATCTCGCTTCGTCTCGTTGTATTTCGCCTCGTACTTTTGTGGGCGAGTCAAAGGGTCTCGCTTTCCTCGTGAGGCGAGGCGAGTACGTCACTGTACACTCTCGCTCGCGTTCAGTTTAGCGCAAGCTTTCTAGCCGTGCAGAATTTTGAGTATATCAATATGTGGAAGTCTGTTCCATTGATCGTAGGTGGCACTTGTAACCTTTAATTCATGCGACCCAACATGGGAAGCAATTTGCAAATATGCTGTCTGCCTTGATAGAATAAACTAGAAACGGTAACAGTAAAGGCTAGGGCTATACTCGATACGCGAACTATTTGTAAAGGGGGGTGGTTACTGCCTCCAGACGGGCTAACCAGTTTTAAAAGCTTTAATTTCATTTTGAACATGGTCAAGTGTGAAAAGATCCCTGCTTCTATGGTTATAATATTTGGAACTGTATTGTAATATTGATAGCAATTATAACGCTGGTGTTGTATCTTACCAGGCGACAGTAGCCATCTACAATGAAGAGGACCATCAAGAAGTCTGCGAGCCGCCTTATTAAGTCTTTAATAATGCAACCCTTTTTAGTACGAAAGGTCTACTTAAAAAACCGATTTCATTGGTTTTATTAGCAATCCTCTGGTGTTGCCATCAACTTCATCAAAGCTTTTTAGAATAGAATTTATTTTTATATATGGCTACTCTCTACTATGTATAATATATGTGTAAAAATGTCGTGTCTGCAAGAGTGACATGTAAAAGCTACAACTAAATAAAAAGTATAAAAACCACCGCGATCGTGTCTCACTTCCACTGCAAACCTTAACAGAATCATATAATGATTTTATTTAACAGGCTCGTTGCTCCAATATAATCCCCGCAGATTGTTAATTCGCAGAAACTTTGTCACATTAATAATTACGTGACGTCATCCGCAACTAAAAACTCGCCGGCCAGTGTTGCTAACTCTATTGAGTGTGTCAGGAGATTACGTCACCAAAATGGCGGACAGGCGCATAAGCAATTAAATCTTATGACTCAGAATTCGATTAGTGACAAGGTCAACCATAAAAATGCACAACTTTGCTGTAGTGTTCCCACTCAGTTTTGCACCTGGGTCTGGATCTGGACTGGTCCGTTGTTTAAGAAGCTTAGAGCTTACGATAGGGTCACATGATAGGGTTGTCAAAAAAAATAAAAATTAAACAAAACATAATTAAGATTAAAATTTGTATATTTGGTACTTCGTATAATTTTCATTTACATTTTTGAGTCGTAAACAATTAAGTTATCGTATAACCTTAGATAGTAGTTAAGTATAATAATTCTAAATAATACAATGAACAATGGAAACGTAACGTAATTATTAAAATTATTATTATTATTATTATTAACAAATTCTAAATAGATTATTTTAAAGAATAGCATATTTAATATACTCTTATATATATTCATGTATGTATATGAGTAGCTAATAGATATAGTATTTTTAACTTTAGAACATTTTATTTATTGAACGAGATTCTAAGATTTTTATTATGTCTAAATTTTTTCATAATTATGTATGTACTTTATTAATTCCAAAAGGTCCTAATCGGCGTGTCGATTTTACATTTAAAATTAGCTTCGATATACTTGTTATTTTAATCCCTATGTCATAAGGTTCATAATCGCATGCATATAGAAAACAAATTTTAAGACAAAAATGTACAACACTCTTAATGTGTCACCTTTAAAACTTAATTTCAATTTCAAAACCGCATTAATTTTTAAAAATATTCAGTGACAATTTTACAAAAAGAAAACACTATTTAATAATTATTTTAAATTAATAATTAATTAAGTATATTACTTTATAAAAACCTGTATTATTGAAGTTTTATATTACAATTTTTCAGATTTATAATGTAGTAATTAATTAAGTTTGGTTCTATTTCTATAGCTCACACAACATTATATTCTATAAGTAAATAATGTTGTATTAGCAAAAACTTACATACATAAATTTAAGGCGGAGTATACAAACCGTTGTTCCAATACAAACTTGTATGACGTATTCTACGTCACAAATGATCTTGTTGTAATTAAAGAACTTTACAAGCAAACGAAATTTAATATGTGTGTAATTTACAAATGAACTAATAAATACAAAAACCCAACTAAAGTTTTTTTTTAAAGTTTTTATTATACCTATCTGCTTTAAAATGGCGGTATCAATTTTGACAATACATACTTTTATTGTCTGTGGTTAATTTTTCAGAATTTAATCCATAATGAAAACAATAAATTAGTAGGTAACATTTTAATAATTTAATTTTCATTTTTTTGTCTAAAACATAAATCTTAATGTAAATTAGCCAAAAAAAAGAGTTTTTTTTTTTTTTGTAAAAATAAACGTCAACAAATTTATCAATACTAATAATAAATCTTAGAGGGTCGGTCATGGAGTAAGTTACTTTGTTTCCAGAGATATCGTGTTTATAGGCTCTATACATGATACTGAAACTAAATTGACGATTTTTAGAATTTTTTCTGTATGTATGTATGTATGTATGTTCCTCCATAACTCTGAAACGAATTGACTGATTTTCATGAAACTTGGTAGATAAACATTTGGACGTACGGGACACAGGATAGGCTACTTAATATTTTTCAACGCGGACGAAGCCGTGGGCACCAGCTAGTTAATTAAATAAAAAAGTATTTGAAACATTAAATGTGAAAGGAGTTAGGACCGGCGCAAATTGGAGGACATAGCAAAGTAATTTTTTTTAAATTTTTTTTTTGAATTTTATAACAAGTGCGTTTAATATAATTCAAATTTCATTGTATTATGCAACGACAAAAATCGGTTAGCTGCGGAATTTCGCAGTAGCATAACACAATGATATTTGAATTACATAAAAAGCCAAAAAAAAATGTTCAAGAATTTTGAATTATATTAAGGTTCAAAATTCTATGAAAAAATTTAAAAACTTTCTTGCCGTCCTCTAGTGTGCGCCGACCCTTAGGGTCGCCTCTAAATGACTTTTTAATTATGATTTAAATTACTTTCTTAATTCAAAACAGTGACATCAAATTGTAAATTTGTAACGAATTAACGTAGCGACAATTACTTTAAAGTTACTTAATAAGTTTGTATCGGAATTGGGGAACTCCGCCTTGTAAGTTATTATTTCAAATAGAGCCTTAACAACTATCACGGGCTCTATGGTTAATCGAAAGGCTCTATATGTGACTTAAGAATATAAATATAAAATTTATAATGTTACTCCGCATTAATGTTAAATATTTGTAATTAATATTATTATAAAAGAGATTAGGTAATCCATGTCGGTTTACTAAATATTAACTTTAATAAACATATACGTATGTAGCTCAGATAAAATACGAACTAAAGATAGAGCCCTGTGAACGGCAGAGTGGAGCCGGTTACACGCACACAATGCAATCAAAGTAAGCCTCGCCTTGTTAATATATTTACTGGTGAAAATGCCGGTTTGCGTAAAAATATGGGTGTAATACTGTAAAAATAAGGTTTCGAAAATAAAAAGCAGAATGAAAAACTTGTAAACAAATCTATATACAATATATAAATATTTGTGTATGCTTGGTATGTATATTGTAGTTTGTGTATGCTTTAAAAACTCGAAAATTAGCCGACGGATTGATTTGAAAATTTTGCACAACATTGCATTTAAACAGAGGATTAATCTTATATCACTTTTTTTCCCAAAATTCCAACGGGAACATATTTTTTTACAAAAAAAAACATTATTTTCACACGTTTACTGTTTTATGACAACCGTGAAACGTTGCTGACTGAGCCACAGAGAAGCGTGTCCGGGTTTAAAGTAGTATTTTCAATAAAAATAAACAAAAGTCGAAGTTATAGGTTGGAACACAAAACCTCAATACAGTAAACGACCTACGCACACATTCATAAAGCCGGCTTCACTATTTTGTCCGCAAAATTCTGTCTATAGTTCTTATTTGGTCTGAGGTATGTACTTATGTATGTTTGTGCAAAGGAATTTTATATAAATATGGTTTAAAAAAAAACATTTAAAATCTTCACTACACACTATTTGTTTAAGATCTCACATACTTTGGAAGACTATATTAAAATTATTATCCATTATTAATAATGAAAATTTGAAAAATAATCAATAATTAGAATTGTCATGTTCTATTGCTCTTATTTTTCAGTACACAATCAATTTTATTGTTCTAAAAATCTAATTAATTATTATTATTATTAATAATAATTCTATTAATCATAACGGCAATGGTGTTGTAATTTTATTAATTTTACTTAAGACATAAACACTAGATATTATCTTACGTTAATACTAGATATTGTAGCGTTAGGAGAATCTAGTTTACATCGATTTAGAATTAGATTGTCGTTGTCGATTCATTTAAAGTTATGATAATTATGTACAAAATTTATTTAATTATATATTATATTGTATAATACGCAGGATGAGAATTTTATACACTATGATCAGTCAGTAAGATACAGACAAATTTACAAGTTTATACTTACATATATATAGTTTACATAGAAAGAGATTTTTAATTTTAATTTTTAAAACTAGTCATAAGTTTGGTTTATTTTTTCATATATTTTTTTTAAAGTAAATATATCTATATAGGTACACGAGCAGATGAAAAAAAAACCACTTTGTACAATGAAGGAACTTCACAATTCGACAGAAATGTACAGGATATAATATGTAAATACTTTAGAACGTTATTAAAAATCCGATTATATACTCCCATATATTATTTTATATTTAAGAGAATAAATTTACAAGAAGTATTTGGTGTTCATTTGGTTTAAAATCTTATTGCTAAATTCAATATTATTAACAATATTTACACACACAAAAAAAAGAATTCTTCCTCTCACCCTAGAGAACGGATTATACTTAACATTTAGAATTAAGAAATAGACTTAAAATTAATAATTTTATAGTGCATTTTATTGTTGTTTAGTGCTTGTTGTTTAGGCACAGGGGCACAGTCACAATTTTATAATTCATATACACGTCTAATTCTAAAAGTTTTGACCATTTTGTTAACGCTATATTATAGTTAATGGCTGGTTAAAAAAAATAGAAATAAATGTCGGGTTTGTAGTTCTATACTAATATTATAAAGAGAGAAAGAAGATCTTTGTAATGAATTTACTCAAAAAGTACTGGACCAATTTTAAAAATTCTTTTACCTATGGAAAGCTTCATTATCAGCGAGTAACATAGGCTATATTTTATAATAAAAAAATGCTGGCGAAGTCGCGTGCAGCAGCTAGTAGATAAATTATAATACATTATGGCTCGATGAACTGTGACTTTATTTAAACAAAAATTTACGAATAACCCATCATCTGTACCAGTTATGAAATGGTATCAATCCTTTTTTTAGATTCCACATAAATATAAAAAAAATTCAAATTGAAAATGAAATGAGTCGTAAGTAAACCACCTATACTACAACTATGGATTTCGCACGCCACTACGAACCTTCGAACTTTTATGGAACATTTAAATGTGACATATGCGTGTAGGTAGAGCATCAACTCTATCATCTGTCATTTAAAGAAAATGTGACTTTACGTCAACACATTAGAGTTTAAAATGAATAGTAGAACTTGGTCGACCATTTACCATTGACTCCGCCATGATTCCGTTTTAGGCGTACTTGACATGTGCCGTTTTGACATTTGACACGCAAAATCCATAGTTGTAGTACTTCGATGAAGTAAACCATAAAATCTCGAGACAGTAATGCAATTTAAAAGTTCTTTTTTAGCTTTTTGTTAGTAAGATAAGGTATGGACTTATATGACTTTTAGACCTTAGTGTTATACCTATCTATATTATTCACATAATAAAATCGCTAACCAGCCGTGTCTCAGACATTAAATATTTCGACGGTCCCTACGTACATAAAGACATATCTAAAACAGGGGTTTACAGGAGAGCGTAATTTATGTTCAAACTGCTCTAGAAATAATTATATATATATAGGTAGTTATAAATTTTGTTTTTTCTAGAATATTTTATTAGATTTAGGAACTTTATAATGGTAATCTAAAGACAATTATGCATTAAAAAAAATAGCCATTTTTGACATGTCTTTATGTACGTAAGGACCGTCGATTTTTCCAAAAAAAACATTTTTTACACGTTGTAGATACTTACCGAGGTAAAAAAAATTAAAATTTTTGTCTGTTCGTCTGTGCGTTTGTGCACGCTTATCTCAAAAACGGATTAACCGATTTGAATGCGGTTTTCATTAATATATTGATGATTAGCTGCATTAATATATAGGATATTTTTTATCCTGGAAATACTTTAGGTTCCTGTGTGATTTTCAAAAAACGAACTACATCGCACACGAAGTTGCCGGCTAGTACACAAATATAATATAATATAGGAAGGTATATAAATTGTTTAAAACTTTAAACTATCACATAATTTGTCAGATAAGTGATAATCTAGTAAATAATTTGGTTGATCTCGTAAGTAATAATTGTCATGGTCGATGTTGAGTGATCGACCAATATTTAAAAAGCTCAACTGTTCCTGTATTCAATAAAAATTTTAATCATAAGTTGTTTTACTATGTTTATGGTATAAATGATATATAAATATACATTGATTTAATTTTAAAACTAAATAATGAGATTTTTTTAAATACTAAAGCCTTTACTAAAATAGTGATCTTTTGTATTGATTATGCTCTTACTCTTATTTATGTATTTAGTATAATAATAGTCGTTAACAAAATGTCCAATTTCTACATTTTAACACCGTTTCTTTACAATGATTGTTTTTAATCAAGTTTTTATATGATGATGATGATAACGAAATTCGAGTGATAACAATAAAATTTAAGAAAGAACTACGCCAAATAACATTTCTGAATAATGGTGCTGCACTCAGTTTTAACAGTTATTTTTTAGGATTAGGATCAATATTTTTTTTAATATTTTTTAATTATTTTGATTTTAATATTGTGTTTAGAGAAATTGTATTGAAGTATGATTTCATCATTAAAAAAAATCGAATTCGAATGATTGAGCAAATTGAGTCCCGGGCCAGAAAGGTTAGTATAGAATTGAGCTGAATTTTTTTGAAGTATTGAACGTTTTATATCAGTATTGATTTTTGGCGTAGTAATTCTATATAATAATTAATTATAGATGATTTTATTTACGAGTAAGGTAATTTTAGTGAACAATAAATATGAAAGTTGTATTATTTGATTTTTTTTATAGAAACTAAATCAAATGAAACTTTTAATTCAAAGCACATAGTTTACATATCTTATTTTATTAATCACTTTTGATAAAGTGACAGGAGATATATAAGGTTAGGAAGAATTTTGTGGAAGGACATGCAAATTTAACCTTTAAAACCGTTGCATTAAGAGTTACATTTGATTTAAAATAATGTTTAATAGTGTATTTTAGAACATCACATTAAGCAAATAAATTATACAAAAATTACTTTTATTTTGTACGTATCTTAAGCGTATTGCAATATACAAGGGAGTAGTGTCATTAGTATTACCTTTAAAAAAAACTTTATTGAAAAAATGTTTTAAAACATTTAGGTATAAGTATAATGTACTAATATACTAGAGAAGCTTACTAGTGGCTTCATTTTGATAGTAGTTATAATTAAATACTCTGCAGTGATAAAACAAAAGTGAAATCTAATTAAACGATACATGGTACACTATATCGCTGTTTCTCGCGATGAAAAGGTTGTAAGCGCCGTGTTTTGTACGGCGCTTACGCGTTTTGTTCAAATCCGTGCTAAATAAGGTGTACACAGTACAGTAAAAATTCTCTGGAATACAGTGTGTTCATCATTCACGATCGCGTGAAATCTATTCTAGTAGGTATACCTAATAATAGTATGATCATTGAATAGTCATTGTTGCTGTATCTGCTTCTCCTACATACAACTAAGGCTTATCAACAGCAGACGTCTTTAATTGCCAAAAAGTGAATGAATAAATAAAATAAAACCTAAAAAGCCCATACTTTAGTTATAAAGGTGCACCGTAGAATAAGAAATCCATGTATAATGTGTATATCTATACAAAAGACAAGTCAAATTTGTGAATTTTGTTGTATCTATCCAGTATGATCATTTTAAGCCGACTTAAGCCGACCGACTTAGCCATATTTGATGGCTAACGTTGAATTTGTGGCGACCTCCTTTAACAAACTTTTTGATTTTTGATTTCGTTTTCAATTTTTTTTAAATAAAGAATTACAACGAATACGGGACAGTGCACATACATACGACTCGGCTACAGAGAAAACGCGCTTTTTTCGTCTCATAATATGTAATTATATATAACTTAATATGTGCTCATATAATGTACATAAATATGTGTATAATTGTATATATAAATGCGTGTACATAGTAATGTGGTATTATCATTTCGACGGTCCCTACGTACATAAAGACGTGTCTCTAAAACCGGGGTTTACAGGAGAGCATAATTTATGTTCAAACCGCTCTAGAAATAATTATATGTATAAGTAATTATAAATTTTGCTTTTTCTAGAATATTTTATTAGCTTTAGGAACTTTCTAATGGTAATCTAAAGACAATTATGCAATAAAAAAAAATGCCATTTTTGACATGTCTTTATGTACGTAGGGACCGTCGATTTATTCACCCACATAATTATAGTTCAGGGAAAGCCTGTACCTATATCATTGATTTTTTTTTCGAAGTTAAGTTCAGTAGCGAAAGTACCCTATGGTAGATTCCTACGTCGCCTATAACGCAAGCAACCCCAATAGGATATACAAGTGACAGGGCAAAAGATAAGAAAAAGAAAGAAATAAAAGATTTTTTTTTCTTTTTATCACTCCACTCCCTTGCATTTAAAAACTAACAAACTTCTAAAGTCACAATAAGCTAATTATTATTAAAGCTATAAAATTCCTTTAGTAATATTTATATATAGTTACAAGGAATATTCTAGAAATATATATAAATTCAAATCCATTAGTGATTTTGCAGTTTTTATTTATTTATTTATTTATTTATACAAATTAAAATATTCTCTATGGTTTAGCTACTAGCAATAAAAGAACAAAGGAAATTATAATACTCCTTTTTACAATATTGTTAATAGCAAATAAATAATCTATAAATCACTTCATTTCTGTTTTTAGTCAATGTTTTATTATTATTTTTAATTTGAATTAACTATGCATTTATGGGTGAATATTTTTTTAAAATTATTTACAAGTAAAAAGCCTGATATTCTGGCTTGACAGGAAAAATATTCTAAAGTTAAGAAGTTAGAATATTTTCTATTTTTTTTGGCAATTCATTTATCCATAGTAATTGCTGTGTCTAGGCCGATTATAATCCAAATATTGTCTAGAACTCTAGACTTTTAACTGCATGAAGTGCATACTTTTCCTAATAACACATTTTTGTTTAATAAGGCTCCTAAAATTTTCTGAAAAATATTTAATACAGTTGTTAGTTTTAAAATAGTGTTGTGATGTCTGGGTGACATATAAAATCTAGAAACAAAGTGATCACAAAATAATTAATTAGCTATCTACATGAACCTTAAAAAGCCGACACTATTTTAAATTTATTATAATTTTTCATTACCAAGTGTGTTCTTTGACCAGGCAACTATTTTTAGAGAGCAAAAATTATTTAAAATACATTTTAAAATTGAACATTTATTTAAAATGGAAACCAGAGAATTTAAAAGAGTCAAAGAACACCAACCAACAGCAGCTACAACACTATATAATATATTAAATAATATAGCGGAAGAAAGTTCACAAAATTGTAGTATCGCATGAAACCAACAGCAACATGACTATAAATATCGTATTATTAAATAATACAGCGGAAAAAGTTCACAATATTGTAGTATCGCATGAAACCAACAGCTACAAGACTATAAATATTAAAGAATACAGCGGAAAAATGTTCACAAAATTATATGAAATCAACAGCTACAAGACTTTAAATATATTAATTTTCACAAAAATGTTCACAAAATTGTAGTATCGCATAAAAACCAACAGCAACAAGACTATATATATCGTATTATTAAAGAATACAGCGGAAAAAGTTCACAAAATTGTAGTATCACATAAAACCAACAGCAACATGACTATATATATCGTATTATTAAAGAATACAGCGGAAAAAGTTCACAAAATTGTAGTATCACAAGAAACCGATGGAAGCAAAGTCTGTTGGCATGAAAGTGGAATGAAATCAACGCACATTGTAAAGACCTGGTGCTGCTCTCTCTTGAGCCAACATGATGCGGTTCGCGACGCACCTGTAGCAGCACAGGTAGGCTAAACATCACTTGAAAAGTATTCTTCTGAACGCCCTTCTGAAGTCCTTATTAAATATCGTATAGATCACCGGATTCAATACTGAGTTCATGTAACCGAGCCAGAATCCTATCGCGAAAGCGCTCGATGGTATCACACACTGTCTGCACGCTGCTTTAAGTATGTACAGGAAAAAAAATGGCAGCCAGCAAGCGATGAAACTCCCCATAATCAGTCCCAATATCAACGTCGCTCGCTTCTCTTTCTTTCTAGCTAATCTCCTCTTTTCTCTCTCTGGATCTCTAGGTTTGTGTTGTTTAGGCAACGCCGGCTCCAATTCTGCCTTGTTCGGCTGCATTTTCTCCTGTCTCCTGGAAGGATCTGCTTTCTTGCCGAATATCGGTTGGCAGATACGCAGTTTGAGCGGCTTGACGACGGCACAGCGGCTTACCACACCGGAATCTGAGGAAGAAGGGTCGAATTCAGAGACCATGTCGGTGTCAATCGCCACACTGGGCGCTCGGCATCTCTGCTGCTGTTGAAGTTGGAGCTCACCATTGACGGACAGCGATGAACTTCTATGTGGACACGCCGCTAGAGGATTTCTCGTCACCTGTGCTGACGTTACCACCTGAAGACACAATCACAATAACATTATTAGTTATATTCCTAAAAGACTGTAATCATAACTAGCGCGTTAAAAGCAAAAGTGAGTTTGTTTGTAACGGTTTTACACTTTAACTAACTAACGGATACACGTTGTCAATAACACAGAAAAGGACAAAGCGTACCTTTATCCAGAAAAAGTACTGTCCTCATGGGATCTCTAAATAAAAAAATCAACGTTTGACAAAATTATACGAGCAATAAAGATTGAACAAATATTTTAACACCTAAGAGACTATAGACTGTAGATACTCACACAACAGTATAGTCTCTTCATCCTTCAAAAAACTAACATTTAAATATGTATGTGTTGTTTATAGACGACCGTAGCTATTTACCCTCACGTGAACCGTTACATAACCTGCTACTTTTTCTCACAACAACTAGATACGTTTACAAATATTGATCAAAATTATCTTGACGATGATTCTGCCAACATGGTTCCAATCAAGACGTTTGTAGAATTTACCAAAGTCATGTTTCATGTAGATATTTGGGTCATTGCCAAGAATCTTGTAGGACTAACACATGTTACCAATCTCTGTCTCACCTTTAGCGTGTCCTTTCGTTCGTCCGGCGGCGGGGGAATAGTCTCACCCGCTTCGCTTGTCGATATATCCGATGCGAAATCGCAAGTCACCGTGGGTATCTGGACTTGTTGCGCCTCTATAGTTGATATTTGACTTTCCCTGTGAAATGGTATTGATTAATTTCACAATAACTGGTGATTCTGCATATTCCATTTATCGACAGCTACCCAATATAGGCTCATTGAGAGTAGGTACGATTGTTGCGAGTATACCCCTCCGCCTTACAATTTGGGTAATCAATTATATTTGAACGTCAATAGCTGATCAATACAGGGGCTTCACAATGGCTCGTCATAATTTATGAACCAGGTTTCAGACAATGAAAATATGTACATAGATATTATGTTGTATTTTTTATTAATAAAATTAATGAGGAAATATGCAAAATCTGGCGACAGTATTAGTATTGATATAAGTATGATAATAAATATTTATTAATCAAGCATCTATTTAACTTTTTGAAGAGTCCATTGGATGAGTGGTTAGGTTGCTTGCCTTAACGCTCTGACTCCGATGTTCGATTTCCGGCAGAATCAATTTTTGAAATGAATTTTTCAAATTTGTCTCTGGTCTGAATCTGGGAAGTAGTGGCAGAGCACTTTGCATCTACTTCCCACCCGTTTGGTGGCAGTAACCACCCCCTTACAGAAGACAACCGTGAAATAAGAGCATGTGTGCTGCTGTTTTTCGGTTCCCTATGCCAGAGTCCATAGGCATGGGGATAGCATAGGGGAAGAATTTCCCATTCTTTTCCAATTCCTTAGCTTTAATTCTACAATGGTTGGCATCGCACTTGCAGCTCCTATGGCGTTCCTTGTGTTATTGGCGACGGTAGCCACCTACCATCAAGTGGACCGTCAGCTTGCCTGCCACCCTTAATATAATAACCCTTAATTTTAAATTAAATAAAACCTAAATCTATGTTAGTCGCCTTAAATATTCTAAGCCTTATGTAAACCGCTTACTCTGGATTAAAGATCTAGATTATAAAAGACCAACAACTGTAAAATAAAAGCAGGTGTGCTGTCGTATGTCAAAAACGGTTGTCGCAACTTGGCTAAAGTCTATTTTCTACTGAAATTTAGCAAACTTACCTATTATTAGAATTACTATCGACTCCTCCCGGCATAGGTATTGAAGGTGTTGCAGGCATCGGCCTAGTTCCCTTGGGATTACTAAAGCTTGTCTGCTGCTCGTTCTAAACAAAACATTTTATAAATTAATAATCATAAAAAGAAGATTAATTTTAGATATACGAGTAATTTAGGTTTTTGAAGTGAAACTTCTTTTGGCGAGTTGAATGTATATTTTTAGGGTTTTTGCATATGCAGAATTTTCAACATCCGCGGACAAAATAAATGATTGAAATTAAAAAAAATTACACATTTTGAATAAAAAATAATTCATTCTGGGGAAAATTTGTCAGATTTGGGTCTGACATTATTCCTGCTACTTTTTACTGGACATTCTGAACATTTCTGTTGCAAATTAAATTTTAGGTTACTTACAGGCCTTGGCCTCGGATTCTTTCTGATCCCTCTTCTAGCCCTAGCCTTCGCTGCATAATATATTCTTATGTACACGAACACCATGATGCAGGACGGTATGTAGAAACTGCCCAGAGCTGAATACACCACGTACCCGATGTCGTCTGACACCTAAAAAGAAGAAAAAAAAGCATTAACGCAAGCGACCTTTACTCTCCTTTTTTAAAATAAATACTAGCGGGCCGACCTGCAATTTTTTAATTCAATTTATATATAAAAAGCTACCTCCTTTAATGCTATTTTCATTAAAGAAAATCGTATCAGTTTAGTTCAAGATCATCTTAAAATCAACGTGACAGACATAAAGATTACATATATTATTGATCTGTCCCCGATATCCACAATGTCTGAAGACCAAGGTATACAATCAGTGCATCCTGCCAGTAATGCCATATGGTGCCGAAATCACGGTTGGACTTGTACACAAGTTCAAAGTTACTCAGTGTGCTACGGTCGTAGAACCAAAGTTGTCGATAGAGCTGAAAGCATCCTGCATCAGCAAGGTGAAGTGGTAATGGGCCGGTCACATCTGTCTCAGAGGGGATAACCGATGGGGTAGACGAGTTCTCGAATGGCTTCGTTGGAATCGGCTGTTCCAACGAAGTCTGCGTGGGAGTTGCGTGGTGGCGTGTTTTGGGAGAGGCTTACATCCAGCAGTGGACACACGAGCTGATGATGATATTATTGTTCATATACTGTTGTTAGGCGTTGAATTTTTACTTCTGTTGAAAAAGGGGCGCGGTCAAAGTCGCGGGCAAGCTAGTGGATTGTAAACATGTAAAGAAAAAAAAAACGTGTTACGGCATAATTAATTAAGGCAATATTAAGAGCACACACAGTTAGCTAGTTGCTTGGGTCGCAAGATTGCAACTCTTTCAACGAAATCTTCGAATGCATTGTTCGAATACAATAGCTTCTACTCGACGTAGTCCGGCGGGATATGAATAGTGAATATTGCTACTAACATAGAGAATACTAACAACTCTAAGCTTGTACGATCTCTGGGGTCAGTTCTTTACTATCCAATACTAATCTGCACTATTATTTTATATAACCCTGTCTCTTTTAAGTAACGGTTTTTAGGTTTACTAAAAGATTTAGTACTACCTAGAGTCTAGGTAGTAGACCTTCTTATCAATCAATCAATACTAATAATAAATCTGTAAGTGTAGGTATTGTATGTATGTATGTACCTCCATAACTTAAACGAATTAACTGATTTTCATGAAACTTAGTAGATAAACATTTAGACGTACAGGACATAGGACAGGCTACTTTTTTCTTTTTCAACGCGGACGAAGTCGCAGGCGCCAGCTAGAGTGTAGGTATTGTATGTATGTATGTTCCTGTAAGGGTACAGGAAATCTGTAAGGGTCGGTCATGGAGTAAGTTACTTTGTTTTCAGAGATATCGTGTTTATTGGCTCTATACATGATACTGAAACTAAATTGACGATTTTTAGAATTTTTTTCTGTATGTATGTATGTTCCTCCATAACTCTGAAACGAATTAACTGATTTTCATGAAACTTGGTAGATAAACATTTGGACGTACGGGACACAGGATAGGCTACTTAATATTTTTCAACGCGGACGAAGTCGTGGGCACCAGCTAGTAAAGAATATAGTAAAAAAGTCTTTTGAATCAGTATAGTGTATAAGCCGGGCGCAGAAGTTGATTTTTCGACGTTCCACCGGATGCGACGTGTGTGGTATAGGTGAGTTAACTAAAGTTGGCACGTTCACAGTACTCACACGAATGCAATTTTGATATACAGTATGTTGAAAAAATTGTTATATTTTAATCAATTTCGCAATGTTTATAAAATCTGTTGGATGGAGATCTGAAATCTGTAAAAATATGAAACAAGAGGTATATGCGCAATGTGTCAATGTTTTGCACGTGCCCATTCTCGTTAACTTGTCTATATGTCAAAATTCCCTCGTGTACGTTAACTGCACATATCTATCTACATATAATAAATAAAAAAAACCCGCTTCCAGCCGTCTATCCCTCTGTATGTACGCTTATGTCTTAAACTAGGCAACGGATTTTCATGCAGTTTTCACTAATGGAAACGCGAGGAAGGTTTTTATATATAATTTGCAGAAATATTGCACCCATGCGAAGCCGGGAGTGGTTCGCTACTAAATTATAAATTTTAAACTATGCAATTATTTGTTAAAGCGGAAACGAACGGGTACAACAACCTATAACATAAAATGGTATGAAAGCGTTCAAATTTTGCAAATGAAATGACCCATGATCTTTGTCGCGATAACTTTTGATACTTTCTTTCTTTGACCTCACACCGTTCGATAGTCAACCCTATTTCTTACTTCTTAGTGTCTACATTACTTCGCAATTGTCCATAATCTTTACGACGTTTTAGACGTGAGGTACTAACATTTACAGCGTCAAAGTGTAAATTGAATTTAAACTTTCCCATTATGGCGTTAACGCTCGGTTTGGACTGTCAAATGCTTTGTACTTTCGGACGTTTTGTTAAGATGACGGTCAGATAGTGTCGTTCTGGTTCGTTTCAATGCGAATCTCGCAGATTTTGAATGGTAGGTACATCGTATAAAACGTGACCTCTGTTCCTTTGAATTAAATTTTAAATGGATGAAATACATTAACTGTTTAATGATTTTGTTCGTCGAGGTTTAAAGTGATCATTTTAAAGTGTTCTCGGGCGGTAATAGCCGAGATTTAATATTTGCATATATATCCTTACAAAACAAAGTCACCATATTCTCAAAAACTACTGAACGGATTTTGAAGCGGTTTTCACTAATGGAAAGTGTTAAACAATGAAGATTTTTATATATAACTAGTGGCCCGCTCCCGGCTTCGCCCGGGGTGCTTTTTTGCAATCCAGCCGATAAATTACTTTAAACCGCCATCTGTGAGAACCTTATGGAACTCACAGATAAATAATTGCTGTATTGAATAAGTATCAACAGATGGCGCTATGTTAATAATATTATATAATTAAAAAAAAATAAACAAAATGAGATATAAACTATCCTATCTTTTAAGTTGCACCAAATAACAGATACTTATGAAGTTTGATCAAAGTCAGTTCAGTAGTTTCAGAGTTTATCGCGAACATACATCGTGACACGAGATTTTTTATTTATATATATATATAGATAGAGTTTAAAAAAAATACACCCGTGTGAAGCCGGGAGCGGGTCGCTACTAAGGTTTAAAACAAAAATCAGTTAAGTAGGTTTAGCAGTGACAGGGCATGCTGCTTTTCGCAGTCATTTGGGCAGCACGTCTGGTGGCAGTAACCACCCCTTTACAGACGACTGTGACACAACAGCATCTTTGCTTTTGTGTATTTCTGTGAGCGGGTAAGAGATGTCAGAGCTTATCTCTCTATCCCTTATTCTTAATCCTTCTATGGTTTGCAGCACACTTGCAGCACATATGAATGGCGTTGCTTGTTTGAGGCGACGGTAGCCACCCACCATCAAGTGTACCGTCAGCCTGTCTGACGACCTTAACATTAAAAAAAAAGTTTCCGATCATAATTATTTTCATGCAGCGAAGAAAAGTAGAGAAAAAAAAGAAAAAAAAAGAATAGTCGAAAGCACGCCCAGAGGAGATATGGCAATATATAGAGAAGATTTTACAGGTATTTTTTTAGAATAACATCTAAATTGTTTGGTTCCGAAAACATTGCGTCCCCATTTCTCTGTCGAAGTACGGTTAGCAAAAACAAGTTAACCATAATCGCACTAATGTAACGTAACCGAGTAGATTCTTTTTGCGTTCAATGGAAATAGGTGCTCGTTATTGTGCCTGAGTGGTAGCGTTGGCAAATAAAACACATTATGTTGCTTAAAATTTATTCTGTTTCTTATTATCAATAACTATGTTAGATTACACAAAACTAAAAACCCGATCCCGGTTTCGCCCAAGATGCAATATTTTTATATACATAAACCTTCCTGGTTTATCCATCCTTCTTTCCATAAGTAAAAGGTTTAGAAGTAGTTAACGGAGACATGACGTATTTTAATATATAGAAAGGTTAAAGTTTCAATGAAAGAAATGGTTACTGTGAGTCAACCGTAACGTATAGATATGCCATCGTTGGCTTTTCTTTGGGATTTTAGAATTACAATTCTGCAACACATTTTTATGTATCTTAAGATTTTGCCTAAGATGGACTCTTGATATTTTTTTTCCACTTCGTTTATAAAATTCATGTTGCATTTTTTTGGTGACCGTACACAATGCTCCCCAGTTTGGAGATAATTCGACAAATCAAGGACCGCGGTAGAATCTTAGTAATGCAGTTATCTTGTATACCCTCGCCGCACGCCGGGAGACGTGGTTTACTGGATACTTGCTAACTCACAAACGAAAGCTATTCAACTAATGAACACTAAACAACTTGTATTTCTAACTAGAATATCTATAAATACAGAAACGTTTTCCAAGTTTACCTATAAAGTTCCATAAGTTATGCCTTTGACGAGGGCATTTTACGCAATTAATTATGTAACATGTGTGCGTGCAAGTAAAAGCACTCAGTAGTTTCAATATTACTTCACATACTATTTTACTAATCTGAGTTCACATACATATTTAAAGAATGGTAGTTATGCCATAAGGCGATGAAATGTGGCCTCTAAATATGGCCTCGTATCAAAGCTCAACGTCGCTCAATGAGTTATTTATTTATTATGTAACACGTATTTCTACACAAAATGATAACAATGTCTGTAAACCTTTATTAGGTTTATCTAGACATTTTATTTCACACCATGACAACATTACAGTAATAATTGTAACTCATTAGGACAACATTACAATTTATCAACATGCCTGGCCATCTGAATACACGATGCAATTCAGTATTCGGTATCATGCACGCTTTGCGCGTGGGCAACTCGCTACACAGGGTGTCCCATTTTATTCAATACTTTTTAACACGAAATAAAAATTATTAATTAATAAATAGGCATGTATTATCATAGCTTAGTTATGGAGAGGGGATACTCTGTGAGATTGAATCAAGAATGAGGAGATCAGTAGACGAATGAAAGAAAATCCGTCCACTAAGTTGAAGTGGCAGAAGGTGGACAGACGACCTGACCAGGCTTCTTCTTCTTCTTCTAATGGTCTTATTGGCAAATTATGCCTATATCAAACAGTGGATGTCCTACAGCTGTGATGATGATGACGCGTTCACAGATACAACAGTTACTTACGAAGTTTTCCTCACAGCTGAAGGATAAAGGAATAAAGAGAAGGTGCCTAGATATGAGATCAGTTTTGGGAAAGATATTTAAAGTAATTTATTTATACAGTGCAAGACGCGAAAACACATTTTGATTGACAAACAGACACTTTCAATATATTTCTTCTTTACTTACCCTCATATTGACATAAAACACCAATCGGGCGCCAATCATTCGCGTCAACGTCTGAACAATTTGTTTGAACATCAAAGAAATTTTTCTTTGATATTGTAATTGTTTAGAAAATTTGATTTATTAATTGATGATCAAATATTGCTTTTGACGTAAACAAGTCGAGAAGTTTGTTTCGAAAATACATTTGATAAAATTGTTTCAACATTTTTTTGGGGAAATAAAATTATAAAATAGCAAAAGTCACTGTTTAAAAGGGAAACAAAATTATAGAAATGAAAATTTCAATTTCAAAGGAAATTAAATGTGTAATTACGCTCTATAACTGTTTTATATTAAAGAAGTATTTTTATAATATAAAAACATATATTTTTTGTGAATGTTTAAAAAAATTCAAAATTTTTGTTTTAAGAATGAATTGAAATATGAAAATATTTTCAGTAGGAGAATGTACTGTTCCAATGGCAGAATGTTAGGCTCTAAAAATTTTAGTGTCTGTGTGATTATAATAATATGGAAAAGTAATTTTTAGCCATCTACTCGTACCATGAAGTGTTGTCCTGTTTGTCTAATTTAAAATAAAATAAAAAGTAAAAAAAGGTATACAGAAGCTGTATACACAGAAAAATAATTATTGGTAGGTACTGCGAGCAATCACCACAGACTAAAAAAACATTCAAGTGATATAATGATCTGTATTTGTTTACACGCGAATATTTTCTCTTAATTTGTGGCATACGAGACAAATATTTACTTTTAATATGCGCGGCTCTACTTTTAAACTGTGCGAACATGAACCTAGAAAAAAACAACGGACGGAATCCCATATACTAATAAAGTGTAGCACTGTAGTAAGCTCAAAGTAAGCTCGGTAACGTTTATTTACAGCAGACATACAAACCATAGTAAACTCGGCGTCCGCCATTACGCTACTAGCGTTGATTAAGTGCACGCGTAATTTTAATGAGTAATTAAAGTAAGTGGTATTTAATTATGCCAACTTGCGTCGTGAAATGTTGTTCCCGTAGCACTTTACGTGATAAAAAAAACAAGGAATCACTTTCCACATGTAAATATACTCTTTAACGCTTTATTTTGATTAATTTCTAATCATATCTTTTGGTAATTTATATAAACAAACTTTTCTTTAACAAGATTAATGTTGCCAATTTTCGGAATGTTATTTCTCTAACTTTATAAAAAAATAATTAAAATAAATTAATATGAGATTAAATTAACTTAATAGATACATTAAAGTGATTACCAATGTTGCCAACGTGTCAAAATAAATCTCCCTTACCACAGAAGTGCTGAAAAACTTTCGTTCACATATAGGGAAAGTTTTTTATTTAATTATATTATATTTTTAAGCCTTCTATTTTTAAAATAAGCAGAATATAATAAGTTATATTTATGTACATATTGAAATATTAATAGCAGACATTGTGTATTTTTTTCATCTAAGTTTAAGTACCTATGTGTAAGAAAACATTTTGGCAAAAAACTAATTTCGTTACTAAAAACTGAAAAAAAAACCTGTTTATTACGGACTAAATCAAATGTACTTATTTATTATAACTTAATGTTATTAAATTAATTGTTATTAAATGTAGTGAACTACACATTTTTATATGTACCAAAATTTAGGGAAAGTTTCTCCGACTGCTAACCCTGAAAACACGCACACATAAAAACTCGCCGCCATTACGGTGCTACACTTTGTACAGTGACAGCACTCCGTACGTTGTTTTTTCTAGGTTCATGTGTGCGATGAGAAAATGTAATCACTATTCCGAACAACCCCTTACTTCTACATTATTATTAACGCTTTATGAATATTCATTAATATAATACTTGTTATTAAAACAACGTAAACCAGCATTATTATTATTATTAAAAAGGGATACTCGATTTTGTTGTGAGGATTACTCTACACCAGGGTCTCTCAAACTTAAGGCTCCACGTACCCCATTAGGCTTTCTAAACCATGGCGGACCCCTTAATATAAAAAAACTGTGACTGTAATTTTTTTTCTAAAACCCAAAGTGTGCGAGATGACTACTAGAAATATATTTAATAAAAAATAAATAAATATCTTCACACATTCCACACAGCACCATCTAGTTCCACAATAAGCAACTAATGCTTGTATGATGCATACCAGATAGTTGATATAATAAAATAGATTACTTTTTTTTGTAAATACATATAACATACCTATTATAAATACAAACATCCATGACTCAGGTGTAAAGGTAAAATATTAAAGTTCAAGTTAAATAATTAAGTTGGTAAATTTTAGTTTAGTTGTGTTTTCGCACATTTCGTACGAAATAAAATTGTGCGAAATGACTCCTACTAAAGCGGTAGAACAAATGAGGTATAAAAGAGCAATAGATAAATGTTATTTCTATTATTATTTTTTTAACAAAATTTTAGTGTGATGGGCGAGCTTCTTTTTTAGAGCAAATAGATTCTCGGAAAAATTTTGCTCAATTTCAATCTAAAATTAGATTCAACTTTCAGTCAATTCCTGTACTTCGTCTTCAACATTGGGAGTGGCTGGCTATATGGTCCCTATAGGTGATAGTGGAATGATAGACGATATTTTGTGTGCACTGTTTATTAGAATAGAACACTAGCGGCTGCGCAGAGCCTGACCTGTGGCGGGCTGCGTCAGCACCGCTACAAACATAACCGAATACAGGAAGGACCATTTAATATAAATATAAGATCCCTCGAGAACAGTACATCTTCTTGATGAAAGGTACCCACCCTACAACTGTAGACCTTTCATCAATAAGAAGTACTTTTGGTAATATAGAAGCGATTGAGAAGTTCTCTAATAATATCCATTAACCGGCTGTTATAGCTCTACTTTACCGCTTGTGTGATAGTTGGGAACATACCCTGTGTAATGTAACACGTTGTATGCAAAAATTCTACTTTCAGAGATTTACGGTTTTGAACAAACGAACATTAAAATTTTATATACTTAGATTTACTCTAATGGACCTCTAATTATTAATGGACTGTTTCCATAATATATTCATGTTAATTCGTTACCTTATTTATTTGAGTACAATTTCGTATCTATCCACTTTTATACTTTGAAAAGGTTTGTAGTTTGTAGGGAAATAAATAGAATTTCCTTCTTTTAAAGTAGCGTGGGTTCTAGAAATTAAATTAACTGACGTTACACAGGATCGCTCAGAAAGAACTTAGTTTGTCTGCTATGTAATGGAATAATAAAATTTTATCTTTGTGAACTTGAAATACCTACTTTAAAGGGAAGAAGTAAGCAACTGAACCTAACTTTAGTATATTTTTAGTTTTTTAGTCATCAATCATCATTGGAAGCCTACAAGCAAACACTGTTGTACATTTCTACCGCTTTTAGCCTTGATATTTTAGCTCTTGATGTCTTTGGTGCTGGGAAAAGGAAGTTTAATATTTAGTAAAAATAGATCAATTAGAAGTACCAGTTTCTTTTGAGTGCTGAGAATTTCTCTTAATGTTTTTTAATCTGTGATCAGGGATCCTGGGTTTGATTCTTGGCAGAGCCAACTTGGGAATTAATAGATACATTAAATAGATTAATTCGAAGTACCAGTTTCTTGTGAGTGCTGAGAATTTCTCATAATGTTTTTTAATCTGTGATCAGGGATTCTAAGTTTGATTCTTGGCAGAGCCAACTTGGGAAATGAACTTTTCATAAATTGCTCTGGATCTGGCAAGTAATGGCAGGGCACACTGAGTTTCGCAACATTTCCCCTCTCTCTTCCTAATCCCTTAACCTTAATTGCAGCATAGGCGACGGTAACCACCTACCATTAAGTGGATCGTCAGCCTGTCTGACGACTTTAACATAAAAATAATAATTTAAAAAAATGTTAATTTCCATATGTAAATTATCATACATCAATAATTCAAAATAATCAATAATGAATACACGATAATTCATTCGTGTGTTCATTTTTTAAAAAAAAAATCATTAGGCAAAAAAAAACTAATAAAAATGTAATTCGTTCATTTATTTAAAAAAAATAAATGCTGCATTTTTTTAAAAAAATTTTTATATAATAGTTTTTTTTTACTATTTAAAAACAGTGATAACAATGAATCTTCTCAAAAAAAAAAGTTTTTTAAATAAAATATTTATTAAAAACCAACCATCAAATTGGATCAGCCTGTCTTTTGAACTCAAGATAAAACGTGTCTATAAAATATAATCATCCTGTATAAGGGTAAGTTATTTTCGGTTTATTCGGCAGGTTTTTAGTTTATTTTCGGCAGGTTAAGGCAATAAACCGTTTGCTTTTGATATGAAACCTACCGCTTCCATTTTATTGTTAGCGTAATTCGAGGGGTGGTAATAGGCTGTCCCTTTTTAAGTGGGGCGGAAGGGGGGAGGGGTGACGGAAAGTGTATGGCGCTTTAAGGAAGTGTTTAGTTTTGATGGCTCCAGGCGAGGTCTCTTTAACATGCATTTTAGATTATCCAACAACGACCCAATCAATGAACAATGTCTACATGGCTATACAAATATGTATAATACTATAATATGTACTTATATATGTTTTTATTTTTAGTTAAGTATTTTTTTTTATAATAAATTTTAGTTAGTCCCATAATTTAATTGTACCAAGAGCCTGATAACATTTTCACTCGCAATAAGCAATGAGAATAAAATGTTTTAAGTAAAGGTAAAATTTCTTTGAACCATTGGAAGTGAATAAAATGATTCCTCAATCGCACTATTGTCGAAATCAAATTTATTTTCTATTAAATTTACATCGTTTTTAGTAGGTATATTTATACTGAAAATATATGTTTATACAATATAATATTTTTTACATACATTACGTCCAAGTTTAAGCCTGTCTTCGAGGGGTAATTCATTCTCTCTCGTCTATTTAGTTAACATTTTCGAAAGTTGTAATGCTTAAAGAAAAGATGCGGGATCTTGCTCTTTTGCGCCATTTTGTGTCAGAGCGGTGACATATTATTTGAATGGTATATTACTAAAAGCCTTGCCGAGGTGCCTGTTAAAAATCGTCTCCATGCATCACGCTACAAAACGTTAACCTTTCTGCTAGCGCGGTAAGCTATAATAGGGCTGGGAGACTTTCGTCATTTCATATCGATAAAAATAATTTTGATTTAATACTTTTTTCGAATGATGCTTGTCAAGTTTTAAAATATCTTGCCACTTAGACTAAACATTGACTAGTTTTTAGATGCGAATAACTCGGAACATAAATGGCAGAGATAATTACAAATATTAATTTTTGTATATTTCAGAAAATGCCTTATTTGTACATGTTTATTTTAAATAAAACAAAATTTTTATTTAACTAGTGATTACTCATTTTAAGTGGATTTTGTTTAATTATTTTTTCTTTGTTCATTTAGTTTAGGTACCTACGAGATTTATTTCATTTTGTTTTCTTTTTTTTTTAAATAAATAAGTTGTAATATCATTAGTATTAACTAAGAATGTGTGGTTGATTTGACATGTTGACCATACTTATTTGACAAACAACAAGCAATAAGTATTTTGCTTATGCGTCAGGCGACTCGCATGATATTTTTTTGAAAATTGTAAAGTTTAAGCTTCAATACAAATACACAGAAAACTAAATTCATGCTAGGAAGTCACGAACTCACGAAATGCAAGTTTATTCAAATATATTATTAAGTCAGTTTTAATTATTTATTAAATTAGTTTAATAAGTAAATGCAGGTTTATTAAGTGATTAATTAAGTTTATCATTTAAACCGTTGGTTCCAACGGCCCCCAGGAACTCAGCCGTAACGCAAATTTCCATACTTAGATCTAATCTTCACATTTTTTTGTCGAGTTTTGGGAATATGGTAGAAATGTAGTTGCAGGGGGTCCACCGAAACCAGCTAAATTTTGAAAGTGGTCTATGAGAAAAAAAGTCTGGGAACCTCTGATTTAAACGATTTACTATTGATACAAAAACTTCTTTAAGTTTAAGTCGTCCAAACATCGAATCATCGTGTAAAATAGTCAAACAGCAAAAACACCTACATTTTTTTAAAAATTTCATTCAAAGTAAATTCGCTCAACGGTATCTAACATCAGTTGCTAATTTCCAATGGAAATTGAACTAACAAATAAATGAGTAAACAATGAAAAACAAAATGTAGGATAGAACTTACACAATAAACTTTGTGTAACTGTTGTGTTACATTAGGACACAAAACTAGAGCGAGACAATTTGTTGCTAACTCCATTAATAGTTATAAAGCGGAATGGATTGGCAACAATGTTTACGGTTTGTTATACGTTAATGCTAACAAAGTGGTTACAATACGAATTGTAAAGGGTAAAAGTCTTTGTTAAAATTGACAAGTATTATTTGTCTTTATTTCGATTATATTAACAACTAGTGATCATCGAATGTTGTGGGAATGTAATTTTTTTTTTCAGAAATTATTGTACAAATCTTACTCGTTAATCGCTCTTTTCATTACTGAAAATCGTATCAAAACTCGTGGGGTGTGTTTAAAAGAGTTAGAGGTGAAATAGAGCGGACAGCGAGCCGAAAAAGACTCGACTGTAAGACGTCTACTGCTGGGCATAGGCCAAAACCAATCAAAAAAGCTATCCCCCGTACGGTACAACCTGTCAGAAGCAGCTTAGATGGACCAGCGGCACTTATTAGATCACTATGTATCATAATCATGTCATTTGGATAATAATATAAAATGATAATGACGTTAATTCGGACAAGTTAAATTAAAATCTGCCAGACAGAAGACATAAAGTTTGCAGAAGCCCACTTTGAAATAAACTTTTAAATGACCACCCGGTCTCAGGGGGCGTGACAGAATTTACAAACAATAGAGAAAACTTAAATTTAAAAAAAATGAAAATGGAAAACCAAAATAAATTAATATAAATATTCATAGAATTAAATAATTTAATTAAAAAACTTATTAATTAAAAAAAAAATTTAATAAATCACCATAAGACTATAAATTTTTTTTGTAATTAAAAAACATTGTTATATCGACACACTTTATCGACACAGTACCATCCTTATTAAATCATTGCACGTTTTTAGCGATTTATCTTATTTTACACGTAAACCAAGTATGTACGATGCTTTCACATAACATATTTGCCGGTTTTTTCTGGTGTTTTTTTTTTATATATGGGACACAGATTAAGGTAAAAGCATTGTTACGATCGTGGTATTAATTTGAGAGTCTCACACAAAGTGTAATATTACGTAAAGTAATATGTATTACGTCTTGGGTATCAAATGACACGCGAAACATACTTTGTAAACATAAAGTATCATACAGTGTCACCAAAAAAACCCTTATAAAAAACTAGCTGCTGTACGCGACTTCGTCCGCGTAATTTTATAAAATATAGCCTATCTTACTCGCTGATAATGTAGTTTTTTATAGGTGAAAGAATTTTTAAAATCGGTCCAGTAGTTTTTGAGTTTTTTCATTATAAACAAAAAATACAAATCGTTTCTCTTTATAATAATACTATCTGTTGCCCTCGACTTTGTCCGCGTTCAAAATGTTGAATATGTAGCCTAAAGCCTTTCTCGATAAATAGACTATCAAACAAATTAACAAACAAACTGTTCAGCTTTATAATATTAGTAAGTATAGGTTAATATAGATCTACTAGCTGACCCGGCAAACGTTTTGCCAAAAAAAAAATTGGGGTGGACCACCCTTAACGTTTAGGGGTATGGAAAATAGATGTTGGCCGATTCTCAGACCTACCCGATAAGCACACAAAATTTCATCAAAATCGGTCCAGCCGTTTCGGAGGAGTTTGGCAATAAACACCGCGACACGAGAATTTTATATATTAGATAACAAATCTAAAAATAGTTATGTTAAATAAGATACTCCAGAACCCATTTCCCTAACCCTTTCTATAATATTATCTTATGATTAAAACTATTGGTACTCGGCAGTGGACTTGCTAATCGACCTTCGTAGAATAAAGTAAAATAAAGTGACAGGACAATAAGTTTTGTCATCCCTTACTCCACTCAGTACAAAGCGAATTCTAATTTTAAACTAATACCTACAATGACGGAATAATCTCATAACTGTAAAAATGTTGCATGCCAGTACGTATTTATTCCGGTTGCTCCCGAAAATCTGACCCAAATTCCTTAACAATTTCGCAACCGCATCCATTCGTCGGATAATTTCAACAATGACGGACGATTTGTCTGGAGAAACCAATTTATGAACTAACTAGCTGGCGCCCACGACTTCTTCCGCGTCGAAAGAGTAGCCTATCCTGTGTCCCGTACGTCCAAATATTTATCTACCAAGTTTCATGAAAATCAGTTAATTCGTTTCAGAGTTATGGAGGAACATACATACATACATACAGAAAAAAATTGTAAAAATCGTCAATTTAGTTTCAGTACATGTATAGAGCATATAAACACGATATCTCTGAAAACAAAGTAACTTACTCCATGACCGACCCTTACAGATTTATTATTAGTATTGATAAGATTATTTCAAAGTAACAAGATGTGATGCAAAAATCATAACTGGCAATTCTTCATAATGTCTGCAAGTATAAAGTATAAAAATCATAAGTATAAGTTATAAAATAAGTATCAAGTATATTTTCGCACTTATACATTTTGTTTATTGTGCACTAAGGTGCACGATTTGTTTTCTTCAATGGTGTAGTTCTTTTTTAATGTTAAGATCGACAGACAGACTGACGGTCCACTCGATGGCAGGTGGTTACTGTAGCCAATTGCACAGGTGCTGCAAATGCTCTGCCGAACAATAAGGTACAGTAGGATTAAGAATATTAGGATGGAATAGGGTAGGTAATGTGTTCTGGCATCCTTCACTTACTTACCGAAACAAAACAGCACACATGCTGTTATTTCACTGTGTTTTTCTGTAAGAGGGTGGTTACTGCCCAAATGACTGTCATTTGGGTAGTTTAAGCGAAATATATATTTTGTATATTATACACAATAAATATAATATACAAAATACTTAAGCGAAATGCACAACTTAAGTATTTTGTATATTATATTTGTTGTAAATATTCCAAAAAAAAAACTATTTAAATAAATAAATAAGATTACATAGTGTAACGGTTACGAATATCAGACACATCAGTCTATCCTCAGTGTATCCAAAGACAAATTTACAAGGGCCCAAAAAAAATTTCAAATGTATTGGGTTTTTCCCCTTGTAGCCGGGGATTCACACTAGTCGTCACAGCCAAAAGATACAGATGGTCCAAAAGCAATAATATCAAAGCAGAAATCTAATAGGAACCGGCCGAGTCTGTCCGAGGTCTTTGCGATTGATGTATTACAGCTACAAAGTACTTTGAACGCCGAGTTTTTGCTATAAAACCCTCTCTAGAAGTGTGCCTATTTTAAACGTGGATGCATTATAAACTAGAAGAGACTTGAACTTTGTTGTGAAAAGGAACAACAAATATAAAAAATAATTATGAAACAAAAACTTTTGTGAAAAGGGACACCTTTCTGGTCGCAGTATTTACTCTTTACAGAAGACCATTCCGAATCAGCAATTAGGATACCAGCAAATGAGTAAAGTGTCTCTTTCTTTTTAAATATTTATTTATTATCTTTATAAATCAAAAATCAAAATCAAAATATTTATTTATCAATTAGGTTTCTCACGAAACTCTTATGATCGTTATTGTAAATTTAAATTTACTAGGGTTTCGGAAAAAAAGCCAAGATGACGATCCTGAGAAGAAACCCCGAAAGAAACTCAGGATATAAACATTCACAAGTCTTTTTATAGACAAGTTAGTATTAAAAATTTACTACCTATCGATTTTTTATCCACACTCAATATCTGTTGTAAGTTGCTACTTGATTTTGCAGCATCATGCCAAGGTTATCATATCATGGAAATACAAATATATGACAATTCACATCAATCAAACACGTGGAAGTTTAAAGTGTTATTTTTTCGTCAACTATCAGATTGAGAATTGAACAGATCTCCATAAATTATAGCTAAGAACGATCCTGATCACGTCAGCTGATCAAAAAAACAACAAATCAATTTTTTTCAGTTTTTTTTTTTCAATTTCCACAACACAAAATCTCAATACAGTTAATGGCTTACGTACACATGTTTATAAAACCAGCTTCTTTATTTTGTCGGCAAAATTCTGTCTTAGTTCTTATGTAGTCTGAGTTTTACTATTTTTCTCATTTAATCTTTCCGTCATTCCTTCAATCCTTAGTGCTTAAAATTCTTTACACATCTATACCTATATAAATAGGTTAAGATCTATATATACATATTTTGATACATTTCTGGCGATAAAAACAGTTTTTTTGCGACGTTTGAAATGATTATAGCAGTTACTACCAGCGTTCTAGTCTTACACTACTTATACAAAATGGTTATACACAACACACAAGTCTCTTCAATAAATTGTATATCTGTGATTCCAATTTCACTGACATTGAGCGCATTTTGTACCCCGGACCCTACAAAAAGAGGACAGCCGGGACATTAGGCGAAAATTTCTGGAACGTTTTAGTTAAGTGTAAGTTACTTTTTCCCTATGTACCCTTTTTAGCGGTCTCAAGTGTGCTTTGATTGTTACAGATCTGTGGGTCGAGTGCGTGTGTGTCAAATTTTTCCGCTATTTCAGGGGTCTTCCGAGGCTAAAATAAATCGACAAATATAAACATGCCGCTCCCAACATTATCTTGACCTTTTAGGGCGTGCCCTTCTTATGGACAAGGTAAAATTACACGGTTATTGTAAAAACAGGAAAGTCCTTCTCACTTTAATCAGTGGCGTGAAAAAGTTGTTGAAGATGTATAGATAGATAGATGTTGATGTTGACAGTAGTTTGAAACTACACTGCTGGTTTCTTTGAAACTTTTAATATGGAAGATGACATCGGATATTATTTGCACACACAGGGCTTCGCAGTTATAAATTAGACAGCGAGTTTGGTGGCAGTAACCACCTTCTTACAGAAGCCCAGACTTGAAATAACTGTTGTGTTTCCGTGTAAACTAAGGGATGCCAAAGCCCTTATACTTAATCCTACTAAGGTTGGCAGAGCTCTTGCAGCACATATATGGCATTGCTTTTGTTGATCTATGGGACTGTCAGCCTGTGACGATCTTTACAAGTGAGAGCCAACTCTTATTATTATTATTCTCTTTATTTATTTTATTTTTAACATTAATTTTTTTACAATATAAATATTATAATATTTATAATTATTTTTATTATTATTAAAAATATTATAATTATTATTATTATTATTAAAATAATAATAATAATAAAAAAAAAACTGAAAAGCACTTCTAAAGTTGGCCCTATTTTAACATTGGGAAATCCTCTTGGATACCCGGCAGTGTAGGGGACACTGCCGGTATTCGTACCGCCTTAAACCCAACGATTTTCTAGCGGCCGTTGATTGGCGGGGTCGCGAGGACGTTATGACACGACCTCGGTGTCCCGCCACGGCTACCTAGCACGGTACCTAACCCGAGCTTCCTGAGACATCACTAAGGTAAGCACTTTATTCAATCTCTAATCAAATATCTACATATTATAAATTAAAGTCGCTGTCCGCGTCTGCCGTTTAAACCATCCAACATACAAAAGCATAACATACGATATTATTATCGTGTATGTATCGATACTTTGAATTACGATACAATATTATCAATATAACAAAGCAAAATATCGGTCGGACATCGCTACGCTAATGTTTACGGACCATAATAAGATATCAGTTATTATATTCATATATCAGTTAAAGTTTGAGTTGAGGAATATTATTCACATAATGTGAATAATATTCCTCAACTTGATATTTGCCATATATAATAATACTCCTCGATATTTGCCAGCTAATGTGATCGGTATTAACCTAGTATTAACCCATCTCTAAAATTAATATGTTCTATGTTATTTTATGCTATTTTATATTATATTATTTATTATAAGATAGACATAAAGGCCTATCTTATTTCAAAAATTGACCAATTGCACTAATTGTCAATTGGTATCACGTAAGACTTGACAGTAGAGTGCAATTTAAACCATAGAGTAAATAGTACGTAAGAGAAACGAAACGATAGCGCGAATTAACTTGGCGAGTGGGCGCCATCTATTGAGTAGCGACTGTACTAAGTCAACTAAGAATATGAATATGTCAACTAATAATTTTAGCGTTTTGGAAAATAGAATACGGGGTATTAAGGGGGTCGAATAAAAAAAATAGTCCTCCCAATAGGTTATGCCTTCTCCATACAAATATTCAACTAAATATTTACATATTATAGTCGTAAACGATATATAGTCGTAAACGAGAAGTATCTGTAGATACCATGTTACCAAGGTCACATTTTCTGTTTGTCTGTGCGTTTGTGCACGCTAATCTCAGAAACGGATTTGTCAGAGCGGGATTTTCAAAAAACGAACCACATCGCATACGTCTTTATAAAGTGAGATTTGTATTTTTTTTTTTGTTTGATACGATTTTAAAAATTCTTTCACCTTATAGAAAGCTACGCTATATATAAAACATGTTAAGTTGGTTTGTGTATGCTTCAAAAACTCGATAACGGGTAGACCGATTTTAATTCGGTTTTCACATATGGAAAGAGGGATAAACTGGGAAGATTTTTATATATAAAAATTGCTTCCCGAGCGAAACCGGGAGCGGGTCGCTAGTTATTAAAAAAAAGAAAAAACTTCACTAACATCTTAGTAAGAGCATTTCCTACTTGAGATAAATGTTAAGAGCATTAATGTTTTCTTAAGAAAAGGTGAGAAAAGAAATCTCATGGAACATTAATATTCAAGTAGCACTCGTTTTCAATCTTCTGAACTGAGGATCTCGTGCGACGACAGACTGGAATGTTTCCGAATGATATACGCCATCGAGTTGATATGCTGAATAGGAGAGTGAGGTGGGAATGTATGGAATAATCGATCGTCATACATCTTAACGGTGTGCCTAAGATACCACTAGAATTTTATTAGAACTGTATGAGAAAACTTAGTAAAAAAGTGATAAAATAAAACTATGTGGCTATTACGAGTATTGAAGACGGATTTTAACAGAAATGTTTACGGAAAATACATCAATATTAACAAGACGTATGGAATTGACGTGACAGTGACAGTTGTCAGTCACCACAAACTTAGTGGGGTCTGGTTTCAAACAGTTTGCGTCCTTCATTTCAACAAAAAGAAAGAAAGAAAAATGTTTATTTGGTACATTGTAAGGTATTGGTATATTATAATGTTGAGGATTATGCAGCAATATCTAATTTGGTTCAGGAAACCAATTTTTATTGTATGGAATTCAAAATGTATAGACACAATCATATGGGGCACGATTATTTCTTCAAGTGTAAAGGAATGTTCAAGCGTGAAAATATAATGATTTTGCATAGATACGAAGTGGAAATAAATTCACAGTACTTTATTGTCAGTAATGAGGTGTTGCGACAATTAATTGGATATGCTCAGAGTATACTTTAAAAAATGAGTTTTTATGTTTTTTATTTTATACTAGGTATTTTATCAAGATATATGCTATGTTACTCGCTGATAATGTAGCTTTCTATAGGTGAAAGAATTTTTAAAATCGGTTCAGTAGTTTTTGAGTTTATTCAATACAAAGTTTTTGAGTTTATCCAGGTCGTGTCCGATGTCGTGTCAAACATAATATATTATCATAATATATTAACATAATATATTTACTTAGCTTTATTTTATTCACATTTATTAAATTTTAATGATCTAACCTCATCAGAATAGATAGCTTCTCAGACGCAGTCCCCCAGTTATCAGCGAAAGCCTCGGTTGGGAAACATTGCACTAAAACATGGATCTTCGCCCCCCTAGGTGGGCCACGACATTTTCGTGGCGGGGGCGCAACCCTCGACAATCCGAGGGGTCGCGGGGATCGGTGGTTCTGTCCCACCGGCCTTTGCCCGTCCAACCGGATTGGTTTGTTGGGGACAAAGAAGGTTCACACCCGTATGCTCCGAGCGGGCTTCGTTCAACGGAGCTCGTGGCGGAGTGCATCATTAGAAGAGGGCCAACCTCAGAGGGGCGGGACAAGTATCCTCCCCTCTGCTTTGTCGCCAGCTGTCGTCGGGGGAGTGTGTTAGGGATGCTGGGAAGCCCGGAGGGTGGACCCGGTCCCTGCTCATTCGCCGATACCTGAGTCAGCAAAGGGGCCTGTGGGCTACGGTGCTGAGGTTGCACTCAGGTAAATCCGGCCCCTGAAGACTGCCTTACACGGGGTCGTTTGGCTGTTCCGGGCGTCAGAGTAGGGCATCTGGCGTCCGGGACTTGAGAGGTGTGGTGGCCCATTGATGTTCCAGTGGGTTGCCACCAGAGTAGAACGCAGCCTGGCTGCAGGAGATGGGTCCCCGAGGACATGGCGGTGCTTGTGGGGCCCGGGGATAAAAAAAAACATTAAAAGCATGTTGTCCGTAGATTCGTGAGTCAGCCTTACGACGAGTTTTTTGTCGTGTCGCCAACACGTCGGATAAATAATAACAAAACACGTCCCTTAACTGCAAAGGGAATTAAGGGACATTTTAAAGTAGAATCGTTTATCCAAACAAAATTTCCGTTCGAATCGACTTCGGCGCGATCCGCTTCAACTTCTCAAATCGTCGTCCTGGGATCTTTCATTCGTAATTGTTCTCTTGGAAAACGGATTAGGAGGGTTTCAGAGTGTTTCATTTAAATATTACTTCGAATTACAATGGTTTTCTTTTAGTTTTTCTTTCAATGATCGGCCTGTTAACAATTGCAGACATCTATATATTATTTGTTATCAGTTAGATAGATATCTTTATCTTCTTTGGATAGTCCTTTATCTTCTTACTGATATTATGTGCGTGAAAGTATAATAACTCTGTCTGTCTGTCTGTCTGTTACCTCTTCACGCCTTAACTACTAAAGCGATAATCATGAAATTTTGTATACTTACGCGTTGTCAGGGATACAGGAAAGGACATAGGATATCTTTCATCCAGAAAACAGTACTGTTCCCAAGGGATCATCTAAGATAAAATAAAAAACAAACGCCTGGCCAAAGTGTTATAGCAACAAGAGGTCAAACGTTGTATTGCTTTTTTTTAATATCTCAACGCGGACGAAGTCACGGGCATCAGCTAGTATAAAATAAAGTCGCAACGCGCCGTCTGTCCCTCTGTATTTACGCTTAGATCTTTTAGACTATGCAACGGTTTTTAATGCGCGGTTTTCACCGATGGAAAGAGCGTCTATAGTAATATTATAAAGAGAAAAAATTTGTATGTTTGTAAATTCAAAAACTCAAAAACTCAAAAACTACTGGACCGATTTTGAAAATTATTTCACCTATAGAAAGCTACATTATCAGCGAGTAAAACAGGCTATATTTAATAAAGTTACGCGGGCGAAGTCGCGTGCAACAGCTTGTATGGTATAATTTGAAGTCGCTTTCCGCGTCTGACTTTCTGTACTTCTAAACCAAGCAAACTTATTTTGATGCGGTTTTTCACTAAGATGTCAATGTGTTAAATAAAGTCTTTAACACATAATAATAATAATAATAACTTAATAATCTTAATAATAACCTCTTCATAAATAAAGTCGATTCTAATAAGGAATCCATTCGGTAACGCAGTAGGACGTCACTAACTCGAACTGTTAAATGTAAAATAAATGGTTGGACGAAAATATAAAAGAGATTTCGGCGATGGCTTCCCAAGAGTCCTTGGGAATGATAACAGGTAACTTGGAGAAACTATTAGTCCCAGATTGGTCCCAGAGGTTTCCTGAGAGGATGGTTCCACAGAGACCGCGGAGTTATACGGATTCAGTTACCGTGGTCTTAAAAAAAGGGTTTTAGTGAGTAGAAATCTCACATAACCTGGTTTTCATAAACCGGGTTATACGAGGGTAACAAAGGGACAGCACATCGTAGTAAATCTTTGGCAGTGATATATATCTTTTCCGTAAGAGATTGACGTGACCTAAAAATTTAGAAAAACTATAAAAAAGTGCTGAACATGAATAATGTTTACGATATACGTAAAAATATTTAGTTGCAATAACAAGTAAATCAAAGGTTATTTTATCAATTTTAAATAAATCAAATTTTATTTTATAATCAAACTTTTGATTATAAAATAAAATTTGAATATATGTATTTACAAACGCGATTTTAGCATTGAATTTTTATTTTTTTATTTTTTTTTATGTTATTTTATCCGCAATCAGTCAAAACAACTATAATCGGATCTGTTATTTATGTTTTTTAAATTGTGAGAGTATTCTCGTTGGAGGATACTTTTTACTCCTTCGGTTAAATTTAGCTGGATGAAAATTTTTGATCCAGCTCCAGGATGTGTGCCCTTTTTAATCTTTTTGGTGGATTGCTGCAAAGAAGCTTTTGGGCTAGCTCATTTGGGTGAGTCTTCAGGCGATTCTTATAATTTTTGCAGATTTTAGCAATTTCCTCTCTTATGGTAGGCACATTCGAAAAATGATGCACTTCAGCGTTGGTTATAAACCAGGGTGCCCTGAGAATAGTTTTAAGTATGGCGTTCTGAGACCGCTGGAGAATCTCTACGTTGGAATGGCTAGCAGTGCCCCACAGCTGAATCCCATACGTCCATATAGGTTTAATAGCATTGAATTTAACAAACATTTGTAAAGCGAAATAGGAATATAACGAATATCGCAGAAATGCAAGTAAGCTAATGCTGTTATTACAATTTAATATGAAACGGATGTGGCTAGAGTGGAGCGGATTGTATAGCGGAGGAGATTCTGCAAAAAGTCTAGTTATTAAAGTTATATTTCATTTCTTTATAAACGTTCGAAAACATAGGTAATGTTTCTTTCCATTTCTTTTAAAATATTTAATAAACACGCATTTATTTTTTATTTATTTTTAATCATTAATTATTTGATTTTTAATAGTAGCTGAGGCATACTCAGTCATAAACTGGGGTCGGCTGGTATGCACATTAGCTGTTTATTACAATTAAAGAGTAGTTACTACCAGCCGACCTCAGTTTATGACTGAGTATGCCTCAGCCACTAATAAAAATCAAATAATTAATGATTAAAAATAAATAAAAAATAAATGCGTGTTTATTAAATATTTTAAAAGAAATGGAAAGAAACATTACATGTTTTCGAACGTTCATAAAGAAATAAAATATAACTTTAATCACTAGACTTTTTGCAGAATCTCCTCCGCTAGAATGTGCTCGGCCATCCCTATGGCCGAGCCAATTCCCCTTTTTCCTCCTTTTCCGTTATTAGGTATAAGGTACCTTATCCGTTATCGTATACTGTATTAAGTTTGGTATCCCATTTGTAATCTCTATGACGTACTATTATAATAAGGTTATCAAGTGGACTGTTAGCCTTACTGTAGAAATAAAAAAATGCTATTGTTTTCTTTATTTAAGCATAATCTCATAATTTTATGAACCATAACATCATATTAACCACATTAAACCTTTGAAGCACCTTGAAATAACATCGCTTGTTCTGTTATGTTTAAAGCGTCTATTCTCCTAACTTCACCTTGTCTCTTATTTTTTATCCTAAACATGGATGCAATTCACTTATACTTATACCAACAGGCGTTGTTTGTGTTCATAGACAAGTACCTACCTATAATAAAATTAGCAGTCAGTAAATTGCCACCGACATTTTAATCAAAAGAAATTGCTTTCGAAACAGCTAAGATTTATTGGGTTAATGTGATGATATTATGTTGATCGCAACAGCACATTCCGCTACACGTCCCGCTCCGCTTATTAATTAGCCGTCGCCCATATGCGCCGCACTAATTTTCCCTCCAAACGTTTATATTTCTCTAACAGATGAAAATTTGGTAAGCACGGTAAATTACACGCAAATAGGAAAGAGGGATGTTTAAAAAGCATACGAAATGCCTTTGGGAAACAGTTTGCATTAATTTATCGTTACAAGCACATTTACGTGTACTGTAAAATGTTAACATTAATTTAATATGAACATAAATTGATATACTCGTAGTAAGTTAAGTGAAAATAATTTTACTATTACGGTAGATACTGTTTACATGTCCTATTGGAAAATTATAGGGGGAGGCCTATGTCCAACAGTGGAAGTCCTAGGGTTGAGATGATGATTACTAGATTTGTATGAAACTAGGAAGAATAATTTCTGTAAAGTCACATTCAATCGGTCGGACAGAAAGATTTTTCGCATTTTATATATGAGGATTTGTAATCTATACATCTATACATACCTATAAATAAAATTGGAGTGTCTGTTTGTAATATTGAAATAACCGTTTTTTACTACATGATATGAATATATATACGGTATATACACTAAAATAACATTTTTTACAATTTTTGTCTGTCTGTCTGTTTGTTCCGGCTAATCTCTGAAATGGCTGGACCGATTTTGACGGGACTTTTATTGGCAGGTAGCTGATGTAATAAGGAGTAACTTAGGCTACGTTTATTTTAGAAAAATTCTTTTATTAGAAAAAATACACCCCGGGCGAAGCCGGGAGCGGGCCGCTAGTCGGAAATATATTTGTTATCAAAAATTGTTTCTGGCTTATTATCTTTCTATTTGAAAAACTGAGAATTCAAAGAAAAAATACAGACGAAAAAACTTTTTCCAGCATGGCACTGTATACCTATAGATGGCGAAAAAAGTTATCTACTAAAAAGGCATATAACTATTATAATCTAAATCTTCTTCTATCTAAATCTATCTAGAAGCGGACAGCGATTTTTTTTATAATATCTATAGACATAATATCTATAAAAAACTAGCTGTGCCCGCAACTGAGGTCTGGAACTGGATAGTAGTGGCAGGGCACACTGTGTTTCGCAATCATTTGGGTAGTCTTTATGGCGACAGTAACCACCCTATTACAGAAGACAGCGCCTTTACAGCACCCGTGGCTTTGGCTTGTGTTCTAGACAAGGGTAGCCAAGGGGACTGTCAGCCTGTCTGTCGACCTTAACTTAAAAAACACACACACACACACACACACACACACACACACACATGATGTATAATAAAATAATAATGCACTATATAACATCGAGGAATTTTTAACAATAAAATATACACCAAGCATTCCCGAGCTCGTCCCAAAATTGTTTGATTCGTTTGTTAACCTGATTCTCAAAGTTGGTACAGATAAACCGTGTTAAAATACTATTGAAAAAGTTATAAAAAATATGTTTGCAATTCAGTCTGTACGGTTATATTGAAGCTATTATTTTGTTTTGTGAACTATTCTGTTTTTTTTTTATTTTTATTTCATAATAATATTATGTATCAATCAATACTAATAATAAATCTGTAAGGGTCGGTCGTGGAGTAAGTTACTTTGTTTTCAGAGATATCGTGTTTATAGGCTCTATACATGATACTGAAACTAAATTGACGATTTTTACATTTTTTTTCTGTATGTATGTATGTTCCTCCATAACTCTGAAACGTATTAACTGATTTTCATGAAACTTGGTAGTTAAACATTTGGACGTACGGAACACAGGATAGGGTGGGTACTTAAGATTTTTCAACGCGGACGAAGTCGTGGGCACCAGCTAGTTATTTATAAAACTATTTGTATTCGCTACGTTCCAACGCGATATGCAAGTTCAGTTTTCAGATGAAATATAAAGCTTAATATAAATGTTGTGCTAAAAAATAAGTTCAGGAACATTTTGTTCTAGCATACTAATGCCGTATGAGAAATTTCTGTGAACAATGCACCATCTGAGCTAAAAAATATATATTTATTTTTAGTTTTAACAAAATTTATTTGCAGAATTAAAGCTGGGCATACCTACCACCGTGATTTAGGAGCACATGTGCTATTGTGTTTCGGTGTGTGAATAAAGGACGTAGTAAGTCCTTTCTTTTATCATCCACACTTTAAAATAATAATAATAATAACCTTTATTATTGTTCCAATAAGACCAACAGAAAATTTGGTTCTATGTTATTTTTCTGATATATGTATGTAATTAATTAACTTAATATGTTTTAATAATAGTTTTAAACAATTTCTAGGTAATAACTTATAGACCCAAATTTTTAAATGACTAACGAGAATTATGCAACTTAATATAAATAATATATGTAAATTAATTGGGTTTATTAAAGAAGAGTATTTTACATTTATATGTTCTATACAATATCTAATATACAAAATTCTCGTGTCGCGGTGTTTGTTGCCAAACTCCTCCGAAACGGCTGGACCGATTTTGATGAAATTTTGTGTGCTTATCGGGTAGGTCTGAGAATAGGCCAACATCTATTTTCCATACCCCTAAATGTTAAGGGTTTGGTCCCATCTCGTCAGAGTTTCAACTCGTTAGAGTTTCAACTCGTCAGAGTACAATCAAACATAAATTATATTCAAATTTTATTAAAGTGAATGAATTACAATAAATCTATTTTAAAATTAAAATAAAACTAATAACTACAACATTTCTCTTATTATGGCGATGAAATATTACTATTAAAATAAACACCTACTCATGGCGATAAAAAGAAAATTTTACTTGTTATACATTTTTTGTTCTTTGTAAATTAAATAAATAAATAACAGGTTGCTCTTATAAATAAACTAAACTAGAGCTTAATGAAAGATAAATAGGGCTTAAATGCTGTTATTAAAAATTATAAACTAATTCCCGACATTCTGTTGAGACCATTCCATGGAGCCCATCAAGCTACATCTGCTGTAAGTTGCTGAAGAGTTGGGTATTTCGCAGACTACTTGATGCTGAAGAATTAAGTCAACGTTACCATGTCATGGACATACCACCAAGTAACAGTACACCAAATTACAAATCAATCGAATTTGTGGAAGTTAGTGAGATCCCTTCTTCAACTAGCAAATGAGCTGATGATCTTCAAACAGCTGAACAAATCTTCATAAATTATATGAAAACTACTTCGAACTAATTAGATTTCAAACAAAAAAAACTATCAAATTTGGTTTATCCGTTTGGCTTATTTTAATTTTAAAATTGATTTATTGTAATTAATTCAATAAAATTTTAATTATAATTTGTTTGATTGTACTCTGACCAAATGAAACTCTGACGAGACGGGACCAAACCATGTTAAGGGTGGTCCACCCCAAAAATTTTTTTTTGGCATAACAACGTTTGCCGGGTCAGCTAGTCAATACTAATAATAAATCTGTAAGTGTAGGTATTATATGTATGTATGTATGTTCCTCCATAACTCTGAAACGAATTAACTGATTTTCATGAAACTTGGTAGATAAACATTTGGACGTACGGGACACAGGATAGGCTACTTAATATTTTTTAACGCGGACGAAGTCGTGGGCACCAGCTAGTTGGTAAATAAAATTTTAACTTAGGTATTAATTTATGCTATCAGCACTGGCTTAAAACCCTCTTTTGTACACGACAGTGAACCACATATCTAGTTGACCGTCAATCTGTCTGCCATCCTTTCTCATAAAAAATATTATTTGATATTATATTAGTTGTAGAATGTATTGTGGAGACTTGATTTAAGCGGCTTAGAGTTCACAGCTCTGTTTAGTATTATGAACTTACTCATGTTTTATTGTATTTTATTTCATTTGAAAATACTTTTAAAAAGAATCGCACAATAGCTTTAGTTGTGAAAAAACTGGTTTGAAAAGATATATGTCAAATATTTTCCTTTAAAACTTATTTAGTGAATAAAATGTCTATAAATTCAATGTTTCACTGTACTTACTCATGTAATAACTAGTGACTCGCCCCCGGCTTCACACGGATGCATTTTTTTCTGCAAATTATATAAACAAACTTTCATTGTTTATTGCTCTTTGCATTAGTGAAAACCGTATTAAAATTATGGTTAAAAAGAAGCCAGGAGCGGGTCGTCTATACTAATGTTATGAAGAGAGAATATTTTTTGTATATTTGTAGGCAATGAATAAACTCAAAAACTAGTGGGTCGATTTTAAACAATTTTTCACCTATAGGAAGCTACATTATCATAGAGTAACATAGGCTATGTTTTATAAAAAAAAAATAAGGTGGGCGAAGTCGCGTGCAACATTTAATATTATATAATTTTCACGTTTAAATTTGATATCGAGTTGTCGTCTTAATCTTAAGAAAGGGAGAAAACGTATGTTTATTCTGCACGAAAAGTTTTCTGTTTTCAACTTACCTACAATAACTTAAATAGCTTGTGAAATTATATGAAAAGTTTAAGTTTAAATGAACATAAATTTATGTGATCGCCCAAAGTTCTATCACGTTCCTCTGATTGTATCTTTCAGAGTATTAGTCGCGTTCGTATCGGATTTCCGAATTTAAAATAATAAATTCAACATCTGACATAAATATATGAAAAACATATAAGTTAATAAATAAAAGTTAACATACAATAAACTTATGTTTATTGTAAAGATTTTATGTGATAATTATGTTCATATACACTGATGCACGCCCTAAGACATTAAACAAGATTAAAAGAGAGATATTTTCCATTATTTTCAAGCGGAAAACACTAAAAACGGTTATAACTCATAAATATGTTTTACTTTTACTGTTAGTTACTAGTGTGATAGCGGAAGGCAGCAAGTGCTATATGGCGACATCTTCCACAACGTGTATTACGACAAGATTATAATGCTGCAAGACTTCGAAAAACCCAATAATCTCCAAATATCTCAATAAACCCAATAATCTCCAATGCACAAATACATTTAACATTCTTTTGTTTATTCACACCGTACAGAATGAACGTCAGATGGATTGTAGAATCAATGGCTTGCGAAATCCTTACTTCCTTGTTAATATTATAAATGTGAAAGTAACTCTTTCTGTCTGTCTGTCTGTTACCTTTTCACGCCTTAACTACTCTATCGATCATCACGAAATTTTGGATATACGTTGTCAGAAGTACAAGAAAGGACGTAGGGTAACTCTAATCCGAAGAAGGCAAGTCGATTTGAGGCTCATTTTTCAGGAGACACTTTTACTATAAAGAGTATCCGACAAAGATGTTCTTCGTCTATTAAGATGATAGATTTGTTCATGTAGCCGAAGTTGTAACAATCGAAATGTATCATTTCTAAGTCTAAAGTCGTCGAAACGTAAGGATAATTTTTTTCAACCAAATTTGTCTCAACTTGGTTTTGAACGATGAAATACTTATTAGAAAAATAACCTAAGGTAAGTACATTTTTTGCAAGTGAAGGTAATTTATATGGAGGACTATCCTTATCATCGATTAAAGAAAGTCACTTCAATTGAAAACGATTATATAATATATTCGAATAAAGACACTATATACAAATTGTTTCCGAGTGATAACAGTGAAATTTGTTATGAACTTCGCGCATTTGAAAATAAGAAAGAAACAACGCGAGGAGACTAAGTTTGATAAGCAAACTAAGCACTAAAACGAAGGAAACTAAGCACATAAGGAATTTTTCAATTCTATTAACGAGGAGAACGCAATTTATGTTGTTTGTTATAAGAATTTTAATTAAAAGAAGAGATTTACAAATAAAAAAGCAAGTGTCGGCCGTAGGACTGCACTTTAAAACTTAGCAATACTTAGCTTAGCAAGTTCTGACTAACTTAGCTTCATAAGTTTTCACTTTTTCACTTCAAAAATTCGAAAGATTAGTGTAGCATGTATTCTACTATTTTGAAATCTTGAAATTATACAAAACTTACAGAATCATACAGCCGCTTTTTGTATTAATTCGAGGAAGGTTCTTAGAAAGAAATTCTTAGAATAATTGCTGGGGAAAACTGCATCCGTGCAAACACGTGGACGAGTCGCTAGTAATATGATAAACCCTATTAGTTTATTGCAATAACTGTATTTCTGACACGAAAAATATATACCCATATAACTTCCAAATAAATCCGGCCGAGGACTTCTTTCAAAATTTCCACTCATATTCTACGAGAAAGCGCAAACTGAATTTACATTTGTAAAGGATGTGTGAGAGGCTTGCCAAAATGGTAACAAATGCAGTAATAAATATATTCTGAGTTTTCCGAACAAATAGTCACACTGAAAAATAGACGAAAAATAATCAGCCAGTATGTATATATATGACTGGATAGATCTGTTAGATCAATAATGCGGTTGCATTATTCTGCTCTTGTTTTTAGAATTAGTAATATAATACTTATATCCTGTTCGCCAGAAAATTATATTTGATAAACTTTCCTAGCAGAAAACTGTATGCTACAGAGCTTGTGAACATATTCATGCCTTGTCCATTTAAGTTTCGCTCTGCTTCCTTCAGAGCTGGAATAACCGTCCAACTTCTACTAAGCGATCTAGCATCTTTAGTATGTTTCAAAAAAAGTCTCCGCTTTTCATTGCTGAATCTGCAAGAGTATTTAGATTGTTTTGGTCTACTGGACGGATGGTAGTGCTTGGTCTACTGGACGGATGGTAGGGCTTGGTCTACTGGACAGATGGTAGTGCTTGGTCTACTGGACGGATGGTAATGCTTGGTCTACTGGACGGATGGTAGGGCTTGGTCTACTGGACAGATGGTAGTGTTTGGTCTACTGGACGGATGGTGCTTCTCGGTCTACGTTTTGCGCACTCTCACGCCCAGATTATGAGACTTCAGGTCAGCTCGCTATGTCATAAGACTACTAACGCTGGTTAATATTCATTTTTATTTTTTTACACACACACACACAGAGACACACACACACACACACACACACACATCCGTTTGCGTATTAATATTTAAATCAACTGCAATCAATGCCGTAAACAACTGCAATCATCGAAGTACTACAACAATGGAATTTGCGTGACAAATGCCAAAGCGGCACATAAAAAGTACACTTAAAACGGAGTCATGGCGGAGTCAATGGTAAAAGGTAGTAACGACCAAGTTCTACTATTCATTTCAAACTCCAATGTGTTGACGTAAAGTCACATTCTCTTTAAATGACAGATGGTTGGTTGGTTTTAAATGACAGATGACAGAGTTCATGCTCCATGCTTATGTCACTTTTAAATGTTCCATAAAGTTCGTAGTGTTTTGTATGGCGTGCGAAATCCATAGTTGTAGTACATTGATGACAGCAATCCAATAATGCAGGCGCCCTGTAATCAAATTTCAGCATTCGTTTGTTCCGTCGCCGTGTCCTATTACAAAAACATATATACACGGTCCGTAAAAAGATACAAGAGAATAACCACAGACACAGCATAAAAAGTGAAACCAATTAGCCCCAATTTGAGCTTGTCATCCAGCTTGCATTGAAACCTAGGGAAAATGGCGGCGTGAATTTGGAGAAAATACGTTGAAATTTTGCAGCTAGCGAAATTAAATTTAACAATTTACCACGTGGTCCGGACTCCGGACGCCCCAACGTATTTCCGCGTAGTCCTTTTGTGTTTTTTACTGTTTCACTGTTATTGTTAAAAAAAAATCTGTGCACAATTTTTTTTCGTGACACATACATTTTATTGTGTCTCATTGCGAATGCAAGACAATTTAATGTTTTATTTATCACGTGAATTTTTAATTCGTTAGCGACGGGAATGGAGGAGCTATGTGTGGATATGTTTTGTGTATGAGGAGCTATGAGGAGCTAGAAGATGAATTATGTATAAAAATTGTTTACTGAACGCATCCGGTATTTGTTTATACGACCGGTACTTTTTAAATTAAAAAATGTGTTCTGAATTTCGAATATTTATGTTAAGGTCGACAGACAGGCTATCAACGGTCCACTAGCTGAACCCGGCCGCACAACTGGTAACTACTAACGAAAATATTTTCTAAAATATTTTCGTCATGTCATGTCATGTCATGTTACTTATATAATGTAAGCGTTCATGTAGCTGATATTAATTTAAAATAATTTTAAAAAAACAATAGCAGACAACTGCATATGAAAGTAAACTAACTAAATATGATAACAAGGATCAATATGGCATACACCTCTGACCAATAATCTAGTTTCATATCAACGTCAAACCATTTTAATAATCTGTCAATATGTTCTATTTATTGTCATTGTGTGTCAGTGTCATATATTTTCTCTTGTATTTCTTGCGATCAATAATTTTGTGAAGCTTAGTTTTCACTTCTAACGTGCAGTCCAACGACTGACATGTTTTTTTTTCATTAAGGACGACAGACAGGCTGACAGGAGCATACATGCTATTATTTCACGGTGGTCTGTAAGGGGGTGGTTACTGCCGCCAGACAGACGGCCCAAATGCCCTGCCACTACCCTGACGTTGCACTACTTTGCCTGCCCTTGCCCTGCCGCTACGAAGCCGAGGGCGGCCCGCTAGACAACAGCTTATACATAAATAGCAATATTTTTAATTACAGCAAATGATGGTTTAATTGTCAGTTTTCCAAGAAAAAGCCATTTAATTTCAAGACATGAGACTCATCTCACGTCTTGCAATTCGTAACTTTTGTTTTAAGGAAAACCAATTACACGTTTGTATTGCTGACACGTGTTGTCTTAAATTAACCTTAGCACAGTATTGTCGACGAAAAGTAATCAAAGTGCCTATTGTGGTGCTCTATTGGAATATTTAGCTTGAATTTTTTATTATATATTTTATATTGGAATATTTTGCCTTATTGGCAGGTCCATCTTGAAATTCCATTCTAACTATTGGTAAAAGTTTTTTTTTTTAATTGTGAGTTATTTTTTTATTCTTAGCTTTTATCTTGTGTCTTATTATTATTTCTGTACTAATATATTAGAAAAAATATTTTAAAAAAATGCTTTTACTTATTTTAATATGGAACTGTCTAAAATAATTAAGAATGTAACATTATGTCCAGTTGCCTGAAAATATATCAATTTGAATTTAAATTTGAGAAGTTAGATAAAAGGCTAATGAAATGAAAATAGTGTGCGACTGTGTCGTGGACAAGGCCGTGTTTTATATGAATACGTGTCCTCTACGAGTAATATTTTCATTGAGCGTATTATATGTATATATCCAACGAATTCGAATATACCATATATATCAAAAAATCTTTGATCCTTTAGCTATCGAGTGGTGTAATTAAATTTTGGATGTAGCTGATAGACATGTAGCTACAGCATCAAATTGTATCCCCCGATTTTGTTATAATCACTTTTGTGTCTACTTTTTATATAAAGTTAGACAGACAGGCTGACGGTCATGAATATTACACAACATTTTTTTTCAACTTATTTAAACTACTTGTTAAGGGGATCTATAGTACATTAAGGGCCTTCAGTCTCTTTTGCAGTTTAGAGTGACTATGCGTCTTAATGTAAGACTTACTAGAGTTTGCAGACTGTTCATTGTCTTTACTGCGATGAAACGCATTAATATTAATTAGCCATCCAACTTTTTATACACAAATTGTAATTAGGAGGTTGCCATTTTGTTTGTTTCCTAATTAAGCATTAATTTTTCGTTGTTTCATAAATTTTATGACTTTTCTTTGTCGGTTTACAAAAGTTTCTCACATTATGAACTTATTTGCTTTTAAATCATGATATCGTAATTATGTTTATTTAACAATTTATTTTGGCAAATTTTATCCAGGGGAGATACTTTAACGAGATAATCGTGTTTTTGCTTCTAATCACTTTAATATGATTTTATTTAGTGATTTAAATTATAATTCATTTAAATTTTGTTCGTTGAGTAACTTAAATTTTGCCCGCGACTTCGTCCGCGCCCCTTTTTCTTACATGTTGAAACATTTTCTTATTTGTTGAACAAGAAAATGTTATTCAACAAGTAAGAAAGTGAATTGACACTTTTGAACAACATGTTCTTTATTGCTCATATGTCATTATGTCTTACAAAAATATGTCACTCGTTGTATTTTTTATTTTTAAATGATGTCTCGGGAAAACTACTTTTTATTTGAATGAAAGTTACCCTATGTACTTTGCTGTATCCCTGACAACATGTACGTATTTTTTTAAATAAGATTATAAGAATATTTGTATATGTATTTATTATTTAAGGATATTTTTATTTTATTTTTTATTATTATTTTTTTATTTAATAGAAATACCTACTGCAAAAATTTACTAAGTCACACAGTCAAAATAAACAAACAACCTTTTCATTTGCATATCTAACAACATGTACGCAACATTTCATATTGATCAATTGAGTAGTTAAGACGTGAAAGCGTAACAAACAAACTTCCTTTCACACTTATAATATTAGTTATATTTTAAATTTAAGGCCAGCAGACAGGTTGATGGTTCATTCATGATGGTAAAGTTGCAACAGTCGTTTATGGGAGTAATAGTGAACCGCTCAGGGCTTCGCATGGGTACATTTTTTTCTGCAAATTTTATATAAAAACCTTCCTCGTTTAACACTCTTTCCATTAGTGAAAATCGCACTAAAATACGTTGCGTAGTTTAAAATAACTAAGACCACATACATACGGATGGAAGCGACTTTGTTTTATACTATGTGGAAGAAAAGGCGCTGCTGCTACTAATACGACGCAAGATAGGATGTGAGGCGGAGACTTCGCCGAAACACAACAACACATGTGCTTTTATTCGTTTTATTCGACTATACCGTCTTTGAAAACTGTAAATTTATTACTGAGAAACACAGTTTGTCAAGCATTAAAAAAAAGAAGTCTGTATAAAAATTGTTATTACAAGATATCAGATGATTAACGAGTTTGGGGATTAAGTTTGATTAATCCCCAGTTTCAAAATGACAATTTAGATATAAGTTTTTAAAACTTTAAGTTAATTAATATTGGACTAAGATAAATATGTTTTCTTATGTAAAAGTCGTCAGATAGGCTGACGGTCCACGTCATGGTAGGTAGCTCTCTCTCTCTCTCTCACACTCTCTCTCTCTTTCACTCGCTCTCTCTCTCTCTCCGTGTGCCTCTTCAGTCCTGAAGGTTAGCCGTCAACTTCCTGAACCGGTCCCTTTCAAGAGACAACTGGAACAGCTGCTCCCAGTCCACTTTCGGATAATTCTGAGCCATGACTCTCCTTCGCCCAGTGCGTTTATTCCGTGGTCTATAACACAAGCAACGACAAAGGTCTATGCTATAAGGATAAAAGATTAGGAACGTTAGGGAAATATGCTCTGTCATCAACACACCGAAACACAACACTCGTCGACGACTCGTTGGATAAGTGGCAAGGGTGCTTGCCTAACGTCTGAGGGGTCCCGGGTTCGTTTCCTGGCGGGGTCAACTTAGGAAAGTCTAAGTAGAACTACTTGGATTTTTTTGTCCAAATTTTTCTATCGTAGAACTAGTTGTACTTACCCGTTTAGGGGGTGGCAACCACTTCCTTACAGAAGATCACCGTGAAACAACAGCATATGTGCTGTTGTGTTTCGGTGAGTGAGTTAAGGATGCCAGAGCCCTATTCCCTATCCTTGATCCGATTATAATCGGGAGCGGTCTTGAACCACCAGTGGCATTGCTTGTGTTATTGGCGACGGTGGCCATCTACTATCAAGTGAACCGTCAGCCTCTCTGCCGACCTTAACATAACAAAAAAATAATAATAGATAATTTCCAACAAACACACATTGTCTTTAATACGAGCAAGGTAAGGGAAGTATTTATATATGTAACTTGTTAAATAGCTGTAAAACACAACTTCATACTTATTTTCTCTCTTCCAACTCTTTCTTAAGTCTCTACCTACATAAATTTATAATTTTGTTTTATCAGGAAAGCTCTGTTCAATTTATTCCATTAAAAAAAAAAAAAGAAAATACGAAAATATAATGATAGTCAAATGAAAAATGAAAATGTATATCTTCAAAATCCACTTAGGTAAAACTGTTAGCCCTATAACATTTCAATAAGGAAAAAATCAAACGTACGCCGAACGCAGATGTTGAATCACCCCACATGTCATAGATATTACAATTTGATTTCACGCAGACTACGCATTATACTGAGGGAATTTGCAGCGATCATTTTTTTTGCTTAGGAATTCTGAACTTGTCTTGAATAACCTTGAAACATATTAAGCACTAGCTGTTGCACGCAATTTCGCCCGAGTATAGCTTTATAAAATATGGCCCATGTTACTCGTTGATAATGAAGCTTTCTATAGATGAAAGAACTTTTAAAATCTATCCAGTAGTTTTTGTGTTTATTCATTACTTGAAACATATAAATCTTCTCTCTTTATAATATATATTCTTAGTATATATACGAGTATGTATAGAAAAAAAATTAATAATAGTATAGAAAAAAAAATCTTTTGAATCAGATGACGCTAGAGGACGCGAATTGCCTCTGATTGGCAATTGCCTGAAATTGGTAAACTAGAAAACTAGAGGCATTTAAAACTAGAAAACTTTTAAATACAAAAATCACAAAAAAAAAACATAAATATAAATAATAAAAATAATAAATAAATAGAATAATAAAAAAAAACAAAGAATAAGCCTCGCTATCCAACGAGGCAATGCCCTTAGTTTGCTAGGTACTCTACCAGATGGAGATGGCCTGGGGCATTTTTTTTACTTATAGCATTTTCTAGTGAGTAGTTTTAATTTCTTAGTTTTAATTAATAATACTTGTTATAGAAATATGAATCAGAAACATGAAAGAATAACTACGCATAAACAGTGTCCACCTGCTGCAGATAAACCAATACATGCTATGCTATGGATTTTAACCACACTTCTGCAGCAGTCAAGTACTTTTAATACTTGTATTCAAATTATATTTCTTACACCAAAACCTCATAGTACTCACAATCCGCCCCTTAAACCTTTTTAAAACATTTAAACATATTTGGGGGTACTGCCTAGTTCACTTCGATGTAATTTCATCTTATACTGTAATATATACTGTATATACTGTAATATATTTTCAAACGTCAATAGGTACACTGTTTTATGTACCTTATTAAAATAAAATAAAGTATGAAATGTAAAAAAAATATTTATTTACAATTAACTGCCACAAACTTAATTAGTTTAAAAAGCATTCTGTTTGAAATTTTCATCCGCCATTATCGATTCTACTAAAAGCTACGCTAATGGGTATTCGTATTTAACAGTGTTTTTGCAGCGTTCGCTTTTTACTTGCTTGCATTTTATGGAAGCGAATTGTGTAGCGCATGATAGCGGATTAAATTCAACCGCCATAGCCAATTAATGCGATTAATTAATTATTAGGATTAATGCGCACTGCCAAGGTTTGGAACTCCTTGTCGGCTCATATAACCCAAATCTTTCAAAATTCAAGTGCATAGGCATCTTCTGGGTGAGCTCGCTCCATCATAGGCCTCATCTTCGCTACACAGCTGGATGTTGACCAAGAGAAAACCCATCTCTAATAATAATTATTAAAAAAACAGTGGCACTCCGGGAATGCCGGCAGAAGTGAAAACTTGAACAATTACGTGTGTATTTTTTGAATCGTCAGGCCGTACTCAGACCACGCGGGTGTTGGCCGGTGAGAAACGGCACCCCCGGTCCTTGTGCATCATTCCTCCGTCCTTTGCCACCCACCCTTAATGCCGTAGAGATGAGGGCCACACTAGTAGAGGTGTCATGTGGAAGCGGTCTCCAACTCTGCGGTACGTCCCTTCACATAGCCTGTGGGTCACACCGCGCTTAATCGAGGCGGAGCCCGCAAGTGTGCGGGCCTCGTATGGCGGGGGGATAAGGTAGCGTGTCTTAACGTCCCTTAATCTCCGCCCATAGACGGCGCGAAAACACCGTGGGTTTTTAGTAGGTAGAAGTCCCACATACCTCACCGATCCACCATGGCCAGTGGGGATCTGGTTCGCAGAAAAAAAACTATACTACGCTTCACAGTCTCAAACTGGGCAGCCTCTCTGGCGGCAGTAACCACCTCCTTACCGTAGATTAACGATTAAGTAATTTTAAAACTAGTAATATTACGCGGTTATCTCCGCTCCGCTTGTCACAGTGAAATAAGGCGGATGCAATGGCGTTTGCTTATACAGCGCGCTCTTTTGAGAATACATTCGTGATTGGTTTTAGATATCGCAGTGAATTTGAGGTGCATCTTTTTCAACAGAATTTTATACAAAATTACCGGGAAAATATACACTTATAAAAATATTGGTTTTGTGAAGACTTGTACAAATAAATTTCCTCGGGATTACTTTCATAAAAATATACGAGTAAGTTTAGGTAGTTAAGTTAAAAAGGTTTTTAAAATTAAAAATGGACTAATCTCTAAGAGAACATTTGTATGTTTGTTACTCTTTAACGTAAAAACTACTGGACCGATTTTGAAAATTCTTTCACCTGTAGAAAGCTACATTATCAGCGAGTAACATAGCACATATTTTATAACCTTACGCGGACGAAGTCGCTTTCGACAGCTAGTCAACAATAAGGATTGAATTAAAGTTTTGACGGTACACATAAGAGAAAGGGGCGCATTCTTTTCTTATATTATGAGAACCACCAAAAACTTTTTTCCTCCACTAAATAGGGACTTGTTATTTTCCGGAGGGGATTTAAAGTTCCAATTAAAAATATAAATAATTTTACAGGTTTAGATGCATAATACAATATAAAGATAATACGAGTAGGCAAGTAATTTGTCAAAACAACACATCAGATAAGCCTCCTTTGCATTTTATACATTTTAATGAAATAATTTCGTTGGCTGTCACAATTTCTGGCTGTATTTTGTTTTGTTGCTTCAAACGCGTGACATGTTTACACGAGTCTGCATTGGGGGAAAGAAACCAGAGATTTGACGAAGTAAATCACTTTTTACTTAGCGTTTTGTTTAATAGTCATAAGGAATTTCTGTTTTACTAACGTAATAATAAAGTTGAAATTAGCACACACAATAACGCAAGAGTAATTACGACATTATGGCAAAAGTGTGATAGCACATCACAGAGACATAGAAGAACTTATAAGATAGTAAATATATACCTATATGGAATGTATTTATAAAATTTAATGGTTTTAAAAAAAAATCTTTAAAAAAATAATATTAAAATAAAACAAAAAAAAATCCCTTCCCTATCGATTTCTAAAATCCATAAAATACTATAGTATGGTTAGCCTTGCAGCACCTGTTTCGTTACTTGTGTTTTAGGCAACGGTAGCCACCTATCATCAAGTGGACCGTCAGCCTGTCTAACTACCTTTACCCTTGAAATAAATTTTCCCTAGTGATATATATGTAGGTCTTTTGGACGTGCTCAATTTTATTTATATGTCTGTCTCACATGTGTTATATATAAATACAGATCTTCAGTCAGTAAGCCAGATAAGAAATCATCTTCAATGACTATTTTTTACACTGCTACACACGAGGCATTTCTGGAATGCTGATTACTTTCGCGGCGAAGGCGATGCATATTAGGCGGGTTACACACGAGAAATCCCTAATAATAATTGCAATATTATATTTATATATAATACTAACTGGTGCCCGCGACTTCGTCCGCGTTGAAAAAGAAAATATATGAGTAATTACTGTACCCGTGCGCCTTACACCGCCATCTGTTAGATTTTTGTGGAACTACAGATAATAAAAACAAATTTGTCGGCCTTGAAAAAGAAAAAATACGTCCAAATGTTTATCTACCAAGTTTCATGAAAATCAGTTAATTCGTTTCAGAGTTATGGAGGAACATACATACATACATACAGAAAAAAATTCTAAAAATCGTCACTTTAGTTTCAGTATCATGTATAGAGCCTATAAACACGATATCTCTGAAAAAAAAAGTAACTTACTCAATGACCGACCCTTACAGATTTATTATTATTATTGATTGCAATATATAGGAAGTATATTTTCCTTTGGCGTTCTGGTTGGTTTGACAGGAATCAGATCCCCACCGACCATGGGCATAGATCGGTGGCGTTTGAAAATTATTTTCACAATTTAAAAGGTACATTATTCCATATGGAGTATATTAGAAAGAAAGAAAGAAAGTCAGAAAGAAAAAATGTTTATATGGTACATTGTACATTGTAAAGGTGTACCAAAATGGTCTCCGCTCAGCATGTAGGTAATCTTGATGACGATTATTTTCATGATGTAGTAATAATTGATAATCATTCCCATAATTGCACCCGGGCGAAGTCAGGGCGGGTCGGTCTAGTAGTAAAATAAAAACGATCTTTTAAGTCAAATAATGCAACCTAATGATTATAGTTTAACTTGTGAGAAGGAACCCCTAACGAGGAAATATCTGCGTAGTTAAAGTTTAGCACCAACTAGTTGTTAAAGACAAATTTTCAACAATTTCAACTACCCGCATAGTTTATTTTACCAGTTTCATTGTTTTCAACTAAAATTTTGCTTTTAATTAATATTTTAAAATTAATTTTTATATGAATACTTTTTAATGTAAAGTTCTAGCAGGTAAGGGGACGTTCAAGTATTATGTAACGCAATTTGAGTAAGATCAACAATTAAACATTTCTTATTGTCCGAAAGTTAGAATAAAAGTGTCTGATCAGGAAAATTACTTATATGTAATTATTCAAATATTAATCTACGAACAGAGAGACAGCTGTGTTTCTGTGTGTATAAACTGAAGCATAAGACGACATGTCTGAAATTAAACACCGACTGACCGTAGTAAATATGCGCATAATATTGAATGGCAAATACCTACAAAGAACGCTGGTGTAAGTCATAAGCGTCAGCGTTAAGCGGATTGGTAACGAGACAAATAGACCATTTTACTTTGAAGTTTGAACTTAAAAAAACCTTAGAAAATAAGCAAATAGATGTTTACATTTGCTGTGAAAATAGGGCATCGTCATATTCAACACCCATTCATGTACCTTCAATACTAGTGACAGATTATTCTGCACTTCGCTGCCATAAACTAGGTAGGCGGCAAAAACCACCCCCTTATAGAAGAGAAATCTGCAAAAGAAAAGCACCTATGCTGTTGTGCCACGTTGGGTAGTAAATAATACCACAGCCCAATTCTCTATGATACACTTTGGCTTTTACTCTTCAACCTTATATGATCATCAGCATACTTTTATCTTTGTGTTGTTGCTTATATTTATAGGAATTGGTACCTAATGAGCTGTTAGACTGTCTTTACTATAATATAAAGATGTCTATTTCCTAAGAAATAATTTTAAAATAACAATAGCATTTTCATAACCTATGTTCTTTAAAATATGCTATCGCGTGAGTATGAAAAATATCAAGTAGATGACGTCTATTTCAAATTTTTAAATAATATGTCAATACTAAACTTAAAAAAAAAATATGAATATGAAAATAAGTTTATAGGCTGCAATAAAAAAAAACAGACAAGAAAATTAATAAAAACGCTCTCGCTTATATGTTGAGCCAAGCTGTAGGAAGAGAATGCCGTACCAGAGCAGCGTGCCTCCAGCATTATAATGTCGCTGGAAGTATTATTTTTAAAATAATACTGGAATCTGTATCATATTTATTTATGTTTAAAGTACAAATTCAAAAACAAACGTATTTTTTTGAAACTTGGATTTGTTACTTTTTTACACCAAATAATTTTTGATATAGGTATTTTCTTATGGAGATCATGTCTCTTGAGATGTTGCATCTCGTTTGCTAACAGAAAAATTCTGCTCTCAACAAGAAATTCCTGAGCGAATATAATTTAAAAATGCTATCAAAACAGGAAAACAAAGAAATAGAGATTTACGTGAATCCCTAAGAGAGTGGGTAAAACGTAAAACCCAGTTTGATAAAGTTGTCTTAAGTTGAGATTAGAAATAATTCTAATTAGCCTATGTGGCTTATCCATACTAATACATACTAAATTATACATGTGAAAGTTAGTCTGTCTGTCTGTCTGTTATCTTTTCTTTCAAGCCTTATACTCAACCGATCATCAAGGAATTTTGCATACACGTTGTCAGGGATACAGGAAAGGACATCGAGTACCTTTTAGTACTGACCGATTTGTATTCCTTCTTTAACCCAAAGCGATTATCTAATCTTATATTCTTATTTCATCTGAATATCCTTATTGTTAATGCACAACCTCGTCCCCCGCCTGGCTAACACTATCTAACATATCATGATATCTAACACTTATTCAATCCAAATGTAAATTAATCAAAATATTCCAATACTTGTGAGTACGATCAGCCTAAAAATATTTTTATGAACTAAAATTTTAATAATGAAATCATATGTTGACTTGACATTTGTTTTCAATACATAGATAAATAGCTGAAGTTATCATAAATTTAATTTATATAAAACTTTTTTTGGAAATAAATGTCCAACATCAAAAGACGAAAAAATTCTGAACCGGTTCTTCTCCCAAATTAGTGCGAAAGTCCAACAGACTTCATTGGGATACATCGCTTGAAAGTAACCTTGTTATAGAATAATCTAACCATTTTTCCTTGCCCACAATTACCCCTTATAACTAACCACAAAAGCCAAAGGAGCTTATCCTTAATATTTTATATTTCCACTTAGCTTAGCGAGCGGAACACAACGTTGTTAACGATGCAGGACTAATGACGTCATCGTTGCTTTTAGGAGCAAAATGACACAACACACAGAGAATTCAGAAGGTATGGTGTCAGTGGACGCTCTTTCTTAAGCTCATAGAAATCAATCTAGAAGTTGCTTTCAATCAAAATTGCACGATGATTCTGTTAAAAAAAACAAGATGAAAGGCCACATAATATTACAATGACAATTTGCAATAAGCAATAATAAATTTTCTATGTTTTTGGAGATTTTATGTATTATGTTTTGTTTAGTAAGTGCGTAACTTCAGCATCGATCGGCTCTAACGGAAGAGCAGCGCAAGTTTTTACAACCTGCATTATGCTGCTATATGTTTTACCTACTTATGTATGTTTTAAATGTGCTTTGGTACAAATAAAATCTTATTCTATTCTATTCTATTCTGTTCTATTCTGTTCTGTTCTGTTCTATTCTATAATAAATTTAGTATACATGATATTTATTTATCTATCTATATAAACTTCAACGAGTATTTATAGTTCGTCAAACATATATAATTTACCACCTTATGTTAAACTACAACCTGTTGGAAGCTGTTTCTGGGCATAATTCATTATAACTTGGGCAGCTGGATTGGAGGCACTAACAGCACTAGCAACCTGTGGTTACTGCCACCACAATATGACTGCCCAGTTACTGTTAAGTGTGGTATACTCCTTGATAGAAATCATAAAATAAATGCGAAAGTTTATATGTTTGTTCCTCAATAACGCAAAAACGGTTGAACGGATTTAAATGAAATTTGGCACACAGATAGTTTACTACCTAGATTTTTTACCGAAAAAGTGTTAAGTTCCCGAGGGGTCGTTTAAGACTATAAAAAATTCGGCGCCACTATCGTCACAACGATAAAGATGTCAGGCTTTATAACTCATATATTTTTACGAGTATTTTTCAACGCGTAGTCGCAGCTAGTAGAAAATAAACATAAAAAATATCTAAGTTCTCTTTCTCTCTAATGTTACTGTGAGTGGTTTATGTAAGCATTCCAGCTATCCGGGATACGGCACCGTGTCACGCCAGGGGATTTGATAAAACGGCTGCGTAAATGAGCTCGAAGCCAGGTCACAATTTAGGAGGGAATTCGGTATGACACATACGTACGTACAAGCGATATCGATCGAAACATCAACTTCACTACGTTCACCTGATTATATTGAAGAATATTAAAGTGAATTTTTTGTGATTAATAATCTCAGAATGGCTTATTATTGCAAAATAAAAAAGTGTGTGTGAGGGTATATGAATGCATTTTGTTAGCTTTATTAGTTTGTTAATTTTCTCAATATATATTTATATATTTATATCAATGGATATAAATATATAAATATATAAATATACTAGTGGCCCGCTCCCGGCTTCGCCCGGGGTGCTTTTTTGCAATCCAGCCGATAAATTACTTTAAACCGCCATCTGTGAGAACCTTATGGAACTCACAGATAAATAATTGCTGTATTGAATAAGTATCAACAGATGGCGCTATGTTAATAATATTATATAATTTGCAAAAAAATAAACAAAATGAGATATAAACGATCCTATCTTTTAAGTTGGACCAAATAACAGATACTTATGAAGTTTGATCAAAGTCGGTTCAGTAGTTTCAGAGTTTATCGCGAACATACATCGTGACACGAGATTTATATATATATATATATATATATATATATATATATATATATATATATATATGAAGACAGAACCGCAGATGGGAGGATGTTATGGAGCAACATGGATTAAAAAAAGCACAGGAAAGAAAACTATGGAAAAACTTGAGGAGGCCTATAAATATATCGGCGACGTTAGCCATTTAGTGGACCGTCAACCTGTCTGACGATCTTAACATAAAACAAATCAATATCTCAATCACACGTAAGTAAATAGTTTTATTTTTACAGGTAAATGTTTGTAGATTATAGGACATCCCTATAAAATACCTCTTCGAGCAGAGCTATTTCTTCAGATACTAGATACAGATTTACAACTAGATAAAATCAAATCCAAATAGTTGTGATATAAAATAGTAACAATATGACGAAAATTAATAATTAATGAAAAAAAAAATTAAGTGAAAATCACAATGTGAACTTATAGTTTCAATTAACTGTAGTGTGCAAAAAAGTACAAGACTCCGTTGTTGCTATCAGAATGACTTCATAGTGGAAAAATATGTGGAAAAAACGCATCCATCTGAGGACTAAATAACACTTTATTTGAGATTCTGTCTAGGAGAAATTATTATTTTAAGTAGGTTCAAGTTTTTGTGAAACGAAGTCAAAGTTAGCCTCTTTAAATAGCTGCTTGCAAAAGTTTGAGGGTCTATCCGAAACAAAACATCAACAGTCTAACGAATCTATGTCAACAGAAAGTTAATCCTTGGGCACGGTGCAAAAGTCGCCTTTCATAACTTGTTCCCGCGAAACAGATAGTAGCACAATACATACGGTCGACGGAGTGGCGTGTGGTACAATCGTTAAGAGATAAGCGAGTGTTTTTATTCAAAGTTCTGAATAACAAAGTAGAGAATTACATTTTCAAGGATTATTCCTTTGTGTTTTCATACTATATATTGTTTTTTAACGGAGTACAGAGATTATTACGCTTTTGTGTTTATTACGCTCGCTACAAAGAGAGTTTCTTTTAATGAATTTTAAGTACATTCTGGATCTTCACAATATACATATACGTAAGATATTACTTACCTAGACTAATTGTTAGTAGGTATATAGGATGATAAGTGATTTTTTGACTAAAATATTACTTTATTTTAATTTATAAGAGCCACAGAAACACATAGGGTGACAAAAATTATATTTTTTATGAGAATTGGACCCGAAAGAATTAGCCAACATTTATTTTAAAAGATAAAAGAATAAGTTATGTAAAGTTTTTTTTTTATACTGCATTAGAAGATAAATTGGCTAGCAAGATAAAAGCTCATTAGTTTTATTGGTGACTGACCGGAGTCAGACAAATTTTTAATTAAGCTTTGTAGACAAAAAACCCAACAAAACTGAAATAGAAGGAGAAACTCAGATAATGATAATATTATAATAATGAAGTCAAAATATCAGAAAGCAAGAATACACCCTTCATCCATTAGTGTTAAATTTGACAATAAAAGTTGTCGAGTTGACAAATGTCAGTCATATTATTATGTCTTTTTAATATCAATTTTACAATGACGGTTCTTAGAAAACGAACTGTACATTTTTTCTCTACTGAATAATAACAACTCATTAAAAAATAACAACGAAGTTAAGATTTTACTTAAATAATGAAAACGCTCCCGCCTCTAACTTGTTCGAATGAGAAAATGTAAGGTTGCGGAAGAAACTAATTCCTTAACATGGACCAAACTTTATTCGTTAAACTTTGCCGAGAAGATGTCGCGGACACGATGTCCTCTGCTGAACACTTTCGTTGACAGTATTACATACAATATATTACAAATTTTAATGATAATATTTGGACTAGAAAATAATTAAGTGTTACTGTTATTAAAAATACTAGCTGGTGCCTGCGACATTGCCCGCGTAGAAAAATGAAAAAATATAACATCTGCGAAACGCTGAGTCATGAGCAATCAAAAGCAAACTCCTTTCGAAAATCTATTACAAAATCTCTGATTCTCGATCTTGAGCTTATACTATGTTTAGTATTTTATTAACTTTGATTTTGTACGTAATTAATTGAAATGAATAAGAATGGGTATCCTGTTCATTCGGGTTTCTTTCGGGGTTTCTACTCAGGATCGTCATCTTGGCTTTTTTTCCCGAAAACCTAGTAAATTTAAAATTATAATTTATAAGTTCTCGGAGAAACCTAATAAACAGCTCCCGAAGATCAAGACTTATCATATTACGTAAATGTGTGTCTCGGTTCTTACTTGTTTCTCTTTTAATTAATTTTAGATCTAAACACAGCTAACAATAGTCTTGAAACTAATTTACAGAACTAATAACTACATTACAAATCTGTATTCAAAATAGAAATACACAACATGATTCCGTAATTAGATACAGTACACTCACCATTGGCATTGCGGTGTAGAAAATAAAAAATAAAAATATCTCAAGCTGTTGTAGGTAGCTATTATCCCCACGGGCGTCGTACATACAATATATACTATCTCTTGCAAAACGACGCCCTGTTACATAATACCTACGGTACACAGAGTATAAACATACAGCCAACTGACGTAATTATGTTGGCTTTGTAATGTCTTAGTTTCTTTGCCATTTTTTTAAATTTACTTAATTGAATAGAAAAAATGTAAACTACATCACATTGCCGTGATTCTGTTAAATAAAAGCAGAGAGTGAAAAACAGCGGCAAATTAAAAAATATAACTATATATATATTTAGGTAGATCAAAATTATGATGTCGTACTAAGCTTAGTACTAAGTATATGAGATCCGATATTGTACGTAAACATTTTTGTTTTTCTTGTAAATAACTTCTTCTCTTGTTTCTTATTATAATTACATACCATACTATGAAGAATTTTTATTCATTATTAAATTGTCTATAATACTAGTTTGTTTCGGCGACTTCGTAAATCGTACGCGTTGTAGTTCGTTTTTTGAAAATCTCACAGGAACCAAACATTTTTGCAGAAAAAAAAGTGTCCTACATCTAGTTAATACAGGTAACTAGTTACCTGTTTGACAAATTTCATCCAAATCTGTTAAGTCGTTTTAGCGTGATTGTATAACATACATCCGTAATGCATCCGTAGCAGTAAATTCAAACATCCCGTAGCCAGTAAAAACTACATTAGGATTGAGTCACAGAAACCACAGAATGTCAAAATACAACGAAAATACAAATGAAATGTATCATCTTCTTGTCTTTTAATGTATTGGCTCCATCAGATTTTCTCCGACGATAGTGAAGTCAAGCCACAATTTTTCTTTGAGAAGTCAATACAAGCGCCTAAATGTCAAACTAACTAAAGCCTCAAACTAACGTGTCAGTTTGAGTGACGTTTGACATTAGTAATAATGTCACTATATTTATTCACCATTCAAATTGTAAACAGTTTGACAAGAAATTGCAAAATAATTCGTGAAAATTGTTTTTCACGTTCGTTTCAATCTGAATAACGTAGGCAATAGAAAGGCAACAACTATTTCAATAGCACGTAGAGACTAGGTTCATTTACGGAAAAAAAAAACGTTGCAATTTGAACTCTATAACGGACGGATAAAACACAAATTCCTCGCGGACTCAAACGGTTGAACATTTTCGAAATGTTTCAAACGTAACTTCGTTTTGAGTGAATGCATTTAGCTCTTTGCTTTTTAATGCACGCTTTTTAGAATTTTAATGTATTTTGAAATGTGTGTGTATAGCTCTACACCTTTAGGTTTTTGTGCGGTCTTAATTGCTGTGAGGTTTAGGTTTTACTAACTAGCACCCGCGACTTCCTGCGCGTTGAAAAATAAGACATTGACCTGCCTTGCGAAGCGTTTGGATGTTAAATTTTTTATGCTCTATTGAAATATTTAGCCTATGTCCATTCTAACTAACGGTGAAATATTTTATAGTTATGACTATAATATAATATTATTATAATTTATGACATAACCATAACACTCAGACCAAATAGAAAATAAAGACATAATTTTGCGGACAACATGTGAAGCCGTTGTTATAAACATGTTGTGCGTAGGCCGGTGTTGCCATTTAAATTCATTTTTATTTATTTAAAATTTAATTTAATTTATTTAAAATTTAATTTAATTTATTTAACTTACGTGTGAATATGATTCCAACCTTTTTTTTTTGAAGACTAGTTTCTACACCCTTTCACTACGCATTCGGCATTTTCACTAGTAAATATTTTAATAAGGCGAGGCTTTGTTTGATTGCATATTTATGTGAGCGTATGGACACGGCGAGGCGTAATTTTACCGTCTTCACTCTGCCATACACAGGGCTCTATCTTTAGTTCTTATTTTATCTAAGCCATATTGCTCGAAATGTGTTAAGACGGGGCCCTTTTAACCACTCGACTAAAATGCAATAATACCAAAAATTTGTTATGTATGTAAATATGTTGTTTGTCTGTTGGAAAGTCAAACAATAAATTCCGCGTGTAATCCTCGGCCGGGCTCCACAGGTGTTTTCAGATACACCTTCCTGGCGAATTGCCAATACCATTGCGGCCTCAATTCTTTTACGTACTGCACTTAAACTTTTAATGGCTTAAGCCGCTTAGCAGACAAAAGTCGCCTGTTGGGATATCCTGTTGGATACCCGGCAGTGTAGGGGACACTGCGGGGTTATTCCGGATTCGTACTGGCTAAAACCCAACAACTTGATCGCGCGGCCATTGATGGGCGGGGTTGCGGGGACGTTATGACACTACTTCGGTGTTCCGCCACAAGAACAAACAGACTTGAACTAGCGTCGGCCGGGATTCGAACTCGGATCAACTGCTTTTGTAGGCAACTATGCTGCCATTGCACTACCGACGCTGTATGACGCAATGTATTAAAATATGGATTTTTTTAATACAATACAGAATATTAATTAAACGGCTCGGTCGTCCCATAAAACTTCACTATAAATAATTCCGCTTGAATAAACGACGCTTTCCCCGAAAGGGGTCAATTAAAAGTTGTTCGCCGATTTTTTTTTTCGGTTACGTTTTTCCTTAGATAGCCAGCCTAGCGGAAATGACCCGATCAAACTTTTACACATGAAAGCGCTTGTTACATTCGAGAATAAATTATACTTGTTTTTCCACGATAATTGTATTTGTTTGCTGTTTTTCTTTTTTAAAAAAAAAAACATTAAAAGAAATCAAGAAGAAATTAATTTATTACAGCGCACCATCGAAGTATGGAACTATGGAATTTGCATCACAAATGTTAAAGCGGCACATAAAATTACGCCTAAAACGGATCATGACGGAGTCTTGCCTTCGCGCGTCACTGGTAAAAGGTAGTAACGACCAAGTTCTACTATTCATTTTAAACTCCAATGTGTTGACGTAAAGTCACATTCTCTAAATGACAGATGACAGAGTTCATGCTCTACGCATATGTCACATTTAAATATTCCATAAAGTTCGTAGTGTTTTGTATGGCGTGCGAAATCCATAGTTGTAGTACATTGATGCAGCACACATACAGGTTAATCATTCAGATAATAAACGTACGTAACATTTTCCCTTCAAGTATCTGGAGCCCACTAAACTTAATTCACACGAAACTACTATGTGTTTGGCTTTATGAACGACCATTAAGAGTAATATTACGTTCGGAGGTAATGCAGTTTTATTGGCCATTAAAATAATAAAATAAATACGAAAGGTCGAACGTGAGTTTCCTTGATTCTTCGGATTATTGTTATTGAACGATTTCAGGTCGACACACCGAGGAAAATGTCTTAGAAATGAGTATAGATATACCACTATTATTAGCACCTTCTACATACTTCGGGTACATTTATATCAGAACTATAATTCCAATTATAAGATATGCGGACATACGACAACAACCTTCCTTCGCGGACGCGTTCGTTCAACTGTCTGATACCTTTTTAATATCATGCCACCGAATGAATCTGAATGAATGAGCACCTCTTATTGCAACATCACGGAACATAAACATGTTTAAATGTATGCAAGGTACTGAGTTTTTTTTTTCAGGGACATAAACCTATGAAACTATCAATTCTAACCTACATATAGTAAAATATTTTACAAAAAAAAATTGTAAACGTTGTAGGTACTTACGTTACCAAGATCAAAACAATAGTTTAAGAATTTTTAAAAGTTTGTCTTTTTGTCTTTGTGTTTGTGCACGCTAATCGCAGAAACGGCCTAACCAATTTGGATGCAGTTTTCACTGATGTATTGACGATTACCTGGATTAAACTATAGGATACTTTTTAATCTGGAAAAATGTTGTATCCTTTGGGATTTTCAAAAAACGAACTGAAGCGCGTACGAAGTAGCGAGCACCAGCTAGTGACAAATAAAAATGACACAGTTCAGTTACATATTTAAACTTCGTTGATTCATTAACTCAGGTTCATTACCGACTATGCATGACTTGTAGACAGTTAAGCTATGAAGTTGCAAGTTACTAAGTTAGGATCGTTATCGCTGTCAAGCAAACTCCTATGACGTTAACAAGTTGGTCACAATTTTAAGTTATAACTAGCAGTTAGTGTTAACTGATTTAAGTTTATTGAAATATTCGACGCTGTTTGCTTGTCGTGGAGACAAATTGTTTATAAGTTATTAAACTAATGACTGTTATTTGTATGAATAATTCCATAATTTGATACTAGTAAAATGTCTTCTCCTTGCCAAAGTCACATTTAATGAAAACCGTATCGAAATCCGTTGGGTGGTTTAAAAGAAGTTAGCCGAAGAATAGAATAGAATGAAGCGTACCGCGACTTTATAATAAAACTAGCTGGTGCCCACGACTTCGTCCGCGTTGAAAAATATTAAGTAGCCTATCCTGTGTCCCGTACGTCCAAATGTTTATCTACCAAGTTTCTTGAAATTCAATTAATTCGTTTCAGAGTTATGGAGGAACATACATCCATACATACAGAAAAAAATTCTAAACATCGTCAATTTAGTTTCAGTATCATGTATAGAGCCTATAAACACGATATCTCTGAAAACAAAGTAATTTACTCTATGACCGACCCTTACAGATTTATTATTAATATTGATGATGATATGTATAGGATACATATAGATATGTATCCCATGTCCAACTTAACAGGCTCTATGGAACGTGGAATTGAAATCTCTTTAAAAAAAGGTTTGCACCGAGAGTATATTTATTCAAAACACCCAATACACTCCCGCTTTTGTTCCATTCTCACGTTTTGTGCCGAAACGGACCCTCTTCACTTGCGGGTCGAATGGACCCCACACATTCTCTAAAGGCGTTTTCGTCTGTGAGAGGGTTAATGAAAATATGCTAATGTCCTAATAGAATTCGTGACCTATCGAAGAGTGGCGAATTTAGACACGCCACAGACCAATAGCCATCTTGCCCCATTTTTTTAATCTTCAGAACTGACATTGTACCACAAGTAATAGGTATTGCGATCATTTCCCACTCGACAAATTTTTAATAGTCTATTTTTTTTTGTTAAGTTATGGTATTATACATTACCCTTAAACCTTGATCTTAATAAAAAAAAATTTTTTTTTTTTGGATAATAGATGATTTTCTAGGAATTCTATTCGTTAATAGTCGTTCTAAAATACTCTTTATATGATTCGCGTTTTTCCTCAAAAAGTCAGCCAGCAAACGTTGCTGGTTTTAAACACAAGAAAATTGTAACGTCTGTTGTAGGTGACTAATACTTAGCCGCATGCAATAAATGTACCTATACTTAAATTTGAACAATTAATTTCTATTATTCTTGATATATTCTGTTATGAATATATTCAAATACTATTATCTGTTTGTAACAGGCGGTGTTTGTGATCCACTCAACGATATGCTGTGTTTTGGCGTGTCTGCTTCAGCGTGCAATGCAAGTAGGTTGACCACGTATTTATATATGTCGCAGGATATTCGAAGAAATTGGATTTTCGCAATAATTCTAGTAAGATTGCAAAGGACTGCATAATAGAAAACTATCAAAGAATTTTGTAATCATCCAAGCTTCTTTTACAATCTAGACTATGGGAGTGTTCATTAGTTATTCGTTTGCTACTTCACTTTTTTTATGAGTGAAGAATATTAATTACTAGAAAAATGTGTCTTAATTTGTTTAATTTAATTGAATACAAAAATATTTACTTAAAAAAAACATTACAACCGTATTAAATAAAAACAAATAAATTTGTTTAAAAATTTGGATAGTTTGTAAAAGAGGCTGCAACCCCGTTATGCTAATATGATATTAATTATATTATACTATTAAGTAAAGTTGGAACGCCAATAAGTTCACAGTATAGTTAGTCAGTAAATAAGTTAATTTACTTAGTGAATCTCGAAAATTCACTGCATTATTTTTTTAATGGTGTGACGAGAAGACAAACACGGGAGTTACAATGGCGAAGTTTCGGAACAATATGCGAATATTTTGAAAAACCCCATTTCATATCGCAAAATGTAAATGCCAAAGGAAAGGGTGAGCCCGAAAATTTCAATTTTCGATCTTGATTTTTGAACTGTACGTCAATATCCTTTGTCAACAAACTGAGGACCAGGGACTGGACATGATATTAAAAAAGTCTCTAAGAGCACTTCTCATTTCTTACCTTACGAACAATTTAAGTGACTCCGAAATATTTTCATTTTAAAATTTGTCTCCAAATAAACAAACTTATTGTCTCCCTACACTATGAAGTATGAAGTGTTGTCGTCGAGGGTATAAAGTGGAAATTATTATTTGCTTTATTCAACTGAAACCGGGCTCAGTAAATATGTATATTGCTTATTGCAATAATGATGATACAATGCACAGGATAATGGCGAAAATGTAGGGTCCAACTAGTTCTACTATTAGTTCTACGATAGAACAGATTGGACAAAAAAAATACAAGTAGTTCTACTGCAGAGTATGACAGATTGGATACACATTAGATAAACAATGAAACAATATTTTTATATGAAAGGCAGCAGGCAGGCTGGCAGCTTGATGGCAGTTGGCTACCGATGCCTATTAACACAAACAACGCAATAAAGAATAAGGGGTTAGGAGGAAATGAGGCCGTAAGAATCAATCATTAATCCTCATAATTAATTAATTAATCAAGTAATTGCTCACTTAATCATCGGATAATTCGGAACTTCCCGAACACTGCCCATCCGACCTCTAATATAAATATCGAAGAACACACTACACGCTCTAGCTACACGCTCCCGGCTTCGTACGGGTTTAAAATAAAAACTATCCTATATTTTAAGTTGGACCAAATTACACATAGTTACGAAGTTTTATCAAAATCGGTTCAGTAGTTAAGGAGTTCATTGGCCTCAAACATGTGACACGTAATTTTTATATACTCGTATATAAGGATATAGAAGATGTATATCACGGAAAGGTCTTGACATTATAATTAAACTCAATACAACTTTATTCAACAATCGCCAACAATTCAGTACAATCTTAATTTATCGAGCTACACAATTAGGTCAAGTTGACTTAACACAAATAGACTCTAAAGTCGACTAACTTCACTTGGTTGATCTTGATTAATTAATATTTACTTTTAAGGGGGTCATTAAAGTTTTGAAGCTATTGTTTAGTTTAGTGAAGACGCATTATCACCTAGTCGACTCTTATTAATGCTGTTTTTTTACCTATAAGCTCTGAACAACAGACTAATTAACATTTTTTTAAAATAGAGCATGAATATTCAATAACCATTTTCTTTCAGGCATTAATTTAATGTAAAGGTCGTCAGACAGGTTGACAGTCCACCTAATGGTAGGTGGCTTTTTTTAAAAAATAAACTCTACTGTTTCAAAAAAACTGACTGTTACCTTTTCACATCTTAACTACACAACTGATCACTATGAAATTTTGCATACACATTGTTAGGGATATAGGAAAGGACTTTCCTATATCTATAGTATATTTCATCCAGATAAAAGATACTGTTCCCGAGGGATCAAAAGATGATAAAGATGTCATACGTACTCGTACTCTCAGGTTTTATATATTTAAAATTTTCAGTCGCAAGCACCAGCTAGTTTATATACTCCTATATAAAAAATAAGTACACATATCTAAGACTTTCGTATAAGTATTCTTACTAACTAAAATTTAAATCTCTGTGTTTCTAGAACAAGCACAGTAAAGGATTTAAAACCCCAAAGAGAACTTATATTATTATTAAAGTAACCGTTGAAAAGTCGCGCGGTTAATGGAAAATATGCAAATTTTTTTTACGAGGAAGGCGATTCTGTAACAGAAAAATAATGATTTTAGGAAACTTTTACAGAAAAGCGACTTACAATTAGTGGAGAATATCCCTTTGAGAAGTCGCTCGCGAAATGAGATTTTTCATAAATCCTTCGGTTTAACTGAACATTAATTTTTCGAAGATTATTCGCTATCTTTATTTTATTTTTTATGAATTTACGTGGCTATAGGTCCGTCGTAAGGTACTGCGAGAAGGCTCCACTTTCGGGTACGCCGAGGTTCCGACAGGGGCGTAGCTCTCCCCGCGCTAGATAGCCGTGGCGTGACACCTATGTCGTGTCACAATACCCATTTACGTCGTTGGGTTTGGTGTTTAGCCGGTACTTAGGAGTCCATAATCCCACAGCGTCCCCTATCACTGCCGGGTATCCATGAGGATTTCACAATGTTAAAAAAATAAGAGCTCTCAAGAGTGAGCAAAACAGTTCACTGTACCAGAAAAACTTCAAAATATTTTATGGCACTTTTATTTCAGTAAAAATGAAAAAGCTTAATGTCCAGGAACTTTTGAATACAATAAATAAAAAAGCAAGTCATTAAGGAACCGCTAAAAAAGTTAACTTTCTTACCGAGTTTACTCAACAAAGAGAACGGATACATTGCCAGAATTAATTTGAAAACTTCAACGCCTTAAATAGCGCAAAATGATGTTTATTTCGCGAAAAGAAAAAAAAAACTTTTATTTTTATTTATTAAAACAGAAAATGAGCGCGCTCCTTTAGCGTGTACCTATATAGAGTTGTTATACACCTTAAATGAAATTTTTTTCTACTTAATATTACAAATACGATAATTAATAATTCTGTTGCCTCCTTTTTTGACTTGTATTATGTCAGCATAAAAACCTTCTCCATGAAAAAACTATATAACTATTTTTTTGATTTTTTTGAAATTTATATAATAACTAGCTGGTGCCCACGACTTCGTCCGCGTTGAAAAATCTTAAGTAGCCTATCCTGTGTCCCGTACGTCCAAATGTTTATCTACCAAGTTTCATGAAAATCAGTTAATTCGTTTCAGAGTTATGGAGGAACATACATACATACATACATACAGAAAAAAATTCTAAAAATCGTCAATTTAATTTCAGTATCATGTATAAAGCCTATAAACACGATATCTCTGAAAACAAAGTAACTTATTCCATGACCGACCCTTACAGATTTATTATTAGTATAATTTATTTATTTTTTTATTTTATAAAATTCTAAATTTTATTTAGTATAAGCAACTCTGAGAACTTATATTGTAAGTCTGCAAGTCCCCGAAGAATGTTCACTTATGAACAAGTTTGGGCTTTTCCAGCCTCCTGTCAACATATTGATGTTCAGCCGATGTTCATAACTCGCGGAACCTTTTCTAACTTTCACACAACTTTTATTGTGCCAACACGATCCAATTTATTGAGATATTCTCTCTAAGAAAATAAGCAATAGATGGTAGAAATGAAAATAAATTAGATATAGGATTAGCGTCTCTAGGCCAAAACCTATAGATACCCAAAATGAGTCTTAGGAAGTTACATTTGGATTGTCGAGCTTAGACGAAAAAATTTCTTTGAGCTTACTCGAAATTCAACCGAAACAAAACAAATCAGTCCCCATCCCGTGCGTTTATTTTTAACATTTTTTTTTTAAATTGGATCTATCAATACTAATAATAAATCTTAGAGGGTCAGTCATGGAGTAAGTTACTTTGTTTTCAGAGATATCGTGTTTATAGGCTCTATACATGATACTGAAACTAAATTGACGATTTTTAGAATTTTTTTCTGTATGTATGTTCCTCCATAACTCTGAAACGAATTAACTGATTTTCATGAAACTTGGTAGATAAACATTTGGACGTACGGAACACAGGATAGGCTACTTAATATTTTTCAACGCGGACGAAGTCGTGGGCACCAGCTAGTTAAGCTTATATATGAATAGGTGAATAGGCTACATACTATCAAAACTGTTGTCTCTATACAAATATACGTACAGTACGTTGTCTTCCTAAGCTTTCTCAAAACACAATGGCATTAATTCGCAAGAAACAAATTAACTTGTTTCCCCGTACTGTGCCGAAGGGGTGACAATAGTTCTCCCTAACCGGGGGACATTCATTTAACTTTCCACAGTAAGACACTTCGATGCATCGGAACGGAACTTTATCGAAGTTACAAATATAGGAAAAACTAGATTTACTATGGAGTGAGATTTCGTTTTTATACTATTTACCTCCTAAGGATATAAAAATATGAAGTAAAAATTATTATTTTTTTAAATGAAGAAATAATAATTTATTTTTTTCTTTTTAGTAATAAAATTTTCTTATTAATATTTTTTAATAAAAAATGAATTTTTTTTTTATTATTTAATTTTTTTTAGATATTTTTTAGGCTTATTTAGTTTTAGATTTTAGTTTAGTTAAAGATTTATTTAGGATTTATATTTAATTTTAGTTGTAATTTTATATTTAATTCACTGTACCTTATTTATTAATTTTTTTTTAAATTTATTATTAAATAGATAGGCGTAAAAATAAGTCTCCGAAATTTTTAATAAAAAAATTGGGAATTTATTGTGAAAGGACGGTACCTAATGTTTTATTCGAAGTATTGTCCATCAGAATGAGCAATGTAATAGATTCTAAAGAAACACTTTAAGCCGTCAATCTATTCTTTACCAGGGTTTAACAAAAGAAAAAAAATAGTCAAGATGATTCTAACAAAAAAAATCTCCGAAAGCAACTAAAGCCTTACAACTCATACATCATTACTACATCAAGATATCATACTTACAACTATTATGAATATAACTAATTAACTACATCATAATATATCATAATATTAAAAATAGATGAGATTAATAAAATCATCAATTTTATAATAACTTTTTGATCACTATATCTTTTTTTATCTAAATTAAACAGAAAAGTTTGACGAATTAGGCTGTCAACATTTTGATAAGCCAAATGATAAGGTACAAAAAGGAGATAAGTTAATTGACTTTGCCATCCCTTACTCAATCTCTGAAACACAACAGCACATGTGCTATTATTTCACGACTGCGGGAAAACAGTGTATCCAACGACCATTATCTAATCGGCATTCTGCTTGGCCGGATATTAATATTCGAGTCGTTAGCCGACAGACAGACAATATCTATTCTGGTTTAGAATAATATATTGTATAAAATTTTAATATGTATAAATAAAATGAAGTATACACTTTTTGGTAAATCGAGTATAAATTGTTTAACACGGATCTGATTTTATTGTTACAATAATTTTAACACAATTGCAAGACGCGATATCTCTAATTAAAGTGGTTAACGTTATATACAAATAACAGTAGTAGAACTTTAAAAAAATAAATGCACAATCCTAAGTAAAATGACAATTTGCACTAAAATGCACAACCTTAACTTAAATGACACGAAAGTGACCGTGTTTGTTTGTTAAGCTTTCAAGCCTTAACTACTCGACTGATCATCATAAAATTTTGTATACATGTTGTCACGAATAAAGAAAATGACATACGGTACCTTTCATAAAAAAAAAATAATTGTCCCCGAGGGAACACCTAATCTAAAAATAAAACACCTGAGAAAAATATATATAAGCAATAAGTATTGAGCTTAACACATAAGAAAAATGAGCATCGACGAAGTCGCGGACAAAATTTAGTAAAGGATAAATATGAAAAGAAAGAAAGAAACAAAGTATTTACATAAATATTTTCTTTTCACAAAGTTTTCACAAATATTAACAAATCATCAAATAACAATTACTTATTAATCTAATCTGATACATTGTAAATGACCAAAATTAATGTATAATTGAAATAATAGCTCTGGCGGCAATAACCACTCTCTTACTCGCCCACCATGAAATAACAGCATTAGTGCTGTTGTGTTTCGGTGAGTAAATAAGGGGTGAAATTTCTTTATTTTCACCTATTCCCTTATCCTTAATCCTATTTTGGTCGGCAGCACACTTGCAGCACCTGTTCTATTGCTTGTCTTTATAGACGACTAGCTGTTGCACGCAACTTCGTCTGCTTAACTTTATAAAATGTAGTTACTCCCTGATAATATAGCTTCCCAACAGTGAAAGAATTTTTCAAATCGGTCCAGTAGTTTCGGAGCCTATTCGATGCAAACAAACAAACAAACAATCATAACTTTCCTCTTCATAAAATTAGTATAGACGATAGCCACCTTTCATCAAGAGAAGCATAAGCCTGCCTGCCGAACTTTATACAAAAATACTCTGAACTATCACAAAAGTAATATTGATATTATAAATTATTATAAAAAAATCGTTTTTAAAGATGCAGTTTTGAGTATAGCAATTCAAACTACACGTTTTATTTTTCTTTTTCTACTCCACCTACTGTTAGTTTCATACACTGTGTCATAAAATGCGGCGGTTACACAAACACAAGGCGTGATAACAACATTATTACACACAATTAAAATCGGTTAGGGGATTGTATTAAGGGGTACGAAAGGCGCCCTTTGATAAATACGTCTATTTTACGTTACAGTTTAGTCAAATTAAATTAAATTCCTTCTTATTGTCTTTTATGCTACTATTATTGTTCACAATCTTAATACATATTTCCTTGTAAATTCAAACTGATTTCCATTTAATATTCTTTTGTCGAAATAATTGTTAATGGAATAAATTTAAATAAAGAGCTCAATTTAATATTTTATCCAATCCAAAGGGACGACACATTGATAAGGTTGTGACAATATCCGCCCCAATTTTGAAATTTTCTAGGCATTAGCTGGTACCTTCGACTTCGTCTGCGTTAAAAAATAAAATATATAAAGCAATATAATGCCTGACATACTTACATTGGACGTCTGACATTATACTTTTACCAAACGTTGGATCTTTATTTTTAGATAGCTGGTGCTCTATTTGAATATTTAGTCTATGTCCATCCTGAAATTCTATTCTTACTATTGGTTATTAATTTTTTAGTCATTTATTTATTCAATATTAGATTAAAGTAATGAATTTAAATAAAATTTCATTAATTTATTTTCCTCTTTTCGGGAAAACTATTAAGCATGTAGGTATGGCAACTGCTTCTTTATTCAAATTCAAGTTCATTTATTTTCAGGCAACTGGACCCATATGTTACATTATTATAATATATTAGTTATTCTAAACAGTGTATATTAATTAACATTAATAAAATGATTATAATTAAATATGATTTATATGTTTATAATTAAATATCAAGGCGTATTAAATAGGTTGTATTGTGCATGTGGGGTCTGTATAGAGGTCAAGCTTTAAATATAGTTCGTAGACTGCTACGGAGTGCTACGCGCTACGGCACGCTACGCTTGCTACGAACGGTGATTTCTTCAAACGCACTGACACGTGCATTATAGCGAGATTAATTCACAAGCCCCGGTCTGATAATACGAGTAAATTTAAAAAAAAATAAAACATTTATAATAAACGTTTTAGTACTTTAGACTGTATTTGTTTTAAGAATATCCAAACACATTTTACACTTGTTACTTACGGAAGAGAATACTGATTACATACATAATGAATCATTAAGGTTTTTTTTAGAACTGCATAGTGTTTATATTTTATTTTTTCAAATGTTAAAGTCGACAGAGGTCTACTTGATTGTAGGTGGCTACCGTCACCTCATCCGAGCTTGATGAATACGAATAAATAAAAAAATAAATAAAAAAAATTATACTATATATATTGTATTACAATTTTCTTTTAGGTAGGTGGCCACCGTCGCCTTTAACACAAGCAACGCCATAGGTGGTGCAAGTGCGCTGCCGATTACAGAAGGCTTAAGGATAAGGTTCACCACCAGTCGGTTATAACCTTTTTTAACCTTTTTGTTTCAGTTTTTAATTTAATTTTAATTTTATTGTTTAATTTTTCTTTTAATGCCTCTTCGATACCTACAAGCTATGTTTAATGCAAATGCCACCGAATAATTCAATAAATTATGAATAATAAATTAAAAACTTCAGAACGCTTATAATCAGAACGTAGTTTCTGTAGTTTCTAAAAAAAAGAAATACTTTCAATAAAATTCATAGCTCATAGGAATGAAATTGTAAATAAAACTAGAAGTAGGTACATTTGGACAGGTAAGAAAATAAAAACTACGCAGGTAAGGAGGAAAATGCTAAAAAGGCTGAATTACATGTCTAGAAACACGGTACGAATGCCTTGGCATAGCACAAAAGGGATTCTTGTCCTGGCGCCCGCTATAATTTAGTAGCACTCAGGGACCATAATTTATGTCTTATTGTAGACTCGTTCGATACAAACTTGCCGAAGATGATTTGAATTTTACACAGTAATCCTTTGAGATATGTGTTCGGTTTTTTGTAAATAAGAATAAAGTGTTTCTGTTTCCCTTTTCGCCAATAAATACACTAATTTCTAAGTAGGATTTTATGTTATAATTTTTTCATAAGTTTTAGTTGTTTTACGCTCCGTGTAGAAACGGTGTCATTGAATATATTATTTCGATGCATATATCACTCTTTTGGTGCATAACTTAGGCTGGCTTAGAGATATATATATATATATATATATATATATATATATATATAAAATGCACATTGAGGGGATGATATGTCAATAATGTAATTAATGATTAGGATTGATATATGTGAAGATTTTTTTAGTCATATTATTTATTTGTATTAACAATTTTTTTATTTAATATGACTGATGTTACTAAAATTTACGGACATTAGACAAGCTTGAAACGTGCTTCTGATAAGTTAAATAGATTTTATGAAATACTAGCTGGTACCCGCGACTTCATACATGTTGAAATTTAAAATATATAGCGCCTTACATCTCTATTACTGTTATACTTTTGCCATGCGTTGGATTCTTATATTTATATTAGCGTTAAGGTGTATTTTCACGCCTTAACTACTTCAGAAAAACTTACGGACAGACGGACAAACTTACTTTCACATTTATAATATTAGTATGGATTAGTGAAATATACTATATGTCTATACGTTTACGAAAACATTCATCTATATATTATTTATGTTAAGGTCGACAGATGGGCTGGCGGTTCACGTGATGGTAGATGGCTACCGTCGCTTAAAACAATGTTATCAAATATTTATATTAAAGATATATTGACATTTAAACCATAAGTGCTAATGGAAAACCGTTTTAATATTAAAAATTTAAAATAAAAAATCATTTTATACTAAACACGAGACATCATAGTCACCCTACAAAAAACGTGTCTGATCTTACGATCACCGTCTTGTGTATGCCTTGGACTTAAGGTTTGTTTTTGCCAATTTCACTGTAAATTCCACATTTTATGCATAATCATGGTCACAGGTGTATAATGCTTTATTAAATGGTTGTTCGTGGGTCATAATTAAGGCTTTCATCTGATTTTAGTATTAGGTGGGCGTTTTGTACGAGTAAGACGTCTGGGGGTTGAACTGTATGACCTTAGAAATCGCAGGATTCTTTGTCCTATCATGCCATTTATCAGCTTCAACCTGTAGCAAAATACTGATACAATTTTTAATTTAAGATACCGATACCTTTCTAATTTTTTTTTAATATCTACATTTTTTTTAAAAAGAGGGAATTTCCAAAACGAAGAATCATAAAAAAAGAGATTTTTTTTTATACTAATATTATAAAGAGAGAAGATTTGTATGTTTGTAACGAATAAACTCAAAAACTACGGGAAAAATTTTAAAAATTCTTTCACCTATGGAAAGCTACATTATCAGTGTATAGGCTAGGTAAGTAAGTATATATAGTAGCCTATATAAGTAACATAGGCTACTTTTATAAAGTTACGTGGGCGAAGTCGCGTGCAACAGCTAGCTAAGAATAAAGACAGTATTTAAATGAAAATTTGTAAATTCTACACACAAAAATGTAAACATAAAATTTCTTTCCGTACTTTCACAGGATCTGTGACCACTAAGAGCAAAATTAAATGTAAATATTATGGAAGTGTTAGATTGTCCCACGAGCACTTTGCGCGTTGGAAGTGCTTCAGATTTATTTTTTCTATTTCTTAACTCTGTGTGAAGTTTTTATTTTACATTTTTTTAAAAATATATTACTAACGAAGTAATACAACTATGGAATTTGCGTCACAAATGGCAAAGCGTGGCACAAATGGCACATAAAACGGAATAATGGCGGAGTCTTGCCTTCGCACGTCAATGGTAAAAGGTAGTAACGACCAAGTCCTACTATTGATTTTAAACTCTAATGTGTTGACGTAAAGTCACATTTTCTTTAAATGACAGACGTTTGGTTGGTTTCAAATGACAGATGACAGTTCATGCTCTATGCATATGTCACTTTTAAATGTTCCATAAAGTTCTTAGTGTTTTGTATGGCGTGCAAAATCCATAGTTGTAGTACATTGATGTATATTACAATTATTATTTCAATGTATAACATAAAAAACTGGTGTAGATAAGACAAAAGAGATCATTGTCTTTTTCTCATTTATTTGTTCACTGATTTTTTTTTGACAAGTTGCTATTGACGACCTAATAATATTTAAAAAATTAGAAAAAATAAAAATAAATAAACTTTATTCTGCAGGATTAGAAGAAATTTAAAATGTAGGGCATTCCAAATTTAATGATTTATTGACGCCACTATACTTGGTAGTAGTTTGCTTCCCAAACAACAAAATATTCTTAGATTCGCTTGATAATTCAGCCAGTTACTTCAATGTATTTTGGGTGTGCCATGATAAATTAGGCATCATTTTAGAGAACATGTTTAACTTTTATGATTAATATGAAGGTGTATAAATGCAATTTTCACATCTCGCGTACAAGGCACGTTTCGGCAATTAACTATACCGCTCTCAGTTTGAACATTGGTAAGAAAGGGTGTGGCGTCATTGTCAGTGGTCCGAAAAGCGTATGTGTCCATACGAAATGTATATTTTTCTTTGTCTATAGGGCTGGTTATCACATAAAGGATTTTCATATCTTGACACTTTATTCACTATAACTTAATCTAAATACAGTTAAAACTAATTATTTGTGAGAGACGTGTATGCGCCGTGTTAAATATGTTAGGAGAGAGAGAGAGAGAGAGAGAGTGAGATAGCTTGCGAGCGAGACAGCATACTTTGTCATAGAATAGAATTTAGTTGAAAACTAAACACGAAACTTTCGAAAACATAACATAAGGACTAATAAGGATAAAGTCTACAGACTACAATACTTAGTCCTTTATTAATTATTCTACCACAGTCGGCACCGCATTAGCTTCAGACAGACGTAAGACAGACTGACGCCTGCCTGTAGACCTTTATAATAATAATAAAAACATTAAGATATTTATTCAAATATTTTGAATAATTTTCACAATTGTTAAGATTATGTCTTGGGTAATTAATAATAGCCTAAAATAATACCTTCAACGAAATTAATTAAAATAAAATATATTATAAATGGAATCACTATAATGTGTTGTTAATTACCTATCTATTATGGCGAAAAGTATTTTAATTTTGATGTTAATCACAAATGGATTTTTTTGAATTTAGAGACATTTTGAATCTCTACATATAGTTGTTAATTTTTTTTTTGGCTAATGGCAGCCGCTCTGCGATACGGTTGTTTTACATACAAAAATAAATTACATTCGTAAAAATAAAATACCAATCCAACATTTAATTGCACACGTGCTCGTCGATTCCGCTCCGCCAACAATACGACCACACCTCAACTTATCGCCTTCCCGGTATCTCACGTTGGCAGCGTGTAATTTAACTTCTTAACGAATTGTAACTCGTTTCTTTGAGCTTTACGTGAAAGGCGTGTATGTGTGAGACTACCGGCGCCATATTGCTTACAAGTTAGAAATATACGAGTAAAAGGGATTATAATATAATTTTATACTATCATACATTGTGTTTACTTTTAAGGTCAGAATACACCGGTTTAACAAAGTCATTAGCTTATTTCAGTCTAATAGTAGCATTTATGCTTATTGTATTTTCCACATTTAGTAATAAAAAAGAACAATGCATTTAATGGTTAAAAACAAGGCAGCCTAAACAGGCTGACTAGATGTCGACAGTAACCACCAACACTCTGAAACAACTCTTACATAAAAATGTTTGCCTCATTGAAATGGCAGTCTACTTGATGGTATGTAACCACCGTCACATTTTTATACAAGCAACTTAATGGAAGTTGCAAGTATGATGTGAACTTTAATAAAGAATAAGGAGGGTGACGTTTGATTCATTGTTATATCTGGCCAATTTTGATGTACGAATGTGAGATTAAAAAACGTATAGGCGCATGCTTATTAAAGTCCATTATATTATTTTACGGTGACATTTGATTTCATATATTTCACTTATGCTATTTAAAAAAAAAATAGAAAGAAAGAAAGAAAGAATTTTATTCACGCAACACAAAGACACAAACAATCAAAACCACAAAACAGAAATTAATATACAGGTAAAAAATATATAAATTACTAGTGGCCCGCTCCCGGCTTCGCACGGGTGCAATTTTTTACTCAATCCAGCTGATAAAATTACCTTACATCGCCATCTGTTAGAATCTTTTGGAACTCACAGATAAATAATTGCTGGATTGAATAGGTATCAACAGATGGCGCTATGTTAATAATGTTATATAATTTGCAAAAAAATAATAAACAAAATAAGATATAAACTATCCTGTCTTTTAAATTGGACCAAATTACATATAGTTACGAAATTTTATCAAAATGGGTTCAGTAGTTTGGGAGTTCATCGTGGACAAACATATGACACGTAATTTTTATATATAATTATAAGGATATAACTCCAACATAAATTATGTCGTTTAGAATTTTAGATTATTATATTTTTTTTATTCAAATTGGTCTCTAGTAACTTAAAGTACTGTTATACTTGTTAGTGTTATTATATTTACTCTGTATATCCCTTACTCACTCATCAAGTCATAAAAGCTCATATTATGTCATTTCACGGTGGCCTTCTAAGGGGTTGCTTACTGCTGTCCAAATGACCGCTGAACGCAGTGTACTTGGGCGTTAACTCTTTTTCTCAACTCTTGTCTCTGTAAAGAGCAAACTAGAAAGATTTGCTAGATGTTGGCCTCTCCCAAGGCTCGCCACTACGCACGGTCTTCTATCCTTCGCATCCAGCCACTTCCTGCGAAGCCTTTCAGATCGTCTATCCACCTGAATGCAGAACGTTCCACTATGCGTTTACCAATTCGTGGCCTCCATTCAAGAACTGTGACCGGCCGATTGCCACTTCAGCTTACTTATTGACGACACGTTTGGTCTAGTGGCTTTACCTAGCTGTTAACCAAACGGTCGCGGGTTCGAATCCCGCTAGGGGCAAATGTTTATGTGTTAACATTTTATTTGTACCTGAGTCATGGATGTTTTGTATTTATAGTATGTATGTATTTACAACAAAAAAATGAGTAATCTATGTAGTATATCAACTGTCTAGTATCTATAACACAAGCATTAGTTGCTTACTTTGGAACTAGATGGTGCTGTGTGGAATGTGTGAAGATAAAAAAAATCTTTCGGCTATGTCGACAACTTTGGCAACTATTATCTAATCTGTGACTTTGGTTCTTCGGCGATTTTCAGAATTACTTTTCGTATTATTTTTATAATTAATTATAGATGTTATCCTACTACATTATTCAGAATGTAATTAATTATATTTACCGTAAACAATAATCAAGGTTTCGTATACAAACAACGCGATCAAACAAACTTGAACAAACAATATTGATTGATTTCATTAATAATAACAAGGGTTACATTATTATTACGGTAAACTGTGTAGTTTTGGGGTCAGCAATGTGCCTTATTATTTTAAAGAAGTACGCGCAATGGACTCTGGCATCCTATTTCACGGTGATCTTTAAAGGGGTGGTTACTGCCGTCAGACGGGCTGCCAAAATGACCAGATCTAGAGCAGAACCAACTTTGAAAAGTTAATTTCCAAAGTTGGTCCTGCCGGTAATCGAACCCGGAACCCCTGAGATAGAGCGTTAAGTAAAGATAAGTACTCTAAAAACTCGTCCAATGGATTCAGGTAAAGTTTTGATTAGTTTATTATGTATTGATTAGTAAGTCGGTAAAGTTTGTTAATATACTCCTAATCAGTCTAATGAGCAACACTCCGAGATTGGGTGAAGGCCTCATCCAATTACCAGATATATTTCCAAAATATACGCACCTATATTTGGGCAATAAACGTAGCACTAAGTTGAAGAAAAAAATTGTATGATTTTATAATTGACTCAACGAAATAATTGACGAGCTAATTCCTAGATAGAAACTCTTGAGTCAGAGTAGAGGCCCCAATATCTGGACTATAGTCTTTTGAGGGTTTGCTTATAACACTGTAATTATATTTAAGAGTTTTATCAAAAAAACAAAAAATATTGGAATCCGCAAGTACATTGCAACAATGTACAGTTAGCAGCATACTGCTAAATGTTCACGTAACTGGGTAAATTGATTTCAGAACGGAAAACAGCTGAGGTAAGGACAGTAAAAAAGTTTGCGAAAATAATTTATTGCCATGTAATATTTATTTCTATAATTTAGGCTTATATATACACTTATTTGGATTATATATTTATTTCTGTATTTCTTTCTGAAATTAATAAAGGATTTTGGGCAAAAAATGGAAGATAACTTGTAAAATATTTACAGGAATGAAAAACTAGTCCAACAATGACTCATTTTATGATTGAATTTTGATTATATTTGCTTAGTATTTTTCTTAAATACCAATAAATAATTTTGAGATCCAATTTTATTGGTATAACTCTTTAAAGTGTATATGTCTTAAGAATATCTTAAGCATGGCTAATGGATTATCTTTAAAGTCTAGATTATTGATTTGTAATATTTATTTTCTGTTTATATTATTAAAGTATTGTTTTATAAAAAAGAAAACCACTCATTCTGCTTAAAATCTGTTAACGTCTAAAACGGTCAAAATTTTTCTAGAAATTCCAAAATTTTCTAATAGTTTTAACTTTAACAGTTTTAGAGATGTTATATTAAAGCTGTGAGATATTCAGTAAGTATTTTGAATTTCTATACAATACATATATATACGTTGGCAGGGGTTGTTTCTCTTTGATATAATCTTCAAACACAAATTAGATTAAATGAAGTATGGCGTCGAAGATTTAATATGTTCAATGATTCTGTAATGTCTTCAATGATCTTTTGTAACTTTTGAGGAGTGTCGTCTATATTTGCTTAAGTCATACGAGACTGTACTCTTCCCACTACTTTTCTCGCGTGAAATTTTATCCGCTAATGAAAAATTCCCTTCGGTGTCGAATCTCTGTGACCCTATGTCAAAACGTTTGGTCGACATTACCGGCGATCACCTCGGGCAACAGATTGGCATTGCCATACAACGAGGTAATGCAGCCAGCATGCATAATATGTAAATACATATATATCTTAGAATTAAATTAACGAAATATACTTTTCACTAATGTTAATAGTTTTCACGACCTGATTTATTGCTAAACCGCTCTCAAAATCAAAAATCAAAATCAAAATATTTATTTATCAATTAGGTTTCTCAAGAAACTCTTATGATCGTCATTATAAATTTAAATTTACTGAGACAGCTCTGTCTCAGCTGTCCCGGTTTCGATTCCCGACAGGAATTAGTTTAGAAATGAATTTGGGCACTCATTTGGTAAGTCCATCTTGTGGCGGTAACCACCCGTTCACAAGACTACCGTAATTCCCTCCAGGGCCCGACTTATTTTTCCACCCTGTATACTGTCGTGTCGTGTTACTTGTGATAATAGGCTATTGTAACTACGTACCATCAAGTGGACTGACAGCCTGTCTGACCTTAACATAAATATTAAAAAAACCATCTCAAAAAAATATATTTTATGTATAACAATAAATCATTCTTCACTTTTTTGTTGTCTGTCCATCTTGTTAGAAGTCGAAATGAAAAGTGATCCAGAAGTGTATTCCCGGCTTCTCTTTCGGTAGAATGGGACAATATATTTTATCCGTATGTTAGAAGGAGACAAATATTGTCTGTAATCAATATCCATTTAGCGTAGAAAAATGGCTTAACTACAGTTCCGAGACGTCTAACTTTGAGTCTAATTTTGTTGCGCTTACAGTACATTATTGCATGGGCTTAAATGTTTTGAAAGTGATTAGTATGCATTCAGTAGAGCACTTCGGAGCGTTGGGGTTTTTAATATAAAAGTTATATTGTTACTATCTTTTAATTTGTGTTTAATAATTACTGTTTGAATGTTGTGTTTATTTTTAACACTGTGATTAATTTATTGTTTTCAAACTTTTTACTTTCATAAGCGTGCATATAAAATGAATAAATGCTGGTGTCAGCTGTTTTGTGACGTGAAAAGTAAGTACAGTTTGATGCTATAAACTACATATGTATCATATACATCCAAAATTTAATTACACCACTCGATAGCTAAAGGATCAAAGATTTTTTTGTATATATAGTATGTTCGAATTCGTTGGATATATTACATATAATACACTCAAAGAAAATATTAGTCGTAACGTACACAGTCACACCTCACTTTTTTGTTACATTGAAAAATAACTTGATATAAAAGCACATGTGCTTTTACCTTTTGGTGCCTGTTTAATTTTATTATTGAGATATTAATCCACTTAAAGTTAAAGGGAAATTGAACTTCAAGTGGACAGTCAGCCTGTCTACAGATCTTTACATGAAAAACGGATATCAAAATCCCTCTCTGGCCATATCTGTCACAAATGCAGATAAAGTCCGTATTTTTTTTTGTAACGAAGAGCAAAATTTAAAAAGAAATACAATTATAAAATGTCATAGGATAAAAACCATTTTTGTGTCCACTCACATGTCCCGACCCGGCGTGTCACATGTTAATAAATTTACAGAAAAGGTTTGGCGCCACTGGCTTTGAATTATGACTCCAGAGGTCACAAACGGTTTGCACCAGTAATTTATTTAGGAATATTTTTCTGCCACATAAAGCAAATTTATTCCAAACATTCTTGTGTATAGTAAACTACTTTTTAAACACATTTTGCTAAGAAATAACTCTTACCTAATTTATTTTATACTACCTGGTGCCCGCGACTTCGTCCGCGTTGAAAAAGAATAAACTTTTATGTAATATAAGTATATGTAAGGGGAACTGATACATTGAATTGGGGTTGCTCCTGTTATGATGTGCCTATGTGTGTTGAGATAAAAAAAAAACTTTATAAAATATAGTCTGTGTTAATCGCTGATAAAGTAGCTTTCTATAGGTGAAAGAATTTTTAAAATAGGACCTGTTGTTTTTGATTTACGAACAAAAATACAAAAACAGATATCTTCCTTCTTTATCATATTAGTATATACTAGCTGGTGCCCACGACTTCGTCCGCGTTGAAAAAAAAAGTAGCCTATCTTGTGTCCTGTACGTCTAAATGTTTATCTACCAAGTTTCATGAAAATCAGTTAATTCGTTTAAGAGTTATGGAGGAACATACATACATACATACAATACCTACACTTACAGATTTATTATTAGTATTGATTGATGATACTAACAGCAAAACTATATTTTATATACTTTTTTTTCTGTAGGAGGAGGAAATCCATAATAGATACTGATGTTTCGAGATTTGCATCGGCGTGCCCGACTCCACTGGGTATCCAGTGACCTTAGGACTAAAACCTCCCCCTATTCCGATAGGAACCCTTTCGGTAGGCTTTGATGCATTCTTCAAAAGGGCGCTGTCACGTTAATCTAGAGGCGTTGATGCTTCATCTCATCTTTAGTCCGTTTGGACATTATTGCATGAACAATTGTCGCTCTGCTATCCCATGCTAAGTATCAGATTTAATTATAAATATAGAAACCATCTTGTCAGTTACAGACTTTTCATAACCACGACCGCGGAGCGGTACCTCAAGGGTAAAGAGAGAGTAGAGAGAGAAGCTGAAAAGAGAGAGAGCAAGAAGAAGAGAAAGAAGCAAGGAGCGCGGACGAAGACTCAGGCAAAAACTAGTGTTACAAGATAATAAAAAAAATATTTTTTTTTTATTATGTTATGAGATACCTACCAATATCTACTGTTAAATGTGATAATGTTGTATACGTTTATTAGTTTTAATTGTTATTAAAAAAAAAAAAACTATACTTTTAATAACTAAATGTTGTTAAAAATACAGAAATTGTCCATACTTGTTACTTGTCATAGATATTTTACGAGACACAAAGGAATACATGCAATTTTCCAAATGCATTTATACAGATGAAACTGCATCTCACAAAATCTGGTTCTATTTTCATAACTTTGTTCATGCTCCGTATCTTCCTATTGGATTTATGGAACAAGTCAACCATTAAACCAATAAGCTAATGCCAATACAGTTCCCGATCCGTGGAATCTAGTTAACAATAATACAATATAATCCGCGAACAATGTATGTACAGGATTTATTTATATGTTACATAAGAATAGAATGAAAAGAAATAAGCAAACATGGTTAAGGAGTGAACTATTGACATGAGACTCACGCAGAAAGAGAAATGTGTTGGCAGACGGCCAGGTTCCTTGCTATGTATGGCCACATTGACAGCGGAGCGTTTGTAATTAAATTATAATAAGCACCTACATCTATAGACTTATTGACTTATTAGTTCAATCGTTTTAACAGTCATAAAAACTCTCCGAAACATGATATCAACCCTTTTAAATGATTACATAACGCTACCCAAAAGTAAAAGTTTAAGTACCTTAATTTTAGTTTGAACACTAAACATTGTAATTATTAAATATTAAATGCCACTTTTTTATGTCAAAGTCGACAGACAGGCTGGCGGCTCACTTGATGGTAGGTGGTTACCGTCGCCTAAGGACACAAACAACACCAAGGGGAGTGCTAGTGCACTGCCTACCCTGTAAGAGTTTGTTCACAGCTCGCTTAAAGTAGCCCATATTGTAGCTAGGTACAAACACCTCAGGAGGTAGATTGTTCCAAAGTTCGCGCGTCCGCGGGATAAAGTTTCTACTCCACCGGACTGTGCGTAGTGACACCTCATCCAAGTAATGCGGATGAACTCCGCATCTATGACGCGCAGTACGGTGGTAAAAACTTTGGGTAGGCATTAGTTGGAACAGCTCATCAGAGCACTCTCCATTGTACAGCCGGTAGAACACAAAGAGAGGCTACACCCCTTCTTAAACTAAGGGGTTCTAACCGTTTTTGTGTGAGGCTGACGGTCGACTTGATGGTAGGTGGCTACCGTCGCCTATAACACAAGCAACGCCACAGGTGCTGCAAGCGCGCTGCTGACCAACTAGGGTATGAAAGCTGCTGACCATAGTAAGTCGCATAGTAGAAAACTAAGATGGATCACTACTTTTTTTTAATGTAAAAAAGTGAAATTTTATACGCAGGCCATATTGTGTTCTGGTAAAATTGACGGGCCTTTAAGGTACTAGTGACTACATAGTGAACACCTCATTAAAATAACAGTACGAGTATCAAAAAATCATATACATGTGAAGTAAGTATTCTGATGGTCCATTTTAAAAGCATTTTCTTTAAAATAAGATGCTGATTGTAATCTAAAATTGCAGCCAGATTTGTAGTTTGTTATCTAAGCAAAGTGTTCGATGACACAGTCAGACTCTTGGCACACAGACGCGGTAACAACAGATTTGAATCTGGAAATGTTAGATTTAATATATATTTATAAAAATAACATTGTAAATTTCAAATGTAAAGGCAGTCAGACAGGCTGACGGTCAATTTAACGGTAGGTGACTACCGTCGCCTATAACACAAGAAACGCCATAGGTTCTGCAAGTGCACTGATGACCATAGTACGATCAAGAATAAGTTATTAGGAGATAATGTGTCTTTTTAGAGCAGTATGCAAGCTGACGGTCCAATTGATAGTAAATGGCTACCGTCACTTATGTAATAACACAAGCAACGCTTGTGCAAGCAAGCAGACGAAAGGAAATGGGAAAGTCCCAAGTTGCAAAAAAGTCATCCTAACATTCTCGAGTGCGTCAGATTAAGGTATGGTTGGTTAATTACGTGCTGAAAAGTGTGCATTTTAATAATCTGACGATTTGAGCGTGACGTAAGGGTGTACGAGGGTCATAAAGTTGTAAAAAAAAACGTTACCTTGACATCAAAGACATGAAAAAAAATTTTTTTTTCAAATTGTCATAATAAAAATCCTTCACATAATCGTTAGATTAAGAATTAGCACAATCGGGAATTTAAGCTGAACCGTTTGTGTGAAAATCTGACGCGCTCGATATGTCAACATAGCAATTTTTTTTGCATTTTAAAAAGCTGCCACGAGCTTGCGTCATCACATCCAAATCGTCAGTTTTTTGAATGGGAGCTTAGTTTGGGTTCACTTAACATCCCCTCTGAATATCTAACGCGCTCGAGTAATTACATTTCTTTTTCCATTTTTAACCCTTCCGTACGGGAGATCTCACTATCCAAATCGGCAGATTAACATATATCCGTTATCAGGAACATGTGAGGCATATACATTATCAATATCTGACGCGCTCGAGTATATGTCCATGTGACAGATTTTTTTACATTTTTGAAAGCCTGTAGACGCTCACCCCACCGTTGAAATGAAAAATTTCATATAACCTTTTTTTCTTCTTACCATCCAATCTTAAAAATCCAATAGGTCCCCACGACGCTTGAGTAACTCCACATTTAGCATCGTGGGCTCCTCTACCATAAAGGACTATTCAGATATAAATGAAAACCATTTTCATTGCATAAATAATATTTTTTTTCTATACAAGTTTAAAAATAGTATAAATTGGTGACCGCTAGTAATGGAACCATGACGCGATGCATAAACACATAATTATATATATATATATATATCACATAATTATATATATAAGGCAAGGATTGAATAAAAGCATTTTAGATATAAATATAATAGGTAGAAACTTCATCAAATCCACTATTGAAGATCATCATCGAAGAATCGATTTTAAGAAGCCCCAGGTATGGAAATTTTATGAGGAGTAAAATTAATACAAAGTGTTAAATATAAAGCGTTATGTTCTGCGCAACGCACCTTGCGCAACTTTCACTTTGAAATATTTTCAAAATTCAAATTTCAAATTCAAAATTATGTGTATCAAGAAGTAAACTCCAGTCGTGCGACACAATTTTTTATAATAATTATTTTGATAATATCAAATATTCTTACACAAACTGTCGTGTATATATTACAAAATACAAAAAAGACGTAATAGGTATCCTGTGATAGCTTTTTCCTTCTGAAGAAAGAAACTCAGACTCTCGAATAAATAAATATATAAACAAAATTACTAAACTTCTAATGATTGTCACAAGTCTAGTTCTCCAAAAATGCACTTGCAATTTCAAAATCGTACAGTAGTTGTAGTTTGCCATTCCGATAATGCTCACAGTATACTGCCCCTCCATGTAGACACATTTACAAACGGTACTGAATGACCGGCACGTATGTCTTACAAATCGGGTGCGCTACCTGAACACGAATTTAGTGCGTTCACATTAGGCAAGTTACTGGAAAGAGAAATTAGGCAAGTTGTGATACAAAAGGTTGAATTATTTATGTATATATATATATATATATATATATATATGTATACTTGATATTGACATAAATAATTATAAAGAGTGTTGACGTTACTTGAGTCGGCGATATTAAAATCTTTTTAAACAATAAAAAACAAATAAAATAACTCACGAAAATTGATAAAAATATTGAAAAACATTTATGTTAAAATTAAATAAAAGTACTTTAAAATTAGATGTTGGTGTTGTAAACAAAAAATATTATTGGGTATAAAAATATTTAAAAATATATAATAGGGGTTAAAGTATGAAATTGCCGTTTTATTGTAATAGGTACTTCGAATTGACATAGAACCTTCATGGTTTGAGATTTTTGAGTGAAACTTTTTTCATACGGTACCTATCTAGTTCTTCTTTTAAAAAATGTGCAACATTCGATTATCAACTTTCAGTTGTTTTTTTTATTCAGCTTAGACAATAAAGATGGATACTTCGAAAATTCGTGTGATTTTTGAATACGAGTTCCGACGCGGAACTAACGCGGCAGAAACAGCTCGCAATATTAATGTTGCGTTTGGAGAGGGGACTGCTAATGAACGCATTGTGCGATTTTGGTTTAAACGCTTTCGTGATGGAAACTTCGATTTGAAGAACGAACCACGTGGAAGACCGCCCACACAGGTGAATAACAATGATTTGAAAGAGATGGTGGAAGCCGATCCGAGCCAAACTACCCAGGAATTAGCGGCATGGTTTAACGTTACCTTACCAACAATATTGACTCATTTGCGTCAAATCAATAAAATAAAAAAATATGAAAAATGGGTGCCTCATGATTTGACTGATCTGCAGACTTTACAGGAACTGCAATTAGAAACCATTCGTCACCCTCCGTATTCGCCAGACCTTGCTCCAACGGACTACCATTTTTTTCGTGATTTGGACAATTTTCTGCGTGATAAAAAGTTTTCTTCTCAGGAGGCAGTGCAAAATGCTTTCACACAGTTTGTCGAGTCTAGATCACCAGAGTTCTATCGCAAAGGCATAAATGAGCTTCCTATTAGATGGCAGCAATGTATAGATAATAATGGTAATTATTTTGATTAAATAAATATGTTAAATTAAAAAAACAACGATTTTTTATTTTTCAGTACAAATCGGCAATTTCATACTTTAACCCCTAATATTATTTCAGATGGGTAACTATCTGACTACCTATGTCTTAATACAAATCAAAAACTAACATATTTTTATGAAAGCACACATTTTATAAAACAAACACAAATTGCGAAAAAATACAATAAGGAATTAGCTAATTAATAAATTTTAAATAGTTTTAAACTACATAAGAAAATAAAATGTTAAAAACTATTTCGATTATTTCGAATTTTAGGAACATTAATTTTAGCTGGGTAAATGTCAAGGAGAGAAATGCTGATACCTAACCAATGTAACTAATTTCAGTTTGATTTTTTTAATTTTGATGTTGTCAAAGAGTCGTTGTTTCAAAAATCCAATTGAAACTTGTTCAAGTCACTCGCCCGTTTGAACGCAGCACAGTTCACAATTTAAGGAGCAACCAACGCCTCTGGAGAACGGCACTTGACCCACTAGGTCTCCGTTACAACACGAACGGAATATAGAGGAGCCTAATTTTTGAAACCTTTCAACGCATTACAGTCTTTTCAGTAGCGTAATAAATATTGTTGGAAATTTGAAATTATGGCATATTATTTTGAATTTTACGCTTTAGATATGTCTCTTGGGAAATGTAATTTTACACGATAAAAAGGTTTCCATATTTTTTTTCTCTGTAGCCTTTTTTTTCATTTTATTGTAACTTAATAGACTCAGTTTTCGTTACTTAAAGATATTGATAATATTTAACTTGACCTATCTTGAAGTATGTATATCTGTTTTTGCTTAGTTTACATTAAAATAATACATTAAATCAGATAAAATAATTGTGAGAATTAAATTACAATTTTATTATCATTATTATAAATTAAGTTGTTTATTATTAAGAGCGCCACTTATCTTTTCTTTCTATAATATAAAAATGAATCCCTAAATGTGTTGCTAAGCGCAAAACTCGAGAACGGCTGGGCCGATTTTAATTCTGTCTTCACTCATGGATAGAGGGATAATCAGGGAAGGTTCTTACGTAAAAAAAATGCACCCCGGGCAAAGCCGGGAGCGGGCCGCTAGTTATAACTAAAAATGAATCCCTAAATGTGTTGCTAAGCGCAAAATTCGAAAACGGCTGGGCCGATTTTAATTCTGTCTTCACTCATGGATAGAGAGATAATCAGGGAAGGTTTTTACGTAAAAAAAAATTCACTCCGGGCGAAGCCGGGAGCGGGCCGCTAGTTTAAAATAAATATTATCTCGTGACTGAGAAGAATTATGAATAAAGGCTTAAATCAGGACCCTCTGTAAGTGTGTCTACAATTTTCTAATACCTTTTATGAAGTTTCAGATTGAGACACAAAGCAATTAAATAAAATGGAGTGGCGCTAGTGTGCCTTTGTACCCGCTCTTCTATACTAATATTATAAAGAGAGACGATTTGTATTTTCGCGCGTGCAACAGCTAGTAAATTATAATATATAAATAATACACTTAGGACTTTCAGGTTTATTACTGTTCACACGTTAGTTACTTACACTTTTTTGTACTTAGTTTATCTGGTCCGAGAACTTCAAAATTGCTGGTACGGGACGACATATAGACGTCACATAGTCGTGAAATAGGCTGAACCATCGAAGTACTACAACTATGGAATTTGCATCACAAATGCCAAAGCGGCAAATGTCACGTACGCCTAAAACGGAGTCGTGGCGGAGTCTTGACTTCGCGCATCAATAGTCAATCGATTTTAAACTCTAATGTGTTGACGTAAAGTCACATTTTCTATAAATGACAGATGGAGTTCATGCTCCATGCTTATGTCACTTTTAAATGTTCCATAAAGTTCATAGTTTGACCTGACTGCTTTGGACTTGACGGACTTGTTTTGGAAAACTAAGAAAAATTAGACTTGACTTGACTTGACTGACTAATCTCGGGATCTGCTACTTTTGATTTTAATTTCAATTAAAAAAGGCTATTACAAATTGCTATTTTTTACTAATGACACTGGCAAAACCATCGGAGAAAATGTGATGGAGCCAAGACATTAAAAAAGAAGAAGAAAGTTCATAGTGTTTTGTATGGCGTGCGAAATCCACAGTTGTAGTATATTGATGGCAGTAACATCAAAACACAATACTATACGTGATAACAAAAGCCGCGAATCAGTAATCTCATTTCGAACGGCCGGAGGAATAAAGTGAATCAAAACATCTTCATTAAAATACTAACAAGAGTAAACTGATAACAGAATTATGTCGAAATCGAATTAACAGTTCGTTAAGCAATGTTGCTCGAGCGATTCGTCAATTATTCAAATCAAGTAACGAATATTGTTATTCTATAACGGTTATTATAACGGTTGATGTTTGTTATAAAAATAACGACGGCGTTAGAGCCTTTTAACGGACGCCAAAAGCTGATAGCAAATCCCATACTAATATTAAAAATGTGAAAGTAACTCTATCTGTCTATCTGTTTTTTCTCACGCCTTAACTACTCAACCGATCTTCATGAAATTTTGCATACGTTGTCAAGGAAACAAGAAAGGACATAAGGCACATTTCACCCAGAAAAAAGTACTATCACCAAGGGATAATATAAAATAAAATAAAAAACTAACTTGTTTATAAATTTTTAATATTTCTCAAGGCGGAAGAAGTCGCGGGCATCAGCTAGTATTGAATAAATGTATTAACATCTAAGAAAGAGTGGGTAAAGTCGCAGGCAAGAGTTAGTTGCTAAATAGATCAATATATATTTAGTCTAAAAAGTGTCAGTGAAACTTATTATAAAATAGGATTTACTTATGAAAATTTGAATTTAAAAAGCCTCCTCACTATGGAAGCACGTCAAAAGAGGGTACGCCTTAAGAGCATTCATCAATTAGAATCACTGGAGTCAAAATTTATGATTTCAGTAGTTTCAGATGTTTTAGTTTGCAAATAAGATGTTAACGTCATATTATTTGTAGTTGTATAATCTAGTAAATACCTGAAAAATATTTTAAAGTGAATTTTCATTAGAACATTTTTTAAACAGCCCTTTTTTAGACTAGGGGTCGACGGCCTACAGAGATAAATATACAAGTTATTTAAAAAATTATAACACAATCTTTTAGAACATTAATGACTTCACATACTAGGTCCAAGAAAAAACAGAAGTATCTCAAATTTGATCCTAAAATAAGACGTTTAATATCACGAAAAATTACTAAAAGTGACACTTTTGATTATACTTTTCTTGAATGAAAATTTACAAAAATCGTATGTTTTTTTCAGCCATGTACTAACATATTATATGAGTTTTTGAAAATCAATATTTCTATAAGTTTGTCGCATATAATTTTACTAATATCTCGCTTCTGCGTAGACCGTCAGCCGCTAATTTCAAAAAAGGGCTCTTTAAAAACTGATCTAATGAGAAAATTATCATAATATTTTAAAATATTTTTCAGACATTTACTAGATTATAAAACCACAAATAATATGACGTTAATATCTTATCTGCAAACTAAACACATCATGGCATTATGATCCGCCGGGAATCATAAATTTCTGATTCTGATTCTGTAACGCTCTTAACTCCGAAAACAAATATTTCTGCAATTACTAAACTATCGAAGTTTGAATTTAAAAAATTACAACTACCTTCATTGAGCATGATTTAAAAAAGGAACATTTAAAAGCGAAAATTTTTTTCAATCAGCCGAAGCAACGAAACTAACTAAAAAGAAGGTTTAATCACAAGCGAATGTTGCCAACTAAGAAACAGAAATTATTAAAAATAATTATCGAACTGTGAATTTTCATTCAAATGAATTTTCTCTTTTCTTTTATTAATCTCAATTCGTGAATGAATATCTATTATTGACGTCCTTTGTGAGGAAAATGAACATTGATTTTGTTCCTCAACCCAAAGGAAAGGGAATTGGCAGGCTGTATCTTTTACACCCCGCTTTTGCGTCCCTCCTTATTTGAGGGAGGATTTTAAAAATAAAAATTTCCTTTTTCTTTTTTCAAAACAAATTCTTAAGCGCTTGTTACTTGAATATTGGAAGTCTTATTTTTATTTTATTTTAGAGATGCCAACAGCACATAATATACTAAAATTACGTACCATGTCTTAATCGTAATAGTTTAAAACAAAATCGCTTCTAATCTAACTCTTCTAAGGCTTCTAAATCGCTTTTAAACTACGTAACGAATTTTAATGCCGTTACACAAATGGAAAGATTTTTATAATTATAATAACTAGCTGACCCGACAAACGTAGTTTTGCCAAAAAAAATTTTTTTTGGGTGGACCACTCTTAACATTTAGGGGTAGGTATGGAAAATAGATGTTGGCCGATTCTCTGACCCACCCGATAAGCACACAAAATTTCATCAAAATCGGTCCAGCCGTTTCGGAGGAGTTTGGCAACAAACATCACGACACGAGAATTTTATATTTAGAAAATTTGTAGAAAAAATCCTTGCGAAGCCGGGGTCGGCCCAAAAATCCATACTAGTCTATACTTCCGTAATCCATAATCCATGCTAATATTATAAATGCGAAAGGAACTCTGTATGTCTGTCTATCTGCTACCATTTCACGCTTTAACTACTCAAACCGATCATCATGACATTTTGCATACACATTGTCAGGGATACAAGAAGGGTACCTTTCATCCAGAAAAAAGTACTGTTCCCGAGTGATCGTATAAAAATATAAGGAATTGGGCGCCACTGTCGCGTGGCGGCGCCACCGTCGTCACAGCGATAACGATGTCAAGAGCAAACGTACAGTTGTAAACGCTACGCTCAGGCTACGCTACGCTGGGACAACGTTTAGTTCCAAATTAAGCATAGGCTTGTATATGGATACCAGACAGTTGATATACTACATAGACCTTTTTTTTTGTAAATACATACATATTATAGATACAAACATCCATGACTCAGGTACAAAGGTAAAATGTTACACATAAACATTTGCCCCTAGCGGGATTCGAACTCGCGACCGTTTGGTTAACAGCTAGGTTAACTAACCACTAGACCAAACGCGTCGTCAATATTATTATTTATTTATTTCTTTCGTTTCGTAAGAACGCCAGGAAATGTTTGCATTGGTTATACTGATTACAAATAAACTCTGAAATTAAAAAAAATGTTATAAAATATTCAAGATATTGCTCCAAACGAAGCTGCGTTTGGAGCATTAGTTTTTGTGTTAATGTTAACCGGACAAGCTGACGGATAATTAGATAAGGCTTCGCATTAGGACCATTACAACCCCAGGGATATCACGTACGAAAAAGGGTAACACATCAGATGTAGATAAAGGAATGAACCTAAAAACTTTCTATCAAAAGCCTTTGTGAGAAACAAAAACAAATAATTAAAAAGCGTCAGAAGTTTTAATTTATGTGATTATAAATTATGATATATATTTTTTGTTGTTTTGTTAGATATAGCATTGAAGTTTGATCTCTTTCTAACACTGAGCTATATATATCTATTTATTCATCTTATAATATCTGAATACTTTTAAGTAAATTTTGTAAGATACTAGCGACCCGCTCCCGTTTTCACCCGGAATGATTCGTTTTCGTTGCCATAGCAAAAAGTACTTGCAAGATAAAAAATAGGTTGAAATTACGTCACAAAGATTAAATAAAAATGTCCAAAAAAATGTGGAAAATTGTCAGAGTAACCTCGCGAGGAAGCTTGCTTCCAATGAGTATTACTCTCATTAACTACAAGGTTAAACTCTGTGGAGACAAACTAAAATAGAACATATAACGAGTACACTAAGAATTCAAGCAGATGTTTTAAGGCTAACTGTACACTAAAAGTGCAATGCTATACAATACGTTAATGCTATAAAGCAATATGAATACTAATAATAAATCTGTAAGGGTCGGTCATGGAGTAAGTTACTTTGTTTTCAGATATCGTGTTTATAGGCTCTATACATGATACTGAAACTAAATTGACGATTTTTACAATTTTTTTCTGTAAGTATGTATGTATGTATGTTCCTCCATAACTCTGTAACGTATTAACTGATTTTCATGAAACTTGGTAGATAAACATTTAGAAGTACGGGACACAGGTTAGGCTACTTAATATTTCTCAACGCGGACGAAGTCGTGGGCACCAGCTAGTAATACAATATGAAGCTAATAGCTTGGGGTTTTCTCTGTAGTTGATGTGTCTTTGGTTATTAAAGGAATACTACTATATTATAGAAAAAAAAACTTCTTAATAAGTGATATTTTTTATGTAAAACAACCTTAGACAGGTTAATGGTTTACTCGACTGCAGGTAGTTATTATTGTATGAAAATACGGCAACGATTCAGATAGTACACTGCATAATGCCGTTATAAATTTGGTAGTCCACCTGGCGGCAGTAACCATCCCTTCATGAAAGACCACCGTTATATAGGAGAATGTAGGTATGCTTTTGTATTTGAGAGCCTATTTTCGCATCCCCATTTATGCCTTAACTTTTATTATGCCTTAATTAACTTACTAATTTATTAATTAACTTTTTACTTACTTACTTACTTACTTACTTAACTTAAATTATAACCTTAACTCCTAATTCATTGTTTTAATAGAAGACGAAATGCACCTACAAACTTCCCAGATAGTTAATCTATCTGTTAGATTATAATTATTTGTATTAGCGACATCTAGTGATTTTTATGGTAAAAGTATCGAATAATTCTTAAACAGCATCAAATTATTTTAAAGCTGATGACACCAACAACTACCATTATATAGTTTTTTTTTTACTTTTACATAAAAAACCAAACTACTGTGACTAAGCGTATACAGAAGATTTTATATTATAGCATAGATGTCTGTGTGAAACAAGGCTAAAGGGCCCGAGGCAAGAGAAGAGAGGAGACCCTAATGAGGCAGTACATACTTGTGTTACGACTGAAGCGGAGTGCCGACGTGTACTCAAAATCTTCAATTGTCATTTAGCTCGACGATTTAACAATTAATGTTTATAGTTAACACAACGATAGAACGTCATAATATCCTCTAACTATTTAATAATTGGTAAATATATATAAAAGTTGGTAGACGGTATAATAGTACAGTCGGGGTAGGAAATCATTCGTCAGTATTGAAATTCATTTCTTTATCATATCATGGACTCTTAACGCTTTTTGAAACTACAGCACAAAACATACAACTGACAGACGTTTGAAATTGCACCAGGGCATGACTGATAATTGCCCTGGTGCAAGCAAATGTCGACTTTAAGGTGACGAACCTTTTATTACCCCGACTGTACCTACACTTGTGTCTTCTATCACCGACAGGTGATTTTGACTATCAATAGAAGCAACGCCATAGAGATCCCAAATGTTTTATCACCATAGAGGCTAAGGAACTTGATAGGATAAAGGATAGGGGATAGGGAAGGTATCCTATCCCCTCCTGGAATGGGGAGCCCTTATTTTTGCAGATTTTCCAGATTCGCAGTATGTGGGGACTTCTACAAACTAAAAACCCATGTATTTTCTCGCGCAGTCTATAGGCCGGGTTAGCATCAACGGCCGCGATCGAAAGAAAGTCGTTGGGTTTTAGCCGGTAGGAATCCGGCATAACCCCACAGTGTCCCCTACACTGCCGGGTATCCAAGAGGATTTCCCAACGTTAGGGAACGTTAAGGATAATCTTACTATGGTCAGTAAAGCAAACCTGTGGCAACGATAGCCACCTAACATCAAGTGAACCGTCTGTCGCCTTAACAAAAAAAAAAAAAAAACAGAAATCTTGGAATAATTGAACAACCAATGTAAAATAATACATTTATGTAGTAAAAGCTTGCAAGCGAATCTGAAAACAGGAGAAAGTATAATAAAAAAAATCTCGACCACAAAGTGAGGTTCGAACACAAAGCCAGACGCATTAATACCTCTGAACAATTCTAATTTCACGCCCGCATTGCGTACAATATGCCTTCAAAAATACTGAAGAGCTGGTCCCTCACAGCCGTGTTTAGATAACAATAAAATTAAACCCATAAATTAATCCAAAAAGCGGAGGAAAACAAGTGTCACAATCAAACGCATATTCCGACAAAACGTAGAATATAAATCATTATAACAGAGAGGAGGTACAGTCGCGGTGAAGATATACTCGTAGAGTGGAAAATCAGACAAAACCTTATTTATTTAAATGTGAAATTTTATAAATGCGTTGGTATGGATATTTTTTAATCTTTCACACAAAAAGTAATGAAAGGATTATGATAAAACTTTACAGAAGCTCTAGATTACTAGCTCATTAGCTATAGCTCAACTATAGAAAGCTATATTATCAGCGAGTAACATCCTTATATATATAAAAATTACGTGTCACATGTTTGTCCGCGATGAACTCCCAAACTACTGAACCGATTTTGATAAAATTTCGTAACTATATGTAATTTGGTCCAACTTAAAAGATAGGATAGTTTATATCTCATTTTGTTTATTATTTTTTTGCAAATTATATAATATTATTAACATAGCGCCATCTGTTGATACCTATTCAATCCAGCAATTATTTATCTGTGAATTCCAAAAGATTCTAACAGATGGCGATGTAAGGTAATTTTATCAGCTGGATTGAGTAAAAAATTGCACCCGTGCGAACCCGGGAGCGGGCCACTAGTAAACTATATTTTATAAAGTTACGCGGGCGAAGTCGCATACAACAGCTAGTATTATTTAATATGCAAAAGTATTGAACCTGTGTCTTTCGTGTGGGAAGTCCATGACTGCGTTTGAGACTTCATTATGACTTAATTAATATTAATAAATATTAATACTAATATGCGGTTTTGTACAGTACCTCTACCATGAGTTATAGTGACCGCACTCGCTAGCGAGGCGGTCATGGTAAACTCATGGTAAAGGTACTGTTCTTTTTTAAATGATACTGTGTTCAGAGAGAGTGCGGGCCAAAGTGTTTGAGTTCAAGAGATAGATAACGTGGCAGGTGCTACCAAAACTTGGTGACAAATTACTGAACTTACATTCAGCTACAAATTTAACTGTGCTCAATTTGGATGCGTCATCTTGAAATAAATGAATAATGATATATTTTTCATTGCATAGAATTAAATTTCACTTTCTAAACAATAATCAACTCTTTTGTATTCAGATGTACCAGTTAAAAACATCATTTGTTATTTTGAACATTAATTTTTTATTCAATCTGAAACAGCTTCATAAGATATATAATGATTATACGAGATATAGTACATCTTTTAAATTTATATAATTGTATTGCATGAATATGACTTGAACTCTTATGATCGAAGTATGCATTTTAAAAAACTCGCTTTTGTGACATGTAAAATATAATATTTTTATATTATATTTATGTAATATTATATACACATAATATTATATATGCAAATTATATACACAAATCTTTCTCGTTTATCGTTTTTTCTGTATAGATATAGATTTATTAATTTTAGTTAATAAGAGCATTTTTGCTTTTACACAATATAAACAGTAACACAAAAACCTTATTATGTTTGTATATATTTGTAAAATTTTAAAAAATAAAAAATAATTTTATTAAGGTACCACATCCATACTGCTTCTTACATCTCCAGCAAATTACCATACCAAAATTTGGCTTAAGGAGTCGTTAAGGCAAAAATAAGGCAAACTCGTCACTCTAATGAAAAATCTTCTTAGAGAGGGCGACAACTTTCAATTTCAAAAGTTTACGGGGTGACTTAGTAGTGATATATCTTTTTTTTAATAGACTCCCTAAACTTGAAGTAAGGCTTCGATGAAATGAAACGACCCATGTGGAGCTTGGAACTTCAATTTAGAAGTTCTCAGGTCTAGCTTAGGCTAAATGAACTTAATGATCGGTCAGAAATTTTATTCAGCTGGTCCAAAGGGTCCAAAGCCAAACGGCTGGACAGATCTTAAAGAATTTTTTTTAATGTGGGTTTGTGGATGTGTACCCCTAAATGTTTTATATTTTCAAATTGACCCTATAGGTGGCGCTGCAATCGGGGTTTTCGGCTTTGCGCATGACATCTGCTGGAACCGCTATTATAAAACTGGATAATCTACTCATATATGATTTATATGATATATGATTTATATGATATATGATTTATATGATATATGATTTATATGATATATGATTTATATGATATATGATTTATATGATATATGATTTGATTGTTTGAAGATATTTCATATGAGGAGCCCGTCGTTTTTGTTAACCTCTTGTTAAGCACATATTTGATAACGAACCTTTTAAAGTTGGCCTTGGTAGAAAATTATATAACGTGATGTTTTATCTCGTTATATCTCGTTATATCTCAAAAATACACTAATTAAATTAATGAAACAAAAAGAAATGGACGAGCAAATTGTTTTGAAGTTAACATAGGACAATGTATACTCAATATTATTATGTAAACGGGGATAATGAGATTGTATTTAGTACACTCGCTAAATAAGGCCTGAAATGTTTTATAACTGTATCATTTACAAACAAAACGCTTCCGTATTTCATGTTTATTATTTTCCCATTTATTTCAATAAGTAAAGCCGTGTGGTACAAGTCACAAGAGCGAAGCGACGAATTATATTTTAACTTATTGCTTTTAATTTATCTAAAATGTTGTTTTTTTCTGTATTTTTTCATTTATTTCATTGGTTAATTTATATTTTAACATTATACCTATACTAAAATTAATTATAGAAATGAAAACATTTCTTAAAATTTAATTATATAAATGAAATATATATAATTTATTAGTAGTTTAGTACTATATTTATTATAGTTTACTACTTATATTAGTCAGTACCAAATAAGTTTTTAATGCTATACTAGCGACCGGCTTTGGCTTTGAACGGGTGAATTTATAAACAATTTTAGCAATTTTATGCCCTCCTCATTATTAGATCTCTTTATTTAAATCCGTTGGGTTGTTTAGAACATGCGACTCTATCTTATAGATATAGATTTGTTCTTTATTTCAGAAATATGCATACACTGGACAAAAAATATTTATTACATTTCTCTTTTTAAATCAGATTTGGATATTACCAAATATATTTAATGCTCTGATTGAACAAAATATCGCTTATATTTTTTTACTTGAGCTACAGGAGATTTAAACTCGATAATTTCTCTCCCTTCCACCGGAGCGAATGGAATTCTCTTCAGTAAGTATTCGTTAACGACTGAAGTTTCTCGTGAAAGGCTTAGGTTACTTGTTTGTATACACGTATGCCATTTGACAGAAGCAATATCATCTTGTGTTTATATAAAGGGCTTAGTAACTCAGGTTCCTTATAATACTACACACTCGTTGTTTCCATAAGTAAATGTAAATAATATAACTTCTTGTAATTAAGTACAAGAAGTGTGTATTAATTTATATAGTTTTCATTTGAAAACAAATGAGTGCTTTATAAGTATAATTTCTTTTGACAAATCTATCTACTGCTGTATGTTAACATTATTTATTATTAACATTATGTTTATTGAATAAACATAAAGTTTGTATAGTATAGATTATTTCCCAATTGTGGATAAAAGTCTGTGCCATGTGCCAATACAGATTTCTTTCACAATCAATAAATGTTTTCGTATTTTTATAACAGTTTAGTATGACATGATATCATGAGATATTTTTTTGCATATTATGAAAGTTTGAATATATACTTTTTACTGCTAAAATCTCTAAGAATATATTGTGTGATAGTTATTTATACAGTAAAATGTGCGATTTAAATTCAAGTCATGTTAGGTCAATAGTATGACAATGCACACTGGCTTTCACAGAAACTCTTACAAATGACAACTATGAAATAGCAAAATGTATGCTGTTTTGTTTCAGTGAGTGATCAAAGAATGGCAGTATCCATACCCTTTACCCTATTAGATTTAGAAAGATGTTTATTCTCACAAAGAATTATTATATAATTTTACTAAAGTGAGAAACTTAAAAATTAACAGGTAGAAGACATAAAATTAGTATACCTTATTCTTTATTATGGCTTTGTTTGTTTAATAGGCAACGGTAGCCACCTATCATAAAGAGGACTGTCAGCCTGTCTGTAGATTTTTACATAAAAAATAGACTAAAAGGTCTAAATTAAAGTAAAGATAGATAACAAATGTGTTTTGTTCGTAAGCTGAGCATGAGCGAATTTCAATTCAGTTGTTATAAACGTGGAATAACAATCACGCAATTTAGCCTTTATGGTTCTCGTCCCAAGTTAAAATTATAGCACCTATCTTGTATGGAGCAGTATAGAATTTAAGCCAAGGCTGACTGGTTTTCCTATTTCAAATAATTGCTAAACCAATAGCCTGGATAGATAGACTGGGAAGACGAGCCCCAAATTAAATACGAGTAGAACCACTCGACACGGACTTAAACTATGTATAACATGTCAATATCAACACAAAGTATGTAAGTATGTGCTCAATTGTATAGATAGATACAGCTAAGTGCTCCAAGTATCTGCTGTGGTCCAAGTATATTGGCTCTTTGGCCTAATATCTAAGATGGTATAAATTAAAAAGCATTATTTTGTTTGATTATTCAAATTCAAATTCATTTATTTGCATGCAACTGGACCCATATTTTACATTTTTATGCATTAGTTATTATATCTAGACAGTTCCTACTTCAATAATTATATAAAATAAAAGCAAATTGTTTATATATATATATGAAAAAAAATATATTTTATTTCAGGCATTTAATAAGGCCCGTATTAAAACATTGTTAAATTATATTTTAATAGAATAAATTATTGATTTGAATATTTTCATAGATTCCTTTGAGCTCTGTACAAAAATTAATTTAAGTACTTACTTCGATAAAATTATATTTAATTTATACCATAAACTCTTATTTTACATATAAAAGATAATTGTTGATGATATTTAGTTTTTATGCATTTTAAGCCTGACTTAAATAATCATAAAGTGAAAATAATTAAATATTTGAAATGTTTGAAAGGATCTTCTTAATAGCTAGCCACTTACACAATTTTCAGCATTGCTCTCATTTAACTTTAAACATACCTGTAACAAAATGAACAGAAATATAATCATAAAATGTCGTTGTTTGATGTCATAAAAGGCAACTGAAGGTTCACCTCATGACTGGTAGCCACCATTATCTAAGCATATAAGCTGGGAAGCATATTATAGCATGGGAAGTCTTAATTAAAAATTATATAAATGCATATACTAAATAATACCTCATTATTATTAATTTAGGTTTCACTGTAAAAAGATAAAACTATTATTAATAATATAGTATGTATCATTATGTATCAATATCATTCCTAAAATAAAATACAGTATATATGACAGACCCCTGACTAGGTTAAAAGCTGACTAAGATCTAAAAACTACGACTCCAAAGAATCTCATTCCAGAAAACGTACTTTCTGGCCCGAAATTCTCTGCGGTATCACCGAATTACCAGATCGCTAAAAAAGAATCTCAAAATTAGAAAAAAACTTCAAAAAAAACTACTCTAAGTGAAATCATATAAGCAGTAACAAGTGGCGACATCTTTAATATGCTTGTCTGCTTCAAGACAAATTCCGCTCTGCGCTTATGAATTGCGCTATACGTAAATTTATACACAGTGAATAGCTCCTGCTTGAGCCGTCACAGTGAAGTATTTGTGTTTAGTTTAACTAAAGCAAAATGAACTTATATGAGGCCGTATAGTCAGTTATAGCATTATTAGTTAGCGGTTACTAACTATTTCTTGGCGGTTTTATTTAAACGAAAATTTAAAATTAAAAAATACATGACGTCTATATAATGTCTGATGTATAATGTCTGTCTGTATACAAGTCTTGACGAATACAATGTTCTAAAGAAAACACACACAAGAGAGTATACATAATACAGATTTTCATATATCCGTAATACATATATCCGCTGCCTCACAAAATTAGATCTCAAATAAAAGGGTTTTTAAAATTACAACCAGTGAGCAATTATTTATTTGCAAATGAGATATAGGCGAACGTTTGAAATGTCACCTTCTAAATTTAACTTCCAGTGAATATTAATGTGTATTGTTTCAATAGAATAATTTTTGGACATTTAGATACTCGTCAATCATTGGTAAATATTCACAAATTAAATGTTCAATGAATATTCAAACATTCAATGTTTATTGAATGTTTATGAAACATAATTCTATGTAATACAGCGAGATTGATAAAATGACGCCATGTTTGGTCTAGTGGTTAGTAACCCTAGCTGTTAACCAAACGGTCGCGGGTTCGAATCCCGCTAGGGGTAAATGTTGTGTGTAACATTTTACCTTTGTACCTGAGTCATGGATGTTTTGTATTTATAATATGTATGTATTTACAAAAAAAAAGTTATCTATGTAGTTTAAACAACTGTCTGGTATCCATAATACAAGCATTAAGTTGCTTATTGTGGAACTAGATGGTGCTGTGTGGAATGTGTGAAGATATTTATTTTATTTATTTATATTTGTACGTATACTAGCTGATGCATCGTTTGCGTTGAAAAAGAAAATTATATGAGTAATATAAAGTCTGACATCTTTATTGCTGTGACGACGATGGCGCCGCCATGGCGACAGTGGCGTTCAATTTTTATATTTTTAAACGATCCCTCGGGAACCATATATTTTTCAGGAAAAATCTTCTCTATAGATGTAAACTATCTGTGTGCTAAATTTCATCCTGTTAGCTACACCTGTACCTTATGCCCGCGACTTCGGGCCAACAACTAGCTAGATATATTTTATTTATTTTATTTTATTTGGGAAAACAAACAATTACACTGTGTATAATAAATATGAAAAAAGAAACATGCAAAAATAAAGGTAACAGTACAATCAACAACATTTTCCTCAAATTGCTACACTAATTTTATACAGAGAAAGACATACTAAAAAAGAATATACAAAAAAATAAAACAAAAACAAGAAAAGAAAAAAGAAAAAACAACACCATAAAATTAAATCAATTTAGCAATTTCATTTTTATATTCCCGTGATCTAACAGAAAACAGATCAACACCCGTAAACAGACAATTGTACCTATGCATAACACGGTATAAAGGTGCACGTTCGCCAGCGTTAGTTTTACAGAACTTCGGCATAAATAGTTTATGCGCATGAGAATCTCGTATACGCTGGGAACTGCTTGGTAATCGATATACAATGTTATTCACGAGGTAAACACAGTCATAGCGGTTATGACAAATATTGTACAGGAACATAGCATCCAGGAGCAATCGTCGTTGTTCTAAAGTTGGCTGGGAATATTTCTCCAATGCATCAACATATGACAACCTTGAGTGGAAGCACTTATAATTAAGTGTTTTAAGGAATTTACGCTGCACTAATTCAATCTGTTGGCAATACTTATCATAAAAGGGATTCCAAACTATCGAGGCATACTCAAGTTGTGACCGAACCGAAGTCTTATACATACAGATAAGTATCTGGACGTTTAAAATTTGAACAAGTTCTTATAACAAGACCATAGAACTGAAACGCCCTGTTACAGATATGTTGAATATGTTGATTCAAAAGTAGTTTAGAGTCAAGAAAAACCCCCAGATCTCTTATAACCGGTATTATCCATTATTGTGAAAGTAACTCTGTCTGTCTGTCTGTTACCTCTGCATGCCTTATCTACTCAACCGATCATCATGAAATTTCGCATACACGTTGTTGGGGATACGTAAAAGGACATAGAGCTATTTCATCCCAAAAAAAGGACTGTTCCCGAGGAATCATCTATACTAATATTATAAAGATGAAAGATTTGTTTGTTTGTTTGTTTGAATTGAATATGCTCCGAAACTACTGGACCTATTTGAAAAATTCTTTCACTGTTAGAAAGCTATATTATCAGCGAGTAACATAGACTATATTTTATATGGTTACGCGGGCGAAGCCGCATGGAACAGCTAGTCTAAAATAAAATGAACTAACGCATGGCCAAAGTGTTATAGCAACAAGAAGTAAAGAGTTATTTTTTTTCAACGCGAACGAAGTCACGGGTAGTATAAAGCTAAGCTAGTATAAATATAAAAAAATCCACTAGAAGTAGTGTTGCCCAAAAGTCTTGCAAGTCTTGCAGTCTTGGTCTTGTTCTTGCATTTTTGCAAGACCAAGACCAAGACCAAGACTGCCTAATTGTAGCAAGACCAAGACCAAGACTGACCCTGCAAGACTTAAGCAAGAACAAGACTAAGCCTGCAAGACTCTTGCGTCTTGCAATTTAAATCAAACCACTGAGTCCACGAGAGCGGAACCGCGGACTCAGCTAGTTCATTATACATCATAGGTATTGTATTACTATATTTACATCCTGTAAATTACTACGTAAATAATAATAGTATAATTTACGTAAATTTCTAATAGAATTTTGCTCCGCCCCTTTAATTAAACATTTTTTCAATGAATTTATAAACTGAACTGTTATTGGTAACGAATTGTATTATTTGATAACTGAAAAGATAAAATATAACTACTATGTACTGGAGACAAAATACATAAAAGGAAGTCATAATCTGTCGACGATACGATAATTGATTTATTTGCTGACAGATCTACCAATTTTTTTTTAGTACGGAGCTATTATTTAAGGGACAAATCTATTATTTTCACAACAAAGTTTTATTCATAGGACAAACTACGATTTTTTTGAAAATACATTTATTATTTTAGATACATATTGACATTCATTTGTTAATTCATACCTGGCAACACATTTATTTAATTGACAATGAAAATATTTCGTGCCGACAGATCTATTAATTAGATGATAGGTACAAGTTTATAACAAAATATAAATTTTGATGACGGAAAATATAGTTCAAAAAAAAATTTAGGTGCCGTCGATGGAGGAAATAATCTAGGGCCATTGAGAAGCGATACCAAATGCAAACAAAGTTACCGCAAGGACATTTTTTTTTTATGCAGGGCTTTAGCGCGGCGATGTCCGGGTTGTCCTTGAATATTATTCTATCTTGTGTCAAATAGATAAAACATAGAAAGAGATAATAGATTGTCAGTTCAAGTAAGGTGAATAAACTTTTGTATCTCAATAATTTGGCTCTACTTTAAATATTAAAATATTTATCCATAAATTATAAAGCCATAGATCTGACATTATAATCTAACCAAAAGAATAGACTAATGCATTTGAAACAAAAAGTAAATAGTTAATACATAAGTAATTACATAAGTACATAATACTTATTTCATATAGATGATTTCATTACATTTAAAAATTTAATATTAAGAAGACATCAAATCAAGAATAGGTAGTAAAAACAACTTTTGACTATTTGATTTTCGCCGCAATTGCGTAGTTGTATTGATATGTGTAAGCAAATTCAGTTCTTAAAAGTATGAGCACTTAAGTTAATTTTCAACAAAAATACGCGCGGTGAAAATTCCAGTTCAAAGTTATTTTTTACATGCTTGCCTCACAGCTTCCTTGTGTAGCTAATGACGCCCTAAATATCTACGGTTTAAAGTGTAAATTCGTTTGCACTGTCATAAAGCGGCAACTTTTGTCGGTTCTCTTTCTAGATTCTACACAAAATTGATTCAACTTTTAACATGTTTATGAATTTATTTAAAAAGAATTTAGCGAGTTATAATCAGTTTTAACATGGTTTTAACCAAATACTATATAAGTAATATTGGTAGTAGGTTTTAACCAAATCAATTGCATACTTGATTGTGTTGTGTTATTTATATAGTTTATTTAGTGCCCGCGACTTTGTCCGCGTAGAAAAATAAAAAGTTTTTTATTAGAAGACCCCTTCGGAACAGTACTTTTTCTGGATGAAAAGTACCTATTCTATGTCTTTTCTTGTAGGTATCCCTGACAACGTGTGTGCGAAATTTGATGATAATCGGTTGAGTAGTTAGGGCGTGAAAAGGTAACAGACAGACAGAGTTACTTTCACATTTATGATATTAAAGTATAGATTACGTTTAGCCCGCGTCTTTGTTTACGCAAAGTACGATTGGTATAGGTAATAATTATACCTACATTAGATAGGCATAATTATTACTTAATGAAAATTTATCTTAATTCAAGTAAACGAACAGCCACCTTCGTGATCATGACGCTCATGTTGTGGACGTGTCCGGTCCGCGTAGATACTGGATAGGTAGGTACTTACCTACCTACTTACATAGGTATCTGTTTAAATTATAGACTAGCTTTTGAACGCAACTTCGTCCGCGTCTGCCGTTTGGATGAAGATAAAAATGTATCTTTTCTGTACCTATCTCTTTAAAACAATTATACCAATTTCAATTTTATTTTCATACCTACGAAGTTCATACCTACGCTCTTGTTCATGCTCTTGTTTAATTAACTTTAACTTATATAGCATTGGTAGGTACTTACCTAATTAATTAATGAATTTTAATGCATTTGAAAGAAATCGAAAGAAATCTTGTAGGTAGGATAGTAGGTACAGTGGGGTGTGGGGTACGAAAACCTTCGTAATTTTTCAAATTCATTCCTTTATCAAGTCGTTGACTCTTAATACCTTTTGAAACTAAAGCACTAAGACAGCTTACAGACGCATGAAATGAAATTTTGGCATGACTGATAATTGCCCTTGTGCATCATGTTTAGTATGTTAGTGATAAAAATTGTACCTAACCAATAAAATTATACAAACATTATGTATGTAGGTACTTATCAAGTTTATATTACTCCCGATATAAGTATTTATATAGTCTTCTTAGGTTTATATTCTATTCAGCAAAATTTAAAACTCATCGAGTCGAGTATATCAAGGTAGCAACAGTTTTTGCGTCAGTTAATATGATGGCTAAGCTCTTTTACTTTACGCGATATAAACCATTGGTCGGTCGGCGGTGTTTATAATTACATGTTTCATAATCATTGATGTTTATGGGTGGGCCTTTTCCATAGAAAATAACACTGGCATAACAATCCGCAAAATTACGCGTGTACTTGGTTTCATTTTAAAAAAAGTTTGTAACCGCAGTATTACAATATAATATATTCCGCAGTGGTGTCCGCTTACACGAAGCTAGAACAGAACAAGGGATCCGTGGAGTGGATGCAGATATTTATAACTGTGTATTTATAGAACAAAAAGTTATTAAGAAAAATTGTAAAGCAGGAAATTTTATATAAAAAAGATTTATAGACTTTTTTCTATTATTAAAAATAACAGAGTTAGGGCGGTTTGAAGTTAAGGGTTAAAATATGGAACTAAAAATCATAGCGAGCTGAAATATTAATTAATTTTCAATATATATTTTTTCGTTTACTTAGAAAAATATAAATTTGTTTTTTTTTTCAATTGTTAATAAAAAATGACAATAATTTTAATTTTAGTCCAAGAAAATGGCCCTCTAAAACCGAATTTTGAGATAAATACCGGATTTTTTTATGTATGTATTTCTTTGAAAGATCTAAAAACGATTAGTAAGAGTTTTTTTGTAAACAACCCTCAAGAAGGGGTCAAAAAAATTCCTATACCTACCACAAATTTCGATTTAAAGCCTTATTTGATTGGACTATAATAGGTGATTGCAAGACTTGCAAGACTTGCGAGACTCTTGCTGCAAGAACAAGACCAAGACCAAGACTGTGAGCGCAATACCAAGACCAAGACCAAGACCAGATATATTGACGCAAGAACAAGACCAAGACTGGCTAAGTCTCGTCTTGGTCTTGCATTTGGGCAACACTAACTAGAAGTTACGTAGGTAGGTATATAAAATGATAATGTTTCTATATAACACAACTTTTACCATCTTAAGGCACCTGACCAACCCTCAACACAAGCGTTCCCTTGGCTTCATAAATCTAATACCCTTATAAGATAATATGCGAAAGTTTTTCGCCAGTTCAGACCCCCATTTCTTTTTTCTCCACATAAATTTCTCCATTATTCCCAATAGCTTAAAGACTAAGGTTGCTCGCGGTGGAAGCACACATGTGTAATTGATAGACTTAGTTTTGGGTGAAATATATTTTTATTCCAAACTAAGATACTAACAAATGATTTTGCTTGACCTTTCTCACTCGTACGTCGGCATATCTATACTTATAAAAAATTTGTAATCACTGACTATCAACGCACAGTCGAAACTACCGTACTTAGTTATTAATCTAGAAATCTAAAATTTGGAATATAGATTTATCTTGTAAGCTATATGTTCTAAATTTATTGGATTTTTGAAAATTTCAACTCCATGCGAAACGCGGTGCGGGTAGCTAGCGACCAAGTTGAAATTTTCAAAAATCCTCTTTAGGGGGTGATTATGTTACAAAATAAAACTATGTTCCAATGGTTTCTAGACTTAGTAGTTTTGGTTGTGCGTTAGGACACAGATTTTCAAAGTATTCAACATACACTTGATGTTGCTCGTGTTCTTAAACTATGTAATGTTAACGATAAAGAAAGAAAGAATGAAAGAAAAAAAGAAAAAAAATGTTTATTTGGTACATTGTACATTGTAAGGTATTGGTATTTATAATTTTTTAAAAAAGTATACAAAAAACCTTGATGATCTTGATTATCAAGATTCTTCATCAAGATCATCAAGAACCTTGATAATCTTGATCCGTCGAATGATAGCTTTCTTGCGAACATTTACATAAAAATACTACACTTTTTTTAAAAATATATATTTTATAATTTACTAGCGATCCGACCACGGCTTCGCTTGGATGCTATTTTCTGTAATATTTAAAAACAGTGAATTGGCTCTCGAGTTTTGCGCTTAGCAACATTTAGCATTTCATTTTTATTTATACAGATTTATAATACATACTAGCTGGTGCCCACGACATCGTCCGCGTTGAAAAATATTAAGTAGCCTATCCTGTATCCCGTACGTCCAAATGTTTATCTACCAAGTTTCATGAAAATCAGTTAATTCATTTCAGTTATGGAGGAACATACGTACAATACCTACAGAAAAAAATTGTAAAAATCGTCAATTTAGTTTCAGTATCATGTATAGAGCCTATAAACACGATATCTCTGAAAACAAAGTAACTTACTCCATGACCGACACTTACAGATTTATTATTAGTATTGATTGATAACGAGCGATTATGTCTCCATTACTTTAGCTTTGAACGTCTGAAAATGTTCACGTTTTATCTTGAGCACTTCATCGCACTTTTTCTTTTATTCAACTACAACACTATGAAACGGATGGAAGTAAACTAAACAGTCGAAGTGCTTACACAAAAGCGGGCGAGTGACAAAGATCGTATCTCTCTTTTTGTGAAATACCAAGCTTTGTTCTTTAGATACGACTGCAACGATAAATTACGTTAAAACGCCTTTGTTTCAAGTAAATACTTGATCGATTGGCCAAATTCTTTACTCTCAATATGTAAATTATAGTGATTGAACAGACAAAGAAGAAATACTTACAAGTATTAACGTTTCTTAGAAATATAAAATAAATACTCTTCCAGTGCTTGAATAGAGATATAATGAGTATGTTTATTTATTAATTTTTTTTAATAAAAAAATAAAATAAAATAATGTGGTTTAGTTTTTCATTAAAACTGAATCTATAACTCGTATATATAAAATTCTCGTGTCACAGTGTTTGTAACCAAACTCCTCTGAAACGGCTTGATCGATTTTTATGAATTTTTTGTCTATATTCGGTAGGTCTGAGAATAGTTTTAGAAAAAAATCTACAACAAAAAATTATTTCAATTTTTTTTTGAATTTAATATTTAAACTAAATCGAATTTCGAACTTTAAAAAATACCGTTACACACATGTAAATCTATAATCTAGAATCTATATACAATGTTGTGTTGGTTTGTGTATCACTTAAAAACTCGAAAACTGGTTGACGGATTGACTTGAAATTTTAACACAATATGAAATCCGCTTCAAGGATTGATCTGGATCGCGAAAAAAAAACGCTTTTTTTACGGCGCCATCTGCTGAAAGATCAGCTAGTGATGCATATAAATAAATCAGTCCCAAATGACCTCTTATCTAACACTCCTACTAGTTTCTTGCACAATATTTAATTGAACTCCCTGTATAATTGAATTGACCTCATGTGTAAAAAACAACGCGAAGTACAAGAAAGAGAATTCCATCGCAAAAACAATATGTTCCAAGATAAGCCCGATGTCATTCGTATGCAATGTGGATTAAAATATAATAATGTAAGAGGCACGTAAAAGGGGCGTCAGTTAAAATGGCTACCGATTTCCCGTCGACGCGTACCGAAAGGCATTTGCATAAACCGATATCCGGGGAGGTTTGTGGATATCCTGATGCGGGTAATAACGAATGGTTTTCGAACTTACATCACTCGTCAACGCCGTCAAAACACGTCTTATGAGGGACCTTAGTATGGCTTGAATTACAAATTTCTTTCCGAAAAAAAAAATTAGGTACATATCAATAATAATCAATACTAATAATAAATCTTAGAGGGTCAGTCATGGAGTAAGTTACTTTGTTTTCAGAGATATCGTGTTTATAGGCTCTATACATGATACTGAAACTAACGATTTTTAGAATTTTTTTCTGTACGTATGTATGTATGTTCCTCCATAACTGAAACGAATTAACTGATTTTCATGAAACTTGGTAGATAAACATTTAGACGTACAGGACACAAGATAGGCTACTTTTTTCTTTTTCAACGCGGACGAAGTCGTGGGCACCAGCTAGTAATATTATAAATGTGAAAGTAACTCTGTCTGTCTGTCTATCTGTTACCTTTTCACGCCTTAACTGCTCAACCGATCATCATGTAATTTTGCATTCGCGTTGTCAGTCATATAGAAAATGTCATTGGATGAGTGGTATGGTCTGGGTTCGATTCCCGGAAGGGTAAGCTTTGGAAATAACTTTTCAAAGTTGGTCTGGATCTGGAAAGTAGCGGAAGGGCACTATGCGTTTCGTAGTCATTTGGACAGCCCGTGTGGCGGCTGTAACCACCCTCTTACAGAAGACCACCGTGAAATACCGACCTTAACATATATTTTTTTTAGTTTTTGGAAAAATTTGAGATATCCTCTTTCTTCTTTTTCTCGTTTACTTTGACTATGAATGAATGGTCTAACAATACGAGTTACACTATGATGAATACATATATAGAAAAGCGCGCTGGCGACCCTGTAAAGAAAAGTCGAAGATAAAATTATGGTCAGGAGCTATATGAGCTCATACCGCCTTCCCCTTTCTTCCATCGGACATACAGACGTACAGCTGGTTATTATCCTCATCTTGTGGAAATCCCTCTTTTGGGACCAAGAGCTTTAAAATGCGCACTACCAAGGTTTGGAACTCCCTGTATTTCCGAGCTCATATAACCCAAATATTTTCAAAGTTCGAGTGAATAGGCATCTTCTGAATGAGCTCGCTCGATCAAAGGCCTCATCCTTGCTACACAGCAGTTGGCCAAGAGCAAATAAATATCTAAAAAATAAAAATAAAAAATGTGGCATCTGGCATACCTGCTTTAAAGGCTTGATTTTATTGCTGTCAGACAATCTGCAGTTTTTATTATTTTAAAAGCTGTGTACCGTCAACAAGTAAAGTGAGAAAAGACAGTTGTTTGAAAACGTTAGTAGAAACTTCATTGGAATAGGGCATAAAATATACTACGATTAGAATTGTTGATCCGACATCCGCGCACTTGCAGACTGTCTGATGTATAATAATATCAAATGTAGCAGATATTTGCATTGACTTGAAACATGTTACTGTAAATTATAATAATAGACAATCATAGAATTGACAATCATACAGATTATATCCACATCCATACTATCTATACTTCTATACTAATCTATACTAGTATATACTAGTATGTACTAATCTATATTAATCTATACTAATCTAATACTATTTTTACTAATATAATAAATTTGAAAGTAACTCTGTCTGTCTGTCTGTCTGTTACCTTTCACGTCTTAACTAATCAACCGATAATCGTAAAATTTTGCAAACACATTGTCAGGGATACAGGAAAGGACATAGGATACCTTTCATCCAGAAAAAAGGCACTGTCCCTGGGTGATCATCTAAAATAAATAAAAATAACGCCTGTCAAAAGTGTAATCTATATTTAAGGCGGACGAAGTCATTGGCACCAGCTAGTATTATTATGTATTAATATCAATTATTCTTCTGTACACAATGGTCGTTATTACATAACCGGGAAAACTTAATTTTGTATAGGTAACAATACTAAAAAATAAAACAAAACATTTTTTTGGAATTCTTCGTGAAATAAATTATACATTCAGCGTCAGCAAACAGAATACCTAATTAAAAAGGTTCATTCAAGCCTAAAAATAGATCGTACAGAAGAAAAGTCTTTCCCCTGGGGATTAAGGTATGGTTGCAGTGAGAGCGTGGTAGATTAAGACCTTTAATCTACACTAATATTGTAAAGAAGATAGATTTGTTTGTTTGTAATAAATAAATTCAAAAACAACTTAATCGATTTAAATATGTTTTTCACCAATTTGATGCAATAAATATTAAATAAGTAATAAAATAAAGAATGAACATAAGAATATTTTTAACATCTAAGGCAAAGTGGTTATTTCAAAATTAGTTTCTCATCCCTAGCACGAACTTCTGAAAGTTTGTAAGTAATTAGAAAAAAAAACGTTCAGCACAATAGGGCAAACAAACAAAACTTACTTACGCCCTTACATCGATGGATGTAAGAACAAAAGGCCCTCAACAAACTAAGAAAGTTAATTACAGGGGAGAATGGGCAGCTCTCGACTGACTACTAAATTGCTTGAACTGTCGACACCTCCAATATGCTGACCTTACCCTGTCTTGTTGGGAAATTGGGACGAAATGTACAATAGCGAATTATGGTATACAGGGTGTGGCCTGTAATAAGAACAATAAATTAAAATATAGACATTTTACTGAATCAGCAATTAATTCCAAATGGATTCAATTAATTATAATAAAAAACAAATTTACTGTTATTTTCTAACAAAATTAATCGAGCCAGCAATGTACTACTACAAACTAATGTGTCCAGTACTTGTCATTACTTGTGAGTACTTGACATTGACATTTACGATCGTTCTCGCTTCAGTACCCTGTACCAAGACATCTAATGACTGATATCAGATCATGAAATTCATTGATTATGTATTGTAACTGGATTGCTATATCTGAGTATAAGCACTATGGAGCATTATTATTAGGTTAAGATAACTGCGTATACTCTATAGAATCAACGTTTAAATTTATTGCTCTTGTTACAGGTCACCCCCTGTATAATCCTGTATTATAGTCTGTTCTCACCTTTATAAGTTGAATTTTAAATTCTTTATCAGAATTTTTTTTTCTGAAGGTTTCTGACACCTTTTCCGGTAAAGCTATTATAATAGAGGGAAGAGTAAAATTTAGAGGTGTTAAAATTATAGGCGAAGCGAGGCATTTAGACCCAAATGGGTTTTTCAACGCAACTTCGAGTCTTAGTTACTGTTATAATTGGTTCGCGTTTCGCATTTAAGAGTGAGGCTTTATCATTGCAAGAATTTTAATAGTACCGTTACGGTTAGATTGAGAGTGTTACCACATTATAATTGAAAAACAGTATGCACACTGGGGTTGTGTCATTTTCTCTTAAGTCCAGAATTTGTCCAGCCATCTAGACCTGTGTAAAAATTTAAGCATCTGTTATAAATAATGTAGAGATATACGTCTATTTGGAAATCCTTGCTGGTGTCTGTGTTTACGAGGTCATATAACCCAAATATTTTCAAAGTTCGAGTGAATAGGCATGCTCTGGGTGAGCTCGCGCCATCACAGGCCTCATCTTCGCTACACGGCTAGATACTAGCCAAGAACAAACCCAGTTCTAATGAAGAATAAATAAATCAATACGTATAAACTACTATTGTAAAATAATTTACATTATTAATGAACTACTGGTCGAAAATTCGTATTTTTGTATGGTCGAAAGTCGCTATACAAAAAAAAAAAAACAGTTTTCAAACAAATCAGAAAAAGGTAGTAGTTTGTTTTGTCTGCATAAATATTTATAACTGGCGACCCGTCTGGCGAATGCAATTTTACTATTTTTTTCCTTCCTAAAAAACTTTCTAGGAATTCAGTCCAGTCCAGTCGTTCTCGAGTTTTGAACACATTTAGCGATTCATTTTTATTTCATATAGTAATTATTTATATTTATATTAACGAGTATATTAAAGATTCACAGTTTCATTTTATCACTGGCAAAGCTGAAGGTCAAAGAAGACAACTAAAAAACTTTTTTTATTGAATTTTATTGAAATACTAGCTGGTGCCCACGACTTCGTCCGCGTTGAAAATTATTAAGTAGCCTATCCTGTGTCCCGTACGTCCAAATGTTTATCTACCAAGTTTCATGAAAATCAGTTAATTCGTTAAGAGTTATGGAGGAACATACATACAGAAAAAAATTCTAAAAATCATCAATTTAGTTTCAGTATCATGTATAGAGCCTATAAACACGATATCTCTGAAAACAAAGTAACTTACTCCATGACCGACCCTTACCGACTTATTATTAGTATTGATGCAAATAATGTGCTTATTTAAAGCGACTTCGGTTTGGATATTCCACACTGTTTATATTGTTATACTGTGACGTAAGAAAGATGTAGAGAAACGTTTAATTACAACATTAATGGCCTCGGTCTCTATTCACGGCTTACAGACATTGTTCTTTTGAAAAATAACATTTAATTCTGTTTTGTCTATATGTAAATGGTTAGGCGTTGCTTTTTACACTGCTCTTTGATTACATTATAGAAGGAAACACTTGTAACACTCAATTTGACAACGTAAAGAGTTATTTTGTAATACAATGGCTTAAACCATTTTATTGTAAGAGTAAAATTTATAGATTTATTCTGTTTCATTGATATCTATCTATATAAAATACATTATATTAAAATCGTAAGCGAGCCGTGTTTGTACATTAAATATTATGCAAAAAAAAATCGTAGTTCCAGAGATTAGCGCGTTAAAATAAAATAAAATCAAGAAACTTCACCTTTTACTCCTTATGCTACCACAATTCGTATAAATCTTTGAAATTGAGGATAAACAAATTACATAGGTATATACGACTATTTAGTTATTGGTAAATGACTTAAGTACGAGTATAAAGCACATATGTCTGTCACGTTCATCGTGGTTCAGCTGGGCAAGCATTAATTTCCCAAGTCTAGCTAGCCAGCAAAATATCTAATTACTAATTACCTCTCCATCAAGAACGTAATTAATTTTAGCAAAGGAAGTGAATCCGTAATTCATAAGCGGTAGCGAGTAAACTTTAAATTAAATAAATCTCCTATTGTATTTGTATATGCATATACACTTATACTCTTATGCATTAACTTACCGAAATCACTTATACATTTACCGAAACACGCATAACATTTATGTGGTAAACGCAGTTCTACTAATTATCCAATTACTAATATGTGTTTATTAGAGGTTTATCAAGAGAACATAAGATTAAGTGACATACATCAACCGTCGACGTTTGTGAGCGGATTATGAAGGTTGTCTGGAAGATATCGCTTTTAGCGATAAGACCGCCCATTGTACATTGTCATATTTTGTACTTTTTTTATTTTTTTATTGTGTTACTCTGTGTACAATAAAGTATATCTATCTATCTATCTATGATAATGCTTAAGAGAAATTATAGTAAAAATCTTGCGTTAATTATAATAATATATTTTTTAAGGTCCACTTGATTGGTGAATGGTTACCGTCGCATTCCACTATAATACAAGTAACGCAACCCGACCATAGAGGTTTAAGAATTAGGTGTTAGGTGTTTAAGATACTAATAGGGAAGCGAGCTCTGGCATCCCTTTCTCACTCACCGAAACATAACAGACAGATTCTGTTATTTCACTGTGATTTTCTGTAAGGTGTCGAATTACAATTTTAAATGATTTTCCTAATTACAAACAACAGTGGAGTATATTAAGTGGTTGTGGCAATAAACAGACGCCTGTAACTTGTACCACACATTGCCACTCTAGGCGGTATAACGTCTGTACGCAAAAACGATGTTTCCACTCATCCAAATATTAATGCTTTAACACAAGGATGGCAGCACGCGAGGCCGCGCATATATTATTTATTGCTTTCGCCTGAATAACGAGTACGTAGAACTCATTGCTTTGTTTGCCTTACTAAATCGAGTGGAACTATTACAAATTATTGTGTCATCAAAGCTAGTCCCAAATTGAAGCTAATCACTGATATCGTTAGCGATATAGCTAAAAGAAACACCACTAAACAAGATTGTCTATGTGAAAGTCAGCAGACAGGTTGACAGTCCACTTGATGGCATGTGACTGCCGTCTTTTACAGATATAAACACCAGGGGGACGATTCTTGTGGGCTGATGGCAATAGAATGATTTATTCAAATCTAATCTAAGAATTCTATATTATAAGACATTTGACGTCCACTTCTGAACATAGGCCTCTCCATAATTTTCCAAAATTTCTTTTTGCTTATATAAAAAGATACTTACAATTTGTTATTAGTTATAATATAAATGTAAAAAAAAGCCTTCAAATTATATAGAGTTCTTGACTATAATTTATAAAAATATTCCAGGTATAATAAACATAGATAAGGAAATAAAAAAATCAGAACTTGGCTAAGTGTTGACTATTAGAAGTATTATTATGGGAATGATAAATGGATGAGACTATATGTAAATAAAGCCATTAGAATGTGATTTACTAATGAATCCATCGGGGCTAAATGTTTGAATCGATCAGATGTAAATGATTGATGGCACCGCTTACATGAAATGTACAGAGTACAGTCGACAAAAAAAACATGTTTTATATCAAACAATCATGATATTTAGTTCCCAACTTGATTTAAATAGTCAAATTTCCTTATACAAAAATAACTTCATTTTTATCATCAATACTAATAATAAATCTTAGAGGGTCGGTCATGGAGTAAGTTACTTTGTTTTCAGAGATATCGTGTTTATATGCTCTATACATGATACTGAAACTAAATTGACGATTTTTAGAATTTTTTCTGTATGTATGTATGTTCAGAGTTATGTTCCTTCATAACTCTGAAACGAATTAACTGATTTTCATGAAACTTGGTAGATAAACATTTGGATGTACGGGATACGGGATAGGCTACTTAATATTTTTCAACTTAGACGAAGTCGTGGGCACCAGCTAGTTTTTAATAATATTAGTCAGGCTAATGAATCAAAATCATTCTCTTTCAAAATTTGTGTAGTCACTGTTTTTTAAATGTGTGCAGTCTTGTTTTATGTTGCAATGTTATACTACAATGTTTTTTTTTTTAAATTTGTATCTATCTTTATAATGCATAATTATATTTATGTGACTAAGTTCAAACAAGTTATCTGTCGCGGGCGAAGTCGCGTGCAAGAGCTTGTATTTAAAGAAAAAATATTTAATACCTAATTATAAATTAAAAAAAAAATGGTAAAAATATATTTAGGCTCCGACTTATGTCCGGTGCCAAATAAAAGGTTTCATAAAAGATGAAATAGGCATCTCAAAAGTACTCCCCAATTGCTACATAAAACGAGCAATCGTTAGAACTTGTACAAGTTAGCCCAATTGACCCGAACTATGTGAGAGCGATTTGTACTACATACATCTAGTACTACACGGTGGCTTACTCGACATTTTCAGTGGAATTTTTCAGTGAAAACTCTTAGTTCCTCATTATTTTCATTTTCTTCTGAAAATATATAATTTCCTGGCTGAGCGCGTGTTGTACGACGCGTCCATTCCAATTGCGAGCAAGATTAATGAACTGTTCAGAATGAGTGACGTACGTAAACACGATCGTATGTGCGATATGACTTACCAACTCTTACGTATCGACTTTTATTTCTAGCCGAACTGTGCAACAACTTCCTAAAACAACAACTTTATTTCTGTTACACTAGACCCAAAAAAGAAGCCCCTTTTGACGCACCCATTGGATGAGTGGTAAGGGTACTTGCCTAACGTCTCAGAGGCCCCGGGTTCGATTCCGGCGAGAAAAGTTTTAGTTGGCTCTGGTATAGATTTGGAAAGTAGTGGCAGGGCACACTGCATTTCGCAGTCATTTGGGCAGCCTGTCTGGCGAGAGTAACCAACCCCTTACAACAGAAGACCACCGTGAAATAGGATGCCAGAGCCCATTTCTCTATACCTTCCTAATTTCTAATCCTCAATCTGCTATGGTAGCCATCAAGTTGGCCGTCAGCCTGTCTGTCGACCTTAACATAAAAAACATGTTTACTCTTTTATTTATAGTCTTTGTGTAAAGACTTTTTCAGACTGTGATGAACAAATTTTTTACCACAAAACATAATAGTCTAAAACGCTCTGTGTTACCCGTCCATGTTAAGTTTTTACATCATTTTTTCCTCTTTAATGGAGAAAGATGAATTTTGTATACCACTTGAGTACGTCACGGGAATGAGCTGTTCTATCCGTCATTCTACAGGTTTTAGGTAATCTTCGGCGGCTATATTTAATTATATGAAGTATTTTAATAGCAGCTGGGTTCACTTTTGTTTCGCGGGCGATAGTAACCACAAAACATCATTACATATACAGTAAAAAACGCCATGAGATGTCAGAATGTGTTCCCCAATCAACTCACTTTGCCTTTCTTTCATAAACTTTTATTTTGCTCATGTTGCTTGTATTTTTTAGGGACGGTCACCATTTACCATATACCATTGAGTGAAACATTAGTCTTCTTTTACGTAAAAGTCGGCAGGCAAGTTGACTGTCCACTAAACGGTAGGTGGATAAAGTACCTTATTAACAAACGCAACATCATTGGGGATTCAAATGCGTTGTCGACCTGGATAGGATAACGAATAAGGGGTTGGGATAATGGGCTCTGAAGTTTTACTCCTGACCAAACAGTTTATGTTAAGCTAATAGCTGATAAGCTAATAGCTGTTAAGCTAATAGTGGTTAAGCTAATAGCTGTTAAGCTAATAGTTGTTAAGCTAATAAATGTTAATCTAATAGCTGTTAAGCTAATAGTTGTTAAGCTAATAGCTGTTGAGCTAATAGTTGTTAAGCTAATAGCTGTTGAACTAATAGTTGTTAACAGTTGTTAAGGTAATAGCTGTTAATCTAATAATAAAGGTAAATAAAAGTAATAAATAAAGGTAAGCTAATACTTGATGGGGAAGTGCGACAAATATCATTCATTAAACGCATCTGTGACGAATGACAAACGGTAATCATAACATATCAAATTCAGTCAGTACTAATCCTTTAGGCCGGGGAAAACATGTACATTTCACGGCTGTGATAGATTACCCCCTGCGCCACCACTTTTTACCCCATAAACACCCTTTCCGGATGAAGTCGATCTCTAAAAATATATACAGTTTCAAGCGCTAACTACAACATTACTTGAGTTTACTCATATTTAGCCCCTAAGATCTAGATCTAAGCCACGATTATTCCCTGGATGTGGGCATATTTATGTATGTCTCACTTCAGTTCTTTTACGGATCTCTTAATAACAAATTTTAACATGCTAAGAAAATATGTCAATTTCCCGTCTGAAAAAACGATTTAAAAATAAGGAGTGCACCTAGGCTGCTTTAGACTGGTCCTATAGGAAATTTATAGGGGAGACCTATGTCCCAACTTAAAATGTATACAAAATTACGAAGGACACTTAACTATTCTATGCAAAATAAAGTTCAAATTTATTACTTCATTGTAATAAAAACTTTTAATTTTCTTCTCATTCAGCAATGTTTTTTTTTAATTATGATTAAATTGAAATAATTAAGAAAGAGTTTAAGACTTGCTCGCACTCAAGTTGCAGTTAAATAGGTACAACTAAGTTCGATAAGTACTTTCTAACTGCAAACTTTGTTAAGTACGTACGACAGTGAAGTTCACATAACGCCGAAACACTTCACTTGATTAAACGTCCCCGGTTTTGTTTGTATAGCTATTATCTTTAAGGTTCTCTCAACGCAAATGGACTGTGAAGTAATAAGGAATGGCTCGTTAGGAAACTTTCAACACTTTTACTTGGTTCATGTCATTTTAATTCAGAGTGGTTTGTTTTTTTTTTAATTTTATTTTGCTACAAAAAATGGGTGAGATTTTTGGCTTTTTAAAGAGTTTTGGAAGCTTCAAAATTCAAAGTGCTCAAAGCATTCAAAATTACTAAAAGATATATCTAATATTAATAATAGCTTTTTATCAATGTTTTAACAACTAAGAAAAATGGGCGCCAACGAAGTCGCGGGAAAAAGCTAGTATAGTAAGAAGTAAGAGATAACTAATATAAACTTTTTAAAGTTCAAAAGAAAGATCAAATTTTCAGCTATGCTATTTCTAACTACTTAGTTAAAACTTTGGCCCGTCAGCTATCGCCGTCGGTTCTTGCGTTCTGGAAGTTGTTTATTGTTTATGAATTATTCATAATAATGTAACAAAACAATCGTCGCGTTAGTAAGTAAATTATGTCTAATCCGAAATTCAATTAAGCCAAGAATCAGATAAACCAAACCGGAAGTATTAGCCCCGGTGGCGCCTCCCCAACGGAAATGCGACGGTCGATTGTAACTGTTCGCCATTACGACAACTGGCGCGTCTCGGGCCACATCCGGTGTGGAACGATGGAGTCGTAAGCGCTTCCGGTTGCCATATATTAAGGCTTTTTAAAGGTGCTCTCTCAAGACGATTCAGTAATTTTATTAAATTACCCTCCATTTGAATTGAAAAGAACAGTTCGATAGAGTTTCTTGTCCAATGAATTCATAGAACTATTCATATATTAATTTAGTAGTTATTTACAGAATAAATCTTACTTTTATTTAAATAATGTATACCACTTAATAACTATTTAGAATAAGAAACAATAAATTACTTATGTTATTAACTTCTATCTATCTTGTCGCGGTGTTTTTTGCCAAACTCCTCCGAAACGGCTGGACCGATTCGGCCAATATCTATTTTCCATACACCTAAATGTTAAGGGCGGTCCACCCCAAAAATTTTTTTTTGGCAAAACAACGTTTGCCGGGTCAGCTAGTATACAATAAAATTCTCGTGTCACAGTGTTTGTAACCAAACTTCTCCGATACCGATTTTTCTGTTTTTTTTTTGTACATATTCGGTAGGACTAAGAATAGGTCGTAAACTATTTTTTATACCCCTGAGTGATAAGGGTGGCCTACCTCAATTTTTTTTGGCATAGCGTTTGCCGGGTGAATCTGTCAACTAGGACTGGTAAACCAGGATAAAAACCTACATTTGAAGTGTTCACAACTGAGCTTTTATTTCACTGATTAAGTACTTGCTATAGTAGCTTTATAAAACATTAAACTTGGATCAAATAATAATGTTGGGCGGTAGATTTACATCAGCAGAGGATCGCTTAGTTATAATATCTTTTGTATAAAAATTCCTATTGTTTTCTAATGAATGATGTGGAAAATTCGGGAACAAGCGGGAAGAAACAATGGCCGGCGATGTTTAATCACCATGATCTCCATTAGATAAATTACAGATCATCGCTGTGAATAGAGTGAAAACGATGTTATTAGAGTTCGGTGTTTTCCTTCAAGTAAATAAATGTTCTATTTGCATCTTAATCATTTGGAATTATGGCTCAGTTGGGAGGCTGTCGGTCTTCCGAAACAGGTGTCGGTCGTACCAATCTTAAGAGTTATTTAAATAACTCTCAAGAGAAAAAAAATCTCAGGAAGCAGTACAAAATGCCTTCACACAGATTGTGGCAGATGATCCGATTAGATGGCAGAAATGTGTAGACTTTGATTAAATAAATTAATATATTTTATTTAATTATATATTAATATAAGAAAAACTGTTAATTTTTCAGTGCGAAATGGAAATTTCATACTTTACCTAACCACTAATAATAAGGACGATGTGAACATTTTGGCTAATGCTTGCCATTGTGTGGTATACAAATAGAAATAAGATGATATATAAGAGATATAAACAATATTACGTGGAATTAAGACTGAAATGTTAAATTTAAGTTACAAGCGGAAAAAGTGTTTAAAAATGAGATAACTCATAAGAAATTCTAATCCAAACATGGCGCAGTAAGTAAAAGTGGGAGAGTTAAGTAATTCCTTTACTTGCGCCACTATACTACATAATATTACTATACAATACAACATATTGTGGACCGTCGCCAACTGTTAAAGTATAATGCGAAATGTTAGTCTAGAAGTAGTCAGTCGATTATTATGTAGTGGTTACCGTCGCCATAAGCAAGCCACAAGCTACGTCGCGCAAGTGCACTGCCAACAGTAGGATTAAGTGTAGGATTAGGAAGAAGTATAGGGAAATGGGCTCTGGCATCCCTTATTTACTAACCGAAACACAACAGCACACGTGCTGTTATTTCACGGTGGTCTTGTCTAAGGGGATGATTACTGCTCCCTGACGAGCTACCCAAAAGAAACGTAGTGTGCTCTGACACTATAAGCATTTAGGAATGATGAAGAAAATACGATAAAGCGTAGAGTAGCGTAGCGTAGTGGCGTAGCGTAGAGTAGCGTAGCGTAGAGTGGCATAGCGTAGCGTAGCGTAAGCGTTGGGTTAGTTAGCGTAAATCAGTTCCAGGATACGGTTTTCAATAAGAGCGACGAATAACAAGGAAGTGTTAATCGTGTGTTAATCAGAAATTCTTCTGTGCAAAACCAGTCGTGTCGCATACATACTTAGTCTTAAGTTTAAAGAATGAATAATGTCTAGAATGTCACCTAAATTTTTTTATTTTTAAATTTAAATTGTAATATTTTTAAAGTGATAAATATATTTTTTACTATTCTAATTAATGGAAGCTTTATTGTAAAAAAAAATGCTCGCTATGTTCTTGCAATTAGACCACACGCAATAACGTATTATTACCTCTAGGGCAAATCACTACTTTGTGTATCAAACACAGAAACTCACTTAGCTATATGTTTATTTATTATAATATATATATATATATATATATATATATATATATATATATATATATATATATTGTGTAGCATATTGCACATATAATTATGATAACATTTGCTGTAAGAAGATCTAGTTTAAGACAATCGATTCTAATTTAGAAATTCAAAGGTCAAATTTATAAATTTCTAGGTTATACACCACCGCTCAAAAGTTTGGATACGCCTGTCCATATTTCTTGCCGCACTAAAAGTTCCATAACTCTGCCAAAAAAAAAGATAATTGTATTTTTAAAAAAGCGTTTTGACGGGAAGGAATTCAGCTTTCCCTATTTTGAAATATTTTTTATGATCTTTTTTTTGGCGGAGTTATGGAACTTTTAGTGCGGCAAGAAATATGGACAGGTGTATCCAAACTTTTGAACCGTAGATACATATCGAAATTTTCAATTCAACCTGTAGAATGGGGAGGAAAAAAATGGGTAGGTTACTAGTTTTTCATAATAAGAAAACATCTTACCAACCTTATCTATACCTACTTATATTATAAAGAGAGGATATTTTGTATTTTTTATGTTTGTAATGAAAAAACTCAAAAACTACTGGACTGATTTTAAAAATTCTATCCTCTATAGAAAGCTACATTATCAGCGAGTAACATAGACTATATTTTATGAAGTTACGCGGGCGAAGTCGCGTGCAACAGCTAGTGTTTTATAATTTGATATTGGTGTTCCTTTGATATGTTTGTAATTTTTTTACAATTGTTAGTGTATTATAAAAGTTAAAACTTCTTATAAATAGAAATTTATAAAGTAAAATAAAGTATAAAGTATTATAAAGTAATAATTATAAAGTTAATCTTCTTTCTTAAAACACACAAAATCTAAAATTAGTTGATATTAAGTTATAGGTCTCACTGAAGTTTCGTCGTAAGCTATGAACCTAAAATTACGTCTCCAACTTCAAACCCTACTATTAAATATGTTAATAACACAAGTTACAGCCAAATTTATTATATAAGATTATAGTGTCGAAGTAAAATTAAGTTTATTGTAGTACACACATGTTCATATGATACATGTTGTATTCTAATTATCTAAATGATACGTCTACGAAATGCTTCTAGTGAAAACAAAGTAAATTTAATAATTTTGTACACTATTTTATTAAGAGTCCACTTTCTAACTCGAGCAGAAGGACTAGTGCGAGTATTACTCGATCAAACGCGTCGAACGCGTAAACGTCAATTTGTATGAAGCAGCGCTACATGTTAGCCACTAGGTGGCGCTTCTTCATTCCCATACAAATTGACGTTTACGCGTTCGACGCGTTTGATCGAGTGAAACTCGCACCAGACCCTCTCAGATTACCATTTCCATACTACGTAATTCCATGATTACTCAATAGTTATTGGTCGTAGCAATATATAAAAAACATGACATTTCTAAGACGTAATATGAAGGTTTATAGCGAAACAAAAAAACTGTTATTTATTTTTTATATACTTAGTATAATTAATTTCTAAAATGTGCAGAATTTGTGACTTTTCACGAGTTGAATTCTTGTAATTACTGACTAAAAGACAATAATGTTTTTCCATGAAAACATTCTATGGGATAGGTTTGCCCTTGGCCAGCATCTAGTCGTGTAGCGATGAGGCCTATGATGTAGCTAGCTCACCCAGAAGATGACTATTCACTCGAACTTTGAAAAGATTTAATAGATTTGACTCTTGTCATCAATTCTAATAATAAAAATGTAAGGGTCGGTCATGGAGTAAGTTTCTTCGTTTTCAGAGATATCGTGTTTATAGAATTTTTTTCTTTATGTATGTATGTTCCTCCATAACTCTGAAAAGAATTAACTGATTTTCATGAAACTTAGTATATAAACATTTGGACGTACTGGACACATGATAGGCTACTTAATATTTTTCAACGCGGACGAAGTCGTGGGCACCAGTTAGTCCTAAATAAATTTTTGCTTCATTAAACTGTAGTGTGAAAAGACATCGAAGCACCGTGTTAATTTGTTAACTTTGAGAGGTCGTAAACACGAAAGTAATCACAGTTTACTACCATGCGCCGGTTAACCTTTCGAAGGTTATTTCTGTTACATTTTTATCTTAACACGATCCTTGCACGGTAGCCAACTTTGGCCTCTCCACTTAATGAAGTGTTAATAGGGAAATTCAGATTTCTATAAGTGTAGTACTAATAAGCACTATTAAAGAATAATAATAATAAGAATTTTTTAAGTGTACTATTAAGAGATAATAATTAGCAAACCTCTACGACAAATTTCATAAGACATAAAGCAGTGTGCATATTTATTTATTTTTGTTAAAGTCGTCAGATAGGTGGCTACTATCAAATGGATCATTTGACACCTGGTCAATGGTCAGTGATCTGGTTTAAAAGTGCAATTAAAGCCAAACTCCTCTCGAAAGACTATTATAAAATCACTGATTATTTAAGCGACAATGAAGCCTGGATTTAAGCGATTCGGAGCTCATACTATGTTTAGTATTGTATATATGCTATGATTATGTTTATAATTAAGTGTAATTTTGTAATTTTATATTTTAAAGATGACAAAAAGAATATTATCCTGAGTTTCTTTCGGGGTTTCTTCTCAGGAACGTCATCTTGGCTTTTTTCCTAAAACCCTGGTAAATTTGAATTTAAAATGACGATCATAAGAGTTTTTTTGGAGAAACCTAATTCACATATAAATATGGCATGGCAAATGGCATCTATGGCAAATGCAGGGTAGGCATTAATTGGAAAAACTCATCAAAGCACAGCCGGAGAACAACTCACCATTGTTAAATGGTATCTCTTCTTAAACTAAGGGGTTCTAAAATATTTTTAAATTTTTACCAGTATTCATCTACTTTCCACTTCGTGCTGGAAACACTCGACTTATAAACTCATCTCGGTATTACAGCTCCATCACAATAAAAACAAATGCTCTGATGCTTCTTGAAGTGTAGCTATTAAAGAAAAGACCGATTACGCAACACATTAAAAACTTTTCAGCTAAAAGCGTTTTTACAACAAAGAAAAAAGAGCTTTTTACAGCTTAACACTTTGTCGTACCTATAGAAAAAAATAACAAACCACCATAACAGTATGAAAATTCTCCGTGCTACAATGTAGTGATTTTACTGAGTTGCAGAATAACGCGTCGTCGTATAACCAATCTTTAACTGCGTCGTTAACTCTCAAAAGGTTTAACGATCCAGTTAGTTAATTTAACTTTTGCCACTGATCGTTGTCTGTTAATAACGTTATAAATAGAGCCCTTTTCACACCAACTAGCAACTGCTATAAGCACAAAATATAGACTCCATATCTGTTATAGTCGATCTGTTAGTGAATTTTATTCTTGACCTATAGATAGGTCAAGAATATAAGAAAGAATATTTTCCATTCTTTCTTATATAGAAGCCCGATGAGTGGTTAGAGTACTTGCTTTAATGTTCTGTTTTAGGGGTCTATAACATGAAACGCCACAGGTGCTGAAACCGTAGAAGGATTAAGTATAAGGGACTCTAACATCCCATACTCACTCGCAGCAAACATAACAGCAGGTTTGCTGTTATATCGCAGTGATTTTTTGTGAAGGAATGGTTACTGCATTCAAACGGGCTGCCCAAATGACTGCAAAACGCAAAATGCCCTGCTACTACTTGCCAGATCCAGAACAGAGCCAACTTTTAAATGTTAATGTAAAAATTAAAGGCTTTGACATCCCTTACTCACTTATCCAAACAAAACAAATGTTGTTATTTCATGATGGTCTTCTATAAGGTTTATCTTATAAGATTCCTCCCACTATTTACAAGATCCGGACCAATGCCATATACGAAAAGTTGATTTCCAAAGATTCCACTTAGGCCCTGCTTTGAATCGTACTTAGCACTTAGCACCCCTGAGACAAGCATTAAAACAAGCACCTTCACCACTCTTCCAAGGGATTTAGTTTAACTTACGAAAGAGCGTTTTAATTTTTCTACAGTTTCATATAAAATCGAGCCAAAAAAGCGTGAATCGCGATATCATAACAAAAAGTCCGTCTATCCGTCACGGATAAATCAATGCGGGCGACCGGAAGTGACGAGCGCAGCTATATTCACTACGTCCTTCCGTTTCCGTGCCATTACACATCGTGTATTAGGCTATATTACTATTGTGTACGCGAAATCCTCTGGGACGAGCGAGTTTAATAGAAAACAAAATTAAGTCTAGCGGAATAATCGGTGCTGATTTTGCCCCATAATAAATTTAATACTCGATATCTGGATAGAGGCTAGATATTTTCTCCATCACGATAGCGTTTTGCCCATTCTTGCAGTAACCAATGCCGCTCAGTGTAGAGAATAAGGTAAAGTTCACACGTGGATTAATCTGAACAGGTCGATACAATATGTTTGTAGAACTTGTACCGCTTGTACTTAGTCTTGTAGACAAGAAACACTGAGTTTGATCTTGTACCGCGCGGCTAGTAGTTACCGCGCGATCATGTGCACTTAGCCTTAATAAAAAGCAATATAAACCGAATTATTTAATAACATGGCCGTCAGCTCTCCGTGCTATGTGTCCTGCCCTCTACCACTTCAAGTTACTGATCCGCCGGGTTATGTCGGTAGCTTTCGTATATCTACGGATCTCCTCATTTCTAATTCGATCTCGCAGGGTAAACCCGATCATAGCCCTCTTGATGAGCTATCGAGATGGCTATGCTCGGGAGGCTCGGGGTTCGGGTTAAGTGATTTAAAGTTTTCTCACGAGGCCCATATACAGTGTAAACCCGATCATAGCCCTCTTGATGAGCTATCGACAGGGCTATGCTCGGGAGGCTCGGGGTTCGGGTTAAGTGATTTAAAGTTTTCTCACGAGGCCCATATACAGTGTAAACCCGATCATAGCCCTCTTGATGAGCTATCGAGATGGCTATGCTCGGGAGGCTCGGGGTTCGGGTTAAGTGATTTAAAGTTTTCTCACGAGGCCCATATACAGTGTAAACCCGATCATAGCCCTCTTGATGAGCTATCGAGATGGCTATGCTCGGGAGGCTCGGGGTTCGGGTTAAGTGATTTAAAGTTTTCTCACGAGGCCCATATACAGTGTAAACCCGATCATAGCCCTCTTGATGAGCTATCGAGATGGCTATGCTCGGGAGGCTCGGGGTTCGGGTTAAGTGATTTAAAGTTTTCTCACGAGGCCCATATACAGTGTAAACCCGATCATAGCCCTCTTGATGAGCTATCGAGATGGCTATGCTCGGGAGGCTCGGGGTTCGGGTTAAGTGGTTTAAAGTTTTCTCACGAGGCCCATATACAGTGTAAACCCAATCATAGCCCTCTGGATGAGCTATCGAGAGGGCTATGCTAAGATTTAGACGCACAGGACACAGGATAGGCTACTTTTTCTTTTTCAACGCGGATGAAGTCGCGGGCGCCAGCTTGTCTTATATAATAAAAATGTTGTGTTTGTTTTGTGTCTAACTCAAAAAACTAGAAAACTAGCCGACGGATTGACTTGAAATTTTTACACAATCCGCTTCAAGGATTGATCTTATTTATTTTTCGCGTAATAAAATAATCTGGATCGCGAGAAAAAAAAAACTTTTTACGGCGCCATCTGTTGAAAGTTAGGAGAACTAACTTGCCAACTGATATATCGTATTATATCACTGAGCCACAGCGAAGCGTGGTCGGGTTCAGCTAGTATAACATAATTCTTCGAAAGTGTAATAGCGTTGGAGGTGAAGTTTAATTTTCTGTAGTGCAGTGGCCGAAGCCACTTTCGGTTCGATGGGCGCTCACAATAAAATGTAGAATGAGTTTGCCGAATGAAATTCAATTTATTTACACAAGATGGACAGATAGACAATGGGTTATTGGATTGCTATTATTACAGTGATTAATATTTATCGTTAGAGCCTTTAATGTTATTTTATTTTATATACACAAACGAACTTTTAAATTTCGCTACACATGCACATGCTGAACTTACAATCTATATCACATAACCTCCACAAAAAATATCCACGTCAAAGTAATATTTAAGAGGTTTGGTAATCTGGTTCAAACCGAATCTACACTTTGGGACACTTGGGTAAAAATCGGAAGAGATTCCGTCGCATTTATGCTTCACATGTATGATAACTAATTCAGTTCGGAATGTAACTAATTAATTAAATTAATAATAAGAATAATACTGTAATGAGGGAAAAGAAAAATATAAATAAATTTACAGTCAACAATCCTACACACCTAAAATCACAATGGAAAAACTAAAACGAATGGAAAAATGTTCAGTTTGAAAACAACTCACTTTCCAATAAACGACTCGATACATCATTCGGAACATTACTCGATATGTCATTCGAAATGGAGATCGATATATATTTAGCTATTTAGTTGCACACATAATAAATATAAAACAGTAGTGAAAGTTCGTCCGCGTTGAAAAATAAAAAAGACTTCGTTCGCGTTAAAAAATTAAAGAGTTTTAACGCCTGACATACATTGGAAGTCTGACGTTACTGCGCCTCCACACTACTCGCGAAGTGCTTCGACTAATTATTCGGGAGAGTTGACCGAAGTACGAAGTGCGTGGCTACAGACTCGTTCGCGAGTTCGCGAGTTTCGCGCTACTTCGAGTCCTTTGACTCGGGCGCAAATACCAACAAAAAATGGAAGCAGCACGAGGCGAGGTAAAGTTGAACGAGGTAAGACGAAGTGCTCGTCCACTCTCGTATTCGCTTCGCCTCGTCCTACTTAGCGAGTAGTGTGGAGGCCGGGTTATACTTTTGCCAAGATAACTGATGCCCTATTGGAATATTTATCCTTTGAATTCTGAAATTCTATTCTAACTATTGGTGAAACATTTTTTTTTAATTCGGATGACTAGTTTTGATGATTACCTGTTACATACAAACGAACATACGAATTTTACCTCTTTATAATATTATAATCTTTATAAGTAGGTACCTATTATTATTTTTATATTTTAAACCGAATTTTCTCTTTTTTTTATTTATTTATTAGCTTTAGACAGCTTTAGCGATAGCTATGTCCATCTCGATATTCTATTCTACCTATACCTACATTACATTACCCCCTATATAAAAAAAATACCTATTTAAGGCATTGCCTCTTATACCACTATTCGTATGAAAATAAAAGAAATCTCTACTTTTGAGAAAATGTAGAATTTTTTGTATAAATCTGCCCTATTCAATCTTTTTTAAATGTTACTAACTTTAAATATAACTTTTAATTTTATCCTAAGAAGTCAAATTGGGCAACGAAAATAATGCTGCCAAAAAAAATCCTTTTCCTCGCCTCAAATTACTTTCTGAACGTCATTTTCATGGCGTAGTCTACCTACGGTGTTTACGCTCTGCGGATATCACGTGATATCGTTCGATAACTCGCAATTTCCTATAATGTTTAGCAAATTGCACCTCATCGAAGTCCGACATCGAAAACGTAGCGAGAGCTATTTCTAGATTACGTATTTGATAAGATCTTCAAAATTATATTTATAACGGGCATGCTTCACTCGTGTGGAAGACGGGCCTATTTTATTCAACAGCAGATAACTATATATCAGAGCCCATTTCGCTATCTCTTCCTTTTTTTTAACGTTGGGAAATTCTCTTAGATACCCGGCAGTGTAGGGGACACTGCGGGGTTATGCCGGATTCGTATCGGCTAAAACCCAACGACTTTCTAGCGCGGCTGTTGATGGGTGGGGTCGCGTGGGCGTTATGACACGACATCGGTGCCCCGCCACGGCTATCCAGCGCGGGTAGGGCTACGCTCCCGGTCAGAACCTAGGCGTACACGAAAGTGGAGGTATCTCTTCCTAACCCCTTATCCTTAATCCTACTAGCAGCGCAATTGGAGCAGTTGTGTCGTTGCTTATGTTATAAGACCCACCTTCCATGAAGTGGACTGTCAGCCTGTCTGCCGACCTTATCATAGAAAAAAAATGATGCCTTTTTTTGCTACAATATGCTCTGCCACTACTTTCCAGATCCAGATCTGGGATAAATTTGAAAAATACATTTTCGAAATAGACCCAGCCGGGAATCGAACCCGGTAACCCTGGAACAGACTGTCCAACGGGGTCGTCAAATATAAATAATAATAAAAAAATACATAACAAATCCTAGAATTCCATACTGGGTGATAATGAAAAATATTAGTTATATGACTATTTTGAGTTAGTTACTGAAATTTGGTCACGTACATATATGAGAAATTTTACTTTGACATTGTCAGTTTATTCACAGCACGGCTCCAAAATAAAAGCTCTCCATCAGTCACGATTAAATTGTTACATAATAAACAAAAATCTAATTCTGTTTGATGGATTAGGGTAAATTGGCAAAGCTATAAGAAACTTTCACAAGAAGTGTGTTCCTGCAAAAATAGTGCTAAAAATTTGTGGAGTCTATTTTTTTTATTCTCTGCCATCTCCTATCTGAGGTTGGTTATTATGGCTATCCTAACCCTCTAGGCGGCGGCTCGAAACAGCGATCAGTACCTCTACCATGAGTTATAATGACCGCACTCGCTAGTGAGAGCGTAATTTTTTTTTAAATGAAAACTGTCAACTGTCAATGTCAAATTGTCAATTTTCCATATAAATATTTTACGCTCTCGCTGGCGAGTGATAGGGAAATGGACTATGGCATCCCTTACTCAGGTGTACAGGGCAGGGCATATAGTACGGAGGGCTGAAGGCAGCTGGGGCCGGAATGATCTCGAGTGGAGGCCACGGACCAGCAAGCGTAGCATCGTCCCGGCCTTTATTACGTCGGAAGACGACGTAATAAAGGCCGCGGGTCAACGGTGGATCCAGGCTGCTGTTGACCGGTCCTATTGAAGAGTTATGGGGGAGGCCTATGTCCTGCAGTGGAAGTCCTGCGGCTGAGATGATGATGACGATCCCTTACTCGTTCACCGAAACGCAACAGTACATTGTTGTTATTTTACAGTGGTTACTACTGCCAGATGGGCTGCCCAAACGACTGCAATACTCAGTTTTCCCTGCTACTACTGGCGCTGCCACACAATTCTTAAAAAAAGATCTCAAAACGTCAACCTTATAAAAAATTTTGGTTTCGTTTGGAACTCCCTGCCGGCGTATGTGTTTCCGAGCTCATATTATAACCCAAATATTTTGAAAGTTCGAGTTTTGAGGCATCTTTTGGGTGAGCTCTGTCCATCATAGGCCTCATCTTCGCTACACGGCTGGATGCTGGCCAAGAGCAAACTTATCTCTAATAAAAATTAATAAAAATAACTTGCTGCTGCTTGGTAGACCCTTAGTAGAAGTATCAAACTGCGAGTATAGTTCTGATTTGAGATGCGTGTGACTGTTACAAAACAAAGTTAACAATCTGAAAGTGGTACAACTATTGGAAAGCGATTAGTTTTGAATCTAACTAGGATTAAGTTGCTAACGACTCAAATTATATTTGGAACTTGGCACAAATTCGCCTATCTTTGTATTTCATCTGTTCGACCTTCTCAAACCGTTGCTTTTACGATATCACTGCTAATATACACATCATTGAAGAAGTCTGAAACTATACTATTATTACACTAAATCGAAGCGCAATGAGACATTTCTGAATAATGTTTACTCGACAACGCGCAAATAGATACGATGGCGGCTAATTACGCCTTGAGTTGCGCTTAGCGCAATTTAGCGGCAACTATATTATTATCATTACTTTCATCTCTAGTAGAGGCAATTATTATGACATCGATAACTCATTTTGGGTAAAAAAAACTGCATTTGTGATATTATTCTACCGGATGAGCGAAATACTTCGTCCCCTAACAAGCGCATATCTGTGATCGTGCCACAAATCGACCCTGGAAATCTCTCCCGGGTGACATCTCGTTTTAACGACATGTAAGTGATAGTTGACGGCTTAAATCTGATACGAGAACACTATAACGATCCCCCGGTTGGATCGGGAATATCTACATTTCCTATAAGATATTAGATGCGGATCATTTTCTTTTTATGGATATATATAGCGTGGCAGAACATAGAATTGATCACTTAAATGAATAACCAGCGTTTAACGATATGGACAGATAGAACTGGCCATATTATTAATGTAGAGTATCCACGACATCAAAGGCTTAATAAAAACTACAAATAAAGAAATAAACCTATAAAAAAATATAGTCCAAATAAAGATCCCATAAAATAAAATAATAATAACCCGGGGCGAAGCCGGGAGCAGGTTACTGGTGATAAAACAAGTTAGTCTAGCAATAAATAAAAATAATCATTGCTAGGTATACTACCTACAATCTCTTCATGAAACATTTTTTATTATTCCGCTTCAGTAGCAGATGTCACGTATAAGACGTTACTTATATAAAACTTGAGAAATAAAGACTTTTTTTCTAATTATACTTAAAGAAACCGTACTTGGTAAATTGTGATATTAACAGGATGTAATTCGCATTTAATGTTTGCCCTGCGCCTTTGTTCTTAATCAAAATGGCCGACTTGAGTGTCATTTGAATTGTATAGTAGATATTAACACTAGTTTTGGCTCGTGTATTTGCCTGCTTTTATTGAGTTGCTACAAAGTAATGTTGTAGTTATGTATCTATACTAATATTATAAAGAAGAAAATTTGTATTTTTGTATTTCATGTTTGTAATTAATAAACTCAAAAACTACAGGACCGATTTGAAAAAAAAATTTTAGCTATAGAAAGCTGCATTATCCTCAAGTAACAGACTATTTAAGTTACACGGACAGTCGCGTGCAACAGATAGTTTTATATAAAATAACAAAAAACGATCATTTTAAAGATCGCTTGCACTCAGAAATGAATGCCATATTGTCCGAGTGGGACTCATATTCAGTTCGTAAAATTTTGTTAACAATAAAGTTTAACACATTTCATAGTTGGAAAACATTGAAGTTTGTATGAACAGCAATTTATACGAATGGCGCTGTGCGAGTGCGTAACTAGTTCGTGAAACTTTTTATATTGAGTGGTCCAAGTGACAAGTGGCACGCGTTCTAATTAGCGACACATTCTATAGGGTATAACGAATCAGCGTATGACTCTCTACTATCCAGAGGGAACGTTTTGCTCCTCATTTACTTTCATTATTTCATTTACGTATTTTAAGCTTTTTCCATTTATTCTCTAAGAACGTTTCCTGACTAAGCCGAATTGGTCCAGCGGTGATCAAGTTTTGCGCTTAGCAACACAACAGCGATTTTTTTTTTATAAGTAGATGTCCTTAAAAATAAAATATGTTTTATTCTTTATGCTTATTTCATTACTTTAAATAAGCATAAAGAAACTACAAGTAGCATAAATGTAATTGCCGTTAAAAAAATTTAACAACTGTTTATTAAGTTTCATTATACTTAAAAACGGTTGCAAGCAGGCTAGCAGTCTACTTAATAGATAATGGTTGTCGCTTTAATACACGAGAGATACCAGGAAAGTTGCAGGCGTGCTTACCCTGCAGGAAAGTGTATACAGCGTGCTTAAAACAACCTTATTTTGTAGAAATAACGAGAATCACCCATCTTACCAAATAAATGGAGGTTTAATCTTATTATTTATTAGTATAAGTACATTCAGTTTAAAACAGTTTTCAAGTATTGCATGACAAAAAAATCACATCAACCTAACTAACTAAACCTCTTTATTCCTTTAAAATTTCTAAAGCCTGATTAAGATACTGTTTGAATAGTCCACTTTTTCAATACAAATATAAATCGATGTTGATAGCCTATTCATACGACAGAGTGTCATATGGCTAAAGTTAATATGAATGAAAGTAAATGGGCAACTATTCTTTCTTCTTATCACTTGTACCATACACCATTGGTACGCCGTATGCATTATAACGTGCACAAGTAATTGTTTCCCGTCGGCCGTTTGCAAATTCGACAGTTCTACTAAGTTTAAACTTTATACGGTTTGTTAGGCAACTTGACGGTGTTTGCGGGAACATCATTAGATAAGTGCTTACTCTGTACTATGTTATGAAGTTTCACTTAAGACCGTTTATTTGATATTAGTGAACCTGTAACGTTGTCTGGATTATCTCCTTCTCTTCTCTAGTTTTTCGTGTTATAATAATAGCATATAATGTTTCTTCATTTTCTTCTTCTAAACCATCAAACGGATTTTACTAATTGAAAGATTTTCAGAAAAAAAAAAGAGTCCGAACGAAGCCGGGGTGGATCACAAAGTAACTCTGTCTGTCTGTATATCTGTTACCTACTCAACCGATCATCAGGAAATATTGCATACACATTGTCAGGGATACAAGAAAGGACATAGGGTACCTTTCATTCAGGAAAAAAGCACTGGTCTCAAGGGATCAACTAAAATAAAAAAAGTGTATGTGTCAACTCCGACGCACGACTGGAGTTTACGATTATAAAATTTAAATTTTCACAATTCGAACACCGCCGAAAGAACATTGTTCTTTTTTTAAAAAAATATTGTGTAGATGGCGCAATATCTGTGAAACTTCAAGAGATATTCTAAAATATTCAAAAATAGAATGTAACGCATAGCGTGTGACAATTTTAATTTTACTCCCATAAATTTTCTTAATCGTTTACTCTTAAGTTACTTAAGAATCTTAAGTTACTTACTCTTAAGAATCGATTTCTTAAGAAAATCGATTCTTAAGAGTAAACTCCAAATAAAAAAACTAACGCCTGGCCAAAGTGTTATAGCAACAAAAGGTGAAGGGTTATATTGCTTATTTTTTTTCTACTCGGACGAAGTCATGGGCACCAGCTGGTTATAAATAATTAAAAGTTTTAATAACATAAAAACGTAGAAAATCCGAAACTTTTAGTAAAATATTGTTCTGTCATAGGGCCGGTGAGTACCTACTACGTGATTTGCACATATTGTATTAATAACTAGCTGGTGCCCATGACTTCGTCCGCGTTGAAAAATATTAAGTAGCCTATCCTGTGTCCCGTACATCCAAATGTTTATCTACCAAGTTTCATGAAAATCAGTTAATTCGTTTCAGAGTTATGAAGGAACATACATACAAACAGAAAAAAATTCTAAAAATCGTCAATTTAGTTTCAGTATCATGTATAGAGCCTATAAACACGATATCTCTGAAAACAAAGTAACTTACTCCATGACCGACCCTTACAAATTTATTATTAGTATTGATTCATTTATTGATTACTAGCTGTTGCACGCGACTTTGTCCGTGTAACTTTATAAAATATAGTCTATGTTACTCGCGGATAATGTAGCTTTGTATAGGTGAAAGAATTTTTAAAATCGGTCGAGTATTTTTTGAGTTTATTAATTACAAACATCTTTTCTCTTTATAATATTAGTATAGAATAGTGATTGGTATAAAATTATTAAATTTAAAAATTATTAATAAAAAGATCAGAGACCTTCTTAAGTCAGCCACAGTATGAAGAGGTTGGCTCTATAAAAGATTTAAGAAACAAACGAAATTTGAAATCTTCCAAAAAACAATCCTTCCATATTATCACGTAATATTTGATGAAAAACACTTGATTTTAATATCTCAACTATGAAACTCTGAACCGGAAGCTTCGGCCCGAAACACGCCTCGTTCCAATTTCGAGCTCATTTCCTAAAAGAGTTTTAAGTTTTTCGTTTACTTCGGCATAAAAATGTAAACATTCGCAAACTTTTTCATTACACTAAAATCGTTGATATTTTTTTTTTGTAAACAGGTATTTACAGAAAGTTTACAGCTTTAAGTTTTTGCAGATTTGGTCATAATAGGCTAGTTGACAAAATTTGGAAATTAGTTTAAAACTATAGCTTAGCATCTAATTCACCCAAAAAATATATTATTTTAAGAAAAATAGGTCTTTTACATTAGTATTTTGAGTTTTTAGAAATGAACTTGAAATTGACCGCGAAAAAGGCCAAGAGTGTCATGGCGTCTTGAATGACGTCACACCTCGCGAAACAGTCGTGTTTGTTTATGACAGTCAATTGTGTCAATGACAGCTACAACATGGCGTTTCGCGAGGTGTGACGTCACGCTTCCATGCGCTTCTCTGATCGGTGTTTAATGTCACGTGATTAAACGCCTCATTTTGTCGATTTTATTTTTCAAAAATATTATTAATCTTTTATTATTTTAATAGAAGTTGTTTTTTTGTTTACTAATTATCATGGTTAATCATTAGAAACTCTAAGCCATCCGATTTATTTTTTGTGGAAACAAGCCTATTACTTAGATTTAATCTTCTTCTTCTTTTAATGTCTTGGCTCCATCAGATTTTCTCCGATGATATTGCCAGTAAAAATAGCAATTTGTAAGTCTTTTTTAAATAAAAAAGACTAAATTGAAATTAAAATCAAAAATAGCAAATCCCGAGACTAGTCAGTCAAGTCAAGTCAAGTCTAATTTTTCTAGAGATTTCCAAAACAGGTCCGTCAAGTCCAAAGCAGTCAGGTCAAGTCCTAGATTTAATCACTACGAACGATAAAATAACTTAAATTGTAATTATATGACAAGAAAAGTTGTTCTTGACATTGACAGATGGTTCTTAACCAACACATCTTAATAATATATTGATAGTATACGGATAACATACTCTGTAGTATCGTATATACAGAGTAATATATACAGAGGTATAAACTTTTGGTCCATTGACAGATGCTTTTTAACCAAGACATCTGTCTTCTGGCGACTCTTCGCTCCTCATTCTTGCCCCCCATGATAACATAGAGCATAATTATGGTACTTTTCGCCCCTTAGGATATGACCCAAATATGCAACTTTACGAACCCTAATATTCACCAGTAGCTCTCTGTTAGTATGAGCTCTTTGAAGAATTTCCATATTGGAGACCCTGTCAGTCCATGAAATACTAAGCATTTTTCTTTGTAACCAAATTTCAAGCACCTCAAACCGGTTCATGGTACCTATTTACTCTTAAAGCCCACTCTTCCGAGCCATGCAACAAGACAGACCAAATGTAGATGACCTACATTTGATCTCTACATATGCGAATCGTTGAAACTATTATAACAACTCTAAAAAACAATCTATCCATCTTAGCGATTCAAGGGGTAATCATTAAATATTCAGTGCAGTAAGATGTGAATATTTAAATAGGGGTGTCACTTGCCACACCCGTGTTGTTTTGACATCCCTAACGTAAGCTTTGACGGAGCTTCTCTCATCTCACGGATTATCCGGTAGAACGTAGGTATGCTTTCGAGAAATAAGTTATAGTAATCCTAACATACATTAACTACCACCTACTTACGTAGACTCAAACGTCTCTCAAGAGAGAGACAGATTTAGAAACGTCTTCTATCTAAATACAAGATTTTTTTTTATTAAAAGGCTTATTACATTTTATTTACATACTAGCTGGTGCCCACGACTTCGTCCGCGTTGAAAAATATTAAGTAGCCTATCCTGTGTCCCGTATGTCCAAATGTTTATCTACCAAGTTTCATGAAAATCAGTTAATTCGTTTCAGAGTTATGGAGGAACATACATACATAGATACATACAGAAAAAAATTCTAAAAATCGTCAATTTAGTTTCAGTATCATGTATAGAGCCTATAAACACGATAACTTTGAAAACAAAGTAACTTACTCCACGACCGACCCTTACAGATTTATTATTAGTATTGATTTAAAAAAAAATGTAGTTTCCTAATATAATATAATTATATTAGGAAACTACATTTTTTTTTTTCAAATGAATTGCAGTCTATGTTTCTGAGACATCTGATCTGATGATGACGGTAATGATAATATAAAATTCATTAAAAGAATAACTAATTTTTGCCATATATATTATAAAGTGTTAGTTTTTTATTTTATTTTAGATGATCCCTCGGGAACAGTAGGTAGGTACTTTTTTCTGTAGGAAAGGTCTTTTTTGTTTCGCTGACAACGTGTATGCAAAATTTCATGACAATCAGTTGAGTAGTTATGTCGTGAAAAGGTAACAGACAGACAGAGTTACTTTCACATTTATATATAAAATATTGAATTTATGTAATATAGCATTCTAAAAGTATCTAAGGAAGCATCAAATGACGTCACATACTTATTTTCCTATATATTATGAGGTAAATATTTATATTTATGTTACTCTAAAAAATAACCAGCTATCTGTCAATTTTGTCACACGTACATTAGCCATTACTTTTCACACAGACATAGTAGCAATGACGTCGGCATAGCACATTTTTATTTTTGCTTTTTCTCACCACATATATTTATGTATTAAGATGAAGAAAGTGGGTAGGTATACCATTGAAAATATTCTCTATTGAAAATAGAGAAACGTTTTATTCGTTTATTTAATTTAGGAAAATAAACAAACAATATGTCTAAAGGTGCGTCCGCTGTGCCAAAATTCTAACAAAACATTGTTCATGAACATTATTTTGGGTTGAAAATTTAGTTACAATAAAGTTTTGTAATGAATCTTAACATTTAAATAATGATAAATAATATTCGATAAAAAAATTACGCCACGCCCATATTTTATGTTAACTAAAAATGTTTGATTAAAAAACTGTGGCGCAGCGGACCCTGTTTTTACGTATCATTTACGTATTTTATTTAGTAATCTTAATTTTTTTCTCAATAAAAAAAAAACAATAATTGTCATAAAAAAAAACCTTAAAGAAGTGTGACTACTGTGTCAATAAGTACCGCCTTCTGTATCTGTCCCTTGACCCAGACATCTAGTGAGAGCCTTTTGAGGTGTTGGTCGAGGCTCTTCGCTATAAGACCGTTCGCCGACACGACTATCAGGACGATGAGAGTCGAATCGACATCCCACATGGCGGTCACCTCTTAAGCCAAGTCTAGATATTTACTCAGCTTATCTTTTTCTGCTTTCACGAGGCTTTCATCGTGCGGGACATTGATGTCAACAAGCATCGTCTGGCGCTGAGATCGATCGATAACCACGATGTCGGGCTTATTGGCAACAATAGTCCTGTCCGTAATTATATATATCCCAGTAGAGCGTAGCATGACTATTTTCATAGAGAAAATAGTACTTTAACCAGTACTATTTTCGAGAACGGGCGTAGGCAAGGCACGTACTTGTAGTACGACACCTCAGATTCGATAAGACCGTATTGAAGGCAAGTTGCTGATCTATAATCCTGGCTATTTTGTTAATAATAACAATAATTAATAATTATTTATCCATATCATAATAAAAATACAAAGAGAAAGAAAAAATAGTAAGGTAAAACCTTCCTCCATCTTATTCCAGTTAGCTTTGTTCTTTGCTATAACCATCCAGACCTTTCCTGCAGTAGAAGTTATATCATCAATCCTTGATTGGTTGGTTACTTGGTTATGTGCATTATGTGCAAAGATGTGCACATCCGGAAATAATTTGCCTGAATAATAATAACAATAATAATTACTAGATTAATCATAAATATCCGTAAAACTATTGTTTGCCTCAATGTGTATGACTCATCGAAATAATATACCTTCTAATATGATTACCATAGTATAATACATAACTGTAATTTAAATATAATAATATAAATAAATTAATAATAATAATAACGGTTCAATTTGTATCTTATTATTTGAATCTTGCTTTGATAACTTAGTCGTCTGTAATATGTTCTGTTTCTTTCATTTTTGTCATAGCCTTGACCTCATCCACTAGGACCTCATTCAACCCTTATGTTAAAGTGGCCCTGACATGTGTAAGAAAAATTCATAAAATGTTAACCACAATTTCACTAAAAGTTTAAGAGATTAGAGTCTGAATGCATTGCGTCTAGAAATATGTTAGCTTTTGTTTCCTTTATTCTTCACTTGGGCTTCGCTGCAGTCAGGTAGAAAAAGCCCTTTGATAAAATTTGAATGGCCCAGCTAGGGCAAACTAAACCATCGTCTGCCGTCATCACAACACTGGGGGGAGCATGCTGTGTGAAATTAGCGCCTAATCGAGTTGAGGCCCGTCTGACGAGAGAAGTAGGTTGCGTGTCTTAACGTCTCTAACCCTAAGAACTAATTAAGTACTTAAGACATGTTTTAATAACCATAAGTAGTTAAGATAAACATGTTAAGTACACTGTTTAGGAGTGCAATTTAGATTATAATCAATACACTTGTAATTTATAGTTATCAAATAAATAAATAAATAAATAAACCCCCGCCCATAGACGACGCGAGGAAACAACATCGGTTTTTTAGGGCAAACTACACCATGTCGTCAACTGACCTTTTGTAAGGTCTAATTTGCATCCTTACCCTTAACCTTGTGTAACAATATATCAAGTTTTCATATTACCAATCGCACAAATGATGTATATATAATTCTTGTGTTTAGTTCTGATCTTACAGAGTATAATATATTGAATAATTCACGAGAAAGTCTGAGAAAGATACTCAAAAGTAGGTTTTTTTAAATTTACCCATAAAGTCGCTTATTTACTACGCCCGTCCAAAACAATTTTTTGTTATATAGGTAATTTGAATGTCACGAGAAATAAAATTTATTGCCCTATTTACGCCAGTGCGTTGTATAATTTGACTGGAAGACATTTTGTTCGCATAATTCATACACAGATTCGTACACGTAAATCAAAAAATGTTTCTTATTTCTCTTTTATTGTTATTGTATTATTGATAATGTTGCATTGACTTCGTTGATTTATTATTATTACGCTGTTAACTTATTTGTAGCTTAACGTGATTGTTATTGTTATATTAGAACTTCATCAAGTAGTTATCTATATGATTAAAAAATAATTATGTGTTGCTAAGCACAAAATTCGAAAACAGCTTGTTATTTTTTTTCTTTTCAAATATGGTGTAAATTCGAGAAAGGTTCTTAACAAGAGAAAAAATGGAAAAAAATGCCTGAAAAACGTGAAATCCTCATTCTGTCTGGTCAGCTTATCTAAAGTGAAAAACTGTAAACGATTTTGAAAATTCTTTTTATTTTAAAAATTACAATAACGCAATCTAAAATTTGCTATATTATTTATTTTGTTAAAAATAAATATTTGTTATTATAAAAGGATAAACAACTTATCCACAAGAGCAAAGTTTCTTCGCTAGAAGGCTTTTGAAAATCTCACATCTATACAGATACTTGTGAAATAGGTTTAAAGTCATATTTATTTTTTCTCACAAAGAATTACAGAATTAATTAAATTCAATTAGTTCGCATTGCGAGCGTACAACCAACCTGATAATAGGCATTTATTGGATCACAACCATTTGTCGCTTCTGTGTAATAGTTTTGTTAGTCTATGTCGGTCGTTATGGGAGAATGCAGATTCTTATGTGATGTTTTGACCTCGTTACGCCTTCCGCGCCTCTAACTGTAAGGTCAACAAGTTAACATAGAAATATCACGACACTAATTGCGCACCTCTAGTGTTTTCACCATTCACGCGAAATTAGGTGTTAATAAAAAAAGTGTGTGCTTTTATTTATTCGGTAAAAATAATTAGTGCAAACGAGGTTTATTTTTTTAATAATGTATCGTACTTAGTTGGTGCCCGCGACTTCGTTAGTGTTGAAAGATAAAAGATTTGACGCCTGTCAAAATATGACGTAACGTCAAAATATGATATGTCAAAATATGACGCCTGACATTATACTTCTGCCAAGGGTTGCATCTTTATTTTTAGATAGCTGGTGTCTTATTCAAATATTTAGCCTTAGTCCACTCTGAAATTCTATTCTAACTATTGGTGAAACATTTTTTTAAATCGGATGACTAGTTTTGAAGATTACCTGTTACATATAAAGAAATAAACAAACTTACCGTTTTATAAAATTAATATAGAAAAAGCATCGTTATTAAAATTTTAACCGATTTTTAATTTTTTATCTTTTTTTTGTTTGTTTTGAATGTGAATAACCGCCCTTTCCACTTATCCCTACTAAGTATCCCCACTGATAGGGACAAGTGGAATTTTTTATCCACTTATCCCTACTAAGTATCCCCACTGATAGGACAAGTGGAATTTTTTATCCACTTATCCCTACTAAGTATCCCCACTGATAGGACAAGTGGAATTTTTTATCCACTTATCCCTACTAACTATCCCCACTGTAGGGACAAGTGGAATTTTTTATCCACTTATCCCTACTAAGTATCCCCACTGATAGGGACAAGTGGAATTTTTTATCCACTTATCCCTACTAAGTATCCCCACTGATAGGGACAAGTGGAATTTTTTATCCACTTATCCCTACTAAGTATCCCCACTGATAGGACAAGTGGAATTTTTTATCCACTTATCCCTACTAAGTATCCCCACTGATAGGACAAGTGGAATTTTTTATCCACTTATCCCTACTAAGTATCCCCCACTGATAGGACAAGTGGAATTTTTTATCCACTTATCCCTACTAAGTATCCCCACTGATAGGACAAGTGGAATTTTTTATCCACTTATCCCTACTAAGTATCCCCCACTGATAGGACAAGTGGAATTTTTTATCCACTTATCCCTACTAAGTATCCCCACTGATAGGACAAGTGGAATTTTTTATCCACTTATCCCTACTAAGTATCCCCACTGATAGGACAAGTGGAATTTTTTATCCACTTATCCCTACTAAGTATCCCCACTGATAGGGACAAGTGGAATTTTTTATCCACTTATCCCTACTAAGTATCCCCACTGATAGGACAAGTGGAATTTTTTATCCACTTATCCATACTAAGTATCCCCACTGATAGGACAAGTGGAATTTTTTATCCACTTATCCCTACTAAGTATCCCCACTGATAGGACAAGTGGAATTTTTTATCCACTTATCCCTACCAGTAATCTCCACAGTAACGGGCGTTTTTTCGCCTCCACCATCAAAAAAATTATTTCGAATATCGACCAATGGGCGGACACAGGTTTATTAAACTGTATTTATTTACGATAGCACAAATAAATATACAAATAATAAAACAATCCGTCCATTAATGATTTGCTTCAAACCGGATCCAGCCATTATCGTGGACACGCGAGCTTCCTGTCGCCGCCGGAAACGGCCGCTGTAACCATTTCCGGTTGCGTTTTTCACCGGAAAAACACATAAATAGTGTTGTGTGGTACACGCTTGATGAATGTCCCGTGTTCAAAGTGCTGCTTACAAAATGAGAACCTAATTTCTTAATTAGAATGTCTCAATTAATTTTGTAAGCTACCCCACATGTTAATATTTAATGCATAGCCTGTTGAACAAGAAATTGCTGGCCTTGAAGAAGTATACCTATGATTAAAATATGTATATAGGATGTCTCGAGCGTATGAGATATGAGGTAAATTTATCTATATAAATAAAATCAGAGTGTCTGTCTGTGATTTGCGAAAAACTGCCTCAAACTAAGCTTAGAGTGTCATTCGCATGCTGTTAAAACGTAAATAACTTTTTTTAGAATTTTTGTCTGTCAGTCTGTCTGTCTGTCTGTCTGTCTGTCTGTCTGTCTGTCTGTCTGTCTGTCTGTCTGTCTGTCTGTCTGTCTGTCTGTCTGTCTGTCTGTCTGTCTGTCTGTCTGTCTGTCTGTCTGTCTGTCTGTCTGTCTGTCTGTCTGTCTGTCTGTCTGTCTGTCTGTCTGTCTGTCTGTCTGTCTGTCTGTCTGTCTGTCTGTCTGTCTGTCTGTCTGTCTGTCTGTCTGTCTGTCTGTCTGTCTGTCTGTCTGTCTGTCTGTCTGTCTGTCTGTCTGTCTGTCTGTCTGTCTGTCTGTCTGTCTGTCTGTCTGTCTGTCTGTCTGTCTGTCTGTCTGTCTGTCTGTCTGTCTGTCTGTCTGTCTGTCTGTCTGTCTGTCTGTCTGTCTGTCTGTCTGTCTGTCTGTCTGTCTGTCTGTCTGTCTGTCTGTCTGTCTGTCTGTCTGTCTGTCTGTCTGTCTGTCTGTCTGTCTGTCTGTCTGTCTGTCTGTCTGTCTGTCTGTCTGTCTGTCTGTCTGTCTGTCTGTCTGTCTGTCTGTCTGTCTGTCTGTCTGTCTGTCTGTCTGTCTGTCTGTCTGTCTGTCTGTCTGTCTGTCTGTCTGTCTGTCTGTCTGTCTGTCTGTCTGTCTGTCTGTCTGTCTGTCTGTCTGTCTGTCTGTCTGTCTGTCTGTCTGTCTGTCTGTCTGTCTGTCTGTCTGTCTGTCTGTCTGTCTGTCTGTCTGTCTGTCCGGGGTAATCTCAGAAACGGCTGAAGCGATTTCGATGAAACTTTGCAGACATGAAGAGGGGGTCGTCAGGAGTAACATAGGCTACTTTTTGTTTATGTAAATTGCGGTACATACACCAAAATAACATTTTTTACAATTTTTGTCTGTCTGTCTGTTTGTTCCGGCTAATCTCTGAAATAGCTAGACCGATTTTGACGGGACTTTTATTGGCAGGTAGCTGACGTAATAAGGAGTAACTTAGGCTACGTTTATTTTAGAAAAAATACACCCCGGACGAAGCCAGGAGCGGGCCGCTATAAACAATAAAAAACGGGATCTATGCAATATATTCGAGTTTTTCAAACGCGATATTTTTTCTTTTACTGAATAAAAGTTACTAACCCTGTGACAATAAAAAAAAAGATTTTTTTCGTTCATAACAATTGCATTTGTTGTTAACAACTGAAGCGAAGGTTCATGCAATACGATGAGTTCTCCTTGCGGCATATCTTTTCTTTGGCTGAGTCGCTCATTATGTATTCTTAATAGGAATGGATTTTCATTTTTCGCTAACATTCTAGAAAATTCTAGATGTTTATAGAAAATTCTAGAAGTTTTTAGAAAATTCTAGAAGTTTCTCGAAAATTTCAGAAGTTTCTAGAAAATTCCAGAAGTTTCTAGAAAATTCTATGAAAACTTTCTTCACTTTTTCAGATAATTTAATAAGATTTTTTGAAATTTCAGAACATCGTCAAAATTTTTAGAAATTTAAAAATTTGTTAAACCTGATGGGTGATTTGTTATATTTATTTCGAAGGAAGTAGAGTGAGGCTATCTTAATGCATAAGCATCATTCTCATTAAACTCGAAAAGTCTATGTACACGTATTAAAAAAGGTGTTCTAGAATTTGCTCGCACAGATTGTTTGTTTGCTTCCATTCTTCGCCCTTCCTTTAGTTTCCAGAGGGTTCTCCAAGCGTCATAAACAATAAAAAACGGGATCTATGCAATATATTCGAGTTTTTCAAACGCGATATTTTTTCTTTTACTGAAAAAAAGTTACTAACCCTGTGACAATAAAAAAAAAGAATTTTTTCGTTCATAACAATTGCATTTGTTGTTAACAACTGAAACGAAGGTTCATGCAATACGATGAGTTCTCCTTGCGGCATATCTTTTCTTTGGCTGAATTGCTCATTATGTATTATTAATAGGAACGGATTTTTTTTCGCTAACATTCTAGAAAATTCTAGATGTTTATAGAAAATTCTAGAAATTTTTAGAAAATTCTAGAAGTTTCTCGAAAATTCTAGAAGTTTCTCGAAAATTTCAGAAGTTTCTAGAAAATTCCAGAAGTTTCTAGAAAATTCTATGAAAACTTTCTTCACTTTTTCAAATAATTTAATAAGATTTTTTGAAATTTCAGAACATCGTCAAAATTTTTAGAAATTTAAAAATTTGTTAAACCTGATGGGTGATTTGTTATATTTATTTCGAAGGAAGTAGAGTGAGGCTATCTTAATGCATAAGCATCATTCTCATTAAACTCGAAGTCTATGTACACGAATAAGTTGAAACAATTATCTTTTCTGCCTAACGATCATCACTCAGCTTGATAGACAGCTTTAGTATTCATCATCGAAGTTTTGAGATAGAATATACCCATATTTCGCCGAACTGCGTTCTCTTATCTCAGTTGAACTAATATACACAGGAAAAAGACAAAGTTACGCACAATTAAACAAAAATCAATTCGCTCACGCAGACAACATTATTAAATTTACGTTTTTTAATATTATAAAACAAAGTCCCCCCGCCGCGTCTGTCTGTATGTTTGCGATTCTCAAAAACTACCGAACGGATTTTTATACTGTTTTCATTAATGGGAAGAGCGTTAAACGAGGAAGGTTTCTACGTTTAATTTGCAGAAAAAAATTGCACCCGTGCGAAGCCGGGAACGGATCGCTAGTTTTAAATATTTAAGCTTTGTGTGTAGTTGTCTTCCACGGCTTTACCTGATTTTATTTGGGTAACCGTCGTGCCTTACCTTCAAAACCTTACCTTTCACCTTACTTTTTAAAGGTTATCTATCTTATCTTTTCTAACAGTCTTATATCGTAACATTATCTTTTAAAGTTAAAAGTACTTAATGATTTGGTATTGCCAGTAAGGACAGGTGGAAATTTTCAAAGGTGACATTCTGTGTTTTTGTCCAAAATGAGCTATTAGTATGGCAAGACAGAAAAAAGAAGTTTCATTTATATAATAATATAGCTTTTGCCTGCGATTTCGTCTGCGCCCCTGTTTCTTAGATGTTAAAACATTTATTCAAAAATGTCAAAATGAAGAAATAAAATAATATATTATTTTTTTCATTAAACCAAGAGCTCATCCTTCTATGACGTTCTTTGTGTTATGGCGATGGTACGGTCGGTATGTACAGTCGCGGTAAGAAAAGGTTCGTCACCTTAAAGGTCGAGATTTGCTTGCACCAGGGCAATTGTCAGTAATATCAAAATTCCATTTCAAACGTCTGTCAGTTGTCTGCTTAGTGTTTTTTGAGTGATTTAGTATCTAAAGGTACCAAGAAGATCTAAGGACTTTATAAAGGAATGAATTTGAAAAAGGAATGGTTTTTCGTACCATGACTGGTACCATTAATGGTACGGTCTCTATTTGCTTAAAAATTAACCGTCATGTCAGATGCTCTGAAAGTCTATGTAGTGTGGTAGACTTGGTGCATCCAATCACATATCCCACGGTTTGACATATAATTTATAATTTGAATTTTATGACCCTTATAATTCTTTTATTTCTTTGTCTGCATGAGTAGCATTTGATATTTTTCACATTCAAGTATTGGCTGGGGTTGCCGGTTTAGAAACAAGAGTACAATCGATTTTGTCGCCCTTAAAATGTTTTCGACATAGCGCTCAAAAGGCTTGATTTGATGTTTGGTACAAGTATCATGGTAACAGCGGGTACTTTTATATGTAACTATTGCATATGAATATATGTGGAAGACTTTCGATTTGCTATTTTTTATGTAAAAGCCATCAGACAAGTTGACTTGATAATAGGTTGCTACTGTCGTCTGTAACACAACCACAGTACAATTAAGTATAAGAGATTAAGAAAGGTTTTGAAAGTGGCCTGTGGAATGCCACAAGCCACTCAATTACCGAAACTAGACAGAACACATGCTGTTATTTTGTCTTCTGCTACCAGACGGGTTGTCAAATTCATGACAACAAAATTGTTCAAATTCATAGTAGTGCATTGCTACGACTAATATAACTAATATGTCTATATTTTGTGCAATATAATAAAATACTGCTCACAGTATACAAGTACGAACGGTATAAGTCGCAAACGGTCACAGATATTTTTTTTTTTGAAGTCGCTATTATTTTGTGCAATATGTAAATAAAAACGCTATAGTTTTGTGAATTGTACCACACGCAAACTCGTGTCGGTTGTTCCGCTCGCTCGTATTGTATTATTATATATTGACGACATCTGCAACCGTTTGCGACGAAAATTGTCGCGACCTGTTACAATAATAGCGCTTATTTCAATTTCGCGTGGGCGCCTACTGCCTTGTGCGTACGGCGGAACACTTTCGTTATGAACTCGCATAATTTTGATTTAATGATTCGTGTGAAGCCTTAATTTAAAGGGGTTCTTTTGAAAATACTTCATTATTCGTAAGCTTAACAACAGACTATTAATTAAATGTCAAATTAAAATTATGTATTTTGAAACAAACCCATCAGATATTGTTATAATTTAACTAAGAGGTTAAAACAATTTAACTAAGTACTTATTTAAACACCTGTGGGTTTTTTTTATTTATTTGTTGTTTTTTTTCTATTATATTGATTAATTATTTTTTTATCTGTTTTAATTTTAATTTTATTTTTGTAATATTTTTTGGTCTTTTTTTGTCTTGATGTTTAAATAGTTTCTGTTCTAACTCTCTTATTTGTGTAATATCTATCCGTGGATACGCTTAATTTTTGTTGTCTTTTTTACTATATTTTTGTTTTTATTTCTGTTTGTGTCCAAGAAATTAATAAAATAGAAATAAATAAAATAAGTTAATTTTCCTAATCTAATTTTTCCTTATGTTTACTAGCAAACCGCCTCCGGCTTTGCACGGAGTTGAAATTTTCAAAAATCTTTTTTTACGTTATAAAATAAACTTTAGCCAAATTTTAGCTATCTATGGAATCAATTCAAAACCTTGTAGCTTTTTAAATTTTTTTTTTCTCTTTATAATTGTCTCGTACGCTTCCATTTTGTATGTTGTGTTAACATATAGTAGGTTGTATTCCTATGTAAATGCAATTTTATTATGTTATCATCTTACTTGTTTGTATGTGGAGTTTGTATACCAGTTTTGTGAAATTTAATACATAATAATAAAAATATTAAAAAAAAAGTTACGCAGACGAAGTCGCGTGCAACATCAAGTCTAATATAAAATTAGTTAGAACATACATTATATTGAAAGTTTTCGCGTTTACTACACTTTCGCAGTCGACAGCTAGATAGTTTCAAAGCGGCTACAACAGAAAGACTGCGTCCAAAACATTTTAACTACCGCCGGCCTACAATCAAATTCAAATCATATCTAAACGACATTAGGTTCAAATTGTTTTGCGGTTTCGTAAACAGCCAGCCTATTTGGGTCACAAATAAGTTTTTGTTAGACTAACTTCAGCGAAAGTTGAAGGAAAAAAGGTTTTACGCCTAAGATTGTGATTTTCGTCGCAACTTCTTTAGAGTTTTATCAAATGAGTTATAAAGGGTTTAAGTGGCTTGAGTTTTTTTTTTTCTTAAGTTTTCCTATGAATTAAGTGAGATTAATGTGCTATGCGCAACAAAATTCTTTTGATTCGTCACATTTTATAATTCCCACTGGTTTTGAATCTTTCTTTTTTTGATCTTGAAATGGTTGATCTTGAATCACGTTTTTTTTATGTATACTTTCCACGGGCCTCACTTGATGATAGGTGTGGCCACCGTCGCAATAACACAAGCAACGTCACAGGTGCTGCAAATGCGTTGCCAACCAAAGTAGGATTAAGGATAATGTACTCTGGCATCCCTGAAATCAATCAAGTCAACTTAACCAACCATCAAGTAAATCGAATTAAGGCGATACTATGAGCCAATCGGTTTCCAAACCGGATGTTCAGAGGCTATCTCCTCTTTCATAAGTCAACATAAATTTCCGAAAAAAATATATGTTTTTTATTGATATTTTATCTATATAAGGTACAAATAATATTGTTCAAACTGTTTAACTACTATGTGAAAAAAAAATCTAAATTGAAGTCGTTGTCGGCTGAAAATTTGCATCTGCTTTTAAACGACAAGGAATATTTATATGATTCTTTTTTTTAAATGTTCGTATGGATTAGACCTATATTCTGTACAAATAATGATTTAAAATAATTTTTTTTTCAAGCCACTATCCATATTTATCTTATTTTGCGGGTCGTACGGGGGAAACATCTTAGCTCCGCTTACTCGCGCAAGGCCATCGGCTCTTAGAAGGGCCTTAAGTAATTGGTAAGAAGTGAAGTAAGAGGCAAAAGCCTCCTGTCATCTTCCTGCATAGATGGAAAAAAAGAATAAATAATAAAAAAAAAAAAAAAAAAAATAATAAAATAAAAAATAATACAATAATATAATAATAATCTTTAGTTGTACACAAACACATAACGATCTCCATTTGTAACGATCTCTTTACTTCGAGTTTTTTCTACAGTCCATACAAGTCGAGTTTCTGACATTTTTAACCCACTCCGGCTTCGTGGATATAAGTGACATTATTTGCAAACATTCCACAGGCAGTATGTCATCGACCCGGCATCCACCTGCGTCGAATGGGTTAATAAAGTTCCTGTTGATTGGAATTCGCATGCCTCACTGATCTCGCTTTGTTAGGGTACTGGCGGATCTGATGAAAAACACTCTAAGGAAATCCTATATTATAAGCGCACAAGTTAACCTCAATGACGATAATATAGGTAACGTCATTTTACTGCTCTTCTATACTGAATTTTCCATACTAATATTATAAAGGTAACTGTCTGTCTGTCTGTAAGGCTGAGACCATTGTGATGATGATATTACATTAAATTTCTCATCTTTAGGTACAAAGAAATACAAATTAATATTTTGAATAATTACTCTAACAATTAATTATTCAAAATATTAATAATATGACTTTTTTTTTAATAAACTTAGGTACTAACTTATCTATAGGTACATACAGAATTTACAAAAAACCCATCCCATTGAAATATATTACAATATTTACCGCGGAACCATTAAAACGCCGGATTGAATAGCTCTGATCTTTTCATTTCGTGTGTATTTATTAATTTTTACGTTCAATCTCACTCGTTTTACATATCACGTATTAAAATATTATTTTCACAAATAGCATAAGTTAAAACATGCAAATAAAAATATTTATAAACTTCTGTACCTTTACATGAGTATATATAATATAATTGACCGTAATAGCCGCGTAAAATATTTATATGGAAGATTGTCAATTGCCAATGTCAAATTGTCAATTGTCAATGTCAAATTGTCAATTGTCAATGTCAAGTTGTCAATGTCAAAGTCAAATTGACAATTGTCAATGTCAAATTGTCAATTGTCAATGTCAAATTTTACACTCGATTATATACATATATGTCATTGTAAACTCATAGTAGAGGTACTGATGCCGTTAAAGTTATACTTTTACAAGCCAGTTGACGGAATCAGGTGCAATTCCTGTCAAGGTCTAGAACCATTTTTAAATACACTTGAAAATAGAAACACTATCCGTGTCACTCTTATACTTTAAACTAGCGACCCGCTCCCGGCATCGCACAGAAAAATACTTAATTAGATTTATTATTATATATCTATCTATAATATATATTACTGGTCCGTTTTAAAAACCTACATTATCAGCAAGTAACATAATGTATATAAATTCCGTGGAAAAATTATCGAACTGATCTAACATTTCTTGATGTGTTTGTTATGCGAACATAATTGGATATAAGACTATAAATGAGAAGTCATTTTCCACCCTTTGTTAGAGACATATCTACTTAGTCTTAAACACAAAGGATACTATAAAAATACACTCACAAACCACCCCCAATTGGAAAATGAAACAAGTCTCATTGGCGACCTGCCAAGTGTCAAGGCCACGAACTTGTCCTGCCTGGATTTATGGGCTAGTATTGCGTAAGGCCTTTCTGAAGGTTTTTTATACAATCGATAAGTATTTATTGCCAAAGTTACATCCAAATTTACTCTCTATTATGCGACAACTTGAGAAAATAACTTTAGTAGGCTCAAAGAGATCCTATTTATTCCTTTTAAAGTACGAGGTGAACCCTCTTTTTCGGACCACAAGCTCTTTAAAACATCCTTTATAATGCGCACTGCCAAGGTTTGGAACTCCATGCCGGCGTCTGTGTTTCCGAACTCATATAACCCAAATATTTTCAAAGTTCGAGTGAATAGACATCTTCTGGCTGAACTCGCTCCATCATAGGCTGGATGCTGGCCAACAGCAAACCCACTCTTATTTTAAAAAAATCCCTGGCCACGCCTTACAGTCTTTGCTATTGAAATATTTGTATTAAGTACTAGCTAGTGCCCACGACTTCATCCGCGTTGAAAAATATTAAGTAGCCTATCCTGTGTCCCGTACGTCTAAATGTTTATCTACCAAGTTTCATGAAAATCAGTTAACTCGTTTCAAAGTTATGGAGGAACATACATACATACATACAGAAAAACGTCTAAAAATCGTCAATTTAGTTTCAGTATCATGTATAGAGCCTATAAACACGATATCCCTGAAAAAAAAGTAACTTACTCCATGACCGACTCTTACAGATTTATTATTAGTATTGATACTATGTTACTCGCTGATAATGTAGCTTCCCAACAGTGAAAGAATTTTTCAAATCGGTCCAGTAGTTTCGCAACCTATTCAATTCAAACAAACAAACAAACAAACAAACAAACAAACAAACAAACAAACAAACAAACAAACAAACAAACAAACAAACAAACAAACAAACAAACAAACAAACAAACAAACAAACAAACAAACAAACAAACAAACAAACAAACAAACAAACAAACAAACAAACAAACAAACAAACAAACAAACAAACAAACAAACAAACAAACAAACAAACAAACAAACAAACAAACAAACAAACAAACAAACAAACAAACAAACAAACAAACAAACAAACAAACAAACAAACAAACAAACAAACAAACAAACAAACAAACAAACAAACAAACAAACAAACAAACAAACAAACAAACAAACAAACAAACAAACAAACAAACAAACAAACAAACAAACAAACAAACAAACAAACAAACAAACAAACAAACAAACAAACAAACAAACAAACAAACAAACAAACAAACAAACAAACAAACAAACAAACAAACAAACAAACAAACAAACAAACAAACAAACAAACAAACAAACAAACAAACAAACAAACAAACAAACAAACAAACAAACAAACAAACAAACAAACAAACAAACAAACAAACAAACAAACAAACAAACAAACAAACAAACAAACAAACAAACAAACAAACAAACAAACAAACAAACAAACAAACAAACAAACAAACAAACAAACAAACAAACAAACAAACAAACAAACAAACAAACAAACAAACAAACAAACAAACAAACAAACAAACAAACAAACAAACAAACAAACAAACAAACAAACAAACAAACAAACAAACAAACAAACAAACAAACAAACAAACAAACAAACAAACAAACAAACAAACAAACAAACAAACAAACAAACAAACAAACAAACAAACAAACAAACAAACAAACAAACAAACAAACAAACAAACAAACAAACAAACAAACAAACAAACAAACAAACAAACAAACAAACAAACAAACAAACAAACAAACAAACAAACAAACAAACAAACAAACAAACAAACAAACAAACAAACAAACAAACAAACAAACAAACAAACAAACAAACAAACAAACAAACAAACAAACAAACAAACAAACAAACAAACAAACAAACAAACAAACAAACAAACAAACAAACAAACAAACAAACAAACAAACAAACAAACAAACAAACAAACAAACAAACAAACAAACAAACAAACAAACAAACAAACAAACAAACAAACAAACAAACAAACAAACAAACAAACAAACAAACAAACAAACAAACAAACAAACAAACAAACAAACAAACAAACAAACAAACAAACAAACAAACAAACAAACAAACAAACAAACAAACAAACAAACAAACAAACAAACAAACAAACAAACAAACAAACAAACAAACAAACAAACAAACAAACAAACAAACAAACAAACAAACAAACAAACAAACAAACAAACAAACAAACAAACAAACAAACAAACAAACAAACAAACAAACAAACAAACAAACAAACAAACAAACAAACAAACAAACAAACAAACAAACAAACAAACAAACAAACAAACAAACAAACAAACAAACAAACAAACAAACAAACAAACAAACAAACAAACAAACAAACAAACAAACAAACAAACAAACAAACAAACAAACAAACAAACAAACAAACAAACAAACAAACAAACAAACAAACAAACAAACAAACAAACAAACAAACAAACAAACAAACAAACAAACAAACAAACAAACAAACAAACAAACAAACAAACAAACAAACAAACAAACAAACAAACAAACAAACAAACAAACAAACAAACAAACAAACAAACAAACAAACAAACAAACAAACAAACAAACAAACAAACAAACAAACAAACAAACAAACAAACAAACAAACAAACAAACAAACAAACAAACAAACAAACAAACAAACAAACAAACAAACAAACAAACAAACAAACAAACAAACAAACAAACAAACAAACAAACAAACAAACAAACAAACAAACAAACAAACAAACAAACAAACAAACAAACAAACAAACAAACAAACAAACAAACAAACAAACAAACAAACAAACAAACAAACAAACAAACAAACAAACAAACAAACAAACAAACAAACAAACAAACAAACAAACAAACAAACAAACAAACAAACAAACAAACAAACAAACAAACAAACAAACAAACAAACAAACAAACAAACAAACAAACAAACAAACAAACAAACAAACAAACAAACAAACAAACAAACAAACAAACAAACAAACAAACAAACAAACAAACAAACAAACAAACAAACAAACAAACAAACAAACAAACAAACAAACAAACAAACAAACAAACAAACAAACAAACAAACAAACAAACAAACAAACAAACAAACAAACAAACAAACAAACAAACAAACAAACAAACAAACAAACAAACAAACAAACAAACAAACAAACAAACAAACAAACAAACAAACAAACAAACAAACAAACAAACAAACAAACAAACAAACAAACAAACAAACAAACAAACAAACAAACAAACAAACAAACAAACAAACAAACAAACAAACAAACAAACAAACAAACAAACAAACAAACAAACAAACAAACAAACAAACAAACAAACCTTTCCTCTTTATAATATTAGTATAGATAGGAAATTAATGAAAAGTTTCTACAGTACAATTCAGAAATACTGCCTTAGAACAAGCGGATTCAGTTACCTTGTTAGTCCCAGAAACGATACGGCTACGTATTGTTCTCACCCCTTAATGAGATTTCCTTGGGCTACCTTTTTTAATATGCCTTTAATGAGATTTACGATACAGCCTTTGAATATTTCCGATTTTCATTAGCCACCGAAATGCCACCCGTCTGGCTGCAGTAACCACCCTCTTACAGAACACCACCTATCCTAAAGCCTATGAAGGTCGGCAGTGAACTTGCTGCACCTATGGCGTTGCTTGTGTTACAGGCGACGGTTGCCATTGCGACGGTCAAATGGACTGTCAGCCTGTCTACCGAACTTAACATAAAAAAGTAAAAAAAAATAAAAAATAAAGATAAGCCCTTATTTAGTGGATATTGCTTATTATAAGAGGTTTAGATAAGACGTTAACGAAAATCGATTTCTTATTACACATTTTTCATTAAAATGAAACTTCGCCTTAACATAAAGTTAAACTTTAACTTCTTTGCACTATTACAGAATAATAAACAATAAATAATAAATATCTTCAGACATTCCACACAGCACCATCTAGTTACTTACTTATCTAGTTAGATTACTTTTATTTTGTCGTCTAAACATACACACAGAAAGCAAACTTAATAAAAAATTCTTAGGACAAGGAAGTATGTCAAATTATGTGTTATGTTGTTCAGTAATAAATAGACTAGAAATATTAAACGAACGGCCATGTAAGGGAAATAAAATATGATAACAACTTCAATATATTATCGCTCGGCTCCTTTAACACAATATTTTATATTTACATACGCGAAGTAATATTTTTTTTGGCAAATAATTCTAACATTTCTCTGACGTAGAGAGCTTAATGAAAAATAACCCTGACCTTGGTCCATACAAATGGGCGAAATGCCAGAAGGGAGAATATATAGTATATTTCTATTTTTTTAACTAGTTTATGGACAAAGGGTTTTCTCGCTTTTAATATTGGCTTTTCTGACTACACAAACGCGACTGTAGATTTTGTTGGTCTCGAGAACTATAATATTAATCATCATCAATACTAATAATAAATCTGTAAGTGTAGGTATTGTATGTATGTATGTATGTATGTTCCTCCATAACTCTTAAACGAATTAACTGATTTTCATGAAACTTGATAGATAAACATTTGGACGTACGAGACACAGGATAGGCTACTTAATATTTTTCAACGCGGATGAAGTCGTGGGCACCAGTTAGTATTTTATATCTTTCTATTATGCCAAGTTTGTCTGTTGTCTTAGCCCTCAAACCAATGAACCGATCAAGATGTGATTATTGTCTAACCTGAGCCTACTTATTCTTTGCGAATCTCTTACCCGTTCCGAGGGTTAATATTGCAAATCGATAGGCCTTATCAGGAGTATGGTGGCGTTATTAAATTACCTAACCGGCAAGGAAATAGGGCACCTTTTTGGCGCCTTCTCTATTTTAATTCAGTTTAAGGTTCGAGGGGTATAGCTTTCCAGTTTGCGTATACGTATACACTATTTGGAAAGTGATATTTGAACTTCCTAAACTTACTTGATAAATAACATAATCTAAACTAATACAAATGATATTAAATTAAATTGTACGTATATTAAACAAGTATTTAATCAATAAAATACACTCACCATATATATAACACCTGAGTAGTAGTCATATCAAAAATTTCAAAAATAATATTTAAGTCAAATAAAGAATCTGACTAATCAAGAATCTGATTAGTCAGATTCTTTGTAACCTCCTTGGACAACCTTGAACGTAACGATTTTGGCTTTCTACTTTAAAAGTTGTTAGTAAAATTAAGATAATTAAGACAGTATAATAATTTTTTTCCGTATTCAATACTCTTATGAGTTAGAAATCCGAAAAAATCTATGACGATAGTACTAATGTAAGAATTACTAACAGTTCAGTAAGTTTATGATACCTTAATTTTCATGGTTATTTGCTATCTCTACAAAATTTAAACTTATCCTTAGCTGTGGCTAAACGTATTAACGAACGCTCTGCCTTTTCATGAAAACTAAAGATTAGTTTAAGATTTCTATGCTCAAAAATCTTGTCTTATTGCTATTGCAATTTTTTAACTCATTTTATGTTAAATTATATTAAAATCTTAACAATATTTTTTTTTTCTAAAAATGAATGTCAGAAGGAGACGGCGGTGTGAGAAGGAATGGAAGAAAAAATAATAACTTTTCCCACGTCATTTAATACGAAGCACCGGCTGCTCCGGTGGCGCTCCGAGAAAATACATTAAACGGGACCGCATCTCACACCGAACTAACATGATTATACATTTATTGGCCCAATCATTATAAACGTGGTAGACTACACCGTATCGTAACTGGCAGAATAGATACCAAAATGAGAATTTTATTTTTTAAAATTTATTTGTTATACTCAAAATATATTTTGTGCTAAAATGAACCAAAACGAGGGTTGAAACTATTATACGATCGACATTGCTCAGGCTTTTGTACTATAAGACTTGTTCAGTAGTAATAGTTAATTAAGTGTTGTATTTATATCAGTAAAACTGTGTAAATCATACATCTTTATGGTCCTTCGAGCCGGATTTATCATTTTATAAATTGTTTACGTTTTAATGTCACTCGTAAACTGCAAATAGAAGAGATGAATTTTGTTCAAGAGGCGATCATTTCTGGGTTCAGGAGGAATTCTATGACGCAAGTTCAAACCGACATAAACCGACTTTTTTGACAAAAACCCACCGACAAACAGACTTTTTTGTTGGTCTGAGTAAGCGAGGTTGTTAATCTTCGTGCCTACTATTTGACCTGCTCTAAATTATTATTTTAAATATTTCTAGTCTGCTCAGGCACACATAAATCTGTTTTGAAAACAAAAATTGAAACCTACTTGAATACTTATTCCACACTGCATAACAACGTAATGCCTATTTCTCACATTCTTTTTATTGAATACTTTTTTACATATATATTGATGGTAAAAGGCTTTACATTATTTATAGATGTGTATACATACAAAGCGGAAAAGCGAAAATACTTCGGACCGATCGTCTAATAATTCGTGGATGCGAGGAATAAAATTTGCCCCAAATTTATTAATTTTATAATTCCCATAAATGTTACGGTGTAACAGGAGGACACATTAAAATGTAAAATCCTCGGGAAGCTCGGAAGAGATTTAATTTCCTAAAGGCCGATCCCATCGTTTTTGCAGACGGTACTTGTTAAACTGAGCCGGGGGACACAGTTCGGTTTTAACGTACGGCTTTAATTTTGTTATCCTTTCATATAGGCGGGCTATTTTTTCATCGTTACCTTTCCATCCTTTCATGCTTCTGGGAGATTATTTTGTCAACCTTACCTGAAACAAAATAAGAATTTAATAGATCTTGTTTGGGATATTTATTTTGAAATTATATGAGTGTACACATTTAATTTATTTATGAATTACATAAGCTTAAACTGATTTAATAATTGTCAAAAAATTTGTCACCCAAATAATTAATTTAGGAAGTACTGTGAATTATAGCACTTTGAATTTAGGTATTGCTATAAATTTATTAGGTAAACGTAGAAATATCTGATTTAATTTTCTTATGAATTATCATAGCCAATCTTCATTCACTTATTTCTGAAAATTACAATAATTTTCGGCGTCTGTGAATTACGTAAAAACAAAAAAAAAAAAACATTTATACAGATCCAGGTAAAATCTACATACATATGTTGTTGTAAATTTTAATATACTGTCCACTTGTATAATGTCCACTTATTCAACTGACAAGCTGTGTGCAAATCTAAAAAGCATCTAAAAGTTAACAATAAATCTTCTAAAATAATTTACTAATAATATTGTATTTATTTTATGATATATTATGTAATACATAGCTTACATCATTTAGGAATTCATCAAGTAAATAATATGCCTTTTCCACCAAAAAAATAATCGTATGTGATCCTTGATTTCCTGTGTAATGCTTTCATCACTTTCCTTATAATTTATAACTTCGTCTTATAACTTTAAAATCCAATAATTCAAAAACCTGGCCTCATCTGTTAATATATTTTTGTGAAAAGCTCGGCTACGGATGCTTAATTAAATAGGTAGTTTTCATTTAAAGAAACTCGCAGCAATATTTCACTTTTTAAAACTCGACAACCGGAATTCAGGACTGATTTTTCGCAGACAACCCTATACCACCGTGTTCGTAATGAAATAATCTTTATTTTAATTTAACTTTAATTCATTAACCAGACAGGTGCAAGTTACTAGTATCGATTTACCTGTTTATACCTGCCTACCCAAGAGTTGTGACGGGAGAAAAATAGTCAATGTTTGCATGTTCTACGGGCTTCATACTTTCGATTGATATGGAATTTGTCTATTAACCAAAACCAAGTGTTTAAAAAAAAATTTTTTTTTAATTGTTAATTAATCATATTCTGGACTGTAATTTTTTAGACAACCCATTTGCAATATATTTATTGACATATTAAATACTTTTCATCCATTAACCAGCTCGGTGAAGGTCGATGTATAGTGGGATCTTAGACTATATCTTGCATTGTCAAGCACTCGATTAACAACTAGTAAGAAAGATAATAAATCAACGTCTAACATACTTTTTTCTTTTCCGTTTCACTGACTGATTTAGTACTCCGAACAAATTCCATTGCAAATTGGATTCAAAGTCACGTGGATTCCCAATTCTTACCTGAATGAAACCAATATAAAATTAGTCGCAAACGGGGCCTTAAATCACTGGCCGCCCTCCAAGCACTTGGCTTCACCACAAATTAATGTACACTGCGTTACCTACTTTGAATTTATTTTTCTCTTTGAAAAACTTTGACGACACGTTTGGTCTAGTGGCTAGTAAACCTAGCTGTCAACCAAACGGTCGCGGGTTCGAATCCCGCTAGGGGCAAATGTTTATGTGTTAATATTTCACCTTTTTCCTGAGTCATGGATGTTTTGTATTTATAATATGTATGTATTTACAAAAAAAAAGTAATCTATGTAATATATCAACTGTCTGGTATCCATAATACAAGCATTAGTTGCTTACTTTGGAACGAGATGGTGCTGTGTGGAATGTATGAAGATATATATTTAAAAAAAAAACTTTATTTGGTAATCACATTTTATTTTTAACTAAAGAGCCACCCTGGCAAAGAGAATCTTTCCCCAGTTAACCCTTTTTCCATGGTGAAAATCGCATTAAAATCTGTTGCGTTGCAAATCTGAGGACAGATCGCCAGTAATTAAAAAAAACTACATTTTTAAACACCATCAACAAATAAAAACAAAAAAGTTTTTTTTTATGTTAAGGTCGAGCTGCAAACAAATCTACAGGGCAAGCAGCGCATCTGCACCTCTCTGGTGTTGCTTGTGTCCTTAGGCGACGGTAACCACCTACCATCAAGTGGACCGTCAGCCTTTCTGTCATCCTTTATAATATTTAAAAAAAAACATACAGGCTAACGATCCACTTGATGGTAGGTGGCTACCGTCGCCTATAACACAAGCAACGCCACAGGTGCTGCAAGTGTGCTGCCGACTACAAGATAGGATTAAGTATAAGGGATACAGTAGGATTAGGGATAGGAAAATGGGCTGGTTATTTTACGGTGGTCTTGTGTAAAGGGGTGGTTACTGCCGCCAGATGAGCTGCCCAAAAAACTGCGAAATGCTGTGTGCCCTGCCACTACTTTCCCAATCCAGACCAGAGCCAACTTTGAAAAGCATTTCTAAAGTTGACCCTTCCGGGAATCGAACCTGCGGACATAGCGTTAAGGCATTCACTCCATCAACTCATCCGCCAGGCTCGTTAAAATTTCTATCATATTATCTATTTTTCTAGCAGACATGTCACAAAAATGGTAGCTATCATAAAATCCTTTAGAGGGCGGATCTTTTATGAAGATAATTTCAATGGTTTTATGAGCAAAGCTCCTATTTGTATGGCTGGACACGCGAATAATATTTTAATGTTCGGATTATATCGCTGAATTCGACATCGCTGAAAGCGCGTGTGTGTGTTGAACTTCATTAAAAAACATTAGGTTTCATATTAACTTGCAATAAAATTACTGAAACTGGACTAATGAAAGTAACCCTTAAAATTTACTGCTCGTTGGTCTTTCAAGGAAAACCAAACACAAACTCCAAAAAGCAAAAAACTAGAAAATTTAAACGTATTTTTATTTTAGAAGTTGTATAATAGTCCATTTCACAAGTTCAAATTGGTGTTAATTCTTGATAACGCTAAATAATGTATTAAAATGTTTTTATCAGTAATATTAATCTTAATTTGTTTATAACTTTTGCATTGTTTATATGCTGGTAAAATATTTTAACACCTTTTTTTCATTTTTCTAGACATCATTCCGAATCAAATGAGCTATCTATCGCACATATTTCAGGAGCTTTATCAAGTCGCACTTGTTGCACGCGACTTTGTCTTTTTAAAATTTAACATATATCCTATGTTACTCTCTGATAATGTAGCTTCTTATAGGTGATAAAATTTTTAAAATAGGTCCAGTAGTTTTTGAGTTTATTCATTACAAACAAAAATAAAAGATACAAGTCTCTCTTAAACACCAATTTGAACTTGTGAACTTGACTATAAATGGCGCTGTGTGATACGTCCTAACAATAATAATAAATAAAATAAAAAAAGTATGTGAAAAAAAAATCACAGCACACTTCATTTGCGTATATTCACGAAATATTCTGATTCGTAAAATATTTCCACTGTATCCCAAAAAGGCTTTATTACAATAAAATTTTAATATTCCATTTGAAACTGTGAAGCCTGCAATAATAAAGTGGGAACGCGAATTTTAATTTGCTGCATGTTAATTTGTGCACATGTAACTGAATTCATCGTTTACTGTTTAATCATGAATTAATTAAACTCGAGTATGTGCGAGAACGTATTCAAAATGACAGTATATAAACTGGGCTTTCAGTAAAGATTATTTTGCTAGTGTCATTTGTAAAAGCAGCAATTTAAAAAAGAATTTTTTTAAATAAAAAAAAAAGGCAAAATTAAAACTCCAGAGACTATTAGTCAGTCAAGTCAAGTTCACAATGTTTCTTTGAGTTTTCCAATACAGGCCAATTTCCCTTCCCTTTCCCCTTCCCCTTCCCTTATTACCTTGCAGCACCTTGGGCGTTACTTGTGTTATAGGCGACGGTAGCCACCTACTATCAAGTGGACCGTTAGCCTGTATGTTTTTTAAAATATATTATAAAGGATGGCAGAAAGGCTAACGGTAACCACTTGATGGTAAGTGGTTACCGTCGCCTAAGGACACAAGCAACCCCAGAGGGGTGCAGATGCGCTGCTTACCCTGTAGATTTGTTTGCAGCTCAACCTTAACATAAAAAAAAACTTTAAAATTTTTTACACGATTTTATTTGTTGATGGTGTTTAAAAATTTAGTTTTTTTTTAATTACTGGCGATCTACCCTCAGGCTTGCAACTTTTTCTACAAATTATGTACCTAGTACCTACTACACAAATCTTTTCTGTTTATCCCTTTTACCGTATCAAAATTGGGTGTTTTAAAAAAAGTTAGCGGAGAAACAGACAGAGGCGGACAGCGACTTTATTTTGTAACTAGCTAGTGCCTGCGACTTCGTCCACGTTGAAAAAAAAGATTGATTGGATTACTTATATTATACTATATTAGTTAAATTGTGCGATATTTAATAAATAAAATTTCAGTTTCGAATACATTCTTACTAATTACAAATATTTTGTATTTATTATTCTCCTAATTTAGTAGCTTCCTTACTGTTGTTATCGATATAGTGGGTTGTAGTCGCAAGAATTATACATAGCTCGAATACATCACGCACGTAGATGGCAATTCATCATTTTGCGGCACCGCGGCGTTAATTTATGGAGTGTGTGCTAGCTAAGGCATAGTACACACTCATGATTGCTGTTAAAACTAAATTTATTGCACAGGTTTCTTTCTTTAATTCTATCCACTTCTGACACTTGTGGAAGTAACAGTAGTGCAATAGTAACTCGAATTCTAGTAGATAACGTTAATTGGTATATTGAAATTTTTTCAAGTAAATGTGTTTATATGAGTTCGTTGGGCGAGTAGATAGATAGCTCTGTTCTAGGGTTCCCGGGATCGATTCCCGGCAGGATCAACTTTGGAAATGAACTTCAAGTCTAGTCTGCATCTGGCAAGTAGGTAGGATCTGGAAGGCGGCATAATCACCCCGATTACAGAATACCACCGTGAAATATATCTTATGTTTCGGTGAGTACGTAAGGGATGCTAGAGCCCATTATCCCATCCCTTTCTTATCCCTTAAACTTATCTCTTCTATAGTTGGCTGCGCACTTGCGGTACCTATGGCGTTGCTTACGTTATAGGCGACGGTAGTCACCTACCATCGAGTGGACCGTCAGCCTGTCTGTCGACCTTAACATAAAAAAAGAACAAGTAATTATGCAAGTAACATGCACGTGTGTAACCACCTTTACAATGCTCGCACGTGTCTCGAGCGCGATGTGTCTCCGACTATAGTTTGTTTCTTTTCCATCTCTCCCTTTGTACGTAACAGTCACTTGACCTTATTATATCCGACGAGCCGTCTCTAACAAAATAGACTAGTGTTTGTAAAAATACTGTCCTCTATTTATTTTAATTTGGTATCAGGTGAATGCTTATGTATGCTGTCTTAAAATTGGAGAAACGTAATACTTAATCCTAACTAAACGTCGAATAACTTAATTGAGGTGCTGAGAACAATGAAGCTGCAGTATTTCGGGTGCATGATGAGGGGCGAAAGATACCGTTTTCTTAAACTAGTTTTGACTAGCTTTTGAGCTAGTTTAGCAGTAATGCAAAGGAAAATACAGGGAAATTGTAGCAGAGGCAGAAGCAAGACATTCTAGATCTACGCGGCCGTCACGTGACTAAAATATTGCTTTGCTCTATAAATATCGGAAACAATTTTGTTTCTCAGGATCATTGAAGTACAACTATGGAATTTGCGTAACAAATGCCAAAGCGACACATAAAAAGTACGCCTAAAACGGAATCATGGCGGAGTCAATGGTAAAAGGTAGTAACGACCAAGTTCTACTATTCATTTTAAACTCTAATGTGTTGACGTAAAGTCACATTTGATTTTAAATGACAGATGTTTGGTTGGTTTTAAATGACAGATGACAGCGTTCATACTCTACGCATATGTCACTTTTAAATGTACCATAAAGTGTTTTGTAAGGCGTGCGAAATCCATAGTTGTAGTATATTGATGCTCAGGATCGATATTCTAATCCGAGTATAATTGTTAAATAACACGATTAAAATAATACGGCGATTTGAAGAGAATTAAATACCTAGAATTAATATTCAAATATTTTTTGTTTCATCCCTAATTTGAAATTAATAAAAAAATATTTAAATGTCGCTTGCCATTTTACGTGGAAATGTACTTATTAAATGACGTTTAAAAGATTTACTGGTTTACTAAGCCTTGTTTTACACGTTTAAATTAAATAATATATTTTAACTTTTGAGACTCTAGTTAACCTAACCTCTAATTAACCTCTAGTTTTATAAATGTAATGAAAAATAGATTGCCACTAACTAAGACAGTAATCGTATTTCTCCATGATATATGTTAATATCTTCAGACAGGCTGACGGTTCAGTTAATAATAAGATACACAGATATACAGATACACAGGCACATAGGTAAACCTTATGAGACCCCACTTTTCGTTAAAAATGGAGATAGCCAGTAAATTTTATAGGTAAGACTACAAATTTTACAATAAAAATTGTCAAATAAAAATGATATGCTGAAGTATAAAAATTTTATTACTTCAGCGTGTACACACAGTCTTAAAAAATGATACTACCTTAAAATATGTCCAATAGGACTTCATAACAAAGTGTAAATTCTTATACAAAGCATATCGCTAAAGCATCTCGCTAGATGCATCTCGCTAGATTCATCTCGCTAAAGCATCTCGCTAGAGAAGCATCTAACGTGATGCATCTCGCTAGATTCATCTCGCTAAAGCATCTCGCCAGAGAAGCATCTAACGTGATGCATTTCGCTAGATGTATCTCGCTAAAGCATCTCGCTAGATGCATCTCGCTAAAACATCTCGCTATAGAAGCATCTAACGTGATGCATTTCGCTAGATGTATCTCGCTAAAGCATCTCGCTAGATGCATCTCGCTAGATGCATCTCGCTAAAGCATCTCGCTAGAGAAGAATCTAACGTGATGCATTTCGCTAGATGTATCTCGCTAAAGCATCTCGCTAGATGCATCTCGCTAAAGCATCTCGCTAGAGAAGAATCTAACGTGATGCATTTCGCTAGATGTATCTCGCTAAAGCATCTCGCTAGAGAAGCATCTAACGTGATGCTAGGAGAAAACTGTTTTTTTTTATCCTTAAAGTTAATTCTTAAGTTATCATAGAGTAATTTGGAATGTACATTTTAAATCTATTAAATTTTGCTATGATCAAGAGCCATTTTACTATTAGTATCGTAATTTGTAGCTTTGTTTAGGCCAGTTTTATTGTGTTTAAAATTGAATATTACACGGAAACTAGGTCGCTGGGAATATTATTTACAAATTTATTGTACATCATTACGAGGGGTCGCCACTTGATAGATATTATCTTGTATTTAGGGTTAATGTATTGTTGTTCAGATGATTTATTCATTAAGTTTTCCCAATTAAAGTGGTAACATTTACTTTTTCATTTAACAACTCTACATAACATAAGTGATTTATAACCAAGTTATATATTTATGGTCTGCATAATTAAAGAGTTCAGTAATATGGGGTTAAATATTATTATGCAGACACAAAATCCTTATTGAAAAAACATTTTTTGGAATGACATAATATACTGGTTATATTTAGTACTAGCTGGGTGTCCACGAAAAATGAGAAGATATCTATTGAATTATCGCTGTGACGACGGTGGCGCCGCCACTGTGAGAGTGGCGCTCATTTTTTTTAATATTCTTAACATTCCTCGGGAACTTAACATTCTTTCAGGATAAAAGTATCATATATGATAATCCAATAAACTATTTGTGTGCCAAATTTCATCGAAATCTTTAGTCTTTTTTGCGTGAAAAAGAACATCCATACATCCATCCTCATAAACTTTCCCATTTATAATAAATATTAGTAGGGTTGGCAGGCACATTTTTTCGTAAAAAAAAATTTTAATTAAAATTTATAACATGAAACACGTAGCCTAAGTTATAAGAAAAAGTAATTCTTACATCATTAAAATAATTATTTAATAAAAATCTAAGTTTAAATTTTTAGCACCGGCTGGTCTTAATTTATAACATAGTATAACTAAAACTCATTTCACTTTATTAATTCTGAGTAAAATTTAAGCTATTTACGTATTCACTTTAAGTTATTAAAATCGTTTATAACGAGCCTTGTGAAAATTTAAAACACTTCGACGTAATGAACTGTTATGGATCTTGGGAATGGAGTGAACCTCTCTAATGACCATTTTGAATTTTCTGAACGGCCCTTCTAATACTATCCTCTTACTTTATTCGTTCTCGAAAACAAAAGGGTTTTATCTTATTAAAAGGTTTTTGTTTTATTCATATACTAATTTAGGTTATTTCCGTTCAAATGTAGTCGATTTAATCACTAAGTCTAAGCTAACGAGTAACTTGTATTTAAAAAAAAAAAAAAAAACAATATATAATTAACCCAAGGTGTTACATGACCTTGACCTTACACTCGATAATTCGAGGGGTCGCAGGGGTCGATGGTTTTGTCCCACCGGCCTTTGTTTGTCCAATCGTATTGGTTTGTTGGGGACCAACAAGGCCAATATCCATGTGCTCCGAGCGGGCCCCGTTCAATGGAGCTGGTGGAAGATTACACAAAGAAGAGGAAAAGTGCTCTCAGAAGCGCTCTCTTTGATGAAGTAAGTCCGGCTGGACCTAAGGTTTGAATTCAGGGGACCAGGGAGGTTCTTAGGGGTGGCCCCTGGCCCCTGCTCATTCGGATAGAGATTTAAACAGAGCTGAGACTGACAAAGCAGATCAAGCTATCAACAATAGCATAATAAAGCTTAAGGTACTTTAAGTCTTATAATATTAACTAAATACATTTTTAAATATATATAAATAAATTTATATGTTTTTGGCCTTTTGAGTTTATTCGTCTGTGTAAGCTAGATTTTGTGTAACTCAAATAAGAACTTAATTTGTAACTTGTGCAAAACTAAACTGAATAAATCTATTGGTGCCAATGACTCCAAATTCACATGACCTATATTTTTCTGACGTCACTAACTTACCCTTAAGCCTAGTCTATGAGCGGCATACTTGTTCGCATTCCTTCTTTTATTGCTCTGTGGTACAAATCAAATGCTTTAACGACATTACCTTTACCCAAGAAGATTCGAAATGTGAATGGCTTCGTCAATTTAAATCAAAGACAGGTAACACCGCGGAACCATCTTTCCTTTTTACTTTCTTTTACATAATTAGAAACTGGATTGACTCCAAGTAAATATGAAGGCATTTAAACGGTTTTGACAGTTTCCCATACATCATACATCTTTCCATCATACATAGGCTGTATCATTCCCATACAGCTAAAGTTAATAAAAATCTTTAGCGTTTTTTTTTAAGTCTACCCTTTTTAATAAAGCATTGGTTCCCGAGGTTTGCACTAAAAAAATATTAAGAGATGAGGCCAAGTTTTTAAATTATTGGATTTTGAAATTATAAGAAAAATGTTGAAGCCATTTTCTTATAACTTTAAAATGATAATTATATTTTTTTAAAACTTTTATCTTCGTTTTTTTAAGGGCCCTTAATACAATGCACATGTGCCACAATGCAGACTAATTATACTTACAAAAGCTTATACAAATAACGGCAAATATTCTAGATACACTTATATGAACATGTATAATTAAGGTACAGATACAGATATACATAAGATACTTAATAACTAAAATTAAATAGATAAGCATAAAATAAATTCTTTGTTTTTTTTTGAAGTTATAAAATAACTTCAAAAAACAAAGAAGCCATTTTCTTATAACTTTTAAATTTTATTTTTTATCTTCTTTCTTTTTTGTCAGAGCTAAACAGACCATTGATACATAACTGTCTTAAAACGCTATCCGCTTATGACTTGAGCGGTAGCCGCTTAACTATAACTCGGCATTCGGTCGTAGCGTGCTCCGTCTTAAACGACCCCAGTATGCTCCACCACTTGTCTGAACGTTGTAGCGTTTTGGGGTCAAAGGGTACATAGAATGCAGATGAATTTTCTTCTTTCCACCCCACAATGTTCTTATACAAGCAGATTCCTTTTATTATAGCGTGCGTTCTTTTTATTATTTTGTACCTTAGGCGATGGTAATAACCACATACCATCGAGTAAACATGTGCTCTTTATTATAAAAATCTTGGAGTCATTGATTATTTTATATAAAAGTGCTATTTTAAATAAAGCAACTCAAGCAATCCAATTTTTCTATATAAATAAAAATTAATGTAAGTAAGTTTGTCCTATATGAACTCCAAAACCTAATAACCGATTTTAATTCGGTTTCATTTATGGAAAGAGGGATAAACGAGAAAGGTTTGTGTAAACAAAAAAAAAATCATTTTTAATTTCTTTTAATTCCATACAGATGTGAGACGTTTTATCAGGTGTTATATTTTTCATTTTGTCAACGTGGACGAAGTTTTAAAAAAGTTGTAACCCCTCTGGCGTGCTGTGCTATTTATTTCAATGCGAGCACCCAGACAGCTTACCACCGGCTAGGGTTCAGCTGGAAGAACACGAGACTAGGGCGCCTTTACTAGAGAGGTGGAGGGGAGCAGCCTAACAAATTAAACAAAGTACTTGCCACAACACAGGTTTATTATGATATGTATCAATACAGGTTTACAGCAAAGTATGTTATACAATATGTCTCAAGTAGCGTTATCACTAGTTTATATACAATATTAAAGTGGGGGTGAGATGTACTTAATCTTCCTCCTGATGATGGTCTGCTACTGTGATAGGGAGTACACGTTGAAGACGTGAGCGAAGGTATGGGACGAGCTTGCCCGTCAAGAGACCCCTAAGGTGGCTGAAGAGAGAGTATAAAGAATGCTACTCAGCTTAGTGTATGCTCCACGGGATCGGCCGAGACAGGTCCCAGGCTGCAGCCGTGGAGACGTGGCGCCAACCCAAGCGATGCGCGGAGAACAGGCAGTGACGTGTCGGCGTGGCGTTGATACCGGTAACCGGTGACAGGTGACACCAACTTGGTGGTGTCCACTGGAGCCTTCCGTCGACCTCCAAGTTATCAGCGCGAGAGGCACAAGCACCTCGGCGATGTTCTGTTCAGCTTTCCGGCGCTCCGATCGTATTATTACGTGTGAAAATGGCGATCGTATTATCAGTGGGTACAAGTCAAAATGGCGGTCAGCTTGACGTGAGATGTTGATTTCCTCTAATAGTATGTTTTCGTCCGCAAGGTCAGAGAGAGCGAGCCCGCTTCGCGTCCGCGCTTATATTGTCTCGGTTCTCCCTCCACTTTCACGCCTCCTACCTCATCGACAAATCGCATATGCCATGACGTTAACTTGATGTCATAGTTTAATTGACAAAAGTAGTCTATGCACTGGTATCAAGTATGAATGCATTGCACAGACCACAATGAGTGGTGTGTGCAAATTTTACATCTTACAAAGTGAAAAAAAAAAATTATAAATATTTAATTTTGAAAGCTAAGGGTGTACACAGAAGAAGTTGGGAGGGGTTGGCGAATGACAGATGAACAGTCGAGATGGTTCCCTTTAGAAAATCACGAAATTATATTAGTGTAATGAGAAATATAAATGCACGAATATATTGTATTAAAAAAAAATTTATTTGTGTTATAAATATTGTAAGGGGGACAAAGTAATATTTTTATTTGTTCCTCGAGGGCGAACAATATAAGTATGTAAGTAATATAAGTAGAATGCTGTACGTAGCGAGGAATTCAACATACGTCGCCCGAGAACAAAATGTTTTGGCCCCGAGTTACAAACGATATTTTTTACCACTACCTATGAGAAAAAGAAAGAGCTACGTCAAAAAACGTACATATAAACAGTGGACTTAAGAGCGTTACAGAGTCAGAATCAGAAATTTATGATTCCCGGCGGATCATAATGCCATGATGTGTTTAGTTTGCACATAAAATATTAACGTCATATTATTTATAGTTTTATAATCTAGATAATTGTCCAAAAATATTTTAAAATATTGGGATACTTTTCTCATTAGAACAGTTTTTAAGCAGTTTAAAAAAGTTAAAACTAGCGGTCGACGGTCGACGCAGAAGCGAGATATTAGTAAAATTATATGCGACAAATTATAAAAATATTGATTTTCCAATAATTCATATCATTTATTAGATAATAGTCGAAAAAAACATATAATTTCATTTAAGAAAAGTATAATCAAAAGTGTCACTTTTAGTAATTTTTCGTGATATTAAACGTGTTATTTTAGAATCAAATTTGAGATATTTCTCCTTTTTCTTGGACCTAGTATGTGAAGTCATTAATGTTCTAAAAGATTGTGTTATAATTTTTTTAATAACTTGTATATTTATCTGCGTAGGCCGTCGACCGCTAGTTTAAAAAAAGGGCTGTTTAAAAATGTTCTAATGAAAATTCACTTTAAAATATTTTTCAGCTATTTACTACATTTAACAACTACGAATAATATGACGTTAACATCTTATCTGCAAACTAAAACATCTGAAACTATTGAAATCATAAATTTTGACTACAGCGTGATTCTAATTCATGAATGCTCTTAAAGTGTAAGTAAAACAAATCACTATTTAAAAAAATATTATTGCACCACATTAGCATAATGTTGTCCGGATCAAATTATATACTTCGAACGACCTGACTGATATTAGTTGGGAACTTCATGAAACGGCGCCATATCACGATCTGCCTAGGACTAGGCACATCACGAACAGCCGGATTATACGATCGGCCGCCGACATGAACATATGTTTGTATCTAAGGATTTTCGGGGTTTGTGCTATAATTAATAAATCCTAATTCTAATAATAAGTACCTAAAAAGAAAAGATATTAAAGTAAAATTTTTTTTTTTTAAAATCCAAGCTATATCCAAAACATTCATCAATATCTACTAATATTATATATGTGAAAGTAACCCTGTCTGAATGTTACCTTTTCACGCTTTAACTACACAACCGATCTTCATGAAATTTTGCATACACGTTGTCAGGGATACAAGTAAGGACATAGGATACCTTTCATCTAGAAAAAATTACTATTTCTCAGGGATTATCTAAAATAAATTAAAAAACTAATGTCTGGCCAATGTGTTATAGCAACAAGAGGTTCAAGTTTTATATTGCTTCAACGTTATTAGCTGTCACCATCACCGTGGACCGTCAGCCTATTTGTAGACCCTAATATTTTAAAAAAAATGAACAATTATATAATATACTAGCTGACCCGGCAAACGTTGTTTTGCCAAAAAAAATTTGGGGTGGACCACGCTTAACATTTAGGGGTATGGAAAATAGATATTGGCCGATTCTCAGACCTACCCGGTGAGCACACAAAATTTCATCAAAATCGGTCCAGCCGTTTCGGAGGAGTTTGGCAACAAACACCGCGACACGAGAGAATTTTATGTCTCTAGGTATTTCGTCCATGTCCTGGAAATTCAAATAACGAATATACATATTTTACTCAAACGAAACGCGTATTTTTTTCCAAAATAATTTTGCTTTCTTATCACATTCGCCAGTGTGATGTTCGGGTGAATTCAGTGTGACATTTAAAGAGATTCCTCGAACGATTCCTTTGTGATCTGGTGTCAAATTAAAGATACATGAGTGTAAGGAATGTCGCGTGTCAAAGGGACCTGTCCTTTATATGGACGTGCCTTTCACCATAATTTGTTTTCCCCTGCGCTTCAAAATATATTTTATCTTTTTCTTTTTGTTTGTGGTTCAAACTCAAATAATATAATATTAACTGTAACTATGATATCTGGGACACATTGGGCTCAATCAAAGAACCTTTTCCATATGCCTTTTTAATATCTGATCCTTAAGGACTGAATTGCCTGAAAAGGGCTTTTCTAGAGCAAACGCTTAGTAATATTAATGAAATGGCGTTACTAATTGACATTTTCCATTTCACACTGAATCAATTCACTATAGGGTGTTTATCCTTACAATAGGTTTTAAAAAATTGATATAAAAAAATAATAATTTTTCCGAAACCCTCGTAAAATGTATAATGACAATTGAAACAGTTTCTTGAAAACCCTTTTTGATGAATAAATGTTTTGATTTGAAGTAAACCTACTAAGGTCGCCAAAGCATTTGCAGGACCCATCGTTGCTCATGTTAACAGGCGACGGTAGCCACTACCATCATGTGGACTGTCAGTCTGCATGTCATCTATTAATATAAAACAAAATAGATATTTTAACGTTTTAAGATGTTTATAAAAGGGTGCAATGCATTTAGTTAGTGAACTTTTGGTCGAATAAAACGACCAATCCAACTAAGTCTTTGTAGACTGGAGGTGTTTAAAATAATCAAATTTTCCCAGTTAGAACATCTCAAAAGACGGTTAAAGAAGTAATGGACGAAACTTTATTGTGAGCTGTGACCCAGTTTTCCTAACGTTTGAATAAATATAACCATACCAATATAATTCTTATGCCGTCCCAAATAAATATCACATTTAAAAAATACATATTTCTGGACTAGAATTTTCTCAGACTAATCTAAATGTAAATAGGTGGAGACAAAAGAGTTCAGCACGTTTTTCTCATTTGTTTGGGAACCTTTCTTTTTGTTTAATATGTAGCTATTGATGAGCCTAAGGGTCAGTTCACGCCAGAAAGACGAGAAGCACACTTTTTAAGGTAGCAATAGAATATAACACTTTTTACTCCTATTTTTATGTTAAGGTCATCAGACAGGTTGGTGGTCCACTTGATGGTAAGTGGCTACCGTCGCCTATATCACAAGCAACGCCACAGGTGCTGCAAGTTTGCTGCTGACTACAGAGTAGGATAGGGAAATGGGAAAATAGATAGTTATAGAAGATATACTTTTTGCAATACATTATTAGGATTGGCAAGATAAACGACCTTAACAGGATAAGGACTCAGCTCTGGAATCCCTAACTCACTTTAACACAACAGCATATATGCTGCTATTATAAAGTGGTCTTATGTAAGGGTGTGGTTGGTTACTGCCGCCAAACGGGTTCTCCAATTTATGGACAAGAAACGCAATGTGCCATGTCACTGTTATCAGAATCATAGATTGTAATCACACTACTTAAATTTATTATAAGTAAATTACCTTGCACTGTGGAAACTGCTCTGACGGCCTGGAGACCCTCCACCCAAGAAGTGGTGGTATGCAGACCAGCGCACTCATCAGCCATACAGCAGCAATCATAAGTGCTGCTCTTGCTGGAGTCCGCTTCTTCAAGTAATCTACCGCCTGTAACAAAATACAGTATGAATTATAATCCTTACATATTATAAAACAAAGTCCTGTCTGTCTTGTCTGGATGTGTGTAAGTATGTATGTATGTTCGTGATGATCAGAAAAACTATTGAACGGATTTTCATGCGGTTTTCATCTATCAACAAAATGATACCTGAGGAATTTTTTTATTAAGGTATTATCTTAGAAAGATGCACTTGTGTCCTGCCCAATGCCACTCAACTTTCGCCGGCTTAAGTCGCTAACTTTCGTACGTCTACGGATTCCATCATTCCTTATTCGATCCCGCAGTATGTGTCCGTCGCTCAACGTTTTATGGACTTTAAGCGACGGACACATACTGCATATGAGTTTTATTACCCAACCAAATGATTATTTAGGTAATACAAATGTCTTATTTGTAGATTTTAAGACTATTTTTAAAATGTAATGAACTCCTAAGGCCAAAATTGCCTATACATACACTAACTTTTTTTAAATGTTAAACTCGACGGAAAGGTTTACGGTGCACTTAATAGGTGCTACCGTCGCCTGTAACACAAACAACGTCACTGGTCTGTAAAGAGGTGGTTACTGTCAGCAGATAGGCTGCCCAAATGATTGCAAAATGCAGCGTGCCCTGCCACTACTTCCAAATCCAGACCAGAGCGCCCTGTCACTACTTTCCAAATCCAGACCACAGCGCTCTGCCACTACTTCCAAATCCAGACCAGAGCGCCCTGTCACTACTTTCCAAATCCAGACCAGAGCGCCCTGCCACTACTTCCAAATCCAGACCAGAGCGCCCTGCCACTACTTCCAAATCCAGACCAGAGCGCCCTATCACTACTTTCCAAATCCAGACCAGAGCGCCCTGTCACTACTTTCCAAATCCAGACCAGAGCGCCCTGCCACTACTTCCAAATCCAGACCAGAGCGCCCTGCCACTACTTCCAAATCCAGACCAGAGCGCCCTGTCACTACTTTCCAAATCCAGACCAGAGCGCCCTGCCACTACTTCCAAATCCAGACCAGAGCGCCGTGCCACTACTTCCAAATCCAGACCAGAGCGCCCTGTCACTACTTTCCAAATCCAGACCAGAGCGCCCTGCCACTACTTCCAAATCCAGACCAGAGCGCCGTGCCACTACTTCCAAATCCAGACCAGAGCGCCCTGTCACTACTTTCCAAATCCAGACCAGAGCGCCCTGCCACTACTTCCAAATCCAGACCAGAGCGCCGTGCCACTACTACCCAATCCAGACCAGATCGCCCTGTCACTACTTTCCAAATCCAGACCAGAGCGCCCTGCCACTACTTCCAAATCCAGACCAGAGCGCCGTGCCACTACTACCCAATCCAGACCAGAGCGCGGTGCCACTACTACCCAATCCAGACCAAAGCGCCCTATCACTACTTTCCAAATCCAGACCAGAGCCAATTTTGAAAAATTAATTTCTAAAGTTGCTGGGAATTCGTCGAACGGGCTCGTCAAACAACAAACTAACAAAGTGTTTCACAGTAGGTAACTGATATTAATACTCGATACTTGAAACGATCATTCGAAAATGTTCAGAGAAATTACTGGTTGCGCCAAATTTACACTAGGGTTAATGTTTGCCAAGTTATTCGAACCATTAATATGTAAACATGCAATAAAGTGTTACGTGCTCAGTATTAGATGAATGCGTCTTAGATATTTTAGGAACATTTTCAATTCGGGGAGGACGTATTATGTTTTATGTTTGTTAAATATTTGCTTACAATATTTCAAAGTACTAAACAATATTTTGAAAATATATATGTACTAGTACTGGTCATGTCAAAATACTTTTTCATATAAAATTATGCTAGAACTCAAGACCTCTATTCGTGGCGTTTAATTTAAAGGCCCATGTCTAACAGTGAATGCTTTTGGATTAATTATGATGGTGATAACGATTATGATAAAGATGATGATAGGTAAGATGATGATGATAAGAAGATGCTACTTAATGATAGGTCTTATATACTTAAAACAAGGAATATTGGTCAAATGCAAGGAAGAAGCTGGCTGAAGTGAAGAAAGTCTATGATCAGACCAAGAATATAGAATTTCTATATTAATTCTGTATAATTTGGTTCTATACGCAATTATTTTCTATTAATTAGACTTTAAGGGTTTTTATAATCATTATAAAAATATTTGTTTGTCTCTTCATACTACATATCTACACTTATAATATAAATAATAAAGAGAAAATATTAATTTTTTAAAATTTTTAAAATAAAGATTCAACACATGGCAAAAGTATAATGTCAGACGTTATATTGCTATATATATTTTATCAGGTTTTATATCTTTTCATTCTTGTAACCAGTTAGTTTCTTGTAATATTAATTATGAAATAGAAAAATCAAAGATGCGGCTCCTACAGAAATTCGAACGAGCGCCGTGTAGGTCGGGTCAGTCATCCCTCCCTCGTGACTATAATTTTTCAGTAATTGTTAAATAATCAAGTAAAAATATAAGCGGTTATGTCCCTCCCCCTAATTTTCCCTTTCGCGTTTCACCCCCGCTGACACAGATCGAATTGTATCAAATGATTTATCACCCGGCCGCGAGATGTCAGTTGCATTCACAACAAACTCAATAAGCTAAATGTGACGAGAAATCATTAACGACCCATTTTCTGGGTATGGTCACCAAAAAAAAAAAACAAAAAAAAAAATCTACAAATATTTTATAAAATAAAACTGCTGAGTGTTTCTGTCTTTCTCCGTTATCTTTTTCTAAACCACTTAACAGATTTTGATACAGTTTTCACTAATGTATATATAGCGATTAGTGGGAAGGTTTTTTTTATGTTATATATAACTAACAACTAATGCAAATCTGAGGGCGGGTCGATAATTATTACATAATTTATTATTTTTCTATACTACATTTTTTAATTTTTAAATGATCCCTCGGGAGCAATACTTTTTCTGTATGAAACCCTATGAAATGGATGGTATCCTATGTCTTTTTCTGTATCCCTGATAACGTATATGAAAAATTTAACGATGATCGGTTGAGCAGTAATAAACAAACTAACGAACTCACTTTCATATCAATACTAATAATAAATCTGTAAGGGTCGGTCATGGAGTAAGTTACTTTGTTTTCAGAGATATCGTGTTTATAGGCTCTATACATGATACTGAAACTAAATTGACGACTTTTAGAATTTTTTCTGTAGGTATGTATGTTCAGAGTTACGGACATTTGGACATACGGGACATAGGATAGGCTACTTAATATTTTTCAACGCGGACGAAGTCGTGGACACCAGCTAGTTTATAATATTAGTGAAGATATTTTTTTTAAGTATATTTTTTTGTTGCCAGTACTTAATGCGTACTTTGCATTTCACTGTAGGCGTAATATTATCAAGAATGAACAAGATGCATACTAAAATAGATTTATGAGTATCCGAGCGGCGTAACTGTAAATCCAGCGGCAAATACGATACATTAGTCATTCCGATGCATGCGTCGGTGCATCGGTGCATATTTGACGGGCTGTAGCGTTATTACCATGGAACTAAACGCGTTGGTTTCATGGAATACGAATGTTTAGGACGAAACACGTATTTGTGGTAAATTTGCCATTTCATTGTGCTATTTTGAGTGCACAGTGCACTTGTTAACGAGCAAACAGTGTCTAGAAACGTAGGGATATCAGTACCTTTACCATGAGTTTACAATGAAGGGTTCTGGACCTTATGTTTCTCTACAAGCTTGTCAATGGTCTTGTCGATGCTCCTGATATACTTGAACATCTTTGCTTTTCTGTACCTCGACTGGGTAGCCGATTGCACAACCGTAAAACATTTGCATGTCGCACTAATCTCGGTCAACACAGTCCAATTTGATTTATTCTATGGTTCTGCGGTCTCAGCAAGGAAATTAATTCATAAATATGTAACTATAATTTTTACTTTATTGTTTGTCTTACTGTAACTGTCTAGCACGTTTTTATTTTTGTATGTTGTGTTCACATGTAGTAGGTTACATTCCGAATTAATTGCTGTATTTGTATGTTCTTGTTTTTTCTTATTTGCTTGTACATGGAATTGTATACCAGTTTTGTGAACCTAAGTAAAAAAAAAAAAATGACCACCCTCGCTAGCGAGAGCGTAAAATATTTATATGGAAAATTGTCAACCTGACATTGACAGTTGACAGTTTTTCATATAAATGTTTTACGCTCTCGCTAGCGAGTGTGGTCATTATAACTCATGGTAGGTACTGGAAAAGAATCCCTACTGGTTGGGATAAGTGGAAAAAAATCCAGTCTGGATACTAAGTAGGGATAGGTGGAACGGCCGGAGACAATTCGATGTGTTGTGCCTTCTAAAAGAGAAATTATGTTTTTTATGGTAGTAGATAAAATACATAAGATGAGATGCAGTGAAGACTTTTTAAATTTATTTATTTAATAAGGTATACAAAACAGACTTGTAGTTAGAACGAAAAAATAAAGTATATAGGTATCAACAGGCATAGCAAGAACGAGGTGTCATAAGTTAGACGTGCGTGTCTGTGTATGTGTGTATCTATGTGTCTGTCTATGGCATCGTACCTTCCAAACGGAAGAGCCGATTTTTATTGTTTTTTTTTTTTAAATCTCACGTTATCGAGATGGTTTTTAGTTATTGTTTATGGAGATCTCAACCTATTTTCTAGTTGACGAAGGGATTTCACTAACTTCCAAAATTTCGATTAATATGAAATTTGGTATAGTGTTACGCACTATCAAGTAGTCTCCAACTCTTCAGCAACTTACAGCAGATATAGTACGATTTGAGCTCTATAGAAAGTCGAGGGTTAGTTTATAATTTTAATTGTAACTAGTTATTTATATTATAATGTGGTTTTGTTTACAGAAAATATTCACTTACGTAAATATTATTAGTTGATTCTGATGAGAACGTAAGTCGCAATGCATTCGATAACGCGGTTAGCTCATAAACAGATCATAGCAAACATTACAACATTGCAATGATCTTTATGATGGTTGGGGTTTTAACATAACTATGTTTTGAAATTGATTCAACGCATTACTGCAATGTTATCTCATTTATTTTATGGGTAATCATAATAATTTATACTTTTGCCCGTGACTTCGTCTGGGCTCTTTTTTCTTAGGTGTTAAAACATTTATTCAATATTTATTGCTGATCAGGTTTTGAATTTTTTATTTTAATTTTCAGATTATCCCTCGAGAATTATATATTTTTGAAGTGAAATACTTCTTAAGACGCGATGGGCAATTTTGAGATGGGATAAAATCATTGAACTCGCGACAGTGTCATATACCTTAAGTAATGTAAGCGTTGATGTAGGTGATAATAATTTAAAATAATTTAAGAAAAGAACAACTTTTGAGATGGGGTAAGGTCATTGAACTCGTCATGTCAGCTTACTTTACGTAATGTAAGCGTTGACAACTGCATATGAAAGTAAACTTACTATAAAAGATATGATAACAAGGACACCTACACACCTAGGTGTAAGGATACCTTACACCTTACACCTCTGACCAAAGCAGACAAGGCATTTTTGGGATGTTTTTTACGGTACAATGTTATTAATTTGTGGAAAAACTAGCGTAAACAGCTTGAATATGGCGCAGCCGGTAGGTTTCGAACCTACGCTCCTAGAGGGAATCTGATTTCGAGTCAGACGCCTTAACCACTCGGCCGGACATCAATGTTCTGACGTGCAGTCCTACGACTGACTTTTTTTTTGTGAAAGTTTTTTCTTTGAAAACGAGTATGCATAATTTCATGATGATCCGGTTGAGTACGTCATTAATGGTTAGGGAGCTGGGTGCCATTTTGCTATATGATTTGTTCGTCTTTCATATTGATAGGGATGAAAGTTTGTGTCAATACAAATCGATTTGGTTTTACAGTGCTTTAAAAATGTAAAAAAAAAATAGGTACTAAATCATTTGTTTGCGTCTGCCTCTTAGACTGTTGGTCAGAATCATCTTCATCAAGACAACATCGAAGAAGATATATATAATACTAGTGGCCCGCTCCCGGCTTCGCCCGGGGTGCTTTTTTGCAATCCAGCCGATAAATTACTTTAAACCGCCATCTGTGAGAACCTTATGGAACTCACAGATAAATAATTGCTGTATTGAATAAGTATCAACAGATGGCGCTATGTTAATAATATTATATAATTTTAAAAAAATAATAAACAAAATGAGATATAAACTATCCTATCTTTTAAGTTGGACCAAATAACAGATACTTATGAAGTATGATCAAAGTCGGTTCAGTAGTTTCAGAGTTTATCGCGAACATACATCGTGACACGAGATTTTTATTTATAGATAATTATTTATTATTATTATCTTCAGTAGTAATTACTATGGGACAGATAAACAAATCAAACTTGGACAATTTTCAGTAACTGAATGAAGGAATCTTTATTTTATCTTTAATCTTGCAACTCTTGAATAACCCTTAGGAAATACGAGTATAATACGGCCAAACTGCAAATACACAACAATTGTAAATTGAAAAATTCATTCCGCAAACGTGATTGAAAGTCTGGCGTAGTTTTGTACACATTTGGCACGGGACGCAACATTGGAGAATGCATCAAATTGTTTAATTCCATAAATGAAAACAGTTGGCACCATCACAAAAGATAATGGATGTTATATGGTCATATGTTTGCGTCAAGATACGCTTTCCAATTCTGGCTTTCTTTACTGACTTATTAAGCGGATTGTAAATATTCTGAGGCTAATATAGTTCTGGGTTGAGAGATGAAGCCATTAATCAAAGAGGCATAAACAGTTGATATAATTTTTATGAAAAAGGCAAATAGGCAGGCAGTCTTCCGCCATCCCCCTTAACTGAGACCCGGGTGGTGGTCTTGGAGGAGACTACTGCCCGTCGTAAGGTCCCCCGAGATGGCCGGCATACCTCAACTTTCGGGTACGCCGAGGTTCTGACTGGGTACGTAGCCCTCCCCGAGTTGGATAGCCGTGGTCCGATGTCGTGTCATAACGTCCCCGCGACCCCGCCCATCAACGGCCGCACTAGAAAGTTGATGGGTTTTACCCGGTACGAATCCGGCATAACCCCGCAGTGTCACCTACACTGCCGGGTATTCAAGAGGTTTTCCCAACGTTAAAAAAAGGACGTGCACTGATAGACAACGTCCATGCTACTAGGAAAACTATAGCAATCCCCCATAACTTTCCTACTGGCCAGAAGCAGCCTGGATCCATTATCAATTTTTTTTATATTATACTAGGGGCCCGCTCCCGGCTTCGCACGGGCGCAATTCAATCCAGCCGATACACCTTACACCGCCATCTGTTTAATTGTTATGGAACTCACAGATAAATAATTGCTGTATTGAATAAGTATCAACAGATAATATTATATAATTTTGCAAAAAAAAAAATTGGAATAAAAACTATCCTATCTTTTAAGTTGGACCAAATTACACATAGTTACGAAGTTTTATCAAAATCGGTTCAGTAGTTTAGGAGTTCATCGCGGACAAACATGTGACACGTAATTTTTATATATATAAGGACTATAATTACTAAAGCCAGGCCAACGATACAACGAATATATGCAAACTTTCAAGGGTTATCAAAATGGCATCCTATACCATGATACAGATAGCGCCGGCCGGTGTGAGGAAAAGGGACGGAGGGCTGGGTTTGATTACATGTTTTCGTTGTCTCCTTGGCTTTACTATACTATACCCAATATAAAATTCACATTAACGAATTTTAAAGCAATTGGTTTTTTAGTGGTGAAAGGATTTTTACTAAAACAAGCTTTAATTCGGTGAGGCTGATAATTTCCCTAGCGGTTTGCTAGAACGCAATAACTCCCAGCGGGTGACGCCAAACATCGAAATTACTTTAAATTTTTTATTACTAGGACACAGGTGATGATTTTTTTTTTTCATATGAATGAGTGATGTACAAACAGACGAAACAGAAATAAGATTGGATTTCACCATAGTGACGCAAATTTCAATTTTATAACACTAGCGACACGCCCTGCTTCGCACGGAGTTGAAATATTCAAAAATCCTTTTGCTTTTTTATGTTAATTCGATAGACAGGCTGACGCTTGATGGTAGGTGGCAACCGTCGCCTATATAAAACAAACCTATGTTCCAAATTCCTGCTTTCTACTCATAAGCTTAGGTCAGTTAGGAAAAACAATTTTATAATTATAGATAACACTGTATGTAGGTATATGTTAGTAATATCAGGGCACACAGCTTTCCCCAGTCATAAACTAACTCGTAAACATATTTCATGATGTTTTACGTGATATATCTAAAATGTGTATTGTATACCTACCTATGAACTCAGAAAACTACGAACTCCTGCTACGCTTTCGCAGCACGGCTCTAAGTGTACTTAACATTTTAATAACAAGGCGAAACACTGCATAACCAGCTACTGTCGGTTGTCTAACTTTCCGACCTTGTTTCGGCACGCACGAAGTTTTCTTTCGGCACATTCGCTAACTTCACCAAGTGAACCAACTTCCTCGGGCACGTTATTATGTTTGAGGTCAACATATGTTCTCTCCGTGAGTATTGTGAAGTTATCTTTAACTTTTTGTAACGACGCAACTTATTTACAGGGAATATTTTAATAAGCGCCGACGCAACGCTTATTGGTGTAAAACAAATTTAGTTTTAGGTAAATATGTAAATATATTTTAAATAAAAAATTATTAAATATTATCTTAAATTTTTTAAATTGGCGTTTACCTTGTTTTGAGTTTATAAATCTGAAGAGTTTACTACTGGTTCGAATTGAAAAATTATTTTTATGTTGGATAGTCCATTTATCGAGGGAGGTTTTAGGCTATATAACATTTTGATTTTGAAATCGCGGGCAAGCTAGTTTATGATATGCTGACGAAGTTGAATAATAAATATCATCATTATCGTCAGCCTGTATATCTCAACTGTATAAATAAATAAACATGGAGCGGTAGACCTTTCAAATTTTATCAAAATCACGCTCAATTACGAATTCATTTCACCATAACGAAGTGTTCATATAAAATTAGGTTATAGATAATAATAATTGAGTATACGGCGATTTGTTAAACCGATTTTCAAAACTAAATTGCAAATGTATCATTATGAATTCAAAATTCTATGAATTGAATATGAATAAAATATTGTATGAAATATTATATTTTATGAAAAATTGGCGTAAAATAAGGCTTTAAGTAACATCGATATACCAATACATTATAAATACAGCTTATGAAAGAAAGAAATAGAAATATATACCTATACAGGGTGGAAAAATAAGTCGGGCCCTGGAGGGAAACTACCTTAAATCCTTAAGTTAGCTCATTTTACAAAAAGGAGACATTCCTTTATTTTTAAAAAGAAACAAAACTGCATTCAAAGATTTTCTAAAACTCGCTTGGCTCGCCCGGGACTCGAACCAACTAAAATTTAAAAAAACACTTGCTATTTTATTATACTAATCGATAGGATTATTATTCAGGATAAAATTTCTCTAACAAACATTTTTCCACCCTGTATATATTAAACAAACACAAGCAAACTATAGAGACCTCAATTTTATTTTTAATTTATATTTATTGTCTAAAATTATATATATTAATTCAATAGGTACTTTAGGCTACTTTACTTACTTTATCAACCTTATTGTGCGACTGTCAATTTCATGTAATAACAAAAAAAAAAAAATTACATATACGTATGTATGTAGGTATGTATGATAGCTTTAGGCGCAATTTCACCATAGTCTGTTAACATCGATGTTAAGTCATTTAAGGCTGTCACTTGCATACTGTAAACGTCTGTTAAATGACTTAACAGCGATGACTTAACAGACTATGGTGAAATCGCGCCTTATGTTTCTATTAGGTATACAAAAGCTAAATGGCGCAATGGTTGAAGAATATAAGCCACTTGTTGAGTTTAATTTAGTGCCAATTTTATAGTCTTATTGCTCAATTTATCTCTCGTTGTGTTAAAAACATATTAAGGATACTACTACTAAACTACAAAAACAATGAATTCATAAATTAGTCTTTTTTTACCTAATATAGGAAATATTAAATATTCTCAAGTGTTGTTATTTAAAATATTATTGACCAATGCTCGATTTTGAAGAGCTCGTTGGTGAAGTTGTAAAGATATTGAATGATTGTATATTATTATTATTTTTAATATTTAAATACCTCTATATAATTGACCAATGCTAATTTTTAATAAGCAAAAGTATAATATCAGACGTCAATGTATGTCATGTTATATTGCTTTACATATTTTATCAGGCGATATATCTTTTATTTTTCAACGTACACGAAATTGCGAGCAAGTACAAAACATTGTTTTAAAAAATACAGAACAAAGCATTGAATATTGTGATGAAATTTCAACGTGATTGTTATCTGCCTGCTTTAGGCGCGATTTCACCATACTCTGTTAGTATTTGACATCGCTGTTAAGTCATTTAACAGACTTTTACAGTATGCAAGTGACAGCGTTAAATGACTTAACAGCGATGTTAAATACTAACAGAGTATGGTGAAATCGCGCCTTAGTATCTTTTACTTCGACTATCAGTTAATCACTGACGTTGTCAATAAAAATATCTACGGGCGTTAGTATCGACTCAGATCACAGTCACGGGAATAAACAGTATACAATTGCGGCGCTTTTATAGTTATAGAGAGAGTGTGCGTATTATGTCCCTGAGACCGCGTGGCCCGACTGCTTCTGAATTTGTATGTCTGTATGTGGAGGATAATCTTCGAAACCACTGGGAAATTAGTCATTAGACTATATATGTTTATTAATTTCTTCAACTGCACTCTGAAAAAGCCGAGATGCGTGGGTCTAGTTATTAAATTGAAACTGAGCTCTTTTCTACTAAATTTATGAAAAATTGAAATATATTTATTTCCATACGTGTAATTAATTATATACGAGTATTAGCTATTAATACCGTTAAAGGTAACAGCCACTTATAAGCCCCGCAAATCTTTAATGCGCCTGGCCACCATTTTAATGACGTAATCTCGTGACAAACTCAGTAATGCCAGTTTTCGTCATAGTAGTAGAACGATGGTTTTGATAATTTTCAATTTTTATTCTTTTGCGTAAACTGACTTTATATGTCGTGCTTTATCGACCAAAAACATTTTTTGACAAATATTATTTAAAACTTTCCAGATACAGAGTTGGAATACTGACGGATTTGATTTCTAAACACAGTACAATGGAGTATTAATCATTTCGCCAGTGCCATACTGTAAAGTAACTAAATTGCAGAACCGTTGTTGTTCTACGGCTACGACGTTTTGTTAGCAGTAAGTATTACTTATTGGTCAAGCCATGGGTAACCATGGGTCAAGCCTGATGTTCCATCTAAAATTCAATATTGCAATTTGTTTGAAAGTACTTAAAGTTATACTTTAGTATAGTAAATCCTAGTAATTACGTTTAGGTCTGGGTTTTTTTAATAAAAATATATATTTGTAGTGTGTTTTTGCATATTATTTTGAGCAAATGAAATGCCACTTCACATACTAACATCGATTGACTACTGTTAATTCCACAATCTGTGATCTAGACGAGCGCGTCAAATAAATTTCATTCGGCACGAATAAAACCAACCGACTGACAGCTCGAGTCGGGGACCCGTGGCAGCTTATTGTATTATATTTCCAACAGCTTCAGAATGTGGCTAAGCTTTATGGAATGATAGGGGATAAATTTTCTTCTACTAACCTTTTCAGACACGGAGCGTCGTTTGAGGGATTTAGACGTAGTGTGTGACGAATATAATAATAGTTATTTTTTTTCTAGCTGGTTCCCGCGACTAAAAAAAAAAGTGTGTGTGTCAGCTTCGATGCACGACTGGAGTTTACTCCTTACGAACGATTATAAAATACATAATAAAAATTATAAAAACATTTATCATAACGAATTAATATCAGCGCTATTTCTGTTCTAGATGTATTATTACGTAACATATTCTAGTTACAGAGATATTGTGTAGATGGCGCTAATAATAATAACATTTTGTAGATGGCGCAATATCTGAAACTTCAGAGATATTCTAAAATATTCAAAAATAGAACGTAACGCACATTACGTGTGACAATTTTGATTTTACTCCCATAATTTTTCATACCCCGGGCTTATATATGAAAATCGATTGAAGGAGTAAACCCCAATAAAAAATTAACACCTTAAAAAATATATGAACATTATAACGCCTGACATCTTTATTGCTGTTATACTTTTGCCAGGCGCTTTCATTTTTAAATCCCTTGGGAACAGTACTTTTTTTTGGATCAAAGGTATCCTATATCCTTTTCTGTATCCCTGACAAATTTTATGCATGCAAAATTTCGTTGCTTCCGGTTGAATAACTAAAGCGTTACTTTCTCATTTATAATTTCAGTATGGCTATCAATATACATATACCTGATATTGTTAGTTAATTAAAAATCTAGAAACCGAAGTTAAGCTAAAGTTAGAGCTCGAAGCTAGATAATCAAATACCAATGTGATGATTATTTTAACAAAAAATATATATTATTTTTAAAACAAATAAAATTATGTCAAAATAATTGGTTTTTTTTACTATATTTAACTCAAACAATAAAATTGTTACTGCAGAATTCTGTTAGAACATTATTTTATTAACAATTTATTAAAATTACTTTTACTTTTTGTAGGTAAGGTAGCATAAAAATGTTTCAAGTATGTAGTTTCGTCGAAATCGTAAAGTTGATCAAAAGGTTTGAAGGAATTGAGGTGCAGTGGCATCGACCGCTCGCCGTACGTGAAACTTTAATCATGTAACGTCAGCACGTTAAAACTACATATTTTTTGTATTAAAAATAAATGTTAAATATAAATTAGGACTTTTTGTGCACACGGTACATATTATTTTATTAAATGTTCTAAAGAAATATTAAGAAATAAGTTACACTAAATTTATTAGTAAATTTTAATCATAGAGTGGAACAAGTCTCTAATCTAAGCCAAGAACCGATACAGACCTGATTGTTATGTTCTTTTATTTTTACCAACAATGTTTTGATTATAATGTTCTCATTTTAAATATTTTCCAAGCCTAAAATAAATTTCTTTACTCTATGGTTTAAACTAGCAACATTATTATTTTGAAGTTGGGCAAACCTGTGGCCAGGTTTCGCCCTCTTAATCGTGAAAAGGGCTTGGAAAATATTAAATAAGATATTATTATTTTCTAATTAAAGTGTAGTGTAATTAAAGTAACTAAGTTTGTGAATTGCCGAAAGAATCTGTGAAAGAAGAATAAACTTAATATATCTGGAATATTTGGCTACTTTCATTTCTAAAACCTAACTACAAGTTTGGGGTTCTCACAATATGCACTGTATTTATATTGAAGTTATAATTTTACCCTAAGAAGTCAAATTAGGCGATGATAACAACACTTTTCTGCTAACTTCTACGCTTAAACAAAAAAGTGTTGGCACCGAAACGAGACAATTTCTTTGCTATCCCTACTTCATAGTGCCAGAATTTCATTTCAATATTCTCTAACAAGTACATACAATAAACTGACAATATCTATTCTAGAACGACTTACTTCGAGTTGTGTACTAAATTCGAAACGTGTTCAATTATTATATTGGGAATAAATAAATATCTTCACACATTCCACACAGCACCATCTAGTTTCACATTAAGCAACTAATGCTTGTAGTATGGATACCAGACAATTGATATACTACATAGATTACCTTTTTTGTAAATATATACATATTATAAATACAAAATATCCATGACTCAGGTACAAAGGTAAAATGTTAACACATAAACATTTGTTCCCTAGCGGGATTCGAACCCGCGACGGTTTGGTTTACAGACACAGTTACTAGCCACTAGACCAAACGTGTCGTCAAATTTAGTCGAATATTTTATTATTAAAGAGGAATACTACACAGGAGCTATTAATTATTAGGTTATTGACGATAATTTAAACAGATATAATAAATAATAGGTGCAAAGCAAATATTATGATTTTTAGTTGTTTATTTTATTTTAATTGTCAGATTATGTGCGGTTTTTTAAGTCAATTATAAAAATATAAAAGAGAAAATATATTATTAGACCTTTCGCTTTATTAGAAACCCAAAAATATAGTTTATGTAAGTTCATATAAATACCAATTATATTAATGCACTTTGTCATAAAATATAATTTGTAAGTATATAACTTAGAAAATTAATTATAAATTTTATATACATAATTATTAATTGTATTTTACATTTATCAATATCAGTAATCAGGTTATCAGCATAGATTATCAGTATAGCATAGAATAGATAAGAACAGAATAATAATTTCTTTATTTCATTTAATTAATATTACAAGTACTTTCAAGCAGTATAAGCGACTGTAGACTAATTTATCAACAAGTTGATCGTCAGCCTTTCTGCGGCCCTATATTGTAAAAAGTATTTAAATTATCTAACGGTTACTTTATAGACCACTAAGTATGGAGAAATTTTTTTAATAATAAATGTATGAGTTCACATAAATTTAATTGATTAGTGTAACATTCGGTTGTAACCTAATTTCTTTACCAAAGTCAACTCTGTTCGGGAAATAATTAAGTAAACTATAGTTGAAAACATACGGGAACGTATTTTGGTTTGGTTTCAAATGGTTTAAATTACATACGTGTTACAATTACGTACATGTTTAACTTGATTAGGTTTTTTTACAAACTGCTTTTTTTAGGTAAATTGAATTCAGATACACCGGGGTTATTGGAACTAAAAAAAATAGGTTTTAATTTTGTCCGTGAGAAATTCAAACACATTGAAGGCATAATTGTTTTTTGAAAGATTAAAAATGTTGGACAATTAATATCCATTTTATTACCGTTGATGGATAATGATTTAACATGAACACAATAAATGCCGCAGTTTGTAACTACAGTTGTAATGGAGATAATTCAATAAGTTGCAATTACCCCACAGTTGCAATTACCCCACAGTTGCAATAACCCCGGTGCACCCTACATATTTTTTACTAGCTAATTTTAAATATTTGTTGCAATGCTATTTTTTCTGCCAATTATTATATATTAAACACAAACAGAAGTTTTTTTAAATGATGAAGTCGACAGACAGGCTGACCCTCGCAGTGTTTACCCTGCCACTACTTTACAAAGCTTAAGGCGGACGCGTCCAAAATATTGAACCGTATGTTTCGAACTAAATTTAATTATTCCGATAAAGTTCTCCGTCACAAGATTATAATTTGGAAATTAAATTATCTTTCCCACAATTACACAAAGCTCTGATTCAGATATCAACTTTAAATTTTCTTTTGTTCCACACTTAGATAAGTTTGTAACTGAAGATGAAACCTATCTTTTATATTAACTGAAAAAGAAGGATTATCTTAAAAATTGGCGAACGTCTGTGTCGTGGACTCGGCCGTGTGCTTTCGGTTTAATATTTTCTTTGAGCAAATTATATGTATGTATTATATGGCGCTGGAACGAATGTTGAACATTCCATGGACGGCCAAGAGGACAAACAGCTCTATCCTCAAACAGCTTTCGATTCGGACAAGACTATCTGCCACCTGCTATCGAAGAGTTCTTAATTACTTTGGTCACATAGCCCGCAGAGAACCAGGAAACTTGGAGAAGCTGGTGGTGGTTGGAAAAGTGGATGGCAAAAGAGGTCTGTCTGGCCGATGTCATCAAGGCATTTCAGAGCGGACATTCAGACATTCATCAAGACAGTCATCAAGACATTCAGCAGTGAAGAAGACGACTCTATGTATGTATGTATCCAACGAAATCGAATATAACATATATACCAAAAAAATCTTCGCTCAGTAGTCTATATTTGAATTTCCCTAGTTCGTGATTTAGTCGGAACTCGCAGGAAAAAACAATTTTGCTCTGTAGTTGAACAAATAATTATTGTATTCAAAATATTGTATTATTTTATTTTATAAAACAACGCACGAATCCATAAGTAATAAGAAACAAAAAGGCCAGTCAAAGACTTAAAATCCACAGAGCTGTCATGTCTGAAAGAGCGGAAATTTTATTATTGTCGACATAGTTCGGTGTCGCGTCCTCAGTACTCAGAGTGCTGTCACGTTCGCGAAATTTCATATTTCAAACTTGGACAATTCCATTTTCATTGGATCGAAAGATGTTCTTTACTACAAGATGTGTTACACACATTAAACTTGAAAAATTTAATAAAAAAATTAACTTTTTCTGATTGTACATTTAATTAGCAGTGGTTTCAGTAGAGATGGTAGTGCACGGCATCATCCCTTTTTTTAACGTTGAGAAGTCCTCTTGGATGCCCGGCAGTGTAGGAGACACTGCGAGGTTATGCCGGATTTTTGTACCGACTAAAACCCAACGACTTTCTAGCGCGACCGTTGATGGGCGGGCTCGCGAGGACGTTATGATTATGACACGACATCGGTGCCCTGTTTCGGCTATCTTGCGCGGGGAGGGTTACGCTCCTTGTCAGAACCTCGGCGTACCCGAGAGTGGAGGTACGATGGCCATTTTGGGGGACCTTATGACGGGCAGCAGTCTCTATGTATCATTCCTGGTGAGGGGATTTAGAGGCAAGTTAGGGATAAAGCAAAGGGATTTGGCAATTTTATTTATGTTAGTACTGAAACATACGAGCTCAATTACTTCTCGGTGATCTTTTGTTATTAGATGGAAACTAACCAGACGGGCTATCCAGTATCTGGACGGACTGAAACTAGAAACTAGAAAATAGATGGTGGCAGACAGGCGTGACTTTTATATGAAACTAACCACAATCACCCCGAGGTCTTTTTTAACGGATGTTTACGTTATAAAATAAAACTATTATCCAAATTTTAATTTCTAGATTTAGTATTTAGTAGATATCAAAACTAAAGTTTTCTTATTATATTATTATGACGATTCGCTCATTACTGGGGTCAGAATTATTCTACGTGCCCCTATCTATAATAATACAATATTATAAAAAGGTTTATATATTTGTATGTTTGTAATGAATAAATAGAAAAACTACTGGCCTGATTTGGAAAAATTTTTCACCTATAAAAACCTATTTTATCAGCAAGTAACATAGGCTATATTCAGTGTTAAAAAACATAGGCTATATGTTATAAAATTACGCGAATAAGCGAATAGTGATTTGTAAATTAGCAGGGATTACCTATTAGTAATATTTACTACTACTATGGACATAAAAATTAACTTTACTTACTCATATTTAGTACCAACTAAAATATATTATCTAGTAAAACTACATCTATGTTTTGTAGAAAATTCATCCCAGAAAAGATGATCAAATGTAACTTTGGATGCATTGAAACATCCTTTGATGCATTACATTTCATCGGAATTGAAAACTTTTGCAGGATTATTTCGAGCAGATGGTGCTTCGTCTGAAGTTTTATTACGGTTACCTACAAATAAAGATGTTTACATTTTACATATAAATTTAAGATACGTTTTTATTTCTATGACTCGTCTAATTTAAATAAAAATCACTAAAAGCATAGGTTAAAAAAATTAAATTTACCGGATTTTTTTTTATTACGGTTACCTACAAATAAAGATGTTTACATTTTACATATAAATTTACGATACGTTTTTATTTCTATGACTCTAGTCTAATTTAAATAAAAATCACTAAAAGCATAGGTTAAAAAAATTATATTTACCGGATTTTTTTTTATTACGGTTACCTACAAATAAAGATGTTTACATTTTACATATAAATTTACGATACGTTTTTATTTTCTATGACTCTAGTCTAATTTAAATAAAAATCACTAAAAGCATAGGTTAAAAAAATTATATTTACCGGAATTTTTTTTATTACGGTTACCTACAAATAAAGATGTTTACATTTTACATATAAATTTACGTACGTTTTTATTTCTATGACTAAAGTGTAATTTAAATAAAAATCACTAAAAGCATAGGTTAAAAAAATTATATTTACCGGATTTTTTTTTATTACGGTTACCTACAAATAAAGATGTTTACATTTTACATATAAATTTACGTACGTTTTTATTTCTATGACTAAAGTGTAATTTAAATAAAATCACTAAAAACATATTAGAACAAAAAAAATTGCATTTACCAAAAAAAAATTAGGAAAAAATCTCGTTTCGTTTTGTATAGAAAATTTCAATTTTATATCCTACTAGCTGTTGCACGCGACTTTTTCGGCGTAACATTATAAAACATAGCCTATGTCACTATAGGTGACAATTTCTATAGGTGAAGGAATTTTTAAGTTTTAAGTTTTTAGGTATATTATGTTCATTCACTACAAACAAAAATACAAATCTCTTATATAAGTCAAAAAATAGTTTTTATGATTTTCATCTGTTTCTCTGTGCCTTTGTTCACGCTAATCTCTGAAACGGCTTAACGGATTTGCATGAAAATTTGCACACAAGTAATCAATATTGCCTGAATTAACATATAGGACAATTTTTATCCTGGAAAAATGTTATGTTCGTGTGGGATTTTCAAAAAACTCTGTCTGTCTGTCTGCTACCTTTTCACGCCTTACTACTCAACCGATCATTATGAAATTTTGCATACACTGTCAAAAGTGTATGCAAAGTCTGTCTAACGCCTGGCAAAAGTGCAATTATATTGCTAACTAGCTGGTGCCCACGACTTCGTCCGCGTTGAAAAATATTAAGTAGCCTATCCTGTGTCCCGTACGTCCAAATGTTTATCTACCAAGTACCATGTATAGAGCCTATAAACACGATATCTCTGAAAACAAAGTAACTTACTCCATGACCGATCCTTACAGATTTATTATTAGTATTGACGATGATTTTTTTTTCAATGCGGACGAAGTCGCAGGCACCAGCTAGTAATATATAAATGGGTTAGATGAAAAACTTAAAATATAACAAATAACAGCCAAAACGGCTCCTATAATTTTTCTAAAAATTCACGTTACAACCCTCTATTCTATTGCACAGTTTTATTAAATGTCACGTCTGTTAGTCCTTGTCAAACGAGTAATGTGCTGAAAAGCGAGAAATTGGTCAAAAATATCACAACTGCGCAAACTAGACATCTTTAAAATTTGCTCCTTTTCAGGAGTGAAATGATTCTAACATAAAATCCATTTATTCTTGTCAAAATTGTCATTTTATTTCCATATTTTTATGTTAAAATCATATTCAAATCAACTATTTTGACATTTTTATTAAAGCCTTTGCCTTTTTATAATATATAAAGCCTTTTTAACGCCCGACAAAAAATGAGGCCTTTATTATTTTGAACTGTGCATCTGTATGTCTGTCTGTGGCATCATAGCTCCCAAACGGATGGAACAATTTTGATAATTTTTTTTTATTTGAAAGCTGACATGATTGAAATAGTTTTTAGCTATAATATAATATATTAAAATTTGTTTAGGCATTTGAAGACCATCAGCTCGTTTCCTAGTTGAGGAAGGAATCTTACTAACTTCCACGGGTTCGATTGATTTATGTTTGGTGTAATGTTAGTTCGATGGTATTTTATATCACCTATACAAAGCTACAATATCAGCGAATAACATAAGCTATATTTCGTAAAAAAGTTACGCGGGCGAAGTTGCGTTCAACAGCTAGTTATATATTCCGAGATTATATCTGAAACGTAGTTTTCAGTGGAAAAACAAGTTTCATAATAGGGACGCTAAATAAATGGCTGAGCTAAACTAGAGCGGTACGAACGTAACAAAGAAATGAAGTCTGAATCGAAGTGGCCATTGCTAAACAGAATTTAATTCTCTATTGAGTTTCCGCTTTGACGCGGTTTTCTAGATGACAACTGCTTAGTTAGACAGCTTGTTTATGGTACCTTTTGATTATGTGCAACGAGAATTCGTCCGGCCTTCGCTTGCTCAGTTTCTCATTTACAAACTTGACGTATACGTGAGCAATATTACCAAAGTTGGGCGTCTACAGGGTGTGGCCTGTAATAAGAGCAATAAATTAAAATATAGACCCTTTAACGAATCAGTAATTAATTCCAAATGGTTTGAATTAATTAAAAAGAAAAACAAATTTACTGTTATTTTCTAACAAAATTAATCGAGCCAGCAATGTACTACTACAGACGTAATGTGTCCAGTCGGAGTACTTGACATTGTCATTTACGATCGTTCTCGCCTCAGTACCCTGTACCAAGACATCTGAGGACTGATAACCGACAATTTAGCGATACATGAAATTCATTGATTATGTATTGTAACTTTGGATTGCTATATCTCTAAGTATAAGCACTTTGGAGCATTATGATTAGGTTAAGGTAACTGCGTATACTCTATAGAATCATCGTTTAAATTTATTGCTCTTATTACAGGCCACACCCTGTATATGCTCTCTATTTGAAGATTTTGATTATTTATTTCTATTTTCTTACTGCTTTTAGTAATATTTTTGATATTAATTTTATGTTAGACCACTTGGTTTTTCAGGTTATTTACAATGCTAGGATACCTCAGTAAGACGCATGGAAAATGAGTGTTACTTCATAAAACAGAAATGCAAAAAAACAGAAGACCATGCGTGGTGGCGAGCCTTGGGAGAGGCCTACATCCAGCAATGGAGAGACACAGCTGATGATGATGACAATGATTTACTTAGTATAATAGTATGTGTGTGTTTCGGTGAGTAGGAATGCCAGATGATGCCAGAGCCCATTTTCCTATCCCTTCCTATACTACCTATCCTTAATCCTGCTATGGTCGGCAGCGCAGCAACTTTGGCGTTTTTTGTGTTATAGGCAACATCAATTGGACCGTCAGTCTGTAACATTTATTTATTCTTTTATTTATTTTTCAAAAGGTACACCAACAGCACATACAAAAAACTTACAATAGGTATAGGTAACACAAGGCAATTTTAAGACATACACAGATAAACTACAAAGTATCGTAGAAATTGAGACGAACGATAACATACGCATAGCAACTGAACAATAATTATTATAACAAACTTATATTACAATAAAATAAAACAATAACAAAAAGAAAGCAAAATGAAAAGAAAAACATATGGGAAGGTCCATATTATCTAACAGCAGACGACAGCAGACAACAGCAGGCGACTTGCGATCGTGTACTGTGCTGCCATGCAGAAATGATGCACTTTAATTCTAGTTATTGTCCGTAAGAGGCCTTATCGCAAACCACACCACTGTTATGAATTACGTGATACCAAAAACACGATTTAGTGTGATATTGCACAAATTGATAGAAAATTTTAGCCTGTCGCAAGTTGGTCGCAAGTCGTCTGCTGTTAGATTATAAGGCAGCCGAAGGTCTCTCCAAGATATTTACTAGCTGGTGCCCACGACTTCGTCCGCGTTGAAAAATATTAAGTAGCCTATCCTGTGTCCCATACGTCCAAATGTTTATCCACAAAGTTTCATGAAAATCAGTTAATTCGTTTCAGTTATGGAGGAACATACATACAATACCTACACTTACAGATTTATAATTAGTATTGATTATTATTATTTTTTGTACTTTTAAGTCTTAATTTGTCTAACCTTGTAATAGGCTGTAATGTTAATAAAGAAAAGATGGTGGCAGGCTCGACATACCTACGTCTTGTCTTATATTATAATTAAAAGATGTCTCGCCGCAACCGTTCCGTAAAGTATTTAAAAATGTAAATTTCTAGTAAGGGTGTTAAAAATACTCTCGTTGCCACTCGAAAGCGGCACTTCGTTTAACGTATGTGCATTACAATTTTGTATATTTAAATGCGCAGACTGGTGGAGGTTGGGATTTTGTAATTTAACAAACTTCCTCAAATTGTTGCGACTGTATTTAACATAAATTATACAGTTTTGCGAATAGAAGAAATGTTAAAACCTTACATTACGGTTGTTCCGTACATGCTAATAAATTAAATTAAAGTGTCTGGCAGATATCTAATGTTATAACGAGGAACACATATTATAAATGTGAAAGTAACTCTGTATGTCTGTCTGTCTATCTGTACGTCTGTTACTTTTCACGCCTTAATTACTCAACCAATCATCATGAAATTTTGAATACACGTTGTTAGATATACAAGAATGGACTTAGGTACCTTTCATCCAGAAAATCAAGCTTCTCCTAAAACATGCAACGGATTTTGATGAGGCTTTCACTAATGGAAAGAGTGATCAATGAGGAAGGTTTTTTGTATATAATTTGCAGAAAAAATGCATATGTGCGAAGCCGGAGGTGGGCCTCTAGTTTTTATCTTTATATACAGATACATATGTATATAATAAATAAATAATCAATCGCAAACATTCAAGACCATGGCATGGCAAGACCACGACGTAACATGGCAACAACCGATTTCAATTCGGTTTTCAATTATGAAAAGAAGAATAAACGGTGAAGGTTTGTATGAATAAAAATTGCGACCCGGGCGAAACCGGGAGCGGGTCACTAGTTTATAACAGGTAAGTAATCTTGCTCTCTTAAAATACCTATGGAATTTTCTTTTTTTGTAAAGTTCTATCTGTTATTTAGTTATTTAAAATGAAAAATAGCTTTTAAACGGATTTAAAACCCACATCGATTTGACGCAAGATTTATTCGATGTTGCGGTATATAATCCACAACTTTGCGTCACAGAACAAAACAACGCAGAACATATTGACATGATTCTGCAAAATCTTTTCTTGATAACTATGAGTTTATTTATTAGACGTTACCTTTGCATGTATGAGTTTATCTTCGTGAAAGTTACATAAGTCTTACATTAAAAAACCGTTGGTACAGCGATAAATTTTTTTAAATGTTAAGGTCGGCAGACAGGCTGACGGTCCACTTGATGGTAGGTGGCTACCGTCGCCTAAAACACAAGCAACGCCACAGGTGTTGCAAATGAACTGCCGACAACAGTAGGATAAAGGATAAGAATTTACCCACTCACCGAAACACAAAAGCACACATGCTTATATTTCACGGTGGTCATCTGTAAGAGGGTGGTTACTGCCGCCAGACGGGCTGCCCAAATGATTGAGAAACGCTGTGTGCCCTGCCACTACTTTCCACATTCAGACCAGAGTCAACTTTGAGCAGTTCATTTTCAAAGTTCACCCTGCAGGGAATCGAACCCGTGAACCCTAGAACAGAATGTTAAGGCGAGTATCTCAACCGCTCAACGGGCTCGTTAAATTCGTCATTTATATATTATTTATTTCATCATTACCATGCATATATATTATATATCTGCTGTCGTGTTTCGGTGAGTGAGTGAGAGATGCCAGTGAGAGATCCTTAATCCTTCTATGGTTGGCAGCGCAGGCGCTACAGGCGACGGTATCCACCTAGCATCAAAATCAAAATATTTATTTATCAATTAGGTTTCTCACGAAACTCTTATGATCGTTATTATAAATTTAAATTTACTAGGGTTTCGGAAAAAAAGCCAAGATGACGATCCTGAGAAGAAACCCCGAAAGAAACTCAGGATACTATTCTTTTTGTCATCTTTAAAATATAAAAATTACAATTAAGTACACTTAATACAAACATAAAGTTCATATACAATACTAAGCAAAACATAGTATGAGCTCCGGATCCAAGCTCTAAATCCAGGCTTCATTGTCACTTAAATAATCAGTGACCTTATAGTAGCCTTTCGAGAGGAGTTTGGCTTTAATGACACCTTTAAATTTATTTATAGATAAGGCTCTTATCATCTCAGGTAGTTTATCAAGTGGACCGTTAACCTGTCTGTCGATCTCAATATAAGAAATCAGCCTGTGTCTCTACACTGCTGCATGAAGGCTTCTCCCAAGGGTCGCCACCGCGCTTGATCCTTTGAACTTCGCATCAAGCCGCTTCCGGCTGTTTGTTGTACTGTGACCGTATTTCCTGTATGCACGAGCGCAAATCCTCTTTGTTGAGTGCTTTGTAATTACGGAGCCAATCTATCAATTTAATAGTGTACACCTGATATATTCTGTGGGAGATAATCCTTATGTGTTTGCGATATAACTAACAGACGATTGTCACGCCACTATGTATAAATAACCGCTTAGTTATCTATACATATTAAAAACTAGCTGTTGCACGCGACTTCGTTCGCGTAATTTTATAAAATATAGCCTATGTTACTCGTTGATAACATAGCTTTCCAACAGTGAAAGATTTTTTGAAATCGGTCCAGTAGTTTCGGAGCCTATTCAATGCAAACAAACAAACAATCAAATCTTACCTCTTTATATATTAGTATATAGACAAACATACAAATCTTCTCTCTTTATAATATTAGTATATATATAGATTAAGACCTGACAATTAACGCCTGACAAAAATATATGAACAATTTTTACTTAGTATTTAAAAGAAAGTCGCTTCCCGCCGTCTTACCCTTTGTATGTATGTGCACTTAGATCTTTTGAACTACGCAACGGATTTTAATGCGGTTTTCACTATTGGGAAGATCATTAAATAAGGAAGGTTTTTAAATATAATTTCCAAAAAAATTCCGTGCGAAGCCGGAGGTAGCCCGCTAGTAAAGACTAAATAAATGTATTAAAACTTAAGAAAGGGGGGAGCGAGCGAAGTCGCGATCAAAAAGTACAAAAAATACAAAATAGTTTATTATCTCTCTTAAGCCTAGGTATAAAAAAAGGTGCAGGGGCACTGCTATTAAGTATAAAAATACTTTAATCAGGAGACCCCGCTCCTTCAACACCGCACTTAAAACTTAGGCTAAATTAGAAAAACTATGTGTAGAAAAATAAAATAAAATGTGTAAGTGTATATGTGTGTGTGTGAATGTGTATATGTATATCAAAAGCTAATATATAAAGGCTAATACTTAGGCGAGAGGTTGAAACCACGCCAGAACGAAATGGACACATATATCATTTGTTATATAATTGATCCTTCGACTATACGAAGCTCGTTGAGGGTAAACCGAAAATATTTCCACATGAAAGAATCGAAAATGTCCTCAAAGATAAAGTACAAAAAAAATGGCGGCCTCTATTTACGCTTATCCCTTCCAAAACAGTTGTTCATACTTCTGTGAGGGCGATTGGCAAGAGGCAAGAAATTCAGTGACTCGTGTTTCAAATGGCAAAATATTTCTTATAATAACAAACATACATGTTCTTATTATAAGTTATATGCTGAGGTTAGCATTTGTGGTTGTCCATTGGTTTTCTTTTTAAATGATAAAGTATGAATTGGCTTGTACTATTTATTATACTTAGTATAGTAGCTTTTGACGAACTTTTATAACCTTAGTAACAGACACCTCTAACTATGTGCCTCGAAAGAAAAATGAATGTCGTCTAACGAGCTATGGAGAGGGCTATGCTTGGGGTTACAACAAGAGTAATGAGGTGATCCGTGTACAAAGAAAGACAGACATAACTCCGTGTAACTAGTAAGTTAAAATAGCAATAGAGAGGACACATAGTACGAAGAGTCGATGGCCGCTAGACATCCCCAATAAATGGACTAACAACCTATATAAGGCTGCTTCTAACCAATCCTACTCGGAAATTAGGAGGTAGACCCATGTCTAACACTAGACGTCCAATGGCAGAGATGATGATGATGATGACGTTGACGATGATGATGATGATAACGTTGACGATGACGATGATGATGATGATGGTGGTGGTAATGGTGGTGGTGGTGGTGGTGATGATGATGATGATGATGATGATTGCGGTGGTGATGATGATGATGATGGTGGTGGTGGTGGTAGTGGTGATGATGATGATGATGATGATGATGATGATTGTGGTGGTGGTGATGATGGTAGTGGTGATGATGATGATGATGATGATGATGATGATGATGATGATGATGACGATGACGATGACGATGACGATGATGACGAACTTTAATGTTATCAGAAAAAAATTGGAGACATTTTTTACTCCATTTTTGAATTAGGTCACTTACCCATTGCATCGCATACCCTCCCGCGCTATTAATTCGTTTACCTTTAACGTTTTATTTGATATTTTTTTCTTTTTTCTCACCTGCTAAGATTCCTCAAGAATTTTGCGGGCTACCAAATGCAAAAATAATTTTTGAAATCCGACTTCTACTTCCAGAGATGTGCGTTTAAAAAAACTCGATTATTCATTTTCAACTAACTATAACTAGCGCTCCGCTCATTTTTCGAGAAATTTTTCCAAACATTTCTCTTCATAAGAATCTTTCTAGAACTTCTATGAATAGATGAAAAAATAAATAACCGAATTAGTCTAATCGTTCTCGAGTTTTTCTCTTAGCAAAACATTTAGCCAATATTTTTGTATTTATATAGAAGATTAATATGGATACTGTATATGGAAACGAAACCTCGCCTGTTGTAACAAGTGGAAAATCACAAATATGAGGCGAATGTGTTTCGCCGATAACTCGTCCTAAATTAAAGGGGAAGCGCTTCTATTGGATGTCTCTATTCGACCGTTTGTTATTGTATGGTTTTTGTTCTTTTTCCCTGAGGCCCGTCTGACAGCGTCACTTTAAAAGGGTTGTGGCGTTTGACGTCGAAATCCGCTTAGTTTTTAACTGAAACGAAGGAAGCTAAGCAAGCAAAACTCAATGCACACAGAACCAATAGAAAAGAAAGATATAGAAATGCAAGTTGTTCATAATAACATTGTAATTATTTCAACATAATCAATACTAATAATAAATCTGCAAGGGTCGGTCATGGAGTAAGACCGTCCGCGTTGAAAAGGAAAAAGTAGCCTATCCTGTGTCCTGTACGTCTAAATGTTTATCTACCAAGTTTCATGAAAATCAGTTAATTCGTTTCAGAGTAATGGAGGAACATAACTCTGAACATACATACCTACAGAAAAAATTCTAAAAGTCGTCAATTTAGTTTCAGTATCATGTATAGAGCCTATAAACACGATATCTCTGAAAACAAAGTAACTTACTCCATGACCGACCCTTACAGATTTATTATTAGTATTGATATCTTAGAATTAAATTAAACATTATATTTAATACAAAAAAAAGTGAAAAATTCCTATCGACATGTTATTTAACTCGCTGATTTTCTCATCGTGATAGGCTATGCCCTCGCTTAGATGCGTTATGTCACTAGCTTTGAGATCGGAACAAACTATATTCCCGAAAGACTTAACCCTCAGTTAAATCCTGTCATAACACACACTGCAAAGTCCAAGTTGGCAAATACTAACTAAGTTACTGCAAGGGTTAGCAAATTAAGTTACAATTACAAAATGGCGGTGTATTAAACTTGCGGTATTTGATTTGTTAAATTGTATTATCGGTTCATATTCGGTACTATAATATGGTGGTGCTTGCAACTTCGTACAAACTTCCTACACTGCCGGGAATCCAAGAGGACTTCTCAACGTAAAAAAAAGGGATGATGCCGTGCACTACCACCTCTACTGAAACCACTGCTAATTAAATGTACAGTCAGAAAGTCATAATTTTTTTATTAAAATTTTCAAGTTTAATGTGTAAGTAACACCATCTTAGTAAGGAACATCTTTCGTTCCAATGAAAATGGAATTGTCCAAGTTTGAAATATGAAATTTTGCGAATGTGGCAGCACTCTGAGTACTGAGGACGCGACACCGAACTATGTCGACAATAATAAAATTTCCGCTCTTTCAGACATGACAGCTCTGTGGATTTTAAGTCTTTGACTGGCCTTTTTGTTTCTTATTACTACTTAGGCATTCGTGCGTTGTTTTATAAAATAAAATAATATCACTGCCATGGGTGATCCATGGGGATTCCCCTACGTTATAAAAAATATATATTTCTAGTCAAGGTTTGTGGTCTTTTAGTATTAACGAAATCAAATTGTAAAGTTAAACATGTTGTTGGGACTGATAGAAACATTAATTACATGCAAAATCCAAATATGAGTGCCATTTAACCACTCAAGTACACTCGCAAACAGCAACGCGAACACTCGTTATTTTCGTCGCCTAATATTTATTCAATGTTAAGGTCGACAGACAGGCTGACGGGCCACTTGATGGTAGATGACTACCGTCACCTATAACACAAGCAATAGAACAACATAGAAGGATCCTTATCCTATGAAAGGATGGGGTGGTGGGCTCTGGCATCCGTTACTCACTGACCGAAACACATATGCTGGTAGTTTACGGTGGTATTCTGTAAGGGAGTGGTTACTGCTGCCAGAGGGGTTGCCTAAGTAAATTACTGCGGAACGCAACGTGCCCTGCCACTAGTTTCCAAATCCAGACTGAAGCCAACTTTAAAAAATTCATTTCCAAAGTTGACCCCGCCGGGAATCGAACCCGGGGCCCCTAGACGTTAGGCAAGCACACTCACCACTCATCCAACGTGTCGAAATTTGACTTCTTATAGTTTAAATTAAAACTTAGATAAAATACACTGTATAATAGACTACATTTAAAAATGTTTGGAGCGGACAGATTTATACAAAAAAGTCTTTTTTCTAAGAAAAACCTTTCTAAAATGTCATAAAAAAATTATTTTCAGTGACAACTACATTGGTTTTTAAGCTTATTAATTAACTTGAGTAAACTTAAGTTAGTTATAAGTTAACTTAGTTAAGTTTTGTACCAAAGTTTTAATCGGTATTTTTTTTTCTTATATTTTAATATTGCACCTTCATATGTAGTTTATTAGGTTGCGTTCACTTTGGCAAAAATTATGTTAGGTCTAAGGCAGTGCTTGTCTTAATAACTATTATTTGTTTAAATATTATAATTTATTTATGTATTCACTTGTACTAATCGAAATCTCATTTAACGATAAAATTTGTTATGGATGATCAATGAATAATAGCTTTTGTGGTCGTGCTGCCGAAATTAGACAGATTTTGAAATTATTTGAATATCTATTTAAACTGATATGTTAGCTTGCATTACCAACATATCGTGTATGACATATGTAATTATCTTCCTAGGGTGAGTCGTAAATTGATTCGACGTTTTGCCTCAGGCCATGAAATGCAAATTCCGATTTCAAGACAAAGCACAGAGCTTAAGCTGTATATATATATGAAAACACTTTGCCTTCGTAGTAATAGCCGAGACATACGAAGCTGTTGATATATGTTAAACCTAGATTGATTTCGGCGACCTAGATTTTTTTACATAAATAGTATAAAATAAGATTTATGTACGTCTCGTCCCGGTATTATGTTCCACATTCCAAAAAATTAAAAAAGTTTGTCCCAAAAACTTAAAAAGTTTCAAGTACAGTTAACAAAAATGAAGCTAGATCATATTTTATTTATTTATTTTGTTCTTCAAGACACAAAGTCGCTCCTCGCCATCTCTGTCCCTGTGTATGTACGCCAACTGATTTTAATGCGGTTTTCACCATCAGTTCGATGATTTTTCACTGAAGGTTATAGAAATAATAAATACTATTTTTTGTTAATGGAAGGTAATAAGGTGTAGTTTAGTTTCAAGCAATTAGATTATAAAAGTTAAATTGGGAGAAATTTAAAGTAGAAAAAAAATTAAATATAAGAAAAATTTATATAAAAATAGAAAAATTCAATTTTATATCTCTTTAAATTTGAGTTTATTTGTAAACTATCGGTATTGTCTATTTTTTTTTTTTCAATCATAACTGCTCTTATTTGTACGCAAGGCAAAACTTATAGTTTTTTTTTTTACTTTTATTTGAAATACCTAATTACAAAAAGGAAATTCAATAAAAAAAAGAAGTTTTTTCATTAGAATGTCTACAGAATTAGGTCTAGTTTGATCCAGAATAAGACTGTAATGTAACGTCATAATAAAAACGTAAGGTCCTGTTACTTTATTTATATCACCCAAATGGGTGTTAGCTATACATCGACGTCACATGCCGCACAATTGTATGCCCACGGCCAATATAAGGTCCTGGTTACATATGTCCGAGCGATCAATCTTCTATTGTGGACATATGTGAACGAAATATGATTTGGGATCGTGAATAGTCTGACATATTTTTTTTGCGGACCGTAACGACTTTCATAGACATAAAGAATGTCTAGAACCGACCAAACCCAAAAAGAGAACTGCTCTGAAATAGTTCTCATTATCTATACTAATATGATAAAGAAAGAAGGTTTGCGTTTTGTATTTTTGTTCGTAACTCAAAAACAACAGGTCCTATTTTAAAAATTCTTTCACCTATAGAAAGCTACTTTATCAGCGATTAACACAGACTATATTTTATAAAGTTTTTTTTTATCTCAACACACATAGGCACATCATAACAGGAGCAACCCCAATTCAATGTATCAGTTCCCCTTAAATATACTTATATTACATAAAATACCTACTTTTACATAGTTAAGTGGAAAAAGTCGCGTGCAACAGCTAGTGTATTTATCGTTTTTATAACTAGCTGATGCCCGCGTCTTCGTTTGCGTGGAATATCTTCTTATCTACCTTCATAGTCTATCGAAAAGTTAACCGACGTAGAGTGTGAGGGCCCTGTAGTGCTTTTCATGTAAAGGCATACTGTATCATTTATTAAAAACAAGTTTTTTGGTAGCACTGCAAAAATGTTTTTCTTTTCATTGACAAAAAAAAAATCGGTGGAGCCGTTTCAGAGATTATCATAACAAACAGACATACAAAAGTTTTAAAAAATTGTTTTTTTTTTGTTCTAAGTACCGTATATAAATCGACTTACATGTAGTAAAAAAAAATTACTATAATAATAGAATAAATAACACTTCATATTCGGACTTTTTGCCACCCCATATTGATATGAAAATACAAAATTAGGTATCACAGTGTTTTTTTTTTTTAACTAAACTCTTCCATTTAGATAGTAATCTTCAGTTAAAAGATTCACCCCAAATTTGTGCAGTGGAAAAAATATATATCGAATGTCCGCCCTGATTTTTTATTGTAAATATATAACCTTTTGAGAAGGGTTGTTATATATTTCTTTACACGTAAACATCAGGTGCAGGCCGACATAGAATTATTGATATTGATTTTTTTATTTGAATTTCGGTAGTAATAGGGAACACTCCGTTCTGCAGTCATGAATTGCAAACTATAACTAACAATTTTCTTGTAGAAAACTAGAAATCTTTAAAGAGCTATTGTAATATTTGTAATATCAATACTAATAATAAATCTGTAAGGGTCGGTCATGGAGTAAGTTACTTTGTTTTCAGAGATATCGTGTTTATAGGCTCTATACATGATACTGAAACTAAATTGACGATTTTTACAATTTTTTTCTGTATGTATGTATGTTCCTCCATAACTCTGAAACGAATTAACTGATTTTCATGAAACTTAGTAGATAAACATTTGGATGTACTGGACACAGGATAGGCTGCTTAATATTTTTCAACGCGGATGAAGTCGTGGGCACCAGCTAGTTTATTAATAAAATCACATGTCATGAATAAATAAATAATATAAAAAAATCATCTACGTCAATGCGTGATGTCTTTTGTATTGTAAATCTTTACTTATATTGTATACTTACTATCCATAGTTCCATACTATAATAATATCCATGCTAGTGTTATAAATGTGAAAGTAACTTTGTTTGTCCGTCTGTTACCTTTTCACGCCTTAACTACTCAACCGATTATAATGAAATTTTGCACATACGTTGTCAGGGATACAAGAAAGAACACAGGGTACCTTTCATCCAGAAAAAAAGAACTGATCCCAAAAGATCATCTAAAATAAAATAAAAAACACACCTGGCCAAAACAAGAGTCAAGCATTATATTGCTTATTTAACATATTTTTTAATTTTTTAAAGCAGACGAAGTCGCGGGCACCAGCTAGTGAAAAAATAAATGGAAACTAAAATGGACGAAAGTTAAATTGAAATTCCTGAATATTAATATTGCACTATCTGTTCAATTAAAAAACTTTGTTTGCCGGCATCATATGAATATATTGATCTACTTATTTTGAAATCGTAAAGCATGTTTGTTCATCAAAAAAATAACGTATATTTTATAGTAATAACTACATAATTATAAATACTGTAAAGTTTAATCAAAATCCTTTCAGTCGATATTGCATAAAAGGTTGCATAAAGTTCTCACAAACTTTCCTTTTACAATACAGTGGCTCTGGCTTGTGTATCCTTATAAAATACTAGCTGTTACACGCGACTTCGCCCGCTTTACTTTTTAAAATATAGCCTATATTACTCTCTGATAATGTAGCTTTCTATGGGTGAAAGAATTTTCAAAATCGGTCCATTAGTTTTTGAGTTTATTCATTAGAAACATACAAATCATTTTAGTTTGACAATGACGATATAGTCACTCTTCTCTCAGCCATTGCTTAGAAACATAGAAACATCCTCTCACATAAAGTTCAAAGTGACACCAGTACCTTATTAGGACCTTAAGGCGCGATTTCACCACACTCTGTTAGTATTTAACATCGCTGTTGTCATTTAACAGACGTTTAGAGTATGGGAGTGACAGGGCTAAATGACTTAATGATTTAAATCTTTGACTTAATGTTAAATAAATACTAACAGAGTATGGTGGTGGACGGATGGGCAGCGTTCGGGAAGCTCCGAAACATCTTCTCGTCCAAAATTCCTCAGTGTCTCAAGACAAAGGTTTTCGACCAATGTGTGTTGCCGGTGATGACATATGGCGCTGAAACGTGGTCTCTACCTATGGGCCTCGTAAGGAAGCTCAATGTCGCTTAACGAGCTATGGAGAGGGCTATGCTCGGGGTTACACTGCGAGATCGAATCAGAAATGAGGAGACCCGTAGACGTACGAAAGTTACCGACATAAGCCGGCGGATCAGTAAGTTGAAGTGGCAAAGGGCAGGGCATATAGTACGGAGAACCGACGGCCGCTGGGGCCGAAAGGTTCTCGAGTGGAGGCCACGTACCAGCAAGCGCAGCGTAGGACGTCCACCCACAAGGTGGACAGACGACATAATAAAGGCCGCGGGTCAACGGTGGATCCAGGCTGCTTTTGACCGGTCCTATTGAAGAGTTATGGGGGACGCCTCTGTCCAGCAGTGGACGTCCTGCGGCTGAGATGATGATGATGGTGAAATCGCGCCTTAAGCTTCTTAATTTCCCTTCCAACTTGTGAGATTGTATCTGTCGGGCTCGCCACTCTAACTTATATCGTACTTATCCCTTACTAATGTCATCTTTTTATATAAGTTATTTCACCTAAAACTATAATATTTATTTCAAGACATTATTACCAGGTATCGACCTTACTAATATTTTAAATGTCAAAGTTTGTGAGGATTGATGGATAGAAGTTTATACTTTTATAGACAAAAAAAATTTACATAATACATATTATAACCGACACACGACATAATTATTTTATTTGTTTGTTATAGTTGTATTTTGATTTTATTTGCTTATTTATTTATTGGACTTGACATGTAATGTGACTATATATAATATATTTTTTATTCTCATTTAGTAGATTAGATTATGTTAGATTAGATTAGTTTTAGGTTTAGTATATTGGATGTTGCTTTGCTTGGAGCTTTTACTGGTGCATGTTGAGCTTCCTATAATTGCGGCGACAACCGCCACGTAGTAATTGTTTTGAACATTGTGATATAGTTTGATGCCTGCCTCGTTGGAGGCCTTGTATCAATACTAATAATAAATCTTAGAGGGTCGGTCATGGAGTAAGTTACTTTGTTTTCAGAGATATCGTGTTTATAGGCTTATACATGATACTGAAACTAAATTGACGATTTTTATAATTTTTTTCTGTATGTATGTATATATATATGTATGTTTCTCCAAGACTCTGAAACGCATTAATGATTTTCATGAAACTTGGTAGATAAACATTTGGACGTACGGGACACAGGATAGGCTACTTAATATTTTTCAACGCGGACGAAGTCGTGGGCACCAGCTAGTAATAAATAAATAAAGAAAGAAATAATGTCAGACTGGTTGACGGTTCACATGATTGTAGGTGGCTACGGTCGCCTATAATACAAGCAAGGCCACGAGTTCTGCGACCGCGCTGCTTACTTTAGTACAACTAAATAGTATTAGAAGGGGATAAGGAACGGGCGGTGGTCTTGGGGAAGGTTGTACCCGTGTACCCGACCCTTGTAAGGTACGTAAGGCAAGGTTGAGATGGCCGGCGTGAGGTATGCTTTGGGGTACGCCGAGTTTCTGACAGGGAGCACAGCCCTCCCCGCGCTGGATAGCCGTGGCGGGGCACCGATGTCGTGTCATAACGTACCCGCGACTCCGCCCATCAACGGCAGCGCTAGAAAGTCGTTGTTATTTAGCCGGTACGAATCCGTCATAACCCTGCAGTGTCCCCTACACTGCCGGGTATCCAAGAGGATTTCTAAACGTTAAAAAACTTGCTACTGACCGGTTCTATTGAAAAATTATGGGGGAGATTTGTGTCCAGCAGTCTTACGGCTAAGATAATGGAAATGATTTTTTTCTTCTAGACCATGATAAATACGATATGTTTTTTTATTGCATTTCTTGAGAGATAATTTCAAATCAGCACAAATAAATAACTTATCAAAAGACATTTCGCTCAAACGTAGTACATAAGTGAACACAACTTCGAAAACGAACACTTCCGAAGGTTTCCTTAAGGTCAAAAGGTTTATTTGGAAGACTAATAGGTAACATTAGCGGAATGACTGTCCGTTTGTATACAACATAGAGATGCTATCTAAAACGATAAGTTAATATCTAAAACCAATGGTAGGACAAAATGTCCAAACATTTCTCAATCTCTGAAACTTGTCCCAACCACCTGGATTATAGAGGTGGTCTAAAGTATAAAAAATAGCGGGTTTGAATATTTTTTTTTTTGCATTTAATAGCCCAATTTTAGTGGAATGTTATAGGTTATAAGATATTATAAAAACTACGAGAACTGAGCATTACCGTTAGATTCAGATTTCAATTATTTTGTCAGCCGTTATATACCGTTCTTTTTTACAGAAATGTTTAGTGTGATGTTGACTGACAGCTTGTTTTTATAATTTGTACATAATTATACTTTATAATATTAAACAAAAAATTAATAGATAATAAACTAAAAATCAAAAAAAAAATATTAATATTAAATAAGTTTAATGTTCTCACTCAAAATATACAGCTGATATCAATGTAGTTTCTCCTATAGTTACGAGATAATTTTTTACAGTGTTTTAAATATTGAAAGTCGATTTTTTATAATAACTTTTCTGACACCTCTCAGAATAATATATTACTTTGTATTTTTTATATAACTTTGAAAGAGTTCAATAAGAGGTCTTAGACTTTAGTCAGACGTGACTAAAGTCTAATTGATTTAGTCACAGATCTGACTAAAGTAATTGACTTAAATTACTACAGCAGATTTGACCAAGATAAATATTTATATCTTGGTCAAATCTAATTATTTAATGAATTATTTATTCCTTTGTTGTGAGGTTCAATCTTAAATTAGGTAAGTCTTATTTTATGGCTAAATAAATATTTTAATAGCAATGCAGATGTCGGGAGTTATATAGCTTATCTATATATATTTTATTTTTCAAACGCGGGCGAAGTCGCGGGCAGCAGGTAAAATATTTGAAAAAAAAAGAAATCGCTAACGCTTCCTCTTATACCTTGCAGAAATGATTAACCCAAGCTTAGTTTGAAAGGAGCCATTCGGACGGAAACGCTTAGACGGATAGATTAATTTATATGTACTTACATCTAATATATACGTGTCGTAATGAACATGGAATCAAATTTAATTAATACCATCTTCATTTTATTATTATTTTGAATTTATAAGTCTTAATTCTTCGTTCTAACTAAACACAAGTGTGAGGGCTGCCGAATTTAATACCCGGTTTTGAGCCCAAACGTAGCGGATAGTGGACTGTATATAGAAGCGGGATAAATCACCTATTCTACCCACTTACCTCAGTGATCCGCGGAGTCTTCTTTCTTCAATCTTCTGCCAAAGCTTTGGATCTTCTTTAGCACTCGCGACGCGAATCACTTGAGTTCAGCTCGTGAAAATAGGTGTTTGCGATTGTATAGTAGCGGGTTAAGCGGATTGATGAATTAGCGGGATAGCGATCGGATTATTGAACATGAAAGCGGAACAAGCGGTTTACAATCTTAACACTTCATACGATGCATGCGATCAGCTCGATGCTAAGACCAAAACACGACTGCTATATAAGATGGCGGCCGGCTAGCGGGTTCTCTGATTGGTCCGATCATCTGATATGACCAATCAGAAACGTTTCTGTACGAAACAACAACATAGCGACAAAATGGCGCGAACAACAAGTCTTTACTGATCTCCGCCTCGTAGTACTATTAAAATTACTTTTAGAAGTGTCAGTTTTATTTCTCAGTGCTTTTCATCCTTCTCGCTTTGTTTTCGCTTGCAAATTTCCAAAAACATAGGCGATAACAATTTCATATTACCTATTCATCAGCAATTACCCACATCTCCTTAACTAACTTCCTTAACTGTCAAAAGATTAGGTAAGACAAGGATGAAAAGGAAAATTAATAATTATATTGCAACTAGCTGGTGACCCCGACTTCATCCGTGTTAAAAAAAAATGAGTAAAGTACATCCTTATCGCTGTGACGACGGTGGCGCCGCCACGCGACAGTGTCACCCAATTCTTTATTTATTTTTAGACGATTACTCAGGAGCTGTACTTTTTTTCTGGATAAAAGGTACCCTATGAGCTTTCTTGTATCCCTGACAACGTGTATGCAAAATTTCATTAAAATCTGTTGAGTAGTTAAGGCTTGAAAAGGTAGCAGACAGACAGAGAGAGTTGCTTTCGCATTTATATTAGTATGTATTGTCTGTTCTCATTATAATGATTCCCTTCTCATTAAGGCAACATTCACAAGTATAGGGAGGAAGACCAAACACAAAGGCCATCCTAACCCTATTTGGTAACTATTCATAGGCTATTTCCGTAAACATCAGATAATATTGGTAAATAAACTATTGACAACGTAATGAGACCCTTTTGTTAGTGTAACTCTTATTAAAATCATATCATAATGGAAACAGTAGGAGTTGTGTGAGAAACTATTTAAAATAAGTTAAAACAGTCAATCTATTAAAAGTAAACTACATATTAAAAAAAAAATATTAAATAAAAAAAATTTTTGATACACTTTTTATAAATTATAAAGCACCAATAAACTTTACAATGTACAATGAATCAAATTAATATTTTTTCTTTCTTTCTTACTTTCTTTCAAAATAGTTAAGGCTCGAATCAAGTGGTATTCAGCCTGTCTGTCGACCATAACATTTAAAAAAATCTATTATTATATAAGTTCTTAAAATTAAACCAAGCAATAATATTTTTCTAAAAACCTAAGAGTTCAAAGGCTTCATATATTTTTAGAATTCATTTATCTATATTTAACGATCACCCGTGAATTTATTAATACGTGAACAGATTTTCAAGTATTATCTCGATAAAATGTATTCTTTCTTGAATAATCGCTTATATATTATATAATCGGAAGTCCACCGTGTGACAGCGTAGACAAGTAGACAAACGTATAATAAAAAAAAAATCGTTAATTTGCAATTTTACTGCGTAGGTACGTCTATATCAGAAAATCATGTATAAATTTGTACTTTATTTTATTTTATATATGAGTAATAGTTAAATTAATTATGTTAAGAATAATATTGTTAAAAAAATGTATATCTGTTCACTGTTTCGCTATCTAATTAGTAGCTATAAACTTTAATGAGAACCAATACAGTTATAGTAACATGTCATATAATAGTTATAGTATAGTATAGTTATAGTATAGTATAGTTATAGTATAGTATAATCAACATGTTGATGAATTGTAATGTTACTGTAGAAATACGTGTTAGATAATCAATAAATAAATAAGTTATAGTAATAGATGATTTCTATAGCTATAGTAACATCACGTCACTATAGCTTCAAGGTCACGTCCTAATTTAATAACGAACTCCAAGGGCCATATCAACGTGAAACAATTTTGGAGTTTAATTTAATAAAAATGTATGCATGATTGTTTAACGAACAAACTTTGTCAAAAGCTCGCCTTCAATAACAAGCGCAAATTGGGACAAATATTGAACCACCTGAAACATAGCTTTGTTTAGAGAGTACCCTCGTTTTAATTACTATTTAAATTGAAGCCGGAACTTGTTATGACACCTGATATTTTCCGTAGTATAGACTACTTCTACTTCTTTTAGAAGAGAATATTATTTTAAGTTTTTATTGGTACTACGTCAGTAAAGGTCATACCTTAAGGCCGTTACAGAGTTAGAATCAGAAATTTATGATTCCCGGCGGATCATAATGCCATGATGTTTTTAGTTTGCAGATAAGATATTAACGTCATATTATTTGTAGTTTTATAATCTAGATAATAGTCGAAAAATATTTTAAAATATTGGAATACTTTTCTCATTAGAACTGATTTTAAGCAACCCTTTTTTAAAATTAGCCATCGACGGTCGACGCAGAAGCGAGATATTAGTAAAATTATATGCGACAAATTATAAAAATATTGATTTTCCAAAAATTCATATCATTTATTAGATAATAGTCGGAAAAAACATACGATTTCTGTAAATTTTCATTCAAGAAAAGTATAATCAAAAGTGTCACTTTTAGTAATTTTTCGTGATATTAAACGTGTTATTTTAGGATCACATTTGAAATATTTCTGTTTTTTCTTGGACCTAGTATGTGAAGTCATTAATGTTCTAAAAGATTGTGTTATAATTTTTTTAATAACTTGTATATTTATCTGCGTAGGCCGTCGACCGCTAGTTTAAAAAAAGGGCTGTTTAAAAATGTTCTAATGAAAATTCACTTTAAAATATTTTTCAGCTATTTACTAGTTTATACAACTACAAATAATATGACGTTAACATCTTATCTGCAAACTAAAACATCTGAAACTACTGAAATCATAAATTTTGACTCCAGCGTGATTTTAATTGATGAACGCTCTTAAGCGAAGTAGCCATTTTCCTATCTTATTTTAAGATTATAAAATAAATATAAATTATGATTAACTCTTATCCTCAATCCTAATATAGTCCAGTCATTATATCCGAAAAAAAGGCAAAGAAATCAAATGAACATAAAAAGCTGATTTTTGGATATTGTGTTCGAGGGGCTCAGAAAAGCTTAACCTCAAATTGTCGACCAAGATTTCCTATGAGCTTTCGCCGCCATCTTGAAAAAGGGGTAAATTTTTATTTTTTAGCGATAACTCGGCTCTCCGTCATGATACGAAAATTTTGATGATATACCTACTTTTTAGTTGCTTTTTTATGCTCTACAATTTAGGTCATTAGCATTTTTCCTTTATTGTACATCGTTTTTGAGATATCGGACGAGAAAGTTTAAAATTGATATGTTGAAACTTGTTTTTTGTTATTCTTTTCTCGTAAAACATATCGAAAATACGTCTATTATCAAACTTGTAGAGCATACTGATACTTACAATGTGCTCTTTTGTTTTTTTTTTCGAAAGTCGAGTTCTTGTGTGACGAGGATGATGTGGATGATTGTATTATCCAAGAATCATCTCATGGATCGTCATCCATTCATCCAAAATCTCAACATTTCGAAGAATACCCTGAGGAGGAAGAATGTGGACCGGGACCATCGAAATGACAAAAATTATAAATACAAAACGGACCTCGATGAATCTTCCATTTCTACTTCTATAAAATCAAATTATGTATTTTCCAAATAAATATTGAATGTGTCATTCATATTCTTGTTGTTATATTTGTTTATATTGTATTTTAATATTTTTTTCTGGAATCATTAATCCGTCGAAACATATTAACACAACCGCACGAGCTATGAAATCGAAACTTCGCGCGGGCTTGCCAACTTTACGGGGAGCTCAAAATAGTAATTATTGTCCGAAAAAAAAAACAAAAAGGCACATTGTAAGTATCAGTATGCTCTAAAAGTTTGATAATAAACATATTTTTGATATGTTTTACGAGAAAAGAGAGAATAGCAAAAAACAAGTTTCAACATATCAATTTTATACTTTCTCGTCTGATATCTCAAAAACGATGAACAATAAAGGAAAAATGCTAATGACCTAAATTGTAGAGCATAAAAAAAGCAACTAAAAAGTATATTATCAAAATTTTCGTATCATGACGGAGAGCCGAGTTATCGCTAAAAAATAAAAATTTACCCCTTTTTCAAGATGGCGGCGAAAGTTCATAGGAAATCTTGGTCGACAATTTGAAGTTAAGCTTTTCTGAGCCCCCCCAACACAATATCCAAAAATCAGCTTTTTATGTTCATTTTTGTTTCCAAATGTGTATAATGACTGGCCTAATATAGTTAGTCGCGTTTGGAACACCTGTGGCGTTGCTTGTGTTTGAGGTGACGGTAGTCACATACCATCAAGTGGATCGTCAGCCTGTCTGCCGACCTTAAGATAAGAAAGCTGTAGAACGGAAAAGTTAAGTTTGTAATACGCGGAATATTTTAGCCTTTTTATAAAATCTGTAAAATTTATTTTTTGTCTTCTAATCTGTAAAGCCAATTTGTTTAATTTATTGTTAATTTTTTTCTAATTAGAGCCCCTTTAACAAAAGGTATTAATGATTATATGCTTGTATAGCCATATAGTAAACATTTTTTCACATATATTTTATTATGACATCTATCTCTCTGAGAAGAAACATGTGGAAAATACCTTAAATTATAACGAACTAAACCACATACAATCAATACTAATAATAAATCTGTAAGGGTCGGTCATGGAGTAAGTTACTTTGTTTTCAGAGATATCGTCTTTATAGGCTCTATATACATGATACTGAAACTAAATTGACGATTTTTACAATTTTTTTCTGTATCTATGAAAAAGTTATTAGAAGGTAATATTATATACATATAAGCACATTTATCGTATGCATGTTATATGTTAAGTTGAACACTATATTATCGCACAACCTTACTACCATTGAGATATTCGTATCCACCAATAATGAATTTCAGTGATAAACTACGTCATATATTAACTTAATGACGTTATTCATTAGCTGTCCAGTCATCACCCTTATTATATAAGGGGAGGCATTCGAACATCAAAACAGAAAGGGTTATAAAGACTTAATGGCCTTCCTAAGTAATTTATAAACTTGAAGATCTAATAAGACGCGGCTTCCCCTGTCTTAAAACCTTTTTGCAAAATATAAGACATTTTACCGATGAATTCGCATTTTTATTTTATTAGTTGAAGATAAATACACTGGACCGCGAAGAAAAAGGGTCGGCTAGAAAATCTTCAATATCTACAAAAGTACCTGACCTGGCTTTATGAAATAAAGACTAATTTGAAAGTAAACTAAATAAATTTTATTTTTATTTAAGCACATTAAAATATTCTTTAATTTAATCTTTAATTCATTTATAGCTAGGTCAGGTACTTTTGAAGATATTGAAGAAAGGTAAGACTCTAACGAGTTTGTTAGTTAAACCTTTGTTAACCTTTGTTAAACCAAATGTAACATTGTGTTGTATAAATAAATAAATTAAAAAAAAATCAGATTGTGCCTTGTATTTAAAATAGTATGATGTGTATGATAGATTATTATGTTATAACACTTGTGCCCGCGGCTTCGCCTGCATGAGATTCTCGTATTATCTCCAAAACATATGCAATAAAAGCAAAAATCACTTTTTAAGACGACTTGTTGATAATAAAAATATGTTGATAATATGAACAATAAACATCACCTAACGTTTTTTTTTTAAATCCAAAAAGTAGTTTTTTTGGTTTTTGGTTTAAATATAAAAGTTAGACATAATATTCTGTCGCTGACTTTTTTGTAGGCATTAACTACTGTTGAAATTTTTTTTCAAATCGGATTGATTATTGATGATTGATACATACAAACCAACATACAAACTTTACCTCTTTATAATATAACTATAGACAGTATGATTACCATTGTTATAGCCTTTGTGTAAAACAAAGTAGTACCAGCATAAGTTAAGTGAGAAAGTAATAGTTTCAACAAAATTCTTTACTTATTTCGTTTTTGTTTACAAAGTAATATTTTGTTTGTTTAGCTGAAGATAATCAATCAATATTTCTGTCAGGCAGCCAACGATGAGGCTTTAGATCGTGTCAAATGCAGCTTAATTAAAACGAAAAAAAACAAGAAATCTCTCAAATCTTTAAGCAAAAACAATGAATTGAAGTTTAATTTTTAAGATATTGTTTTATTATATTTTGCACACTAAATGTGGTACTACATGCAGGGTCGTTGTATATTATTTATGACATCTGGTTTTACACCCATATACAGGCAAATAACCATCCTAACTAACTTTTTATATAAAAATTCAGCTTTCATATGTTTGTGTCCATAAAACTCGAAAACTAGGCAATGTATTGACTTGAATTATGTAGACAACATTTAATTTTAAAAGAAGAGTGTTTTTATATAGTTTTTAATCCGAAGTTCTAAAGGAAAGGTAAAAAAAAAAACGAGCCAGCCAGTAATATTATAAATGCGAAAGTGAGTTTGTTTGTCTCAACAGATCGTCATGAAATTTTGCATACACGTCAGATACCGAAAAGGACATATACCTTTCATCCAGAAAAAAGTACTATTTCCGAGGGATAACCTAAAAATATAAATATAAAATTCCATTCCTGACAAAAATAAATATATGAGCAATAAATTCCCCTCTATGTGAAAGCCATTTTTTTTTTCTTGAAAATTTCTCTACGTCTCTTCTTGTAATAATAAAATATCTCTCTAAAAGTTTTAATCTTAATGAGACTTCTAAAAATAGCTTTATTCGGAAGGCAACAATATTGTCTATCGTTTACATTACGAAAGAATGGGATCACATTTGAGTAACTTAAAAAAAAACTATTGAGCTCCAAAAAATTACTACGTAACAATTACTCCTATGATTTTTTTTTTATTTTTTTAATAGATCGACAGATTTTTAGCTGAATATACGATTGTATTTCCTTTTTTTCTTCTTCTATAAAACCTAAAGTGTGCGAGACGACTACTAAAAATATATTTAAGTTTAAAGTGGGCTTTTCGCACATTTCGTACGAAATAAAATTGCGCGAAACGACTACTAAACCAACTAACTAGTCAAAGCAAAGTTTCGGCGCGATCATGAGGTTACCTACTTTCTCTTTGAATTACACAAGGTTTTTATACCAAGAAAGCTCTTTTCGCATGTAAATTATACACTGAGAAAGAAATACCTCGCTGGGAAGCAAGAAAAATAAAATACCCCGCCTCGGTTTACAATGTATTTAACAAGGAATAGAGTTTCTGTAACTACTTTTCTATTTTCCAATGCTTTTGAAACAATAATGCATCATTGGAAAAGGGAAGTAAGCGCGGAGCAATCTATTAACCATCCTGTCAGCTGCAACTGAACGAAATGAATGAGTTAATTGATCGAATGGAAAAGTGCAAAGGAACTTTGAACGTTTGCAATCGGACATTGGTATTGTTATTTTTATTACAAGGACTAGAAGACAGACTGACGGTTCTGCACAAGTAACACAAAGCGTTGGACGAGCCCGTTGGATGAGTAGTTTGGGTGCTCACCTTAACGCTCCGTCTCAGGGCTCCAGGGTTCGATTCCCGGCAGGGTCAACTTTGGAAATGAACTTTTTAAAGGTGACTCTGATCTGGATTATCCTACTAGGAATTTATACCCTCTTTTTTTAACGTTGGGAAATCCTCTTGGACCCGGCAGTGTAAGGCATATGTATAAGTTACTCTATGGTGTAAGGGACACTGCGGGGTAATGCAGGATTCGTACCGGCTAAAACCCAACGACTTTCTAGCGCGACCGTAGATGAGGTGGTCGCGGGGACGTTATGACACGACATCGGTGCCCCGTCACGGCTATCCAGCGCGGGAAGGGCTACGCTCCCTGTCAGAACCTCGGCGTACCCGAAAGTTTAGGTACGCCGGCCATCTCGGGGGACCTTACGACGGACGGTAGTCTCCCCTAGGACTATCGCCCTTCCATTTCGTAGTAGCCATTATCGAACACCAAATAAATAAATAATTAAATATCTTCACACATTCCACACAGCACCGTTTAGTTCCAAATTAAGTAACTATAGGCTTGTATTATGGATACCAGACAGTTGATATAATACATAGATTACTTTTTTTTTGTAAATACATACATATTATAGATAAAAACATCCATGACTCAGGTACAAAGGTAAAATGTTAACACAAACATTTGCCGCTAGCGGGATTCGAACCCGCGACCGTTTGGTTAACAGCTAGCGTTACTAACCACTAGACCAAACGTGTCGTCATCCAAAATCATCCTTGTCAACCAATAAATGTAAGCATTAAAACTAACAATTAACTGGATTTGTGACTTGAAGCGTAACATTCTGGAATTTGCGCTCATCAATTTACAAATGAGAATGGCCGATGCACATTCAAACAATGCTAATAGTTGCACCGCGAATTACGGATTTCCCCCTACTTGTTAATTACTAGTATGATGATATAACAATGTTCTTTTGGAAAACAGTTGTAGTTGTAACAAAGGTTCATTCGACTTCGTCCTCGTGGGTTTGTCCCCGCCTTATTATTTATTTACCTACACAATAGTGTCTTTCGTCCCCATCACTATTTATAGGTGCTCGTAGTCTCAATTTTACCAATGATTTTAAAGTACAATCAGCAAATCAAAATATACTTCTAACATTTTGCAAGCATAAAAAGCATTTTGCATAAAAAGCATTTTGAACAAGTTATTTTTAGAAATTGTCAATTCATAATACGAGCTCTACGAGAATGTGTAGACTGCTACGCACACCATACTGGGTTATTTTTGCAATAAGCCATAAGTGTAGACTGCTACGCACACCATACTGGGTTATTTTTGCAATAAGCCATAAGTGTAGACTGCTACGCACACCATACTGGCTTATTTTTGCAATAAGCCATAAGTGTAGACTGCTACGCACACCATACTGGCTTATTTTTGCAATAAGCCATAAGTGTAGACTGCTACGCACACCATACTGGGTTATTTTTGCAATAAGCCATAAGTGTAGACTGCTACGCACACCATACTGGCTTATTTTTGCAATAAGCCATAAGTGTAGACTGCTACGCACACCATACTGGGTTATTTTTGCAATAAGCCATAAGTGTAGACTGCTACGCACACCATACTGGCTTATTTTTGCAATAAGCCATAATGTGTAGACTGCTACGCACACCATGATGGCTTATTTTTAACGAACCCTGACTTCTTATCTATGCATACATATTTTTTGCAAATTATATATACACGAACCTTCCTCGTTTGTCGGTCTTTCCATTAGTGAAAACCATATATTTTGATACGGTTTAGTTAGAAGAAGTTAGCGGGGAAACAGACAGGCAGTGTCTTATTTAAAAATAATTATAAAGTATGTATGTATATGTGTAGATATAAATGATTCACAATAAATATTATAAATGTCTGTCCGTCTGTATGTTATCTTTAACGCCTTAACTACTCAACTGATCATTATGAAATTCCCAGGAATACAGAAATGGACATTGGATAACTTTATTTCAAAATAAAATGTTTAGGTAAGCTCAATAAACACAAATAAATTTATCATATATAATTTCCAAAAATCAATCAAAATATTTTGACTGTTATAGTTTTTTAGGCGTTTACCTAGTTATTATTTTTTCTCTTATATACATACCTTTCATCTTGTGTATTATTACTGTTAGCATTTATTTTACTTATAACAATTTCCTTTTATTTTACTTTATATTTAATACAGAACTGTCTAGACATAATCTATATAAATAAAATCAGAGTGTCTGTCTGTGATTTGCGAAAAACTGCCTCAAACTAAGCTTAGAGAGTCATTCGCATGCTGTTAAAACGTAAATAACTTTTTTTAGAATTGTTGTCTGTCTGTCTGTCTGTCTGTCTGTCTGTCTGTCTGTCTGTTCGGGGTAATCTCAGAAACGGCTGAAGCGATTTCGATGAAACTTTGCAGACATGAAGAGGGGGTCGTCAGGAGTAACATAGGCTACTTTTTGTTTATATAAATTGCGGTACATACACCAAAATAATATTTTTTACAATTTTTGTCTGTCTGTCTGTTTGTTCCGGCTAATCTCTGAAATAGCTGGACCGATTTTGACGGGACTTTTATTGGCAGGTAGCTGATGTAATAAGGAGTAACTTAGGCTACGTTTATTTTAGAAAAAATACACCCCGGACGAAGCCGGGAGCGGGCCGCTAAATGTATTGCTAAGCGCAAAACTCGGGAACGGGTGGACCGATTTTAATTCTGTCTTCACTCATGGACAGAGGGATAATCAGGGATAGAAAAAAAAGAATTTTTTCGTTCATAACAATTGCATTTGTTGTTAACAACTGAAACGAAGGTTCATGCAATACGATGAGTTCTCCTTGCGGCATATCTTTTCTTTGGCTGAGTCGCTCATTATGTATTATTAATAGGAACGGATTTTTTTTCGCTAACATTCTAGAAAATTCTAGATGTTTATAGAAAATTCTAGAAGTTTCTCGAAAATTTCAGAAGTTTCTAGAAAATTCCAGAAGTTTCTAGAAAATTCTATGAAAACTTCACTTTTTCAGATAATTTAATAAGATTTTTTGAAATTTCAGAAAATCGTCAAAATTTTTAGAAATTTAAAAATTTGTTAAACCTGATGGGTGATTTGTTATATTTATTTCGAAGGAAGTAGAGTGAGGCTATCTTAATGCATAAACATCATTCTCATTAAACTCGAAAAGTCGATGTACACGAATAAGTTGAAACATTTATCTTTTCTGCCTAACGATCATCACTCAGCTTGATAGACAGCTTTAGTATTCATCATCGAAGTTTTGAGATAGAATATACCCATATTTCGCCGAACTGCGTTCTCTTATCTCAGTTGAACTAATATACACAGGAAAAAGACAAAGTTACGCACAATTAAACAAAAATCAATTCGCTCACGCAGACATTATTAAATTTACGTTTTTTAATATTATAAAACAAAGTCCCCCCGCCGCGTCTGTCTGTCTGTCTGTATGTTTGCGATTCTCAAAAACTACCGAACGGATTTTTATACTGTTTTCATTAATGGGAAGAGCGTTAAACGAGGAAGGTTAACGTTTAATTTGCAGAAAAAAACTGCACCCGTGCGAAGCCGGGAACGGATCGTTAACAATATGTTTAACGGCCGGTTCCAATATTTAACCGAAGATAGGAGATCGAGATAAGTGACGTCACCAGCTTACCAATCAGACAGGTCACTGACAAGTGTCTTTCTATCTGGTGACGTCACTTATCTCGATCTTCTATCTTCGGTTAAATATTGGAACCGGCGGTAAGTAACTAATAGTTATTGTTCAGAAAAGATAAAATATATACTTTAAATTCGCTATAAAGCTACAAGTCTTCGGTAGTATAGTGGTCAGTATCCCCGCCTGTCACGCGGGAGACCGGGGTTCGATTCCCCGCCGGAGAGATGAAAATCGACACTACATTTTTCGTCCGGAAAGCAATATTACTGTCATTATACCACACTAGCTCTTGCACGCGACTTCGTTCTCCTGACTTTAATAATATATAGCTTATATTACTCGCTAACAAAGTATTTTGCTTTTTAAAGATGAAAAGGTTTTTAAAATCGGACCACTTAGTTTTTGAGTTTATTCATTACATACATACGAATCTTTTCTGTTTATAATATATATTTTATTTATTTATTTAGATTACATACAGCCCTTAATTTTAAAAAATATATATTATAAAATATTTACAAACAGGCCTAAAGAATCATAAAAACAATATTTACATTTATCTATTAATTTTAAAAAAAGTAGAAAATCGAAAAAGAAGAGAATATTTTTTAATTATTTAATTTTTTTAAAGTAATTCGTCAATTTTCTTTTTATAAGAATTTAAATTTGAATAATATAATCCGAATTTATTTATACTTATTGTGTTAACTTCACCGGTCATAATGAAGTATGCAATACACTTTATTAGGTGTACAGAAAAAGACACAGTAACGCGGGCAAAGTCGCGTGCTAAAGCTAGTTAATGTATAATAATGTAACATATGGGTCCAGGAGCCTGAAATAAATGAATTCGAATTTGAAAAAAAAAAACATTCTTTTCATCAGTATTGCACAGTTTTACGAGTTGTCTATCAACGGGGCGAAGGGCTAAGACGTTAGTATTTATATTGGTTCAACAGAAACTCGTTGCTTTCCCACGCGTAAATCCCGGCTTGAGATTTGTTCGATACTTCAGAGCCCCTGAGGCTATTTGTCTGAGGGTACGTCATGTGCTTTTCCTGTCCAACACGTCGTCTTCAACTATAAAAATAGGTCGGGCTATTCTCGCTATTAGTTGCTATTAGGCGACTAAAAACTAATATATATAACTAAAAAAAAATCACGAATATAATTGTTAAATGACATAATCGAGTGTTTCCCAACATCCGCAGATCCATCTTAGGAGGCCTAAGATGGATCTGAACAAAGCATAAATAAAATAAAATTGCTGTCGCGGGACGCATGGCAGATGTGAAAAATAGAAAATATTTTGTTTAAAAAAAACTTTATTTAAAAAAAATACTTTATTAAATTAGTTCCGCCAAAGTGTTGGCTAAAGTTTGACCAAAGTGTGGCCAAATGTTGGCGTCGTCGTCGTCACGCCAACAACCAGTCTCACCCGCCGCAAAAGATGTTAAAATAAAATAAAATTTTCATTGATATATAACAAGCTCGTCAATAACTACTTAACCTAAAAAGAAGAGATCTATTTTCTTTATTATTCCCATTCATAGGTGTACAAACAACACAACAATAAAAATGTTTATTTATCTATCTTATCTTTATCTTATCTTTATTTGTTTACTGTTTTATCTATCTATTAAAATCATACTGTGTTATTTATGCCATTTCTACATTTTGACTTGCGTCTGTTTGTAAATATAGTTGTCTGCTTTGAGTACTGATACATTCTATAAGCCTTAAGGGTTGAAAATGAAATTGTAGGTAAATTGTAGGTTTTGACGACACGTTTGGTCTAGTGGCTAGTAACCCTAGCTGTTAACCAAACGGTCGCGGGTTCGAATCCCGCTAGGGGCAAATGTTTATATGTTAACATTTACCTTTGTACCTGAGTCATGGATGTTTGTATTTATAATATGTATGTATTTACAAAAAAAAAGTAATCTATGTATTATATCAACTGTCTGGTATCCATAATACAAGCATCAAGTTGCTTAGTGTGGAACTAGATGGTGCTGTGTGGAATGTGTGAAGATATTTATTTATTTATTTATGTAGTCTATATCTGTAATTGGAACACATAAGACCATACCCGAATGTAAACTTAATATTTTGTTATTTCGGTTGGTTTATCTAAATAAATAAATAAATAACTCGAAAGTAAAGTGGAATTTTTGGAGATATGACAACAAATGGTAAGGTGGCGTTTGCGCTCACAACACACATGACTCGTCACATTCTGCCCGAAGCTAATGTACGGTCAACAAAATTATTGCGTAATGCGTCATTGGAATTCCAAACTAGTACAGTCAGCACGTAACCTCTGGCTGATGAAGCATTATTGTTCGATGACGAGTATTTGATATATTACCTTTAAATTGATTAGAAGTATCCAGTTTCATATAAAGTGTCACCTTTATAACTTCTTAGTTTATTTAATCTACACTGGACAGCAAATAAACCGGGCCGCTCGCTACCTTGGAACTCTGATTCGATTTTCTCAGAAAGTATAAAACTTACAACTATCAAGGTTATCAATACTAATAATAAATCTGTAATTAACCCTCGGAACGGGTAAGAGATTCGCAAAGAATAAGTAGGCTCAGGTTAGACAATAATCACATCTTGATCGGTTCATTGGTTTGAGGGCTAAGACAACAGACAAACTTGGCATAAAAGAGAAATCTATAATATAAAAATGAATCCCTAAATGTGTTGCTAAGCGCAAAACTCGAGAACGGCTGGACCGATTTTAATTCTGTCTTCACTCATGGACAGACGGATAATCAGGGAAGGTTTTTACATTAAAAAAAATGCACCTCGGGGGAAGCCGGGAGCGGGCCGCTAATATAAAATATTAATCAATACTAATAATAAATCTTAGAGGGTCGGTCATGGAGTAAGTTACTTTGTTTTCAGAGATATCGTGTTTATAGGCTCTATACATGATACTGAAACTAAATTGACGATTTTTACAATTTTTTTTCTGTATGTATGTATGTATGTTCCTCCATAACTCTGAAACGAATTAACTGATTTTCATGAAACTTGGTAGATAAACATTTGGACGTACGGGACACAGGATAGGCTACTTAATATTTTTCAACGCGGACGAAGTCGTGGGCACCAGCTAGTACCTAAATAAAAGACATTTCATGATGATTAAAATAAATGGAAACTCATTGGGATTAATCAATTTATTAAGTGTTTGTTAAGAATCATTTTCCAGTCATATATTTTGTCTAATACAAATTATACGTTAATTTTTATTAGGCATTGTTGCGTGACATGAAAATTGTGGAAAGAATATTGACCCAACGAAACCGGCCAACACACATTTTCCCTCGAACATGTCGAACGCATAAAAGGTCCCAATAGAATCTGAGGCCATCACCGTTAGACACTCATCACTGACGGATCGTCATAAAGTATTCAGTTACTAGTGATACACGCTGATACCGTCGCCCCTTTATTTATTGACACTGTACAATGCTTTCTTTACAATAGCGGACAAAAAAATCATTAAACAAAAACATATTTATGTTTTTTTTTTACTATAAGACAGTACTAATAATAAGAAACTTCAATAATAAACAGATATTTTACAATTTTTATCCCGCACGGAACTCATCTTTTTTAAATAGTATAAAACAAAGTCGCTTCCAGCAGTCTGTCGCTCCGTATGTAAGCTTAGATCTATTATTATTAAAGTACGTAACGGATTTTAATGTGAAACTCACTAATGAAAAGAGTCTTAAACGAAGGTTTTTATTTATAATTTGCAGAAAAAAATATTAAAATTATATGAAAAAATTGTAATTTTATACAAGGCGTCCCAAGACCATGCGACATGAAGGGAAAGTACGTCAAATATCGTAGATAAGATATTTTGCTAAAAGAAGGCTTTGTTATTTTTAAAAGTTAGTAATACTGCATTCAAATTTTTTTTTTAAATTACTTGCTTCATCGGCAATAAATAATATTCTTTAAATTTGAATCAAACCTTTTACGTTATTTCTTTCTTTTAAGATACTATGTTACTTAAGAAGAATTATTATTTTTGTCCATTTTTTCGATTGACATCATAAAAACACGGGTGATATTTTTTTTTTTCAACATTTGTCGGTTCGATTCCCAGACGAAGCAATCTTTTTTTAAATCTTTTTTTCTTCTATCTTAATATACAGTATAAAATAAAGTCGCTGTCCGCTGGTCCCAACGGATTTTGATACGTTTTCCACTAGTAAAAAGAGTAATGAAGTAGAAAGATTTGTGTATGTAATTTTCAGAAAAAAATTACATCCACGCGAAGCCACCTAACTAGAAATAATACCTATTGCTCTATTATTTTGTCCCCATTTGCACTAACGAAGCACGTAGCAACCGTCCGAGGTACACAATATCAGTACGGTTCAGGCCGGATGTCCCAGCCACCCTATTCGTTGATTGCACAACTGAAAAACTTATCTCATACACACATTGTGTCTTCTTATGTATTGCTGTCTATGTTGTACGTAGAGTAGATGAAGGATTCACAGTTTCGTAGGTATACTAATATAATATACGAGCTGTTGCACGCGATTTCGGCCGCTTAACTTTATAGCCTATGTTACTCGCTGATAACGTAGAAAGAGGTCAACTTTGCAAATAAACTTTTCGAAGTTGTCTCTGATCAATACTAATAATAAATCTGTAAGGGTCGGTCATTGAGTAAGTTACTTTGTTTTCAGAGATATCGTGTTTATAGGCTCTATACATGATACTGAAACTAAATTGACGATTTTTAGAATTTTTTTCTGTATGTATGTATGTTTCTCCATAACTCTGAAACGAATTAACTGATTTTCATGAAACTTGGTAGATAAACATTTGGACGTACGGGACACAGGATAGGCTACTTAATATTTTTCAACGCGGACGAAGTCGTGGGCACCAGCTAGTAAACAATAAACATGTATAATATTTTTCAATCTTCAAATCTTCAGTCAATTTGGCACTAGGGCATTTCGGATTTCAGTCATTCTGGGATTAAGACATTTTAATATTTGGTCGAATTAGGAAGAGCATTTGCACCAATAGTTTTCGAGTTTATTCATTACAAACCAAGATACAAATTATATATAGAGATATATAATATTATATAGATATTAGTATAGATTTTATTTATATACGTACATAACAGTCTATTAACTCTTTTACACATTTTATTAGACTTTATGTAATATTAAAGATAGAATTGAAAAGTTATTCTTGCTGATTATAGAGATGAAAAAATATTCGTTATCTTTTATATGTTTAATATACAGTATATAACAATCAAGTGTATCAATCTTATTTAAAATAATCCTAAGTTATATAATGTATTTACACATTATGTAATATAAAGCTTCGGTCCCTTTGGCAGGGTCCCAAGCATGCTAGCTGCATTACCTTTCCTTTCCTTCTTTCCTTACCAGTTTCCTTCAAAAATTGCACTAAAAATCTTCGGATAAGCAACTGCGATGTTACCCTTTCATAAGAAGCATAATGGTTTATTTGCCATTAGATAAAAGTGAATAAAATTATTAAGTACTAGCTGGTGCCCACGACTTCGTCCGCGTTGAAAAATATTAAGTAGCCTATCCTGTGTCTCGTACGTCCAAATGTTTATCTACCAAGTTTCATTAAAATAAGTTAATTCGTTTCAGAGTTATGGAGGAACATACATACATACATTAAGAAAAAAATTCTAAAAATAAATTTAGTTTCAGTATTATGTATAGAGCCTATAAATACGATATCTCTGAAAACAAAGTAACTTACTCCATGACCGACCCTTACAGATTTATTATTAGTATTGATTGATGATAATTTTAAAAGACATAATTTAAATGTTATTGTATAAAGAAAAAAAAATAGCTCCAAAAAATAGAAGTACATTTAATAGTGCTACGGATACAACCGTCATACATAGTCGGTTGTTTGGTTCTCGTCACGGCGATGACATAAAAGGCTATAAAACTGTTTTTACGACACGGCTCGAACCGCTCGTCAATATTTAGAGCAGTTTTTATGAAGCAACCCACGAGTACATACGGTCACAGAAAATGACGTTCAAGTATGGAGCAACAGTTTTTCGTAACACTCAAAAAATCCATGTTAAGAGACGAAATATCGTAAAATACAAATAGTTCATTTCTTTATCTTAAACCTAGGTACAAGTTAACATCGTAGGGGCACTCCTGTCTTCTATAATATAAAAATGAATCCCTAAATGTGTTGCTAAGCGCAAATCTCGAGAACGGCTGGGCCGAGATTAATTCTGTCTTCACTCGTGGATAGAGGGATAATCAGGGAAGGTTTTTAGGTAAAAAAATGCACCCGGGAGAAGCCGGGAACGAGTCGCTAGTAAAGTATAAAAATTATTATATAGAAGAAACATTGTATAATGTTCTGCGTAGATATTCTAGAGATGATCTAGATAAACTTCATCTACAATTAAAGTGAATATTCGCATATCCCAATATAATAATGAGAAAGAGATTGTTTATTACGTTTTCACGCCTTAACTAGTTACTCAATTGATCATCTTGAAATTTTGCATATATCAGGGGTACAGAATAGGACGTAGGGTACCTTCCATCTAGAAAAAGTACTATTCTAGAGGGCTGCAGACAAAGATGCGAGAAAAACAGTTACGTTACATATAATCAATTCAAACCAGTCATTTTTAGCTTTAACTTCACAATCAAAGACGTTGTAATAGCTTACTCATTGTTTATTTTTCTTGGCTTACATTTGGACGCCAAAAAAAAATACAAAATTTAGAAAAAGTTATTTTAGAAAAATTTTTTGTTCGCCCAACTTTGCGAACCTGTGTCCACCACATTCGGTAGCATCTTTCGCCATAAAGATTATGTACACAGTTGCTTCCAACCATCTAAATGTTCGCGAAATCTGTAAAAATTCGCCTCCTTAGACCCCCATTTATTAAAGAAGGTTAACGGGTGAATTATTTCCTGAAAACCCCCGAGGATATTTAGCAATCTTGTTAAAATTGTAGGTAAAAAAATGTGAATTTTTTTTTATATACTTTTTTTATTCTACCTAAAATAGATGACTCATTGACATACATATCTTGACACAGGATCACTGACATATTTAGAGTTTTTTTTTGTACTCTATCTAGTGAACTTGAATGCATTATTATTTCGATGACTCTGTCTCAGGGTTCGTTCACGGATCCAACTTTGTTGGCTATGTAGTGACCGCCTGTTATTTAGATTCGCAGTCATTAACAACCCTGTTAAGGGCAATAACAACCTTTAACAAAATACCACCGTGAAACAACAGCATATGTGCTTTTGTGTTTCGGCGAGTGAATAAGGGATATTCTTAATCCTTATATGATCGGCAGCACATTTACAGCACTTATTACGTTGCTTGTGTTATAGGCGACGGCTTTCCATCAAGTGGACCATCAGCCTGTCTGCCGACTAACATTAAAAAAAATGTTAGTCGTTGGACTGCACGTAAGAAGTGAAAACTAAGCTTCACAAAATTATTGATCGCAAGAAATACAAAAGAAAATATATGACACTGACACACAATGACAATTAATAGAACATAATTATTTAACATGAACTTCATAATGACAGACCATTAAAAATGTTTGACATTGATATGAAACTAGATTATTGGTCAGAGGTGTATACCATATTGATCCTTGTTATCATATCTAGTAAGTTTACTTTTATATGCAATTCGCTGCTTGTTGTTCTTTTTTTTAAATTATTTTAAAACACTGTCGCGAGTTCAATGATTTTATCCCATCTCAAAAATTGGTCTTTTTTAAATTTCGGTTACATTACGTAACATGACACTGTCGCGAGTTCAATGATTTTATCCCATCTCAAAAATACCCAACGCGCCTAAAGCAGTTTTCACTTCAAAGTATATACTTTGAAGTGTTCTTTAATGATTAGATTTCAAAAATTCTTTATAATTCATCAAAAAAACATTCTCCATATAAGTCACGTAGTCATCTCGAGATTGTCACAAAAGAGCTGGTGTTTTGAAACAAAGGCACTTTGGCTCTAATCCAAAAGAACTTATAGCACATTTAGCTAAGTAATTTTACATATTAATAACTAGTTGTTGCACGCGACTACGTCCGCGTAACTTTATAAATTATAGCATATGTTGCTAGCTGATAATATAGCTTTCTATAGGTGAAAGAATTTTCAAAATCGGTTCGGTAGTTTAGGAGTTCATCGCAGACAAATAACACGACACGAAATTTTTATATGTTAAGATTAATAATATAAAAAGTACCTATGTACAGTTGATTTGTTTGTATTGGCTATGACAGTATATCTTATATAATTATTGACATAAGATACAACAGTATATCTTATGTCATATAATTCTTTCCAAGAAAATGAGGTATACTACTCAACGCAATATACTCAGTATATGAAACTAGCTATTGCACGCGACTTCGTCTGCGTAATTTTATAAAATAAAGCCAAGGTTACTCGCTTTTAATGTAGCTTTCTATAGATGAAAGAAATTTTAAAATCGGTCCATTAGTTTTTGAGTTAATACTATAGACTAATTATAAAGATCGAGAACTAAGCCTATAGTCAATACATAATATTAAAGTTTTGCTTCGTTCAAGTGTCTATAATGAAAAAGAAGAAAATATGTAAATAAAATTTAAGTAAACCCGTCAGAATTTTAATTGCCGACTGACCTTAACACTATGTTTGATTTATTACGTTATGTCTTATCTAAAATTAAGCTCGAGTTTCGGAATAAAATATGGCGTTTTTAAGAAAAAGCGTCAGCCGCCAATTTCAAGGGTTTATGATTAATTGTTTCACAAAAAAACAAGTTCGCGTTGAAAGGTAATTTTTGTGAAAATAAATATACAGTAATATAAAAGAGAACAAATTTAAAATCAAATTCAAAATTTCTTACTTTTTAAGCCCCGACGCCTGACGCAAAAACGGGGTATTATAAGATTGACGTGTGTGCCTGTGGCGTCGAAGGTCCCAAATAGATCGACCGGCTTTGATCCAGTTTTTTTTTGTTTGTTTGTTTGAAAGCTGACGTAATCGATATGGTTCTTAGTTATAATTTATTAAGATTTGTTCAGACGTTTGAATTGACTGAATAGTTAACACGCCAACCAGATAAATACTAGGCAATAATAAATTACTTACAGAATACTCTTAATGTAGCACCGAAACTCAACAGCACAAAACAAAAAAGGCGAATTGTTACAGAAGTGTAGAATAAAGTGAATTATGTCTTTAACCCTTAAACCGCCAGAGTCGGATTTATCCGACAATTATTTTCGTGTCCATTTCGTCAAAGCCGTATATATACGACAAATTCCTCTACTTGTATAATTAAAAAAGTCGAGTCAAGCGCTAGGGGCTTGACTCGTACAAAAGTAGTTTTCGATCGCAACTGGTTTCGTAAAAGGCCGAAAAAGTAGTCGATCGTAACTGGTTACGAAGCGCCGGTTACGTACGCGGCCGAAGCTAACCAAGTGGTTAAAGTGTTAAAATACTAAATATATTTTTAATTTGTCACATGATCTCTTAAAAAGGCCTCTCATTAGGTTCCATACTCGAATGAATAAAACGAAACATGTCAAGAACTGAGGTCTCTATTCTTTGACATCCTTTAAAAATGAACCCATACATCACTGACAAGGAACGATGAAGCCATTTGTATGGATAAGGCTTACAACGAAACACACTCCGAGTGCACACACCGCTTCTAGATTAATATTAATAAGTTTTCCGGGTACGTTAAGAAGAATTTGATTCTATTTTTATACTAGCTGGTGTCCGCGACTTCGTCCGCGTTGAAAAATGAAAAATACAACACTTGATAGATAGCCATCTATCTATTGTAATTTAAAATAGAATTAAATAAAGCGATAGAGAGGATCACGTGAAAACTATCGGCTTTGGGTAGAACTGCTTGGTGATATTTTTAGCGACCCGCTCTCGGCTTCGCGCGGGTGCAATATTTTTCTGCAAATCATATCTATACTAATACTAATATAATTATAAAGAGAAAAAAATTGTATGTAATTAATAAACTCACAAAATACTGGACCGATTTTAAAATTTTTTTCGTCATAGGCTATATTTTATAAAGTAACGCGGACGAAGTTGCAACAGCTAGTTAACAATAATTTGTTCAACTACATATATTTTTCTTAAACTTGAACGTGACCTTTGTGAGTGCACTATGGTTCATCAGCAATCGTGATTTCTATGACTATCTTCAGATGGAAAAATTATCTTTAGGTGGAAACATATTTATTTATGTTATTTAGTCCAAACAAATTTGATCTACAAAAATTTTATTGTATTATAGTCTATTTTATTTTATTTTATTCTATTCTATAATAAAGAGAAGACTTACATTTATTGGAAAGAAAATTCCAAGACAATACCTTAAGAGTTACACACATGAATGTGTGTTACCAGTGATGACATATGGCGCTGAAACATTGTCTAACTATCTCGTACGAAAGCCCAACGTCGTTCAGCGAGCTATGGAGAGGACTATGCTCGGAGTTACATTGCAAGATCGATTCAGGAACTAGAGAGGTCCGTAGACAAACGAAAGTTACGCGGATCAGTATAAGCTATAGTAGCAATGAGCGGAACACATAATACGGAGAGCCGACGACGGCGGCTGGGGCCGGAAGGTTCTCTATTGGAAACCACGGATTTTCAAGCACAGCGTAAAAGGTCCACCCAGAAAGTAAACAGATGATCTGATAAGGGCCGCGGGTCAACGATGGATTCCTGCTGGTTCTGATCGATCTTATTGGAAATTAAGGGTGGAGGCCAGTTACGCCTGATATGGCGATAATAATGATGAGGACCCGACGAATTTCTTACATAGAGAGAATAAAAACTTTATACCAAAAATATGCCACATCCATTTTTATTTTACGATGAATGTATATCCACTGTGCATGAATAAGGACTCAAATGTATAATTCAAAATCGTGTACGCACTATATCATTGTGCCAAAAAACGTAGAAAGCGCCTCCCTCGAGATTTCCGGGAAAAAAGTGGCCTCTTTTTCAGTGAGAAAAAAGAAAAACATGGCGGCTACTTTTTGCGAAGCGGGCCATAACAAGCATGATAGTGTATTATTGTGAGAAAATACTTTTATAGATGGACCCACAGACGGACAGTCGACCCCTAGATAAATTGATTGCCCTCTGGGAATTTATTATTTGTGTTCAATAAAGTTCAAAACGAAGTTGATTTCGGCAGTTCAAAAGAACGATATTACGAGTATTTATTCACGTATGCAACTTTTTATGATATAGGTAAGCAGACAGACTGACGGTCCAGTTGGTGTTTGGTGGCCACCTTCGCTTATAAGTAATGGAAACATTAATAGGACAATGGTATCTCTTACATGGGATAAGATTACAAGGAATAACAATAACACAAGAAAGAGCACACGTACAGTTATTTCATGGTAATGTCTTGTAAGGGATGGTTACTGCCACCAGACCGCCATAATAGAACACGTTACAGCGCCATATTATGATCACTCAACAGGAACACCAGTAACCAGGAAAGATCGGCAGACAGGCTGACTGTCCACTTGATGACTTAAGTGGCTACCGTCGCCATAACACAAGCAACACCATAAGGGATAGGGAAATGGGCTCTGGCATCCCTTACTCACTCAATGAAACACAACAGCACACCTGTTATTTCAAGGTGGTCTTCTGTAAGGGGGTTACTGCGGCCAGACGTACTGCAAGACGGGCGTCCAATAAAGTTGACTGCGAAACGCGAATTTTTTTTTTTTTATTGTTCAGGCGGCTAAATAAAATACACAAAACCGAGAAATTTCTCATTCGAGCTTCTATAAATTCGATTTAAAAATTCATTCTGAAACCGCTGAAAATTTACTTGTGAATCAATAATTGCCATTGAAGCTTATTGAATATGTCTCGTATGCATCGGCGAACAGGTTCAACCCGGTCAATATATCATACTTTAAAACCCAGCTTTAAAAGCGAAATAAGGTATGGTCGCATTGCAAGCGGGACTGACGATTAAACAAATATGTAGTTAAATTTATTGACACATATCCATTAATTCCTACAATAAATTTAATCATAATTTACAATTGATTAAGATAAAAACAAATGTTTTATATATTATTATTTGTTGTTGTAAGTTATAGTTCTACACGCCATACGTGGCAATACATGAGGTTGCATATTCAAACTAATAAGAACTGGTTATTTGTTCAATGGTTCAAATCTATATAAATAAAATCAGAGTGTCTGTCTGTGATTTGCGAAAAACTGCCTCAAACTAAGCTTAGAGAGTCATTCGCATGCTGTTAAAACGTAAATAACTTTTTATAGAATTTTTGTCTGTCTGTCTGTCTGTCCGGGGTAATCTCAGAAACGGCTGAAGCGATTTCGATGAAACTTTGTAGACATGAAGAGGGGGTCGTCAGGAGTAACATAGGCTACTGGGCCGATTTTAATTCTGTCTTCACTCATGGATAGAGGGATAATCAGGGAAGGTTTTTACGTAAAAAAATGCACCCAGGCGAAGCCGGGAGCGGCCCGCTAGTTCAAAAATAAATTATTTGAATTTGAATAAATGCAAAGGTTTGTGAGGACGGATGAATGTATGGATGTTACTCTTTCATACATAAACGGTTAAGCTGATTTGGAGGATCACGAATATTTTCCCATAATTTTAGAAATAGGGCAAATAGGAGATTACAATAAAAAGTAGGCAATCAAGTAGGCATTGTGGATAGTCTGGATCGTAATTTGATCAAACAACGTTACTATGATCAAACAATATGAAGTCACGTCCAATGACCTCAGGCTTTCTAAATGTCTTAGCTCAATCTATAAGATCTATAAGATGTGATATAATCTACAAGATAAGAACATATATATCCTTAAATTCGTTTTTTAATGCAAGTAAATTATTAAATGAAAAGTATTGAAATGGTAGACGCTCACACTGTGACCACACCTTAAAAGTGTTAAAACATAATCACCCGGTTAATACCAGAGCAATATATTTTAGCCTGTAATTTTTTGTACCGCTAAAATCCCGGTCGAGTGAAAAATGGACAGGTATTAGAATGGTATTTGTGAAAAATTGTAATTATTTTCGACGTGCTTTATCCTACTGGGATTATAGCCGGTTCAAATTTGCTTAATTAATAGTACCTAGATGGCAGACAAGAAGACTGATCTATTGAAACTAGGTTGAGATCGTACCTTAAGATCAGGAAATTGGGCAGTCCGCTCGGCGACAGTAACTATCACATTAGAGGAGACCATTGTTGAATAATAACAAAAGTGTTGTTATATTTCGATGAAGTAATTGATGGCAGACCTCATTCCCCTATCCTTTACTTATTTTTTTTATAATTTATGCTATGAATACAGCGTGTATGCAAAGCCTATGTAATTGCTTGCTTAATAGGCTAACGGGAGTCTTTAACCATAATGGTCCACCATCGACCACAAACAATAATTCGTTTTTTGTTTTTTTTTTCTGAGTTTGACCAACTCAAAAGCCTGCAACTGATTGGCTAAAAACGCAACCTCATGATAGTGGTCAAAACGCGTAAAGTTTTCTACTTGGGTTATTATTGTAGATATATCAGCGATATGACCTGCTTCAATCAACTGCTAATGATGGGAAAAGTTGCTGATAAAAGAAAAATTGGACGAAGAAAGAAGTCGTGGCTGAGAAATATCAGAGAGTGGATCGGGATAGCTTAACACAGCTGAGCTGTTGCGACTAGCAAGAAATAGAAAGGTTTGTTTCAGACTGATCACCAACCTTCACTAATCGGGGAGGCACCACAAGATGTTCCCGCCACGTATGTCTGTATACTATAAAACTAGTACGGATTTCCCGGCGGTTTTCATTAATGGAAATAGCGTTAAACGAGGAAGGTTTTTATATAATACTTGCTACACGCTCTCGGCTTCGCCCATGGTGCAATTTATATATCCTATCTTTTAAGTTGGACCAAATCACACATAGTTACGAAATTTTATCAAAATCGGTTCAGTAGTTTAGGAGTTAATCGGCAACAAACAACGTGATACGTAATTTTTATATATAGACTAGTGGCCCGCTCCCGGCTTCGCCCGGGGTGCTTTTTTGCAATCCAGCCGATAAATTACTTTAAACCGCCATCTGTGAGAACCTTATGGAACTCACAGATAAATAATTGCTGTATTGAATAAGTATCAACAGATGGCGCTATGTTAATAATATTATATAATTTGCAAAGAAATAATAAACAAAATGAGATATAAACTATCCTATCTTTTAAGTTAGACCAAATAACAGATACTTATGAAGTTTAATCAAAGTCGGTTCAGTAGTTTCAGAGTTTATCGCGAACATACATCGTGACACGAGATTTTTATATATATAGATAGATATAATTTACAAAAATAATGCACCCGTGTGAAGCTGGGAGCGGGTCGCTAGTATTATTATAATTATTGAAAATATTTCTTGAATTAGGGCCTAATATAAGTGGTAGTTCAAGACTGTAAAAAATATTTAATTTAACTAAATGTCACGCTAGACCCATTCCGTAACATTACTTACCCTACTTCAATTACTTAACCTTAACTTAATTTCAACATACACGTCTTTACAGGCTTAGACCTCTCAACAGTGATAGGTTTGTTAGACTTTCATCTCTCCTTGAGTTTATTTAGACAAATTATCCCTCTATTATGTGATAACCCCTAAGACGTATCTGATTTCATTTCGGCTTAATTTAGACTCTACTACGAAATCTTTACGGAGCATCAGACGAAATAAATGATAATAGAATTTCTATATACTTTAGGTACTAAACGAAGGGTGACCCTGATTTAATTGCTGAAGGAGCCTTAACCCGAAATTAATAATCTTTGTTACAAATTATCAATGAAGCATACTATTATAAAATTCATCTTATATTTTACATATTAAAAGTAGCAGAAAATTAACGCCTCCATTGATCAGAAACATATGACTATTAAAATGTCACCTGACGGTAAGTGGTTGTCGTCGCTTAAGGACACAATTAAACAACGCCAAGGAGAGCAACACAAAATTCCTGCCAAATGGCGTTTTACATATTTATTTTCATTTTACAGGACACTGGCCGTTTTCATCCAGTTAGTTTCATTTGCCTAAATAGCTCTTTATGCAAACATTAATATAATAAATAACTAGCAACAAATTTAAATAGTACAAAACCAGACGCAGGTCTGCGAGGTCGTGTTTATAGGACTTATTATAGTCCCCTATTATTATTAATTTATTAAAAATGCCCATGTTATATTTAAGCGGTACCAGAGTATGTCGGAGAGAATTCCCTTCTGTGAAGAAGACAGATTACTCCAAAGTTCGCGCAAACGCTGGATACGATTTCTTTCCACTTGGACCAAGTAATGCGGATGAACTGCACATCTATGGCATACAGCGTACTGTAATGCCAAACCCCTGCCTTAAAATCTAACCCGGCCTCCACACTACTCGCGAAGTAGGCCGAGGCGAAGCGAATACGAGAGTGTGGACGGGCACTTCGTCTTACCTCGTCCAACTTTACCTCGCCTCGTGCTACTTTAATTTGTTGTTGGTTTTTGCGCCCGAGTTAAAGGATTCGAAGTAGTGCGAATGAGTTCCTCGCAAGCTTGAACGAGTGTGTAGCCACGCACTTCGTACCTCGGTCAACTTTCCCGAATAATTCGTCGAGGCACTTCGCGAGTAGTATGGAGGCGCAGTAACAGCAGACGACCTGCGATCGCGTGTGCTGCCATACAAAAATGATGCACTTTAATTTTAGTTATTGTCCCTAAGAGGCAGCACCGTCGCTTATCGCAAACCACACCACTGTTACGAGTTACGTAATACCAAAAACACGATTTAGTGTGATATTGCACAAATTGATAGAAAGATTTCGCCTGTCGCTCAGCAGATTGTATTTAGTTAATAAGGCAGCCGTTATTACCACCACAGAAATTCCGAGCATCATACTTATGTATCAGTTCTTCCGTGAGAGTAGGCTACGTTTCAGCACCATACGGAAAGGGAAATTCCCTATCGAATCTCTTTTTTTTACTTAAAAAAAATTCTAATGTTAATTCTCGGTGTTTTAGGGGTGTGTACTACATACAGTCCGGACGGATTACAGAACGCAGACATTTTTTGTCATTACATTTAAAAGAATGTAAAATAGCTACCACAAAATACTAGAATATGAATGAAACTAATTAAATTACCTAATTAAGTAACAGGAATATTATTATAGTTTGTCACGCAAAACGCGACTCGGTCGTCTCAGTAGTTAAACGAATTTAATCTTAATGTATAGTACAAATACGACTGCATTTTAATTGGAGTGGTTGCGATTATTTTACTTGCATCATGCTATGTTGTAGTTGTATGTAATCAGTTGAACATCCGTCAAAGCCGCCTTCTTAATTAGGTAATTTATCCACCTAACAATGTGAACAGCCCGTCTGGCGGCAGTAACCACCCCGTTAGAGAAGGCCACAGTGAAATAACAGCATGTATGCTGTTGTGTTTCGGTAAGTAAGGGATGCCAGAGCCCATTTTCCTATACCTTCCCAATACACTATCCTTAACCCTACTGTAGTTGGCAGTGCGCTTGAATCACGTTGCTTGTTTTAAGGCGACGCTTGCCACATACCAGCAAGTGGACCGTCAGCCTGTCAGCCGACCTTTATATACATATAAAAAAATAATATTTAGGTTTATGGATAAGTCCAGTAAAATTACTCGAAATATGACGTCCTTTAATCAGTTCACCTTTTTGACAGCTGGGTATGACATTACTATTTGAGAAAACCAATTAAGAGAAATTTTTTGATGTTCTATTCGAATTCCACGTTGGCTGGACAAAATATTATGTAAAATTTATAATAATCTATACGAATATTATAAAGAGAGAATATTTGTATGTTTCTAATAAATAAACTCAAAAACTACTGGACCGATTTTGAAAATTCTTTCACCTATAGAAAGCTACATTATCAGGGACTAATATAGGCTATCAATACTCCATAACTCTGAAACGAATTAACTGATTTTCATGAAACTTGGTAGATAAACATTTGGACGTACGGGACACAGCATAGGGTACTTAATATTTTTCAACGCGGACGAAGTCGTGGGCACCAGCTAGTATTTTATAAAGTTACGCGGGCCAAGTCGCGTGCAACAGCTAGTAAAAGATAAAATAATGATCAAAGATTTCTAAATTCATTTTGACCTTACTTCGACACGAGAATAACCTTACTTTGTAAGCAATGTCACCTGAAATAGATACAATTATGAATATAATTTTGTGATGAATCACCCCTATAATTAAATTAAATGAAACTAAACTTAAACGTTATTTAATATGGTTAATTTGTGGAGCGATTAAAAATTCGCCAGTAATGTTGCAGAGATTTGGGTATGTCGCGGGTCGGTTGTCGGCCCGATGACAAATTATTCAACTTTTATTACGTTGCAAAGTTGCTTTCTCAACTAGTGTTGGGACATTGGTTTTATCGATGAAAAAAAAATTAAAATAAAAGTCGTCGCTCGAATCTAGTTATCGGACTATTTATTTTGTTATTATTTTTATACTACTTTTTGACTTGCCAAAAAAATACGTCAACCGCAAATTTGACGGTATTTGCGACTATATAAATATCGGTTGTTCAGTCGCAAATAGTGACTATACAACCGATAAGTTGTAATAGTCACTACGAAGAAAATATCTTAACTACATTATTCTCACGGTCCAGTTGGTGTATTTATATATTTTTTAAATATGTATTCTTCTAGATTCTAGTTTGTTTGTTTCTAATACTTTTAGTAAAGTTGATTTTATTCTAGTTTGTAATAAATTTCTAATTTATATTTTAATTTCCAATCTAAAATTTTAGTCTCATGCAAAAACCAAATACAAATCAATACTATTTTTCTTATTGCCACCAGATGGGATCCCAATTATTTTCATTGAGTATTTTTAATGATATCCTACGAGCACATTCCAGAGTTTTCATTTTATACTAGCATCCCGCCCCAGCTTTGCAAGGAATAGAGCTTTTTTTAAAATTCTTTCTTAGCGGAGGCTTACGTTATAAAATAAACATATGTTCTAAATGTCACCTTTCTAGACTAAGTAGTTTTGGGAGTGCCTTGATGGTCAGTCAGGACAAACGATTTCATAAGTATATATTACATATTTCATATTACTCTAATATGTTTGTGTATTTATAATGATCTTGAATGTGACACCTTACATTTTTTCTGAATATTTTGTACATTATTCTGTACACTTTATTTTAGTTTCTTTTATTTTCACCAACAATGTTTGAATTAATTATAAATGTTCTCAATTAAATAAGTTCCAAGCCTATAACCAATATCTCTAGTCTATGTTTTTTTTACGGTAGCAACAATCATTTCACAATTATGTGTAGTTTTTTTTTACTTTTATCAAATGCTCCTTTAGATTATAATAAAATTATATCGACAACCATGTCAATCCCTATAGTGTTTAGCGTCGTGTTTCACGAGGCAGCGACTACGTAAGCATTTTGTAGCAAACCTCTCATTCCCAATTTTACACAAGTTTAACAAACTAAAACTATTAGTTTTGGGGAAACACACACACCCCTTTAACGTTATCCCTGGAGTCCAGGTTTTTACATACGTTATGTTAATATTTTAGGTGGTTTTAGAGCTCAGGTATATCTATAAGTACTGCAAAGTTTCAGATATCGGCATAATGGATAAGATAATATAAACCATTAATGGATATTTACTTTATTTACAAAAGAAAATACAAAAGATGCAATGCCTATCGAGTTTATATGGCCTGTCGAGACTTCTATGGAGTCGAGTCTTGTGAAAGTGCCAGTCTTTGACGTCGAAAAATGATTTTATAAATCTTATTTCGGTTTAATTGTCATCTCGCACGATTTTATTTGTATGAAATGTGCGAAAGGCCAACTTTAAATTTAAATTTTTTTAATTACATTTTTACATTTAAAGACATTTTTTTTAATTACACATTCCACACAGCACCATCTAGTTCCAAAGTAAGCAACTAATGCTTGTATTATGGATACCAGACAGTTGATATACTACATAGATTACTTTTTTTTTGTAAATAAATACATACATGTTATAAATACAAAACATCAATGACTCAGGTACAAAGTTAAATGTTAAAAAACATAAACATTTGCCCCTAGCAGGATTCGAACCCGCGACAGTTTGGTTAACAGCTATGGTTACTAGCCACTAGACCAAACGTGTTCATACAATGTTCCCATAAACGCTGTAGACAGAGATAATAAAGCCCATAACACACTTTTCAACTAAAAGCAACGCCTATATTGGCTTACCTAAATCGACGAATATATTTCTGTTTAAATTAATCTACCAAAATGGATTTACTCAATATTCGACTGTACACTTAACGTATTTGGGTTGAAAATATTTCAACAAACCGTTAAGAAGCAAGCAAAGGAAGTTTCAAAGGTAATTTTAGTACTGCGTCTGAGGAAATGGTATTAATAATGATTCAATGACGACCCTAAATCAGGATTAGGTGGCGAAAGAGTCAAGAGTACAGGCGGCTCGATAAAAAACTGAAAAGTAGGTAGGCTTTTGCTAAAAAGTCAAAGACGAAGTCAGATGAGAATCACATGTGCTAAAGTAAAATTAATTTTTCATTCATTAAATTAATTATTTAAATACAAATTTTAATTACCTAAAAAAATCAAAAATTGCTATTTTTGTAATTTTTGCGCTTTTCTTTTATGTATAAATCTGACTATTTTAAAAAAAAAAAAAAAAAAACAGACACAGTTCCAGTAACATTATCATTTAAAATTGTACACTATTAAGTTACTTATTATTGAAGTAAATAGTAAGTTCTACTAAAATTATAAATGTCAAAGTTTGTGAGAATCATTTGTTACTCTTTCACACGTTACTTAACAGATTTTGCTTTTAAATTCACACTTATATATTTAAACATATAGGATATTATGTATAATATATATAAAAAAATTATATATTAAATGCATATAGGCTCCAAAATCAAACCACCGATCACCGTAAAAGACATAATATTATATATGTTGAGAAAAGGACATACATACTACGCAGGTGAAGTCGCTGGAAATATCTATTTCATACAAAGTCGCGATCAAACGCTATATAAAAACTATGTTTTTTTAAAAAAAAGAATATTTACTAATAGAAATAGATGTCTAATTAAAATATAAATGGAAAATCTATTCATACAATGAAACAGAGAAGTTTCGCTTGCTAACAAATCGGGTTACTTCAATATATATATATACCTTTATGCAACAACGACTGTACGTCGCTTCCATTCCTTTGAGCTCCTATTACATAAAACATTACGAACAAACGGGAATTTGCAATCATAATTTTACAGATATAAAAATTCTTTGCGGTCTCTTCACCCTCTTCCTATAAATTGTATATTATTAACATATTATTATATCTATAAAGGCAGTACGCCGACGACGATCAAACATAATATACATAATAAAATTAACACTATCATTCTACTTGGTGATTTATCAAAATTGGTAAGTCAGTATTGAGATATTTTTTTTAAATTAGAGATGGGTTTGCTCTTGGCTAACAATCAGCTGAGTAGCGAATATGAGGCCTATGATGAAGCCAGATCACCCAGAAGATGACTATTCACTCGAACTTTGATAAGATCTGGGTTATATGATCTCGGAAACACAGACTCCAGCAGATAGTTTCAAACCTTGGCAGTGCACATTATAAATGATGTTTTAAAGAGCTTGTTCCGAAAAAGAGAGATTTCGCTAGGATATGGAGATTTTTTTAACTGTGGTATAGCATCGTGTGGTGTTAGTCATTAATTGGAGCTTCGAAATGCATGCATTGAAATTGAATTGAATTGAAATTGAAGCCACGCTAGCTAAGCCACCGTGGCTTAGCTACGGTATTGAAAGCTAAGAAACGGTGGCTGTAGACGTACAATACTGTAGACTGTAGACGTAGACTGTACTGTAGATTCAATACTGTAGACGTACGAAAGTTCAATAACTTAAGCCAGTAAGTTGAAGTAGCAGTAGGCAGGAGAGCCTTAGGCCGCTGGGGCCTGAAGGTTCTTGAGTAAAGGCCACGCACCGGCAAGCGCAGGACGTCCACCCACAAGGTTGACAGACGACCTGATAACAGCCGCATGTCGACAGTGTATTCATAGGCTGCTACTGACCGGAAAAACTAGCTGTTGCACACGACTTCGTCCGCGTAACTTTATAAAACATAGCCTATATGTTACTCTCTGATAACATAGCTTTCTATAGGTGAAAGAATATTTAAAATCGGCTCAGTAGTTTTTGAGTTTATTCATTACAAACATACGAAAATATAAATTTTCTCTCTTCATAATATTTATAGATTATGTCCAGCAGTGGAAGACTATACTGAGATGATTAAAATGATGATGACTAAACTAAGATACAGCTATTAATTCTTTTAATAGCTGAATCTTCATGAATGTATCTAATATCATCGTCTGTGACTTGTCTATGTTTTGATGGGAAACTTCATTTTTTTTAAACTTCATTGGGATAACTTTTTTACTAAGTAATATGTTACGTTACGATAGTACGGGATAAAAGGGCTGTTAATTAAAGCCTAATCCTTAATTAATTAAGCTAGTTAATTAATTAAGCTTAGTTAAATTAAGCTCAATTTTTTTTACGAGAACAGCTTTCTTATCCCCTTCAGAAGAATTATATCTTTCGTCATCCATCAAATGAAACATTAAACAATCCTACCACGTTGTAGATGTTTAGCTGAGTTTATATCAACTTCATTACATTTTTCATTAACTTATCTGCAGCGGAATTATTCATGGTACACTCTCTGTCGACAAACAACTGAAATTTGTAAAGTAATTTTTGACCGAAATTAAATTAAAGGACGTGCCGAACCCGTGTGTATACATACCACTGCTGGGCGTATCGTACGACACAGCCCTGGCTTCGTACTAATGCAATTTTTTTTTCTTCAAATTATTGTATATAAGTAATAAACTTTCATTGTTCGCCCTTTGTATTATTGACTAGCTGTTACACGCTACTTCGTCCGCGTAACTTTATAAAATAGTGCTCTATCACTATACTCTGTTATCATATTATGATACTCGCTGATAATGTAGCTTTCTGTAAGTGTAAGAATTTTTAAAATAGATCAAGTAGTTTATGAGTTTATTCTTTACAAAATTTTATTTGTAGTATTAGTATAGAAAACCATATCAAAATCTAAAAAAAATTTCGGAGAAACAGTCCGCGTTGAAAAATAAAAGATAACTATTTTTATTACTAATCAAAAATCGCATGAAAAATACTTTTAATTTATTCTCATCATTACATGATTTTTTTTTTAAATCAAAAAATACTTCACCATAAAACTTCGAAGCAATTAAAAACTATTGTAATTTTATTTTGCAAAATACTCGTAAATAATTGCTTCGGGCCCCCTTTGGACCCACTAGTTTTGACCAGCTGAATAAAAGTTCCCATTGGACCCACTTTTAAGTGCCCGTCTGACCCACTGTGGGTCAGAACAATATTTTATTAAATTATTATTTACCTATCTAGCAGCCATATTTTCAAATATGCCATTTCCTTCACTCATTGTTAAATGAAGACTTATTCGCTAAAGTACAGTGGAACATAAAGTAAAATGTTACTGAGGGCCTGTCCACTAATTTAAGCTGATGAAAAATGGGACATTCCGAACACGTTGTTAATTTACATAATTTCACTATAAATAGGTCAAGTATGACATGCCGGACAATTGATGTTAAACTCATTATCATATCTTAGAGTGGTTGGAAAATAATCAATTTATTTTACCACGCCTCATCTTTTTAAAAGCACCACCTCATCATGATTCGTATAGATATCCATTTGTGTTGGGATTTTTGATAAAAAAAAACATGTCAGTCGTAGGACTGCAGGTCAGAAGTGAAAACGTAGCTTCACAAAAATAATTGTATGATACCTATTTAAATTCCTTGGAATTATCGAATTAGGTAAATACGATAATTATTGATCGCAAGAAATACAAGAAAAAATATATGACACTGACTCACAATGACAATAAATAGAGCATAAATTGTTTAAGATGAACTTCTTAATGACAAACCATTAAAAAGGTTTGGCTTGATATGAAACTAGATTATTGGTCAGAGGTGTATACCATATTGAATCTTGTTATCATATTTAGTTAGTTTACTTTCATATGCAGTTGTCTGCTTGTTCTTTTTTAAAAATTATTTTAAATTAATATCAGCTACGTCAATGCTTACATTACATTACATGACACTGTCGCGAGTTTAATGATTTTATCCCATCTCAAAAGTGCCCAACGCGCCTATAGAAGTTTTCACTTAAAAAATTATTTATAAAATAAACTAACTTCTTCTTGCTACTCTGTCTACTTTATAAAATACTAGATGTTGCACGCGACTTTGCCCTGTAATATATAGCTTATGTTACTCGCTGTTAATGTTATAATCTATAGCTTTCTATAGTGAATCTAATATAAATATAAATAGAGTTTAAATTTGTTCAACGGCGTTTCACGATATCTGCCAATAGAAATGTTGAGTGAGCTCAATAGCATTGAATTCATTGACAGAGCTGATGACGGTTTCGATTCGGCAAATAAATATTTGTGCCCAGGTGCCGGCCAGAGATAAGCACACTTCTATAACAGAACATGGTAAGTAGCAAATTTTGTAAAAACTAAAAAAAAACACTAATAAATTTAGTACGAGAATACCTTAGGTTTCTAAACAAGTAGTTTAGTAGACTTAGTTTTTAGTTTGATTGGAAATGTTTTCATATTATATATTTTTTAAACTTTTAATGATGAAATGATTAAATCTATTACACAATTATTATTATATGGCTTTAGAATAGTTTTTATTTTCAAAATTGCTTCATTAAATTTACAAGATTACAATCAGTATACAATCAGGAGTTTAAGCTGAACCGTCTGTATGAAAATCTGACCCGCTCGAGTATGTCAACATGGCTTTTTTTTGCATTTTCAAAAAGCTGCCACGAGCTTGCGTCACATCCGAGTCTTCAGTTTTTTAAATGGGAGCTTAGTTTGGGTTCACTTAACATCCCCTCTGAATATCTGACGCGGTCGAGTATTTTTTTTTTCATTTTTAACGCTTCCGTGCGGGCGACCCCACCATCCAAATCGGCAGATTAGCATGTATCCGTCATTGGGATACGTGGGGCATATACATTATCAATATCTGACGCACTCGAGTATGTCCAAGTGACAATTTTTTTTACATCTTAGGATCCCAAGGGATCACCCTAAGGAACATGAGTTGTCACAGCGATAAAGACGCAAGTGTTATATTACTCATATATTTTCGCATTTTTAAGCGCGAACGAAGTCGCGGCTAATAGTAGTTAATAAATTAAATAATAAAACAAAATTAGTGAAATTGTCACGTATACAGTCTAAATAAAATATACAAAAACAATTTTTCATGTTATATTTAGTAAATACGATTTGTCAAAATGTCAAATGTCAGATTAATTGGAAATTAATGTTATTTGGGGCAAAGTATTTTATTTCTGTTGAAATATGGACATATAAAAAGAGCGTATTAATCACTGAAGCATTGTATAGTGTAAGTATAGTTTATGAGAGTAACTGTGACCATTGTATTGGTTTTGCAGATAAAAGTGGAAGTTTGTAGACTTATTTTGGGACAAGATACTATAAGACATAACATTGTCATTAATTAAATATATTTTCATTAATTCGACCTTTTTGATACCTTCTCTATATAAGTTAACGTACATTCTTATATTCTTAATAATCTTTATACAAGATTCATACATTTTATTTCAAATAGATATCTTTATTTTATTTTATTTTTCTTTTAAAAACATCGAATCAGCGTATACATTCAATGTACAGAATATTAACTTTCAATATCTTAAAATAAATCTATTTTTGAAACAATAATAAACATTTTTTGGCTATTCTTTTCTAAATAATATAATCAGAATAACTTCCGAAAATAAAAACCTTAACACTCATTAGTACTCGAGATCCAGATGATCTCTTATCATTGACAACTCTGTATTCACTCTTATAAGAAGCATGATTTATTTAAACCTTTTCCGCATTAAAAACATGATAAATTTGAAATGTTTAAAAATAGAAACCTCGCATTATTTTGATGCAAATTTGTTCTGTCGTTTACATCCACTTGACCTTACAACTTTACTGCGCCTCCACACTACTTGCGAAGTGCCTCGACGAATTATTCGGGAAAGTTGACTGAAGTACGAAGTGCGTGGCTACACACTCGTTCAAGCTTGCGAGGAACTCATTCGCGCTACTTCGAGTCCTTTAACTCGGGCGCAAAAATCGACAACAAATGGAAGTAGCACGAGGCGAGGTAAAGTTGGACGAGGTAAGGCGAAGTGCCCGTTCACACTCTCGTATTCGCTTCGCCTCGCCCTATTTCGCGAGTAGTGTGGATGCCAGATACCTGGTTTTAGTGTACGTCAGCGTGGAAATGCACCGCTATATTCCGGCTAATTCGGGCCCAAAGCAGTTCAGGGCAGATACGCTAGTCGAGAGCCCATTTAAACGAAGTCCACAATTTTAATATGAATTGTTAACTAAGTGTCTTATAACTAAAGGGATGTATGCAGAGAATTTGGAATGTTGTGTGTATGTAAAAGCTATTGATCGACTATAATACCAGATACACAATCAACTACAAAAAAACGTCGTCACCTAATGAGCACCCACTGGAACATTTGGCTTAGTATAATTCGATCGGTTCAACCGCAAATATGCCACAGTGATCCTTTAGATGAGTGTGCGCATACAATCTTACAAACTCAGTGTAAAAGTTTCATTTTTTTTAAAACTGTAATATAAATTCAAAATTTGACTTTTTCTTATATATATATTAGTTTGTAATAGATGTAAATGCATTATATATATTATCTCTGTACAGGTTAAGCGTTGTGTCACTTATTATAGGTTTTGTTTTGTATTGTGTATCTAGTATTATAGACGATCGACGGTAAAAGCGCATTTTTTTTTGTAACGAAATTCGATAGACGGCTTTTTACCATGTTCGATTTGAATTCAAAAGTAACAGTTTGCTTACTGAGTAACAAGGTTTACTATTTAATAGTAAAATTTGATCAGTGTGAATTGAAGTTTGACAATTTCTATGAACACTAGTTGGTGCCTGCGACTTCGCCCGCGTTGACAAATAAAATAATATATATAAGCAATATAACGGTTGACCTCTTGTTGCTATATAACACTTTGGCCAGGCGTTTTCTCAGATGATCCCCTGGGAACATTGCTTTTTAGCTGTAGAGTAGTTAAGGCGTGAAAAATAAGACATCTCTTTGCAGAAGCGTTACAAGAAGCGTCACGTGATCTTTACACTGGTGTCACACAAAAAAATCTCAAAAATCAAAGCCAGAAAGATAAAATTATAAAGAAAAAGACTCACCTGTGTGATACTCCAATAACGGTCCAGCGATATAAGACACAAGTTCATAATAGATGCAGTACACAGGAGTACATCCATCGCGGAATGTATCTCACACCACCAAAACCCGAAAATCCAATAACCCATAAGTTCGTTCGCCAATGAGAACGGCATTATCACTAAACCGAGAAAGAAATCCGACACTGCCAGTGAAGCTATGAACCAGTTCTGTATGTTCTTCAAGGATTTCTCTGTCACTATAGCAATTATAACTAACATATTACCAACAACCACCATTATCATTAGAACTGTTACGACCACTGAAGTCACAATGATATGAGCTGGGGAGTAACCACTGGGATACCAAGTTTTTAATACAACCTGATTGATTATTGTGTCGTTTGAACTGCTCGTGTTTCCTTCACTCCCATTTGACATTTGCAGTGCGAAGAATTCCTCCTGGCTTATGTAAGCGGGCACAAGTAATGTCGAATTCAGTATGGTACCATTGATCTGAGCAGGTACAGTCGCCCTCAACAAAGTCGTGTTCAAAACCATCTTGGTGTCTAACTAATCTGTAGAAAAAATTTGAAGACTTTGGCCCCGTTATCTGTTATCCGGATGTAGGAACGGAATTTGTAAAAAAATAATATGGATATTTTTTTTTTTATTTTTTTTTTTAACTATAAATACCCGTACTGAACTATTTTTTTTTTATACGAAAAATATTTACAGATTTAAAGAAGCGTCAAAAAATTGCTAATATTGCCTCACCTAATATTGCTTGTGTACTAAACAAATTAAGAAACATCAAAAAATTAAAAACACTAGAAAATAAATAACGCGCAAATTAAGAATACCTTTATCACTACACTCGCGAGCAAAATTCGACACACAAAAAAGCGTAAACTAGTGAAGCGCTAACTAACTGTTATCGATATCGATTTATTTTATAGAATTCTTTAATTTATTTTGTTGTATCGTCATCGCGTTATTCTAGTCTTTCTCCTGTCCCAAAAGCGGTCTGTTTTCGCGAACATTTTTTACAGCTACGCCATTTTCTCGTCACATTTTTCACTTTTTCCACTTTTCAAATCATTGCGCAACTGCCTTTTCGTGACTGGTTGGAAATGTGTATAATATCTTAATGAACAGACATTAATGTCTGTCGTACAGTAATCAAATGTTGCGTGGGACTTTGTCCTTGATTGATAGCTGTAATTTTCTAGCTATTGTCTCTTCGTATCGGTGGTACCTGCAACAAGAAATACAAGTTAATACTTCGTAATTATTGTTTACGATAAAATGTCGGCTGTTAGAATTAAATGACAATAATCAATTGTGTCATCATAAAACGATAATCCATCTCTTACGTTGTCAGTTTCAAGGATATGTGGTACTGCAATTACTTCTTAATTTGACTTGGAACCTGTTTCCCTATCTTTATCCTGTCTGAATAGGTAGTGCTCTTATTTCTATTCTAAATTATTTACTAGCTAATGCCCGCGACCTCGTCCGTAATGAAAAATAAAATTTATAACATCTGAGAAAATATTTATGAGTTATATTGTAACTCATATATATTTTCTCAGATATATATTAACACCCATTTAATAGGAGGCGTTGCTACCTACATCTTTTTATATTTTCAGAGGAAAATTATTATTATTTTTTAATAAAATGTATCCTATGTCCTTTCCTGTATCCCTGACAACGTGTATACAAAATTTCACTAAGATCGGTTGAATAGTTAAGGTGTGAAAAGGTAATAGACAGACAGAGACATTTATATTACTGTGGAATATAATAAAACAAAATAATTATATAAAGCTCTGTATGTTACAAAACACGAACAACCTAGTAAATAGCAGATTCAAATCCCATTTGGATAAATTACATATATTCACTGATTTCATCAAGTAATGGCCAATACGAATATCGACTGAGATGCCGAAGCTTATCTTTGAGTAACTTACTAAAAAGAGAAAATGGCGATCAAAAATGATATTTACTGCTATAGTAATATGGTGCATTATCAAAGAACTTAACCGTGTATAATACTAGATAGATCATGTTCCCGAATTCATATACGAAATAGAAAAAAATATTAGATAATTATTTCACAAGACATATACAATACAAAGAAATTCAAAAGTCAGTAGGTTCAGACGAAAGCAGAGAAAGCAATAGCTTTTTGGTTGGTATTTATATGATTGAATATTGTAATTAAAAAATAATTTCTGACTTATTATAGTATAGATAGTATAAATTTCTATACATTTTCTGAAATTTTATTTTATTTTATTTTCCAGTCGTTAAGCGGTCTGCCTAATTTTTAACTGCAAAACGCTATTTTTCCTGCCACTAATAAAAAAAAACTATATTTTAGGCATATTTTTTGTAAAATTTCTTTATTATTAGGCATTATTTATGTATACTGTATTTATCATAGACTATCATCAAGTTTGACCATCTCTGCCTGCCTGCATTACCGACACAAATTATCATAAAGAAATTACTCTATTAAAAAAAACCTTAAAACCTTTAAAAAAATTATCCACATTATCCATAAATATTTTTTGCCTATTTACATAGGCAAGTTAACATGCAAATCTGCAGGGAGCAACAAATTTCGCCTCAGTCTAATTAGATCTCGGTTATCTGATCAGCTGAACAGTATACCTTATTATAGCTTTGGGATGAAACGTAATGTTCGCTCATGCATAGCTGTTATGGCAATATCTCTGACATAAAAGAGTATTTTTATGCTGAGACTAACTTACGGTATCATTTTCAAATAATAATAAACTTAATATGCATAAAACAGAAACGTTTTTCGTGTTAATAACTGATAAAAATCAATTTCGCCTAATCAAAAATATATATAATTTATTTTTAAAGCTTTTTCTGATTGAAAAGTTAATAACTTCCCAAATGAGTTTGTTTTCACGCCTTAACTACCTACTCAACCGATCATCATGAAATTTTGCATACACTTCAGTCAGTGATACCTACAGAAAAGGTCATAACTAAGGCACTTTTCATCCAGAAAAAAGTACCTATTGCTCGCGAGAGAAGACAAAGATTGAATAAATGAATACTTTAATAAATTCAACAAGAAGAGACAGGAAAAACCTAATATCTATTAAATAAAATGATTAATAAAATAAATGTTATAGGTGACGGTAGCCACTTGGTATCGAGTGGATCGTCAGCCTGTCTGTCGACCTTAACATAAAGAAATAAAAAATCAAAAGCCTGCAAACACGTTTCTGCGGGTTACACAGTGGTAATTTTCGTCATTGAAAGGAAATATACGATACTTTGAACCACAAAGTTTTCTTTGTCTATATAAAGAAGTTTTTTACCACCTGTCTGGTGAAAGTAGACCAGATAGGACGTCCTGACATTTGAACGAACTGCGAAACGAAAACAAAAATGTCGGTAGTTCTGCTTCAATTAGAACGGAAAGTCGGCCACCTGCTAACATTTAGTGTTGGGCTGATGGATGGGCGATATTAACTTTTATATCGATAAAGTTACTATAGATATTATTTCCGATTATATTTATCGTTGTGTACAGATTTTTTGATGAAATTTCATGTAAGCTTTGTGGGTATTTCTAATCAAACACTAATAATAAATAAGTATTGTATATCATCCTAATATTATAAAAGCGAAAGTGTGTTTGTTTGTTTGTTACGCTTTTAGTCCATAACTTCTCAATGGACTTATCACGAAATCTTGCAAACACTTTGTAAACACTTGTTACCTCTTATATTTAGAAAAAAGTACTGTTCTCGAGTAAAATTTAAAAAAAAATCATCATCATCATCATCATTTCAGCCGCAGGACGTCCACTGCTGGACATGGGCCTCCCCCATAACTCTCCAATAGGACCGGTCAGAAGCAGCCTGGATCCACCGTTGACCCGCGGCCTTAATTAGGTCGTCTGTCCACCTTGTGGGTGGACGTCCTACGCTGCGCTTGCTGGTACGTGGCCTCCACTCGAGAACCTTCCGGCCCCAGCGGCCGTCGGCTCTCCGTACTATATGCCCTGCCCATTGCCACTTCAACTTACTGATCCGCCGGCTTATGTCGGTAACTTTCGTACGTCTACGGATCTCCTCATTTCTGATTCGATCTCGCAGTGTAACCCCGAGCATAGCCCTTTCCATAGCTCGTTGAGCGACATTGAGCTTCCTTACGAGGCCCATAGTTAGAGACCACGTTTCAGCGCCATATGTCATCACCGGCAACACACATTGGTCGAAAACCTTTGTCTTGAGACACTGAGGAATTTTGGACGAGAAGATGTCTCGGAGCTTCCCGAACGCTGCCCATCCGAGCTGGATTCGACGATTGACCTCCCTCTCGAAGTTGGCTCTACCTAACTGGACTGTTTGTCCCAAGTATATGTACTCGTCAACAACTTCGAGAGTTGAGTTTCCAACTGTTACTGGGGTAGGCACAACATGGACATTAGACATAACTTTCGTCTTGTCCATATTCATCTTAAGGCCCACCCTTTGAGAAACTCGGTTGAGGTCTTCGAGCATCGTGCCGAGGTCTCTCATCGACCCCGCTAAGATCACAATATCATCGGCAAACCGAAGGTGACTAAAAAAAAAATACTTTAAAGGTAAATACTTTAAATACTTTAATAAAGGTGAAAAAAAAATACTTAACAAAAATAAATGTAAAATAAATATTAAAAAACTATAAATTATTATATAAACTTAAATTTTATAACACTTAACAGAAAGGGACTAAGTCGCAGACAAATACTAGTTATAAGATGGTTATAGTAGATATATATTATTCAAAGTATTAAAAAAATAGTTATCCTGAAATTAAGAAAAACTTGAAAAATTCAAAAAATTAGACAAAATAGATAAGTACAATTTTTAAAATTCTTTTTGAAACCGCCCAATTTTTTAAATCAACCTATCAATAAAAAGCATTTATAAAGGGGACGATAGAGCATCATGTGCAAAATGTATAGGCTACGCAAAATGTGCAAATAATGTGCAGGTCGTATATTATATTGACAGATTCTAAAGTAAATTTAGTCTTCTAAATTGATTTTGTTAGAGGTTACATTGAACTGCGAGTTAACCACGCGAAACCGTGTCCCATCACTATTCAATCAACAAGCCAGCCCGAGCAGTCGGTCAACGCGGCCAATTAATTAGTCAACAGCCCACTGCACTCCCTTTACAGATTTACCTGGTGAATTGCCCATTTTTACCCATTTTCCTGCCCGCTCAACAACAAAACCAACAAATAATCATTTTTAAGTGTTCTCATTAAATTCTTAATTTAAATTTAGGTCATGTTTTTCTAAGAAACCCTAATATTCGTAGATGTGAAAAACAAAATATGTGAAAATTTAGGATATCATCCGTAAAAAGACAGATTACGTTCACGATTTATAAAATAATTCACTTTATATAATTAAGTCCTAAAGTAACCTTTAATATAGATCACGTTGTACAGATTAATGAGATTTTATAATTTATACTAATATAATAAAACTGAAGAATATTGAAGAACTTAATATCCCAATCTTGAAGAAGATTGTCAACCTATTTATCATCACGCTATCACCTTAAGAAGTAGTGGAAAATGTACAAAAATCAGAAAGAACGAAAAACGAAAACAGAGAATAGTAATACGATGGGTCAGGGTTAGAACCGAGCATTAAAAAGAGAAAAAATTCAAAAAAAATCTTTCAAAACAAACCGTGCGTGAAACCGTAGGACAAAGTTAGTCCAAGTTAAATTTCGTATTCGCAATAACATTTCAAATCGATTAAACCAATTTGATACAACATTGCCATAGTGGTATTCTGAACCAACTATTAATTATTTAGGTATTCAGAAATATCTCAGTAATTACTCGTCTGACGTCATTCCGGCAGTGCAGTGGCAAAGTTGTGGCCTCAGCGCAAGCGAAATATTTAACAAATTTCTCTGACACAACTATGTCATGGTACATTGAAAATTGCATATAAGATTTATTTATTTATTAATTTAAGATACACCAACAGTACACGTGTTACTTATTTATAGTATACTAGTGGCCCCGCTCCCGGCTTCGCACTGGTGCAATTTTTTACTCAATCCAGCTGATAAAATTACCTTACAACGCCATCTGTAAGAATCTTTTGGAACTCACAGATAAATAATTGCTGGATTGAATAGGTATCAACAGATGGCGCTATGTTAATAATATTATCTAATTTGCAAAAAATAATAAGGAAAATAATAAACAAAATGAGATATAAACTATCCTATCTTTTAAGTTGGACCAAATAACAGATACTTGTGAAGTTTGATCAAAGTCGGTTCAGTAGTTTCAGTATTTATCGCGAACATACATCGTGACACGAGATTTATATATATATATTTATAGTATAAATAATAATATACAGCGTATTTCGGCTGTCAAGCGTACCGATTACATACGTAATGCGTATCCAGCATAAGCCACAAGAACGGTAACAAAAAATTAAATAATAGATTAGGTATGTAATACGTTTTATTTAAAGTTATGGTATGCATGTATTGCGAATTTGTAATATTTTTTATCTTTATAAGTCTTCATGAGAATAAATGCGATTCTAAACCTAAAAATGGCGATTTCGATTACCACTTAAAAGACTTATGGTGTTGCTTGTGTTATAGGCCACCTATCATCAAATTTTCGTCTGCCTGTCTGTCGATCTTAACATAAAAAAGAGACTTAAGTTCTTAATTAAGATTAATTAAGACTAGCAATTAAATAGCATAGCCGTGTTTTCTAGGCGTCAAATCTAGCATAAAACATTACACTAAAAGTGACAACTATCTTCTATAATATATGAAATTCTCGTGTCACACTGTTTGTAACCAAACTACTCGGAAATGGCTTGACCGATTTTTTTGTGTATATTCGGTAGGTCTGAGAATAGGTCGTAAACTATTTTTTATACCCCTAAGTGAAAAGGGTGGCCCACCCCCAAAAATATATATATGGCAAAACGTTTGTCCGGGTCAGCTAGTTTGTATTATAATTATGAACCGCGCACAATGGCGCCGTACCCATGCAAAAAGAGAAAAACATTTTTCTCTAATTTAAAAGCCCGGTGTCATTTACGAAGATCTCAAATGAGTGATAAATAAAACAGAACCGCCGTCGGCAGCGGGTACGCAAATGCAGCGTTAAGAGTATCCCCCCCCTCCCTCTCAACTTGGTAAGTTATTTCCATAATGAAATATATTTTATGTGTGACACAAATTGGGGAAATACCAGATAACACTGCGTTTCGCAGTCATAAGGTGAATCTAGACTTACCAAAATAAAGTATGAACAAAATATGTTTTGACAACCCTATTGGATGAGTGGTTAGAGTGCTTGCCTTGACGCTCTGTCTCAGGGGTCCCGGGTTCCATTCCCACCAGGGACATTTTGGAAACGAATTTTATAAAGTTGGCTCCAGTCTGGATTTGAAAAGTAGTGGCAGCAGAGCACGCTGAATTTTGCAATAATTTTGGCAGCTCGTCTGGCGGCTAACTTTATAAAAAATAGGCAATGTTATTCGTTGATAATGTAGCTTTATATAGGTGAAAGAATTTTTTAAATCGGTCAAGTAGTTTTTGAGTTTATTCATTACAAACAAAATACAAAAATACAAATTTTTTCTCTTCTTAGTAATATTTATTGATAATTTTATTTATATAATATACTAGCGGCCCGCTCCCGGCTTCGCCCGGGGTGTATTTTTTCTAATAAAAGAATTTTTCTAAAATAAACGTAGCCTAAGTTACTCCTTATTACATCAGCTACCTGCCAATAAAAGTCCCGTCAAAATTGGTTCAGCCATTTCAGAGATTAGCCGGAACAAACAGACAAACAAAAATTGTAAAAAATGTTATTTTGGTGTATGTGCCGTATATATATTCATATGCATGTAGTAAAAAACGGTTATTTCAATATTACAAACAGACACTCCAATTTTATTTATAAGTATAGACTAGCTGGTGCCCACGACTTCGTCCGCGTTGAAAAATATTTATCTACCAAGTTTCATGAAAATCAGTTAATTCGTTTCAGAGTTATGGAGGAACATACATACATAGAGAAAAAAATTGTAAAAATCGTCAATTTAGTTTCAGTATCATGTATAGAGCCTATAAACACGATATCTCTAAAAAAAAAGTAAGTTACTCCATGACCGACCCTTACAGATTTATTATTAGTATTGATTATATAAAAAATTATATGATTATTAAAGAATTAAAAATACTGTTTAGAAATCATCTGCTTAGTACTGTAAGGATCCTCGATGATCCATTATGAGTTCATAACAAAGGTTCATATTTTCATACAACGCCATAGCGTGGAAAATAAAAATATCAACATTTCAAAAGAAGCGTGCATTTTTAAAAGCCCACTTTTTCGAAAGGGCCCAAAGTCAGTACATAAATAATGTAACGCAGTACCCTTTTTACACAAATGAATGGAGGCTGCGCGGGCAGATAATAAAATCATATAATAACAGACTCTGGTGAAGCCACATTTTCACTGTTCCGGAAAATCGTATTGTTAATGAAAATTCTTGTTTTTTTTTTTTACAAGCCATATGTTCTTAATTAGACATGTTTTAAAACAAACCATAGTGGTAGGCAATTCAGAAAAGGTGACGACAAAATCGGGGGAAACAACAGATATACTATTAATTAATAATATACTATATCAGTCATGTAAGCGGCAGAGGTCAGTATCAAAGGATACTAATACTAGATGACCCAGCAAAAGCTGTTGTTTTGCCATATAAAAATTATTTTGGGGTAGGCCACCCTTATCACTTAGGGGTATAAAAAATAGTTTACGACTTATTCTCAGACCTACTGTGAATATACCTACACAAAAAAATTCATAAAAAATCGGTCAAGCCGTTTCGGATGAGATTTGGTTACAAACACTGAACACGAGAATTTTATATATATATAGAGAGAAAAGTTGTATTTTTGTATTTTTTAAAAATTCTTTCACCTATAGAAAGCTATATTATCAGAGAGTAACATAGACTACCTGTACTAACATTATAAAGAGAGAACATTTGTAGTCTTGTATGTTTGTAATGAATAAACTCAAAAACTACCGGACTGATTTTGAAAATTCTGTCGCCTATAGAAAGCTACATTATCAGCGAGGATCCTTATGTATACTAAACCCAAAAATTAAAGGATAAATTCCAAATTTTTAGGTGATTTTCAACAGGCTGTAACTTTGAAGAAAATGGTCATACAGAGCTCATTAAAAAAGAAAATTGTAGCTTCAAGTCTTTAATTTTTAAATCCAAGCTTCAAATATTTTTCTCGTTAGCGGTTCGTCATGAGTAATCGTCAGAAAACCAAAAAAAATTTTTTTTTTTTTCAAAATTTTTGCTCATCTTGAAATTGATCTACGAGCCGTAATATTTTTTTTTGTAATGGCACTTATAAAGCTCATTTAGAGAATTTAATTCTTTACAATTTCACCCCCTCATGAGCTCTGTACGGTGATTTGTCACTGAGTTATCGTCGATCAAAGCCAAAAAGTTATTTTTGACTTTGACAATCGATTACTCGGGCAATAATGGTCGTACAGAAAATTAAAGTACACTGAAAAACATTTCCTACAAGGTGCTTGTTCGTTCGCTATGAACTCCTAGACTACTGAAGCGATTTTGATAAAATTACGTATTAACTATGTGTAATTTGGTCCAACTTAAAAGATATGATAGTTTTTATGTTGAACCCGGGCGAAGCTGGGAGCGGGCCACTAGTCAATACTAATAATAAATCTGTAAGTGCAGGTATTGTATGTATGTATATTCCTCCATAACTCTTAAATGAATTACCTGATTTTCATTAAACTTGGTAGATAAACATTTAGACGTACAGGACACAGGATAGGCTACTTTTATAAAATTACGCTTACGAAGTCGCGTGCTACAGCCAGTATTTTATAAAGCTAGGCGGACAAAGTCGCGTGCAACAGCTAGTTATCAATTATATTAATCTGTTAAATCAAAAGTAGGTGTCAAAATTTACAGTTCAAAATACGAGTGAGTAAAAGTGGATGTTAATATCTTTGATTCTTTCGAACGATCATTTCCGTTAATCGTGAAGCGTAAACGAACCGACGAGTCTGACGGAATTGACAAATGAAAGCAATGACTAAAGGCCGCCCAATAACTCCCGGAAAATTGGGAAAGTACCAAACTTAATTATACGTTCGCGATTTTTAAGACGGAGAAAAAAATTTAACCTCTTCCAGCACAGCTCAGCCCGCTTTTGGGGGGGGGGGGGGGGGGGGGTTTAAATCTGACGACCCAATCTAAACCAATAAGGTTATATTAAGGTCGGAACGAATACTTATCATTTTTAATATCGTCCGACGTTATAGATCCCGGGAATTCCTAACTTGTGGTACATGTCATAAGCTGGTAGCGATTTTATTGTAACATAAAATCCCTGTTGTCAGTGCAAAAGGATTTTTTACATTTTTTGCACGACTTTTGGACACACAAATACGTTGAATTTTGGATTGAAAAAACCATAGAAACTGTAATTCTATGGTTTTTTTTTAAATTTTAATTTACATGCAAGCAAAGCCTCAAATAAGAACTAAGTATAAAAAGAAAAAAGATATAATAAACAAAGTAATATAATCTATAGAAACAACAGTTATGTATAAAGATTGATTATGTAGTTATTTTTTCCCTAATAAAATTGATTAGATGTTAAACATTCAAATAAATAAAATTCTACTTCCCATTCAAAGGAAAATGGACAAGACACAAAATATATTATTATTTGATAAAATTAATAAGTTATTTTAGCCTACAAATATATTCTCTTAGTTCATAAGTTCCCGAGCTAGAATTCAGTCCTACAAGAAAACAAAAAAGAGGAATAATTAAGAGTCTTCTTCGATATATAACCGCCAATCTTTCATAACTGTTAAACGGCACACATTTTTTTGGAAAAATTATTAATATTAATACTGTTAATATAAATTTATTTTTATTTATTTTATTTATAATTTTAACAATTTTAAGGGCTAATATATAAAATAACATGTAAAACGATAAAACTGTAAACCACTGAGGTTTAATCTCATGTTATCATTTGTAATTATTAATAATTTTAACTATATACTATTAATTAAAATTTAAAAAATATTGCTTTAACTTAAATTTAATATTTTTAATCGATATATTGTTACATAGATTTTTTTTTTTATTTTTTATTTATAATTTTAACAATTTTAAGGGCTACTTTATAAAATAACATGTAAAACGATAAAACTAAAAACCACTGAGGTTTAATCTCGTTTTATCATTTGAAATTATTAATAATTCTAACTATATACTATTAATTATTATTAATATTATTATTAATTACATACAATTTAAAAAATATTTCTTTAATTTAAATTTAATATTTTTAATCGATATATTGTTACATAGATCTGAAGGTAGGCCGTTGATAAGGTGAGGGACAATGTAAGCGGTAGTCCTTTCGCCATATGTATTATTTACGCGCTGTGTACGTAATCGCTTTTTTGAAATAGCTCTAGTGCATACTGGGTGTTCCATCAATTTTTTTAAGGACTCGTTAAAAAATTTTTCTTTCAGTATTGAAAAAGAAAACTGATTCTTTATTGGTAAAATCTTACAGTGCTTAAAAAGGCCGTTCTCATAGTCGTAGTATTTATTTTTAATTTTAGTTGAGACTAATGTTTTTAGAATTTTTACTTGTAGTTTGTAGATTTTGTTTAAATAACTTTTGTAGGTTCGACCATAACTACTAAGTCCATACTGTATATAGGGTTCTGCTAGTGCATAATAAAGCATAAGTTTCACTTTAATATTGTATGCGATTTTTTAATATTGTAATATTTGCAAGGAAAATCCTTAATTTATCGCAAATTAGTTCGATATGAGGGTTCCAATTAAATTTGTCGTCTATAGTTAATCCGAGGTATGTTTGGGTTTTGACAATATCTATAGATTGACAGTTGCAGTATTTTATACTGACAGTGTGTAAACAATCATGTTCATGAGCTACTATGTTCTGTATATGGGATTCTCTAATGTACGGTGATTTTATAATTAACAATTTTGTTTTGTTTGCGTTAAGTACAAGACCGGAATCATGACACCATCTTGTTAAGGCATTCAGATCGGATTGTAAGCGTTCACATGCCGTGTTAGGATTTCTATCAGAAATTACAAGGCACGTGTCATCTGCGAATTGAAAACATGTGCTATATCTGATGTAATTGCTCATGTCATTAACATAGGATAGGAAGTGAAGTGGGCCCATCACGGATCCTTGAGCTGTTCCTTCGGTTACAGACATGAGCTCACTATATGTGTTATCGATTTTTACCGCAAATGTTCGATTTTTTAGATAGTTCGTACACCAAGTTAGTAATGGGCCACGTATTCCGCAATCATCCAATTTTTCAACGAGCTGGTTATGCACTAATGTGTCAAATGCTCGTGAGAAGTCAATAAAGAGAGTAAAAACATACTTTTTTTCATTTAATTGTTTATTAACTTCATTAGTGAACTCTGATAAGAGTATCGAAGTTCCTTTACCAGACTGAAAACCAAATTGATTTCGGTTTATTACATCGTGCTTCTTAAAAAATGCGGATATTTGATGGCATATATATTTTTCTACTATTTTGTTTATAGATGAAAGTAATGTTATTGGACGATAATTTGAATAATCGTTTTTCTTACCCTTTTTATAGACTGGTCTTACGCATCCTTTTTTTGGTTCATCCGGGTAGTGACCACTTTCAACAGTTTGATTAATTAAATCGGCCATTGGGTTAGATATAATGTCACCTATCATTTTAATTTCAGAAATGGTAATATTATCCGAACCTGGAGCTTTTTTTGAGTTGAGTTCTTTAATGATTTTATAAACACTCCTAGCAGTGGCTTTTTTAAACAAAATGCTTGAGTCCAATGGTTTACGTTTATCATTTGAATCTATTAATTTTATATTGCAGTTAGGTATTATATTTTTTACTGTTTTATCAAAACATTTTGCAAAGTTTGATTTGATCTGAAGGTAGGCCGTCATTGCATAAATCACTACTTACTTTATTAAGTCCGCTGAAGCTTATGACTTGTACCAAATTCAGTCAAGGCAAGAACTAAGAGAGAAAGGGTGGGGGGGTGACGTCACGCACTTTATCAAATCCATTGTCTGTTCAAAAAAGTTGTGACGCGATCGAGAATTGTCTTCAAAGTTGTGAAAATATATTACCCAATATAATGAAGTCGTAAGTATTAGGTAAACGGTTTCAGGACCAACAAAGGATAAAATAACAAAGAAATGATCTACTTTTTTTTTTAAAAAAAGGTAAAAGGAAAAAAATTCTAGATATTCACAAGGAAACATTTCGCAGATATATGTATTGTTTACAAATCACATAACCAGTATATCCATATACTAATAATTATAAAGAGAAAAGATTTGTATGTTTGTATTTTTTTTTATAATAAATAAACTAAAAAATACTGGACCGATTTTTAAATCTGTACTATTTGTTAAAATATGCTTTGTGCAGCTACAAGAATGTAATGTACAAATGAACTTTCATGTAATAACTAAATTGTAGTTTAAAATATAAATCAGTACGAATAATAACCCTAAGTTTCAAAAAAAAAAAATCTTTTTTTAAAAATAAACTCATTCAAAATGTTTCTACATAACTCTTTGTCAATATCTCAATCTAATATATAAAATTCTCATGTCGCGGTGTTTGTTGCCAAACTCCTCCGAAACGGCTGGACCGAATTTGATGAAAGTGTGCTTATCGGATAGGTCTGAGAATCGGCCATCTATTTTTCATATCCGCAAAAGTTAAGTTAAGTTTCCAGCTAAGTTTCCAGCCCAAAATTAAGTTTTATTTTTTGGCAAAACAATATTTGCCGGGTCAGCTAGTAGTATATATTTTTGCACATTTTGCTTTGATGACAATATGCAGAAAGAAAATTTAGGTCGCTAGTGTCACCCAAATCCTATATCTATATTTACTTACTTCTGTAAATATCTTCTAAAACCATTTAAAAAAAAATTGATGATATTTAATGCAGACCTAACCAAATACTCAATCGTTACACGATAATAATGTGGCCTCTCACCGTGATTTAAGTATATTTATACTGTTGAGATTGTACATAAATCAGTGGGAACCTTAACAACCACGGCCAGAATTGATGGGGGTTTAATAAATGGCCTATTCGGATATTTAGTGGGTCCAAAACAGTCTTGAAAACTTATGTCGGATAACAAATGTTTGTTGATAATATGAAAAAGCGAACACAGAGGTTTTTGGGAGAGAATTAAATATTGATCTTTACGCTTTTTTGTGGGATAAAAGATATTATTTTGTGACAATCCACAAGCCGTTATGTTTCTTTATAGAAAACCTATAAATATGTAGACAATCCTTTGTGGAATAGAAAAAAAAAAAAGAATACAGAGGTTTTGGTAGAAAATTAAATATTGATCTTTCGACTTTTTGTGGGATAAGAGATAATATGTATTATATAATATGATTATTTATCCATAGCCGTTATGTTCTTTTATAGAACAGGCTTTTCTTTTCGACACACAGGCTTCGGCCCACTTGATGGTAAGTGGCTACCGTCGCCCATAACACAAGCAACGCCACATGTTTTACAAGTCGCTGCCAACCATAGTAGGATTGTAACACAAAAGCATACGTGCTGTTATTTCACGGTGGTCTTCCGTCAGGTGGTGGTTACTGCTGCCAGACGTCAGGCTGCCCATATTGCAAAGGGATTAGGGAACGTACCCATACTACGTGGCCCATTTTTTTACAATTTGTTACCCATAACCATTATATCTTTATACTAATAACTAGTCTCCCGCTCCCGGCTTCGCACGGGTGCAATCTGTTAGATTGTCTTACACCGCCATCTGTTAGATTGTCATGGAACTCACAGATAATTTTAACAAATAATTGCTGGATTGAATAGGTATCAACAGATGGCGCTATGTTAATAATATTATATAATTTGCAAAAAAATAATAAACAAAATGAGATATATGTAAACTATCCTATCTTTTAAGTTGGACCAAATAACAGATACTTATGAAGTTTGATCAAAGTCGGTTCAGTAGTTTCAGAGTTTATCGTGAACATACATCGTGACACGAAATTTTTATATATATAAGGATTATAAAGAGAAAATATTTGTATGTCTGTAATTTTTTTTTTGTAATAAATAAACTCAAAAATTACTGGACCGATATTTTTTTTTTTGAAAAAATAATATTTTGTCTCATGTTTCTTTATTAATACGGCGCTTGCGCGACACCAAGAGTGCGTGCATACCCTATAATTGACACGGTGACACCAAGTGACACCGTGACACCAAGTGAAAAAAGTGAAAAGTTATATAAAAACAGACTACGTGACAAACACCCCCCCACCCCCCCTGAACTGGTCACGTAGTGTGGGTAGATACGTTCCTTTAGTTTACATAAGCACATACTTAAGTGAAAAACTCGCCTCAAATCAGAAATATCTCAAAACGATTTTCCAAATTAGCAAGGTAATATACATAGAACCTTTTTACGAATCCCTAAAAAGGGTAATCTGTTAGATTTAATTAATATACCATTCCGTTTTTGCTCGCTGTTGATTTTGAATGTCAATTATGGATTTCGCGACCTTAGCGAGGATTTTCTCTGTAATTTTTCCAATTTTTTTCAACCCCTTCGTTCCGGAAATGGAAGGAGATAAAAAAATCATCAAACGACATCGAAATGCCGTGCAGAATTCAGTTTCGCGTTTGCCCTGCAAACATATCTACTTGTAAGATAACCTATCTGTACAGAAAAGTATATATCTCAATTTTTTTATTTTTTTTTTAAAGGCTAGTCTAGACTATAAACAAAAAATACATTATAAAACTTAGTTTTATATCATATAACAACATCACAGACGACCTTCTATATGTATAGCATGTTTTTTATTATTGGGTCAACGATATCTATACTAATAACGAGAGAATATTTGTATTGATATTTTTGTATGTTTGTAATTAATAATCTGAAAATTCTTTCACCTTTTACAAACTGTGAATTTTTTTTTACAGTTAAGTATCGTTTCACGGGATAGTTTCTTCTGTAAATCATAAATAATGAGTTCGTTTTTTGTTACTCTTTCACGCTTTAACTACTCAACTGATCATTATGAAATTTTGAATCCACTTTGATAGGGTTACAAAACAGGACATAGGGTACCTATCATCCAGAAAAAAAAATACTATTTTTCTTTAGTCTTCCAGAATCCAAAAAATCCATAAAGAAGTCACGGGAAAGGAAAGTAATAAATAAATAAAATCGGAGAGATCATTGAAAACAGCGAGATCTCCGAGCCCATGACAGAGGCGATGTCTGTCGTTGTGATTTAGTGACAATATAAAAGAAGACAGCTTATATTGATTTATTGCTTGTTATTGCCTCGAGTCGTCGATTGGTTCATTTTATATCTTAGTTCATGGACTTATGATTTATTTTTTATTGTTACCCATTTCTATATATGACTTTACTAGTTCAGTCAAATAGATTGTACATTACGTGATATAATTCGAATTAAAACCTATCCACTGCAGCATAGACAGGTTTTAAGATTCTAGTTGATACCTAGTATAAAAAACTAAGAAAACTACTAGTTGTTTAATAGTTAATTATCGTAGTTGTACAACTAATGAATGCAGCATGGTCTTGTTCAAATTTAAAAATGAAAATGAGTATTCATAAAACATTAATTCTTTCTTTCATAGGTTACAGACTTTATAACATCTTATAAAGTATATAATTTTCCTTAGACTCAGGCTTTCGATAATAAAAAGAACGTTTTTAATTCGACTAAAAATATCATTTAAAAAAATTCAAAAAATTTTCATTTGACTAAAAATATACATTCAAAGAATGTTTTAATCTGACTAAAAATATCATTAAAAAATTCAAAAAAAGTACATTAGTCGCGTGATCACTTGGCTAAGCTTTTGCACAACATAATCGTCGCTTAAACCAGTCACCTCGAAATAACTATTTACAGACATTCCTTAGATTCGGTCGCGCATAGCTTCCAGTTTCCGCTATAACATATTATTGCATGAACATACTTTGATCATTCACCTGGCAAAAGGTTTCGAATCAAATATTAAACGACGGATAATATTCTATGTGAAACTTGCGCCACCGCGTGTACAGTCACCATCAGATATATCGGATCTGTCTAGGTACTCAAATAACACTACACACTTTGAGGACCGATTATATCTGCACTCCAAAGTATTCTAATTAATGTGAACATTCAACGCGTCAAAAATATCTAAACAGTCGAATGTCATTATTTTCTGTACAACCATATTTTCATAATTAGGTATACTACTAAGCTGCCAGATGGATAACGCAGACACGTCAAATCTTTGATTTGTCAAATGAGGCGTATCTAAGTTTAAATATAGAGAAATTATGAGCGAAAGATATTTCGAATGGCCCCCGTGCTTTGTATTAGGACGTGTGTTGCTGATTATCTAAATAGGTTTACTGGTTTATTATTCTTAATTACTCTTTACAAGTAACAATAAGATTGATAATTCTTTACTTTTTTACGTTAAGGTCGGCAGACAGGCTGACGGTCCACTTGATGGTAGGTGGCTATCGTCCCCTATTACACAAGTAACGCCACAGGTGCCGCAAGTGCGTTGCTGACTACACTAGGATAACGGATAGGGAAATGGCCTCTGGCATTCCTTATTCACTCCTTATAGTCTTAACGATGATCTGTATGCCCTGCCACAACTTTCCAGACCAGAGCCAATTTTGAAAAGTTTATTTCCAAAGTTAACCCTGCCGGGAATCGAACCCGGATTCAAGCACCACTCATCCAATGGACTAGTCATAAAAACACAACACAATACAAAAATAAGTTCACAATATACAAAAATCAATAAGGTATTCATCTACAATTACAAAATATTGTATTTGTATTAATAAAACTTGAATAAGAATTTTTAAAAAAACGAAGGTGCCAGCCAAGAGGAACAGTTTTATTCTGCGGCTCCTCAGATTATAAAATTAACTGATTATAAATTGTAAATAGGTAACTAGTATTAATATTTTCATTGATTGTCCTTTAATGCTATGCTTTGAAGTAAAGCATTAATCATTAAAAATTAAGTAAGTGTATTATATAATATGGGTAGGCATACTAAACGCGCTGATCAAATGAGACAACGCTGTTTGTAAGAAAGTAGTGACGAGAGGGAAGATCGGTTAAAGTTTAAAGATACAGTCATATTGATAACGTCTTCCTTTTTTGAATTCGGTTGAAAATGATGTCATTCAAGCGTAATTATGAGACAATGTAAGTAGGTGATTATTGCGACCAACTAAACATGAACCTTAATACAAAGATATCAAAGTTTATTCCAAAAAGTGTTGAGATATATTTGAACATTTTAGTGCTTAGATATTTTTGGCGATCAGATTGTATACATAAGAAAAAAATTCCGTTTGTAATGAAATATATGACATATGTGTTTAGATATATTTGAATTCAAAGAAGCTCACATCAATTTGAAATCTGTTGTTGTGTAGATGTTACTGAAAAATTAAATGCTAACAATTATTTGCCTACTTCAGATGCTCATCTACTTCTGACGCTGACTGTACAACAAGCTATTACACCTTCAATACTGTTCGTTCACGCATCAAAGAATATTCATAACTAGCTGGTGCCCACGACTTCGTCCGCGTTGAAAAATATTAAGTAGTCTATCCCGTGTCCCGTACGTCTAAATATTTATCTACCAAGTTTCATGAAAATTAGTTAATTCGTTTCAGAGTTATGGAGGAACATACATACATACATACATACATACAGAAAAAAATTCTAAAAATCGTCAATTTAGTTTCAGTATCATGTATAGAGCTTATAAACACGATATCTCTGAAAACGAAGTAACTTACTCCATGACCGACCCTTACAGATTTATTATTAGTATTGATAATAATGCGATGAACAAATTACGAGGCGATCAGGCGATGATATGGCGTTGGGATATTTGTGTGATTTTTTACTGATCAAAATAGATTTTCAATTTGACTACTGTCAAATCTTTTATACTTCACTTTTGATATTTATTAATTAGCACTCTCTACTTCGGGTACCTACATTAATTAAAACTACTTAATGTTTAGTCCGAATACTTTTAATGTCTGACCGATATATCAGAACTACAATTCAAACTGTAAGATGCGCGGATACACGACAACGACCTCTTCTTTTCTTTTTAATATCATGCCACAGAGTACTTTACATTGTAACGTCACAGAGTACTCTATACTATACTTTCTGCCTTATTTATTAACTCAGGGGACATAAATAGCAGACGCTAACAATCATAACTAATATTTTAAATGCGAAAGTACTGTCCCCGAGAGATCATCATATAAAAATCAAAATCAAATCAATTCAAAAAAAATATATTATTATTTTTAGATACCTTACGGTACCTATCACATAAGTGGAATATAATTTGGAATTAATCTTCTAGATATAACAGTTTTGTTGAGGCGTGAAAACGGAAAAGAAAATGAGATAGCTGCGATAAGCCTAACATCCCCTTATGACAAGTTCAGTGAAAGTAATTCGTGAGCCACACACAACACACCATACACCGAAATAGTAGGCGGTGAATTGGGATATTGCTATTAATGGCTCGCTGTAATTCACAGGCGGGAGCGGGAAATTACAAATTAACTTAAAATTAAAAATCTATTCATATAAAATCGTAAACGAGCCGTATCTACGGCTGAACGGATTGGGATGAAATTTGGCATACAATTTATTAATCTCGGTGCTGGCTAAGCCCCCATTGGTCCGGTGAATGGCTCCTGGGTAAATCCGGCCCCCGAAGACTGCCTCACAAGGGGTTGAAGAGCCGCTATACGTCGCTGCGGCGACGTCGTCAGGCTGGTCCGGGCGTCAGAGTGTAGGGCATCTGGTGTCCGGGACTTGTTGAGAGGTGTGGTGGCCCATTGATGTTCCAGTGGGTCGCCACAGGAGTAGAACGCAGCCTGCCTGCAGGATATGGGTCCGCGAAGACATGGCGGTGCTTGTGGGGACCGGGGATAGGCCTCTCTGTGATACCGGGTCTCATATTTGCCGCCAATGGTGGAACATGGAGGGGTTTTAGTGCGGTATTGCCCGGTGATAAGCCACATACTTCTTCGACGACTACCCTCGTCGGCTAAGGACAATCCGCAGTGTGATTTCTCCTCCTCAAAAAAAAACGTAGTTTATTAACCTGGATTAACATATATTCATTACAAACATACAAAAATTTTAATGTTCTCTCTTTGTAATATTAGACGATAGCGTTATTTTCCCGCCTGATCTTATAACTTGTGGCATACGCGGACGGTACAACGTTGGGAAGTTTAGCCGACCGTGACGGATTGACTCTCTGATCGGAAGAAATTTGCCCTCACACAAGATCTATTTCAACCGACTGTTATACCAATAGTTTGGATCGGCCTCTATTGTCTACATTACAAACTTGAACAATGTAAAGAACTTATCAACTCAGGAGAGTAATGAAATTATGAACAGTTTCTTATACCTACTTATGAGTAAAATAAATACTGTTCCCGAGAGATAATCTTAAAATTAAAATTCAGATCCAAAGATTACTGCTCATATATTTTGTCTGTCATTTTTTTTTTTTTTTCAAATTTAGCCGTGAAAATATAGGGAAATAGTATAACATAAATTTTGTTATAGTATTTCCCTGAGGGTCAGAGATTCTTTCTCCAAGTTATTCTAAGTTAAGTTATTCTAAGTTAGTTATTCTAAGTTCTTACGCCATACCTAAAGTTCTAAGTTCCTCCATTTGAGTGTCGGACCCTTTTGACCAACTAGTTTTGACCCCACTTGCCCATTTGACCCACTTTTAAGTACCCATCTGACCCACTGTGGGTCAAAGCAATATTTTTTTAAGTTTATTTATGGCTTATTGATTTTAAAATAGACATAAAATAATTATGTATAATACTTTTTTCTTTAAATGAACTAGACTTCCATTGACGATAACGTCATTTTTCTTGTTATTTATTTTAAGAAAATTATTTAAAATTAAAAAAAAAATAGACATATTTTTAAATATTACAGTAGCATTAAATATATTAAAAAAGTACGTTAGACAGGCAAACAACCTTGAAAGCGGGTTATCGAGTCTACAACACGAAGATTGACCCCTAAAATCATAAATCTCTTCTTTGGAAAATTATACCATATATCTATGTTTTTATGGTTTAAAATGCTTTGTGCGTGCTATGACTATGTCGCGTGCTATGACGAACCCTTAGAGAATATACATGACGTGTTACAAACCAAATGCTTTGTAACACGTCATGTATGGGGGTCGAAGGCAATGAACATGCCGACCAACTGGCTCCAGCAGGCGCAAAAGGTAGGCTAATAGGTCCTGAACCTATGTGCGGTCTACCTAACAGCCTAGCTCGCTGGACCATATGGAACCAGTGCTTTACTAAATCTTACAAACGCTGGACTAACTTGCCAGGTCTGAACCATTCCAAAGCGCTCATAAAAGCCTACAGTCGAAACGTGACGAACCAGGCTATGTCGCTTAGCAGGAGCAATCTGTGTATGCTAACGAGGGCACTAACGGGGCACTGCCGCCTCAATAGGCACCTCAAAATAATGGGTCTCACCAGTACAGGAGAGTGTCGCTTCTGCCACGAGGCAGAAGAAACACCAATGCATATCCTGTGCGAGTGTGGCCCCTTGATGCACAAGCACAGTCACATCCTAGGAAGCCACACAATGGCTTGTGAAGATGTGAGGAATGCCTCTATCAAAAAAGTACTACAGTTTCTAAACGCGGTAGGTATAGGTAGAGAGCTTTAGTTTACGTGGCGATCACAATATTTCAGCAATGGACGAAGTGATACTGGCTTTCTAGCAGACCAGAAATAGCCGCTAAGAAAATAATAATAATAATAATACAAACCAAAGCCCAATTCATGAATATACTATAAATAAATAACTACTTAATTGTAGACAAAATATGATTATTTGCAAACATGTCACGAATATTAGGTATATATGTATTGAATAAAATCAAAAAATACTGGACCGATTTTAAAATTATTTCACCTATAGAAAGCTACTTTATCAGCGAGTAACATATGCAATATTTTTTATAAAATTACGAGGGCGAAGATGCGTGCAAAAGCTAGTTATATATAAAAATGTTGATATTTTTTTGTATCCGCTTCAAAAATTCGATTTTCAAATATGAAAAGGGAAAAACTGAGAATATTTTTATATGTATATAAACGTCCGAGATGGTTCGCTATAAATTTATAAAAATAGTAAGTAAATACCTAATAAAATATTAAACAGGTTTCTAATTATTAACAGGCCAAAAAATGTAGATTTATTAAATTAATAAATTATTTATGTCAATGAATTTTCATTGACATATTAATTACAACATACAATATACATTAAAAATACTTGGATATTAAGTCAAATCCTATGAGCCTTAATTGCTACAAATTTATGGAATATTGAAATTTATTTAATAATCTAAGGGTAAATAAATGTTAAGTAAACCTGATATTAGGATTGAAACCTTTTAGGAAGGGATCGGGGAAGTCCTATATGATCTGAAAATTTGAATAACAATCTGTTGGTTTGAAATTAGCTTGCTAAGGTCAAACATTGCCGACCCGTTTGACCGGCATCTAATACGAGTATGTTGAAAGCCAAAACTATTGCATATTCACAGTATATCGAACGAACAGTATGACATCTCTACTCATGACGCAAATATATATTAATAAATAAATAAATATCTTCACACATTCCACACAGCACCATCTAGTTCCATACTAAGCAACTAAAGCTTGTACATAATATGGATACAAATAAAGTTGATATACTACATAGATTACTTTTTGTTTTTGTAAATACATACATATTATAAATAAAAAACATCTTTGAATCAGGTAAAAAGGTAAAATGTTAACACATACACATTTTCCCCTAGCAGGATTAGAACCCGCGACCGTTTCGTTAACAGCTAGGGTTACTAGCCGCTATACCAAACGTGTCGTCAATATTACAATAGGTGTGCCCGCGAGTTCATGCGGTTGTAATTCGCTTTTTGAAAATCCCACAGGAACCTACCATTTTTCAGGATAAAAAGTATCCTATATGTTAAACCAGGTAATAAACGATATGTGTGCCAAAGGACATCATTCAAAACCAGACCTTTTTTTTTTATTTAAACAATATAGCCTATGATAATGTAGCTTTTTATAAGTGAAAGAATTTTTAAAATATGTCCAGTAGTTTTTGAATTTATTCATTAGAAACAAAAATACAAAAATACTTTATAATATTTATATAGATTAAAATTATATTGGGGTAAGAATTAGAATAATATATCTACTGCCTGATAAGTACTGGCCACTACAATGTGTGATTTAATTTCAGAAAATTGTTTGTACATTAAGATACGAGTAGTTAGTGAGTTTGGCTACTGTTTCCAGGTTGAAGTGTTCTATGTTATCTATGTGTAGAGAGAAGGCTTCTCATTCATCTTATGTTTCGAGCCCTTGTTTGTGACGGCCGGAATCCGGGCTGTGTCAGCGGTAAGCTGGAATAAATGAGTCGGATAGCGGATTGAGATGAGCGTAGCGATTAGCGGAATTAATCACACGCTTTCCAACAGCAGTTTTCTTTAAATTTTTAAAAATAGTCCATTAAACTGTTTTCGTCTATACTAATATTAAAAAGATATTTGTATTTTTGTTTGTAATGAATAAACTCAAAAACGATTGGAGCGATTTTAAAAATTCTTTCACCTATAGAAAGCTACATTATCGACGAGTAACAACAAAATAACAAAAATAAAAATCTTTTCTCTTTATAACATTAGGTTCTTGGTACATTTTAATGCTCGTTAGTGTAATTACTATGCTTGGGCGTGATTTCACCATAGTCTGTTAGTATTTAACATCGCTGTTAAGTCATTTAACAGACGTTTACAGTATGCGAGTGACAGCGCTAAATCACATAAAAGCGATGTTAAATACTAACAGAGTATGGTGAAATCGCGGCTTAATCCTTTAACCGCTTGGTTTTATAGGAGTTGCCATTTCCCCGCTTGACTCGTGAACCGATATTTTTTTAAATTGAAAGCAACGCAATGATTTAAAAAATATATATATACAAGCAGACTAGCTGACCCGGCAAACGTCGTTTTGCCAAAAAAAAAATTTTTGGGGTGGGAGATTCACAAAAAATTTCATAAAAATCGGTCAAGCCGTTTCCGAGTAGTTTGGTTACAAACACTGTGACACGAGAAATTTATATTATACTAGCTGACCCGGCAAACGTTGTTTTGCCGAAAAAAAAATTTTGTGGTGGACCACCCTTAACATTTAGGGGTATGGAAAATAGATGTTGGCCGATTCTCAGACCTACCCGATAAGCACACAAAATTTCATCAAAATCAGTACAGCCGTTTCGGAGGAATTTGGCAACAAACACCGCGACACGAGACTTGTATATATTAGAAGATGAATTTGCCATACTGGTGTAATGGACACAAAAATAATTGTCGAATAAATTCGATTCTAGCAGCTAAAGGATTAATCGAAAGATTATAAGCCTTAAGCCTTTTAAAACTACCCTTGAGCATACTTAAGCAAATGAATCGCTCTCGCTTCTTTGAACCACCAAAACCACATTTCAATACAAACATCCCCGAAAACATAAACCATTTTTGAAGCTGTACAATTTTACTGAACCTTTCTCACTTTGGACAGTGTGAAAAACCTATTTACATCTCTTAAGACACCAATTGGATTTATCCGAGCCTCTTCCTTTGCCTTTTAGGGCTACTTTTTCTATTGCGAGAACATGTCAAATTTATTTATGGTTTCACATAGTTGTCCGTGGATCAAAAGGAAACATTTTTTTTATTCAGATCACCTTTGAGGTTTCAAAACCTCACATTTGTAAATTTCATTAGCTTTTGTTTCGAGGCTTTATGGGCTTTAAAATAGAAGATAAAAGAGATATCTACTAGAATTAAAATAGAAGAAAAAAATAGTAAAGAAAATCATGTGATGTTATCTATTAAGGCTTTCTTCAACATCAATGTTGCACGAAATAATTTAAAAAAAGACAATAAATGAAGCAATGATTTCAAAACAGAAGCTCTTTTTGCAACTTTAATCTTTCGACGCATCTCCGCGCGCAACATAATAATACTTTACAAAAAAACTTTGAAAACATTTCAGTGAATAAAAAAGTCCCTCTCAATGCTCAGGGATACTTATTCCTAATCTAAATCAAATAACGGCACGACCGAGAACAATTCGTATAAAACAAACTGGTAAACAATGGGATACTCTTATACCACAGTACCTAGGATAAGGGACGGTGTTAAAACTATATTTAAAAGAGGTTCTATAATATTACTAGCTGAGCCGGCAAACGTTGTTTTGCCATATAAAAAAATATCACTTAGGGGTATAGAAAATATGTTGGCCGATTCTCAGACCTACCCGATGAGCACACAAAATTTCATCAAAATCAGTCCAGCCGTTTCTTAGGAGTTTTTTCAACAAACACCGCGACACGAGAATTTTATATATTAGAAGGAAATATTCATAAGTCACAATTACTTGCGGTTTATAACACTGTATATGTGTGTATACGTACATATGCATGTGTGCTATTTAAATTTATGTTATTGTTGTATATTTATTTATTACTTTGATATTTGTTTTGTTTTAAATATCTCAACTGGATCCAGTCTGTAGTTGGCCATAAAAAATAATGTTTTAATCATTTACAGGCACATTGTTAATGAATGAATAAATATGTAAGAAAATTGTACACAAAAATTTAAAGAAAGAAAGCAACTTTTATTCCTAAAATACAGATATAAGCCAAATACAAAAACTATATAATCATATAAATAGTAATCACAAAAAAAATATATATATACTTAAACAAATAATATGAGCAAAAGGAAATCCTGGGTCAGTATAAAGTTGTTGTTGTTTGACCACCACACTTTTATTCTTTTATGTACCAAATATTCAAAGAAAATTAAGAAAAACAAGAAGAAATTCAAAAAAATCGCACGTATATGAAAATTGGACACAGTTCCCTCTCTGCAACTCTATCTACTGTGGCCGTCTTAACATTGTGTAGATTCTCCGATAATGTTGAAAAGTGTTACGAATTTCATTACACTGTACGTGGAAACAATACGTTTGGGTTTCATTACTGCGTTCAAGTCGCGATTCGAGTGTGTATTTGTTAAGCTTATTTTTCCTTATCACACATTTTCTATTCTCGCTCATATAATATTTTCTGCAATGGTTGAAACGACCCGTGCTCTCTGTGTAACCAAATCTAAAATTAATTTATTAAGGTCAGGTTTAATATCTACAAAATCTAAAATTTAGCTCAACTGATGGATGTTATTTGGCACACAGATAGTTAATTATCTGGATCCTTTTTACACTATATAAGATATCAATACTAATAATAAATCTGTAAGGGTCAGTCATGGAGTAAGTTACTTTGTTTTCAGAGATATCGTGTTTATAGGCTCTATATACATGATACTAAAACTAAATTGACGATACAGAAAAAAATTGTAAAAATCGTCAATTTAGTTTCAGTATCATGTATAGAGCATATAAACACGATATCTCTGAAAACAAAGTAACTTACTCCATGACTGACCCTTACAGATTTATTATTAGTATTGATTAATTTAAACATTACATACATTTAACTTTTATTTCTTGTACAAAATAAGAATATTCGCTGATTATAAAAACTTTCCAATTTATATGTATTTAGTAGGATAAAAATATATAGATATAGAACATATTTATATGCAAATGCTCTGTGTTAAGTATATATTTTGATTGAATGCATTCAATATAATTATGTATGTTTCTCAACTTTCTTTTATTTTTCTGCAACTGATGGGTTTTTGCTTCAAATTGGAATAAAATTATTTTGGAATACGATGTTTGAATTTGCAATTATAATGAAGGGGCCTGCGGGTCTCGCTTTTATTGATAGGGGCGCTTTTAAATTTCCAAATGCTCTTATCTACGTGTATTTGTTAGGAAACTGTGACCCGATTTCGTTTGCTATAAATATTTTGATGATAATTTTTGAAGTGAAAACTTCTTTAGGCGCGTTGAGCATTTTTGAGATAGGATAAAATCATTGAACTCGCGACAGTGTCATGTAATGTAATGTAACCATTGACGTAGCTGATATTAATTTAAAATAATTTTTATTTTATTTTTTTTGAGATTAGGATAAAATCATTGAACTCGCAACAATGTCATGTAATGTAATGTAACCATTGACGCAGCTGATATTAATTTAAAATAATTTAAAAAAAGAACAATTTTTGAGATTAGGATATAATCATTGAACTCGCTACAATGTCATGTAATGTAATGTAACCGTTGACGTAGCTGATGTTAATTTAAAATAATTTTAAAAAAAAGAACAATTTTTGAGATTAGGATAAAATCATTGAACTCGCGACATTGTCATGTAATGTAATGTAACCGTTGACGTAGCTGATATTAATTTAAAATAATTTAAAAGGCTATATATATCATGAATTCGTTAAGCAACTTCTTCATTTAATGAAAAACTCTATGGTCATACTTGACACTTTGGAAGAGCGAAGTTGTTTGCAATTGTAAAAAGTTTAGAAGCTTCAATGAAATTTTAGATTAACTTAAAACTCCCTTGCCAATTTGTGTGACCACTTGGAGGCGACGCGACGTAGCGATGGGACATTCGCTTATCGATAAACCGAGACTAAAGCTATTGTCAATATTCGTTGTTCATATATAATATAATATTTTATAATTCAATATAGAGGTATTATACATACTCTCTCTTAAAATATTTAAATGATGAATTTCGTTAAGTTGGTTTAATCAAAAATATTAACAAATTTATTGCCTATAAATCATGTGAGATTGGACACGTTAATATTATGTCAATTAATATAAATGCTTGCAAATTTATCGCAGTTCACTGGTATTGAAATGTATATTTTCTTTTATATGTGAGTAAGTATGCTTACTTTTTTGTATTTATTAATGTGAAGTTAATTTAATTAATGTATTTGGGTGAATTTTATTTTCTTTTTAAACTCTTTGTGTGTGAAAGAAAAAACATTTAATTCCTGACACAATGTACACATTAAAGTATGTATGTCATGTACATCCAAATAATTAATTCTTCCTACTCTTCTTCGAATGCGAGAGTAAAACCTTAATATACCTTAATATATAGGCATATATAGGCCTACAAAAAAACTCTTAGAAAAATCAGTCTGCATTGCTGGCCCTACAATAATATAAGAAATAAAGAAAAAGGGTCTTTGAATTCCTAACTGATGAAAACACAACTGTATATTTGCTGTTATTTGAACTAATTCTCTTTAAGAAAGAGCATTGTGCCGCCATAAGTTTACCTAGGTGCCGACCTGCCTCTATTTATACATTCTCGTGGAGTCCTAGGTTAATATTAATTTAAAAAAATTCAATTTACATGCTGTTGTACTTTAATGATATTCATAATTCATGTAATTTGTACAACTAAAATTTAGAAATGGAATTAAAATTTATCGATAACACTCCCACGATAAGCCCCCATCCTTAAAAACTCTGATCCGAGCACAGTTCTCCGATATTGTTTACAAGTTTTTGTTCTATAGATAAATCGTTTTGAATCTGTGTAATTATTTCGAAGACCTGAAGTCTGAAGTGATATAATTTAAATGCTCAATATTAAACAAATACAAAAGGCATTTGTAAAGTTTGCCTTTTTAAATTATTACAAACGAAAAGTCAAAAGAAGCGAAATATCGGTATACAATATCGGGAAACGTCCCATTATTAAGATACTAACTGATGCACACACGTGTGCTGTTGTGTTTCGGTGAGTAAGAGATGTCAGAGCCCATTTCCCTATCTCTATCCAATCCTACTGTAGCCGGAAGCGCACTTGCAGCACCTATAGGCGACGGTAGCCACCTACCATCAAGTGGACTGTCAGCCTGCCGACCTTAACATAAAAAAAGATAGGTGTGTGAGTGAGGGATGCCAGAGCCCATTTCCCTATCTGTAGTCGGCAACGCACTTGCATGTAGCTTAACTTATCTTACTGTAGCGTTGCCTGTGTTATAGGCGACGGTAGCCATACCTTCAAGTGGAACGTCAAAAAAGTCTATACTTATACTTTTTTCATCCTCAACTAGGTTCAACATGGCACATTTTATTATAATATATCCATGTACATATAAGTTTTAAAAGTTTTTTAAGAGTAAAATATTAGTTCGGTGTGTTGTTTCAACATAAAACGGAACAAGCTCCTGAAATATGAAGTGAATCCTTTTGTGTTTTCAACGTTGAAAAATTAAAATGTCTCTTATACGCCTTGTTCGTTTGTTTGCCAATATTTGTGTATAGGAAAAACGCGATAGAATGGTTATTAATTTTAAAAATATTACCGTAATAGGGTAGGTATTTGACTGAATGAAAATTTAGTTCAAGTTGTTGTTAGATTGACAGTTATAAAAAAAAATTAAAACAAATAAAACTAAATTAAATGAAATTAAATTAAAATTCGTTTATTTTCAGGCAACTGGACTCTTATGTTACATTATTATATTTTTGTAATTGGGATATTTTTTTAAATACCTACATTCCTAACATTTTTTCTGAGGTAAACACTTAGATGACCAATCAAACTTTAAATCGTCCAAAAAACTTTCCAATTTTAAATATTGAAATTTTTTAAAAGTAACACACCGATTATTCTAATATTCAAAAATAAAAATTCTTGTATTAATATAGGTTTCAGCGAATCTAGGTATATTATAGTAATTGAAACCGAATACGGTGGATATTAGTATAATCGATGGCTAATGAATTCAATTAGCCACATGTTGCCGCTTCGATTAATTGTTGATTGCCAACTATCGATATGTCGATACTGTTTCCATTCGAACCTAAATAACACTTTTGGATAAAGAGTATTAAATTTGAAAATAAAAGATCGTTATAAAAAACTATATATCAAGTGATTAAGACGAAATACATATTTGTTAACTGACAAAGAACATATCTCTCAACTGATGGAGAAGAAAAAATATATAAATATCTCCCAACTGACAAAATACATATCTATCAACTGACAGACAAAATACATATCTCACAACTGACTGAGAAAAAAATCATATCTCACAACTGATTTAGAAAAAATACATATCTCACAACTGACTGAGAAAAAATACATATCTGTAAACTGATTGAGACAAAATTCATATCTCACAACTGATTGACAAAAAAAACATATCTGTTAACTGATTGAGACAAAATACATATTTTTCAACTGATTGAAACAAAATAAGTATCTCGCAACCGAATGAAAAAAATATATCTCAAATATGAATAGGCCAAAGAACATTATCTCACAACTGATTGAGACAAAATACATATCTATCAACTGATTGAGACAAAATACATATATGTCAACTGATTGAGACGAAATGCATATATCTGAACTGATTGAGACAAGTAACCCCTGGCAAAAGTGTAACAGGAATAAAGTTGTCGGGCGTTATATTGCTTATTATTTTTAACATATTATTTGCTAGTATATCAATAATACTTCTTACATAATTATAACAAGATGCCACGAAGATTTAACATTCCGTATTCGGTAGGAGTTTCTAAAACAGACTTTTCTTTCTTTTTAGGAAACCCGGTTTCGAAAAAATATTAATAATTCCGTTTTCTTAAGTGGTTTCGAAAATTTGGTTTCGAATGTGGCTGAAAGGCAAATAAATTAACCATAGTCAGTTAAAGACACAATTTTATATATTTTTTTTTAACTTATTTATAATCGATGTAGTCGAGCGACCTAATTTACGATATTGAACTGATAAATAGTAAAAGTCTATGAAATCCATTAGGTATAATTAGGGGAACCATTATATTTAAATTAATATTTGTATATAGAGAAAGTTTGACCTCTGTGAACGATGGCATTTAATTTAACCCACTTTTTTATCTTTCAATAATAATTTTTTTATAAATAGAATAAAAAATTACATTACATTAATTCTGAAAGTTTTTTTTTTAAAAACTTGTAAGCACGTTCAATAGTGATTTTAAATTTCAGTCAATAAATGTATGATATACAATAATTTATTATTACTATAAATGGAAAAGTTTGTATGGATGTTTGTTACTCAATGACGTAATAACGGCTGAACGAATTTGGATAAAATTTGGCACACAGATAGTTTTATTACCTGGATAGGATATAGGATACTTTTTATTCTGAAAAAAAAAAGCTCGGTCCACCATAGGCCTCATCTTTGCTACACGATTAGATGCTGGCCAAGAGCAAACTAATCTCTAATAAATCGTTAATAATTAGGTTCCTGTGGCATTTTCGAAAAACGAACTACAGTCGGTACGAAGTTGCGGACACAGCTAGTGTGTTATATGTTATATTATAAATGAAAAAGTGTCCGTCTGTCTATACGTCTTTACATAAAGTAGTTGATAACAAAGTCAGTGGTCCAACAGCGAGTTGTGTTCCAATGGTATGTTATTTTTAACGGATTACTGTTATATATGTGTTCCTTTTGTTTTATTATATCCACACTAATATTATTAATGTGAAAGTAAATCTGTCTGTCTGTTACCTTTTCACGCCTTAACTATTCAACCGATAATCATGAAATTTTGTACACACGTTATCAGGGATACAAGAAAGGATATAGAGTACATTTCATATAGAAAAAAAAACTGTTTCCAAGGGATCAACAAAAATTATAAAAAAAATTCTATGTATAGCAATATATGACTTTCTTGAATTCTGAGGAATTCTTGAATTTCAGTGTCATTCTAACGAAGCTGGTGAAAAAGCACGACATTGTATAATAGATGGCGTTTCGGCGAAACTGAAGCCAGATCTTAGCGGATTAGTTGCGGTCACAAGTGAGGTAAAATTTGGGTGAAATTTGGGTGAAATACCCAATAATTGACGGCGTAACGGAGCTGCGGTTTCTATGTTTTAACGTAATTGATAAATTAATAAAGGCCCGATACTTGAGGTAGCCCTCGACAACTTTGGAAGCGGTGATGTATTTGAAAAGTTCAACTATTCCGCTTCTATGTTTAATAGTAGCATAAGTTCATCACTTCACCGACAGTGGGGCGTCGTAATTAAATAAAAAAACATTCCTCACTTATATAAACACAACAGCACACCTGCTATTATTCTCTAAGGAGTCTTCTCTAAGGGGGCGGTTACTGCCGCCAAACGGGTTGCCCAAATGATGTACCCTTCCACTAATTTCCAGATCCAGACCACAGTCTATTTGAAATGTTAATTTCTAAAGTTGACTCAGCCGGGAATCGAACCCTGCACACCTGAGACAGAGCGTTAAGGCGAGCGCCCTAACCTCTCATCCAATAGGCTCGTACAAAAAAGTTCCAAAAAGTTGAAACTGAGTTACCAATTTAAAATTTAAAAAGAATACGAATTAATGATTTAAATTTAGAAACCCGTAGCAATCTTTAAGACGCGAAGAAAATTCAATTTTTGTTAAACAAATAATACTCTTTGCACCGGTTACAGACACTTATTCGTCAGCGCTCTACTGAATCCCTCGGGGCGGACGATACGACTCACGTAATTGATTTCTTTTCGGCTTTCGCCAATTTACTAGGAGTGTGGTCCAAGTGATAAGCTAGCAGCGGATTTTGTAATGAACCGTCAATACTTAATTAATAATTATTTAATTTAATCAATACTTATAATAAATCTGTAAGTGTAGGTATTGTATGTATGTATGTTCCGCCATAACTCTGAAACGAATTAACTGATTTTCATGAAACTTGGTAGATAAACATTTGGACGTACGGGACACAGGATAGGCGACTTAATATTTTTCAACGCGGACGAAGTCGTGGGCACCAGCTAGTAGTATATATGAGTGAAGTAGGGTATACTACATTTAGCCGTGGCGGGGCACTGAAGTCGTGTCATAACGTCCCCGCGACCCCGAATATAGAACCCGCGAATATAGAACGCGTTAACGTGAATTTGTATGGGAATGAAGCAGCCTAAACGTTAACCACTAGGTGGCGCTGCTTCATTCCCATACAAATTGATTATTTGGTAGTACTTATTATTTTATCTAATAGCGATACTATTCATAAAATGGATCATAAAAATTCATATTATAAAAGTGACCCCAAGTGTTGTCAAGATAGCTTTCCTGTGCCATGAAACCGTAAAGCGTCACGTCGTCACGTGATTCATGAAACAGAATTACGTTGGACATTTTGAAATTTTGACATTTTAAGTGCAAATGTTAAGATACATAATCACTCGATGTTGTAAACTCATAGGTATAAATTGTTTCTATTGTTTGCTTTGTCTTTTTGGTTTTACTTTAGTTATTAAATAGAGATTTATAAGCTAAGGTACATCCAAGCTAAGTTTTTTAATTCAATTTTCATTGCCACTATTTGGCTATTTGTGTCCAAGACAATTTCGAATGTCGAATTTAGCATTTTTATTAAGATTTTTGCATTGACTATGCAAGTAGCAATAGTAATTGTAATAATGATATATTTTTCCTTAATTTTTTTTAACTCGATGTCGCCAGAGTCGCTGTAGCTTATTAATTGTACCACACGTTTTGAGAGACAGGCTCCGGGCTATTGTTCGTGGCAATACAGTGTTGTGGGGGTACAAATTCGTGTTTATCTAATAAAATTAACTGTCGATGCAAGTCCAGTGTGTATCTTTCATTTCCCCTTTTGATTTCATTTAATTTGCTACGAATACGCTATTAATCATTTGCTTGGGGCGTCGTAATTTTATTTAGCTAAATGGAAAACGATATTGAATTTCTCTACTGTATATAAGTTTAGATTTTATAGAGAAAAACGTTTCGGTATTAAACGCTCGCTTGTTATCGAAGACGGTAGCCATCTATCACCACAGAATAATAATGGCCTGATGTTCGTTTAAAAAAACTATTAAGTAAGTGTTTAATCTCTCGCCTGTAAATTTATTTTTAGAAAACGTTCATATTCGATTCGTCTAGAAAAATGAAAAAAAATTAATAAATCAATACATAAAAATATATTTTGCCACAAAAATATACACAAAAATAAGAAACTAGCGACTCGCCTTCGGCTTTGCACGCACTTGTAATATTAAAAAATGCTTATTTACATAGTATAAAACTAAGTCTCCCGTGTCTGTCTAGATAGATATCTATCTAAGATAGATAAGATAGTTTTAAACTACGCAACGGATTTTAATGCGGTTTTCACTAATGGAAAGAGCATTAAACGACGAAGGCTTCTATATACTAGCTGGTGCTCGCGACTGCGCCCGCGTTGAAAAATAAATAAATAAATATCTTCACACATTCCACACAGCACCATCTAGTTCCAAACTAAGCAACTAGTGCTTGTTTTATGGATACTAGACAGTGGATATACAATATAACACTATAAAATATATAACATTTGATAGCGCCGTTAGAAGTTAAAGATTCAACCGTTAAAACAGAAAAAACTGATTGATCTCCTTTCAAAGTAAGCAAAGCGGCGGGGAACAGCGAGTTTTTTTTTTTCATATAAAAATAGCAAATTCCCAGAAGTAAATTAATAAATCTGATATGGCAAATTACCCGGTGCTTGGGTAACAAAAAAGGTCGAATTGCCCGCTTAATTCGGTAACAATTGGGCACGTGTGTACCTTTGTTAAGCCGTATTAGTAGCAACTCTTATTTAATCTGAAGTATTACATAGAATACAATGGGAGAGGTGAATTTAACAAATCTAGGGACCGAGTGAGACAGACGTACTTATACGCTCTAGGTCTCGAAAAATTGTAATAACAAATGCTTTATTTACTTAGACATTTATTTGACGGCGCAGCTGTCACTGTCACATCAGGTTGACTCTTAGCCAAAGATCTTATACCTAAATTTTAGCTTCAACTCTATATATGTAGGTACTTAATAAATATAAGTACTTCTTAGTAATATTAATTAAGCTAAATATTCTTAGCAATATTAATAACAGTGGTACATTTTTTCTCTATTATTACACACTCTTATTACACAAGTGTCCATAGGTTGCGGCAAAAGACACGTTACGGCAACCGTTTATCATTAGGCGAACCGTATGTATGCTCGTCTGTCATTCGAGTATCAATAAATAGCTCGTAAAAGGGACTCAAGGATGGATTCCATAAAAATTTAAATCGTATGGTCACTGCATTAGACAGAGACGCACTCCCCTTTAAGACCTTCTCGCTCGGCTCGTTTTTTTCAGCTAAGTGCACAATCTTGTTTAGGTATAAGATCTTTGCTCTTAGCTGCCAAAGTCAGCCTAGCGAAGCGTCATTGTCGATGGTAGCGAGGGCGGCCATCTTGACGGGACTTACAGTCGAGACGGCGGCGCCCGCGGACCACGCGTTGACGAATCGCTCCGAATCCGTGGCATCCTGCGATTAAAATTTGCGATTATCTGTCCAAGACAAGATGAGTACTGATGAAGGCCCTCCTGGCTCTTCATATTTATTTCTTTTCAACACAAAACCTACAGCAAAACAAAATAACATACAATTATAATAGATACCTTGCCAATTACAGGGTTAATAGACTTATGTAGGACTTAATAGACTAAAATGGATTACCTATTATTATTATTATTACTAATTATTATTAAATCTAAACCAGGAGTTCCCAAACTTATTTTGTCTACTGCCCACTTTGAGAGTAAATTATTTTTTAGCGCCCCCAACCTAGCTAAATGAAATTACAAATCACCCCCCAAGCCTCTACACAACGCCCCCATTTTTTTTCTGGGTCTCTTAGGCCTGCAGCGCCCACAAGGGGGCGTTATCGCCCACTTTGGGAAAGACTGTTCTAAACCATGGGGTGGGATCTGGGTTAGGGTATGAGCAATGTGTGTGTGTGTGTGTGTGTGTGTGTGTGTGTGTGTGTGTGTGTGTGTGTGTGTGTGTGTGTGTGTGTGTGTGTGTGTGTGTGTGTGTGTGTGTGTGTGTGTGTGTGTGTGTGTGTGCGTGTGTGTGTGTGTGTGTGCGTGCGCGTGTGCGTGTGCGTGCGCGTGCGCGTGTGCGTGCGCGTGTGCGTGCGCGTGTGCGTGCGCGTGCGCGTGTGCGTGCGCGTGTGCGTGCGCGTGTGCGTGCGCGTGCGCGTGTGCGTGCGCGTGTGCGTGTGCGTGTGCGTGCGCGTATGCGTGTGCGTACGTGAGCGTGTGCGTGCTAAGTTTTCACTTTTGAGCTGCAGTCCTACGATTGACAGTTTTTTGACCTTATTAAAAGCTGGCAGGTATGCCGCGGTATTTTTTTTAGAATATTATAAATTTTTTTCCAATCGACTAATATATTTCGTTAAGATGACTTTTTGCAATGCCCAAAAATAAATTTATTTTAATTATTGTATTATATCAATTCTAAAATATTGATAGAATATAAACCAATCCTCACAATTCATTCCAGATACATTGTTTGAAGTTTTCAATTCCACTTTTTGCCTCCGCCTGTCCGTTTGACTGGGTTTTTTATTTGTACAAATGTACACCAAGTTAGGAGGGTGGTAAGTTTTATTTTACAATTTCCAATCGAACACGGGTGACGTATGCTCCATATATCATAGCGAATGTCGAAAACAAACTAAACGCATTCATCTTGCAGTAAATAACTCCGAAACTAACTTACGATCTGATAGAGATTCGAATAGAGAAGAGAATTTTTATTTTTTATGAATATAAAACCTACGTACTACAGGATTCTTCTGAATAAAGTACAACTTTACTATGAGTTATCTTACACATAGTAGTTATACATGAAACAGTCTTATAATCTTTACGTGATAGTCTTACGTACTACGTGTCTATAAAAAAAATATGTTGTCAGTGTAACGGAAAAAGACTTTTTAAATATTCAATTTCAAAGTTTCAAATTTTGAGATTGTCTCAAGATTTTTTGCAAAAAAAAATTACAACTGAAAATATAAGGGTTATCCCGGTTTAGCCCCACTGCTCCCCAGTCAGGTCTGTAGTTCTGTTAGGGTATTATAGAAGAGTTATAGGCCAAGTTTTCAGCTTGCCTCAAATACCTACCCGGAAATGTCTACTATCTCTCGGGATATTATATCATGGTGCTTTTCTGTAAGCAGGTGGTTACCTATTAGCCCGCTCGCACATTGAGCAACTAGACGCGGCCACTAGTAGCGAGCTTGGGCGATTTCCGCAGCTTGTGGCTCGAACGCGGCCACTCGAACGCTCGGTTTGCGCCGATACTATACAAAACGTATGAAAAAACTCATCCGCAGCTTGTTGTCGCGTTTAGTGGCCTCGACTAGTGGCTCAATATGCGAGCGGGCTAAGGCTCGAGCTACAAACTGCGGGAGCCGACCGAGCTCGCTACTTGTGGCCGCGTTTTGTCGCTCGCATCGCGCCCACACTCGACCACAGTAGCCAGCTTCTTCCCGGCGCCCGCGTCCCCACCAACACACGTCAGTCTAGTGTGAAGTCAGTAGTGAATAAGTAGCAGTGACTGGTGGCCGCCACTAAGCCACTAGTGGCTGCAATTAGTGGCTGCGTCTAGTGGCTTGACTGAGCTACTAGTGGTCGCGTCTAGTGGCCCAATGTGTGAGAGGGCTTAAACAAACTATACCAATATTGGTACAGTTAAGTGGTGACAAACTAGTTCTTCTAATCTACTAAGAGAAATCTTTTCTTTTATTCCAACGAAAAAGGAATAATGTTGAAAATAACATTGTTTATTGATCGTACTATAAGTTTATTGTCAACAGAACAAATCACTTGATTAGTTCCTTATCTTTCATCGCTAGTTTCCCAACATAGTATAAAAAAGACAGTTGCGAATCTATATTTTTTTCATGTAATAAAAGAATATTTTCTAGTAATGTCCATGTCCTGATCACCGATCACCTGGATATTAGAGGACGTGGAGGACGCCAAGAGGTTTAGTTGGTAGGTCTACCCCAATACCATTTCAGGGGGGAGGGGAGGGGGGTCCGACATAAAACATATGTCATTTAATATTGATGCAAACGTTATTTAAATCAAAATTTTAATTTTTTTTGCACGAAACTTGACTGAACCGATTCTGATATGAACTTTTCTCTCTCTAAGACTCGACGCCTCGAGCTAATCGTTTATAATAATATCATTTTATATGATATATTATTAGCAGAATTATATATAACAATAATATTGCAAAACTAGTAATATTGCAAGTACAGTGAGTGATCGATTATTGGGCAAACAAATAAATGGTCCCGGTCCAGATATAAGCAAATATCTTGGCCAAGTTTCTGTCGCTAGTAAAAAGCGTACAAAAAGACAAACAGTTTGGCAAACCTATCACTAGTGTTAGCATTGTAAACAGTCGCTATTGATCCTGGGAAAGAAGCTCTTTTCCTTGTAACACTAAATGTACAAGCTGCGGTCTAAAACTTATTTTTAGGCAATGCTGTTTTGATTATAGAACTACTTCCTTCTTTTCTTAGGTGTTAAAATATTTATTTATTCTTTAGACGGACACTAGCCGGTGTCAGCGACTTTGTCCGGGTTAGAGCCGGACTAGAGCCCATTTTGAAAAATTCATTACTATGAGCTAGTCATAGTGTAGAATCATAGTCATACTGCTTAGTCAAGCACTATGACTATGATTCTACGCTATGACTAGAGATCAATGAGATAGTCAAACTTTTTGCATTTTGTTCAAAAGAATGAGAAAATTTACTTATATTCAGTTTTCGTTTTTTTTTTTTTTCTAAATTTTTAAGAAAAAGAAGTAGATATTTAATATTGGCAACCATATTATAAGTGTAGATTCTAGGTATATATAAAATGATATATATAATATTTTATATCTATACTAATATAATAAAGAGAATACATTTTTATTTCTGTTTGTCTATACTTATTATAATATTACAAAAAGACAAGATTTGTATGTTTGTAACGAATATACTCAAAAACTACTGCACCTATTTTTAAAAATTCTTTCATCTATTGATCTTAGTGACATTTTTAGCGAATAACCTAGGCTTTATTTTATAAAGTTATAATATATTATAAAATGTTATCTGTGTATATCTAGTTATGAATTGCGAATGATATATGTAATAGATAATTTAAACGATACCTATAGTATGTTATATAGTAACTATTGATGTATATAATATTTACATATTATACTTATACTATATAGTAAATAATGCATAACTATTGTTCAGTGAAACAAAACAAAATTTCAAAATAAACAAAGTTAATAGCATTCATTCTTCGCGTCGAGGACCCATGGAGTTTGAAAATGTGCACTTTATACAGTTAAAAACTTCAGCTAATATACAAGTCAATGACTTCAGCTCATACCAGCAATGGACGAATAATGGCTGCCTCTTCTTGATGGACAAAAAGGCGGTAAAAAGATAAAATATAATTTTAAAGCTAGTCACAAAGAACAAGCGAATAATCTTTTGCTTCTCTATGAAATATGAAGTAAAATATGAAAATTAGGACAAAGAAAAACGGGCATAAAAGAAGTCGTTCGAGTGTGTAATTTAATATGAGCTGGATACGTGAGCCTTGTATTATTATAACATATTTTCAGGATGTTTTAATATGAATATGTGTGAGTAAACGCGTTTCAAGTTGTATAGCGGATATCCTTGAAGGGTTAGATCTGTCGTCTGCAAGGATACTTGTAATATATACTATATTCAAGTCTTGTCCTTGGCGAATAGGGTAAAATTGAATAAGTGGTACAAGGTCTAATATAGGTAATATGTACTTGAGATATACTTTCAGATATTAAACGTCTTTGAGATCAATATTTGATATTTTTCATAAAGATCTATTCAAATTGTGAAATCTAAAATATATCAGTAAAAACTTTAAATTCATGGTAGTATAATCTAATATTGCTTTTATAGTCCATTCAATTCACTGTAATTAATATTTATTTTATTTATTTTTTTATTCCAGGATCCAGATTAACGATACTGTACTATAAAGTTTAAGACTGATTGTAGGAATCTCCGAAACTATTAACATCCGATTTTAACAAATATATATTATATCCAATTTTTATATGTATTTAACTACAAGAACTGCTTTGGTCTCAGAAATTTGAAAAAGTATAAAGCAATGTTATCATATAACATATTTTATAAAATTATAATATATATTTTCTTGCTAAGTCTTGACCTATTTCGCTATTTTTGATAAAAAAAAAAGATATTTTCTAACATAGTACGCAGAGCCAACAGCTGCTGGGGTAGGAAAGTTTTCCTACCCCAACAGCGGTCGCGGGTTAACGGTGGCTCCAGGCTGTTTCTGGCCGGTCTCATGTAAAAATGATATACCTATGTCCATCAAAAGACTTCCTACGGCTAAGATGATGATAATTTTCCAACTGACCATCTCGAGCAGCGCCTATGAGTCATTGCTTTCCAAAAGGCATTTCAAGATTCCTGTCCCGCTGGTGGCCTCCGGTTTCGGAAGGCGATTTAGCCGATTCCTTCACCCGTTAATTTATAATAGGGTTGTTAATCTCTGCAACGTTGGGAAAGTAAATTTCAAAAAGGACTCTTTTATTATTAGAGGCTGGCTCCTGAATTTGTCATATGCCGACACTGAGGGCATCCTCCGCTCGCTCTGTTAGCGTAAGATTTTTCATATTCTATGTTTATATATAGGTAGGTACGTTTTCTATGTTTTATATATGTTCCCTTGTTATACTAAAATGTGTTGCTCTGTATTTATTATAAATTATTGTATGTCAGGTAGCTTACTGTGGGGGTCAACGATAACTTATGGCCATTGTAATTTAATTGTTTGGAAATATATTATTATTATTAAATAAACACAATGTCTTCATATAAAAGCTAGGTAAAGGAAGTAGGTAAGTAAGTTCAAGTAAATACTTTACACCATAACTTGTAAAGTAACGGAACACGCGCGTCTCTTAACACGCACACCGACAAAAAAATGTCATACGAGTCTTTAACATTCTTTCATTACGTTACTAACACAAAAAGTTATAGCGTCCCAACCTTCAGTGCCCATAAAAGCGTAGGACTTAATTCCCTTTGCGCCCTTTACAGAGCATTTTGATAGTCGGCACAAGAAAAAAAAAAGAGATATTTAAGGTAATCCAACCTGCGTCAACCATTGGGGATTTTACCCTAATTTGGTAAGTCACACGGAGGATGCGCCCACTAGGATTCGCTGTTGTAATTCTCAATGTTCTGTGATTCTTTCTTTCTTATGGATTAAAGGTAAATTTAAAGTGATAGGTTAGGTAGTATTTTTATTTGAAAAAAAAAAAAAAATTTCGTAGCTCAAAGATAAATGGGTACGAAATGTAACGGCTGTGATGCCGTCATCTACGATATATTATATATGAAATGTTCTCAAGAGACATGCGGAGAGTTATATCACCTGAAGTGTCTTGCTTTAACAACGGAGAAATTTGAGGGCTTCACGCAAGAATATAAACGTCGTTGGGTATGTCCAGAATGTGTGTGCGCTATACCAAAAGGAGACAATTCAAATACGCCGGTTCGAGGAAGCATGATCATGGATAATACTTTTACACCGAGTAGCTATGTAAACACTAAACGCGGCGGTTGTCCCAATCCAAACGAGATATCCGTGCCAGATAACGAGCAGAAGATATTGGAAGAACTGCGAGAATTTAGGTTGGAAATGAAATTTCAGTGCCAACAGCAAATAAAGGAATATGAACTGCTTCAAAATAGATTTATAAACACGGAGATTGAATTGAAAGAATTACGAAAAATAATGCAGGTAGTACAAGAAAAAGCCGACAAAGTTGATATGTTAGAATCCAAATTAAAGATTTTAATGGAAAGAAATGATCACTTAGAAGCATGTCTAAAATTAAAAAGCCCCCGTAAGGATGAAACTAAAAGGCCTGAAGATACTTCGTTGTCATTTGCTAACGCAGTTAAGAAAAATCCGATAAACAATGCTTCGAAGGAATGTGTGGCCACGAAACAACCAAGTTTATCTATTAATAAGGATACGATAGAAACAAAGAATGCTGGAAATGTACCTAACCGGGCAAAAGTCATTGAAATGGAGAAGACGGGAACTGAAAAGGGAGAGGATTGGACGGTAATTAATAGGAAAAAAACAAGATACCCAATCAGCGAAGTAAAAAAAGGAGGAAGTACGAGTTCGGCAGAAATACAAGGGACTGAGCGAAAAAAGTACTTGCACGTGTGGCGTTTAAAAGTGGAAACTACAGTAGAAAGCTTAGAAAAGTATGTAAAGGAAATATGTGGAAAAGAAGTACCAGTGAAAGTGGAAAAAATTAAGCACAAGACGGAAAGAGACTACGCGTCGTTCATAATAGGTATTCCGGAAAGTATGTATGACAAAATATGTCAACCTGAAAATTGAGCAGTAAATATTGAATTTTGCGAGTGGATTTGGTTTCGTAGACAAAAGCACGGGTCCAAAAATCCCGAATAATTTCATTGAAATCTTCTATCAAAATGTAAGAGGACTAAGAACGAAATTGGACGATTTTTGTACAGGAATTGCATGCTCAAGTGCAGATTTATTTGCAATTACTGAAACGGGTTGCAATGAATCTATTCACGATGCAGAAATAGTACCACCCGGGTTCAAGATTTTACGTTGCGATCGAGCGGATGGACGTAAGCAGGGCGGCGCTTGTCTCGTGGCCACACAGCGGTTCGAGTTGCGACGAGTGCGGATACCGAATGATGTTAAAATCGACGATTGTCTGTTCGAACTAGTTTGTGCTGCCGTTTACCTGCGAAATAGGTTTTTGTTTTTGTTTTGTGTTATATACATCCCTCCTAACAGTTGTGATAATGAATATATGTTATTGTTTAGGATTATCGAAGAACTTTCAAATAAGTATAGTGAAATAATAGTTATAGGTGATTTTAATTTGTATACTTGTAGTGCAAACGTAATTAATTATTTTGAATTCTTTCAAACGTATTGTGGGTTTAGTCAGAGTAACAAAGTAGGTAATAGTAAAAATCGGTATTTGGATCTAGTGCTGAGTTCGTTTGTGGACGGTGAGAGTGTGTATGTGCGCGCGGCGGAGGAGCCTATCGTGCCGGTGGATGTGTATCACCCGCCCCTAGAAGTAAGAGTGCTCGCTCATCCCACCCACCCTGCTGCTATAACTACCGATAAAACGACTGACTGCGATGTGACATTGGGTACCTATCCGAAATGGAACTACAATAAAGGTAATTTAGTACTACTTTATTCATTAATAGCAGCTACAGACTGGTCTCCCATGTATGAATTAAATTTAGAAAATAGTTTAAAATTTTTTTATGACACTATTAATACAATCATAGATAACTGCGTTCCGAGGAAAAAGCAAATTCGTTCAACTTCGAGGTACACTTACCCTCAATGGTACTCTGTTGAAATAATTCGCAACATAAAGTTAAAAGCTGTTCTTCATAAACGTTACAAAACGAGTGGGAATAGGACTGACTATGAGGCTTTCGCTCAGTGTAGAACTAGGGTCAAAAGTATGATAGAATCTGCAGAAAAATTACATCGCCACAATACCCAAGATCAACTCCTAAAAGATCCAAGGTCATTCTGGAATTACACTAAGTCCAAAACAGGTAGTAGATATCCAAAAAAGATCTTAAAGGACGGGGAGGTGTTGAATGATGAACAATGTGTCAAAGAGTTCGCGAGTTATTTTCACTCCGTCTATCGCCAGGGACGAGCAGAGCTAAATGTTGACAAGGCTGTCAAGGAAGCAGGAGGCGAAAATGGAGCGGCACGAGTCCATTTAAAAAAATTGCATTGCAACTAGACGAAGTACTGCTTGCGCTCCGACAACTTAAGCCAAAGCGATCGGCTGGACCGGATGGCATACCGCCTTTTATCTTTAGAGACTGCCGGTTGATACTAGCTAAACCATTAACCTACATCTATAACCGATGTCTGGAGATGGCTACATTTCCTGAAAGATGGAAACTAACCAGGGTAGTTCCGGTGCCAAAAGGTCGTGGAGGGGCAAAGGTGGATGACTACAGACCGATTGCAGTACTATCGACCCCGGCCAAGGTACTAGAATCTGCGATCCAAAAAATCATACTTGTTCAGGTGGAAGCACAGCTTTCGGATGCGCAGCATGGATTTCGACCAGCGAGAAGTACCACTAGTAATCTTCTTAGTTACATGGCTGAAATCCTCCCTGTGGTAGACAATAGAGGGCAGATAGATGCCGCATACTTTGATTTTAAAAAAGCTTTTGATCTGGTCGACAACGACGTGTTGCTTAAAAAGTTGGCGTATGTCGGTTTCACCCCACATCTACTGCGTTTCTTTGCCAGCTATATGACAGACAGACAGCAGTATGTGGAATATGCTGGCCATGTGTCCGAACCATATTATACAAGGTCTGGCGTAAGCCAGAGTAGTAATCTTGGACCTCTCGAGTTCATAATAATGATAAACGATTTGCCGAGCGTAGTAAAAGATGCAAAGTGTTTGTTATTTGCTGATGATCTTACATTGTGTCTTAGTATTAGAACCGTTGAAGATTGTGTGAGGCTACAGAGGGACATAAATAGAGTTGTCACCTGGAGCAAAGACAACTTCTTACAATTTAACAACTCGAAGTGTATGGCCATCACGTTCTCTCGTACACATACACCTGTTGAGCAAAATTATAAGATACAGGATATGCCAATGGCCAGAGTCGGAGAGGTTACAGATTTAGGGATACGTTTAAATACAAGACTGAATTTTCGTGATCATATTGTAGATGTTAGTAAAAAAGCGTACAGAAATTTAGGGTTTATTCTCAGGAGGATTCGTGGCTTCACAAATGTTAAAGCTATTGTTACACTATATAACGCTTTAGTTAGGAGTAAATTGGAGTGCAACGCAGATATTTGGGCGCCGCATGAGACGAAATATAACCTTATGTTGGAGCGGGTACAAAATAAATTTATTCGGTATCTTTATATGAAGCTGTATGGAGGGTATCCATACTACCCGCTGATGTATCCTACCTTATTCATTTTGGGTATGGTTGGATATAATGAGCTCCGCGTTAGAAGGGATCTTAGTCTAACATCATATATTTTCAAGGTACTAATAGGGAAAATACATAATGCGGACATATTAGCACAAATTAGTATTAGCGTTCCTGACAAGTATGTGTGGCGTAGGCGCGGACCTAAGCTGCTGGCGGTGCCGCGCGGGCGCACAAATTTATTAAAGGAGGCTCCTCTGACGCGCGCATTTCATATCCTCAACCGTATATATAGTAAATTGGATGTTTTTGGGTGTACTCTGAATGAATTCACAAAAATAGCACTACACGTAATTAGTTATGAATATTAGAATTGGTTTGTATTAGTATTAGTTATGTATTGTATTAGTTATGAATTGTTGCATTTGTATATAATAGTATTGTACATATTGTTTGCTACACTACCGCATTGGGTGAAAAACCTGTAATGGTAGAATGTAATAAATAAATAAATAAATAAATAAATAAATAAATAAATAAATAATATAAATATATTTTACATGTGAAATATCATATATATATATTTAACAGTGAAATTTTTTTTCAAATCGGTCCAGTAGTTTCAGAGCCTATTCAAAACAAATATTTTCTCTTTATGATATTAGTATAGATAAAAATGTTAAGTTGGTTTGTGTATGCTTCATTAACTCAAGAACGGGTAGACCGATTTTAATGCGGTTTTCACTAATGCAAAGAGCGTTAAATGAGGAAGGGTTCTATATAATTTTTATAAATAAATCGCACCCGTGCGAAGCGAAGCTAGTATTTTTATATAAAAATGTTGTTGATTTTTGTACGCTTCAAAAACTCGAAGACGGGTAGACCGATTTTGGTGCGGTTTTCACATATGGAAAGAGGGATAAACGTGGAAGATTTTTGTATATAAAAACTGCACTCCGGGTGAATCCGGGAGCGAGTCGCCAGTTATTATTACAATTATAAAAAAAAAACTTAAAAATATAAGCTAGTAATTTCGTCAATAAAATACGTCATTTAAAATCGCTTTAGATTTTAATTTTTATTTGTAAAATATTCTAATTTGTTTAATTTACAAAATTTTGTTGTTCCTAGTCCCTTAAGTTGCGTAACACCGACAGGGTCCATAACACTGGTCTTTATATATTTTATAACATCTTTATACATTATTGTTTCGCAATAAATAATAAAAGCGGGACGGGCTCTTGTATGGGATGCTACTTGTGTCGATACGCTTGCCCCGTCCCACCTCCAAGGCACTTCTAGTATTGCTGGCGCAGCCGCAAACCATGCGGAGAACCTCAAGCGGCGCAAGTATGAGAACCTCAGCGGAGATTTCATATTTGATCCGTTTGGGGTTGAAACCTTAGGCACTTGGGGCCCGGGTGCACATAAACTTTTTAGAGAAATTTCAAAAAAACTAACGGAAACCACCCGCGACCCCAGAGCCGGCAACTATTTGGCACAAAGAATAAGCCTCGCTATCCAGCGAGGCAATGCCCTTAGTTTGCTAGGTACTCTACCAGATGGAGATGGCCTGGGGCATTTTTTTTACTTATAGCATTTTCTAGTGAGTAGTTTTAATTTCTTAGTTTTAATTAATAATACTTGTATAATATTTTTGGTTTATTAAATATATCTTATAATAATTGAATTGAATTGAATTGAATTCTATTCTATGATGGCCTTATTCGATATGAAAATTCGTCTGAAAAGTGAATTTTGCGTTACATAGTTGCTAAACGTAGTGACATCTCAAATGATGTCTTGCCACATAACTCACCCCGAAGATGTGTTATAAAACGTTCCTCTTCTATGAATAATAGTAAAATGTAAGAGAAATTCAAATTTCCTCATATGTATGTAAAATATAAATAGGTCTTGTAGTTTTCGCTATAAAAATCTCTTCTCAACGAGACTCTATACAATAAAATTTGTATAAATTTATACTTAAGGAGCTTGTAAAGCTGCGATGAGATTTAAGTCAAACTATTTTCTGTGCAAGGACTTAGCATTGCATTTTTAATTCACGCCGCCTGACACAAAAACAGTGTCATGTTTGACGTGTGTATCTGTGAGTCTGTCTATGGAATCGTAACTCCAAAACTACTGGACTGATTTTCATCCGGTTTTTCTTGTTGAAAGTTAATGTGATTGAGATGGTTCTTAGCTATAATTTATGAAAATCTGTTGAGACATTTGAAGATAATCAGCCCATTTTCTAATTGACAATGGGATTTCACTAACTTCCACAGGTTCGGTTGATGTGAAATTTGGTATACTGTTACTTCGGTGGTATTTCCATGATATTGTAATCTTTGTATTTTACAGTTCAAAAAAATTAATTTAAAATGTAAACGTCGTAGCACGATTTCTCTGTCCGCAAGTGTAAAGTGCATTGCAAGTAACAAGTGAAGGTGCTCGGTGCATACGAACGTTGGCTCGTCGCCAACTCTTCACTTACCAACTCGCAGTGACATTACTAGCACTGCTTACAGAAGACACCTAATTATTTCATATTACAGTCATGCACACAAATGCGCTTAAGTTAGTTCAAGTCTTGTTAGCAGTACAGTCGCGTGCGAATATAATTTGCTTGTACAAGCAATTATTCCTATTATAATACTTGTTAAAGTTTTTGCAACGTTCTTTTTATATGTTTTATGCCTCGTTTACATAGGCGAGCTTACTTGCGCAAGTATGTACATAATATGCACTTGAACAGACGTTGTATATTTCTAAAATTTAGCTAATTTAAGACCAATATAATTTACTTAAATAATATTATGAAAACATCTCATTGGGTTAAAATTATTAAATAAAAAAATACTTGTTAATATTTTGTACGCGTTTTTTTTTTGCACATCTAAATTGTAAAGTACTGTACTATATTTATTTAGGTTACCAGTCATCTAATAGTACTAACAAGTAACCTAAAAAAACCTGAAACTATTTAAAAACTTTTAATATGACGTATCTTGGACTGGATCCTTGAATCCTTGAAGAAAACTCCTTAACCGAAGGCGGTCATAAAATATGCGTGAATTCTACAGAAATATTTTTGACAACACGTTGTGGGGATATAGAGTGGCAATTCAATTTTCCGATTGCGATCTAAACGCGTCAAAAAGTCGGCAACATCCGACTGTAACACGACTTAAATCCAACCCATACAACTATGGAAATTTCCTTCTCAAATTACAGATTTCAGAGATAGTCCACAGTACAAAGAGTCGACAGTGACAACTTTGTTAAAAGTGATGCAACATCAATCTTTTTTTTTTGTTTAATCTTTGATTAAGTAAAAATTGAAATTAATTCAAATGAAATATTTTTATTTTAGCTGCTCTTTTTAATGCCTAGTATTAAAACTGTAGCCAACGTATGTTGTGTATTGTGTTGAGTTTAAGGTTGTGATATTGTCAGGAATTAATTTTTGGAGTTTACTCCTTAAGAATCGATTTGATATATAAGCCTGGAAAATTTATGGGAGTAAAATCAAATGTCACATGTCACACGTTACGCGTTACAGACTACAATATGCTTCAATACATATTAATATAATATCATATATTTAAATCCATTGATATTGAGAAAATTAACAAACTAATAAAGCTAACAAAATGCATTTCTTTACCCTCATTTATTCATTTCATTTTATAATCATTCATAAGGAGTAAACTCAAGTTGTGTGTCGGAGCTGACACACACACTTTTTTTTTTAATTTTTAGATTATCCCCCAGGAAAGATAAAGGTACTCTATATCCTTTACCGTAGCGTAAAGTTCCGTATAATATTAGTATGCCAGAGCCTATTACCATCAAGTGGACTGTCAGCCTATCTGACGACCTTAACATAAAAAAGAGTATAGCTCGTAGTATAATAAAAAGATTATGTACTGTTCTAAGTATTACTGTTAGAGAAATTGTTTTTCATGCCAATTTGTACAGTGATCTTTAATGTTGTTTGTATTAAATTGGTAATATCGTGTTTTATATTTCGAACTAGTAGGTTGCTCGATGCCGCGGGCTTGCAGCCCGCGGGGGGGTTTTTGTGTTTCGTTTTTTGTTGTCTTTTTGCCATGTCTAATTGTTTTGGTTTGGTTTTGGGTCTTTGTTTTGTAATTCGTCCCATCCGTTTCGCCGAAAATTCCACTTTTGTGTGGAGAGGGGGCGAAGGGGAGGAGGAGGGGAGAAGGAGTTGGTGAGTTTAGTGTTAATTCGTGCGACTGTGCTCTTATAATTGTTTTGGTTTGGTTTTGGAGTCTTTGTTTTGTAATTCGTGAAAAATTGGGGGTAAGTAAGGGGGGAGGGGGGAGGAAGGTTGTGTCAATAAATCACCCTCTTTGAGACCTTTCAAATGATACCCAACTCGGGGGGTTTATCTGTAACCATCGACGATGGTCTACTGAGTAGACCGCAACTGTCAAAATTTAAAATTTGGTCTACTCTAAAAAATTCGTCTTTCCGAGACGTCTCCGATGAGCCCAAACACGACCTGGCTGCGTTGCGCCGTTTCTGAGTTACGGCTGAGGAGGTTGGAGGGGGGTTAAATTTTATTACCTCGGGGAGACGTCTCCAATGACCCCAAACACGACCCCACTGGGTCGTGTCGTTTCCGAGTTACGGCCAGGGGGGTCAGAGGGGGGTTCAAAATTTTTATCTCCTCGAGACCTCTCCAATGAGCCCAAACACGACCCGGTTGTGATGCGCCGTTTCCGAGTTACGGCCGTGGTGGTCCGAGGGGGGCGTCAAATTTTTTATCTCTGGGAGACGTCTCCGATGACCCCAAACACGATCCGGCTACGTCGCGTTGTTTCCGAGTTACAGCCGGAGGGGGTCCGAGGGGGGTTCAAATTTTTTATCTCGTCGAGACGTCTCCGATGAGCCCAAACACGACCCGGCTGCGTCGCGCCGCTTCCGAGTTACGACTGAGGAGGTCCAAGGGGGAGGGGCTGTCAAAAATCTCGCTTTTTTTTTTTTGGTGCCCCGGTAGACCCTTGCCGTCGCTCCGCTCCGCTCTGCGACGGATCGACCGCCGTCTCTTATGTGGGTGAAAAATCCCTTTTAGGTGTGGTTTTGTATGGGGGGGGAGAGAGGGGAGGGCGAGTGCGCAATGCCAAAATTCGATCGGACCCCTTGGACTACCCGCGACGGGCCCGATCGAATGAGCCCAAACACAGGGGGTTTCGGTAGAACCGTTTCCGAGTTAGTACCGGGATGGACGGATGGGATGGGGAGGATCGGGGTCATTGGATCTCGGCTGTGTCTAAATGGCCGATGGGGGTGGACTTTCGCGGCCCTCCGGTCACCGTTGCCGCCGCTGCGGCCCTCGAGTCCGGGGTCGCGAATTCCTCGGAGGGGGGACGGGGGGGCGGGTCACGCTGCGCGCTCCCTTATCCCCCCCTAACCCCCCTCCTCGTCATTCGCCCCCCCGGCCTCGAGACCCTTCGCGGCGGGTCGACCGCCCTCCTCTAAATGCGCAAAATCGCCATTCCGGTGTGATTTTGTATGAAAGGGGGGTAAAGGGGGGGAGGGGAGGGGAGAGCAACGGTCTCGTGGGGTGGTCCTCGCGGAGTGATGGTTATCCGCCAAAGTGACCACCCACCTATCCGCGATGGTTTTGGAGATATTAACATCCTTCCCAAAAGAAATGCCACTTTTGTATGGAGGGGGGGCGAAGGGGGGAAGGTAGGATGGAGATGACACTTTCCGTGGTGACTACCGATGACCCTCTATGACATTCAGCAAACGCCACCCTTCCATCCCTCATAGTTTCCGAGGACCACTAACCAACTTTTTACCAGAACGGTGTACCGAGGATATGGGATTTTTCTGGAGGTCACGGGGCCATCCCCTATCCGACCACCTATAGCGGGGAAACCTCCCACCGCTCCTTCTAGGAGAACAATTCGATGAGTCAGTCAGTCTGTGAGTGGTATTTCGGCTTTATAGTTTATTAACTAGTAGGTTGCTCGATGCCGCGGGCTTGCAGCCCGCGGGGGGGTTTTTATGTTGTAGTTTGTCTTGTCTTTTGCCATGTCTAATTGTTTTGGTTTGGTTTTGGGTCTTTGTTTTGTAAATCGTCCCATCCGTTTCGCCGAAAATTCCACTTTTGTGTATGTGTGTATGGGGGGGGAGGAGAGGGGGAGTTGATGAGTTTAGTGTTTATTCGTGCGACTGTGTTTTGGTTTGCTTTTGGGTCTTTGTTTTGTAATTCGTGAAGAATTGGGGGTAAGCAAGGGGGGAGGGGGGAGGGGGGAGGCGGGCGGGGCAATAGATCACCATCGTTGAGACCTTTCAAATGATACCCAACACGAGGGGTCTACCTGTAACCGTTGACCATGGTCTATTGAGTAGACCGAAATTCTCAAATTTTTAAATTTGGTCTTCTCTAAAAAATTTGTCTTTCTGAGACGTCTCTGATGACCCCAAACACGACCCGGTTGTGACGCGCCGTTTCCGAATTACAGCCGGGGGGGTCCGAGGGGGGCGTCAAATTTTTTATTTCTGGGAGACGTCTCCGATGACCCCAAACACGACCCGGTTGTGACGCGCCGTTTCCGAGTTACGGCCGGGGGGGTCCGAGGGGGGCGTCAATTTTTTTATTTCTGGGAGACGTCTCCGATGACCCCAAACACGACCCGGTTGTGACGCGCCGTTTCCGAGTTACGGCCGGGGGGTCCGAGGGGGGCGTCAAATTTTTTATCTCTGGGAGACGTCTCCGATGACCCCAAACACGACCCGGTTGTGACGCGCCGTTTCCGAGTTACGGCCGGGGGGGGTCCGAGGGGGGCGTCAAATTTTTTATCTCTGGGAGACGTCTCCGATGACCCCAAACACGACCCGGTTGTGACGCGCCGTTTCCGAGTTACGGCCTGGGGGGTCCGACGGGGGCGTCAAATTTTTTATCTCTGGGAGACGTCTCCGATGAGCCCACACACGACCCCACTACGTCGCGTCGTTTCCAAGTTACGGCCTGGGGGGTCCGAGGGGGGTTCAAATTTTTTATTTCGTCGAGACGTCTCCGGTGAGCCCAAACACGACCTGGCTGCGTCGCGCCGTTTCCGAGTTACGGCTGAGGGGGTCCGAGGGGGGGTTCAATTTTATTATCTCGAGAAGACGTCTCCGATGAGCCCAAACACGACCCGGCTGCGTCGCGCCGTTTTCGAGTTACGGCCGGGGGGGTTGGAGGGGGGTTAAATTTTTTTATCTCGGGGAGACGTCTCCGATTACCCCAAACACGACCCGGCTGTGACGCGCCGTTTCCGTGTTACGACTGAGGGGGTCCAAGGGAGGGGTTGTCAAAAATCTCGCTTTTTTTTTTGGTGCCCCGGTAGACCCTTGCCGTCGCTCCGCTTTGCTCCGCGACGGGTCGACCTACGTCTCTTATGTGGGTGAAAAAATTCCTTTTAGGTGTGGTTTTGTATGGAGTGTAGGAGGGAGGGGGTGGGCGAGTGCGTAATGCCAAAATTCGGTCCGACCCCATGGACTACCCGCGACGAGCCCGATCGAATGAGCCCAAACACGGGGGGTATCGGTCGAACCGTTTCCGAGTTAGTACCGGGATGGACGGATGGGATGGGGAGAATCGGGGTCATTGGGACTTGGCTGTTTCTAAATGGCCGATGGGGGTGGACTTTCGCGGCTCTCCGGTCACCGTTGCCGCCGCTGCGGCCCTCGAGTCCGGGGTCGCGAATTCCTCGGAGGGGGGCCGGGGGGGCGGGTCGCGCTGCGCGCTCCCCTATCCCCCCCTATCCCCCCTCCTCGTCATTCGCCCCCCCGGCCTCGAGACCCTTCGCGGCGGGTCGACCGCCCTCCTCTAAATGTGCAAAATCGCCATCGAGGTGTGATTTTGTATGAAAGGGGGGTAAAGGGGGGGAGGTGGGGGGAAGGTGACGGTCCCTGGGGGTGTACCTTGCGGAGTTATGGTTATCCGCCGAACCGATCACCCACCTATCCGCGATGGTTTTGGCGATATTCCCATCCTTCCGAAAAGAAATGCCACTTTTGTATGGAGGGGGGGCGAAGGGGGGGAGGTGGGGGGAAGTAGACCGTCCCGGCCGATGGGCCTCGGGGAGAAACCGTTATCCCCCGAAGGGACCGCACGGTCAGCTGCCACCGCTGAGGAGCTACGGGGATCGGAAAGTCCATACAGGTTGTATGGAGTGTAAAAAAAATGTATGAACGGGATGGGGATGACTCTTTCCCTGGTGACTACCGATGACCCTCTATGACATTCCGTAAACGCCACCCTTCCATCCCTCTCAGTTTCCGAGGACCGCTCACCATCTTTGTACCAGGTCGGTGGATCAAGTATGGAGAAAATTCCTGAGGCGCGCTACGCCACCGTCCATACGATGGGATGAGATTTACCGCTCCAGAAAATCTCCTTCCGGTTGAAATAAATAGCTGTTCCGAAAAACCATAATTTTGTACGGCGGCGGGATGAAGGGATGGGATAAACGAAAATCGGGATAGCCCTTAAGAGGCACCCTGTCGAGGGATGAAAGCGCGCCTATGAGACTGACTTCCTGCCCCCTATGGTTTTGGAGATATTCCTATCCCTTTCGCCGAAAATGCCACTTTTGTATGGAGGGGGGGCGAAGGGGGGGAGGTGGGGGGAAGTAGACCGTCCCGGCCGATGGGCCTCGGGGAGAAACCGTTATCCCCCAAAGACGCCGCCCACCTATCCCCGGCGGTTTCGGAGATATCCCATTTTGATGAGTCTAAAAAATTTGTATGGAGTTTAAAAAAAATGTATGAACGGGATGGGGATGACACTTTCCCTGGTCACCACCGATGACCCTCTATGACATTCCGCAAACGCCACCCTTCTATCCGTCATAGTTTCCGAGGACCGCTAACCAACTTTTTACCAGATCGGTGTACCGAGGATATGAGATTTTTCTGGAGGTCACCGGGGAATCCCCTATACGACCACATACAACGGGGAAATCCCCGACCGCTCCTTCTAGGAGAACAAATCGATGAGTGAGTCATTAGTTGGGTACGTGAGTGGTATTTCGGCTTTATAGTTTATTAATTAAAAGTGATATAAAATCCCTTTTACGCTACACCTTGTAATAAATATCCTTACATATTATAAAACAAAGTACCCAGTTGCGTCACTCTTTCTGTCTTTATGTATGTATGCAATGATCTCAAAAAGTACTGAATGGATTTCAATGCAGTTTTCACTAATGGAGAGAGTATTAAAAGAGGAAGGTTTACAGATACATATATAATTTGCAGAAATTTGCATCTGTGCGTAGCCGGGAGCGGGCAGCTAGTTCAAGTATAATTTGTTCACTATGTCTACTGACTGCCAAGTTATGTCTCGACGCTCCGATGGGCGGGGTCGCGGGGACGTTATGACACGACATCGGTGCCCCGCCACGGCTATCCAGCGCGGGGAGGGCTACGCTCCCTGTCAGAACCTCGGCGTACCCGAAAGTGGAGGTACGCCGGTCATCTCGAAGGATTCCGTAATCCTAGTATACCTTGTCTTTAACACTGTACGGTTAAAGACAAAGTATATTTATAAACTAGCTGGTGCCCACGACTTCGTCTGCGTTGAAAAATATTAAGTAGCCTATCCTGTGTCCCGTACGTCCAAATGTTTATCTACCAAGTTTCATGAAAATCAGTTAATTCGTTTCAAAGTTATGGAGGAACATACATACATACAGAAAAAAATTCTAAAAATCGTCAATTTAGTTTCAGTATCATGTATAGAGCCTATAAACACGATATCTCTGAAAACAAAGTAACTTACTCCATGACTGACCCTTACAGATTTATTATTATTATTGATACACTCGCACACACAAGATATTTAAGGAAACAGTATGAAATCGGTATTGAACATTCAATCATTCACGTAACACGAAATGAAGTCAGACACGTAATTCGCTTGAAACAGTCGATGATTGGACGCCATCGATCCGCTGCGCTGTGATTGGATAAAATTATCTTCGTTACACGCACTAATTGGCAAACACACGGCTGCATCATGTCGATACCGAGCCGCAACCCGTGTTATCATCTATTCATTTTCATTTCGAAATTTGATATCCTATTTCTAGATTTGTTACAGTAACACGTTTCTGTTTTACAAGGATTTTACGCGCTAAATTAAATCTATTTGCCGTAGCCATAATGGTTCGCCAGTCCCACCTATCCCTACTAAGTATCCCCCTGGTACTAGGATTACTACTCAATCCTACTTAGTAGGGTGAGTAGTAAACCCCCCTAGGTGGGCCATGACCTTGTCGTGGTGAGGGGGGCTTACCCTCGCCAGTTCCTGGCGAGGCGACCAAGAAGGCCCACACCGTGTGCTCCGAGCGGGCTCCGTTCAGCGGAGCTCGTGGCGGAGTGCACCACGAAGAGGGCTAACCTCGGCGGCTGGGGCGGGACAAGTATCCCTCCCCACTGCTTTCTCGCCTTGCTGTCGTCGGGGGGGTGAGTCAGGAATCCTGGGAAACCCGGGGGGTGGACCCAGGTCCCTGCTCACCCGCCGGAGGTGTTGCCGCCCCTGGGTCAGAGAAGGGGTCTGTGGGGTACGGTTCCGGTTGATCCCCCACCCGCCCAGTGGGTGGATCCTGGGTATAACTTCACTTTATAATATTAGTATAGAAGTATAGATTAATTACGTACGCCGCCATCTTGTTTAGAAATAATGATTTAGATACATAAAATGGCAGCCGATATTGTGAAATTCAGAACTAGCATAGCTTTCATATGTTTTAGAATACCGAAGGAGAAAAAGAGAAATTAAATATTAAAACATAGTATTAAAAGTATAGTATTTTATAGTATTTAAAGCAGTCGAATGGTAAATTGACAAAACTTCGAAGAAATAGTGATTGATTTATAAGATTAGGTTAATCAGTTTGCACTGTTGTGGTATGCTATGACAAAAAAATCTTATCTGTAAAATATACTTAGTGGAGCCGTAAATATTATAGATAAGTTGCAGTAGAAGTTATTTTACGATACAAACATAGTTTGATATTATTATCAAAAATAATACAAGGATTTCTCTCGCGCCTTTGATCCTTGTAATTACTCAGAAAACAAAATTACCCAAATTATACATTAGACTCATCCATCACAAACGTCGGGGATAAATTATGAAGTAGTCACGACACAGTAACATTACTACAGTATGGAAGGTTTTATATTATACGTATAAATGAATTAGGACGAAAAAATTGCTTTATGGAAAAATACATCTATATTAATATTACAAACGGAAAATATTTGTATGTTTGTAAAGAATAAACTCCAAAAACTACTGGGCCGATTTTGAAAATTATTTCACCTATAGAAAACTACATTATCAGCTAGTAACATAGGCATTATTTATCATATTTATTTAAGTAATGCAATTAAATATTAATTGCATTACTTAAATAAATAACATAGGCTATATTAATAACAGCTAGTATTTAATAAAATTGTAACAATTAATCTGTCTTATATATAAATCAATTGCTGTTCGTTTGTCTCACTAAAACTCGAGAACGGCTGTACCGATTTTAATTCTGTCTTCACTTATGATAGGATAATCAGGGAAGATTTAAACGTAAAAAAATTGGTCACTAGTTTTTTTTATAAATACTTGATGACCCGACAAACGTCACTCTGTCAAAATCTATTGGACTGTGACAGCTGATGTGATTGACAATGTGTTTGACGCATCGATGTACAGTTTGACGTCAATATTTGATTTAAATGTTTGAATTTCAGTTAAGATTTTTGGATGGAAAAAAATAGAACCTTCAGGGTTTGAGATTTTTGAGTGAAACTTTTTTCATACGGTACCTATGTAGTTCTTCTTTTAAAAAATGTGCAACATTCGATTATCAACTTTCAGTTGTTTTTTTTATTCAGCTTAGACAATAAAGATGGATACTTCGAAAATTCGTGTGATTTTTGAATACGAGTTCCGACGCGGAACTAACGCGGCAGAAACAGCTCGCAATATTAATGTTGCGTTTGGAGAGGGGACTGCTAATGAACGCACTGTGCGATTTTGGTTTAAACGCTTTCGTGATGGAAACTTCGATTTGAAGAACGAACCACGTGGAAGACCGCCCACACAGGTGAATAACAATGATTTGAAAGAGATGGTGGAAGCCGATCCGAGCCAAACTACCCAGGAATTAGCGGCATGGTTTAAAGTTACCTTACCAACAATATTGACTCATTTGCGTCAAATCAATAAAATAAAAAAATATGAAAAATGGGTGCCTCATGATTTGACTGATCTGCAGAAAGAAACGCGTGTTTAAACTTGCGTTGCCTTGTTGAATCGATACAGAAATGAAGGAATATTGGATCGAATTGTGACATGTGATGAAAAATGGATTCTTTACGATAATCGTAAGCGGAAAATGCAATGGCTGACCCCAGGTCAAACGCCGCAACAGTGTCCTAAAGCAAAGCTTACCAATAAAAAGGTAATGGTAACTGTTTGGTGGTCTCAGCGTGGTGTTATTCACTATAGCTTTCTCCGATCTGGTCAAGCAATAACGGCAGATGTCTACTGCGCCGAACTCCGAACAATGATAGCGAAACTAGCAGTGAAACAGCCCCGACTTATGAATCGATCTTCACCATTATTGCTCCATGATAACGCGAGACCACATACAGCACGAGAAACCGTTTTAACTCTACAGGAACTGCAATTAGAAATCATTCGTCACCCTCCGTATTCGCCAGACCTTGCTCCAACGGACTACCATTTTTTTCGTGATTTGGACAATTTTCTGCGTGATAAAAAGTTTTCTTCTCAGGAGGCAGTGCAAAATGCTTTCACACATTTTGTCGAATCTAGATCACCAGAGTTCTATCGCAAAGGCATAAATGAGCTTCCTATTAGATGGCAGCAATGTATAGATAATAATGGTAATTATTTTGATTAAATAAATATGTTAAATTTAAAAAAAAACGAATTTTTATTTTTCAGTACAAATCGGCAATTTCATACTTTAACCCCTAATAATTATGTGTAGTAAGATTCGGTAAATATACTTTTAATTATACTGTGTCCTTGTTTCTGGATAAACATTTATTCAAATGGCAACACTAGGGAGTAAGGCATGACAGAAGTAAGGGTGCAATTAGCAGCTACAACAAAACACCTGGGGTATTTCGGCCTTCGAGTAATACATTATTTAGACCCTCAGAAATTATAATTTATGTATTATATATTTAAGAAATATTTATTTATAGTACAACATAATTTGTGACCAGTATTTAACTTACATTATAAAACTTGTTTAAAAAATATATAGCAAATGAAATTTAGAAAGAAATGGTTAGTGTGAGAGTCAGTCGTAACAGATAGAAATATGCCATCGCGGTGCTTTCTTTTAGGATATTATTATAGAAGAACTTAATACATCATTTTTATGTATATTTTTTAAAAGTTTAGTCTAGGTACGTAGCTAAGACATGTAAATTTATTTTTCGACGACTTGGTTGCAAATACCCTCTCTTACAGGGTACCCTTAAAGAAAGAAAAGCCTGCAGCTTTAGTATACTAAACCTATCCAGAGGCAAAAGGGATAAAGGTCTGTTATAATCTTCCCTTAAACCAGTGGTAAAGCTGGAAGGCATTTTTTTATAAACCGGAAGTTGTGACGAAAGCTTATCACGTCAAAATAATGCAGGACGGACCCCATCAAAAAGCTTCGAGACTTATGCAAATATTCCTTATTTCCTTTGTGTAACACTGTTTCCGGTTGTGAGCTTTGCGTAAATACACCCGTGTTTTGAGGGGATATGGTTTTACAATTGACAACGCTGTCCTAGATTCAAATTTCAGTATAAACTACCAAACGACTTCGTCCGGTGCCCCTTTTTCTTTATTGTTAAAACGTTTATTCAACTTTATTGCTCCTTTTGAATTTTGAATTTTAATTTTAGACTAGTGACCCTCTCCGGGATTCGCCCGGGGTGCAATTTTTATACATACAAACCTTCCCTGTTTATCTCAATTTCCATGAGTGGAAACCGAATTAAAATCAGCCTAGTTAACCTTCGTAATCGCCTATTAGATCTTTTATATGTCCAGATACAATATATTGTTTTTAAATAACGATAAAACCAAACCTAAAAACTATACATTCAGTTAAATAAATCTTCACTGGGGAAATAATTATCAAAATTAAATTAACGTAACAAAAAAATCAGAATTTTTCAATAACAAATGACAATACTTTTGACTTTTTGAAAGGTCGGATTTTTAGTACAAAAATAAATGGATAATGGTCGGGTTTTTTTTTCAGTAAATTTCACTGAAACACAAAAGAAGAAACATAATGTAGGTACGTGTGTATAAAGCTATCTTAGAATTTTCCCCGACCATGAAAGAGTGTTGTGAATTAGATCGGACGACAAAAGCCGGAATTAAGTGTTGTTTTGTGTTCACACATTGTTGTCGTGAAAAAGCATTGTGCATTATTGAACCAGGAAAATGGTATTTCTAATAATTCCTCAGGCCAAGGATTTCTGAATAGCTCATCGAATAAAACATAACTGTCTTGAACTTTCCGGATGGAAAAGGTAAATAATGAAAGATAAACATCTACACTACAAACTAAACAACTTTTGATACTTGTATCTTAACTTAGGGTTGTCAAACATGGGCACTAACGAAGAAACAGGACAATAAACTTCAATCCTGCCAAAGTGGTAAAGGAAGTAAGAAAAGTGGAATAGAGAAGGAATGAGAAAATAATAACTATAATCAAGGTGCAAGATGTAACGTTAAAAATAAAGAAATTAAAATGGAGACGGACAGGACACTAAGGCCCAGACAAGTGGAGTAAACTAATAACTCACTGGTAGCCTAGAGGGAGCAGGGGAGGACAACATCTGAGATGGGAAAAGGCAGGAATCGTGTGAAAGAACTTACGTTTTGTAAAAGAAACCCAGAAATAAGACGCATAAAAAACACGTTGAATTCCGTCAAAGAGCTCTCGGTACATCTGCATAAAATTTTACGTTTATAGAGGAGTAATGAAGTTTTCACGGACTCGCATCTGAACTTAACCAACGCTCGGTTTTTGAGGTGGACTCTAAAGGCAAGGTTACGATGCGGTTACTTGAACATGAACCTAAAGCTAGAAGCTTTAACTTAAAATTCTACTTAACTTAGTGCGAAAAAATATTAAAACTGTCTTCAGTGATTGACAAGCGGCAAGCTTTATTTATCAATAGTAGACTTAGGACTTGAAACAATCATTTCTTTTTTAACCCTCGACACCCGATGCAAAAACGGGGTGTTATAAGTTTTCCGTGTGTGTCTGTATGTGAAATCGTAGCTATATTTCGTTTGATAGCTGACGTAATCTAGATCGTTCTTAGCTATAATTTATGAAGATCTGTTCAGGCGTACTATCAAGCCATTCCCTAGTTGATGAAGGGATTTCACTAACTTGTTCGATTGTTGTGAAATTGGTATACTGTTACTTCGGTAGTGTTTCGATCCAGTCAAATATCTCTCTCTCTTTCTCTCTCTCTCTCTCCGTCTCTATCTCCATAAAACCGGATTTACCTACTTAACTCAGTGGTAGATTTTGAGAAAATCTCACAATTTCTCCATAATACACCAACTTGTAACAGTGTGAACTGGGCTTAATTTGTTAAACACTGCATTCCCCTTTCTATTGTTGGCCTAAACATAAATGAAGTGACATGACATGAGCAGTGACTAATTGCTTTAGTCCAACAGTACTTCGCAGTCATCGTGACTCGGACGGAACTATGTCCAAGAGAATGGGCGGGGGTTCCCCGCTCAAATATTTCGTGTTCATTATAAACTACTAGCGTTTACATACTGCATTGTCATTACAAGTTAAAAAGTAGCCTATGATAACACTCAAAGATTATTACGTTGCTAGAAAATGTAGTTTTTGAAATTACATACACATATCTACCTCAAATAATATTTATTTTAAGTTTCGTACTTACGCTATTTTACAACTACAGTAGTCTAATTTGAATATACCTTAATTTTATTGTTTATACTCAAAATTTTTAAAAAAAACTGATTTTTTATTATTTTTACTCTTGCATACACGTTGTCAGGGACTAGCTAGTAGATAATCTATACTAATATTAGAAGATTTGTATTTTTGTATTGTATTTTAAACTTAAAAACTAGTGAACCGATTTTAAAAATTCTTTCACATATAGAAAGCTACAATATCAGCGAGTGACATAGGCTATTATATATTTTATTGAAGTTACGTGCAACAGCTAGTGAAGCAATATAGAGCAACAAATGAAAAAATCAATAGTATGAAAAAGCGTTAAAAAAGTGTAGGCGAAAAAGACATTTTTTAAGAGTCCGTCTTGCGAGCCCACAAAGCCGGCCTCGGACGTAGATAAATGAACATAGAGAATAAAGCGCCTGCCGTTTATTTTGGAGCAAATTAATGGTGCAGCCGACGTGTCCGGCGACTTATCGATATACTTAATTAAATATCTCCATGGCCTCTCATGGAAAATACTCGTAGGTACTAGTCCCAAACGGTGCTAGCCTGCCACACTTTATCATATCAATCAATCAATACTAATAATAAATCTGTAAGTGTAGGTATTGTATGTATGTATGTATGTTCCTTCATAACTCTTAAACGAATTAACTGATTTTCATGAAACTTGGTAGATAAACATTTGGACGTACGGGACACAGGATAGGCTAAATATTTTTCAACGCGGACGAAGTCGTGGGCACCAGCTAGTAAAATATATATTTGTTCATTGTAGTCTCATGTATTAATATACATAAAATAAAATCGCGGGATTTCGCTTTGGGCATCCGCTGAACTAGCGATTTCTCACGCAGCGGATTCCCGCTCCGTCGCCCGCAAGTGCGTTAAAGCCTTATAGGCGATGAAACGTAGTTACAGTATGGATAAACGATCTGATAAAGATCGACGACGGTGGATCCAGCCTGCTTCTGTTCTTATTAGAAAATTATGAGATAGGCCTATGTCCAGCAGTGGACGTACTTTTTTTTAACGTTGGGAAATCCTCTTGGATACCCGGCAGTTTGGGGACACTGCGCGGTTATGCCGGATTCGTACCGGCTAAAACCCAACGACTTTTAGCGCGGCCGTAGATGCGCCGTAGATGCCATCCGTAGATGCCATCCGTAGATACGCCGTAGATGCCATTCGTAGATGCGCCGTAGATGCCATAGATGCGTGTAGATGTGGGGTTGCGGGGACGTTATGACACGACATCAGTGCCCCACCACGGCTATCCAGCGCGGGGAGGGCTACGCTCCCTGTCAGAACCTCGGATGTATATTAAACCTAGCCCATCCTCAGTTATTACTGTAGATGTTTAAAAGCCGACCTTGAAGTTAGTTTATATTTAAGTTAGTTTATATACTAGATATAGTTGTTTTTTTTTTGTGTTTATATGTGACGGTGTAGAAAGAAATTCTACCATTAAATAGGACTGTCAGCTAACCTGCCACACTTTATCATAAAAAAGACATGTTTGTTCATTGTAACTTTATTATATCAGCTTAGGCCACCCTCAGTAATTACTGTAGATGGAGTTAATGGACAACTCGCCCAAATTTATCATTTGAAAGCCGACCTTGAAGTGTATATAGTTTTTTTTATGTTTATGTGACGGTGTAACAAGAGCAACCTACCATTAAATAGACTGTCAGCTAACCTGCCACACTTTATCATAAAAAAGACATGTTCGTTCATTGTAACTTTATTATATCAGCTTAGGCCACCCTCAGTAATTACTGTAGATGGAGTTAATGGACAACTCGCCCAAATTTATCATTTGAAAGCCGACCTTGAAGTGTATATAGTTTTTTTTATGTTTATGTGACGGTGTAGCAAGAGCAACCTACCATTAAATAGACTGTCAGCTAACCTGCCACGCTTTATCATATAAAAGACATGACCTTGTATAAGAGTATATTAAACTTAGCCAATAACCCTCAGTAATTACTGTATAGATGTTTGAAAGCCGACCTTGAACTGTATATAGTTTTTTTTATGTTTATGTGACGGTGTCACAAGAGCAACCTACCATTAAATAGACTGTCAGCTAACCTGCCACACTTTATCATAAAAAAGACATGTTCGTTCATTGTAACTTTATTATATCAGCTTAGGCCACCCTCAGTAATTACTGTAGATGTTTGAAAGCCGACCTTGAAGTGTATATTAGAGAGATTGTGCGCGGTTAATATCAGGGTCATGTACAATATAATATCGGTCAGATTAATCAATTCGACACATCGGTTTCGGGATGCGGGGTGCGGGGTAGTTGGTAGAATCTCATTCGGTGGCCTATTGACGCCATGATTGAACACTAGTCACCGGTTAAGCCTAATACTGGTTCAATAATATTTGGCGTGTACCTAATACCGATAAATAAATTATCTCGTGGCCAATACCCTGTCATATCATATCATATAATACTTATCCTTATCTATACTGATATTATAGAGAGAAGATTTGTTTGTAATGAAACTACTGGAAAACTACTGGACTGTTTTTTAAAATTCTTTCACCTATAAAAAGCTCGATAAGCTATATTTTATTAAGTTACGCGGGCGAAGTCGCTAGTATGAACAACTAGTATAGCATAATTTAAAGAAGTTTACCTCGACTGTCTAATTCCTCCTAAACCATGAGTCATTTTTATGCGGTTTTCACCGTCATATACTTACGTAATTTTTTGTGGAAGGTTTGAATATATATTATAATAAAATCGAATTAAATTTTTATGTAAAAAGAAAATAACAATATTTCGTTAAGCCATCCAACGAATTTTAATACGGTTTTCACTAGTGGAAAGAGGGATAAACGAGGAAGATTTGTGTATAAAAAAAAATCTTGTTATACTTATATTTGTATAAAAATCGAGATATGTATGTATTAAGTTCCCCGTGGATTACAAAACCGTTAAACCGATTTTGGCGAAATTTTCAATCAATCTTCAGATCCAGCAGGTGTTCCTGTGAAGCTTAGTAGCGATCGGATAAACAATTTTTTTTGTGTCATGTTTTCCCTACAAATAGATTTTTTCTATTTAAAAATAAAAAATGGAATATTTCCATTTCATATATGAGCAATTATTCTATATACATTTTAACACCTAAGTAAAAGAGAGCATACGAAGTCGCGGGCGAAAACTAGAAAGCAACAAGGGGTTAAGGCTGGATGGGACAATGATCTAGCAACCCTTACTCACTCACCGAAACACAACAGCACACATGCTGCCATATCACTGTGGTCTTACATAAGGCTGGTGGTTACTGCTACCACATTTGCTGCTCAAATTTATGACTGCGAAACGCAGTGACCGCCAGCACTATATGCTAGTAAATGACGTTACTATTACTTACTTTACTATTACTTACTTTACTATTACTTACTTATCCAAATCTTTACTATAGGTGAAAATCTTTAATTGGTTTTATGTTTTTAGACTTAGTTATTATCTTATTTTTGTTAACTGTTGATTTTCCAAATAAAAATAAATAAAAAAATAAAAAATAAATTACTCTAGTATAATAATAACAGCACACATTTTCCTCGCTCATAGTTCCCTCCATAAACATACATGACATACATCCACTTACCACTAGAGAAAACGCCGCAGAGGAACTATGTTGGAAATTCTAAGTAATTGTAGGGCTGCCACAGCGAGATTCCTCACAATATCCCATCGAACGGACCCCTGTCGACAAGTCGTCGATTAATTACACGAAGCACTAGGGCTGCCACTATCCAAACTTGGCGGGAACTCGGGGAATTTATTTGAAATAAGCCCAAGGAAAAAGTTGGATCGAGTGGTTAAAAGTTGGCCGCTGTTCGATATTCTATTAGGAGGAGCGAAATGACAATTGAGTTAAGGAAGCCAACTTCTGGCGATGACTTGTGTTTTTTATAACGGTTAGTTTTGTTTTTAACCCCCGATGCATAAACGGGGTGTTATAATTATAAGTTTGACGTGTGTATCTGGATGGAAAGATTTTGATCAGGTGTAATTGACGAATTATGTCAATAGTAAAATACATGAAATGAAGCTGTTAGTTAAGCGGTAGGTAAATCTTGGTGTAGCTTAATTTTTACTTCACATTAATGCGAAAAAGTAAACGTATCATAACTTTGTCAAGCTGGTGTTGAAAAATAAAATATTTATTGTAATATTTGTATATTTCAATGGAACCGGTGTACAAATGGTTATTCCCGGAGGCGATGGTTCGAGCTAAAAAAAGCTAAAAAGCTCAAAAAGCTGCGGCAGCAGAAAAAGCTCAATTTGTTTACTTGTTAAAAGTCTGCAGTCGGTTTTATATAATGACATGAGTATTGTTGCTAAAGCGATTTGTGGAACCTTAAAAAGGCTCGTAACCGAACTTGTACAAAAAATGTTTCACTTTACCCCAAAGTTTGTATAGAAACCCGAAAGTTTTGCATGCCACAAACTCAGGTGCTTAATAAATAAAGTTTTTTTATTGTAAGTTTGTTTTATGGCAACTTTTGCTTGCCAAAATTTTGATTGCTTCTTAGCAATTCGAGTAGATTTTGTGCGCTAAACGGACTGTTTTTTTTAAAATAAAATACTAGCTGACCGGCAAACGTTGTTCTGTCATACAAAAAAATATCACTTAGGGGTATGGCAAATAGATGTAGGCCGATTCTCAGACCTACCCGATAAGCACACAAAATTTCATCAAAATCGGTTCAGCCGTTTCGGAGGAGTTTGGAAACAAGCACCGCGACACGAGAATTTTTTTATATTAGACTATATATATAGGTAAGATTATAAAAGTTATTATAAAAGCGAAAGTTTTTGAGGATGTATGGATGGACGTTAATTTAAAAAAATAATACATTTTATATTTAATTATTATTATAAAATCAAGCTAGATGATTTGTATTTAACTAGAAACCCGCCCTCGGCATCTCATAGTAGCAATTATTTTTCTTCCTCGTTATCCTTCATTCATCATTGTTTATGACTCTTTCTGTTATTATAATCGTATGAATATCCATTGGATGGTTTAGAAAAAGTTAGCACAGAAACACACAAAGACCAGCGACTTTATTTTGTGTACAGACTTTGCAAATTTTTCCAATAACATCGAATATAAGAAAATTATAATGGGTAGCTAAGAAATATATTGAACCATCCATCATATTGTGATTCTACCAGAATTCCAAATATCTCTGACCGCTTTTGGCGAAGTCTACAATGAAAAAAATATACAGCAAACTTCATCGAGGCCAAACAAATAAACCAATAAGCATACCCATCAAATATCCTAGACAAACATTTGTCTCAAATATTTGATAACCAACATATCGCTGCCAGGAAACCTACGCGAGCAATACTTGGATATCAGTTGACGTTAGATCGAAATTCGCGATGTTACATTCATGCAAAACCTACACTGCTGCTTATCGACGTCTCGATATGAGACCAAAAGTGTTCATATTGATTATCAACCAACTTCACCAGCATTGAATAGGGAACTTCGCGATGTTTCAAAGTTATGACGTGACAGGATGCATAACTGTCACACAAGCACTAGTTAGTTAGTGTTTGTGATGAGACAACTTTAAGGTTTATTTGAAACGCCACTTAATCGTTCTCCCAGAAAAAGTTAATTAATATTATTTAATCTATATTAATATTATAAATTTTAAATGTACTCGTAAATGTGAAAGTGTCGGTCAGTCCGTCACCTTTTCACGCCATAACTAGGTACTTTTGATCATCATAAAAAAAATTTGCATACACTTTGTCCAAATCTATCAAGTGTTTTTATTATCTTTAATAACATACAGACTTAATTTTCTAAAATAATATCTACTACATGGAATAGGTTGTAGGAAAGTAGGATTTCAGACGAAACGCATCTTGGTTGTAGAAAACGTTTTATGAAAAACTGCGATTTTCTTGCTAACTTTTAAAAAAAATGTGGGTCATCGTCATTTTTAATCACACCATGCTGGTATCTAGCGAAGGTCGGTCAGGGCGGCAAGTGAAAAAGTTATTAATTGCGAAAGAGGGAAGTTTTCCGGGGACATTGTTAAAACTCTTGAGTCGCTAACGTATACCCAACTCAAGTTTGTATATACTTTTAAATTAAAAGGAACAGTAGAACTGCGAGAAATGTCAGTGGAAAGAAGTAGAGACAAGACAGAACTTTTCACTCGTTCAGAGACAAACTTGGTCTAATGGAAACATTCGTGATTATTCGGGATAATTTGGATGGAGATTTTTATGCTTTTTCTATAGCTATTTCCTGCAAAATATAGCTTCAATGCAACTATAGCTTTTATGCTTTTTCTATAGCTATCAAGCTAATTGATTCCTGCAAAATATAGCCTCAATGCAACTATAGCTTTTATGCTTTTTCTATAGCTATCAAGCTAAATATAACCTCATTATATTGATTCCTGCAAAATATAACCTCAGTGTAACTGTAGCTTTTATGCTTTGTCTATAGATAACAAGCTAATTGATTCCTGCAAAATATGGCCTCAGTGTAATTTAACGAATTGAGACACACCTCCACTAAGCACCAAGTTAGTGGCGATTAAATTTTGTGGTGTTTTCGGTTTTTTATAGTTCTGGTTTTCTAAAAAGAGCTGGCCTACCTAGACTTCATGCCTGGTTCAGATACGTTCCAGTATCTGCAAATGCTGAGTGGAATCAATAGCATACGTACTGTTGGTCTGTAATGTGCTGTAAGGTCTATTTAAAATGACCTTACACGACAATTTGTATATTAAACGTATTATAATTCAAAACAGACTTTTTACAGTTTTTTTTTTTTTTCAAAAATGAAATCTTCCATTTAATTAGCAGACAACCTTAATAATAAAAATCATCTGTATTAAGGGCCCTTGGCTCATAAATAAATAAATAAAAAATCATCAGCCTGTATCTCTCCACTGCTGGATGTAGCCAGCAGGGCTCGCCACCACTCATGGTTCTCTGTGCTTTCGCATCCAACTGCTTCCCGCGAAGCCTTTCAGGTCGTCCCACGCTGCGCATTCCAATTCTTGGCTTCCATTCGAGAACTCATCTACCACATGGTTTATCTGCTCTGTGACAGATGGGCTTCGGACCCTTTGGACCCACAAGTTTTGACCCTACCTACGAATAAGTGCTCGTATGACCCGCTAGTTTTCTATATGTTGACCGTTTGACCCGCTGTTACTAACTAGCATTTTAGTCGTTAGGAAAAATATTATGATATAATTATGACCTGACCATTGCCAACACAACTTGCTGATTCTTCCGAAATTAAATGAAAATTATACTTTAAGCCCGGTTAGACACTAATTTCGTTTTAGAATCACACCGCATGTTACGAAACAGTCTTTTTAATATTTTTACGATACGGCAGAGAGATAATATAAGCGAAGTAGGTTATACCGCAGTGGCAACACTTCGTAAAGTAAATGCCACCAAAGAATTTATAAAAAGGAGTTTCGCCGAGTTGCAGTCTTCCTAAACCGCTGGATTTGCATAACCGAGGAATCTCGGTGCTTTCAATGCTTTTACTGGTGGCGGAGCATTTGAAGAGGAAATTATACTCGCATGTGTTATCGATAACACATCTCTCAAAAACACTAGACAGATATTTCTAGCATTAACAAATATTTCACTGTTTCGTCTGCATTCAAATAAACATCTAAGAAGTTTTTTTTTTATTTATGTTGAAGAATCTGCTTCTTGGTATCTTTACTAATATTATAAAGAGGTAAAGTTGTTTATTTGTAGAAGGTAATATTCGAAACATTCATCCTAAAAAAACTCAGTTTAGAATTTCAAGATGACATAGGTTAAATATATATTTCAATAGAGCTAAATCTAAAAATAAAGATCGAACACTTGGTACTTATCTTTTAGTTTATTAGTTTAGTTAAGTATAGTTTATTTAGTTAGAATTATTTCGTTTACTTTTTTTAATAGTCTATTTCTTCTTTGGTTAGAATCACCTTCTCGCATCACCATCGTGCTCTGAAGCAGGTTAATATTATTTTACTTTGTGTTCATTAATTTTTTAATCATTTGTGTTCATTAGAAAATATAAATTTATTCAACTTTATGAGTTAGATAAATTGTGTGTGGAATTTCTAATGTGACTCTTCCATTTGGTGTAAATTCTATTCTATAGTGCTTGGTAAGTTTTCTTTTTATTTCTTTAGTAGCGACCCGCTCCCGACTTCGTCCGTGATGCAATTATTATATATACAATCCTTCAACAGGAGAAAGAGATATGACGGATTTATAATAATGTAGAGATTAGTTTTAATGAAAAAATAGTTATTGAAAGTCAACCGTAACAGATAGAGATATGACATCGCGATGTTTTCTTAAGGAAGTCAGAAGTAAGTACATAAATTTGTTTGACGAATTGATTGTAAAATATTGTTTTTTTTTTTTTCAATTACATAAAAACTTAATTAGGCTTTATCATAGTATACAAACATTTCGGGAATTATTATCTAACTGATGGTGAAAACCGCCTTAAAATCCGTTGCATTGCTTTATACTATGTAAAGATTTGCTAGTATCAGTATTGTCTCGTCAATCAGGCTGATAAAGTTTTAAATTACTTTGCAAACATGTTAGAACAGCACAAGTTATTACAGCGTCAAAAGTTCTTCTTACAAAAATAATCACGTACCTAATAATAAAGACACAAGTACTCCAAATATTGCGAACAAATATCGCCCCAACCTATATTATGAAAACAAGACGCAGCTAAGGTTCGCTTAGTCAATATTATCCTACAATTCTGGAGGAATTATCTTTTCTTCCACGCACTCCACGACTAGGGTAACCATGAATTCGGATTTGACTTATCCGGTGTTTTTTTATATATATAAATTCAGTATTTTTTAAAGTTCTTGCTAAATTGTTAAGTACCTAAGTGAAGCAAAAAATAAATCATTTTAATGAGTTTGACGCCCCATTGGTCTCAGTGGTAAGGGTGCTTGGCTAACGTCTCAGGGGTACCGGGTTCCATTCCCGGCGAGCTCAGCTTTGGAAATAAACTTTTACTCTGTGTCTGTCTGTTACCTTTTCACTCCTTAACTACTCAACTGATTATAATGAAATTTTCCATACAAGTTGTCAGGGATATATGAAAGGACAGGGTATATTTCATTCAGTACTGTATCCGTGGATCATCTAAAATTTAAAAAAAAAACTAACACCTGGCAAAAGTGTAATAAATAATATATATATTTATTAATTTTTAACGCGGGTGAATTCGCGGGCCTGGTGCCTAGTTAGGTATAGTTTTAGCGTAGCCATGTACCTAAATGTGATGTACTTCTCGGGTCATAACTCCTTGTTAAGATAACGATTCTCTCAATGTATAGGTATCCGGCTATTAACCGATCACTGGCCAAATGCAGTGGCAAATGTGGTGCACACTTACTGAGCATTTCTTACAGATAGAAATAAAAAAATCTTTATTTGCACGAAAACTGTCTGTTTACAGAATTTTAAATTTTTGACGAGCCCGTTGGATGAGTGGTAAGAGTGCTTGCCTAACGTCTCAGTCGCCCCAGGTTCGATTCCCGGCTGAGTCAAGTGCTTTTCAAAATTACCTCTGGTCTGGGTTTTGTAATATAGTGGCAGGACACACTGTGTTTTGCAGTCATTTGTGCTGCTAGTCTAGCGGCAGTAACCACCCCCATACAGAAAACCAGCGTGAAGTAACAGCACGTGTGCTTTTGTGTTTCGGTGAGTGAGTAAGAGATGCCAGAGCCCATTTCCCTATCCCATATCCTGAATCCTACTGTAGTCGTCTGCGAACTTGTATTACATGTGGCGTTACTTGTATTAGGTACAAGCCATGGAGACTAGAGGTAAGGAGTACCAACTTACATGGGTGTTAAACTGAAAATGTGGCAAGCTAAAAGCATTAAATAGTGGTTCATAAATTGACCAGAATGGCGGTAGTGTAGCACTGGTGTTTGATATGATTGGTTGGTTTCGTAGTTCATGAAACCACCGCAAATAAAATTCTACTAGAGCGCCACGCCCCAATTCTACTACAGCGCCGCCAAATTGAGCGTATTCGACGGACACTTTCGTGTATAGAGTTGGGCCTCCTTACCTCTAGTCTCCATGATACAGGCGATGATCATCAATTAGACCGTCAGCCTGTCTGCTAGCCTTAACATTAAAAAAATATTTTAAACATTTATAAAACAGTCTTTTAAATACTAGTGTAAGATTCCTACCTATCTGAAATGTCTGTCTCATGCTTGATGTTTCGATCGTACTGCGCACAGAATAGATGTTCCTGTTGCTGACAGCTGTGGACGAGCGGCCATCACGAAATTCGTTACTGACATTGACATTACTGCGCTTGGTTTCTACACATCAGACATATTTTTTTTTATAATTCCCCCCGGGGGTTACACCACCCTCGTGGGCCATTTATTGTGTAACAGATCAACAAATTAACACAATTTTAACATCAATAAACATATAAAATTTATCTCGACCAATTACTAGGGTGGATTAAAAGAAGGGGGGGGGGGGGTCCAGTACCCCCTAACTTACTCAGGGTCTTTATTCACCTAATATTATATATATATATATATATTATTTAACTCTTTTTTTTACTAGTTTGTTTTATTTAATTTTCTCACTATTTCTACAGATTTATACATCAGACATTTAGAATAAAAGAAAAATGTTTATTTGGTACATTACAAAGTATTGGTATAATTTATAAAAAAAAAGTGTACCAAAATGGTACACTTTTTTGGTCCGCTCAGCATGTAGTAGATTGGCGGTAGATGTCATGCAGTAACGTTACAAGAAACGTAACGTGGTTACACGTGCACGTTACACTGAAGCGTCACACATTATTCGACTGAAATTTTACACGGTAAAATAGACAAGAGACGGACAGTGACTTTATTTTATACCTAACTAGCTGTTGTACGCGACTTCGCCTGCGTAACTTTATAAACTATAGCCTATATTACTCGCTGATAATGTAGCTTTCTATAAGTGAAAGAATTTTCAAAATCGGTCTACTAGTTTTTGAGTTTATTCATTGCAAACTTACAAATCTTCTCCATAATCTATCTCTCGTACATATATATTATATAAAATTCTCGTGTCACAGTGTTTATAACCAAACTCATTCGAAACGGCTTAACAGATTTATTATTTTTGGACGGTACTTCAATCCAAAACTTAATATAGACCAGTATTATAAAGATGAATCCGATGTAGATTGCTAAGTGGCTATCAAATTGATCTACGAATTGCTTTAAAGAATCGCACGGCACGCGATTCGGTCGCCATCTTGTTTTTATCAAGATGGCGGAATCGATATTTTTATTACTTAAACTAACTGCGCTCTCAACTTCGTCAAATCCCACAGGAACCTAACATTTCTCTAGAATAAAAAAATGTCGTAAATACTAATCCTATATGTTAACTATCTGTGCGACAAATTTTTATCCAAATCCGTTAAGTCGTTTCTGAGATTAGCGTGCAAAAACGCACATACAAACACAGACCAACCAGGGTGGACAGGTTTGTCGGTTGGTAATAGATGAAAAATTCTAAAAATTACATTTTATTTTCTTAGGTACCTCGTAACATAATTATAACGTATACACGTTTTTTGTTTTTTGAAAAAATCACGACTCGTTTAAGGACTTTATTATATGTATAGATGTCTTACATAGATTGTCATGCTACTTATTTTTTTTTAAATAATATCAATTGCTAATGGTAAGAATTTCAAAGTAATATATACTTACTATTAAGAATTAATGGTAATATATTTTCAATATTAAATTTTTTTCTACATTATACATAATATACCTACAGTATATTATACCTATGTATATTATTACGATGTTATTCAAACATGTGTAACGCTGACCCAAATGGGCTTCCAAGTGGATGATAACTATTTGAACAGAGGCAGAACTGTATCTATGCAAATGGGACTTAATTTACATCTTTCCCTGCCTAATATGCAACGATGCAAAGTGCATATAACGCATCGTCATGTATCAATCATTGATTGTATATTTGTATGTTAATTCATTTGAAATTAGATCTCTCCTTGATCAAGGATGTCGCGACGCTAAATACCTTAAATAAGTTTTATTATACACTTCTTTACAACCTGGTGCCCGCGACTTCGTCCGAGTTGAAAACTAAAAAAAAATACTGACAAAATATACGATATAATATAATCAATACAACAGTTGAACATTGTTTATACATACATTTGCCAGACGTTGTATTCTTATTGTACTTTTAGATGATTCATCGAGAATGGTACCGTTTTCTTGATGTATTTTTTTTTTCTGAAATAAGTTTTCTGTATCCCTGACAGCATGTAAACAATATTTCACGATGATCGGTTTTGTAATTAAGGTGTTAAAAAGTAACAGACAGACAGATTTACTTTCAAAAACAACACCCAAAAAAACTAGACAAGATAATTTATTGCGAAGACCAAAACGTAGACTAGGTCTATATAATAGAAATATTTATTTTATGGCAGTTAAAAATACAATAAACTACTCAACTAAAGGTGATGCTTTTTTGTAACTTGTAACTTTTCTTTTTTATTTCTTTTTCTTTGTAATCGCATGTTACTAAGTTGCAAATAGATGATTGATTGATTGATTGATTGATTGATTGATTGATTGATTGATTGATTGATTGATTGATTGATTGATTGATTGATTGATTGATTGATTGATTGATTGATTGATTGATTGATTGATTGATTGATTGATTGATTGATTGATTGATTGATCTTCAAGTAAATTAATGGGGACAAGCTTCATTAGACCATAGGATAGGAACGAGATAAGGACAAGACAAGACAATCGCCATTAAAACATACAATTGACCACCTAATAATTTAGAATTAAATAAATTAATTATTTAATTAATTAAAATAAATGTTTTTTTGTTCATTTTTTTTTTTAAAGTTTAGCGGATTAAATACTATGAGTGAAATAATTTAATCCCACATAAAAGTACTCACATAAGTAAATGTTCTACCTAATACTCGTTGTTATCGCAAACTATAAGTTGAGCATTAAGTGTATTTCGATTAATTACCCATTTACTAAGTCTCTCCGCACTCAATCTTTCCGGGATGATGGAAACTTTATCCAACAATTTGTTCGCCCAAATCCACCCCCATCGGGAAACTGGGTCACTCAGTTAATTACCCTCATGGGCACATTTTCGGTTTTGGGACTTTAGCTAATGCACGCCGCAGCAAGCGAACACTCCAAACGAATATTACTTTATATTCATGGTGTGTTGATTTGGTTCAGCCGTTTGTTTGTAGACTTCCTAAACAATTGCAGGGGAAACTGCTTATAGAATTCTTTTGACTGTATATTTCAATTTTAAGTGTTGTATTTAGAGTGATATTTTACGATTTTGAATACTTACAGATTTTTAATGTTAAGGCCGTTACAGAGTTAGAATCAGAAATTTATGATTCCCGGCGGTTCATAATGCCATGATGTGTTTAGTTTGCAGATAAAATATTAACGTCATATTATTTGTAGTTTTATAATTTAGATAATAGTCGAAAAATATTTTTAAATATTGGGATACTTTTCTCATTAGAACAGATTTTTAAGCAACCCTTTTTAAAATTAGCGGTCGACGGTCGACGCAGAAGCGAGATATTAGTAAAATTATATGCGACAAATTATAAAAATAATGATTTTCCAAAAATACATATCATTTATTAGATAAAAGTCGAAAAAAACATACGATTTCTGTAAATTTTCATTCAAGAAAAGTATAATCAAAAGTGTCACTTTTAGTAATTTTTCGTGATATTAAACGTGTTATTTTAGGATCAAATTTGAGATATTTCTGTTTTTCTTGGACCTAGTATGTGAAGTCATTAATGTTCTAAAAGATTGTGTTATAATTTTTTTAATAACTTGTATATTAATTTATCTGCGTAGGCCGTCGACCGCTAGTTTAAAAAAAGGGCTGTTTAAAAATGTTCTAATGAAAATTCACTTTAAAATATTTTTCAGCTATTTACTAGTTTATACAACTACAAATAATATGACGTTAACATCTTATCTCCAAACTAAAACATCTGAAACTACGGAAATCATAAATTTTGACTCCAGCGTGATTTTAATTGATGAACACTCTTAAGCGATTTTGTCTGTTACCTTTTCACGCTTTAACTACTAGACTGAGCGTAATAACTGAACTAATATTAATTATTATAAAACTCTTTAAAGTTATAGATTGTTAAAAATGTATTACTAATACTAGCTGGCGCCCGCGACTTCGTTCGCGATGAAAAAGAAAAAAGCAGCCTATCCTGTGTCCAGTACGTCTAAATGTTTATCTACCAAGTTTCATGAAAATCAGTTAATTCGTTTAAGAGTTATGGAGAAACATACATACATACATACAATACCTACACTTACAGATTTATTACTAGTATTGATTATAAATAGGCAAATTTTGTAACTACTCATCCGATTTAAAAAAAAATGGGAAGGACATAGGCTTACTATTCCAATAGGGCACCAGCTATCTAAAAATAAAGATCCAATGTTAGGCTAAAGTGTAATGTCAAGTGTCTATGTATTTTAGACTTTATATATTGCTTTACATATTTTGTCAGGCGTTTTATCTTATTTTTCAACGCAGACCAAGTCGCGGACACCGGCTAGTAAAATTTTAATATATGAAAGGTTGGAACAATGTCTGTATTATTCCGGACTCCTCAACCATTCAGTCCTCGAGATTTTCTGGCAACGAAGGCTTCTACACTTCACAAAGTTAACTTGAAGCTATTATGCATCAAGTTAGATTCTGTGCAAGTGCAATGAACTTAATCCCGCATAATGCAGCCAGCTTCATTAATTCCGACCTAGAACTTTATAAAATGGAACTCCGCCATTATGAATCTCCCTCTGTATTAGTTTAAATCTTTATACTCTTTTATTTTACGCTTGCATTCTATTTTCAACTTTATTAAACTTATCTTACAATATTACTCTAGATTCATTTTTGGTTTTGGAATATGACAAAAATAGACATTCATCATCGTCATCATCCTCTCAGCCATATGACGTCCATGCTACCGCCCGTCGTAAGTTCCCCCGAGATGACTGGCGTTACTCCACTCTCGGGTACGCAGAGGTTCCGACAGGGGGCGTAGGCCTCCCCGCGCTGGATAGCCGTGGCGGGGCACCGATGTCGTGTCATAACGTCCCCGCGATCCCGCCCATCAATGGCCGCGCTAGAAAGTCGTTGGGTTTTAGCCGGTATGAATCCGATATAACCCCGCAGTGTCCCCTACACTGCCGGGTATCCAAGAGGATTTCCCAACGTTAAAAAACAGTACGTCCACTGCTGGACATAGGCCTATCTTATAATTTTTAATAAGAACCGTCAGAAGCAGGCTGGATCCACCGTCGTCGACCTTTATCAGATCGTTTATCCATACTGTAACTACGTTCCATCGTCTATATAAGGCCTTTAACACACTTGCGGGCGGCGGACCGGGAATTCGCTGCGTGAGAAATCGCTAGTTCAGCGGATGCTTGCTGCGAAATCCCGCGATTTGTGTCCGGCTCTCACCCGCAGAACCAACGGAAAATTCGCACCTCGGGTTGGTATGATATGTAGATGTTTAGCCAGTACGAAAATGGACGTCGTTGACCCGCAAGTGCGAACTGGCAGCGCGGGCGCAGCGACCGCGTGCGCAGCCACCCACGAACTACATTATACCATCCGCGGGTTCCGCCCCGCCACTCGCAAGTGCAATACAAAACATTGTTTTCATACAAAACAAAGATCACTGCGATATTTCTGGCGGGATCAGGCTCCGCCGCCAGCAAGTGCGAAAAGGGGCTAACACAAGCAACGTAAAAAGCTGACAAGCTGACGGTCCAATGGCTACGCTCGCCTATTAACACACACCATGCACACATGTTGTTCCTTCAGGGTGATCTTCTACAAAAGGGGTGGTTCTGGTTACTGCCACCAGACGGGCTGCCCAAATGACTGTGAAACGCAGTGTACCCCCCAACTACTTTTTATACCTAAACCAGAACCCACTTTGAAGTGTTCATTTCTAAGTTCGCTCCGCCGGTTTTCGAAACTACCCCTTAGAGCGCTCAAACAAGCGTCTAAACTGGATTAAAAAGGTTTTTTCTAAATATCTAAATATAAATATCTTCACACATTCCACATTTCCATCTAGTTCCACACTAAGCAACTTAATATTATATAGATACTTCTTTTTGTATATATTATAAATACAAACATCCATGACTCGGGTACAAAGGTAAATGTTAACACATAAACATTTGCCCCTAGCGGGATTCGAACCCGCGACCGTTTGGTTAACAGCTAGGGTTACTAGCCACTAGATCAAACGTGTCGTCGAATGCAGCTACCAATTATTTTATGGTGTCCCCATTGTAGTCCCATCCTTGTAATGAATCCATATGAATTAAGTTTCAATTTAGCGAAAAGATTAGTTGACGGTCGTGCTGGTATAAAGGAGGCGGACGTGACGTCATCAGCTAACTGTTGCACGGAATTACTCCTAGGATTATAAGATGGCTAGGATTTCTGGCTCTAATGCAACTTTACGTTATAGCGTTCCAGTCGGTACTTACTGCTAGTATTTACTGCCAGTAATTTTTAATGAACGGAAGTTATTTTGTATAGGAATTAAAAAAAATTAACTATATACTCTCCCCCGCCGTGTCCGTCTGTCTGTCTCAAAATAATCTCAAAAACTTATTGGATGGATTTTTATGCGATTCACACTATTTCAAATGACGAAGGTATGTATATAATTTGCAGAAAAAATTGCACCCGTACGAAACCGGTAGCGGGTCGCAAATTTTTTTTATAAAAAAAAAATGTAGACAAAAAAAAATATGCGAATCCAATTAAAACTATATATAATGACTAAAAGCTTACCCTGTACTGTATTTGTATAATAAAGGGGACGTCTATAATAGCCGTGTCTGTCTGTGTACATTGAATAGAATATCCTGAGTTTCTTTCGCGATTTCTTCTCAGGATTGTCATCTTGGCTTTTTTTCCAAAAACCTGGTAAATTTAAATTTATAATGACGTACATAACAGTTTTTTGGAAAAACCTAATTGATAAATTATTAATATTTTGATTTTTGATTTTGAATATTTACCAGAAATTGTCAGAAGACGAAAAAGTGATAACAAAATTTTAAAAAATTATATTTTTTTTCTGTCTCTTTGAACATTTTCATCTCCGAAACTGCTGAACCGATTTTTATGCAGTTTCCACGTGCAGATTAAACTTAGCCTGGAGAAACATTAAATTTATCGAAATGGGATGTCGGGAGAAAATTTTAAAATGATTTAAAGATACTTCGAAATTCCTCGCTCGCCCACTATACAAATTTCATAGCGAACGGTCAAGCTTCTTACTTTTATTGCAAGTTTTGGATGCTTTACGATTGTTTGTGTGCAATAAACTTAAATTAGCCATAAAAACCAACGTTCTAGCAGTTTCTCAGATATTAATATTATTTACAACAAACAAACAGGCATCCATATTAATATTATAAAGAGAGATTTGTATTTTTGTATGTTTGTAATGAATTACAGTAAAAATTCTTTCACCTATAGAAAGCTACATTCAGCTACATATCAGCGAGTAATCAGCGAGTAGGCTATATTTTATAAAGTTACGCGGGCGAAGTCGCGTGCAACAACTAGTTAGGTATAAAATAAAATCGCTGTCTGTCCGTCTCTGTCTATTTTACCGTTTACTTCTTCTAAACCATCCAACGGCTTTTGATACGGTTTTCATTTATAGAACGCAGATTAGTTGAGCTGCAACATCAAGTCGAAGTTACCATGCCATGGAAATATCACCGAACTAACAGTATATAAATCGATACTGTGAAAGTTAATGAAATCCCTTCGTCAACTATGAAATGGGCTGGTCTTCAAACGTCTAAATAGATCTTCATAAATTATAGCTGAGAACAATCTTGATCAAGTTAGCTTTCAAACGAAAAAAAATTGGATCAAAATCGGTCTATCCGTTTGGGAGCTACGATTACACAGACAGACGCACACACATTAAACTTATAAAACCCCGTTTTTGCGTCGAACATTGGGGTTAAACAATAATAATTAAAACTGAAAAAGCATTTTTGCTCTATATCTATTTTATAAAAACTTATTAAAAACAAAAAATTTTGGAACATTTTTGTATTATTGTCCAGTTAGCTGGATACTTGATTTTTCTAACAAACCAAGTAATACTTAAATTTTTCATTACACGCAGACATTATTAAAACGAAGATATACCATTCACCTAAATATTGTAAATTTGTTAGATAAATATAATAAAATATTACCTATGTAATACATATATTATAATTAAGTATCATAATCTGTTAATTATCTTATACATATACCTATGTGATTTTTCTCCATTCGACTGTACTTAAGTGCTTATCTCAAAGTTAATGAATCCAATCAATTAACTACCGCACATAGGACTTAAACGCGATAAGCTTTTTATTGTTTTGAACTATTAATTAAGCAGTGTTAATTATTAATTTAATTAACAGAATTTTTGTTTAAAATAATGTTCAGGTTTGAAAATTTATTTTATTATTATTTTCGTTTTAACTGCTGAAACTTGTATCATTAGGTAAGAAGAAATTATAGAAAATATCATGTAATTTGGAAATTAGATTTCGTAGATATCTATTAAGTTTGAATGTATTAAAATAGTTTGAAATTATAAAAAAGCCTTTTTTTATGTTAAGATTAACAGACAGGCTGACCGTCCACTTGATGGTACGTGGCTACCGTCGCCTGTAGCACAAGCAACGCCCATAGGTGCTGAAAGTGATTAAATATATGGGATATAAAGAAGGGATGGGGTAATGTGCTCTGGCATCTGGTAAAAAAAAATAACATTTAAAAATTTATTATAAAAAAAGATGTAAAGATTGATTTAATTTTTTTAATTAATTATTTAGGTCAGCTTAATATAGTTCGTTTATACATAATAGCTCTTCCGTAAGTTAAATACCTAGAGAATAAAAAGTAGTATAACATACATTTATATAAAATTTAAAAAGTAATAAAATGCACAAACAAGGTATTAATAAAAAAAAAAAAAAATTCAATCTAAAAAAAAATTGAGAAAATAATTACTTATATAGTACCTATCCACCTAAATACAGGTAATTCAAATAAATGTACTAAAAACGATAATTATATAAAAAAATAAATACGATAATTATATGAAAAATACTTTCTTGACGCGAATAGGTAGATTTTGAACAGAAGGGTGGCAATTCGCAATTATTACTCAGAATCTGGGGAAAAAATTCAAAACAACCTTCCCGCTTGGTTTCGAGTTAAAGAAATTAAAATAACGAACTAGTAAGAAACAACACTTTGTTCAGGGGGTGGACCGATGGGACTTGTTATATTTACGACCCAACTTAGATAGTAAATAAGGTAGACCACGCAAGGCCACACGGATCGGAGTTAATCCGCCGAAATGCAACGCTATACTAAGATGAGAAAAACAGTTATCGACTCACGCTTAAACGGCCGCTGGTCACCCGAAAACATCCACAATCACATGGTGGTATAAACACTTTAAGAACACAGGAATCACACTCAATTACTGACACATTCCCCCTTCAATTTCCATAAGGAACGTACTCGCGTTTTAGAGGCGTCACAGCGACGTCCGCTCGTCGCGGCGGCGCCAAAACCACTGACTGACCGCTCGTTCGGGACTCTTGGGGTTGCTATATACTGATTAAATCTTCCCCAACAACAATCGTTTCTATCGATATATATCTATCTATTCTATAGATATATTATAGATAGGGTGGAATGGAAACAGGTATTGGTCGATGCCACCAAGGCATTTCAGAGCGACCTTCAGCAATGAAGAAAGCGACTCTATCTATATCTATTCTATATCTATAGAATAACTATAGAATATATATATATATATAACAATCAATTGTCACATATATTATGGAGCATCACTTGTGAACGGCATGCAAGATTTTGCTGATTTTTGAAAAATCATATATAAAATTCAGAAATTTTTATATCAGAAATTTACAGGGCTAAGACTGTCAGGTTAACTAGTTTATTATAAAATAAAGTCGCTGTCGCTTCTGTCTGTTTGTCCGTTAACTTCTTAACGAATTCTGATACGGTTTTTCACTTTTAGAAAGAACAATAAAATCAAGGAAGGTAAATATTATTAAAATTTTAATTAAATCTTATTAAGACTCGAATACGATTGCATGCAAAACATATTGCAATAAAATATTACCATACCATGTGGTAAATGTGATTAGGAAAGAACAGGGTTCTGACATCCTTTACTCAAATACCGTAATACAATAGCATTCGTGCTGTTATTTTGCGGTTAGGAGATAGTAACTGCGGTCAGACAAGCTGCCCAATTTAGATTATGACTGCGAAACGCAGTATGCCACTACTAAACCATTAGATCTTAACCTAACTTGTTTCAAAACTTTAGGTTTTTTATGTTAAGATCTACAGACAGGCTGACGGTCCACTTGATGGTAGGTGGCTACCGTCGCCTATAAGATAAGCAACGCCACAACTGCTCCAAGTGCGCTACCGTTTACAGTAGGATTGATAAGAGGTTGTGAAGGGATTGGTTAGATTGTCTGTATATAGGTATTATTATTAATATTTATTTAAATTCTTAAAATAACATACATTTATTTTAATTTTATTTTATAATAATTTTAAATTTAATTTTTATGTAATAATTTTAAACTGGTATATTAAAATCATAATAAGAAATAATTCAATTAAAAAAATTAAAAATATATACATTAAAAAAAAAGAAAATAATAAATAAATAACCTGGTATAATATATTTTCCAAATCATGATAAAATAATATATGAAAAGTTGGATTCAAAAATTGTAATTTTAAAAGTCCCCTCAAATCGGGATATTTTGTGTAGCGGCCACCCCATCCCGAGAAAACGGCGGGAAAAGGCGCCTGCGTGAACCAGCGACCCGCGCGCTCCACGGGCGAAAACTTGCCGCCAATCGAACTCGCGAATTACCCTGTGCGCCCCTTAATAAAATAATTATTGTAATCAGACAATAAAAACATTATTACCCATCAATATGCTCCCGTGAGAAAAATTTTATTCAATAACCCCTCAATCCGGTTGCTCTACAACGAGCTTCTCTTCTTTTTTCTTTCAAAGAATATTTTGAATATATTTAGTCAAAGTGAAAGCGCTTTCTATAAAAAAAATTATTTAAGACTGGCGACTTCTAGTTAAAAGTAGATCATGGTTATCCAATAGATTTAATAGTCTTTTTTAAGTTTTTTTTTATGTTAAAAATCAAATATCAAAATCAAAATATTTATTTATCAATTAGGTTTCTCCAAAGAAAATGTTATGATCGTCAATATAGATTTAACGATCATAAGTTCATATTATTATTTAGTTAAGTTTGACTGTCGACTGTAACACAGGTGCTGCAAATAGAAGGATTAAGAATAATGGATAGGATAGGATAGGATAGGATCAGGGAGGTATCCCATACTCACCGAAATTTAACAGCACACATGCTATTTTCACGGCTTCTCTAAGAGGATGGTTACTGCCGCCAGACAGGTTGCCCAAATGACTGCGCTTGCCCCGCCAACCCGCCACTACTAATTTAAACCAGTTATGTTACCATTTACATTAATTGGACGACACGTTTGGTCTAGTGGCTAGTAACCCTAGCTGTCAACCAAACGGTTGCGGGTTCGAATCCCGCTAGGGGAAAATGTTTGTGTCTTAACATTTACCTTTGTGTCTGTCATGGATGTTAGTATTTATAATATGTATGTATTTACAAAAAAGTAATCTATGTAGTATATCAACTGTCTGGCATTTATTTGCTTAGTGTGGAACTAGATGATGCTGTGTGGAATGTGTCAAGATATTGATTTATATTTTATTTATTGCTTACAAATTAAGTTTAAATTTCCCTTATAAAAATACACGAGCTACAATATTATGATTGCAGATTATAAACTAACCTATTCACTATACAAAACGTAGAAGCAAATTACATAAAATAAAACTTGTGTAAGTACAAGACCGTCACTGGCAGTACCTTCGCTAAATCTCTCGGCTACAAGTAAAGAACCTTGCACGCGCTACGTTTAATATTATTATTTAATTATTCAATAGATAAATTCAAATTGTTATCTGAAGAACCAGGGGGCTGATGACAACTCAGATACAAACAGCTGCTATTTGATGGCTTATTTCTTTAAATAATCTTTAATCTTGGCTTCGCGGGAAGCATTTGGATGCGAAGTATAGAAGACCGTCCGTGGTGGTGAACCTTGGGAGAGACTATGGTCTTGAGGACGGATTATTATAGTGTTGTCTTGCTGACGAAATCTGATTATTTCCACTTAAGCTCAGAAAATAATTTCTTTGTATAAATCTGCCCGATACAAACTTTTTTAAGTATAGTCTATCATGTAGCCGCGTGGGGGACCTTGATGTCTTTTCTGATACATTTGGAGCATTCAAAAATAAAATAGACAAATCATTCAAACAGAGTAGAAATAACCAATGTAAACAACATTGGCAATGTCCTGGCATCTTGAACCTACATTGGATTATTATTAACTCTTAAATTTTTGTTACGTACCGTTTTTATGGCTAATGCAGTATACGCCTGTAAATGGTACACGTGTCTGCCGAAATACGCTGTATATTATATATTACTAGTGGCCCGCTCCCGGCTTCGCACGGGTGCAATTTTTTACTCAATCCAGCTGATAAAATTGCCTTACATCGCCATCTGTTAGAATCTTTTGGAACTCACAGATAAATAATCGCTGGATTGAATAGGTATCAACAGATGGCGCTATGTTAATAATATTGTATAATTTGCAAAAAAATAATAATAAACAAAATGAGATATAAACTATCCTATCTTTTAAGTTGGACCAAATTACATTTAGTTACGAAATTTTATCAAAATCGGTTCAGTAGTTTGGGAGTTCATCGCGGACAAACATGTGACACGTAATTTTTATATATATATATAAGGATAAATAAGTAACACGTGTACTGTCGGTGTATCTTAAATAGATATATAATAGAATAAAAAAAATTGAAAATTTCACTGTATTTTTATCTACGTTTTAATTTTACTCCAAGAGGTCAAATTAAGCGCCAAAAATAACACTTCTCTGCTAAGTAGTCGCCTTAAATATATCAAGTCACATACATTTGTGTGAAAGTCTCCTAACGTGACCCGGTGAATATGCAACTATGATATAAATTTCAACATTAACTCTAAGCTTGTATACCTGTTTTTGTTTAAAATAACTAACATCATCCGACATCTAGAATGTCTCTCATAATCCTTATTCAGTTAGTTACAATATATATTCGTATATTTATTTTTGTTATGTATTCTGTATGTTTCCTGTAACTTCGTTCGCAATATTAATTTCTCTTCGCACAGTCCGTTTGAGAAGCTTCCAGGTCAAATCAGCCTCGAAATTAGCTCATCATAGAATCATTAAGAACCAGTATATGGTTTAGCTTATAAACCAATCAAGTATGGACGAATTATGGCTTCACTAAATAGAAATTGTTTCAATCATCATCCTTAATATTATATGTATACTAACTGGTGGCTGTGGCTGGTCCGCGTTGAAAATTAAAATATATAAAACACCTACTGAGATACCACATTTTTATATTCTTTTAGATAATCCCTCGGGTGGGAGCAATACTTTTTTTCTGGATGAAAGGTACCAATTTTGAAAATCCTTTCACCTATAGAATCAGCGAGTAACATAAGTTATATTCTTTCTAATATATAAAATTCTCGTGTCGCGGTGTTTGTTGGCTCCTCCGAAACGGCTGGACCGATTTTTATGAAATTTTGTGTGCTTATAGGGTCGGTCTGATAATCGGCCAACATCTATTTTCCATACCCTTAAGTGATAGTTTTTGTATGGCAAAACAACGTTTGCCGGGTCAGCTAGTATTTTATAAAGTTACGCGGGGGATGTCGCGCGCAACAGCTAGTATACAATAAAAGGGGACAGATAAGAAAATGCATCACATCAATACTGTGGCAACACAGACTGCACCTTTGGGAAGTGAACCGCTTTAGTACGTGCATCGTATACAGAAAATTCTTACTCTATATGTTTGTTACATAATATTTGTTTGTTTTTTTTACCTCACATGTCAATAATATTGTTTGTTACTTCATTTTTAAATAAAAGTCGTCAGACAGGGTGTCAGTCCACTTGATTGTGGGTGGTTATTGTCGCCTATAACATAAGCAACGCCACTTGTAGTGCATAAGTAGTATAATTAAGGATAAGCCTTTTGAACATAAACTTATTCAAGCTAATGTTAAAGTTAAGTTAAACTGTGGAATCGGAAAGCGGCCTCTGTTGGCAAATTAGTAGTTAAACTTCCAATATTTTGACATCTTTAACGTGTTGACAGTTTAACAGTCAGGCCCCTAGCGCCGGACTCGTAATATTTTTATTTTTTTTTAAAGGGAAAGTAACTCAATGATTTAAAAATAAACATTATACAAGTTGAGAAATTTGTCGTATATATATCCGGCTCTGGTGAAATGGGCACGAAAATAATTGTCGGATAAATCCGACTCTGGCGGCTAAAGTGTTAATAAATAGAACAGTTTATTATTAACAGTGTTAATAATAAGTCTATATTAATATTGAAAAGAAAACGGGAGCGTATTTTAAAATGTTCCATTAGAATATGCTCGGAGACATTTCAAAGTAGAATTCCAGTTTTACATGTATTTGTGTGCGCCTCACCATCGGACTTGCACAGTTCCACGAAGCAACCCGGGACGTGACATCTCCCACTCCTGTTTAACATATTATTGACTTTATTTTACTAGAATTTTTATCTAGAACTTCTTTTACTAGAACTTTTGCTTCTTCGGAGAGCTAAATTTGGAAAACACTACATCGCACCTTCGGTAAGACAAGGGCATAACTTACATATTTTTTTAAATAAGTTAAATATGCAGAAGTGTCTTAAAAACATTATTAAGATAAAAAAATATTCACAAGAGTGTGGGGCTTATTTGATGCAAAAACAAGAGATGTTTCAAAGCAATATAAGCAGAAAAATACGATATTGAATACAAAAAAATAAACTTTAAATGGCTCTCCCGTAAAATTATAAAAAGTGCAGCTATGCCCTTGTCTTGCCGAAGGTGCGACATTTAGATTTCAGGAATCATAATGATATTTTTCAAGTTATATGTAAGTACTTCTTTTGATGCTTTAACTACATTGAAAAGATCAGATCAGGTGCTGTAAATGCAATGACATATCTTAGTCACTCACCGAAAAAACAGCATAGTGTTATTTCACAGTGATTTTCCCTAAGGCGGTGGTTGCTGCCGCCGACGGGCTGCCAAAATGACTGCAAAACGGAGTTTCACCCTACCACTACTTTTTAGATCCAGACCGGAGCCAACTTTGAAAAGTTCATTTCCAAAGTTGACCCTGCGGGAAATCGAATTTTTTAACGTTGGGAAATCCAGGTTTAGGCCATCTCGGTTTAGGTACCAGGAAACCTGGTACAGAGCGTTAAGGCAAACACCCTATCCACTCATCCAACGGGCTTGTCAAAATGGGTTTAGTGATGATAATGATAATATTGAGTGTAATAATCATATAAAGGCTATCCTTGAAATTTTATTCAAAACCTAAACCCCTCATAATAAGTGTTATGTTTGTCGCGAAAGTCAACATGAGTCGATGCAGATAAAGTTTTAAGTCGTCGCCAACTCAAAGGGACTCGTGCAAAAACATTCGAGATCGGATTTTTACGTACAGCGGGACGCAATTACACCGTTACCTAATTTTAAGGCGACGAATATAGAATGGTAAGAATTTATGTAATACTTAAGACATAGGACTAACCTCAGACCTAACACAATTTTTACTTAAATGAGCGCAACCTATGAGTCCTATGAACCTATGTGATAACCGAACAGATTTAAAATTAATTTTGTAAAATATGAACACATTAAAATTAGCCGATTAAAACTTTAGTGCAGAAATTAATTTAAAGCTAATTAATAAGCTAAAAACAAAATGTAGTTGGCGCTAAAAAAATTATTACTGTAGCGAAAAAAGTTTTTTTTTGACAGGAATTTACTATTTCTTTCTCAGAAATTAGATTTTTTTGTTTAATTTAAATCTAAGAAGTCAAATTATGCGACGAAAATAACTATTTTCAGCTTCATTAAGCTATTCTAAGCTATTTTTTCTAAAAAAATTACTTAACACGAAAGATCTTCGTTTTGTCCAAAGCCAATTGGACTTCGCTAGTGTGACATGGAATCCAGCATATAGTGTATCAAGAGCATTCAGCATTCATTCATGGGGTTTTTTTTGAGATCGATGTTCAGGTCCACTTGATTGTAGGAAGGTACCTTCGCCTATAATATTATCAAGTGTGCTGTCAGCCATAGTAAAACAAGTATAAGAAAGGGATAGGATAATGGGCTCTAGTTCTATTTGTAATAATACAATAAATAATGAATTGTCAGGAGGTTCCTCACTCTGCAGCCCCTAACCACCGGTAGCTTGGGCCTTGCCCAAGCTACTGGTGGTTAATTTTTTTAATTTTTTAATTAGTTTAATTTTTTTATAATATTTATTGTTTTTTTTATTATTTATTGTTACATCTTTTTCGCGGTGTAGTGCGGACAGGTGAATAATTAATAAAAAAATAAAATGAAAGTCCTTTTATAGTACAAAAAAATGTATAATATACAAAAGGGCTTCTATACAATTCAAGTGCAGATTTTTAAAAAAAGTTCTTTGATAATGTAATAAAAAAAAATTAATTAAATCTAACACTGAAAATTTACAAAAAAAATACATTTAAATTGTAAAAAATTTAAATTTAAGAAAGAAAATATATACTTGAATAATAAATAATAATAAAGCTCTTTATTTCCATAACCTACTAACAAATTAACAATAGATATTTGTATATATTTTTTCTATTCTATTTAACTTAACATAATGGAGGTCTTAATCTCTATTTAAATTACGCTACGGTGTAAATGCGTCCCCCTTTATTGTGGTTGCGATGAAAACATTTCATATTTTGAGTGAATACGAAGCTTCTGAAGTTAGTTGCACATAGATAACTTCAGAATACTCTTTATAGCTCGCATTTCACTTCTGTCGGCAACCATCTACAGCACTTATAAATAACTCAAACGAAACTAACAAAGTGTTTAGTTTCTACTGTTACTGCTTGTTTGATTACTTAGATGTGACTTATCTATACTAATAGTACAAAGAGAAAATATTTTTATGTTTGTAACGAATAAACACAAAAATACTCGACCGATTTTAAAAATTCTTTCACCTATAGAAAGCTACGTTATCAGCTAGTAACGTGTAGGCTATATTTTATAAAATTACGCAGGCGAAGTCGCGTGCAATAGCTAGTCACTTAATATGATAACTTCCTTTTAAAATTCTTTTTTTTTAATTCACTTCTTTTTTAAATTAAGAAATTTTACATTTAGCCATATTTATTTGTTAGACATTTTCTAAAGGACTTGACATAGGATCCAAAAGATTTTTTTTTATTGAAATTTGTAATTAATGAGAAAAAAGAACAAGATATAACTTTTGCCCGCTACTTCGTCCGCGTCGCTATTTTTTAAGGGCTCATTTATTCAATTATTGCTCATAGATTTTTATCAAACGTTGATTTTTTTTAATTTATAAATGATCCCTCGGGAGCAGTATTTTTTTTGGGTTATAGGTACCCTAAGTCCTTTTCTGTGTCCTTGAAAACGTGTATGAAAAATTTCAAAATGCTCGATTGAGTAGTTAAGGTGTGAGACCGTAACAAACAAACAAACAAACTCACTTTCTAATTTATAATATTAGCAGTAAAAATACTTAAGATTACAAAAAAATATTTAGGATATTTAGGATAGATTTACAAAAATTAGTTAAGATTACAAAAAGTATTTAGGATAGATTTACAAAAATTAGTTAAGATTACAAAAAAATATTTAGGATATTTAGGATAGATTTACAAAACGACGGTCCCTACGTACATAAAGACATGTCAAAAATGGCAATTTTTTTTATTGCATAATTGTCTTTAGATTACCATTATAAAGTTCCTAAAGCTAATAAAATATTCTAGAAAAAACAAAATTTATAATTACTTATACATATAATTATTTCTAGAGCGGTTTGAGCATAAATTACGCTCTCCTGTAAACCCCGGTTTTTGACATGTCTTTATGTATGTAGGGACCGTCGAAAAATTAGTTAAGATTACAAAAAAGCATTTAGGATATTTAGGATAGATTTACAAAAATTAGTTAAGATTACAAAAAAGTATTCAAAATATTTTAGGATATGACTAAATATTAAATGATCACGTCGGTCATGGTCATGAAAATGTCAAATTATTTTTAAAACATTTTTTACAGATTAGCTCAAATTATTTTGGAAAAACAAGTCTAAAATGGACGCGGGTCTAAATGGTTCGCCTGAAATCAGCGAAGCGGAACTCATGAGAAAAATGGAAGATGAACATCTCAGACTGAAAAGACAAGTGAGTAGAAGTATTATTTCCTCTTTTAATATTGACGAGTCCCTGGTGCTTGCTTTAACACCCTTTCTCAGGGGTTCCGGGTTCGATTCTTGGCAGGATTCACTTTGGAAATAAATAATAATAAATGAATAAATATCTTCACACATTCCACACAGCATCATCTAGTTCCAAACTAAGCAACTATAGGCTTATATTACCTATGGATACCAGACAGTTGATATACTACATATATTACTTTTTTTTGTAAATACATACATATTATAGATACAAACATCCGTGACTCAGGTACAAAGGTAAATGTTAACACATAAATATTTGCCCCTAGCAGGATTCGAACCCGCGATCGTTTGATTAACAGATAGGTTACTAACTAGACCAAACGTGTCGTCAATGAAAATGAAATGAAAATGAACTTTTCATACTTGGCTCTGGTCTGAATCTGGCAAGTAGAGGCAAGGCAGACTGCGTAACCACCGGCACCGTAAAATAACAGCATTTTGTTTCGGTGTGTAAGTAAGGGAAGCCAGATTTCATTTCGCAGATCCCCTTATCCTTTTCCCTTCCCCTATGGTCGTTGCAGCACCTGTAGCGTTGCTTGTGTTATAGGCGACGGTAGCCACCTATCATCAAGTGAACCGTGTGATGACTTTTACGTCTCTTTCTTATTGCAGGCTCAAATGATACAAACGGATAGGATGCAGCGCGTGATGGGAGTGCATCCTCTATTTAGACGACAAGAAATGCTGTTACATACTCTGAAGAAGGAATACATTAACTTGGTTAAGGATTTGAAGGTGGATTAATTTTAATTACTATAACAAATTATAAGATTCATTACTAGCTGTTTACCCGGCAAACGTTGTTTTGCCAAAAAAAAAATTGGGGTGGACCACCCTTAACATTTAGGGGTATGGAAAATAGATGTTGGCCGATTCTCAGACCTACCCGATAAGCACACAAAATTTCATCAAAATCGGTCCAGCCGTTTCGGAGGAGTTTGGTAACAAACACCGCGACACGAGAATTTTATATATTAGAAGATTTACAAGATAGAAGATAACAAATTCTCCCTTAAGGATGTCTAGACTAATTTTTGACTAAAATATTTTTTCATTGACAGATAGCTCGATCTGGTGCTCATAAGAAAAAAGACAAAAAAATGAAAATTGAATTAAAAGATGCGTTAATTTTGAAATCCATGTCTACAGTTAAATGTGAAGGTAATTTTACATTATTTAATAAGGTTTGTAAACCACTTATCATGTACTACGCGACTTCGCCCGCTTAACTTTATAAAATATAGTTACTCTCTGATAAGATAGCTTTCTATAGGTGAAAGAATTTTTAAAATCGGTCCAGTAATTTTTGAGTTTATTCATTGCAGACATACAAAAATACAAATGTTCTCTCTATAATATTAGTATAGACCAGCGAATCGCCCTCAGCTTCAGAGCCCTTTCAACTATTCCATTAAGTTTAGTAGCACATTTGCAGCCATTTGCAACAACACTTATAGCACGCTTGCAGCACGCTTGCAGCACACTTGCAGTACACTTACACCACACTTGCAATACATTTGCAATACACTTGCAGCACACTTGCAACACACTTGCTATACTTTTGCAGCACACTTGCACCGTACTTGCAGTACACTTGCAGTATACTTGCAATACACTTACAGCACACTTGCAGCACAGTTGCAGCACACTTGCAGCACACTTGCAGCATACTTGCAGCATACTTGCAGCATACTTGCAGAATATTTGCAGCATATTCGCAGCGTACTTGCAGTACACTTGCAGTCCATTACCCCATCCCTTCCTTATCCCTTATCCTTAGTCCTTCTATGATCGGCTGTCAGAAGCGCACTTGGAGCATATGTGGCGTTGCTTGTGTTATAGGCGACGGTAGCCACCTACCATAAAATGGACCATCAGCCTGTCTTTGATCTTAACATAAGTAAAAAAATGTCTCAATAAGATTTTAATACATTAAAAAATCAACAGACACAAAAATCTTATGATTTAATGTAAATTGCTAGCAAATACCTATCCTCACCTCAATATCCAAATATTTTATATCCACCAGTGCTTATAACACTCCAACGCTATTCGTTTTATAAAACCTTTTTTTGTGGTACAGAGGGAACGTCGTTAATTGAAGAACTGGACGGATTGATTCGTAGAAACCACAAAGATAATTTGCAATTGAAAAAAATGGCTAACACTACTAAAGGACAGGTAGTAAACATCAAAATGACCTTTTTACCCTTAACCAGACCATCTGTGGAAATTGCAGGATACGAACCTAGAGCCAATAGAGTGTAAGCCGCAACTTACTCAACTGCGCCAATTGGTACAGCTAAGAACTAATGTAGCTAGAAAAGTTTCCTGTAAGGATTTTCTCTACACGGGAGAATCTTATTTGAGAATGTAATGACATGACTGTGATATAATAATAAACAATAACAGTAGGGAAAACTTAACTTCACAAACTTTTCCTTCTTTAACTTGTCTACTTTTACTTTCTTTAATTTGTCCGAGATATTTTTAAAAGAAAAAGTCAAATTTCCGTTACCAGTTAGACCAACGTCGCACCCAAAGCGAACATCAACTCAGTTCCACTGAGAATAAGCTTGAGAATGCCATGTTGAGGTTCAACTCCGTACAATATGAAAACAAAAAAATTAGAGCCGAAATAGAACATATGTTGAAGGATAGGTAAGTGTAATAAAATTTCTCTCGTTATTATTAATGTTAAAGTAGTTAACATAATCATGTGAGGCCAAGCCCAATTATATAAAAACAGTTATAGTTATACATACACAAACATTTATATTATATATATAATATAAAGAACGGACTACCGGTTACATTGTTAATAACCTACAGCTAATTATACTCTGCCATAATATTATGAACCTTTTCTAATCTACCATAATCTACCTTTTGAATCGACCAAATCTTGGACAGCTGTCAAAAAGATTTTATAGCAAAATATGCGTCTCGATAGTAAATTAATTTTACCACCTAAAAATACTGCTGTTAAAACTCAAATTCTAACAGTAGCTATTATCCTTAGGTCGTCCCAGGCACCATCGAACAAATCTAGCTCGTGCAATATTTGTTTAAAGAACTGCTGGGACACAGCCCGAAGTCCTCTAGTCCGCTAGGAACTCGCTCACTTCTCAACTTACTCTTTTTTAGTGGAAAAAGTGGAGTTGAAGGCGGGTAAAAAAGTATATTTTAAAAGTATGTCATACATGCAGGCACAAGATTTATGGTTTTTCGTGCTCCCATTTTCTCTCTCCTATTATGTCCTATTCATAACTTACAGTCGTTAACGCACATTTTAAATTTGACAGATTACTATTTAATCAGTCGTGGGATAAGATGTTGGGGGCTCTCAAGAAAGGCAAGAAGTTTCTGGCTGACCTGTTCGAGTCATCGACCCTCGCATACGATCAAAGAGAGGAGTGGTGTCGCAAACTCGAGTCCTTGCAGGAGAAAGGGAAAATGGATCAAAATCTTCAGATACAGGTAGGTTTTCAGGAAAAATCCTTGCGTGATTACTTTTAGTTTTTATTTTATTTATTTTGATGTTATGGTTATTTTTTCTCAGGAGATGCGTGACTTACAAAAAGCTCTTGACCACGAAATGAAGGTGTACTACTTCTTGGCGAGAAAAGGAGTGATGAGAATCAACCTGAGGCAGGAGGAAAGAGAAATAGAGGACAGTAGACTTGAAGAGGAAAGGCTTCAGAAGGTTTTAGAGGAACACAAGAAGATACTATCAGAGATCTTTGTGAGAATATTTACTATTTATTTTAGTGATTTACATCCCTCTACATAGGGACAGGAGTACCTAGAAGACAGAAGATATGGCAATTGACTGTAGTACCTACCTCTCGCTGAAGTGAATTTCATTCAATACCTTCGTGAAAATCACGAGGTATACTTAATAACACAATTTTACTTTCACCGAAACACAACAGCAGACATGCTGTTATTTCACGGTTGTACTCCGTAAGGGAGTGATTGGTGGTTACTGACGCCAGACGGTGCTAAAATGACTGTGAAACGCAGTGTGCCCTACCACTACTCGCTAGATGAGACTAGAGACAACTATGAAATACGATATTTATTTCCAAAATTGGCGAACCGGGCTGAACATTCAAGTACTTGTCGACCAAAGGGTGTTACAATTTTTTAACAAATAACAAGGGAGTTTGCTCTCGCAGCAATAGTTCAAACGTTTTCTATCTCTTCTTACAGGAATACAGCAACATGACTAAAGAGAAAGATATAATAGAAGAATTTGAGAGGGTGGAACAAGAGAACTTCTCAGTGTACTCATTACTGACGGAGTATTGCGCCGAAAATATCGTACTTGATAAGGATTTGCGTCACATTCGAAGAAATATAGGTATTGATTGATAGCTCACTTTCTAGTGGGCTAGACCTCGGTTGATCTAAGGGGATACTTTTATAGGCAACCATATAATGTATCCTAATCTATCTAATATCTAATCTAATATTAGCTCTAATATTATTTAATCTAATCTAATATTATCTAATATATCTAATCTAATCTAATATTCTTTCTGAAAAATCTAATTTCCCTATCCCAATCCCAATGATCCTTAATCTTAGTCGGCAGCGCAATTGCGGCACCGGTGGTTTTGCTTGTGGTATAGGCGACGGTAGCCACCTAAATAAAAAAAATCATGGCCAGAACGATATCTAGTAAATATGTATTGTAAAGTATACATGTTTATATATGATTAATAGCAGACAGGCTGACGGTCACTTAATGGTAGGTGGCCGGTCGTCTATAAACACAAGGAATGTCATTTTTAAGTCTCTTCTAGTTTATAACGCATATACGTTTAAAATAGGCACACTTGTAGAGCAAAAACTCGACGTTAAAAGCACTTTGCAGCTTTAATACATCAATCGCAAAGACCTCGGTCATATTCAGCCGGTTTCTTCTAGATCTGCTTTGCTTTGATTCTTTCGGACCATCCGAAAGCATCAAACTACACTGTCCGTAGAACCACATAGTCCGTAGAATGTGTAGTCCGTAGAACCACATAGTCCGTAGAATGTGTAATCCATAGAACCACATAGTCCGTAGAATGTGTAATCCATAGAACTATAGTCTGTAGAATGTGTAATCGATAGAACCACATAGTCTGTAGAATGTGCAGTCCGTAGAACCAAATAGTTCGTAGAATGTGTAGTCCGTAGAACCACATAGTCCGTAGAATATGTAGTCCGTAGAATGTGTAATCCATAGAACCACATAGTCCGTAGAATGTGTAGTCCGTAGAACCACATAGTCCGTAGAATATGTAGTCCGTAGAATGTGTAATCCATAGAACCACATAGTCTGTAGAATGTGCAGTCCGTAGAACCATATAGTTCGTAGAATGTGTAGTCCGTAGAACCACATAGTCCGTAGAATATGTAGTCCGTAGAATGTGTAATCTATAGAACCACATAGTCTGTAGAATGTGCAGTCCGTAGAACCAAATAGTTCGTAGAATGTGTAGTCCGTAGAACCACATAGTCCGTAGAATATGTAGTCCGTAGAATGTGTAATCCATAGAACCACATAGTCTGTAGAATGTGCAGTCCGTAGAACCAAATAGTTCGTAGAATGTGTAGTCCGTAGAACCACATAGTCCGTAGAATATGTAGTCCGTAGAATGTGTAATCCATAGAACCACATAGTCCGTAGAATATGTAGTCCGTAGAACCACATAGTCCGTAGAATATGTAGTCCGTAGAATGTGTAATCCATAGAACCACATAGTCCGTAGAATGTGTAGTCCGTAGAACTGAGTATAATAAATGTTTTTCATATACAATATGTAATTTGTTTTTCGTTTTTTAGATGACTATCGAGATTGGAATGGAGCTATGGAGAGCAAGAGAGAAGTTAAATTACAAAAGTTGAGAGATGAGTTACAGAAGAAACAATCCAATACGGAACAGTTAAAGTTGAAATTGGAAAATCAAAATCAATCTATAAAAACCTATATGGACGGCATTTACGATATATTTAAGTAATTAAATAATTTTCATTTTAAAAAATATAGTAACCTAATTAATTAACCTTTTTATGTTAAGTTCTTCAGTAATAAATTATAAAGATCACTAATGGTAGGTGACTGTCGTTGCCTATTAAAACAAGCAACGCCACAGTTGCTGCTGCTGTGCTTCCGACCTTAAGCAGTTATCACACTACAATTTGAAGGAAACCAATATAGGAAATCGGAAAGTGTAATCGCAGTTAGAACAGATTGGATCCAATTTAGATTTTATCTATTTTCAACTCTATGTCTTCGATTTAGAAATCAATTTAGTGTAGTGTGATCACTAGGTTCACTACTTAGGTACCTAAATTGGATTCCTACAAATTGAAAAGTGTAATAACTGCTTTAGTAGGATTAAAGAAATGAGCTTTGGCAACGTTCTTTCAGTCACCGAAACACAATAAACAAACACACATGCCCACGTGCTACATGATAAGGGATAAGGAAGGGATGAGCCCATTAATCCAATCTCTTCCTTACCCTTAATCCTTCTATGGTCGGCAGCACCTGTGGCGTTGTTTGTGTTATAGGCGACGGTCACCGTGATATAAATGCCTTTATATCACGGTGGTCTACCCTAAGGGGTTACTGCCGCCAGCCGGACTGCCCAAATTATGACTACGAAACTCATTGTTTTAAAATTTGAGATTTGTAAAAAAACAGATAACTAAATTAAATAAATAAATAATATCTTCACACATTCCACACAGCACCATCTAGTTCCACACTAAGCAACTTAATGGTTGTATTATGGATACCAGACAGTTGATATAACACATAGATTACTTTTTTTTTTTTCTAAATACATACATATTATAAATACAAACATCCATGACTCAGGTAAAAAGGTAAAGACATAAACATTTGCCCCTAGCAGGATTCGAACCCGCGACCGTTTGGTTAACAGCTAGGGTTGCTAGCCACTAGACCAAACGTGTCGGCACGAATTGAAGTGACAATAGGCAGGACCTATAATATGAAGAGCAAACGACAACTGAGGCCGGAAGGTTCTTAAGTAGAGGCCACGGACCGGCAAACGCATCGTAGAACGTCCACCCACAAGGTGGACAGACGATCTCACAAGGGCCACGAGTCGACGATGGATTCAGGCTGCTTCTGACAGCTCCTGTTGGAAAATTACGGGAGAAGCCTATATCCTGAGGCTGAAATGATGATGAAAATAAATTTAAAACATAACTATCAAAATGTATTTCGTAAATAAGATAAAATAAAAATACAGAGAGCCTTTATTTCAACGAATCATAATATATATAAAACGTGCTACAGTACATTAATAAAGAACCAAATTTTCTTTTTATTATTTTTCCTCGCTTGCCAAACGACTTAGGCCTCATCTAAGTTTTTCCATTGTTTTCTATCCTGTGTTTTTCTCATCCATGTTGCTCCTGCTTCATGTCTTCCTCTTTTTAGTTTCTCTTCTTTGGGGTACCAAAGGGTAATCTTGTATTATCGTAGAATACCTATTCTACGTCCTTAATGCAATTCTAATTGATGCCATATGTCAACATGAAATGTGTGCTGATTGACAACCCTAACGAAGGATTAATTGTAATGATCCCATGCTATTACATGACTGTGCAACATTATATATTGATAAGGTTAATGTTCAGAGCGCCACAGCCATTTGGAATTAGGGCTAAGTGGGTTGCATTTATTCATAGTGAAGTACAATTAAAGATTGTTATACTGTGTTGATCTTTATCTTACCTAAACAATAGAATAGAAATTTATCTTGTAAGAAAGTCAGTATACTAAAAGAAAAATGGAAAACTCTCATACAAATGTTTGATGAAGTAACTTATCGAGTCGTAAAATGAAAAATAAGTAAAAGTATATAGTGTGGATTACTGAACTAATAATAATAATAATATCTTCTTAGTGGCTATTTCTGGTCTGCTAGAGTACCAGTATCACATCGTCCATTGCTGAAATATTGTGATCGCCACGTAAACTAAAGCTCTCTACCTATACCTACCGCGTTTAAAAACTGTAGTACTTTTTTGATAGAGGCATTCCTCACATCTTCACAAGCCATTGTGTGGCTTCCTAGGATGTGACTGCGCTTGTGCATCAAGGGGCCACACTCGCACAGGATATGCATTGGTGTTTCTTCTGCCTTATGGCAGAAGCGACACTCTCCTGTACTGGTGAGACCCATTATTTTGAGGTGCCTATTGAGGCGGCAGTGCCCCGTTAGTGCCCTCGTTAGCATACACAGATTGCTCCTGCTAAGCGACATAGCCTGGTTCGTCACGTTTCGACTGTAGGCTTTTATTACTGAACTAACTGGGTCTTAGATTTATTACTAAAGCAAAGTTTGGAATCAAAGATATTTTAGTTTTAAGTTTCTCTCTTACAGAACACTTAACTGCTCATTGGCATCCTTCCAAAACCTTTTGGGAGATAAGGAACCCTCAACTAACCTTTTCAATATGACAATGTTTCTCATCACGGAAAAGATCAAGGAAAATTTGGAACTTCTTTATTATAATGTTAGTTTATTTTATTAGTACATTTTATTCAAGTGTTAAATTTCACAAGGGATGTCGAGGCTTGTACAATAATTCAGGTTTTATAAATCTACGAGGACAATATAATGTTTATTATTGTAAAATGCAATAATAAACATTAGTTAGTGTATTACACAATGTAATAACTATTTCAATTTATAGTAGATCATCTTGATTACAAAAATGGGGAGAAAAAATCTCTATAAAAACAAATACTCGTAAATGAATAATCCTTATTAATATCATAAACTTAAAAGTAACTCTGTCTGTTTGTTACCTTTTCACGCCTTAACTACTCAACCGATCATCGTGAAATTTTGCATACACATTGCCAGAATACAGGAAAGGTACTTTTCATTCAGAAAAAAGGACTGTTTCCAAGAGGTCGTCCAAAAATAAAAATCCAACGCCTAGGAAAAGTAATATTGCTTAGACAGACGAAGTCATGGGCACCAATGGTCATGGGCAATCTTAAACCATTTATAAGTAACATGACAAAATGTTGGATAACATAACATATGTTATCTTTTACAGGAGCGGGTGATTCAGAAGAAAAAAGATAAGAGTGTTGGCTCGAGACTAAAGAAGTACTTGATTACACTTGAACTTCCTCGTTTCTGGAACCCTGTGTCTGTCAATCTGTATGTACCTGCAGATCCTTGTCCTTCGTAAGTAAACTTCTCCATCTTCAATTAAATGGGACTAAAAGTGAAATAGCTTTTGAAGTAGAAAAGTAGTCTGATTTTTAGGTATATATGCCCTGAAAAGTGCACTATGAAATTTCACCAAAGTTGGTAACCATGGAAAAAACTAAGTTATTAAATTACTTAGTTTATTTTTAGTTTTTGGTTATTATATTTAGTTTGGCACAGGTGCGTCTACGATACTTTTCCCATTAGTGAAAACCTTATCAAAATTCGTTGGGTGGTTTAAAAGAAGTTAGCGGAGACATTTAAAAATTATAATTTAACTTTTTTGACCAATTGTTAATGAAGACTTTTATAATAACTATAGATGCTACAGTTTCATATAAGTTATAAGTGATAAAAGTGTTAGGAGACTTAATTTCTTTTGTTATGATTTTTTTATTTTATTCCAAAATATGATTTGGTTACTTTATGTTCGGTATTACTTGCAATAAAAAAGATTTTAAATCATTTTGGACTATTTTTGAACCTGTCACTACCGACCCCTGTCAGAACGGTTGTGACATTTCCCCTTTTTTTTCTAATTTGCTCCTACGAGTTAACCATTGTACTTTAGGACAAAATTTTATTAATTATAAGCAAACAAATGTACACTACAATAAAAATCATCTTTCTGCCATCTAACTGGTATATTTACAACCGTACCAAGTCTACCCTATAAAAAAGGAAGTACTGGATTTGAAAAGTAAGTAGCCATTTGGGCAGCCCGCGTGGCGGCAGCAACCACCCTTACATAAGACCATCGTGAATTAATAGGATGTGTGCTCTTGTGTTTCGGTGAATGCCACTCCGATCCCTTGATCCTTAATATTACTGTAGTCGACAATGCACTTGCGACACGTATGGCGTGTCTTGTGATATACTTAGGTGACGGTAGCCACTTGCCCTTACTATCAAGTGAATCGTCAGTCTTCTTCCGACCTTAACGTAAGAAAAAAAAATGCTATTTTCTAAAAATTGACTGCTTTCCAACAGCTGTTGAATTATTTATTTATTTTTCATTATTCATTTATTATTTTACTAGCTGGTGCCCACGACTTCGTCCGCGTTGAAAAATATTAAGTAGCCTATCCTGTGTCCCGTACGTCCAAATGTTTATCTACCAAGTTTCATGAAAATCAGTTAATTCGTTTAAGAGTTATGGAGGAACATACATACATACAGAAAAAAATTGTAAAAATTGTCAATTTAGTTTCAGTATCATGTATAGAGCCTTTAAACACGATATCTCTGAAAACAATGTAACTTACTGCATGACCGACCCTCTAAGATTTATTATTAGTATTGATGATTATTTATTTATTTATTTATTATTTGTTTATTTATTATTGTAAAAATTCAATTTTAAAATTATCTTTTCCAGATGTATTGAAGCACGCTTCTTATCCAGACTATCAGAAACACCAGAAGTGCCCTTCAACAAGGAGATGACTGTTGCTGCCCTATCCGATCTTATATCGGATCCGGCCCATGAGAAGTGTGACCGTATCCATCCGTTATCCGAGTGTCGTTTGCCGGCCAGCAGAGCTATATTTGCTAGAAGATACTTGTGATTTACTAGAACATTTACGATTCATTTAAAAATGTACTTTATTGGCATTGTAATAAATGTGATAATAAAATGATTTATTTTCGAATTCGTCTTTTTCAACAGAACTTGTTATTAGATACCAACTGTTGTGCGTAACCACAGACATAGCGTTACCTGCTGATAATGTCACTGAAAGAATTTTCAAAATAAGTCCAGTAGTTTTTGAGTTTATTAATTAAAAATCTTCTCTCATTATAATATTAGTATCTGATATACTATAGATCGATTTACTAGGTATTATTATTGGGTATATGCATTGATTTATCATACATTTACGAGTATAAGTTATCTGGGTTCAACAAGGTTTCCAAGACTATTGCAACGTTTTTTTTTATTGCAATATACTTTTAAAACCTATATTGTATTATGATAATAATTTTACTATATTATAATAATATAGTGTATTCAGAACGGTGTATTCTTGAATCAGGTTCAACCTTCCAGCATTTTCTTCGCCCTCCTTTTATAATTTAGATTTATTGTAGTCGGCGACTGACTGATCTTAGAAACCCTTTTACGTGAAGCGTTGTACAGAATAAACGTACTGGCAACACATTGTATTCAAACATATTTTGCATTCTTTCTAATTTTAAAATGGCAACAATGTTATCTAATATTTAATACTAATAATAACAATCTGTGCTTGTTTGAAATTCACAATTCAAAGTTTCGAAGGATTCATGTTTATCCTTGTGTATTAACAATGTTGACATATAATAATAGTAAAAGACTGATTCGTTTTATAAAACACTAGCTGTCTTGCACGCGACTTCGCCGGGTAACTTTATAAAATACTAGCTGGTGCCCACGACTTCGACCGCGTTGAAAAATATTAAGTAGCCTATCCTGTGTCCCGTACGTCCAAATGTTTATCTACCAAGTTTTATGAAAATCAGTTGATTCGTTTCAGAGTTATGGAGGAACATACGTACAGAAAAAAATTGTAAAAATCGTCAATTTAGTTTCAGTATCATGTAGAGAGCCTATAAACACGATATCTCTGAAAACAAAGTAACTTACTCCATGACCGACCCTTACAGATTTATTATTAGTATTGATATAGCTTATGTTACTCACTGATATTGATAATGTAGCTTTCTATAGGTGAAAGAATTTTTAAAAGCAGTCCATTAGTTTTTGATTTTATTCATTACAAACATACAAATAAACAAATCTTCTCTCTTTGATGTATAGATTATAGATAATGCGTAGACCGAAATAAAGTCATTTTTATTTTTATTTAAAACGACGAACTCTCTTATTGTGTGAAAAAGAGGAAAGTCATCTCTCTCTTTCCTGGTTTTCAGCATAGGTTATTATGTACCTATGCTCAATGGCGCCAAATACTGTTTTATATTTACCAACCTTAATAACCTAACCTAGGCTTAACGTATGTATATTTTAATAACCTAGGTAACCTAAGGATTTACCTAGATCAAAGATTCAGTATCATGTGCATGATACCACAACCGCTCTTACTCTAATAAATCACCGATTTTTTTTATTTCCGGTTACCATACTCTGTACACAAACAGAGTCCCGGTGCGCTGTCGGCTTCAGTTAGGTACTTTAATTTAGCAATTACGTTATGACTGCTGGGTATTTCGGTCACAATACACAAGTAAAACAGTGGCTAATTTTAAATTTCTACATACGAATGGGTAAAATATAATACGGTTAAGGTATTTAAAATTCAAAAACTTTAGTACTGGGAATTTACGAGGAGCATAGCTACTTCAATATCAGCCAGTTATTATGACTGTGTAAGCTAAAACTCGAACTAATACTTGTCTTGATAAACGTTGTGAATCTTCGTTTACGCAGAAAAGAAAGTCGACTTCGACGATTAACGAAGAAAGCTTAAAACTTACAATTAACCTTAGATACAATATCTACAAGGTTTATAATACAATGCGGCTCTTAGTGCTGTCACACTCGCACGCTAACATGGCGGCAGCTAGCGACCAATAGCGGTACTGGAAAAAGCCGCGAAGTGTGTGTATTGGTCGATAGCATTTCCCACGCTTTTAAAATTTTGCACAGGTACATCGGTTAGCCATATCAGTTGGGTACTATTGTAAAATGTTATCCAAAAATCTGTTATTTTATTAGGCCGTACGCTAAAGTTTAGTTTAGCGTTCAAGAGTTTAGAGTTTAAAAAATCTTCTCACTCAATTTGGGCTTCACCACAGTCAGGTAGAAAAGCCCATCAATGAAATTTGATACAGATCCCATCCACTGGAAGACACACTGCGTTGTCTGACAACAGTATCCAATGCTTGCAGGAGACTACTAAGAGATGTACTAAGAATACAGCTACAGAAATAAGACAGAAGAAACAAAGTTTATTGCTGGACGTAATAGGTATCGTTATTCTTATGGTATAACGCAATCTCATAGGTATTCAACATTTATTTTCTCTATAGATCAGAATGATGAGTATGCCCTCCGGTTTTATGGTGGATAGGATCTGAAGTTGTGAAGTTTGCCGAAGAACCGATGGGGCAGACGAGTTTTCGAATGAATGTTTTTTTTTATTATTAGAGGTGGGTTTGCTTTTGGCCAACATCTAACCTAATAGAGAAGTGTATGATGGAGCGAGCTCACCCAGAAGATGCCAGATTGCCAGATTTAGGTTATACGAGCTGGGAAACACAGACGTCGGCAGGGAGTGCCAAACCTTGGCGTTTCATTCATTTAATTCATTCATTTCATTCATTCATTTAATTCATTTATTTAATTCATTCATTTCATTCATTCGTTTCATTCATTCATTTCATTCATTTATGTCAATAATTTCGAATGAACGATTATTTTTCAACGCGAACGAAGTCGCGGTTACCAGCTAGTTAAAAATACGTAAACTTTACTATTACGTACTGTATAATATTGTACGTGTCTCCATAGCGAGTCTCAGTGTTGACTTCAGGGATACACTCCGCTATATAAATTGTGAACAGCGCAGAATAATTTACTATATAAAGTAGACTGTAGCAAAAAGATAGGCTTTGTTCTGTTAGGAAAATATAATTTCAATTATATATATATGCCACTAGTTGACGCTCGCGACTTCGTGTGGAAAAATAAAAAATATATCGCCTGACAAAATAAAACGATCAATTAAACGACTGACATTTTTATTGCTGTTATAGCTTTGTTTGACATGCGTTGGATTTTTATTTTTAATTAATTCCTTATAGGAACTGTACTTTTTTCTGGATGAAAGGTACCCTGTATCCTTTTCTGCACACCGGATAATGTGTATGAAATATTTCTCATGATGATCCGTTGAGAAGTTATAGAGTGAAAAGGTAACAGACAGGCAGACAATGTTACTTTCACATTTATAAGTAATATTAGTATGGATGGTGTAAATGATTTCAATTATAAATGTAATAATGTTACAATTTCAATGTCACTGAAAAGATTAATAAATAATACAAGAACAATTGATAATGTTCTTTCATTTTTGTAAATAATTTTTTTCTTCATAATAACGTCTTTGTCCAGACATTTTTGAGTTTTACACCAACACATTTAGCGATTGTTTTTAATTTATATATATTTACATTAAATAAATAATTACATATAATATTTTACAGTAAATGTTGACATTAGTTGAAAGTCTTTGAAAGTATTTTCTACAATGTTGCTTCCTTAAAACATGTAAAAGATGTAATTTAAGTTTTGAGGTTACAAAGATTTTATTTTTATAAATAAAAATCTTACGTAATTAACTATAATAACTAAATTGTAACAATTTACAAATGAGTGAACAGTCCGTAGTTTAAAATAACCAAGTAAACAACTCCACGTTCATTAAGCAAGAACTAGGGCTTAAATGTTTTAAGCTAAATGAGGGCATAGAGTTCAGGCACGCGTAACTCAGGTCTAGACTAAGCAATTTACAGAAACTTACAAATAACTTTGCACCAGTGCAGACAGCAAAATTCTTAGCACTTTTATTTGTGCCAGATATAGGTTAGTATCGTAATGACTAGATCTGCAAAATGACCTAATAAGAGCAGACTGAACCTCAATAAGACCAGCTCTGTAGAAAGCCAGAAATAACAGAAAATAATAGCACGTGTGCTATTGTGTTTCGTTGAGTGAGTAAGGGATTCCAGATCTCAATACCTTATAATTAATCCTATAGTACAGTCGGAACTCGGCAGCGCCCTTGCAGCACCTGTCGCGTTGTTTGTATTATAAATTGCCCTTAATAATAATAATAATAATAATAAAATAATAATAATTTTTTTTTTTTTAAATATTTATATTGTAAAAAATTTAATGTTAAGAAAAAGAATGAATAAAGAGAATAATAATAAAAATTTATTTCAGATATTATACATCTATATTAGCTAGCTACAAAAAAAATATTACATCCATTTAGGTTTAAAAAATTACAATTATTATACGTAATACTTGCCAGCGAATGCTTCATAATAAGTATATTAAAAAAATAAACTAAAATTATATTCCTTATTAGTTTTATTATTTATTAACTTTGCTTTTTGTCGTATTTAGTCCCAATTCCCATCCAAAATGATTGTATTGAACAGTCGACCTTATTTATAACTAGCGGCCCGCTCCCGGCTTCGCCCGGGGTGTATTTTTTCTAATAAAAAAATTTTTATAAAATAAACGTAGCCCATGTTACTCCTTATTACATCAGCTACCTGCCAATAAAAGTCCCGTCAAAATCGGTCCAGCCATTTCAGAGATTAGCCGGAACAAACAGACAGACAGACAGATAAAAATTGTAAAAAATGTTATTTTGGTGTATGTACCGTATATATATTCATATGCATGTAGTAAAAAACGGTTATTTCAATGCTATTAATACTGCCACGTATCTTGTGCCATTAGCCGCGTACTTATAGCGCACAGGCTCGCGCGGCAGCCTCGCGAGCCAAATGCCTCGGCTGGTGTGGACGTGCCTCGGGCTGCCTCGGGCGCGAGTTTGCTCGGCTGAGCGCGGCTCAGCGCGGCTCGACCCCGAGCCAGATGTTGTCGGTAAACTTGACGCGCTCAAAGGTGCCTCAGTGAGCGCCGCCGCCGTGAGCGCTGTGCGTTAGGTGGGAACGGTTATGTTTTGGCTCGCGCGCGAAGCTATAAGTGTCGCAGTGGTTTATGAGCGCTGACCTTGAATGCGCAGTATTCATTTTTTGGATCTGTTTGGCGGGAGTAGAGTGTACACCTGCGCAGACATCCCCGCCAGTTTTGCCGAGCGCTCATAAACCGTTGCGACACTTATACTTCAAGTTTGTCTCTTGCTGTGTTTGTCTCTATCTATAATATTGATATCATGGGCAGTCAGGAGGAGTCCATTCGTTTAATACAACTGTACAGCACGCACAAAGCGCTTTGGGACCCCAAAGATCCAAAATATTTAAACAAAAATCAGCGGGAAGACAGTTGGCGGCAAATATCTGCTCAAATGAATATGTCTGTCAAGGAACTGAAAAAAAAATGGAGTCCTTGTGTGGTTCTTATCGTCGAGAGAAAAGCAGGGAGAAAAAAAGCCGCATAACAGGTTCAGGTATGCATTTTTATACTAAAAAACATAAAAATATGAACTTACAAATTATTTGATAAAATAATTACTTATTACTTATACTCACTAAATTTAAGATACAAAAATACGTTTTTAAATTATTTAAAATATTTTAAATTATGGAAAAATAAATTTTATTTTTGTTCTGTTTCAGGCGCTGCAGATGTTTACAATTCAAAGTGGTTTGGATATCCTTATTTCGATTTTCGAAACTGGTGACACTCAGGAAACGATGCCGAATGTAAGAATTTTTAACTATGCATAATGATTTTGAAATGGTACAGAACCATTAGTTATAAAATGTTCTGCCAAGTGCAACCGTATTTCTTTTGCGTTATTAGAACTACGCCTTGGAATCGCTGCAATTGGTGCGAATGTAACTTCATTTATTTCATTTCTCCATTGGCCAGGAATCAGTACGCCATCAACTTCTCTGTCAAACAACTCCGGTGAAATATTATTATTTGAAGTATTTTTCCGGATGTAGTTGTACAAATATATAGCTGCTAAGACGACCTTTGTTGCTTTATTTGGCTCTAGTAAGATAGGTTTTCTAAAAACGCGAAATATTGCACTTAATATACCAAATGAATTCTCAACGACACGTCGAGCTCGGCTAAGGCGATAATTCAATATTCTTTCTTTAGAACCATTTTCTGGGTTGCCCTCAAATGGTTTCATGGTTAATTCGTTGAGTGCAAAGGCTTTATCGGACAAAATAAAATAAGGAACTTTTGTTACATATGGTATTTGCAATATCTTCTCTTTAGGCACGTTCAATTCTTTCTTTTCTAGCTTTTTATACAACGTTGTGTTTTTAAAAACACCACCATCAGATATTCGCCAAAATCCAAAAAGCACGATGCTTGGAAATTGTTTGTAATTATCATAATCAGTCCCACTGTTAATCGGTGCCTGCAACATAACATGTTTTCCATCCATCGCTCCAATAGCGTGGGGAAAATTCCATTTATTTTCAAATTCTTTTGATATAGGAAGCAACTCTTCTTCTGTAGATGGAATCTGTAAAAAAAAAATTATAGACCACTCAGCATGACAGGACCCTCCGCTGTTTGAAAGTCTTCAGACTAAAAGTATTTGGCCCCTATGAGTGGTTGTATTAGGTACTATACACCACTCCGTATTTGGCCCCTTTTAGTGGTATATTAGGGGCCAAATATTTTTAGTCTGAAGACGTTCAAGCAATGGAGGATCCTGCTAGAAAAATATTTAAGATTTCGCTACTAAGGTACTTTTTTTTACCTACACAATTCGGAAGGTATTAAATACTACGGACGTTAAACTTTAGCTTCCAATCGGATTAAACGTAGGGTCCTGCCACATTATATAGACATTCACACTGCACCACAAATTGATCTATTAATTAAAATAACGTTTTCAGGAGGCGATACCGGAATCTTCACAAACTTCTGACGCATAGAGACACATAGAGACTGAAAACGCTCCGACCCAGTCGCAATTGCCGGAGGCTAGCATCGAGGAAGCGCCACCACAACAACAAAAAGACCTAGCCTCGGGAGCTAGCATGCCTTCACCACCAGAACCTGCTCGTAAAAAAAACCGAAATAATCCGAAGAAAACGCAGCCACAGGAAGATTCGGCAGATATCATGCTTGCAGAAGCCCTTGAATGCCCTTGAATGCCCTTGAAGTCTTCTAACGACATCACCGATCCATACTTTTCATTTGGAAGACACATAGCCAATGAGCTAAGAAAATATGATCCGCACACATTAGCGTGTGTTAAGAACGCTATCAATAATATAATTTTTGAAGCAGATATAGGGAAATACACACAACAACAAATTAATACAGGATACTATACACAGCAGTACAGTAAGCACTTCATCATCAGCATCACATACCGCTACGTCTTCTCATGCCATTACACCATCACCTAATGCTAATGTTGGATTCGAAACTATCACTGAATTGTAATTAAAATATACAATTAATTTTTAAATTTGAAAAATTATTTTTATTTACCTTTACATAATCACTTAGGGCTTCAATAATAGCGTCACAAACTTCTGGAACATTTCTTGAGATACTCTGCTTCGATACTCGAAATAAATATTGCAAGCTGCTATAAGAATCTTCGGTTGCTAAAAATCTTAAAGTTATTAAAACTCGTTCATTCACAGTGATTGCCTCTCTATACTTTGTATCGCACTTTTTGATTTTATCAGACAACAATGAGCACAAATTTTCGAACTCTTGTACGGACAGTCGTGTAAAATTATGTACAGTCTGATCATATATTAAATCTCTAAGTAATCTATTTCCATATTGGTGGCAAGACTCATAAATTTTTCTAATCCAGAAGCGTCTAGGTTTTTTCTTGATACGTGACTGTTTTCGTTTCTTGAAACAATAAGCAGCTAGGAAAATAGCTGCAGCTGAAAATACACGACTGTCCATTTCGAATACTCTCGGACTTATGATGGCTCAGCCTGCCTCGCGAGGCGGCCTCGTGTAAATTGGACAAAACTACTAAGGCTGCCTCGGGAGCCTGTGCGCTAGGTGGGTACGCGGCTATTGGGACGCCACCCTCTTAATGCAAGTGACGAAATTAATATATCAAGGTGAACCCTTTAGTTAGTTACAAGTTAAATAATAAATAAATGTTTATTTATAAACGCGTCCGCATTTCGAACAAGGCCGTCCTTGATCTGATCTTGATCGAGTGTAGGTCTTGTCTCGACCTTTATATGTCACATATGCTCCTAATATATTGCCAATTTACACACCCACACACAAACACGCATTGTGTAAAAAAGGTTGATTTTACACAATATGGAAAGGTCTAAGCTAGATATAAACCCTGGACCCTAATTCTCTAACACCACTTGGCGATTCCTTACTTCGAAACCACGTAAATTCCTTAAATTGTTACGATATACACTAGATTCTGCTAAAAATTTATTCTCTTACATACATACATATAAATGCCATGATGAGACATTGATGTGTTTTGGCAACGTGAAAGCGTGAAATCATAATTGTCATACAGAATCAGAGCCCTGGTGGCGTAGCCTTTTTAAGAGTAAGGCAGTTCAAGTGTCTAGAAAGCTGCTGTACACTTTGACACACTATGACTTATTTTTACTGTAGACTAAGACACTTTTGTACACTTTTAGTCGCCACTGAGTACTTATTAAGTACTCATACTTGAGTGAGTACTGAATAACATCTACTAAATAAGATCTAACTGAATAAGTACTCAGATGGTAGTACTTATTCAGTACTCAGATAAGTTGGTACTCAAATGATTGGTGAAACGTGAAATTCAGTCTTTCCATCTGGCAAATCTAAATGCAGATCACATAACGACTAATCTGTAAAGCTCTTTAGAACTATTTTTTTAATCATTTACTTACACTTTATTTATACATGATTCTCTGTATTTAATTTTCTTTCACAGAACCCCTACAATAACCGTTTTATAGCAATCTAATTTGAAACATTCCAAAATAAATAAAATATTGTCAAATAAAAGTTTCCGCTTCCAACATTGGGATACTGATTTAAATAATCACCCAGCGGCGGGCGGCGCTGTTTACACGCCATTTCGCTGCGGCAATAGAACGTAACCGCGACGAATTTCAAATAATATTATTCTACTAGCTGGCGCCCGCGACTTCGTCCGCGTTGAAAAAGAAAAAAGTAGCCTATCCTGTGTCCCGTACGTCCAAATGTTTATATACCAAGTTTCATGAAAATCAGTTAATTCGTTTAAGAGTTATGGAGGAACATACATACAATACCTACACTTACAGATTTATTATTAGTATTGATGATGTGTAATATTGGTTCTACTAAAAAAAAAACATTCGGCAAGTCAAAACTACAATCGGACATTGAGTACCTAAAATAATTAGTAGTTAGTCAAATTTCGTTAACTTTATTCTTTTATTTCATCGAAGTGTAAAGTCACATTTTCTTTAAATGACAGATGTTTGGTTAAGCAGTTATTACATGCCAGTTCATGCTGAAGTGAATCACTTTTAAATATTCCATAAAGTTCGTAGTAGGTACTTTGTATGATATCCATAGTTGTAGTAAATTGATATTTTATTTAATAAAATAAAAGAACTAAAAAAGTAAATCAGTTCTCTGAATTGCCTCCTACTATGGAAGCAAATTTAAAGAAATAGGTATTCACGTCAAAAAATCTATGTAGAATTCTGCTTAAAATTTGATTTAGTACACATCCGTAAGATTCCACTTTCGTCATAAATCGAAATTTATGAAAATTTAGTTCGCTTTTCAAATCAGCAATGGGATAAGATAATGTAGCCCATAAATCCAGTTCGATAAAATTTACGTAGTATGGTTGCACAAGGTTATTACTTAATTGACTTAAAACTTAACTCGGAAAAGTTTTAAGAAAGGCGTTGCGAATTACCATCGGCAATGGATGAGAACTGGGTTAAAATAAGCACATAGGCTATTAAAATGATGGTCGCCATATCCTTAAAGTCAAAGATTACATATGAGTACATAAGATGTAGGTGTAGGTGTTATAATACTCATATATTTTCTTTTTCAATGCGGACGAAGTGACGGGAAACAGCCAGTGTATAATAAAAAGCATATTTTGTTTCTTTTATCATGGAAAAATATTAGGATCAAAATTAGTATCAAAATATTATGCTCGTCTAAAACACAAAAAATTGGACGACACTGTCGCCGTGGCGGCGCCACTGTCGTCACAGCGATAGACATCAGATATTTTCTCAGGTGTTAATATTTTTCATTTATCAACAAGGACGAAGTAGCGGACACCAACTAGTTATTTCATAATTCATAGTTCAATTGCAAAAAAGAGTTTTAAATATCCGAGTTTATTTATTAAATAACAGTATCTACTCTACTTTGTAAATTGGCAAGAAAATTTTAAATTGAATAAAGTTAAGATACTTCCGACTGCACTTTGTACAATAAGGCCCTTCGCACATTACTATACTCATTAGACACGATACTCCAGTACTGGAAATTTTATCCTCTTTAAGAATGTTTTCTTCCCATTTCTTAAATATTATTAGTTTTAGAGTTATTAACAAAAAACGAAATGCCTTTTTTTGTTTATATTTAATTGTTAATCACTTTTGCAATTTTTTAGTGCTGGAAAATCCTTCGAATACTTTTTTCTAGACGTCATTCCCAATCTAATGAGTTATAGCTCATTTTTTTAGGAGCTTTATCACTATTTAACACCAATATGAGTTTGTTGACAAGACTATATTACGCCCCTGAGACCGCGTGGTCCAATTGCTTCGTCCAAGTGATCGGACAACGCGGACTCTTTTTTCCTATTGGTCCGATTGATCAGACGGCGCGGGTTTTTTTGCTGTTGGTCCGATTGATCAGACGATGCGGACTTTCTTCCCGTTAGTCCGATTGATAGGAACAACGAGGAGGTTTTCCTATTGGTTCGATCACAGAGGACTACGAGGAAAGCACAAATTTTCTTATCGACTGAAAATTAACCTATGATTTCTAATTACAACACGACACTTTAACGTCTTTCATGTTTCCATGTCTTCACTATATCGAGTGACTCTAATGATAAACAAGCACCTAAGGTCATTCTATTTTATAGAAACATTAAACTACTTGGAAAAAAGAAAATACTGGTATATTTTCTCTTGTAGTCTAGGCGTTTGTAATTGTATAAACATTATATTTATTGCACAAATTAAAAATTAAGTTCTTGCTCTGTTGTCATCGCGATGAAACTCGTTGGAAACGATACACACGGGCGACCGACACGGCGCGTATAGCAAGACTAGTCACGAACGCGTATGATACCGGTAGAATTACTAGTCGCAAATGCGTAGGATACCAGTAAGATACTAGTCGCGAACGCGTAGGATACCGGTAGGATACTAGTCGCGAACGCATAGGATACCGGTAGGATACTAGTCGCGAACGCGTAGGATACCGGTATGATACTAGTCGTGAACGCGTAGGATACCGGTAGAATACTAGTCGAGAATGCGTAGGATACCGGTAGGATACTAGTCGCGAACGCGTAGGATACCGGTAGAATACTAGTCGCGAACGCGTAGGATACCGGTAGGATACTAGTCGCGAACGCGTAGGATACCGGTAGGATACTAGTCGCGAACGCGTAGGATACCGGTATGATACTAGTCGTGAACGCGTAGGATACCGGTAGAATACTAGTCGAGAATGCGTAGGATACCGGTAGGATACTAGTCGCGAACGCGTAGGATACCGGTAGGATACTAGTCACGAACGCATAGGATACCGGTAGGATACTAGTCGCGAACGCGTAGGATACCGGTATGATACTAGTCGTGAACGCGTAGGATACCGGTAGAATACTAGTCGAGAATGCGTAGGATACCGGTAGGATACTAGTCGCGAACGCGTAGGACACCGGTAGGATACTAGTCGCGAACGCGTAGGATACCGGTAGGTTACTAGTAGTGAACGCGTAGAATACCGGTAGGATATTAGTCGCGAACGCGTAGGATACCGGTAGGATACTAGTCGCGAACGCGTAGGATACCGGTAGGATACTAGTCACGAACGCATAGGATACCGGTAGGATACTAGTCGCGAACGCGTAGGATACCGGTATGATACTAGTCGTGAACGCGTAGGATACCGGTAGAATACTAGTCGAGAATGCGTAGGATACCGGTAGGATACTAGTCGCGAACGCGTAGGACACCGGTAGGATACTAGTCGCGAACGCGTAGGATACCGGTAGGTTACTAGTAGTGAACGCGTAGAATACCGGTAGGATATTAGTCGCGAACGCGTAGGATACCGGTAGGGTACTAGTCGCGAACGCGTAGAATACCGGTAGGATACTAGTCGCGAACGCGTAGGATACCGGTAGGATACTAGTCGCGAACGCGTAGGATACCGGTAGGATACTAGTGGCGAACGCATAGGATACCGGTAGCGTAATGTGCTATTCAACATACAAGTGTTTGTGAGATACTCCTTGGAAAGTCAACCTCGAGACTTGTGTAGGAAATTAGTCGCTTTTGAGTATCTTGATGTGGAAAGGGCCTTAAGTGGGTTACTGGATTCATTTATTTTATCGTATAATATACTATTCTATTCGTGTGCGTTCCCGTTTGACCTCCTTAACTAAATTGAAACTACCCACTTACAGCTAACAAATGGGATTAAATGCAGTAGTACTGGAAGTATTTGATAACAATTAGTTCTTTGTAATAGATATTAGATCTATTACAAAGAACTAATTGTTATCAAATCACGAGTAACATTGTCCGCCTTTAATTTTAAGAAGAGATAGATGTATAGCTTAGGTACCGTTATGGTTGTAGTCAATTAGAGTCAAACTTATTTACTGTGTTATTTGAAATTATGATTAACTGCAAATAAAACAAATAAAAAATAAATAAATAAATCCCCAAGACTAAACACTCCAATTGTATCGCCCCCAATGTAAGCACTCCTGAGTCTGAGCAAAGCAACCTTATACAATATATAGTTATGTATAACATATCGTGTACACCTGCGTGAATAATAAATAATCATATATGTTGTTAAACTGTAATGTTATTTTTCATACACAACGTTCATATAGTTTGAAAATTTACGAGCGACAAGTACGTGCGACGCGTCTTCGCCTATGCACCGTTCACTGCCCTTTCATTAACTCGACTCGACTGTTTAGTGGACTATGTAGAAGTTGAAAATCACACTTAGTTTTTTTGTTAATCATAAACTCAATTATTCTTTATTATTCCGCAATTTATTGTAGGTGTTATTATCTTGAATTACTGATATTTGTATGCTCGACCAGTAAAGTGCTTTATCACCCTAAGATTGAACATTCTTTGTATGTTGCAAAAGGATAAAGTCTGTTTTCCTTTGAAAGTTCAAAGTGACAATTTTTATTGCTATCTTTGTCACATCGTGCATAACATTATTGACATTACATTAATTTTATTTGAACTAGATAAACAAATTTCGAAATTAAATGATACCTCTTAGTCTAAAGGGTATGTGCACATCTAGTGTTTGAATCGAAGCGACCAAATCACTCAATAGAGCTTATGTCCAGGAAACTAATCAAAACTTGAGGTCCTTAAGGGAATTTTGGATATAAGTTTCTAGAATATATGTAATATCGATGGGTGAAAGAAATTTTTGAATACAACATGTAGGTGATTATTTTAATTTTAGCATAAATAGTTCCTTATATAAATATTTTTATGTAAAACCAAATTCTCTACATTTGTCTGAAACTTTTTTAACTCTTTCCATTTTTATATAATTTGAGGAATTTTTTTAAAATTATTTTATTCCACCCCTTGGATTGGACTGGATTGGTAAATTTCTTTCATCCATCTGACATTTCCCCTAAGGATCTCAAATTCTGATTTGGTATTAAATTTTCCTGGACTATTAGTGTTTTAATTAGAAAAATATCAGCCGCGTTGTAATGGCAACACAACATAACCGCTTCACACGAGTTTACTCTCTAAGGTTACTTAGAAAGTAAACTCGTGTGAAGCGGTTACACGTGAACTATTACATTTGATGCAATATTATCAAAGGTTAGTAAAACAACTTATTTATTGCCATCATTAATTTCTAACATAACCATAGAAACTAACTAATAACAAAAATTTTTTCTTCTGTCTTAGCAAAAGTAATTATGTAAACTTTGATTCAATTAATCTAGAATCAATAACGTGTGTGTGCTTAGCATTAGCTTCAATAACTTCTAGAAATCGGCTCCTCATCGATCCAACGAGACGTGAATCCGTATCCGTACCCCGCAGACCATCCCATACCTGATTGCAGTGTGTTTCAATTTCATCGCGTGTTTTTCGTTACGGTTATCCCACCATTGCACCATAAGTCCCTAAAAATACCGGATTGCACCATAAATATCGGATTTGTGGTGATCTTGAAGACCACGGTATCAAATGAATGAACTGTTGTAGTTGAAACCAGTCGCGGGTCACACTAGCAGTATCTAATCGGCAGTTGTCTTGTAAAAAATCAAATTCACGTTGCTCATTTTCTGTAGTGTTATTTTTCATGTTAATAATTATATTAAATTATTATAATCTAAATGGTTTTAAAACAATAATATTAATCTTGGAAAGAATAAATTGCCCAATTTCAATTCTTATTATATCAAGAGAGGAGCTGGCAGTAGATCGATACGGAGGGTGGAATCCGAGTGTGGTAACACTCAATTTGAAAAAAAGTTTATATCCAACAGTGGAACTTTGTGAATGACAAATTAGTAATAAGACTTGGCCTACGTGGTTATCCCTATTTGGGATATCAATTCGATATTAGATAACAACACAGTATTCAGATATAACTACTTACTCCATTCAACTAGCCCGTTTGAACGCTCCACCAACTAAGTAAAAGCATAAAACTCAAAATGGCAGTATGTAGATGAGACGCGTGCGATGTTGTCATTCATTTTACAACTTTATTTTTACGTTACCGCCAGAAAAAAAAAAAGGTGTCATGTGTGTCGTATTTGAAGGTTTTCGTTAAGCTTCCTTTAACTAGACAACCTTCGCACGACATTTGCAATATTTTTTTACACACATAGAGACTTGTAAATGTTACCAATAATCGGTTTCTTTGGATCAGCTGTTTTTTTTTTTTTTAATAAAAAATCTCATTCAATAATTTTAAACTTTTTAAATAATTAATTAATGTATCAATCAATCTTGCAAAAATCTGTAAGCCTATATGGGGGCGTCTGACAACTTTTTGATTATGACGGACAAGCAGACAGACAGCTCGCTTTGTAGAGAATTATAAAAGAGTATGCTACAATGGACTTACAATGGAACATCATAATTAAGTCATCATTGATTATCGTCGCCAAAATTGTAGTTCACTGCTGAATGCCTTCTCCAGACATTTTACTATGTTAAGGTCGACAGACAGGCTGACGGTCCATTTGATATCGTCGCCTATAACACAAGCAACGGCACAGGTACTACAAAGTGCATTGCCGACATTGGGATAACGAAATGGGCTCTCGCATACTTGTAAAAGCCAGATAAAATAATAATAATAATAATATATCATCGACAACTTTTCATAGTGAACCTCGTTTGTCCTCCATTAAAGAACCACAAACACACCAAGAGGGATAATAATTTAATACAAAAATAATTTACATCTGTACTCAACAAGGACCAGAATCAACCGCGACCAGATATTATCTGCATTTATGGCTTTTTGGTTGCGGCGTATTTTTTGGACAAATTAATGTGTTTAAAGTTTGGAAACTGTTCAACAGACACGCTTTGAATGGATTCATTGTTTTATTTTATTTTATTTACGACTAGCTGTTGCACACGACTTCGTCCGCGTAAATTTATAAAATATAGCCTATGACAAGGGTCAGCAACCTGCGGCTCGCGAGCCACACACTACTTATTGTATATATGAATAAATATATTTTTTTCTTATGAATAAATAGATTAGCTTTTTATCAAAAAAACTTTATTTATGCAAATACTATTTATTATTAACAATAATAAAAATTTGTGGCTCTTTAAAAACTTTGAAATTTTGTAAATTGTAATTTTTAACCCTTCTGACTCAAAAGGTTGCCGACACCTGGCCTATGATAATGTAGCTTTCTACAGGTGAAAGAATTTTTAAAATCGGTTCACTAGTTTTTGAGTTTATTCATTACAAACATATATAAATCTTCTCTCTTTATAATAATAGTACAGATAGCAAGCAAGTTATGTACTAAAAAAAACCCCACGAAATAACAGCACGCGTGCTGTTTTTGTGTTTCGGTGAGTGAGTAAGGGATGCCAGAGTCTACTGTGGTCTAGACATGTCGATTCTCTTTAAAAAAAATCGATCTCCGATTCGATTCGAATCGAGCATTAAAAGATCTATTTTCGATTAATCGCGCCAATTTAAAACATACCTAATATATATACAGGACATTATTGATGACCATTTATCGCAAATACAAGTAATTGGATAGAAGTTATTAAATTAATAAACATAATATCACGCCTATATTCCTCCGAAAGAATAGGTAGAGGTGGGGATCGAACCCAGGATCTTTTGCTCAGCAGCAGTAGTACTTGCAACCACTAAACTAATGTGGCAGTTTAAATTTCTAGTCTCACCTAAGTAAGTCAGTCAATAAATTAATCAAATTTTAAGTTTATAATATTTTATTAAAGTTAAATACAAATTTAACAAGCAATTACATTTCCCAGTATTTTAAGTCAAGTGACTTTAAAAAAATTAACTTATCTAATCGCTCAGGATCTAAACGACTCCTTTCATCAGTCGCAATATTTCCCGCAACAGAAAAAAGCCTTTCACAAGGAACAGATGTTCCAACTATACAGAAGTATTTGTTGGCAATCGGTGTTATTGAGCTGTACAAGGAATTTCTTTGGTGATACCAATATGTAATAGGAGCCGTCGTGGTAATAGAGTTTGGAAGCGTTCATAAAAATGTACTTTATGATGCGTTCAAATTATCGACCAAGTACTACCAGTTGCTTTTGCGTCCGATAACAGCAAAAAATTAATTGATGGGTCCGATTCGGGAGGTTTATGGATCGATTCATTGAATCGATGTAGGGTTCAAAATCGATCTGAAAAATCGATTAAATCATTCAAAATAATCGATTTTTCGATTAATCGATTTCAATGGACATGCCTACTGTGGTCGGCAGCGCACTTACAGGTCCATAGGCGACGGTAGCCATCAAGTGGGCAGTCAGTCTGTTTGTCGACATTAATATTAAAAAAAAATCTTCTCAATAAATATATTTTTCATGACAAAAGATTATCACATATATTTAAAGATCAAATTTTTTTTTAGAAAAAAAAAACAATGCTGCCTTCTCATCTCACTTTGGTCTATAGTAAAGGAAGTAAAGTTTCCAAAGTTTAAGTTAAGAATTGAAACACAACTTAGTTTTGTGTGAAAACTATGTTGCTGTCGCACTGCGTCAGACAAAAGAGCAACATTCACGGAAAAGAATAGAATCTTTCGAGACAAATTGAGAAAATCGTGGATTTTTTTATTTATACTTTTTTTTCTAACACAAAACAGGAACCAATAATTATTTGTATTTTAAAAAATAAGTGTTTCCAACAGTAATTATAAACTATATGCCTAATTATTTATTGTAAGAATCCCAAGTTAATATATGTACTAATAATACAGACAGATTTATATTTTTGTATTATTTTTTTTGTAATGTATAAACTCAAAAATACTGGACCAATATTAAAAATTCTTATACCTATAATAGAAAGCTATTATATATTATCACAGAGGCGGCAATGGGCATCAGGGAGGTCATACACGACCATTTTTCGTGTACAGTCGGGGTAAAAAAGGTTAGTCACCCTAAAGTCGACATTTGCTTGCACCAGGGCAATAGTCATGCTAAAATTTCATTTTAAACGTCTGTCAGTTGTCTGTTAGTGTTTTAGTTTCGACGATACTAAAAATTTACGATTTGATAAAGGGATGAATTTGAAAATTCACGAACGTTTTCGTACCCTGACTGTACATCATTCGCACGATCTCCACCACTCAAGAGGCAAGAGTGTGCGACTTTGATGAAATAAGTGTGAGACACTAAAATTCGTTAACATACCTCATATGAAGTGAGCTGAACTGTTAAATTACTGTTCAGTTACTCTACTCGTAAATGCAATGGATATAATCAAAACAGTTAGTCAGTGTAATGCATGAAGTTATGTTCATGATGCTTTGGTTGGAGCGCATGTGATACTCTTACGACATATCTACCGAAATACCTCACAACCGAACGTTGTTCAAATTTCAATGGAGATCTTAGGACTGTGCACACTGCTAAATAAGCGTGGGACTCGTTTATTTATTTATTAAATCACTTACGCTGAGATAGCGTAGCGTTATCGATATTAGGTATACAATATTAGTTTTAATTCAATACTATAATATAATGAAATTAAATATACTGATATATATCTACTTATAGCACAAAACAATTAAAGATATTCTTGTGAATTCACTCATGGAACAGGTAAATAAGTCAAACTCTTCTTCTACTATAACATTGATAGTGCGAAGTGCACATGGAGATAAGCTTCAATTTATTAAGTTCTTAAATGCGAAATTTGGTGGATATAATAATAATTTATAATTAAATACACCGATTGTATGGACCCCAAAAGTAAGGCTTTTGTTATGGAATAATCATAGAAGGGACAGGGAAAAGCCCCAATATCCGGACTAGGAGCTAAATTTGAAAAATAATGTATGCCCTGTCGATGTACCAAATTAGCCGTCAACACAATATTTCATATTTTAGGTTATTCTTTTTTTAAGAAAATCACAAGTTAGCAAAACTGTTTGTATATAAAAATCGTCAGGCAGGCTGATGGTAGGTAGCTCTGGCTCCCCCCCTAGGTGGGCCACGACCTTGACGTGGTGGGGGGGCTTAACCCTCGCCAGTTCTTGGCGAGGGGACCAAGAAGGCCCACACCGTGCGCTCCGAGCGGGTTTGAGACACCAAGCCCGTAGCGGAGCGCACATCGGAGGTTCCCCTGGCAGCTTGCTGCCAGGGTTTTTGTTGAGGGTGGGCGGAACTTGTTCCGTCCTCTTCGGCGTTCTCCTGGCGACAGGGGCGGGATTGGTATCTCTCCCTCTGCCTTCTCGCCTCTGTCGCCAGGGGTTTTTTGTTGTTTTTATTTTTAGTTGGAGTTCAGGGGAACAGGGAGGCCATGGAGGGTGGCCCCTGGTCCCCTGCTCTAGTTGGCGGTCGGGCGGGACTTGTCCCGCCCTCTTTTTTGACGGTGGGGGAGCCAATGGACATTGCGGTGTCCATTGAGTCCCCCATTAACATCTCGTAGACGGCCGGGCAGGAGAGGGCGGGCACCAGCCCGTCTTCAAATGTCCTAGGGGACCTGCGCACACAGTTGCTAGCTGTGTGTGCCTGCACGGGTCCCCTACGTCTGGGGATTGCTCGGGTGTCTCCGGGCAATCCCCCCAGTTGGCGTTACCCTAGCCAGCAATGGCTAGGTTGCCCGAGGGGGGTGGGTCGGAGCAGTTGGTTCGCCAGAGCCCGTCCACCCCTCACTCACGGGCGAGGAGACACCGGGGAGTTTTAGTGGGTAGGGGCAGTTCCGCCTGCTACGTGAGCAACGCGGAGTATACTGTCGACCCCCACATACCCCTGTCGCCTAGCAAGCGGCAGGGGATCAATAAAAGGATTTCTCCTCGACAAAAAAAAAAAAAAAAAAAAAAAAAAAAAAAAAAAAAAAAAAAAAAAAAAAAAAAAAAAAAAAAAAAAAAAAAAAAAAAAAAGGTAGCTCTGGCTACCGTCACCTGAGGACACAACAACACCAGGAGTAATGCAGTAGAAGTGCAGACCCTGAAGAAAAATGTTAACAGAAAATTTGTCATAACGTAAGTCTGTTAAAAGTTTTATACATTACTAGCGGTCCACTCCCGGCTTCGCCCGGGGTGCATTTTTTTTTACGTAAAAACCTTCCCTGATTATCCCTCTATCCATGATTGAAGACAGAATTAAAATCGGCCCAGCCGATCTCGAGTTTTGCGCTTAGCAACACATTTAGGGATTCATTTTTATATTATAGAAGATACTCCCATATAAGACCATAAAAGATTTAAATCGATTTGTGTTCAGAGCTCAATTAAATTATACCAGATCTAGAAAAATCTATACATATAATAAAATCGTAAACGAGCCGTGTCTGTATATTAAATATTTTTTCAAAAAACAATTTGTCACATTTGGGTCACCAGTCAAAAAATAGTTTTTGGTTTTTTGTCTGTTAGCGCTAATCTCAGAAATGACTTAAAGGATTTGAATGCTTTTTTTCATTGATGTAATGTAACAAGCTTCCCGTAATATACAGTGTTTGTTTTATTCCAACCGGTTAAGAAAAAAGTAATAGCGAATACCGAAATTCCAAACGTACGGAAACCGCACGAATATAGCTTTCAAATGTCAGTGTGCACATACTTTACACCAAAGGCTTTGCAGCTATGTTTGCACCTCCAAACGTGTTTTCATAGCTATGCAAATGTGCCCGGATACGTCTGCTTTCACACTCTTACGAGTGTATGCTTTTGCACAAGCAGAAATCTATTTTAGATTTAACATAAGCAAATGTCTTCGGTTATGGTTCTCGTAGATGTAGAACTGAAATAATAGATCCTATCTCGCAACGCAGTTCTTCCTCTACTAAAAGTTGTGAGATTTCATGTAAAACCAAGGCAGCTATTTTAGTTCTTGTCTATGAAAGAACCTATTCAACAACTTTGTTATTATTATATATATTTATAGTTTACTAGCTTGAAAAAGAAAATATAAGAAAAAACATATAAGAAATAAAATAATGAAAAAGAAAACGCCTGACATCGTTATCGCTGTGACGACGGTGGCGCCCAATTTATATTTTTAGACGATCACTCAAGAACAGTTTTTTCTTAATGAATCTTATGTAATCGTTGACTACTCAACGTGAAAAGGTAGCAGTCAGAAAGACAGACAGACAGAGTTACTTTCGCATTTATAATATTATAGTATGGATTTATCTTTAACTAGCTGGTGCCCACGACTTCGTCCGCGTTGTAAAATATTAAGTAGCCTATCCTGTGTCCCGTACGTCCAAATGTTTATCTACCAAGTTTCATGAAAATCAGTTAATTCGTTTCAGAGTTATGGAGAAACATACATACATACAGAAAAAAATTGTAAAAATCGTCAATTTAGTTTCAGTATCATGTATAGAGCCTATAAACACGATATCTCTGAAAACAAAGTAACTTACTCCATGACCGACCCTCTAAGATTTATTATTAGTATTGATAATATAATGACTTCATAAGTTACAGAAAATTATCTCGTAGCATCGTGAGCATCGTAGCTCACGAAGATGCTACGAACGGGCTCGTAGCTCACGAAGATGCTACGAACGGGCCCGTAGCTCGCGTAGCATCGTAGCTTCCTAATTGAAGCTGACGATTTTGTTCGAAAGCAGATATAGCCTGTTTGGGCTCAATGAAGCTCAAACTTCACTCTACACATATTTAAATTGCAAATATAAGTAACTAATAATAAAACAAATACAAAATAACAAATAGAAACTAATTCCGAAACTAAAGGTTTAATTTGAATAGATGCAAATCTGAACCATTGAACTAAAAAGTGGACCGTTATCAAAAGGAGAAATGGCTATACCCCTGCCCTTTGTAAAGATACCATTCCGATCTATCCCCTACCACTGACTGTTGAATATTCTATTTCCTTGTTAATTTTTAATTAATTCCTATTATATTATCTATACTTCTGTACTATTATATAAAGCTGAAGAGTTTGTTTGTTTGGCTGAACGCGCTAATCTCAAAAACTACTGGTTCGAATTGAAAAATTATTTTTGTGTTAGATAGTCCATTTATCTTGGAAAGTTTTACGCTATATATAACATCACGCTTATATCTATAATTTTAGTATAATTTCGATTTGCATCAACTCTAGCGCGATCTGTCAGTGAATAGTGACATTAAATTAATACTGGCAGCCTGCAGTGACAAAAAGTGTTATTTTCATCCCATCAGATGGCGCAAATAGCAACTGATTTTTTAAATTTGTTTTTGCAATATCTCATCGTATAATAATTACTCATATATTTTCTTGTATATTATACGAATGAGAATAGCATCCCTAACAAGCTCTTGATGGTGATTGCTGGAAAGGTGGACTGTCCATTAATAAATTATTGAGTGACATCGCATATCACCCTTGATAGAAAGTAATAAACAAGTAGCGTAAGTTTATGTTAATTTTTATTTTACTTTTTGTTTTTTTATGTAATATGTAATATTTCAGTTTATAATTTTTGTAAAAAACTATGGACACATGTCTGAAATACAGTTGTTATTGTTATTATTATTATATAATTACATTACTAGCGACCCGTCCCCGGCTTCGCGTGAATTTACAATTTTCAAAAATATTTTCCCAACGGGTGTTTGTTATAAAAAAAACCTAATATAATTAACACATATCTCTGTCATAGTGAAGAGGTATCAACATCTGAAAACACTCAGAGATGTAGGCCCAATAGAAGACTACCGCCTCTCTTGAGGGATCTCGGGGATCTCGGGTTATCTCGGGGGATATCGGGGATGGCCGGCGTACCTACACTTTCGGGTACGCCGAGGTTCCGAGCTCTCCCCGCGCTCAATAGCCGTGACGGGTCACCGAAGTCGTGTCATTATGTCCCCGCGACCTCGCCCATCTACATTCGCGCTAGGAATTAATTGGGTTTGAGTCGGTAAGAGTACATGATGTTATTTTCTATTTTTCGCAACCAGCAGCTTCCTGCGAAGCCCTTTAGACCATGGGTGGCCAACCTTTATCACAGCTGGGGCAAAATTTTCAAAAGAGATTTCCTAACGGGCCGCACTACCTCATTTAACCAAAGCAAACAAGATTTTTTTAGGAAAATGAACACCCCGCATGTCATAAAGGTGATTTTAAACACAAGTTTTAGCTAGATTCTAGAAGAAATTCACGGTGTGTTTTACAATAGAAAAATGTTTTGTTCATATGACCTAGCTCTGCGGGCCACAAGTTCACATCCAGCGGGCCGCGTGTTGACCATCCATGCTTTAGTTAGAGTAACTTGCAATTCATATAAATAAATATTTAAGTAATATGAAGTGAACGAATCCGTGGTAATGGTTGCGAGAGCCGCTAATAAATCTCGGCGACAGATCTGTGACGTATCCGCCGCACTAAGCCCGTTTGATACCCAACATTACTTTAATCTCTATTTGACTTTTATCAGACAAATCTAAAATTACCAATGCAAATTACAATACTAAATTTATTTGCTATATATTTATTTATTTATTTTATTTTAGGAAATTTTTCAGGTACAAAATTACATAGTTAATGATATTTATCAATAATTGATAAAATATTTATTTATCAATTAGGTTTCTTCAAGAAACTTATGTCAATATAAATTTAACGATCATAAGTTCATATTATTATTTAGTTAAGTTTGACATACAAGGCTGACGGTCTACTTGATGGTAGGTGACTTCCGTCGATTATAACACAGGTGCTGCAAATAGAAGGAGGTATCCTATAGTCACCGAAATTTAACAGGACACATGCTATTTTCACGGTGGTCTTCTCTAAGATGATGGTTACTGCCGCCAGACGGGTTGCCCAAATGACTGCGCTTGCCCCGCCAACCCGCCACTACTAATTAAACCAGTTATGTAACCATTTACATTAATTTAACGACACGTTTGGTCTAGTGGCTAGTAACCCTAGCTGTTAACCAAACGGTCGCGGGTTCGAATCCCGCTAGGGGCAAAATGTTTATGTGTTAACATTTTACCTTTTTGCCTGAGTCATGGATGTTTGTATTTATAATATGTTTGTATTTACAAAAAAAAAGTAATCTAAGTATTATATCAACTGTCTGGTATCCATAATACAAGCATTAAGTTGCTTAGTGTGGAACTAGATGGTGCTGTGTGGAATGTGTGAAGATATAATATATAGAAGATATAATACTGAAAGTAATACCTACTAGTTATAATATTTCTAGCTTAAACTATCGAAATGTGGGACAGACAGGTCGACATTCTTTATCTGTATATTTAACATTGCGTTAAAGAGTCTACATGAACGATATAATACGTATATATAAATGATTGTTATTTTTTTTTTAAATGTGTGTAAAAATAAAAATAAATCGTTCTGCTTAGTGAAACACCTTTTTCTCTTAATAATTAGATGTTAAATCGAGTGCTTTTATGTACTAACTTATCTGTGCACTCAGCGCTTCGTATAGTATAAACAAAAAGATTGCCTATCTTTTTGTTACTTAAAACAATTTCTAGTTCTCGCTGTCTCTTAATTGCATTATAAACAAAGGAAACAAAAGAACAGTGTTCCCAAGATTAGAGGAATAAAAACTATCAGTCCGCAGCTAGTTGCAGCGCGCGCTTATTGCTAGTGATGTGACTGAGGCTAATGAAAGACAGGTATTTATATCGATATTTTTTTTAATTTTTTTTTAAAAATTTGTCTAATTGACGTTTTATAATACCCACTCTATTCGCCTAGCTCCCCTCCAGTGACGTTATCAAGTACATTTTTAATTATGTTATTATAATACATTGACATGACTTTTGACTTGCCTCCAACATCTTGAAACTTGAGGCGAGTCTTTGACAGCTACCTCGCCGACAGGACGGTTGGCGTCAGATACTGCGGCGAGGTTCATAATGCCAAGCCAAGCAGGGGCTGCATCCAGGGGTCAATAGCCGGACCCTTGTCCGGCTATTGACCCCTGGATGCAGCCCTATACACCCTATACAAAATATACATATCTTGGTCAAATAATATCTCCAAAAGATCTTTCGACAAAAGAAGTAAACAACAGAGTAAATATTGCTTGGAAAAAATATTGGTCTCTTAAAGAAATCATGAAAAATCCTAGTTTGTCGCTTAAAATCAAAAGTAAAATATTTGATTCATGTATCCTACCAAGTATGACCTATGGGTGTCAAACGTGGAGTTTGACGAATGCAAATATCCGTAAGCTAGAAACGTGTCAGCATAGTATGGAGCGAAGTATGCTTAACATTAAAAGAAAAGACAAAATTAAATTAAAAAATATAAGAAAGGAAACTAAAATTATCGATATAACGTACTGTATTAAAAAACTAAAATGGAGTTGGGCAGGACACATGATAAGAAGTCAGAAAGACAAATGGGCTCGAGACGTAACGGAATGGTGTCCGAGACAATATAAAAGGAGGAAAGGAGGACAACATCGAAGGTGGGAAGATGATTTTAAAAAGGTAGCAGGTAGAAACTGGATGATCAAGGCTCGTGATCGCAAATTGTGGAAAGCTCTGAGGGAGGCCTATGCTGAAAAGCAAGACAATCTTTAAGAAACGGTGTCAGGACTGTATCATATTTCATTTTATATTGTAAAATTTAAAGGTTGTTAAATAAAGGCTATAATAATAATAATAATAATAATAGCCGGACCCTTGCTCTGGGACCTGACGCTCGACCCGTTGCTGCGGAGCCTGGATGGTAGAGGCGTCTACTGCCAGGCCTTCGCGGACGACGTGGTCCTCGTCTTTGATGGAGACGGAGCGCTCCAGATAGAGCAGAATGCCAATGCCACTCTCGCGCATGTTCTGGAGTGGGGTGTCAAAAATAAGCTGAGGTTCGCACCAGGCAAAACAAATGCTATGGTGCTGACCAGAAAGCGTAAGTTTGACACGCCACGCCTTACCATGGGCGGGATTGACATTGCCATGAGGGACAGAATTAAATTGCTCGGACTAACCATAGACAGAGGGCTCACCTTCAAGGATCATGTCAAAAACGTGACCAAGAAGGCCCTCAGGGTTTATAAGCAGCTCGGGAGAGCAGCTAAAGTCAGTTGGGGTCTCCATCCTGAGGTCGTTCGCTCTATTTACATCGCCGCGGTGGAACCAATAATCACCTACTCTGCGAGTGCGTGGGCACCTGCGACCCGCAGAGTGGGGATTATGCGGATCTTGAACGCTGTGCAGCGGGGTTTCGCGCAGAAAATCTGCAGGGCCTACCGAACGGTGTCCCTGAACTCAGCCTTACTACTGGCTGGGATACTCCCCCTTGACTTGCGAGTTCGTGAGGCTGCCTCATTATATGAGGCCAAGAGGGGAGTACCACAGCCTGAACTCAAGGACAGGGATATCGAGCGGAGGGTTCTTGCGGCCGAGGCTCCCCACCCCGCCGTGCTGGTTAGCCTTGAGTTCGGCAGCCTGGTGGACGAGGAAGATCTAAACTCAAATAGCGATTACCACCTTCGCATCTTTACGGACGGCAGCAAGATTGACGATCGGGTTGGCGCCGCACTATCCTTATGGAAGGGCGACGCCGAAACCAGGGCCGTCAAGCTTGGTCTGCCGTCGTATTGTACCGTCTACCAGGCAAAGCTCTTGGCGCTATGTGAGGCGTCGAGGGTAGCTCTCGGGCGCAGCGAAACATCCGTTGCAATCTACAGCGATTCGAGGTCCGCATTGCAGTCCGTCGTGGCGAGTAAATGCTCGCACCCTCTAGCAGCTGAGACGAGAAGCAACTTGAATAACATCCTCAAGCAAGAAAGAATAATAAAACTATTCTGGATTAAGGCACACGCTGGTCTAGAGGGGAACGAGAGGGCGGACTACCTCCCGAGGGAGGCCGCTCTGAAGGTCAAACGAAAGCCGTCGTACGACCTGTGTCCGGTCTCGTTCGTCAAGCGGTGCATACGAATGCGCTCGCTTGACGAATGGGACCAAAGATACAGGGACGGTGCGACGGCTGGAGTTACCAAGCTGTTCTTCCCTGGAGCCGTAGATGCTTATAAAACTCTGAGGAAGATGAGACTTGAAGGTGTAATGACCCAGGTCTTGACGGGGCACGGTGGGTTCTCCGAGTACTCGCATCGGTTCAAGCGCAAGGAGAGCCCATCGTGCATCTGTTCCGACGCAAATGAGGATGTCCCGCATGTTCTGCTGGAGTGCCCGGTCTTTGCCAAGGAAAGAATGGAACTGGAGTACGAGATGGATATGGAAGTGTGCCCAGCCAACCTTAACGCGTTAATCACCAGTAGCCAAAATGAGAAATTCGTGAAATATTGTAAAATAGTAGCTAGAAGGGTATTGGATAGAAATAAAACGTAATATAGGAATTGAACTGTAATATTTTAAATCTAATTGTGTAAATTGAAACTTAATTTGTAAATATGTTTTAACTATTTATTGTAGTTACTACAGGAGCCCTTTACAGCTCAGTGTATGTAAAATAAATCTAGTTGTTTAGTATTTTAATAATTGTAGCGATGTTAATTGTAAATGTTTTAGACATATGAATAATTCATTGTATACTGTATACCTTAATAAATAACACAGCGTTCAGTTATTCAATACCCCAATATATACTACTAAAGGAAAGGAGAAAAGAGTAAGGAAAAAGAGGATTAAAGACAAAGGAAATAAGGAAAGGCAATAATAATAATACAATAATAATAAGGATAGTTTAGCAGAGTAGGGAATACAAACGGGTATCCTACCCGTATGGAACGAAAGGTGAAGAAAGATAGAAAGATAAAGTATGTAGTAAGAATGTGCGAGCAGAACAATTTTCGGCATCTCTATCGAATCCAAAGCCCAAACAGCAGGCAAAAAACTGAGCATCCTAAATAGGGTGAAGCGATAGGCGTTGGGATGGCTCAACCAAATACCAACTTGCCGCACTCGACTCGGTAGAACGCCGAGCTAGGAGACTCATTGGCGGCAGTACGCTTTTTAAAACTAAGATGCAGAACCTGAACACATAGACGCAAAATCGCATGTCTATGTGTCTATGTACTTCGGGGAGTGTGCTCAGGAGCTGTATGAGCTCATATCACCTTCCCCTTTCTTTCATGGGACATTCAGACGTACGGCTAGTTACCATCCCATCTTATCGAAATTCCTCTTTTGGGACCAAGAGCTTTAAAATGTGCACTACCAAGGTTTGGAATTTCCTGCCGGTGTCTGTGTTTCCGAGCTCATATAACCCAGTTTTTTTCAGTTCGAGTGAATAGACATCTTCTGGGTGAGTGAGCTCGCTCCATCATAGGCCTCACCTTCGCTACACGGCTGGATGCTGGCTAAGAGCAAACCCATCTCTAATAATAAAAAAATAACACCTTCAAATAACACTAGTTGTTACACGTGATTTAGTCCGCCTAACTTTTATCTTACTCGCTAATCTCATTGAAGTATCGATATCGAAATATTTTATCGGCACATTCACATCTCTAAGGAGAAAGGTAAGAAAGACAGTTCGCTGCTGCAAATTAGACGTATAAAAACAAACTTGTCACCAGTTGTAACAAGTTGTTCCTTTTACTATCTTAAAGTTATATGAGAGATACTGTACAAATAAGTATAGGTGGGCAAGTAAATATACTACAATTATCTTCTTTACATAATATAAAAATAGTCGCTTCCCGTCTTCAGTTCCTCTGTATGATCTACACTAGATCTTTTAAACTACGGATTTTAATGCGGTTTTCACTAATGGAAAGAGCGTTAAGCGAGGAAGGTTTTTATATATAACTAGCTAGTAGTAGCTACTATGACAAACTTTATTTATTAACTCCTTATCAAAATTGTACAACAGGTAGATCTTATAATATTTATTCAAATTTCAGTAAACATAAATCTACCCGTAAATTCAATAACAATCACAACAAAAATAATCTAAATTCTATTTTTTAGTGAAATTTTAGTTTCAAGCAGACTTACTCCCTATGTCCTATTATGTCCTATACTGTGTTTCTTAATTCGAAGGAGTAATTTGACATTTCCTGGGTTGCAGGTTAAAAATAGTGATGTCACCTAATTGAACTTTTTTAAAAACTTACGGTTTTATAAAACCGTAATCAATGCTTTATAGAACACTAGTGGCCCGCTCCCGGCTTCGCACGGGTGCAATTTTTTATTCAATCCAGCCGATAAATTACCTTACACCGCCATCTGTTCTTATGGAACTAACAGATAAATAATGGCGCTATGTTAATAATATTATATAATTTGCAAAAAAATAATAAACAAAATGAGATATAAACTATCCTATCTTTTAAGTTGGACCAAATTACATATAGTTACGAAATTTTATCAAAATCGGTTCAGTAGTTTGGGAGTTCATCGCGGACAAACATGTGACACGTATTTTTTATATACATATATAAGAACTAGCTAGTAGTAGCTACTCTAGCAGCTACCCAACCCAGCTTCCGGCTTCGCACGAATGGGAAATTGCAAAACCGCATTAAATCTGTCTGTTGTGTAGTTTAATGTACGTACTTAAGATGTAACTGTACGCCTAGCCTAGTTTAGGCTAGGCTAGGCGTACAGGAGTTCACCAGGATCCCCTGAGAGATCCAGTTAGGGGATCATGGTGAATTCATTGGTTCATTTCATCAGAATCCCCTCAAGGGATCGACAAGTGATGTGATAACAGCACTTGTGCTTTTTTTTTTTTTTTCGAATGTCGACTGTCGGTGAAAGAAAAAAGGCATTTTAAATAAAGAAAAATATCCAAAAATTAAATCGTAATTTCGATTACTAATGTAATAATCAAAAATAAAACACAAATATTTTCAACAATCATGTATTTACTTTTTACCACCTACACTAAAATGCAGTTATAAATCCTGTATAGGATCCAAAAAATATAGAAATACCAATATAGTGCAATTTTTTTTAACACAACCTTCATTAGGAGAACCTTCTTTTACAAAAAAATCATACTTAATTGTCACTTGAATAAATGCAATTGACTGGGAATGACTAAGTATTAATTTTGTGCAATATCAAGGACAAGGACACTTTAAGTTACTCTTCATTATTATCAAAATTACTTAAACCCAATTAAAATACTATTTGGTTCAAAATGCCTACACTAACTTTATTAAGCATTGTACCGACATTTTTAAAAGTTTTTACATTAACAATAGTATGCGATTAAAGCTAGTTAGTTATAAATGACGAAAATAGAGTTTAATTAAAGCACATTTCACACACATTCGGTCTGATAATAAAATTTACCATAAATTTTTTTTTAGGTACAATCAACCCGGTAGATGTTCATATCTGTAATTATTTTTAGACTTTTTTCCACATTGACTGTTTTAACAAATTATAAGTTTACTTTTAAAAAAAAATATTGTGAAAAAATTGGGTTTTCCAATTTTTTTCGGACCACTAATCCCGGTAGGTGTTCATATCTGTAATTATTTTTTAAACTGTTTTTCATATTGACTGTTTCAACTAATTATGATTTTCTTTTTTTTTTTTAATATATCAGAAGTCAATATTTAATTGTTAAAAAAATTGGGTTTCCAATTATTTTCATACGACTAAGCCGGTAGGTGTTCATATCTGTAATTATTTTTAAACTGTTTTTCATATTGACTGTTTCAACTAATTATGATTTTCTTTTTTTTTAAATATGTATATCAGAAGTCAATATTTAATTGTGAAAAAATTGGGTTTTCCAATTTTTTTCATACGACTAAGCCGGTAGGTGTTCATATCTGTAATTATTTAACTGTTTTTCATATTGACTGTTTCAACTAATTATAATTTTCTTTTTTTTTTTTTTAAATATCAGAAGTCAATATTTAATTGTGAAAAAATTGTGTTTTCCATTTTTTTCGTACGATTAACCCGGTAGATGTTCATATCTGTAATTATTTTTAAACAGTCAATATGAAAAACACATATTGACTGTTTCAACTAATTATGATTTTCTTGACTGTTTTAAATGCAGTCGTCACGTGATTGGCTCTTGGCTTTAATTGCTTATGAATTTTCTTTTTATTTTTTAAGTAATTTCTTAAAAGTCAACATTTAAATCGGTCTAACGTAATTAAATAAAATGTAGAGGAATAAAAATGGAATATTTAGGGAAATGCGAGACATATATCCGTACGAAATCATTCCCCGAATTTTCAATTTATTCCCCCTCGAGCGCGGGCCCGAATTTCACCGACCGAATATGTGTGTAAATAGCTTTATATGCATTTTAATACAATTTATACTTCCATTATAAATCATATTTACCAATGTCTTATTGCATTGTCAACTATAATACGACAACTTCACATCTAAACCTCATCAATCATATATTATAGTATGAATTAATTTTAGTGCCATATATGTATAAGTTTGATACAGGACTGTGCTATTCTGTGTGAATGGGCTATAAATCCGTTTCATGATTTAACGTTAGAACAAGTAAACAGACGGACAGTTGATTCATTTGGCTTTCTCTCGCAACTTTTATCTTTGTAATAAAACTAGCTGGTGCCCGCTACTTCGTCCATGTTGAAAAAGAAAATATATAATATTGACGACTGACATACATATATCGCTCTGGCGACAGTGGCGTCACCTCGGCGACAGTGGCGGCCAAATTTTTTAAATATTTTTAGATGAGCCCTTGGGAGTAGAGGGGAGTAGAGGCCAAGGGTTCTAAAAGTGCCCGGAACGGCGCTAGTGTAGCGTATCTTCTATCTATCTCTCTTTGTCTAATTCACTCGCCAATGCTACACTAGCGCCATCTCAATTTACTCGTATTCTGAGATCACTTTTTAATATATTACACATTGGAGTCGGTCATCCTTATCTATACCCTCCATAGCTATAGTCCACCTCACTAGATGATTTAAGAGGAATTTTATTTGTCTGAATTTAATTTTAAATACACATTCTAATGTTGTTGACACTGGCAACCTTAAAAAAACAGTTTTTTATTTCTTGAATATTCTTCAACTCAAATTTATTGAAATATTTATACACATTTTCTTAAAATGTACATTAGAGAACTTGAAAAAAAAAAAAACTTGGCAGTTGGCAAATCATAATCAGTATAATGAGAAAAGAACTGTTGGGGGTTGTTAAAAATGCATTTTTTTTAATTTTTTTTTTTTTAAAAAAAAAACAAGTATTCTATTAATTCACAATAATTTTGACAGTAATTACATATATATCAAAAACATATAGATTCTCATCCACGACGCTTAAAGCTGAAATAAGCTAAGAAAAAAGTTATTTAAACACATTGCTTACAAGGTGTATCAATCAAGTTGTCACACTATAGTGATAAGGCCCCACGTAAAAAAAAAATGTTCTCAATACAAAATATATTATTTTGTATGATTTTTATCAAGTAATGCACATTGTTTTATGTCTAAATAAAAACATATTCATACTAAATTAAGCTTAAAACTAAATTTTACATATTAAATATTCGATTTGTTACACATGGTGTAATTTAAATCTGTAATAAAAAAAAGAAATATTTTTATTATATATATACATATATATACACAATTTGCAGGCAATCTCAGAAATCATTCGTCGAATGACCTTATAATATATTAAACCTTATTATAATATATTATCTTTACGTTTAATGAATAATTTTTAAACTTTTTATCAATTATAAAAATTTAAATGAAATTAAACAGAAATGTGTAAGAATTATTTTAAATATCTGTGGAAATGAAAAAGTTATGACACTTTGGAGTTGCGGTTGCCATACAGGGTGTGACGTCACTAGACCTAGACGACCTAGACCTAGACCTAGAAGGTATCTGTATATCTACAGTAATCTGCCCTACTAAGCGCAAAAGCAATATCTCAAGAAAAAATTGCAAATTTGATTTTTATGCCATGGGATAGCGTTAAAAAACACGCATCTAATGAACTAAGCCTTTTGGCGCTATCTTGTTCAAAACATATGAAAAAAAAAACCTTAAGAAAGAATTCACTATCTCAATTTTACCTTAAATTTCACTAGGGGCATTAGAGGCATATCAATTGTATAATAATATATAAATTATATTTATTAAAAAAAAAAAAAAATTGCATTTATATACCAATAAAAACACATTTACAATATAAATCTCGTTAGTACTTTATGAGATATATACCTATATATGTCAGCGAAAAAATAAATAAATAATTATATTCAAAATGGCCACATTTAACTTTGATACAGGCCTTTAATCTGTTTGGCCACGAATGTATGGATTTACGCACTGTTTCCATGGGAAATTTAGCCACTGCTTGCACTTTCTTAAGATACTCAATGTCAAGATTCTCAGGTTACCAAATTTTGCCCTCAAGATAAGAGCAAGATTTGGTAACCTGGATCTGCGCATCACATTAGGGGGGAAGGGATGCGTGTGCGAGCGAGCGAGAACAAGCAGTTCGGTTAAGCGGTCGTTCGGTTAATCGACGTTCGGATAATCGGCGCTCTACTGTATCTCGAAACTCGCTTTCATTTAGATATCGCTTTTGCGCTTAGTTGAGCATAGTTGTGCGCGTTAAATATTGAACATCGATATGAACGGAGATATATGAACGGCTAGTTTCGTCTTCGTAGAGCGTTATCTCTGTCACACGGTACCTGTGTGACGTTCGAGCGACAGAGACAACGCTCTACAAATATGACAAAGCCGAAAGTAACCGATCAATCTCTCACTAAAAGTCAATGTGCAATATTTATCGTCCACAATTGTACTACGACTATGAATTTCTACACCTGGCGTTTGACTCGTATTTTTTTGTTTTAACAGAGCAACTCGATGATTTAAAAATAAACATTATACAAGTAGAGGAATTTGTCGTATATATCCGGCACTGGAGAAATGGACACGAAATTAATTGTCGGATAAATCCGACTCTGGCGGCTAAAGGGTTAATAGTGTGTTGCTCAAAAAAAGTTGAGAAGGCTTAACGGGATTCGATACTTACTGAAGACCAGCCGTGGAATAACAGCACTTGTGCTGTTGTGTTTCGATGAGTGAGTAAGGGATGCCAGAGCCCATTACCTTATCCCATCCCAATCCCTTATCCTTAACACTTGCCAATTACCATCAAGTTTACCGTCAGCCTGTCTGTCAACCTTAACATTAAAAAAACACGAGTCGATTGCTTGCCTGACACTAAAAAAAATCTATATACAATACCTTTAGTTGGTCTTTTCGTCTGTCTGAGGGTTGTTCTTCCAGACGTAGTAGTTGAGGGCGCTGGCGTAGCCCAACCAGGCCAAGTACGGCAGCATCAGAAGACCAGCATTCTTGTTCACCGAGAAGAAGGAAGCCGTTGTGGCAGCCGCAGCCCCGGACAGGATTGAAATCTCTATGAACGCCTGAAAACGTCATTCAATTCTACTTTTTATTTTTATTTTAGATGATCCCTCGGGAACTGTCCTTTTTTTTTGGATGAAAAGTACCCCTATGTTGTTTCTTGTATCCCTGACAATGTGTATGCAAAATTCCATCATGATCGGTTTGAGTAGTTAAGGCGTGAAATGGTAACAGACAGACAGAGTTACTTTTACATTTATAATATTAATAGTATGTTTATTTGTTGATATTCCCTCATATTATTATTTTTTTTTAATGAAAGCCCAATTCTTTAGGAAGGTTATATGTTATTTAAGAAAATATTGAATATTTACAAGTTTGAAGTTCTTGAGTCCAAAGAATATTGGCGTCCAACTCCAATTTAGAGCCAACTGGGTTCCGTACAGGGTCAACGGGACAATAGCTTCCTCTGAAAAATTCAAAATGGAATATATATATAATAAATTTGCTTTATAATTACATACATAGGAACCTTAAATAGTGAGCAGAGGTAGAGATTAAGCCTAACAGACAACAGACAAAGTATTTTTGGAAAAAGAGAATAATAAAGTAATTTACAGCAATGAAGAAAATTAAGAAAAACAAAGAGATATCTGAAAAAGTAAAATTCTTAACATAATTTCATTATAGGATAATTAATTGTATTTCACAATTGTAGTTGTAGAAAATAATAAATTATTTGATTTGAACCGCTGCATTGTAAGCAGAGATTAGGCAAGCAGCTAGACTAGGCTATAGAAAGAACTATTTTAGCATACCTGTAAAACCTCCGCACTCCTCAACAACTAGGTACGAAGCATAACCCATACTGGTGTACATGAAAGTCCAGGCAGGTGCAAAAGCACACTTTGGCAATAACCACTTTGGTTTATTTAGTTGATCGTACCATGACTTTCCCTCTTTGTTATTCACTTGACCAGCAAAGTATATACCGGAGGCAAATCCGCCAGAGTTGGGCAGAATAATGGATCCGATCACTGACCAATTTGCCATTTTGATATCTGAAGACATTATCAATCAATATTTATTTGTAACGTTTGTAACATTAAAAACATTATTTCTGTATACCAGAGGTATACTGTCCATTTTTTCTTAATTTCTGGTCAAAGTTAAATAGGTATATGTCTGTTCACCCCGACCGATCGATGTTTTGCTGACTTCACTCATTTATCAGTAACACGCGTTTAAAGTTGGGTGTATGTAAAGTGGGCCAAAATCAGTGATTACTTTTTCACTTATTGTGACCTGATTACATTTCGAAGATGCGTAATTATAATATGAGAGTTATAACAGATCACTACGCTTATGATTCTTCATTTTTTTAAATCTATAATTCATAATTCTTTAAGATAATGCAGTGGGAAATGTTTGCCGAATTTGCATTGACATAAGTGTGACAAGATTGCCCACTACAAAAACAGTGTTAGGGTTGTCAACTTGTCATTTACTTACATACCTATCTACCTATAGAAATTTTATTTTTAAGAGAAATATTATCCAGAGCAAAAATTGTTTAATTACTTGTCAAGTTATCCATGTAATATATAAATATTTTAGAACCATTTTTAAATTTAAGAAAAACTGTATTATTATTTACATAGAAAGAAGGTGATAGGCAACCCTAACCCAATGTTTCAGTGTGTATGAAAATATAATTGGCGTGGAGTGTAAAATTGCCAACAATAACATATAAAAAAATTGATATAGACATAGTAACATTATGAATGGCAGCTTTTTGCCATTCGCTAATATATTCGTGCAAAAATCAAAGTTGAGCAATGTTGTACAGTTTTGCAGGTTACTTTGCCCAGCGCTTTTACAGCGATTTTTCCGAATCCTCTTGGGTGCAGAGACGCTATATTTTGGGATTTGACGTATTTTATAGTAATAAACATGACGATCATGTTTACTCTGTATTATAGGGTATATTGTTCCTAATATCTTAATATTACGCAAAAATGCGGGCAAAGTTGGCCGGTTCCACGGTACCTATCATTGAAATGTTAGCATTCTTAACATACTACGCAATAAATAACATCATTTGATAACATAGGTACCCTGGTACTAAATAAATATAAACTTATTTCAACTATAAATTATTAAAATAAAATGAGGTAATTTAGACATCGCATATCGCCGGTATCTGATATTAATATCTAACTAAAAGATGTGCCGGTATATTTTTGAAAAAATATACATTTAGAGAATTTCGGTTTTGTCTAATAAATAGTGATTATTAAAATTATAATTTACATGACTTACCGCCTTATTGTGAAGTGAAATACGTTGCAATCCAGAACAAACTCGAAAATGTTCAAAATGAAGGGCAGATATGGAGAAATTACGATTTTCACTTTTGATTAAAAAAAAGTTTGATCAATAATACTAACTATTTAGAAATGCCCCTTTTATTTGCAAAGTGCCATAAACCGAATTAATGTTCGGAAATTGGTTGTATTATACGGAGAAATGTCATTATCAGATGACTGATACGTTTCAATTTACGCAGAGAATATTATTTATTATTTCTTTTTTTGAAAATAACCATAAATAATTAAAAAATAATAATAAAGAATTAATACATAACAGTGCGTGCACTGTTGTGAATCAGTGATTGAATTTTGTTTCCTTACCTCCTACTTATCATATCGAGGTCTGAGCACAATCGTAACTCCAATGGCATAAATAATACACATCTGTGTAATGGGAATAAATAAAACAGGTAACCAATTTTAGATTTTTTTTTATTCATTATTAACTTTCACTTAACAAATTCATATAATTAAACAATACACATCATTATTTCCTTTTTAATTTGTTTAATTCTGCTTGTTGAATGCCGGCCTCTTTGTAGATCTGTTTCACCTTTTCTTTTCTGATTTGGTCACTGTTAATAAATTAATTAATTAATAAAAATATTATTACAATATCTTGTTACACTGAGAGGCATTTTTAAAGGATCAAAAATATGGATTTCCTTTGAAGAAGCATAGACAATGTGATCGGCATAGACCAAACGATCACTCATCTAAGTCGAACCCATTGGACGAGTGGTTAGTGTGTTTGATTACCGGGTTTGATCACCGGCAAGGTCAACTTTACACATTCCACACAGCACCATTTAGTTCCAAATTAAGCAACTAATGCTTTTATTATGGATACTAGACAGTTGATATACTTCATATATTACTTTTTTTGTATACATACATGTTATAAATAAAAGACATCCTTGAGTCAGGTAAAAAGGTAAAATATTAACACGTAAACACTTTGCCCCTTGCGGGATTCGAACCCGCGACAGTTTGGTTAACAGCTAGGGTTACTAGCCACTAGACCAAACGTGTCGTCAACTTTGAAAATTAACTTTTCAATGTTAGCTTTTGGTTTGGGTCCACAGTCATTTGGGCAGCTCGTTTGGCGGCAGCAACCAACCCTTTACAGTTAGACCATTGTAAAATAACAGCACGTGTGCTTTTGTTTCTGTGAGTGAGCATAGGATGCCAGTGCCCATTACCTCATCCCGACACTTGTGGCGTTTGCTTGTATTATTGGCGACGGTAGCCATCTAGCATCAAGTCAAACGTCACTTTGTCTGTTAAATTTAACATTAAAAAAAAGGTGCTTAGGAGGAGATAGGGTTCCCTCCCTATCTTCTATCAATATTAGAAGCGAACTAGCGAACCCTATTGCGAAGCTTAAAATTAAAAAATTTCTAAGATTGATAAATGTTAATTATATTAATTAGTATCTATTGTTATTTAATATTTTCAAAATATTTACACACCCTAAAATCCCTAAAGGGATAATATAACGATCCTTATTCCATTATCAATTTTCAGCAAATAATTTTTTTTTTGTCAGCCTGTCTACAAAAATATCATTAAAAAAAAAACCTCTTAATCCTCTTCTCTATCTTGAATCCGGCAATGAACGCTGCATCTCTCTTAACCTCTCTCAGAGCTCCTCTCATCTCCCTCTTGTATTTGTGTTTGAGTTTATCTCTCTCCGTCTTTGAATACTTTGTGCCTGTGAAACTGTAAGAGAAAAAAAAACGTTTAATTAGTTTCTATTTAACCCTTGTCGCTGTAACACTTTGTCGAGGCGTTATTTTTTTATTTTAGACTAGCTGGCGCCCGCGACTTCGTCCGCGTTGAAAAATATTAAGTAGCCTATCCTGTGTCCCATACTTCCAAATGTTTATCTAGCAAGTTTGATGAAAATCAGTTAATTCGTTTAAGAGTTATGGAGGAAAATACATACATACAGAAAAAAATTGTAAAAATCGTCAATTTAGTTTCAGTATCATGTATAGAGCCTATAAACACGATATCTCTGAAAACAAGGTAACTTACTCCATGACCGACCCTTGCAGATTTATTATTAGTATTGATGATCCCTCGAGAAAAATATTATTTTTTTTGGATGAAATATACCCTATGTCCTTACCTGTATAGGGGACAACGGTGTATGCAAAACTTCATGATGATCGTTTGAGTCAGGGATACAAGAAAGGACATAGGGTACCATTCACTAAGAAAAAAAAAAAAAAACACTTGGCGTTATATTTCTTAATTTTTCAAAGCGGACGAAGTCGCGGGCACCAGTTAGTACTTAATAAAATCTTAATCTATACTAACATTATAAAAAGAGAAAATATTTGTATTTTTATATTTTCGTTTTTAATGAATATGCTCAAAAACTACTGGACTGATTTTAAAAATTCTTTCACCCGTAGAAAGCTACATTATCAACGAGTAACATGGGCTATAATATTTTACAAATGTACACGGGCAAAGTCGCGTGCGACAGCTAGTAGTCAACGAGAATACTCACACATCCTGAAACTCCGGTTCGTACATCCTCAACAATTTTGGTTTTTTCTTCTCACTCGTCAACGGTTTAAAAACTTTAACTTCGAAACACTCCTTCATATACTTTATTGTGTCTAAAATTAAATTCGCCGCTCCCTTGGGATAAAGTTCCCAATCGATTCTGCCCAAAAGTTGCAAGTGGGGTTCAAAAATACAAACTTGCGCCTCCAAATCGTGAAAATAATCAAAAAACTCCCGCAGCAATTTCACACAAGTAACCAGGCTTCGCACTCTGAACTCGTTGTCAATGTCTTTCGACGACAACTCCCTGGACGTCATTCTAGTTTCGAATTCAAGTTTGGAACAGTCGCGTTCCAATTTCAAAATCTTCATCTCTCTGTGCAACCTGAACGGTGGCACCAGTTGTATTGGGTTCACTATTGAGGTGTTTGCGGCCAGATATATTATGCCTCTTAGGAAATTTATCACTTCGGGAATATATCGCTTCGATAGCGTCGTGTATTCGGCCAATATGGCCGCGATGAATAGTCCACGTGATATTGAATTTATGTCTCTGAACGAGCATTTTCTTAATATTTCACTCATAAACACGACACATGGTGTCGCTATCGGATGACGGTGATCGGATGTGGGATACAAAATCGAGACCAACTTAAAGAATATTATCGTGTCCAAATCGGGCATTTTCCTTCTATTCCTTAGGAAAACCTCGTGTTTCTCCTTCAAAAGTTCCCCGTAAAAATTTTTAGTGGACACTTTGATCTTTTGAACCAAATCGTAAAAGTGCGGACCGATTTTGTTGTATATTTTAAAGGCTTTCACAAAGTCCGATTCCGTTTCTAGATCTGTGAAAACGTCGTTCAAATGTTGCAACATGTGTGCGAATAATCTGCTCAACTTTTCCTTGTTACCCTCATTTAAACCGGGATCGTAACTCTTTATTAGTTTCCCCAACGCGATTGATTGTTGTTCGGGACTTTTCTCTTGCAATAGTACCTGAAAAGATTTATTTATGATTATAGCGATTAATAATTTTTGAAGTGAAAAATCAGTTTCACTTTTTTAACCGCGTGCATTGAAGTACTACAACTATGGATTTTGCGTGATAAATGCCAAACCGGCACATAAAAAGTACGCCTAAAACGGAATCATGGCGCAGTCTTGCCTTCGCGCATCAATGGTAAAAGGTAGTTTAAACCAACTTAAATGGTAAAAGGTTCATTTTAAACTCCAATGTGTCGATGTAAAGTCACATTTTCTTCAAATGACAGATGTTTGGTTGGTTTTAAATGACATATGACCGAGTTCATGTTCTAAGCACATTTCACTTTTAAATGTTCGTAGTGTTTTGTATGGCGTGCGAAATCCATAGTTGTATTACATTATTGATGGCGGCGTGAGACACTGGAGTGTGTGTGTGTGTGTGTGTGTGTGTGCGTGCGTGCGTGCGTGCGTGCGTGCGTGCGTGCGTGCGTGCGTGCGTGCGTGCGTGCGTGCGTGCGTGTGTGTGTGAGGCTAGGTTATGCAGTCATATATTCAAAAATTGATTCTGTAAGTTTTGTATAAAAATATAGCCAACTTTGACGCTTTAATCTTTAAAAAAAAGTACTATAAACCCCTTGGCAAGTTATTTAAAGAATGGCTCATTTAATCAAGATTTCAAAATGGTTCAACACATGCTTTTAATCTTTAGATTTTTTTATATTGTAAAGGGTAGCAGGCAGGCTGACGGTCCAATTGATGGGAGGTGGTTTGAGGTTACATGGATACCATTGGATGAATACAAATGGTTTTTCTCTGAATTTATCTAACTAAATCATATTATATGGACATCAATTATTTTCTTACCTTTAAATTTTCCCCTTCTTCGTTCGGGACATTGAAGAAACTAGATATTTTCTTATTATTATCCTCAGTTTCAATTTCTTCCTCGCTCTCCGGATCGGATTCTCTTAAATCTTCCAAGTCATCTAATTCATCTTTTAATGTATCTTTTTCTTTTACAGAATCATCCGAATCATCTTCACTGTCATTTTCTTCTGGACTGTCATTTTTACTGCCATCAATTACTTTAGCATTTCGCTTCGAGTCTGACTGTGTACTACCAATCTCTTCAGAGTTCTGTTTAGCATTTTCATCATCTGAATTTTCTTCGTTTTCATCATCTGAATTTTCTTCGTTTTCATCATCTGAATTTTCTTCGTTTTCATCACCTGAACCTTCTTCGCTCTCTTCACCGTCACTATCATCAATTTCATTCTTTTCATCATCCGACACGCTTTTGTAGTCGGATTGCATATTCGGAACTGTAATTAATCAGAATTAAAATCAGAACTAAGTGTCATATGAAAATAAATATAAGTATGGCATATATAAATATTTTTGATGTAAGTACAGTTTTTTTACATGGACAAAGTTGATGGGACAACAATACAAATATCGTCCAGAGATTTAACGAAAGGAAGTTCTCCAAAGAATATAATCTAAATTATATGGTGTTGGTCATCTAACAGGGACCAATGTAGTCTTCGGAGTTTTTTAAAAATATTTTTATGTTAAGCTCGACAGACAAGCTGACGGCTATCGTTAACTAAGCTATAATGAAAATAATAAACTATTGAGGCCCTTCTATTCAGACCAAACACGCTATATCTGCTGTAAGTTGTTGAGGAGTTGGGCATCCCGTAGGCTAATTGATGCTGCAGCATCAGGTGAAGGTTACCATGTCATGGAAACACCACCGCAGTGACAGTATACCAAAAATTCACAACAAACGTCCACGTCGAAGTTAATGAAATCCCTTCGTCAACTTGGAAATGGTCTGATTGTCTTCAAAAAAACGGTGTGTTGCCCGTCAAAAATAAAATGTGAATTTTATTTTGCCAAAAATATTACAGACTAACTGCTTGCACGCGACTTCGTCAGGGTAACTTTATAAAATATAGCCTATGTCAAAGTGAAATGCCTGTGTTTTGGTGAAAGAACTTTTCAAATCGGTCCAGTAATTTCGGAGCCTATTCAATGCAAACACACAAACAATCAAATATTTCCTCTTTATAATATTAGTATAGATAGTGTCTAGATAAGTTAATCTAAGTAACAGATAAGAAATTATAAAAAAAATATTAGTCACCGGAGTAATCTTGCAGGATATGTTCAGGCACCAAAGGTTTTCCTTCCTTATCGTAGGCCAACATGAAGTCCTGATTATCTTCCAAGTCAAAATTATCATCCAGGGCATCCGCTGACCTGGAGGCATCCATTTTATCATATCATACAATATATAGTGGTGCTGGAGACTGCCAAGAGACGGCTAAAAGAAGTACAGCTCTATCCTCAAACAGCCACCTGCTATCGAAGAGATCTCAATTACTTTGGGTACATAACCCGTAGAGAACCAGAAAACTTGGAGAAGCTGATGGTGGTTGGAATAGTGGATGGCAAGTGATCTCGTGGCCGATCTATGAGAAAAATCAATGTACTACAACTATGGATTTCGCACGCCATACGAAACACTACAAACTTTGTGGAACATTTAAAAATGACTGACATATGCGTAAAGCATCAACTCTGTCATCTGTCATTTAAAACCAACCAAACATTTAATTAAAGAAAATGTGACTTTTTGTCAACACATTAGGGTTTAAAATGAATAGTAGAACTACCTTTCACCATTGACTCCACCATGATTCCATTTTAGGCGTACTTTTAATAAAAAATGTAATGTACACAATATCAACACTAGGTTTAAAAATGATTTAGATTTACACGACTCTACAAGATAAGTAATTCTGTTATGGGTCAATGTATATGGTTTTATAATAAACTACCTGCGATAATCAGAGTGTTATCTATAAATAAAATTAAAAGTGTCATTAAAACCAAACTCCTCTCGAAAGGCTATTATAAAATCACTGATTATTTTAGCGATTGTTGTTGTTAGTATTGTAAATAGACTTGGATTTTGTTTAAAATTAAGTGTAATTTTTGTAATTTTATATTTTAAAGGTGACAAAAGGAATAGTAAGTATCCTAAGATTTGATTTTGGTTGCTACTACTTATTACCATCGACGCGCGAAGGAAAGACTCCGCCATGATTCCGTTTTAGGCGTACTTTTTATGTGCCGCTTTGACATTTGTCACGCAAAATCCATACTTGTAGTACTTCGAGGATCAGAAAGGCCGAGGACAGGGTCGAATGGAAACACCTGGTGGTCGATGCCACAAAGGCATTTTAGTTCGGGCATGACCTTCACCAATTAAGAGGACTACTCTATCTATCCTTTATATATATAAAAATTTCATGACACGTTGTTTGTCCGAGATGAACTCCCAAACTACTGAACCGATTTTGATAAAATTTCGTAACTATATGAAATTTGGTCCAACTTAAAAGACATGATAATTTATATCTTATTTTGTTTATTATTTTTTTTGCAAATTATATAATATTATTAACATAGCGCCATCTGTTGATACCTATTCAATCCAGCAATTATTTGTTAAAATTATCTGTGAGTTCCATGACAATCTAACAGATTGCACCCGTGCGAAGCCGGGAGCGGGCCACTAGTCTATAATATATAATCCACATACCATCTCACACTTAAAAATTATATAACTAACCATTGTAAGGGACCATATGCTATTATTATTAAGAATCATCATAAATCAAATGCTTAAACATAATTACCTATGCTTAATTGTTGGCTGCTGTTCGTATTGTAAATCTTCTTCGTCAAACATTCTCTTGTTCCTCTCTTCTTCCAACTTCTTCAACTTCTCACTTTCCTCTTTCTTTTGCTGTTCATCACTCTTCAACGCGTCCGATGGCTGTCGTAGACAATTAAATTTAACTTAATTTAATATTTATGTATTTTCGATGTTGAAGTAAATGTAAAATCGAATCCTACTTTATTTAAACGAGTTTCAGAGAACAGTAAAAGAGCTCAAAGAGATCCGAATAGGCTATGTATTCGTAAAGGACACACAGCTTATTATTATTATCATTATTACTGTATAGGTTTTCTACTTTTTTTTTATGTTAAACTCGACAGACAGGCTGTCGGTCCACTCGTTGGTAGGTGGCTACCGTCGCCTGTAAAACGTGAAAACGCCACATGTGCTGCAAGTGTAGGTGATTAGGAAGAGATAGGAAAAAATGAGATTTATTTATTTATTTGTAAATCTATATGTATAATAGAATCGTAAACAAGCCGCGTCTCAAGACATTTGAATATTTAGAAAAAAAATCGTGTTTGTCTGTGCACGTCAATCTCAGAAACGACTGGACCTATTTGAATGCGGTTTTCCCTGATTTATTATAGCAAGTTTCCCGTAACATTTAATGTTTGTTTAATTCCAAACGGTTCGCAAACAAAAAATTTATAATGAATACCGAAATACCAGGATAGCATAAAATAGGATGGAGGAGGAATCGTTTTCAATTAAAAAAATTAATAAATATAAGCCAAATTGAACAAAAAATATATTCTGAAATTAACATATTTTTTTTATAATTGTAACAAAAAAACTGCAATTGTAATTGTAATTTTTTTTTGTAATGTAAATATAATTTTACTGACAATAAACGGCTTGTGGGGGTGCCTTAATCCCTGGGGGAAACATTAAAAAAAAATTACCAAAATACTATTAATATTAAACTCACCGTTCCTCGTTTCTCGAACTTTAATTCCCTCATCATCTTATCGTAGTCCTGATTGTTTTTCTCCGCTCGATTGAGGAGTTTGTCTATGGCCGACTCGGTCTCCTGTCTGGCTCGTTTGAAGACGACCGGCTGCAGGTCTTTCCACTCAGTGTCCAATTTATCCGTTAGATCCAAGTTCTCCTCTTTCTCCTTTTGCTTGTCCGCCTTGCGTTTCTTCGACTCGGCTATGAGTTGTTCTATTAGGTCTTTGCGTGATCTCAATCCTTCGCCATCCTTCGCCTCTCCCACTATCCCGCCAGCGAAGTGACCCTCGGACACAAATTTATCTGCAAACGTAACGGTAAGTTAAATTAAATAAATAAATATATCTTCACACATTCCACACAACACCATCTGGTTCCACAGTAAGCAACTAATGCTTGTATTATGGATACCAGACAGTTGATATACTACATAGATTACTGTTTTTTTTTTGTAAATACATACATATTATAAATAAAAAAACATCCATGACTCAGGTAAAAAGCTAAAATGTTAACACATAAACAATTTACCCCTAGCGGGATTCGAACCCACGACCGTTTGGTTAACAGCTAGGGTTACTAACCACTGGACCAAACATGTGTTAGAAACTTTTTTGAATTTTCGGCACGTTAAGGTCGACAGACAGGCTGACATCCACTTTATGGTAGGTGCCTATAACACAAGCATAGTAACAAGTGTTGCAAGTGCACTGTCAGCCATTGAAGGATTAAATTGCAATTAATATTAAATAGAAGTTGAAATTTAAATGGTTAAAATTAAACTATAATTACTTAAGTAAACAATTAAGCTATACTATACTTCTAAGTATCAAAATATTTAGATCCAACCGTTGCACGCGACCACGCCCACGTAACTTTATAAAGTATAGCCTATGTTACTCACTGATACTGATAATTTAGCTTTCTATAGGTGAAAGAATTTTTAAAATTGGTCCAGTAGTTTTTGAGTTTATTCATTACAAACATACAATACAAATCTTGTTTCTTTATAATATTAGTATAGGAACCAACGCAAGTTATAAAACGAACCAACGCAAGTCGTTAGTCTATCTAGGACATACATAAATAAACAATATAAAACTTTTATGTAAAAATGTGACGGTAAGTTCAAAACATACCATCGAGCCCACCAAACTGCCCTTCACCGTCTTCGTCGTCCGATAATGGTGGCTCCACAAACTTTTCTAATTGGTCTATTGTATCTCCTCTGAAAACAAAACAAATAACATTTTTATAAACTAACAATACATACAAAATCAACTTGACTCATAACTCCACTGACAAACATTTGAAAATGTTGTCTAGTCATATCAAAAAAATAAAAATTGTCTAGATTGCTATCTAATTTCAATACAAATTCCCCAATAGGTTCAAATTTTCAAGAGCCCTGAAATCTCAAAGCTTAAAATATCAATTTTCACAATAAAATTTTCAAAAACTATAACACTATACTGAATTTTATTTTCTTAAATTTTTAAGGATAGTTTATGTAGGCAATATTCTTCCTCAAGGTACATAGCTATAACCATACCACATCTAAATGTTGATGAAAAAAAAAAACAAAACTATAGCTTCTTATAAATAGTCTTAATTAAATATTTTTTATTTTAATTTCATTGAAACAAAAATTACAACAAATAGAAAGAAATAGTTTCTGTAAAATTAATAATATTGGCCAAGATTTTTTAATAAATTACCTGTGAGTGATTTCCTCATCCGCCAGGTTGAAAATAGTTTTAGATTTTTTGCCGATATACATTTGCATGTTATCATTGCCCTTATTTCTGTTTCGCAAATCAACAATTGAATTTGTTTTATTTATAACCTTAAGTTCCTTTGCTATAGTATCCTTTCTCTGTTGAACAAAAGAAACAAATTAAAGAATAGTAGGTAGATAAATAGATAAATTTACAACAAAAGTAGAGGAAGGCCATCCAGAAATTGAAAAGACAAAATATTCTGAAAGAGCAGGATCAACATTAAACAGAAAGACAGTAGACTTGATTAGCTCAGTTGTCGTAGCTCCGCCTGTTGTGCGAGAAGTTGCAGGTTCTAACCCCTCTCAAGACAAACATTAATTGCATTGCATAAATATGTCTGTTTGTCTTGGTCTGGATGTTTTATATGTATTCCACGTATACATTTATAAAAATCATATTTAAGTATATTCATTAGTTGTATAGCACCCATTGTAAAAGCTCTGCTTAGTTTGGAGTAACATGTCCTAACTAACAAAAATAAATTTTGAGCAGAGAACCTTAGATGAAACTGGTATCAGAGCACACATATTTCAAATTTGGATTTTCCGTTTTTCTTTTTTCATACAAACCTTGTCCTAATAATCACGAACACAAAAACAATCAGCAAAATCGGTAGTGCCGTTCTCAGTCATGCTCAATCTATTCATGTGACGATTGATATTTATCTATATAGATGAAACTGTTTATAATTGATATTATTTACCTTCTGTACAGCTTTAGCTCGAGAAATACCAGGCAAACCGCGTTCATCCTTTATATTCCTGCCTAAAACTTTAGATTTTACTTTATTTATATGAACTTCGAATGGATTTATTTTTTTTCTCTCCGCCTTTTTCTTGTTTTGAACTTTATCAGCCAAACCAAACTTTTTTGTTTTGACCATTTTTATTATTTTTTATACATGTAAGCGTAATGTTTCTATTTAATTCAAAATTTCACATAAATATAACCTCTAAAACTCATGCTCAAATCAAATTTTTCCGAAGTGAAAGCAAAGCAAATAAGACAATGACAGTGACATAGATGGGACAGACGTGGTAACTTAATCAACACAGAGTACTATATCTTGTTAAATATCTATTAATTCATTTTTCAAAACCCCTTTTTTTAGATATTTTATTATATATATATACAAACTTTAAAGTTAAGCATAATTTGCATTTATTTTAACAAAAATAATAACAACAAAATATTTCCATTTAAAAAATTAGCACATCTTTAGAACGCATTCTTTGTCATGAGATGCAACACACATTTCGTTCTTTCTCTTTCCCTTACGAGTTAGCCGTGAAGTACTTGTCCGCTGATAAAAAAAGGACAAATATATTTATGTCGTTTTTGTTTTTTACCCGAATAAATCCGAAATTACATTCGGTTTACTTCGTGCCTGAATTCAATGACGCCGTGTTGCATCTATCAAGTAGGTATATTATTGCTTGTATTGTATAGTATCGCTTTGCTCTACCATCTTGTTGTTTCATTCCGTTTCGTTTCGTCGGCCAGAACAAAATACAGAGAAGACCGACCGAGTAAATATCTACTTGCTAAGAAAATGGCAGATAACATTACTGAAGAACAACTTCAAAAGCAGGTTAATGGTAAGTGTAATTGTTGATACATAGCTGAAATAATTTTCTGAAGTAATTTATTGGTTTTTTCCGTTGATTTGTAAAGAAATATTGTAACTCGGCAACTGTGGGGTTCACGTAATGGCTTCCTATGCGATGTATGAGGGAACTTAATTTTTTGCAATCTTTCATTTGAAATATCTCTGATGTTACAATATTTATAAGAAAATGTTTCAAGTGAAAGTAATTTGTTAATATTGTGCGGACCTCCGCGCATATCTACTTTCTTTTGTGCTTTTCTCGTTACTCTTCTCTACTGGTGGTTTATTTTTATACAAGCTGCAAGTTAATGCATCGGCATTGTTCACATGTAATACGCCAAAATGACTGGATTTTATAAAGTTTCGAAACTTTAGAACGGTGCGCATAATGAATCGAAATAAGATTTATATGAAACACTTTTTAGATAACGCATTAGTTTGAGTTAAATTTAATATTTATACATGCATTTTGTATTGTGATGTTTTGTCAAGACGGCTGCCATTGTTACGTTCCGTGTCACGCCAGCGCCACATACGGATATACACAAATTATTTAAAATTTGTTGGATATAATAACTTTTCTATGTTTTTAACAAAGATTAACAAAGAAAACTTACATAATTACAATTCTACTTTTTATTATATAAGAAATAAATATATAATCCCCTAATACAATCCATGCATTATCGTGATTTGCGAAATGACTACATTTTTACAATAGAACTGATGAACTAATTCGACGATCTTTAACCTTGATCATCTTATTAGTAGGTATATAGGTTGGTATATATAACTAGCACCCCGCTCCGGTTGCTCGGATGCAGTTTCCTAATAAATTTCCTTGCGAGCTCTATTCATTAAAACAAACCATATCAAAAACGGTTGCATGGATAGAAATAAGCGAAGAAGCAAACAAATGGACAGCGATTGTGTTATACTATTTACTAGCGACCCGCCCCAACTTCGCATGGATGCAATATTAATACACAAACTTTCCCCGTTCATCTCCCTTTCCATAGTGAAAACTGTATCAAAATCCGTTTCATGATTTAGTTAGAAGTAAATGGAGAAACAGACGGACAGTTAATTCAATTGGCTTTTGCTGGCATCTTTGATCTTTGTAATAAAACTAGCTGGTGCCCGCGACTTCGTCCACGTTGAAAAAGGAAATATATAATTTTAACGACTGACATATATCGCTCTGATGACGGTGGCGCCGCCTCGGCGACAGTGGCGGTCAAATTTTTTAGATGATCCCTTGGGAACTATGGAAGTAAGGAGTACTGACTCATATGACAATGAAACTGAAAAAATGGTCTTCTCCAGCAATAAAATAAGGGTTCTAAAAGTCGCCATAATGGCGCTAGTGCAGCATATCTATCTTTGTCTAATTTACTCCTCATATCCATCTTAATTTACTAGTATTCTGGGACTACTTTTTAATACATAGTCAGTCCTTTGTTATACTTATCCTCCTCATACCCTCCATTTTGGGAACCTAACATTTTTCCAGGATAAAAAGTATCTTATATTTTAAATCCATTAAAGAGTAAACATCCATCCATCCTCACAAACTTTCGCATTTATAATATTAGGGTATCCGAACCTTTAAGCTGGAATCAATCAAACACATTTTAAAAATTTCATTAAAACGAGTTTTGTTGGTTTCGAGATTAGTTAGTTAGTTGGACAAACATAGGGACAAGTGATTTTATGATATTGTTTAAGAAGATATTATATCATCAGCTAAATAATATTTCATTTAATTCTAAGTTATATTTACTTTTTATATAATATAAAGCTTCCGTCCCCTGGACAGGGTCCCAAGCATGCTAGCTGCATTACCTCGTTATATGGCAATGCTAATCTGTTGCCCGAGGTAATAGCCAGCTCTATAATCGCCAGTTCTGACGACCAAATGTCCATGAAAGTTTATTGTAAACTAGCTGATGCCCGCGACTTCGAACGCGTTGAGAAATAAAAATATAAGCAATATAATGCTTGATCCCACAGGTACAGTACTTTTTTTCTAGGTGAAATGTACCCTAATATGTCCTTTCCTGTATTCCTGACAACGTGTATGCAACATTTCATGATGATCGATTCAATAGTTAAGGCGTGCAAATGTAACAGAGTCACTTTCATTTATAATATTAGTATGGATTATTATTTACAGAGATTCTCAAAGATGCAGACTTCGCGACGACTTCGACGAAAAATGTCCGTCAAAAAATGGAAAAGCATTTCGGATGTAATTTGCTTTCCAAAAAGAAAATAATAGATGACATGGTGTTGGAATATATCGATAGTCATAACAAGAGCGATAATGAAAACTCCGAAGAGGAAGATGATGAGGAGGAAGAGGTAATTGAATGTTTTTTTTAATGATAAACTAGCTGGTGTCCGCGACTTTGTCTGCTTTTGAAAAATGAAAACTATGAGGACGGTGACAGTGGCGCCCAATTTTTTAAAATTTTTAGATTAGATGATCCCACGAGAAGCTAACATTTTTCCAGGTTAAAAAGTATTCTATATGTTAATCCAGGTAATAAACTATCTGTGTGCCAAATTTCATCCAAATCCGTTCAGTAATTTTTACGTGAAAAAGTAACAAACATACATCCATCCTAATAAACTTTCATATTTATAATATTACTTATAAAGCTGAGATGGTCCACTTGATGGTATGTGGCTACCGTCACCAATGTATGCTTCCAACCCTGATAGGATGGTATAATGGATGCAAAGGCGTCTAATCTTTTATTGTAAATATTTTTTTATAAGGAGACAAATCTTCAAAAAATACTAGGTATGTGGGACTTTTACTCCCTAGAACCTGATTTCAGTCCTTAAAACTTTTGGCTAGCGAGCTCTCAGCCCTTGTTACCTTCTAAAGAACTTAATTACAATAATATGAAAATCATTTAATCCACAATATTAGCTAAAATTATTAGAAAGGTGTATTAGGCTGAATAGTTTTTGTTGGTCAAAAGAATAGAGTCCTTTTCTGGATTTGATCCAAGAAAAGGACTTAAATGTTAGATACTATGTTGGTACATTAAGTCCCTTTCTTGAGCAAATCTGTAGCGTGTTCATACACTTATCACTCCTGGATGCGCTACTAACCTGGATAACGCCTCAGATCCTGTATTTTATATAATTTTCGGCCTCCATGTCATTTACGTATCATTTACATCACATTTTTCCCCTCGTTTCCTTATCATCTTACCGACAGCCTGGTTTCAGAATGTCTGCTATACTTTTTCCTACATTTTCACATTTACAGTACTGCTATACTTTTACATACATTATATACTTACGTATGAGAAAATGTAGGAAAAAGTATAGCAGACATTCTGAAACCAGGCTGTCGGTAAGATAATAAGGAAACGAGGGGAAAAATGTGATGTAAATGATACGTAAATGACATGGAGGCCGAAAATTATATAAAATACAGGATCTGAGGCGTTATCCAGGTTAGTAGCGCATCCAGGAGTAATAAGTGTATGAACACGCTACAAATCGTTGAACAGAATGAAAGTTTATTTCGAGCCTTAAAGGCTAAACTTAAACTGGTTTTAAGTGTAATTTTCGTTTCGAGAAGACTACGAAGACTCGCGGAGGCTCTAAAAAATGGGACGCAGAAGAAGATGGAAGCGAAGAGAGTGAGCCAGAGGTAACACTCCTGAATAAAAATTTCTTTTATTTTTAAAACAATCTCGTATAGTCTATTTAAAAAGAAGAAGAAAAATATAATATTGCTCAAATATAAATAGCTTAGACTATTTGTTTTTAAATTATCAAGGGTGCCATCATCTAAGAACAAAAGCCGGTAACGTAACCTCTCTAACTCTTTGTTAATTTTAATTTTAACAAGAAAGTTATAAAACATCTTTAAGTAAAATTAAATTCTCTACAATATTTGTCTGAAACTTTTTTTTGTAACTCTTACCGTTTTTCTATAATTTAAAAAAACTTTTTGTCCACCACCCACAGATTGGAATAGAAAATTTCTTGCACCCATCGATATTTCATTTTGTTATTCTAGCCTAGAAAGTATATCAAAAATGCTCTTAATTGACTCAAAAAATTAATTTTGATTTGTTAGTAAATTTTCCTGGACTATAAACCCCAATAATTATAGAATATCGTTGACTAAGGATAAGAAATAGATAATGAGTTCAGTGTTACCCATAAATCTATACTAATATTATAATATGAAAAAATTTGTGTGTTTGTAAGGAAAAACTCAAAAACTAGTGGACCAATTTTGAAAATTCTTTCACCTATAGAGAGCTACGTTACCAACGAGTAACGTAGGCTATATTTTATAAAGTCGCTTGCAACAGCTGATTTAGTATAATATGTGAAAGTTAAAATGGAAATGAATGTTTTTTGCATATATAGCAGAAAAAACCAGCCAAGCGTTCGGCGACAGCTTCCAAGGGCAATGCTAAAAATAAAAAATCCAAGAAGGAATCTAGCGATGAAGAAGTTTCAAGTGAGGAAAGCGATTCAGAGGTAAGTTTTTTAACGTTAAGATAGTCAGACAGGCTTACGGTCCACTTGATGGTGTTTAATATGTATATTATTTTTGAAATAAAAATAATTTTTTTAAAACAAAATATTTGGAAAAACTTTGAGCAAAACTTTGGCGGTACTAATATGATAGTGTGTTTAAAATTTTAAACAAAATATTTTTGATGTTTCACATCTGCCAGGTGCCAGGTTTATCTTGATAAGTAGGTGGCTACCGTCGCCTAAACACAAGCAACGCCACACAAGATAGGGATATGGGCTCTGGCATTCCTTATACTCAGCGAAACACAACAGCACATATATTAATAATAATGTTATTTCACTATGATCTTCTGTAATGGTCGCTTTGAAAAGATTACCTACTTATAAGTTTTATCAAACCAAAAAAAGAAAAAATAATTTATAAGTATATATAACATCAATACTAATAATAAATCTGCAAGGGTCGGTCATGGAGTAAGTTACCTTGTTTTCAGAGACTGAAACTAAATTGACGATTTTTAGATTTTTTTCTGTAGGTATGTATGTTCCTCCATAACTCTGAAACGAATTGACTGATTTTTATGAAACTTGGTAGATAAACATTTGGACGTACGGGACACAGGATAGGTTACTTAATATTTTTCAACGCGGACAAAGTCGTGGGCACCAGCTAGTATATATAATAAAATAGTAAACAGGCCGTGTACATTTAATATTTCTTCAAAAAATCAATTTGTACATGATGCATATTTATGTTACCGAGGTTAAAAAAAAAATGTTTTTAGAACTTTATTCTCTCTGTGCGTTTGTGCACACAAATATGAGGAAAGACCTAACCGAATTAAATGTAGTTTTCAATTATGTAATGATGATTGTCTTGATAAAAATATTATGGGACACTTTTTGTCCTGGAAAAAATTTGGGTTCCTGTGGGATTTTTATACCAGCTAATTTCAAATATTGGCGAAGATAGAATTCAATGTTAGTAAAAAAGAATTTAATCAATGAATTGTAACGTTTACAGGAAGAGAAGCCGAGCAAGAAGAAGAAGGGAAAGAAAAGGAAGGGTTCAGATGACTCCGGAAGCGATTGGGGGAAGAACAAGGTATGAGGCTTTTACTTGAAACTTTTACCAATTTTTGCAAAATTGCAAAACATCTACTGTGCTCATTGTTGTTAGTTATCCAGTACTTGAAACTTTGGATGTGACATTTACCATTTTTTCAAAATTTGAAACCTCGGATATGACATTTACCTTTTTGCAAAATTGCAAAAAATCTACTGTGCTCATTGTTATGTTAGTTATACAGTACTTGAAACTTTGGATGTGACATTTACCATTTTTTCAAAATTTGAAACCTCGGATATGACATTTACCTTTTTGCAAAATTGCAAAAAATCTACTGTGCTCATTGTTATGTTAGTTATACAGTACTTGAAACTTTGGATGTGACATTTACCATTTTTTCAAAATTTGAAACCTCGGATATGACATTTACCTTTTTGCAAAATTGCAAAAAATCTACTGTGCTCATTGTTATGTTAGTTATACAGTACTTGAAACTTTGGATGTGACCATTTACCTTTTTTTGCAAAAAATTACCTATGTAGGTACTTACACAACTTAACTATAATTTCCTTTTTTTTATATACAGACCAAGAACAAGCCTAAGGGTGGAGCAAAAAAGGTAAGTTTCCTTTGTTATGAGTTTTTCACACTTTTTTTTACAAAAAAATTGCAATCAATTGGCTTGACAAATTTGGTTTTAAAATGTCATTTTCCACTTTTATTTTTGCAAAATTAGCTTAACAAGTCCACTTGCTGGTAGGTGGCTACCGTCGCCTATAACACAATAAGCGTCGCCACAGCAATAAGCACCGCCAACGTGATATGTATCTGAACGTAACGGTCAAACGAGTTTAGTGCTCATTTTTCCCCATCCCCAAAGTGCCCCACGTGCATATGTGTCTCTGCGCGACGGTCAAACGAGTTCAGTGCTCTTTTTTCCCCATCCCCAAAGTGCCCCACGTGCATATGTGTCTCTGCGCGACGGTCAAACGAGTTCAGTGCTCTTTTTTCCCCATCCCCAAAGTGCCCCACGTGCATATGTGTCTCTGCGCGACGGTCACGCGAGTTCGGTGCTCTTTTTCCCCATCCCCAAAGTGCCCAACGTGCCTAAAGAAGATCTTATTGTCCCATACAGGCGGGCGGTCGCGGTAAAGGTGGCGGATACACTAGAGCGTACAAGCTATCCGCATCCCTGGCCGAGCTGATGGGACAGGATGAGATGCCACGTCACGAGGTCGTCAAGCGGGTTTGGGCCATCATCAAGGAGAAGAACCTGTACGATCCCAACAACAGACAGTTCGCGATTTGTGACGACGCCCTCTATAAGGTGATCGGCACTAAGAGATTCCGTACATTCGGAATGATGAAGTATCTCAAGACTCATTTCCTCGATGAGTAAGTTCTATGCTCAGTCATTTTGTTCTAGACCTAGATAATTTCTATAAGAATTGACATTGTCAAGTAGTCGTAGTTGTATCTTTGTAATATTAGCATTTCGTATATCCATAGATATACAGGGTGATTAAACCAAACGGGTAAGCGAGGGTAAATCCGAAACTGTAACTGATATGAAAGTGTGTTCTGTAACGCCCCCCCCCCCCTTTATAAATTAAAATTTTAAATAAATATAACATAAATTAAAGTAAATAAACTTTTACATAACTTTTCAATACATGACCTGTGCTACGAGTCTACAGTACTACGCAACGCATATGTCGATATACTGATAAATATGTAAACCTCACCATAACACTATCCTTTCCTCACACACACATACTTTCAATACCCCTATCGTATCTATTTAGCCTGAATCCAAACCCAGCTTTTCCTACAGATAAACCTACTTGTAAAGGCTTTCTCAAGCCCTGACTACCTGTTTTGCCTAATGTTTGACCCGGCTGCCAGCCCATTTTTAACATCATATTTAAAATAGGTAATTTTTGCATCCCTAGAAAAACTGATGAGGCGGGATTGTCATCATCAGTACTTATTAGTTTAAATTGGCACTCTCTACATTTGTATTATCACTAGAATTGTTCACACTTGTTGATTCACTTATGTCAATTGCATTAACGTCCCTAGGCTTTGCAACACCTTGATATTGGTTTATTGAATACTCGTTCCTTTTGTTCTCATAATTTGATGACTTGGCGCCATTGTAACCACGAAAAGTTGGGTAATCCTGTTTATTAACATTGTCCAGCTTCCGTAAAAATTCCGTAGCGTCCAATATAGTCTCACAATTGCTCACGGCCCATGCATATTGGACCGCCTGAGGAAAGTGGCACATAATGTCATTTATTAATTGCCTCTCTGGGATTGGATATGTGAGCATTTTCGCCTTGCCAGCCAGCGAAATAAAATATCCAATCATGGTAGGACACTCTGCCTTACTCCACGTACCGTGGACAATTTTCCTTCTTAATAGACTTTGTTCTGCCTCTCCTCAATATGCACTTAGAAAATCACGACTGAAGTCTTCAAGTCCCGTCCATCTTTCTTTATATAAGCGAGCCCAATCGCGGGCTTCTCCCTCCAAACAGTCAATTATCGACTCCACTGTGCCGTTTGCGGATGATGTCCTCTTCAAGTACGCCTTGAGGTCCTCCAAGAAAGCAATCTGGTGGCACCTATTTTTCCCCGGATACTTAGGGCGGTCTATATTGGCGTTTTGTACCATATAACTTAGGGTTTCCCTTCCGATTCCACCCTGCACTCTATTGGAATATTCAGAACCCAGTGGAGGCATAATGTTCAAACCCCCTGCAGTACTTCCTTGCGGCGTTTCCGATTGATTTTCCTTCAATTGGTTTAACTTCATGTTCAGCATAGCAATCTCCCGTCGAAGAGCTTTATTCTTCACTTGATAATAGTCATGCCTACTGGCTGAGATCCCATTTGACTCAATATTCTTCTTCATTCCCTTTTGTCCTTCGGTTCTTCTTGCTGATTTGGAAATAATAGTTTTTCTCTGTACTCTAGGCATTTCGTCAGTATTTATATTTGTCAAAATTAATTCTTATTAGATTGCGTAATTATCCTGGAATCAACGACAAAATCTAAACATTTCGTTTTGTTTGATAAATTATTTACATCAAAACCAATAGCTGAGATTACCAATTAATTTCACCGCTTTCAGGTTTTAATTTAATGAATCTTAAAATTCTACTAAATAAGATTTTATAACTTCCTTGTTTAGGTTAAAAACAAGGAAAAAATTCTCAAAAAAATTCTAGATTTTCTTTATTGACAAGGTAATGCTATAAGATATAATAAATACGTAAATTAATTATAATATTTGTGTGAGCTCAGTCATAACACCTTGAATCTATCAAAAGTCTAGGTCCTATAATGTTCAAACCCTAATTAGTTATGCCCCCACAGCCCTAAAGTAATAGTCTTGTTAGGCAAAGTTCTATTCCCCTCGGCAACATAACAAAATTCTAATTTTTTCATTGAATGAATGACAATTTTGAGAATTGTGCTTACATGACAAATTGAATCATGTTTTAAAATCTAAAATTTTGACTTAAATAAAAGTCCTAAGATTTTACTCTTTAGATCTAACTCACTGATCTAGCGTAATTATGACGCGTCTCGCCCCCATATTATAGAAACGGTGACCATACTCATAAATCTGCTAAGTAATAATATTGAAGAGACAACTAAGCACAATGGATTACGTTTTCTAACCTCTATCCATTTCACGGACAACAAATTGTAGGCTTTTTTTAGCCTACATCTTAAAATATTAAAGCCTTACGACCAGAATTCTGGCATCCTGGTCACGGCACCAAATTGTTTAATAATTTAATTAATTAAGTCAAATGAACCTAAATTGCTGTTAAAATACGCACACAAAACAAAATAATGCGCAACTAAAAGAGAAATAAAAAAATTAAAGTTAGGCTATGTAGATTAACTCTACCAATCTCTACCGTAATTAACCAAAGATTTGATGAACAGAAATTAAATAACTTAATAACTCAAAACGTAATAAAACCTAGTGCATTGCTTACTAAATTAACTCAGTCAATTTAACCTAAACTGCTGTAAAAAAAAACCACACACACAAAATAAATTAAAGCACCTGGAAAACACGAAATTAAAAGAAATTCAGAAAAAATTACTAAGTCAATTAACTTATTGGAATTAAAATAAATGAGTTGACATTGAAAACGTAATAAAAATCTGGCCCTATGACTTATAAATCATGCTCACTTACCTTAACAACAGCTATCTTACCGCCACTCTTTCAGCTGACTCGTCTTGCAGCACTCGCGCCCCCCTACACTCGCGACGAGAAACTTTAATAAGAGTCTGGATAATTAATATACTGGCGAAATCTCGAGGCAAACGTTCGAGCAGAACCTCAAAGACTAAAGTCATCCCGCATTCTCCCTTGCCAACCTTTTTATTCCCACTTGCGAAGCCACCCCCTGTCTCTCCGCGCACACCCCAAAACATTCCCACGCATCCATATTAAGAGCACAAAGAAGATGGCCACATCTGTTTGCCAACCGTCGAAATGTTCCCTCGCCAATGCGGATACTATTCTCACGTTTGGTAATGCAAAACAATGATCCAGGCTAGTTACCACCAATAAAAACAAACAACGCCCGATTGTCAAATAAAGAAACGACTCCCCATAAAATGCATTTTATTCTCCTTTTTTATTAAATTTGTTTTATACTACCGGCATGTGGCCACTACTGAGACAAATTTTTAAACTTTACGCGAGAATGGACATTTTTTTGCTTTCATACGTTTGTTTCAAACAAAAACCAACCCCTGAGCCATACCTATTTTTGCTCAATTCTTGTGTCAGCTTTTAATGACGCAATAAAATAAAATACACAGACAAATATGAATAACAATTTTTTTCTAAGTTTACGTGAGTTTCTTTGTTTTTAAGCTTTACGTGAGAATGAACACATTTTTGCTTTCACACGTTGGCTTCAAACAATACCCAAACCTTCGGTCATACTTGTTTACCTATTTTTGTATAATTCTCGCGTCAGATTTCAATGACGCAATAAAATAAAATACACAGGAAACCTATTTAATTATTTTATTCCAGTTTCACTCGCAAGTATTGATCCGTTACAGTTCTTAGGAATTATTTTTAGAATTATTGAAATTTTTAAGTTTCGATTTTTGAATTAAGAAAAACTGCATTCAACCTTTTTTAAATTACGCTCATACGCAACCAGGAGTCGAACGTCAAATCTCTGTAAAAAAAATCAAATAAAAAAACAAATTTTCGTATCTCTCATGGTTTCGGATTTACCCTCACATACCCATTTTTATTGATCAACCTCTATATATATTTTTGAGTACACTTATTTTCGTCAAATTTATGTAGCCTACTATGTGTACTATGTTGACACTAACATATATAAAAAGCAATCTAGCCGCTATTTACGGGGTCATCTATACCGAGGTTTCGGTATAGGTAATATTAGGACAACTTTTGTCTTGTATATAAAGTATTTTTAGTACCGAACTTGAGTAAAGAAACAAATGATATGTGTTTTTATACACATTAAACACATGCATTAATGTGTATGCAAAATTTTGAATATTGACTACAAATTTATTATAAATACTTACATATTGTATGTATAAATATTTGAAATTGGAATACGTTGGACTGGTCGAGTTATTTTTTTAATACTTTAAAGGTAGGGGAGTCCACGATGCTCTAGAGTTACTCTAGCGTCCTATTTAGGTCTTATTTGGGATATTTCAGATGTACTACAACTATGGATTTCGCACGCCATACAAAAACACTAGGAACTTTAAAACATGGAACATTTAAAAATGACATAGGTATGCGTAGAGCACTTAAAACCAACGAAACATCTTTCGTTTAAAACCAACCAAACAACTGTCATTTAAAACCAACCAAACAAGTGTCATTTAAAACCAACCAAACAACTGTCATTTAAAACCAACCAAACATCTTTCGTTTAAAACCAACCAAACATCTGTGATTTAAAACGAACAAAACATCTGTCATTTAAAACCAACCAAACATCTGTCATTTAAAACCAACCAAATATCTCTCATTTAAAACCAACCAAACATCTGTCATTTGAAGAAAATGTGACCTTACGTCAACACATTGGAGTTTAAAATGAATAGTAGTAGAAGTTGGTCGTTACTACCTTTCACCATTGACTCCGCCATGATTCCGTTTTTGGCGTACTTGACATGTGCCGCTTTGGCATTTGTCACGCAAAATCCATACTTGTAGTAGATTGATGGGTAGGAAGAAAAAAATGTTACCTATATACATATATGGGGTGAGCGTTTACAGGCTTTCAAAAGTCTGTATTAAGAAAAAAATCCTCTAAATAATCGTCAGATTAAGAATCGGCACGATCAGGAGTTCAGACTGAACCGTCTGTATGAAAATCTGACTCGTTCGAGTATTTCAAAATGGCGTTCGCTATTTTTTTTTTTTTTTTTTCAAAATTTACATCCGAATCGTCTATATTTCAAATGCGAGCTTAGTTTGGGATTCACTCTGGAAAAAATCAGACACGCTCAACTAGGCCTCCCGGTGGCGCCATCTAGTGACGTTCACTTGAAGCTTTTCTGTTTTGTTATTCGGCAACTTAAAGTTAGGTACATACATGGCAGCAATGTAAATGTATATTTAGGTATACATCATAGATGTATTTTGTTTAACTAGATGATAACGTGTTAGATGAAACTTGTCGATCTCTAAAATATGCATTCTATCATTTGACATTTATTATAATGTCAATTCGTTACAAATAATTAAGGTCTAGATGATTTGTACTAATTATCTAGAACTAATTGAAGACAATTTTAAGTGTCTATGAGCCTAATATTATAATCCTAAATCTTTATTATTCGTCTTAAAGGTGATAATGTCACAATTTTCAAATTTTTATCAATTAATTAATATAGGGTACATTTGATAGGTAAAAAAAGGACTAATTGTAAATCACTAAAGGTTTTAAAATACCTATTATGCAAAAAAAAATTAAAAAAATTTCACTTGACTGAGCGGACTAACAATTTTGATTTGTATTAGTTCGATAAACTTAAAATGGAGTTATAAAAAAAATAAAAAATAAAATATATCTGTATTGAAATATTATTTTATATGTTTTCACTATAAAATTTTAGGGATAGTTTAGATATATTCATCTCTCTTCTTGATGTAGTGTATAAAGTAAAGATAACTTTCATACTACAAAGAGAGATAGACAAAATTAAATGTGGTTTTGTTCGGTTTTGGTGTGTCAAATTTAACAACATAAATTACGAACAATAATACATTTCTTAAATCAATAAGCGCATCTAAGTTTTTGAAAATAATTTTTACTTAAAATTATTTATTCAAAGTGGACGCTTTATTAATTAAAAAATTACAAAAATAAGCCATCAATTTTTAAAAATTAACTAGAAAATTTCAACCAACGGCGTCTTTATTATTATTATGATTATGATAACATATCTTGTCGTATAGTGTGGACTCACCTTTACAGAAAACCGCTACAGCCTATTCATTCCAATTTCAATCTTCATCATATAAAGGTCACATAAGTGCACAAATAGCCTCTTATATGTGTTAAAAGAGAAACGGTCATTTTGAGAATTGTTGAGAACTTTAAAAACTAAACATAGCTGAACAATTTAAAAAACTTTACATTAGAATCTTTATTGGACATCGGGTGTCCAATAAAGATTTAAATCGTATTGGACATCCGATGTCCAATAAAGATTTAAATCGTATTGGACATCCGATGTCCAATAAAGACTTAAATCCTATTGGACATCCGATGTCGAATAATATAAAAATCCGATGTCCAATAAAGATATAAATCCGATTGGAAAACCGATGTCCAATAAATATAAAAATCCGATTGGACATCCGATGTCCAATAAAGATTCCAATAGCTTAGCAAACTAGTACTGAATATGTTTCTCGCATATTTCTGATACGGCCTACACGTTGATTACGTGGACCAATTTTCGGTACTCATTTAAAAAAAAAAAAACTATACATTTTAAACTTATGCTTCCATTGGTATTATTGTTCGTAGCTTATATATTTTTTTGGGATAAAGATAATTTGTAAGCTTATAAAAAAATAGTGAATAAATTGTAATAATTTCAAGTCAAACTTTCTGTCCTTGTTTATTTTTTTAAATGTGTTAAATATGTGTTTGAAACTAAGACTAAAATTTGTTGTCTATCTAGTGAGCTAGGCTATAAGAACATTGTGATTTGACGTGTGGATATGTTTAAAAATAAAGTAATTTTGCTGTATGTAATATGTTTTTTTATTTATTTATTTTTATTTTAAATGCCTCTTTTGTAACCACAGCTAATTAATTAAATTAGGACCGCGTATAAATCCTCGGATTGATGTTCACCGGTGGCAAAGAGGCTCTTAACATTGGTAAAGAGGTCTATGTCCAACAATAAGACAAATATATAAAGTCACTAATAATGGACTACTCTCTCGTATGTGTCCATAAATAGTCCAGGAAAATTTACCAACAAATAAAAATTCTTGTCCCCTGGGGGAATTTTTGGTATAAGTTTCTAGAATAGGAGGTATATGTAATATCGATGGGTGATAGAGATTTTCGCTACCAACCTGTAGAAGTGTAAAAATTTTTAAAAAAAATCCTCAAATTATACAAAAATGGTAAGAGTTACAAAGAAAAAAGTTTGAGACAAATTTTGTAGAGAATTTAGTTTTACATAAAAATGTTCATAAGTATAACTTTTTTGCTAAAATAAAAATAAAGAGTTGATAGGTACATTTTTTAAAAATCACAGTGTGCCAAAAAGAATCAAACCTTACATGTGGTAATTTTATTTTTAGCAAAAGAAGTTAAAAAAATAGCTCTGTGTAGTAATTTTATTTTAGTACCAAGCTCATTTTAGTCCTCACAGCAACGCGTCACGTGACGACGCTTAGCTCTATGGCCTAAAATATAATATGTTTTTTTTTTATATTAATCAAATATAATAATACAAACGTTTGGACAATAACTATAAATTCAATCTGCATAAAAGAGTAAGAGTAGGTACATAGTCTTTGCTAGAATGAGGTCAAGGAATATTTGATCGAAGTAAATAAAATTAAACCTCTACAATACGACCCATTAGTAATCAAATGGATAACAGTTCCCATGGCGACATTGATTTAATATTTTTGACACAAATTTTACACGAGAAATTGTTTAGATAATAAAATAATTTTCAAGAATGTCTCATTTGGTGGCCTGCAATGAAAACGTGATAAAAAATATAGCCAATGAAGTGGCGAGGAATTGTTTGGCGCAAAATGTCACAGTCGATCCGGAGTTTGTGATACATCTTGTTCAGGTTTTGCTCCTCAATCCAAAATATGGATTGTTGTTCTCCAAACAAATCAATAGGGATAATTTGGACTATTTCGTTAATGAATGTGTTTCTATGCTGATTTGTAAGTTATCCGTTATTGTCATCTTATTTAGGAAAATTTAATTTAGGTATTGTATCGAATGCAGGCAATATGCAGGCATTCATTTAGATAATACCTGCATTCGAGCTCTTTTTTGTTATGATAAGACATCTGACTGTCCACTTGATGGTAGATGGCTACGGTCGCCTATAAACACGAACAATGTCAGGTGTTGCAAGTGCTTTTTCAAGCCTTAAGGAGGACAGGAAAGTGTGGTCTCTGGCATCTTTTACTCACCGAAATACAGCAGTATAGGTGCTGACTCCTGTTACCTGTCTTCTGTAATGACTGTACCTAATAATAATAAGGTGGTTATTGCCTAACTTATGGCTAGAATCGTGCAACTGCGTCATCTGCTACTAAAAAACTTACCGGCAAGGCGCATTAGCAATTTACGGAGTTTTCCTTGGATGAAATAATATTTAAATTATCTCATCTTATCTTCAGGTGAAAATATATCCATAAAAACGTTAAAAATGCAGTTTGTCATTCAAAGTAACTATGATCGACTGCAGACGCTCATAGACAAGCACATGAATACAATCGAAGAGCACCTGAGACCGCTTCTGAATGAAATACTCGACGCGGACCCGGAAACGGAAGAAGATTTCATGAAGTTGTTTAGAAAAATATCAATATATTTCATTTTAGCTAGTGGCTTGGGAAATCCTGGATTGATTGTTGTTTGTATTCAACTTTTTTATAACTAAGTATCTAAATCTACCCTCTTTTTATGGGCACATCTCCTACCGGAGGTTGGCTATTATCATGGCTATTTGGACTATCAAAGCGGCGGCTCGAAATAGTGATCTGGCTGGCATCTGGGGTATTTTGTGGCGGAGGACGTTTGTGCTTGTCTTTCTATATGTTAACTAATATATGTATGTTTTTACGATATATGTCCTTTGCTACAAATAAAACTTATTCTATTCTATTTCGATCATACCACTCACGGAAGTTTTTGAGATAGGAAACCTGCCCAGCTTGCGTCTACCCTGCATTTTTTTTTCTCTGAATGATCAGCTACAGCAGATCATACTTCTCGCCGCGCGTGATACATATCTAATATATATAGCTACTTATTGTAGAATAATTTTTTTTTCTGTCTGTTCCTCCGCTAACTTCTTCTTAACTACCCAACCGATTTTGACACGGAAAGAGCGATAAACGAGGAAGGTTTTTGTAAGTATATAATTTGCAGAAAATTCGCCATGTGGGCGAAAACTAGTAAAACTAATTAATCTGGCAACAAGGTTCAGATCTTAACTTCATAATCATTTTAACCTTAGGACGTCCATTGCTGGACATAGGCTAGACATCTCAACAGGACTGGTCAAGTTCCAGTTGGGCAACCTGGACCCAAAATTGACCCGCGACCTTATTACTTAAACACACCTTAGATACATATTGTTTTCGTTTTTTGTGAATAAAAATATCGCGTCTTTTTCATACGTTGCTTGACTTCAGACTCTCAAGGAAGGCATGGCGGCAATGCAAAGTGTCGTGTCTATGGATGATCTAAAAGCGTTGGTTACTCTACCGCCAGAGACCAAAGCGAATCAGATGTTGCAGTGGCTGTCTATTGTCGCTGGTGTGAGATTATTTAACAAAGACTGCAAGAAGGGTGGCGAGGAAATACCCGACTGTAAGTTTTTTTTTATGTTGAGGTCGACAGACAGGTTGACTATTTGTGTTCTATGCTGATTTGTAAGTTACCAGTTATTGTCATCTCACTTAGGTAGGCACATTTAATTTAGGTATATATTATCATAGTATATAATGTAGGTAGGTAATGCCTACATCCAAGTTCCTGCAGACAGCCTGGTGGTCCACTTGATGGTAGATGGTTACCGTCGCCAGGATCTACAAGTGTGCTACCGACCATAGTAATATAGGATTAAGGATAAGAGATAAGAAAGGTATAGGGGAATATGATCTGCCATCCCTTACTCACGAAAAACAACAGCACATGTGCTATTATTTCTCCGTCCGTAGTCTTCTGTAAGGGGCAGGTTACTGTCGCCAGACGATCTGTCCAATTTGTGACAGTAAAATTGAGTGTCACGTGATAAAGACGATTGAAGATAAGACGCCATCTCCTTTCTTCCATCTGACATTCAGCCATAACGAAGGTTACCATCTTCGTCTTTTCAAAATTCCACTTTTTCGGACGAAACGTTTTAAAAATTCTTCCATAATATGCATTGCCAAGGATTGGAACTCTCCTCCGAGTTCATATACTCTCGGCGGCACAATTAACCGGCCACCCTGATTTTCTTGTTTATTAAAAATAATATTGAATAATTTACAAATATTATTTATAGGTTGTGTTTAGGTATATTTTAGAAATGGAAAAAAACATATTTTTTTTGTGAATTGCTGTTATTGACGAAAAACAGTACAAAAAACACTAAATCGGTTTTCTAAGAAAATCTGATTTCTGTTGTAATCTTAAAATTTCAATGCATATGCAACCTTACCCTTACACTTAAATTTAATAACGGGTGTTACCCCCCCGGGCTCTGATGACTTCCTGAAGCCTATTGGGAAGGCCATCCATGATATCCTGGATATCTGACTGCGGGATGTTGTTCCATTCCTCAATCAGGGCGGATTTGAGTTCTCTGAGGGTAATGGAAGCTGGTATCCGTGTTCGAACCCGTCTTTTGAGGTTGTCCCAGATGTGCTCGATAGGGTTGAGGTCAGGGCTGTATGCTGGCCAAGGTAATCTTTGAATACCGACTTGGTTTAGGTATTCAGTAGTCAGGCGGGCGGTATGAACACGCGCATTATCGTGCATTAAAAGGAAATTGTCTCCAATGAATGGTGCAAATGGAACGACATGGTCTTGAAGAACCTCTTCCACGTACTTCTGAGCATCCACATTACCTCTATCAAACACAACAAGATCAGTGCGAGCCTCGTAAGAGATGCCGCCCCACACCATCAATGAGCCACCCTGGTATGGCACTGTTTGCACCACTGTGCATGGAGCAAACCGCTCGTTCCGGCGTCTGTAGACACGTTGACGTCCATCTGGACATCTTAAAGAAATTCTGCTTTCATCTGAGAACAATACATTCTTCCACTGCTCCATAGTCCAATCAGCGTATTGACGCGCAAACTGAAGTCTGTTTCTTTTGTGCGCTACTTCAAGTTTGGGGACCCGTGCAGGGCGAAATGCTCCAAGATCTTTTTCAGCTAATCTTCTTCTTACCGTTCTTTCACTAACATTAACATTTCTCACTTCATAAAGACGGTTACGGGCTTCAACAGCTGTACAGAAGCGATCCCTCAACACATTATTGACAATAAAACGGTCGTCTCGAGCAGAAGTACACCGATGTCGACCTTGACCTGGTCTTCTCGTGTAGGAACCAGTCTCCCTGAACCGCCTAATGGCTTCCTGTACCGTAGTTCGCGGTACACCAAGAATGCGAGCGATACGACGTTGGCTGTATCCTTCATCAGAAAGAGCTACAGCCCTGGCTACTCCGGCAGCGTCCAGCGGCATAATTCTCACTTTAAAATGATGGAGAGTCAACGTGAACTTGCAAAAAATTGAGTTTAACGTTTAAAACCTAAAATTAACGTTTAAAACCTAAAACAATGAAAATTAGAGCGACGGGAACACAATCACTATGAAGGACAAATTTCGACTAATTCACTAAAAAGCATCAAACACAAGGTAGGTACTAAAAAAGTTCGGGTTTAAAGTGTTTCACGTATGTGTAACACTACCCACTTAACAAAAATATTCATCTTAACATTCCTCATAACTTGTAAACAAACATAGTGGCACTTGATAAAGGTGGCCGGTTAATTGTGCCGTTGAGTGTACTTAACCCAAATCTTTTCAAAGTTGTAGTGAATAGGCATTTTCTGGGTTAGATAGCTCCATCGTCGGCCTCGTCTTTCCTGCACGGCTAGATTTTGACGATGAGCAAACCTATTATCTATATAATTATCTTCTAATATATAAAATTCTCGTGTCGCGGTGTTTGTTGCCAAACTCCTCCGTAACGGCTGGACCGATTTTGATGAAATTTTGTGTGCTTATCGGGTAGGTCTGAGAATCGGCCAACATCTATTCTCCATACCCCTAAATGTTAAGGGTGGTCCACCCCAAAAATTTTATTTTTATTTTTTTGACAAAACAACGTTTGCTGGGTCAGCTAGTCTATCTATCTATCTTCTATAATATAAAAATGAATCCCTAAATGTGTTGCTAAGCGCAAAACTCGAGAACGGCTGCACCGATTTTAATTCTGTCTTCACTCATGGATAGAGGGATAATCAGGGAATGTTATTACGTAAAAAAAATGCACCCCGGGCGGAGCCGGGAACAGGCCGCTAGTATTATATGAAAATTTTGTGTTGATTTGTGTATTACTCAAAAACTCGAAAACTAGCCGTCAGATTGACTTGAAATTTTCACACAACATTGCATTTAAACAGAGAAATGATCTTATATACTTTTTCCCCCCTAAAATTCCAACGGATACCGTTTTTTTTTTTATAAAAGAAAATATAATTTTCATACGTTGACCGTTATTATGGCAACCATGGAACGTTGCTGACTGAGCCACAGCGAAGCGTGGCCGGGTTCAACTAGTTAATAACAATAATAAAATAATAATAAAAAGACTGAAATTTTATTTAAGTGCCCTTCGATTTGGTCACCGCAACCAAAGCGAGTCTCCAAACACTATCCAACATACTGATTGCGGTTATGGAGCGAGTCATGGAACTTACCAAGTGCATTGAAGATAAGATCGCTATTCAAGAGGAGACCGGAAACGTTTACATTGATGTTCAACCAAATTCAGAAATAACAGAGTTAGTGAAAATTTTCTTTTCCAAATGTCCGAGCCAAGGCATTGTGTAATTTGTATTTTCAGATATTTTTGTGTTTTTCAGGTTTCCCTTAACCATTTAACCGCCAGAGTCGGATTTGTCCGACAATTTTATTTTCGTGTCCATTTCGCCAAAGCCGTAGTATATATACGACAAATTCCTCTACTTGTATAATGTTTATTTTTAAATCATTGCGTTGCTTTCTTTAAAAAAAAAAATCGAGTCAAGCACTAGAGGCGAGACAAAACCTACAAAACCAAGCGGTTAAAGGGTTTTAATTTGACGACACGTTTGGTCTAGTGGTTAGTAACCATAGCTCTTAACCAAACGGTCGCGGGTTCGAATCCCGCTAGGGGCAAATGTTTATTATATTAATTTGTACCTGAGTCATGGATGTTTTTTTTCATACATTCCACACAGCACCATCTAGTTCCACAGTAAGCAACCAATGCTTGTATTATGGATACCAGACAGTTGATATACTACATAGATTACTTTTTTTTTCTAAATACATACATATTATAAATAAAAAACATCCTTGAGTCAGGTAAAAAGGTAAAATAGGTTAACACATAAACAATTTTCCCCTAGCGGGATTCGAACCCGCGACCGTTTGGTTAACAGCTAGGTTTACTAGCCACTAGACCAAACGTGTCGGATGTTTGTATCTATAATTTACTGTCTCGTATCCATAATACAAGGCTATAGTGATTATAACTGTTTATCAGAGCCGATTACCTTCACATATTCGATCTCCTGGCTTTCAACCGCCAGTACGAGTCGTTCATAAGAAAACTGTTGTCCGACATGAAGACAATGGCTGACACGTCTAAAATGTATGTGGACAGAACAAAGGGGATATTGGGGGAGCTGCACGAAGCCGTCAAGTATAAGGAGGCCGTGCCGACGGCTGCGGTCTTTGTAAGTATTTAAAAAAAAAGTTTTATTTACTTAAGGGGCTTATAAACTCCAAAACTGCTGAACCGATTTTGATAAAACTTCGTAACTATGTGTAATTTATTTACTTAAGGGGCTTATAAACTCCAAAACTGCTGAACTGATTTTGATAAAACTTCGTAACTATGTATGTGTAATTTGATCCAAATTAAAAGATGGGGTAGTTTTTATTTTAACCTCGAGCGAAGATGGGAGCGTCTAGCTGGTTTGATATAAAATAATTTTCATCCATTAAACAGATGGATGAAGGTCGTTTCCATTTGGGATATTATACTAAGTATATCTATCTATTATTTAGGTCGTGGTCGTTGAATTTTTTTTCGGGTTTTCAGCCATCATTCTCAAAGTTGTGGAACATGTGGCGCAACATGCAAAATGTTATGTACTTGGTGTCCACAGTGAACACTTTGATGACAAGTTTGTCCTCAATACAGGACCAAATCAAACACCCCGTTGGTGTCATACAGAAAATGCTCCAAGTTAGTATCTAATCTAAATAAATAAATATATTGTTGATAATATTTATAAGACTTTTTCTGAAGTTTTCTCTATATTTCTCTAATTTAAGTAAAAAAATGTTAAATTTGTATTAGGTATACCTAACTTCTTAAGTTTCGAGACTATTTTGCAACCAAAAAATCAAAGGGCTTTAAAAAAATACACAGTAAATCTATTTACGTCTTATTTGTTTTTTATATATGAAATTGTGTGAAATTTCTCATGTTTTTTTTTGGGCACTTTTTTTTGGGACACGTTGTATGTATTGTATTATGATGGGAACAAAATGACAATATTTTAAATTGTAAAGATGACAAAAAGAATGGTAGAGATATAGCTTGGTCACGTTTGGTCTAGTGGCCAGTAACCCTAGCTGTTAACGGCAGAATTAGTGTATAGTGTTAGTTATAAGTTATTTTGTAATTTCTAGTAAAATTTAAGTTGATAAATACAGTCCACTAAATCGACCCTTGGTAAACACAAAGGACCCCAGGTAGTAGAATAGGGGAAGGAATGCGGGTGGCAGTGCATGTTGCTTTCACAAATTGTACATAAGCGTTTTGAATAGGTTTACGAGGCAGTGTTGGTCCGATCGTCCAGAGTGAAAGTCGTGCACGCGCGACCTTTGTGTTTGCCAAGTGGGAAAAACACATTGGTGTATTATACGTATACATACGATACTACAGTCGTGTCATTTTTCTATCACTGCACAAACCCCTAAGCCCTACCGTAACACCGTTTACATTGGTCCTATACGAGCCGGATTTGTGTAGTGAATTTGAGTAGGAAAATGTCAAGTTATCGTACAAGGAGTAGAACATCTATGCTGGAGGAAAGCGTGCAGGAGCAAACGACGGACCTGGGGCTCCAATCTGCATCACGAGCCCCGCACTCACCAACAATGCTGTCAAGAAGAGGAAGTGAAGAACAGTCGAGACCGCGACGACCTGCTACAGACGAGGGACAGGGAGCCTGTCGAAATGAAGACAGCAGGAGCAGTCGCACATCAGTGAGGAGTCGACGGAGCAGAAAGGCAGCACAGCTTCGTCTGGAGTACGAGGCCGAAGCTGAGATGATTAAGTTGAAAGAGGGTTTATTAGGGAAAAGGATGGCTATGCTTATGGCTGAATTGGACGCAGAAGAGGAAGAAAGAGGCCATAATCACAGCGTTTCCAGCAGAAGTCGGGTAAAACAATGGGTGGAAGACACATCTACGACCACGCGCATACAACCACGTGTGGATTTGGCGCCACCTCCATTGTTTGAAGACAGAATAGGCGAGCGCCACGTGAGTGAACGGACGGTTCCACGTGGGAATTTGGTGTCACATGTGGCCGAAGATAGAATGGGCGAGCGCCACGTGAGTGAACGGGCGATTCCACGTGGGGATTTGGCGTCACCTCCATTGTGTGAAGACAGAATAGGCGAGCGCCACGTGAGTGAACGGACGGTTCCACGTGGGAATTTGGTGTCACATGTGGCCGAAGATAGAATGGGCGAGCGCCACGTGAGTGAACGGGCGATTCCACGTGGGGATTTGGCGTCACCTCCATTGTTTGAAGACAGAATAGGCGAGCGCCACGTGAGTGAACGCACGATTCCACGTGGGGATTTGTTGTCACATGTGGCTGAAGACAGAATGGGCGAGCGCCACGTGAGTGAACGGGCGATTCCACGTGGGGATTTGGCGTCACCTCCATTGTTTGAAGACAGAATAGGCGAGCGCCACGTGAGTGAACGGGAGATTCCACGTGGGTATTTGGCATCACGTGTGCGTGAAGAGACAAAGAACACGCGCTACGTAAGTGAACGGGTGATTTCACCAGCGCCACCGGCATCGTTACGGCAAAGAAATGAACAATGCTTCGATGGAAACATTATTACTTGCCTGACTGAAGCGTTGCAGAATATAGCCCGACCCCGGCCTATGCCTAGGCAATTCTATGAATTGCCTAGCTTCAGTGGACGGCCAGAGGAATGGCTATTATTTAAGAGGAAATATGACGATACGACTAGAAGTGGAGGTTACACGGCAAGTGAAAACATCACACGACTTCAATCTGCATTACAAGGGGAAGCGAAATTAGCAGTTGAAGATTTGTTAATAAGTTGTGCAGATCCCGTAGTTATAATTAGTGCATTAGAAAGACAATTTGGACATCCAACAGTGATTTTAAAGAGTGCTTTGGACAAAATTAGGAAATTAAACAGACTAAGTGACAATAGTGTAAGTGAATTGTGCAAATTTTATAATATAGTGAGGAACTGTGTTTCAGTCCTTAAGACTTTGGGGGCTGAGTGCTATGTGAATAACCCCCAAGTCATTGAAGAAATAGTTTCCAAATTTACGACGTTACAACGTGCTCAGTATAGTGAGTTTTTAATGAACATTGACAAAGAGAGAAACTTAAATTTGTGTATAGTGCCGGACTTAAACATTGTTGTAGAATTTTTAGAAAAGATAACTAAGGCGGCCACGTACATAACTCAGGTAGAAAGCTCGCCAAAACCCGGGGTATCGTCGGCAACAACAACAATACGGGCACGACCGTCGACACGACCTTCGCTACCTGCTTCCCGAGCGCACCCTCCGCGCCTCGAACACAGGGTGCACGTGCAGGCAGAGGTTGCCCAAACAAAGAACGTCGACGCACATATCTGTTATTTGTGTAATAATAAGAGCCACTCACTGAGCACGTGTAGTGAATTTTTAAATATGGACTTAAGTAAGCGTTGGGACTTGGTTAGAAATAAGAAGTTATGTTTTAAGTGTTTTCATAAGAATCATTCTCGTAGATTCTGTAGAAGCGAAAAGTGTAAGACGTGTAATTATGGACATCACTCGCTTCTACACGTGGATAAAGATGAGACTGTTTTGAATATAAGTGTAGGCACAGGGACATTAAAAACTTTATTGAAAGTGTTACCCGTAGATATAATAACAAACTATAGTGTAATAAAGACTTATGCGTTGTTAGACGATGGTGCGACGGTCTCACTAATAGACGAAAAAATTGCTACAGGTGTGAGTGGACCGATCAAACCTCTGGCGTTTGCAATGGCAAAAGGCCATATAATTAAAGACAATGGGTCCCGATGTGTAAATATAAATATTCGGGGTCCAAATAGTCAAATTCACAGCGTACGAGTCCGGACTGTGAAGGATTTGGCGCTACCAGCACAAAGTTTAAGTGGCGACATTATAAGGGCCTACCACCACCTTGCTGACCTGGGATGCGAAGAGATGCGGGATGCGAGGCCACTGCTGTTGCTAGGACAGGACAACTGGGAGCTGATCGTCGGTCGGGATATGAGAAAGGGTAAGTCCGGCCGTCCAGTCGCTTCTTTAACAGATTTGGGGTGGGTGATACATGGTCCTGTTGACATGTCCCGTGATGGCCCAGAGTCCGTTAACTGTTGTATTGAGATGCATAATCTTATTAGATACCAATTGGAATTGGAGTCGCTGGGGATAGTAGAGCAAACGCGGAAACATAGAGATAACGACCGCGCACTTGAAATTTTAAGTAACACATCTCAATACACAGTCGACGGATGGGAAGTAGGGCTGTTGTGGCGTGGTAATCAGGAGAATATTCCTGATAATTACGACCACGCTAAGAAGAGGCTCTATGGAGTAGAGAATAGGATGGATAGGGATTCAACATACTCTGAAGCCTATTGCGCACAGGTTGACAGATTAGTAGAGAATAGGTATGCACATAAGGTGACAGGTGGCTCTGTCGATTCATCGCCAGTTTGGTATTTACCGCATTTTGGTGTAACTAATCCCAATAAGCCACAGAAATTGAGATTGGTTTTTGATGCAGCGGCTAGGTATAAAGGCGTATGTATGAACGACTTCTTACTAAGCGGGCCCGATATGTTGAATTCATTATTAGGAATACTTTTTAGATTTAGATGTAAGAGAATTGGGGTGACGGCAGACATAGCCGACATGTTTTTACGAGTTAGAATTAGGAAAGAAGATAGAGGTGCTCAGTTGTTTTTATGGCGAGGAAAGAATAGGGACCGAGAGCCTGATACATATATGATGGATTCGATGATATTTGGAGCCGCTTCATCTCCAACATCAGCCATCTATATACTTAATAAAAACGCGGATAGATTTATACATAGTCACCCTGAGGCAGTACAAGCTATTCATCGTAATCACTATGTAGATGATTATGTTCATAGTGTTGAGAATGTAGACGAGGGGATCAAGCTTATAAATGACGTAATACATGTCCATCAACAAGGCAATTTTAACATTAGGGGCTGGGTAACGAGCTCACCGCAATTGAATCATTTACTTTCTTTCACCACACCTGACAAGGTAGATATGAAAAAACTAGGGGGTGGAGACAACGAGAGGACTTTAGGTATGATCTGGACCCCAGCAGAAGATCGTCTCGCTTTTGATTTGTCTTTTAAGAGATCATCTGCTGGTGTCATTAGCGGTGAGGTAGTACCAACAAAGAGAGAATTTTTAAGGTTAATTATGAGTGTGTTTGATCCGTTAGGTTTGTTGACACCCATAATTGTAAATTCTAGAATAATAATGAGAGACGTATGGAAGTCAGGCATCGGGTGGGACGACAAAATTACTGAACCAGATTTCGTAAGGTGGCAGACATGGTTAGAGTTACTCCACTCGGTGCAAGAATTGACGGTGCCAAGATGGTATGGCATAGTTAATTCTGAATATGAATTACATGTGTTTGGAGATGCGAGTGAGCAGGCTTATGCCGCAGTGGCTTATTTAATGGGAAAAGACCAGAACGGTCATCCAGTAGTGGCGTTAGTAGCAGGAAAAGCGCGTGTAGCTCCCATGAAAATAATATCTGTTCCCCGTTTAGAATTGCAGGCTGCTGTGTTGGCAAGTCGATTAGCACGCACGGTAGCAAGCGAACACGATATTAGTATTAGTAGGAGAATCATGTGGACTGACAGCAGGACAGTATTACAGTGGATTAAGTCTGACCCACGTGATTACAAGCCGTTTGTGTCACACCGCTTAGCAGAAATTGATAAACTTACTAACGTTGGTGACTGGCGCTGGCTTCCCTCCTCATTTAATCCTGCTGATGAGGCGACCAGAATGGGCTGGTCCCAAGTCAGCAGCAGTTGGTTTTCGGGTCCTGTGTTTCTTTCCAGACCGGAGTTGGAGTGGCCGGGACGAGAGCAACCCAGCGACGCAGGCGATGGCGTAGAAGATGACGAACGACGAGTGCAGCGGGCTCATGTCACCGCTGAGGACCATCGTGTAACGCGTCTAATCGATACGACGCGATTCTCCACTTGGACAAGAGCTCTGCGCGTTACTGCGCGTGTACTCGCCTTCATCGCCCTTTCAAGAAGAAGACAGTGGATTTACGCCGACAATGGCGAGCAGTACAAGCTTTGGCGGACATGTTCTGGAAGAGGTGGCTCAAGGAATACCTCCCCACGTTGCAGAAAAGAGCCAAGTGGACAACGCCAGAGAAGCCTATGGAAGAGGGTGACATAGTCATCGTCGCTGACACGAATTTGCCTAGGAATACGTGGCCCCGAGGTATAATCGATAAGGTATACCCGGGCGTTGACGGTCAAGTACGTGTCGTCGAAGTCCGCACCACAAAGGGAGTGTTGAAAAGACCCGCGGTGAAAGTTATTGTTCTGCCTACCGACGTGTGTGTTGGAGAAAAGTAACTTCTCCAACAAGGGGGTGGAGTGTTAACGGCAGAATTAGTGTATAGTGTTAGTTATAAGTTATTTTGTAATTTCTAGTAAAATTTAAGTTGATAAATACAGTCCACTAAATCGACCCTTGGTAAACACAAAGGACCCCAGGTAGTAGAATAGGGGAAGGAATGCGGGTGGCAGTGCATGTTGCTTTCACAAATTGTACATAAGCGTTTTGAATAGGTTTACGAGGCAGTGTTGGTCCGATCGTCCAGAGTGAAAGTCGTGCACGCGCGACCTTTGTGTTTGCCAAGTGGGAAAAACACATTGGTGTATTATACGTATACATACGATACTACAGTCGTGTCATTTTTCTATCACTGCACAAACCCCTAAGCCCTACCGTAACACCGTTTACACTAGCTGTTAACCAAACGTTTGCGGGTTCGAATCCCGCTAGGGGAAAATTGTTTATGTGTTAACATTTTACCTTTTTACCTGACTCGAGGATGTTTTTTATTTATAATATGTATGTATTTACAAAAAAAAGTAATCTATCATAGTATATCAATTGTCTGGTATCCATGATACAAGTATTAGTTGCTTGTTGTGGAACTAGATGGTGCAGTGTGGAATGTGTGTGAAGATATTTATTATTATTTATTATAATGACGATCATAAGAGTTTGTTGGAGAGACCGAATTTTTTTTATTAAATATTTTTAGGGTAAAATGACAAAATACGAGTTGGAAGAAGATCACAGTGTAATATTGAATGAAGAACGTCTCTCGCTCGGTTCGCTCAAGAATTATATGATATATAATAAACGAGAAAGTCTTTGTTCTTCTGGACATGTAAGTTTAATATATATTTAAGAAATCTTAAAGTAATATTATTTAATTTTTTTTTTATAAATTTTAAAGTGTGTTTGTTACGCTTTCGCGCCTTAACTACTCAACCGAACATTATGAATTTGCATACGCGTTGTCAAGGATACATAGAGTATAACTTTCATCCAGAAAAAAAAAAATTTTTTTGAAAGACGTCTAGCTCGCGTACAAAAGCAAGATTTTTTTAAAATATTTTGTGTTAATTGTTTGACTTATTTAAAAAGAGAAAAAGTTTATTGACGGTATTTTGAGAAAATAAGAAAAAATTGACCATCTAAAAATAAAAAAAATGAACGACTGATAAAAAATATACCCTGCTACCTTACATCGCCATCTATTAAAAACTTGTGGAACTTTACACCCTTTGTTCTGTATTTAAAAAAAAAATGCAATATAATCGAAATAAAAACTATTCTATCTTTTAAGTTGGACTAAATTATACAGATAGTTACGAATTTTGATCAAAATCGGTTCATCATGCGATTATACATAGCAGTATAATCGAAAAAAAAATCGGATTTTTGCAAAAATCCTAGTACGATTGCAAAGGACCGGATTATAGGAAACTTACAACGAATTTTGTAATCATCCGAGGTACTTTCAGAAACTTTGGCAAAAATCCCAATTTGTTTAGGACGATTAGAAAATGAAACGCCGATTGGTCAATGATGTATAGCTTCTCTGTTCTGGTTGGTCAGTCAGCGCATGCGTCAGTGAGTAACGTTCGTTTCGGCCAATCAGCGCTCAAGCCTTATGACAGTTGAACTTTTATTTGCGACTTACCTAAAACTGGTCGAATTTTTGGAAAAGTTCCTGAAAGTACCTCGGATGATTACAAAATTCGTTGTTAGTCTCCTATTATCAGTTATTCCTTTGCAACTATTTCCTTTGCAATCGTACTAGGATTTTTGCAAAAATCCGGGTATTTTTTTTTTCGATTATACTGCGACATATCTATAATATAAAAATGAATCCCTAAATGTGTTGCTAAGCGAAAAACTCGAGAACGGCTGGGCCGATTTTAATTCTGTCTTCACTCGTGGATAGAGGGATAATCAGGGAAGGTTTTTACGTAAAAAAATGCACCCGGGCGAAGCCGGGAATGAGTCGCTAGTATAAGATATATATATATATATAGATATGTGTGTGAGCGAGATAGCATGACCTGACCGCAGGCCGCCATTAATAGATTGTTTCTTTATTTGCACGGGTTATATTATGATTTGAAATCGAAATTATTTTGATTTGTCAAGTACCAAGGCTTTTGCGCGCTGTGCCTTTGTATCGGAGCTCTGGTGCCCACTCAGCCAAGAGCCGGAATCCTTAAAATCCGAGGTCGAAGATACGGCTTCTGTACTATTAAAATGGCGGTCACATTCTCCAAATCAGCTCAAAGGTAAAAATTTCGTTAAGGTTAAACTAGTCAGCTTTTCTTCGTTTTATGTTTAATTTAGAAAAATAAGCATGATATCGATTTATCTTGTCGTTAACTACGTTCGTTGCTAGTAAAAAAAAAGTAATAATTTAAAAGATATGTCCCTTGAAATCCATATTTTAACACAAATTTTATTAATGCAATTTTGAGGGTGAATAGGTCATTCTAGTGTATAAAAACTCTAAAATACTTTACGTACAAGCATTGACTAGTTATTCAAGAGTTGAAATAACTTTATACGAAATAGATATATGCAGTAGTTTTGTCTAAAAAACTTTAATCCCAAGGGTCTGTTTATGTTTTTTTCTGTGCACATTTTTGGTATGAATCATTGTGCATTTCACTCGACTGCTCTTGGCACATTTTGGCCACACCCACCGATGAGTTCGAACCGCCGACTGGTTTAACCTTAAGAATAGAATAAGTTTTATTTGTAAGGATTGTCGAGGCGTTATTTTTTTATTTTAAGACTATCTGGTGCCCACGACTTCGTCCGCGTTGAAAAATATTAAGTAGCCTATCCTGTGTCCCGTACGTCCAAATGTTTATCTACCGAGTTTCATGAAAATCAGTTAATTCGTTTCAGAGTTATGAAGGAACATACATACAAACAGAAAAAAATTCTAAAAATCGTCAATTTAGTTTCAGTATCATGTATAGAGCCTATAAACACGATATCTCTGAAAACAAAGTAACTTACTCCATGACCGACCCTCTAAGATTTATTATTAGTATTGATACATAGTGTTAGCACACTCTACTTTGAGTACATTAATTGAACTCAAAGTAGAGTGTTATGTCCAATTTATGTTTAGTCCAAATACTTTCGTCCGATCGATATACAATTCCAACTATAAGATGTGTCAACATACGAAGACGAACTCTCTTCGCGAATGCGTTCGTTCAACTGTCTGATACGACCGAATGAATGAGCGCCTCTTTTGGCAACGTCACAGAGCACTTTTTACTATACTTTTCGCCTTAATCAATCAACTTCAGTCGACATAAATAGCAGACCCTATTAACAACATAATTTATGTGCTTCGGTGAGTGAGTAAGGGATGCCAGAGCACATTACTACATCCCTTCCTTATTTCTTTTATGGTCGGCAGTGCCTGTGGCGTTGCTTGTGGCGACGGTAGCCACCTGCCCTAATTAAGAGATAAGCATACATATAGAGGGACACACGGCGGGAAACGATTTTGTTTTATACATTGCTTGCTTGCTTGTTATACTATGTAAAGATTTAGCACTTAGTGAAACTTGGTGATTGCGTTTATTTCTTGTAATTTTTTTAATTATTATTAATTTCATCTAGATACATTAACGAGGTGCTACACTTGGCCCGAAATACCCCGCATTTGATTAATTTGTTGGACATAGTCGAAGAGGTTTACCAAGTGAAAGATGTTGAAAACCTGATCGTCAAATATGTACCTAAAAGTAATTAATATTTAATAGTACATAATTTTTATTTTTATTTAAAGATATATTAAAGGTAACAAACATTTGAACGTTTTTATATAAACAAACTAACAAAAGGTTGAGTGATTTCCTATCTGAATGTGATGTTGTATACTATAGTTAATTCATGAGGTTTTGATACTTTTTAGCATTTATAATGTAAAAGAAAATTGGGTTAGTACATAAGTTAGAAGAATAAAATTTAAGTCAAAATCACGCCATAATTAAGGTTTGGTCCCATCTCGTCAGAGTTTCATCTCGTCAGAGTTTCAACTCGTCAGACTTTGAGTTTCAAATCGTCAGAGTTTCAACTCGTCAGAGTACAATCAAACAAATTATAATTCAAATTTTATTGAATTAATTACAATAAATAAATTTTAAAATAAAAATAACCCAAACGGATAGACCAAATTTGATAGGTTTTTTTTTTGTTTGAAATCTAATTAGTTCAAAGTAGTTTTCACATAATTTATGAAGATTTGTTCAGCTGTTTGAAGATCATCAGCTCATTTGCTAGTTGAAGAAGGGATCTCATTAACTTCAATTGATTTGTAATTTGGTGTACTGTTACTTGGTGGTATGTCCATGACATGGCAACGTTGACTTGATTCTACAGCATCAAGTGGTCTGCGAAATACCCAACTCTTCAGCAACTTACAGCAGATGTAACTTGTTGGGCTCATTAGAATGGTCTCAATAGAATGTCGGGAATTAGTTTATAATTTTTAATAACAGCATTTAAGCCCTGTTTATCTTTCATTAAGCTCTGGTGTAGTTTATTTATAAGAACAACCTGTTATTTATTTAATTAATTTACAAAGAACAAAAAATGTATAACAAGTAAAATTTTCTTTTTATCGCCATGTTGTAGTTATTAGTTTTATTTTACGATAATTTTAAAATTGATTTATTGAAATTAATTCACTTTAATAAAATTTGAATATAATTTATGTTTGATTGTACTCTGACGAGTTGGGACCAAACCATAATTAATACCTAGGTACCTACTATGAAAAATGAATCATCTTTAGATTATTAGAAGAAGAATAATTAGTTTTATAAATAATTAATTAATATAGATTTATAGACATTATAGATGTGTGAAGTCTGGAAAAATATTAAAAAGTATCAAGATCATTTATTTGCAATGTCTAACACAGATAATTATTAATTGTTACTGTTGGTGGTATATTATATTCATTGACTTGCATTATTTTATTTTATTTAACTTTTTAGCCGCCAGTCGGATTTATCCGACAATTATATTTTCGTGTCATTTTCGCCAGAGCCGGATATACATATACGACAAAATTCTCTACTTGTATTATATTTAATATTTATTTTTAAATCATTGATTTGCTTTCTCTTAAAAAAGAAATTTACGAGTAAGGCAAGTGTTTTCGTTATACTTTTAAAATGTCACAAACTTTATATACCTAGGTACCTATACTTAGAACCTTTTTTGTTTTACAGCCAAAACGTCCGATAAGGACATACAGACCGAATTACATCCAATAGAGTGTCATATAGAGAAGAATTACACATGGGACCTTTGGGAGTGGAAACGAAGAGCTTGTCAATGGGTACATATAAATCTTCTGTCTCGTAAGAAACACCAAAATCTAGATAAATTATCTTTTTTTCTAGTGAAAAAAATACTATAACTGGTGACCGCGACTTCGTCTGCGTTGAAATTCAATAAAAAAAAAACCTAACAAAATATCTAAACAATATGACACCTGAATAATGTTTATTGCTATTATACTTACCTATGTTAGGTACTTGGTGAAGTAGATACTTTTTTTTCTTGACGAAAGGTACCCTATGTCTTGTATATGCGTATATTATGCATACACGTTGTCAGGGATACGAGAAAGGACACCCACCTATCATCCAGAAAATTCTCGAGGGATCATCTATATCTAAATAAAATAAAACTAACGCCCAGCCAAAAGTGTTAGGCCAAAGCGTTATATCGCTCACTAGCTGTTGCACGCGACTTCGTCCGCTTAACTTTATAAAATATAGCCTATATATTATTCGCTGATAATGTAGCTTTTTATTGGTTAAAGAATTTTTTTAAATCGGTCCACTAGTTTTTGAGTTTATTCATTACAAACATACAAAAATACAAATGTTCTCTCTTTATAATATACTTATATAAAATTCTCGTGTCACAGTGTTTGTAACCAAACTCCTCCGAAACGGCTTGACTGAATTTTATGAATTTTTTTTTTGTGTATACCTATTCGATAGATCTGAGAATGGGTCGTAAACTATTTTTTGTACCCCTAAGTGGTAAGGGTGGACCACAAAAAAAAAATTATATGGCAAAACAACGTTTGCTGGATTTGCAAATTTTTTTAATTTTAAAACATTCAACGCGGACGAAGTCGCAGGCACCGACTAGTACTTGTATAAGGATGTGTTCATTCTCTCTCCAGGCGAACATAGTCAACTGTAAGACGCATTCGACTCAGACTAATTACAGCCACTTTCGTTCGGAGACTCACAGCCAAACGGTCGAGCCTCGTGACAAGGGCTACCAAACTAAGAGGGATTGTGGCGTCAACACTTGTTCGAATAACTATTTCATTTGGGGTCTGAGGGGACAGTTGGGATATGGACAGCATCTTCTCGATTTGAGGGATCCAAATTCATCAGAAAAACTGAAAGGTATATACTTACGTGTGAAATGCGAAGTTTTCGCACGCCATACAAAAACACTTAGGAACTTTCTTCTTCTTCTTCTTCTTCATCTCTTTTAATGTTTTGGCTCCATCAGATCTTCTCCGATGATTTTGCCAGTGTCATTAGTAAAAATAGCAATTTTTAATAGTCTTTTTTTTAAAATAAAAAAGGCAAAATTGAAATTAAAATCAAAAGTAACAGATCCCGAGACTAGTCAGTCAGTCAAGTCAAAAGCAGTCAGGTCAAGTCCCTTAGGAACTTTATGTGACACTAGCGGCCCGCTCCCGGCTTCGCCCGGGGTGTATTTTTTCCTAATAAAAGAATTTTTCTAAAATAAACGTAGCCTAAGTTACTCCTTATTACATCAGCTACCTGCCAATAAAAGTCCCGTCAAAATCGGTCCAGCCATTTCAGAGATTAGCCGGAACAAACAGACAGACAGACAGACAGACAGACAAAAATTGTAAAAAATGTCATTTTGGTGTATGTACCGTATATATCATATGCATGTAGTAAAAAACGGTTATTTCAATATTACAAACAGACACTCCAATTTTATTTGTATGTATAGATTTAAAAGTGACACGTGTCATCTGTCATTTAAAACCAACCAAACGTCTGTCATTTGAAGAAAACGTGACCTTACGTCAACACATTGGAGTTTAAAATGAATAGTAGTAGAAGTTGGTCGTTACTACCTTTCACCATTGACTCCGCCATGATTCCGTTTTAGGCGTACTTTTTATGTGCCGCTTTGGCATTTGTGACGCCAATTCTATATCTAGTTTTAGTACCTACTTCGATGGAAGTTTGAGGATAACGTTGTTAGTTTTGACGCTGTGTTTTTAACCCGACGCAAAAGCGTAATGTTTTAAGTTTAACACGCGTGGATAGACCTATTATTGATTCGCTCTTTTTTTACCGTCTGTTACTTTTTCACGCCTTAACTACTCTCTAGCCCAGTAAAGTTAAAAAAATCAGGAGAACATGGGTACTAATAAGAGTCCTCATGAGTTTTTACTCATATCGCGAACCTATGTGTACGAATAGCATTATGATTATACTTCTTACTAGCGGCCCGCTCCCGGCTTCGCCCGGGGTGTATTTTTTCTAAAAGGATTTTTTTTTAAATAAACATAGCCTAAGTTACTCCTAATTACATCAGCTACCTGCCAATAAAAGCCGTCAAAATCGGTCCAGCCATTTCAGAGATTAGCCGGAACAAACAGACAGACAGAAATTGTAAAAAATGTTATTTTGGTGTATGTACCGTATGCATATAGTAAAAAACGGTTATTTCAATATTACAAATAGACACTCCAATTTTATTTATATGTATAGATAAAAGTTTTTATTTTTTTATTAAATTTGTATTTTTTTTTTATTAAAATTTTGTATTAAATTTTATTTTTTTTTATTAAATTTTAAATTATCTTTTCTGATTTCAGCCCGAGCTGTAACCAGATGCAATTGGCCCTGTGTAGGCTCACCGGCCATTTCAGAAGACCTAGATGACAAAAGCGAGAGCTTCGATGACGAAGCTTCCGCTAAAGTCAGATTTAAAGATATGCCTTGAATCATATTAAAAAAGTTCAGTCTTTTAGAACTTACTTTTTACCATTGTGTAATTTTATTATTAGTATCTATTGTATGCTTACAATAAGATTTGTTGCAAGACTAGGAACTTCTAATAGCCTTCATATACAGTCGGAGTAAAATAAAGTTCCGTCACCTTAAAAGGGGGCTTTCAAGTAGGTACGATATTATGTAACGCAATTTTTGAAGATTTTTGATCCCTCCCCTTCCCTAAACGTTATAACAACCAAGTGACCATTTTTTTTTTTACCAACGAAAAGTGTTGCCAACGACGTACAATAGACTCGACGGATTTTAATTCCCTAATTTTCAAAGTTACGTAACTCGTTGTTCGAACCCCCCTTGCGCCCCTGTAACGCATCGTAACGTTTCACAAGCAACCCCCCCCCCCCCCCCCCCCGCCCCAATTGCATTACGTAATACTTGAAACACAAAAATATCATTTCAAACGTTTGTCAAATGTCTGCTTTAATTTCAAAAGGTACTAAGAGTCTAACGACCTGATAGAGAAATGAATTTGAAAATTGACGAAGACTTTTGTACCCCGACTGTACTTAACAAAGATTTGTTTGACTTGAACCAATCAAGATGATTATTTGATAGAACTTCATAGTTAATAAGTTATATTGAAAATTGTATCAAATTTTATTTGCATTGTATCGTTTTTTTCTTTTCAATAAATTAAGTTTTTCTGTATCTGATATTTATTTAGTACCAATTAATTTTCAAAATTAATTTTAAATTAGTAGTAGCAGGGCACACTGCGTTTCGCAGTCATTTAGGCAGCCCGTCTGGCGGCAGTAACCACCACCTTACAGAAAGACCACCCTGAAGTAACAGCATATGTGCTGTTGTGTTTCGGTGAGTGATTAAGGTATGCGAGAGCCCATTTCCCTATCCCTTCCCAATCCAATATCCTTCTATTTTAGTCGGCAATGCTATTACAGTACCTATGGCGTTGCTTGTGTTATAGGCGACGGTAGCCACCTACCATCAAGTGGACCGTCAGTCTGTCTGTCGAGTTTAACATAAAAAATTAGCTGATTGTTTTGTTTGTCTGAGGAGAGATTGATATTTTTTTAATTTGAAAGCTGACTTGATCTGGATCTTTCTTGGCTATAATTTCTGAAGGCTTTGAAGGCTTTGTCCTAGTCGACGAAGGGATTTCACTAACTTCCACGTGTTCGTTTGTTGTGAAATTTTGGTATACTATCACTCGGGTGGTGTTTCCATGACATGGTAACTTTGACCCGATGCTGCAGCATCAATTAGCCTACGGGATGCCCAACTCCTCAACAACTTACAGCAGATATAGCGTATTTGGCCTCAATAGAAGGGGGGTTAGTTTATAATTTTTAATTGTTTGTTGATATTATTTAATCATCTTACATAATCACTGTTAATAAGAAAAAAAAACTATTTCTTCAGTCTTAATAGCATCTGTCTAGCCTCTCTGGCGAACGTTATGTCTTCTGCCTTTTGCCTTAGCCTGCCTTCTTCTATTTTCAACAATTCTAATGTTGATATCAAGTTTGATATCGCTTTAGGATATAGTGACTCTGAAATGTGTAACTTCGCGAACTTAATCTGTAATTAAATTTGTAACATTTTTTAAATGTTAAACTCGACAGACAGGTTGACGGTCCACTTGTTGGTAGGTGGCTACCGTCGCCTATAACATACGCAACGCCATAGGTGCTGGAAAGGGATAGGGAAGTGGTAAGTTCACAGTCATTGGTGGCTTTGTTATAGGCGATGGTAGCCACCTACCATCAAGTGGACCGTCAACCTGTCTTACGACCTCAACACCAAAAAAACCCTGAAATTTCCTTACCCTCTCCCTTTCACAGGTCTCTTCGAAAGAAACTACCTTCTGTTTCGTCTGCCTCAAATGCTCATCTATGTTTTCAGGACTCAACACATCTTCCAACGTTGAATCCTGGAAATTCAAATCCTGCTTCATACTGTCCAAATCTCTCCGTAGATCGTCTAAAAACTTTTTATTCTCGTCCACTCTCGCTTGTAATTGTCTATTCTTCTGTTTCAACTTCATTATGTAATAATCTACTTCCAATTTCGACGCGATGTCACTAGAATCGTAAAGAGACAGCGCTAGAGGGTCGTCCAAATGACTAAGTATGTCTTGCCGAGTCGCTTGGTCCAGTAATATTCGGCATTTTTGTGGTAACTGGTCAATGGAAATATTAAGTTTGAACAGTGTCTCCGATGTAATCTTTGCTGGAAATAAAATTAAACTTTTATTTAAAACTAGACAAGCAAGATTACATTTCGATGCACCCCGATCGAAATGTACCTTTCAAAGGGGGAAAGAATTTTTCAAATATGTGTACTCCGGATATTACACTCCACATATAAACAAACAAACATACAATATCTGTCCTCTCTTTATGTATACAGATGTTATAAATTTCAATTTTTTTCTGGATCGTGAACGTGTTTAGACTAGGGCAAAAAATTCACATTGATTATATGGTTTCTGTGTAAATCAATGAGAAAGTCCCGCATTTACGTATCTCATTTGCATCAAAGTTTAGTTGATGTGTTATGTTTGACATAAAATGTATTTAACTTTATCTATTCATATTTTTAACAAAAATTGCTTTTGGATAAGGAAAAATAAGCAAAAAAAAGACTAACATTTACACCTTTATTACATACATATATATATATCGACACTTTTTAATCAACAAATTCTGCACTAGGAAATTCAACCATACTTTCTATCTTCTTTGCAACATTCAATAACAATTCTTCAGACAAGTGCGGTCCCATGAGCTGCAGTGACAACGGTAGCTTGTTGGAAGAAAGTCGAATTGGTATGGATACTGCGGGGATTCCGGCCATATTTGCCGGTTGAGTACAATAATCATTGAAGGCGCATTGGTCTCTGTTATGTTTCGAAGTGAATTCTCTGAATAAGGGGGCATCTGTCAATGTTGTTGGAGTCAAAAGTATGTGAACGCTATTGTCTCCCGTAAAAACCTTTTGAAAATCCTCTGAAATCAAACGACGCAGTTTCAATGCCCTCAGGAAGTATTTCTCGTAGTTTCTTGCCAGTAAAAAATAATTTCCAGAAAAAATTCTCGATCTCACAACATCATTGAAGCCCTGTGACCTGGACGAGGCGTACAATTCTTCTGTAGAAGAATACGCATTATCTGCACGAAAGCCATATTCCAATCCATCATATCTGGCCATATTGCTGGCTACCTCGCACTGATTGAGTATTGAATAAACTGCTATAGAAATTGACGTATGAGGTAGAGAGACTTCTTTAACAAACACTTTTTCTTTTTCAAGTAAATCTCTCACATATTTCCACGTTTGTATGACTTCCTCACTCATTCCGTCGCAAAGATATTCTCTAGGTATGCCGATCCTGATTTTTGATAAATCAAATTCATTTTCTAGTCTTAACGGTTTAAAGTCTTTTTTAATTGTTGTGGAATCTAAGTCATCGGGGCCCGCAATACAATTTAAAATTATTAATGCATCGTCAACAGTCCTTGTCAATATACCCGGGACGTCCATTGAATTCACCAATGGTATGAGGCCATATCTTGAAACTAAACCATATGTTGGTTTCAATCCAATCAAACCGCATAATGCTGCAGGATTTCTGGTCGATCCACCTGTATCTGAACCGATGGCGGCTACACAAGAACCAGAGCTAACAGCCACTGCACTTCCACCAGAACTGCCGCCTGGTATCCTCCAGTTATCCTTGTCGTAACACCAGGGATTTCGGGTTGGCCCAAATATAGAGTCAATGGTTCCTGAACCCATCGCAAATTCGTCCAAATTACATTTACCTATGAGACATGCACCTGATTCTCTAAGTCTGGAATATACTGTGGCATCGTAAGTCGGTATGAAATTCTTGAGCATATAAGAAGCACAGGTAGTCGGTATGTTGCTTGTGCAAAAGTTATCCTTAATTCCCACCGGGACTCCTTCTAAAACCCTCGGTTTTTTCACAGAAAATCTATTTTCACTTTCAACTGCATGAGTTTCCGCTAAATTTTCAGTAATAGTTACGAAAGCATTCAATTCACTGTTTTGTTTTGCTTTTTTTAAACACATATCAACAAAAACGGAAGGGCTCAAAAATTTCTCCCTGTAAGCTTTGTGAATCTCTTTTATTGTGCATGTCCTGAATTTATTCATGGTTTTTTAAATTTCAAAACATAACAAAGTGAAGAGGTTATGAAGTGATGACATATTAATCGATAAAAATAAAAATACACGTCTACTAAACTTCAAACATGAACAACAATGCATCCTACATTTGGCCGCATTATATCTATTACTGTAAATAAACTACTTACCCATCGCTATGTTCTCTCTTTCATATTTTTGTAAAAATATATCTTTTAATTTTTTATATTTATTCATATTCCCTTGATTAAGTTCCATTTTGGTTTTCGTGATAATCGTAACCCCGAAAAAGACAAAATCAACTAATTAATTAAAAAAATTATTTTAACCGTTCCCTCCATAGACAAGCTAGCACAAATCATAAACAAATTCAAACGTCCATAATCCATATAAATATTGAGTTTCGCACTAGAAGTACCAAGCCACAGAAAACCAATTTTATGAAGAACACAGAATTTCAAATCGAAACTTGAATTCATTTCATTTGTTATCTTGCCACCACAGAAAAAGATAATAGTGGAATAAATTTCTATATAAACGAAGTCACGGGCACAGCTAATCTAAAAATATTTTTATAGGTTGCAGTTAGAAATATGACGAGAAATTTGGTAGCAAAACTACTCCACTAAATTATTTACATACAACTCGCCTAATTTTTTAGTTGGACGTATAGTTACTAAATTACTTGAAACCCGACTAAATTACTAGCCTAGTGCGAACTAGCCTTAAATACAGAGGAACGAAAGCTCATTCCTATATAAATTAAACACAGACTAATTATACATACTTACAATTACTCTGTGTGTAATTTAATTGAATATAAAATAATAAATTACTCATTTAGTTTTAGTTCGATTACTTCGATTGATTCGATTCGATGTTCGTACGTATTGTATGGTATTGTATTTCGTATAATTTCCTGCTAGACAGTGATTGACAATCGATTTAATAAATACGATTATATATGTGATTTACATTCACTCACTATAAATAATACTATATTCACGTCAGTGATACACATTTTCACATGTCCTATTTGAAATAATAAATAATAGATCAGTTCTAGTTTTGGTGAGAGTGATTTCACGAATTATCAATTTTGTTCTGAAATTATTCTGTTGTCCAAAAAACATTGATAATTTGATACGTATTAATTAAACACTTATTATAAAAACAAGCAATTGTAATAGGTGTATTGATAATAATTAAAATATCTCGGTTATTTCCAATTAAATTACATTAATTAAAATATTATATTTATGATATAAATAAATAATGGCTCATTTGCAATACTTGCCCGGAGATCCACGTTTGGTAGATCAGTTGGTCTGCGAATTAAAGTCCAAAGGGATATTCGATCAGGTAAGTACACAATTATTTACATTTTATTGTAGAAACTACTTTTAGTTTTATTTATTCGTAGGTCATTTTATAGAAAAATGAAATTTAAAAATAAATTCACCATTTTAATAAATTTAAAATTGTTTTCTCTAGGTTCATGGGTGCACATCTACTAGGAACTTGTCATACCTATTTGCTATCATATAATTCACAAATTTCACAAATTCAGTTATCATCAATACTAATAATAAATCTGTAAGGGTCTGTCATGGAGTAAGTTACTTTGTTTTCAGATATCGTGTTTATAGGCTCTATACATGATACTGAAACTAAATTGACGATTTTTACAATTTTTTTCTGTATGTATGTATGTTCCTCCATAACTCTGAAACGAATTGACTGATTTTTATGAAACTTGGTAGATATACATTTGGACGTACGGGACACAGGATAGGCTACTTAATATTTTTCAATGCGGACGAAGTCGTGGGCACCAGCTAGTTTAGTATATAACTATAAGTAGGTAAATTTGCAGAAACCTATTATGAATGAACTCTAGATGACTGAATAAGAAATTTCTAGGCCTTCAACCAATTAATGATAATTATTTTGTACCATCTTAGATCAAGAGCACCATTAGATTATAAATGAATGGATTATTTACAAAAAAAAACATTCAACGGGTGATAATCATGTAATCTATACTTTTTCAAATTAACTTTTGTGTCTTATCTATTAAGAGGAAACATTGAAGCCCAGTGCAGGCATAGCTATAATATAATTATTATAGTTAATCCTATATTATAGCAATGCATATTGCAATATATTTTCTGTATAGCCTATTCCTCAAATATATAACAATACCTACAATAGAAACATGAACTTCAAATTGCAGTAAAATATATGTTTAGCATCTTAAACTGTGTGTTATATTGCTATAATATGTAAATTTTGGCTTATTATTTTTATATTTTTGGCCTTAATATTTATACATATAATAAAATCTTAAATAAGCCATGTGTGTATTTATTCAAAAAATAAAAACAATTTGTACACTGTATAGGTATTAATGATTATCTGGATTAAACTACAAGATACACTTTATCCTGGATAAACGTTAGGTTCCTGTGGCATTAAAAAAAAATCGAACTACAGCTCGTGAAGAAGTTGCCGGCACCAATAATGTCAAGTTGTCCACTTGTTGTTCAACTGATAATCTCAAGTAAACAAATTAACTAGTCCTATTGTGATACAAACTTTGGATACGGTTTCAACTTATTCTCAGGAAAAATGTTGATTTAACTATACAGTACAGTTGTTTGATTAAAAACATTAACTACACAAACCATCCAGGGGCATAACAACTCAACAAAGATATATTGACGGTGAAGTTCCACTCACACTTTTAGAGAAATTGACTTTTTTATATTAATACACAACATTACATATTGATTTTGGCATATTTTGTTGAGACCACAGATCTAATATATTTAATTGCAACTTCCATGTTATTATATTTTCTGTATATATAGGTAAATGGTTAGTGTTGTAATCAAACCGAATGTTTTCTTTTCATTTTGTCTAAAATTTTATATAATATGTAAGTTAGAACGTTCACTCTCTAATTATATTCTTCAAAATAGATGTTTAAACTTTATAATTAGAAATTGGCAATAGTCTATCTATCTATAGAGTCTATAATATGTATTTATAGGGTCCATACTTATAAGTATATAGGGAATAATTGTGTATTTTGATTTTGATCCATTTATTGTTTCATAATGGATTAAAACAATGAATAACTAGCAATGTTGTGCTAGCTGCTTGCATATTATGTCGCTAAAAATCCACATTAAATGTTACTTGCTAAAAAGCAATGAAAGAAAATTCAGTTTTAGATTCTCCAATTTAGAATAGGTAATAGAAATACTTCTATAACCTTAAACTGCTCGATTCATGGTATGATTGTTTATATTGTATTATATTCTTTCTATATCTTTCTTTCTGTTATTGATTGGTTTTAACTGAATTTTGAAAGTTGTTAATAGAAAATTAAGAAGTTAGGCCTCTCTGTTTATTACTGCAAAATGTGGTGTGTCTTTTTTTTACGTTTCGGTCAACAGACATGCTGACAGTTCACTCGGTGATAGATTAAGGTTATGGGATTGGGAAGGAACACTCGCCAAAACACAACAGCAGACATGCTGTTATTTCTCTGTGAATAGAAAGCATTGTCATAACATATATACATTACTCTTATACATAAATCTTACTTTGCTTAGTTTAATTGAACCTAATAACCAGAATCAATGTAGTAGCATTTTCCATTCCATAGAAGAAGAGGGGCCTCTGGTAATCTATACTTAATATTATAAGCATAGAATGATTTGTTTTTTTTTAATGTTTGTAATGAATAAACTCAAAAACTAGTTGACCAATTTTGAAAATTCTTTCACCTATAGAGAGCTACGTTATCAGCGAGTAGCATAGGATATATTTTATAAAGTTAAGCGGGCGAAGGCGCGTGCAACAGCTAGTTATTTATATATAATCTTTACTTGAACATTTAATATTTCAGTTTCGCAAAGAGTGCATAGCAGATGTGGACACTCGACCTGCTTACCAGAATCTGCGTCAACGTGTCGAGAGCTCGGTAGCTTCATTTCTGTCAAGGCAAGCGTGGAAACCAGACCTTAATAAGAATCAATTGAGAGAGAAACTCAGAAAACACATATTGGAGTAAGTAATTTTGATATTGGCTTCAATCTGTTACTTTTACTGGAACAGTAAAAGAGCTCAAAGAGATCCGAATAGGCTATGTATTCGCAAAACACACAGCCCTTATGTACGAAAGTGTTTTCTTTTTTCTAGCACCAGTCATATATAACAAGATTCCGAACAGTATTAAGCAACTCAATATTAATATATTTAAAAATAGAATTAAAGAATTACTAGTTCATAAATTTTACTATATCTGATATAACTTAGTGGGTAGTATTTTTCTTAATTTAAATTTTAATTATTGATTATCTATTTGTATTTTGTATTATGTGTAGTAGGATCTTATTTCAGTACTGTACCTATGTAGGTATCTATTTTGTTTAATATTCATTTTGTGTATGGAAGTCTTTAAATACATATTTATGTATATTGTAAAAAATGATGTATAATGACTGTTTGTTTCCTAAATAGAAAAGATAGTAGTTATTAATTACTTAGGTTTGTTGTTATGTAATATTTTCAAAATATTTGCACACCCCAAAGGGTAAGAATATTCAACAAATAAATTATTATTAATATTAAATCAGAGGAATTGATTGTCTATGCTTTTAAGAATCCGAGCCTGCATAACAATTGTTAAATATTTCTTCAGTCGTGGCTGAATTTTTTTTGCTGTGTTGAGGTCGGCAAGCAAGCTGATGAGGCTTGAGGATGAAATTAAGTATGTGTAGGCGTAAAAGTGCTGCAAACTTGATAGGATAAAGCAAAATGAGGGATATAAATCATGGATTTATGATAAATAAGGACTCAATCGATAGTAGGGAGAGGCTGGGGCCGGGAGGTTCTCGAGTGGAGGCCACAGACCGGCAAGTATAGCGCAGGACGTTCAACCATAAGGTGGACAGACGTCCTGATAAAGGCTGTGGATCCAGGCTGCTTCTGACCGATCCTATGGAAAAATTATGGGGGAGGCCTATGTCCAGCAGTGGACGTCCTGCAGCCGAGATGATAATGATGATGATTATCAAGAGTGTTAGTAAAAATAAGTACCAAATACTAATAAGTAATTAACGAAGTTTCAAAGCTGTTTGGATATTATTTAAATATGTATATTCATTTATCATATTCATCCTTATATATATAAAAAAATTACGTGTCACATGTTTGTCCGCGATGAACTCCCAAACTACTGAACCGATTTTGATAAAATTTCGTAACTATATGTAATTTGGTCGAACTTAAAAGACAGGACAGTTTATAAAAATATCTCATTTTGTTTATTATTTTTTTGCAAATTATATAATATTGTTAACATAGCGCCATCTATTGATACCTATTCAATACAGCAATTATTTATCTGTGAGTTCCAAAAGATTCTAACAGATTGCGATGTAAGGTAATTTTATCAGCTGGATTGAGTAAAAAATTGTACCCGTGCGAAGTCGGGAGCAGGCCAATAGTATTATTTAAAAACATATTTGTCTCATATTTATTTTAAACCAGCTGTGTGCCGCGGTTTCAACCGTCGTTTAATTTAAGTTTATATAAGCATGCACATTTCAGCTATTCTCGGTAATGCTCGGTTCTCATCTGATCGACACACTTTGTCACCAATCCACCATTGCATGGTTTTTTATTTTTCCTTTGCCTCTCAGGATCCATAGCGTGATGTTAAATACGCTATATATAATAATTAATAGGATTTTATCAATTAAAAAACCACATACTTTAATATGACTGTTTATTATTAGTATAGATTGGGGTTTTAATGAAAATAATTTGTTTTTCCAGCGGCAACTACTTAGAGCAAGGCGTTGAAAGGATCGTTGACCAGGTTGTCAATCCTAAAGTCGCGTCTGTGTTCATACCACAAGTGGAAGACCTCGTCTACAATTACTACGGAATCACCAGGAAAAAAACAACTGCGGAAACGTCCAATGGAAAAATTGAAGATTTATTGCCAACTGACTTAGAAGCTGTCAGCCCTGGATCAGTGAAGAGCAATGATGATAAAGACGAACAAATGGAAATCGTAAAAGAAGACAAATCCACAGAAGAAGTTAATATGGTAATAGATCAAGACAGCAAATCAAAAGAAACTAAATATGACACTACGGAAGTTATTGATGTCGATACGCAAATGTCGGACGACAGCGATGTGATATATCAGCAAATTGATATAGATATAGATAAAAGTAATATACCGTTGCCCGCAGAGGAAATAAAACCAGAAAATATACCGACACCAGATAGCAGCCCGCCTCAATTTAAACTCGAAAATATAGAATTGCCCAAAGATCTTCAGTCAACGGATATTCCGTTGCCCGATGAAATACCCAGTGGTGAAAATGTTATTGAAACATCAAACTTAAATAATAGTGATTTTGATGACTCTAGTTCAGATTCATCGTTACGAAGGAATATGTCACCATTAACCCCAGTAAGAAATTTTGATGACGAAAATTCTTACGACGCTCAGCAAGCGTTCGAAAACGAATCAGTAGATTGTAAAGGGGACACTAAAGAACCAAACACTTTCAGATTTACAATAGAATCAAAAACTTCAGAACATAGCAGGGAAGCTGCAAAACTTGAGAAAAAAGACGAAAAAAATCTTTCCTACCAATTTAACAGTCAAGTCAATATAAATAATTATAATACATTGGTGTTTGAGGACAGTTCAAATAGTCATAATTTACAAATAGATTATGAAAGTGACGCCAATAGTAAAGCTGTTTCAGAAGCGAAAGCTCCGGAAACCGATCAAAATTCAAGAGAATCTAAAAAGGACTCTCAGAAAGATGACAAGGAAAAGAAAAGCGGTCACAAGAGTTCACACAAATCGAGAGACTCACACAGACACAGTTCTAGCGGCAAAGATAAACGGTCTGATTCAAAACAATCGAGCTCCCGCGATAGAAAAGATTCTAAAGATAAAAAAGGTTCCAAAGATGATAAACCTAAGTCGACCCATAGAGAGAGATCACGAGATAGATCTGACAAAAAGAGTAGCAGAGACTCTTCTAAACAGAGCGGTTCCCATCGCAGCTCAAGTCAAAAAGATTCCAAGTCACACAAGAGCTCGAGTTCAAACAAGCATCCGAGCAAACAAACCGATGACAAGAAGACGGCATCGTCATCTTCAAATCAGAAGGAGAAATCTGAGAAAAGTTCCGACAAAAGCTCAAAGGATCGCCGCTCTTCGAAAGATAAGTCCCATCGTTCTGATAAAGATCGAAAGAGCAGCAGCAAAACTAAGAGTGACGCGAAGGAAAGAGAGAAAAAGGAAAAGAAAGAAAAAGATGATCACTACAGCGTCTCCGGAAGAGGCAATCACAATCGAAGGTCCACTGACAGGGATTCAAACGATGGAAGTTCATCATCGAAAGGTTGGAGCAGCCAGCCTTCTTCGAAAACTACAGAAAACAACAGAGAAAAGAAAGAGAATAACTCAAAATCTGACAACACAACTAGCAACTCGACCAGTCCGTGTGATAAAGATGATGTAAATCATGTAAAGGCCACCTTAAGTCAGCCCATAGTAAAACCTATCGTTAGAGTTGATACGCAATTGGGAACTCCATATTCAACGCCACCAAGATTGGCTTTTGTGCCTGATGTGACTTTGAAAAAACCAAAAATAGCCGCAAATCTAGAGGAAGCTAAGCAATTGGTGAAAATGAGAAAATTTCTAGATGAAGAACAGAAGAGAATGAATCAAGAGGCAGTATTGTTATTGGAATTCCAAGCGAACGTTAGACCGAGTTTAAGTCAAATATATTCGAGCATTCCCGGACCAGAGTTGGAATTTGCATGCGAAGAAAAAGCCTCACAGATGGTCATACATAACAACATTAATACTCTTGTGACAAATGACAATGAAAATATAGATGACATTCACTTGTCAACGAATGACAATGACACTTCTACGACAGAAATAGCACTCGAGTGTGAAATTGTAAATAAACCTTGTGAAGTAATAGTAATTAAAGACGATGATGGTGATGATGAAGGTACTAAAGAACAAGCGGATGTAATATCGATAGAACAACAAATAGAAGATATGGATAAATTCAATGTTTCCGATACAACGATAATAGATAACGATGAAGATGTTGTGATTGTTGAGACACAGGACAATAAAAATGTAAAACAAGATATACAAGATTCTAGTCGTCGACCGGATTATTTTGAAATCACCATTATAACGGAACAACTCAGTGATAATGAGGAGGACGATAAAAATCCCAAAAAACTATCGGAAATGTTCAAGGGGAACGTATTGAAATATTTCGGCGAAGAGGAGAAATTCAACGCGGAGTTGGAAAGGGAGAAATTTGCAAGTTTTTTCAAAACATACTCCGCAAACGCCTTAACGAATAAACTATACATATTCAACTGTGATTCCTATCAGGAAGATTTAATCAAAAAAGCTTCTGAGAAATTTGGAAACTACGACATAGTTAACTGTCACAAGAACGGACATTTTAAACTGTCCAAACCGAAGAATATTAAGGACTTGAGATCGGAAATAAAATTGCCCATAGATAATAAAGAAGCGAATAAATCTCAAATGTTCAGTCCAGCAAAATCTGAGTGTTCTTTCGAACTGTCGAGCGATTACGATGCTAAGTTAGAAGAAATGGTTAATAAAACAACAAAACAAGAGATAATGGAAATAATTATGGGTTGTACGTCCGACTCTTCACCGAGTAAAATGCCAACCATAAACTATTGTACGGAATCTAATATAGAAAGTCACGAGCAAGGTCTTAAGAGGAAATCGAACGAAATAGATATAATAGACAATAATAATAAAAAAGTTTTGACATCGAATAAAATAAGGAGGTTGAGTGAATCGGAGCAAATCTCTTCGACGACCGGAGGTAAATCTTTTGGAATAAGTTTTTACTTAAGTATATTTTAAAATATTATATGCGACTTAGTGCGCATAACTTTATAAAATATAGCCTATGTTACTTGCTGATAATGTAGCTTTCTATAGGTGAAAGAATTTTCAAAATCGGTCCACTAGTTTTTGAGTTTATTCATTTATTATAAACATACAAAAATACAAATTTCTCTTTATAATATTAGTATGGATTTCTACTAGCTGGTGCACGCGACTTCGTCCGCGTTGAAAAATAAATAAAAATACAAGCAATATAACGCATGACATCTGCATTGCTATTACACTTTGGCCAGGCGTTAGTTTTTTTAAATTTTATTTTAGATTATCCCTCGGGAACATTCTGGATGAACCCTATGTCCTTTCTTGTATCCTTGACAACGTGTATGCAAAATTTCATGATGATCGGTTGAGTAGTTAAGGCGTAAAATGGTAACAGACAGACAGACAGAGTTACTTTCACATTATTATAATTTACATATTAAAAAATAAAGTCGGCTGCTGTAAGTTCCCGAGGAGTTGAGTATCCCGCAGACTACTTGATGCTGCAGCATCAGCACCGAAGCAACGGTATCAAAATTTTTCTATCCGTTTGGAAGCTACGATGCCACAGAAGGATACACAGATACACACGTCAAACTTTTTTTGCATCTGGCGTCTGGGGTTAAAAATGTTTTTGAATCAAAATGGGTCCATCCATCCATTTGAGAGCTACGATGCCATGGACGGATACACAGATACACACGTTAAACTTTTTTTTGCATCTGGCGTCTGGGGTTAAAAATGTTTTCGAATCAAAATGGGTCCATCCTTCCATTTGGGAGCTACGATGCCATGGACAGATACACAGATACACACCTTAAAAATTTTTTTTGCATCTGGCGTCTGGGGTTAAAAATGTTTTTGAATCAAAATGGGTCCAGCCATCCATTTCGGAACAACGATGCCACAGACGGATACACAGATACACACGTTAAACTTTATTTTTTGCATCTGGCGTCTGGGGTTAAAAATGTTTTCGAATCAAAATGAGTACATTCATCCATCCATTTGGGAGCTACGATGCCACAGAAGGATACACAGATACACACACGTCAAACTTTTTTTTGCATCTGGCGTCTGGGGTTAAAAATGTTTTCGAATCAAAATGGGTCTATCCATCCATTTGGGAACTACGATGCCACAGACAGATACACAGATACACACGTTAAAATTTTTTTTTGCATCTGGCGTCTGGGGTTAAAAATGTTTTCGAATCAAAATGAGTCTATCCATCCATCCATTTAGGAGCTACGATGCCACAGACGGATACACAGATACACACGTTAAAAATTTTTTTGCATCTGGCGTCTGGGGTTAAAAATATTTTTGAATCAAAATGAGTCCATCCATCCATCCATTTAGGAGCTACGATGCCACAGACGGATACACAGATACACACGTTAAACTTTTTTTGCATCTGTTGTCTGGGTTAAAAAATGATTATTTAATAATTGCAGAGAATGAAGAGAAGATGTCTAATGTGAAAACGGTGGCAAACAGAACAAGACGTTCGGGTAAATTGAAGAAGGATGGCGGCCTACCCAAACATCCTAGGAAATCGAGTGAGTATTTTCACTTACTCGAGTCTCCTTTAACCAATACAGAATATTATTTTTTTATCCATTTATCTATGGAAGTAATGTTTTTTTAATTTTTCTATTTGTATTTGTATTTTTTTTTTCAGATGTTTCAAACGGTCCGTTGAGCGATAAATCCGTTGAAAATTTCAATAGCAACAACGCCCATCAAGCGAAAGTTCCAATAGCGAATGGAAAAATCCCAAACACAACAAGAAACAAAGTGCAAAGATACGAAGTGTCCGATCTCTATAAACCGAAATTGCACTATTTGTCCAGAAGAAATAATGTCGATTGAATTATTATTATTTTTACATATGTAATAATATGGTGTTAATATTTCGGTGTTGCCATTTTGTGAATTTCGTTTTTATAATGGTTGAAGTCGTGATGACTAGGGAAAGTTGAGATTGATATATTTTTTTATTATTGTTAAATAGCACGTTTTCATTAGAATAGCAAGGTTTATTCTGTCGCCAAGTCAAATGTCATCAAAATCGGTCCAGTCATTTTTAGTTGTGAAAACAAAACTGTATATATATAGGAATCGAACGAGGGCGTTTATTTTATGTAGAGGTTTTTTTTGTCCAAAACATATTCTTAATTCTTGAGGTCAATCCGAGCTCATGGATTGAAAGAATCCAAAGAATACAAGATTTATTATTATCAAAAAATATCTCAGATTGACAAAGAATCGAATGTGAAAATTTTATTAATTTTTTTTTTTTTTAAATGGATGTGCTCATTTTGATTTAACGTATTACTTTTATAGCTTACTTATAAGCAATTAAAGTATGTTTTATATTAGCGTCTTACAAGGCGCTCTCTTAATTGGCCACGTTTCGTATTTCGTTTTTCGTGTTTTTTTTTACAATTTACATTGTCGACAAGTTTAAAAAAAATATAGTATAGATATGCACTCTCTCGGTTTGCTCCTCGCGGTCCGCCGCCATTTTGTGTTGAGCGGTCATTGTATGCGTAAAACTAAATCACCATCGTACGATCGTGGCCAATCAGGACGCCCCCTAAGTGTTTAGAGCATGGGTGGCCAACACGCGGCCCGCAGGCAGCAATGCGGCCCCCCGGATGTGAACTTGTGGCCCGCGGTGCTAGGTCACATGTACAAAACATTTTTCCATTGTACAACACACAGTGAATCTCTTCTAGATTCTAGTTAAAACTTGTGTTCATAAAATTACCTTTATGAAACCTTTTTTCATTTTGGCCACCTATGGTTTAGAGCATGGGTGGCCAACACGCGGCCCGCGGGCCACATGCGGTCCGCTGGATGTGAACTTATGGCCCGTGGAGCTAAGTCACATGAACAAAACATTTTTCTATTATACAACACACCGTGAATTTGGTTAAATTAGGTAGTGCGGTCCGCTAGGAAATCTCTTTTGAAAAATTTGGCCTAGCTGCCAAAAAGGTTGGCCACCTATGGTTTAGAGCATGGAGACTAGAGGTAAGGAGGACCAACTTACATGGGTGTTAAATTGAAAAAGTGGCAAGCTAAAAGCATTAAATAGTGGTTCGTAAATTGACCAGAATGGCGCTAGTGTGGCATTGGTGTTTTGATACGATTGGTTGGTTTCGTAGTTCATGAAACCACCGTAAGTAAAATGGCTACTAGAGCGCCACGCCCCAATTCTACTACAGCGCCGCCAAATTGAGCGTATACGAAGGACACTTTCTCGTGTATACAGTTGGGCCTCCTCTCCCTACCTCTAGTCTCCATTGTTTAGAGGCTTTAGTGTCTTGTAATGTCTAGAATTTGTATTTATTTTTAATCCAGTGTCAATCAATATATGTACAAGGCTATGTAAGCCTTGTAAGTATTATTGTTTTAAATTATAGTTGAGATTTTGTATTTTAATTTTTTTTTGACCTTGTACGAAACTTGACACCAGGGAATTTTTTTAAGAATGCGAATGTCAAAATCGATGCGGAAGTTCCGCAATTGCCGACGCGAATAGCAGACCTAATATTCAAATGCAGATATAAGTGATTGAAACGAGATAATTTTTAATAGATTTTTTTTATTAAATAATCAAACTTTAAGTAGAAAATTCGAGCAATTAAAATTAAAAAAAAAAAAAATTGAAACAATTCTATACTTAGTTTATCCTTTAGAAATGTGAAGCCTTGTATTATTTTTTATGTCCAGAAATTGTATTTTTTTTTAAATATATTTTCACTTGATTCTTAGTTTAATTTTAATCAATACAAGGCCTGTAATTATTATTTTTTTATTTTCTGAATTTGTACTTTTTTATATTTCCGCATGACTCTTAATTTAGTTTTTTTTATTTTTTTTATTTAAATATGATTTTATTAATTTTTAATACGCACCAGCATGTAAACAAAACTTGAGAAGATTTGACTTAAAATTTCCCTTTTATTATTATTATTATTAAAATTAATAATTTTCATTTTTTTGAAAGAAAGAAAGAAAAGAAATTTTAACGTTTGATTTTTTATAATGATACCTTATTAGAAGTATTTAAATAAATCATTCTCAACTTTCATTAATCAGACTATTGTGTTTTATTGATCAGACTAAATCGGATTAATATATATATAATTTATAATTATAGAATTTCCTTTGGTCGATTCTTGTTTGTAAATTGTTTGAGGGTATGTATGTATGTCTGTTTAGATCTCCCCCCAGTGTGTGCTGTCTAAATTTATATATATTTATGTGATTTTGTTTTTAAGAAAAAAGATGGTTTTTATTTTGTCTTTTAAAAGTGTCGTAGAAATTGCGTATGCGCATAGAAACGTAATTTAGGTTAATAAGTCGAACCGTATGCAAATAATGACGAGTGATAATTTTTACAATTAGAATAGTCTGTGGTCGAAGTACAGTCATGGATGGAAAAGGCGTTAAGGAAAATAAAAATACTTTTGAGTTGTTTTATTTAAAAAAAAATATATCGAAAAGCTCTATGCTACAATTTAATTCTGTCGCAGCGAAATCAAAAATGACTTGCGAATATAAAATAACAAATTTTTTCAAAGAAATTTATTTACTATAATATAACCTCAGATAAAATAAAGATTTAAAGATAGAGCTCTGTGGACCGCAGAGTGCAGCCGGTAAAACTACGCCTCGCCTTCTTAAAATATTTACTAGTGAAAATGCCGAATTACGTAGTGAAAGGATGTAAAAAGCAGTATTAAAAAAATAAAAAAAGTATTAAAAAAATTAAAAAAGCAGCATAGAATCATATATAGCACGCACGTTAACTTAGAAACCATTATTCTCTTTGATGAAGAAGATTATTTTCTCTATAATATAAAAATGAATCCCTAAATGTGTTGCTAAGCGCAAAACTCGAGAACGACTGGGCCGATTTTAATTCTGTCCTCACTCGTGGATAGAGGGATAATCAGGGAAGGTTTTTACGTAAAAAAAATGCACCCGGGCGCGAAGCCGGCAACGAGTCGCTAGTATAAAATAAAAATAAACAAAAATTTTGAAGTTTTTAGCTTGAAATACAAAATCTCAATGGTACAGTAAACGGCCTACGCACACATATTATTTTTTTTACTTTACCTACATAAAAAGTTATCTTAATAATATTTATATTGTCCCATAAAACTGGAAAGCAGTTTGTCTACGGGATCAAATTACTTAAGTCTAAATATGTCTTAAGCTTAGTAAATGTTAAAGTAATTAATTTTTTAGGAATCTATAAAACCGGCTTCCCTATGTTGTCTGCAAAACTCTATCTATACTACTTATTTGGTTTGAGAATTTAAAATAATATTAATTTGATTTTAAAATTAAATCGTTTTCTTAACGTAAATAAAATATTAAGGTTGAACCGCATCTGTCAGCACGGTTCAACTCTTACATCACATCGGTTTTCATGCTCCATCCTATTCTATCTCTAGGATAGTCATATACCAGAGCGAGAAAGATAGAGCATGATCAGCATGCTAACTGATTTCAACTATCGTTACGTACTTAGTTTGAATGTTAAATATAAGTAGTTTATTGAATTATAATAGGGGAACGTACCCATACTACTATTTGTACCCCTCCCCCCTTTTCGTGACCACCTCCCCCCTCTAGTTTTTACGTAATAATTGTTCAAAACCCCCCCGCGCCTCTGTGACCAAGCGTGGTATTTTAAGGACCCCCTTTGAACGGGTCACGTAGTATGGGTACGTTTCCTAGCTAGAAAGAGGGAGAGAGAGAGAGATTCTCAGAGAGTCGTGGTATTGTCTGTTTGTCTGTCATAATTAAAAAGAACTCACTCTATGAAGATAGGTACTTTACAGAAAGCGCATTCAAGATTAGAAGCTAGCACCTTTCACAGATAAAATTTTTCCTGAGACCATTTTTTTTTAAATAAGATATTTTGCATGTAATTGGTCAATATTTAGTAGATTCAAACTTTTGAGAGAATTAAATCTTCGCGTGCAGCCGGGCGCGGGTCGCTAGTATTTCATAAAACAGAATTAGTTCTAGCTCATCACCGACATATCAAAAACAATATTTTTTTATTCACATATTGTTCAATCTTCCTACATTTTTTAAATATGATATTAATTTTATTAATTAAAATATGTTTTAATAGGGAGTACATTTTTTTAAATACCCACAAATATTGCTCGTTGAAATATTTAACTAGAATATTTTACGTAATAATACATCCTTGCGAAATCGTGTATCATAATTCGAACAGAGATGGCGCTGATATTAATTCGTTATATGTTTTTATAATTTTTATTAAGTACTAGCGGCCTGTTCCCGGCTTCGCCCGGGGTGCATTTTTTTTTTACGTTAAAACCTTCCCTGATTATCCCTCTATCCATGAGTGAAGACAGAATTGAAATCGGCCCAGCCGTTCTCGAGTTTTGCGCTTAGCAACACATTTAGGGATTCATTTTTGTATTATAGATATATTTTATAATCGTTCGTAAAGAGTAAACTCCAGTCGTGCGTCGGAGCTTACACACACGTTTTTTTCTATTAAAATTTGATAAATCGAAAGGTTCTAGCATTTAATCATTAGTATAAAGACTTAAGTAGCCATTGTTGAATAGAATTGTTGAACCCATTATACAAATATTAAACAAAAATATAAAAGCTGTATTAAATTTGTGCAAAATTATATTTTAACATAAACCAAAAATATGTTTTGTAGCTCTGCTTGCGTTTGATAAATGTAGGTAGATAGGTACCTAACCACATATTTGATGAAAGTTATAAAAAATATATATTATATTATATTTGTAATACTATTGTAGTTATTAAACCACATAATGTTACACTGCCAATTTACATAATAAAAAGGTATATTAGAATAGGTAAGTATTTGTTGGCGAGCTAAAATAATTATCATCAATAAATATATATGTAGGTATATATATGACAATTAATATATAACAATTATAGATATACATATATAATTTTACTATTTGAAAAAAAAAAAGTCACCATCAAAGTTCCAAATGCGTGGAACGCAGTAGTATTTTTTTTTTTTTTTTTTTCAGTTTAAAAATTAATTTTATATTTGATGACCCAGATTAACAACATTCATAAACTGAATATTTTAACTGTATTTTGGTAATTTCTTTTATGACTACAGTTACAGGCAACTAGCGCTTTCTGTATAACCTCATTATATTATAGTTAAACCTCTATAATGTAACACCATTTTTCCGCTTTATTGATGTAGGGTGATAAATAGTAATTTTGTAACAATTAATATTGTACGCACTGTTATTTAAATACAATAGGTATAATATAATAAAAATAAATTTTATTATACTAAAAAAAATCCGTTTTATTAATGTTTCTAAAATAGATGTATTGAAGAGATGTTATTACTTCTAAAGAGAAAATATTTATATGTTTGTAACGAAGAAACTCAAAAACTAGTGGACTGATTTTGAAACTTCTTTCACCTATAGAAAGCTACAACACCAGTGAGTAACACAGGCTACATTTCATAAAGTTACGCGGGCGAAGTCGCGTGCAACAGCTAGTTATTAAATAAATTGATTTATTAGTAGGCAGTCCAATACTCTGCAGTAGAACTACTTGGATTTTTTTTGTCCAAACTGTTCTATCGTAGAACTGTCTGGACTAAGCCGTCCTATATGACCAAGTAGAACAAATAGGAAAATAAGAATCCCATTTTTCTACTAATAGAACAAAATACATAGTAATAATACTCCATGAAGTCGCGGGTACCAGCTACTTTTAAATAATTTATTTTGATCATAAATAATGGAAATTTTTACTTAGTCGAATAGTGGATGGGCACATATTTCACAGTCATTTGGTGTGCTAGTCTGGCGACAGTAACCATAAGACATAAGACCATCCTTAAACCTATTAAGGTTGACAGCACACTTGCAACATCTGTGACATTATTTTTATTAATAGAAGATGGTAGTTACCCACCATCAAGTAGACCATCAGCCTGTCTATCAACCTTTACTTAGAAAAAAGTACAAATAATTTAGAAAAAAATCATATTAGGGCTTTAATGAAACTCACATTTTTTAATAATTTTATTTCATTTACTACATAAAAAGATGATTTCTAACAAAAAATGGTTGAAACAATAAATAGGAGACAATAAATCGTGATTTAATAACATGCCACTGAGGAAATAATACTTTTGCTTATAACATTTACATTGCATCTAGAAAATATGGCTTTGTACTTAAAATTGTTAAACAACTAAATTGTTTAAGGAAAATAATTTAAAAAAAATTTCATTAAATTGTAAGTACACATTTCATGATCACAAATATTTTAAAAAGAATAGTTTTTCTGTTGTACTTGACATTTTATTATATATTTTTTTTGTTATATGATCAAATAACTTAATATTTATAATTTTGATTGTACATTAATATTATACAATTGTTTTTAAGGGAATTCAAAACAAACAAAAAATATCAATCTAGTATTGAGGATTACATAAAAAAATCTTGTATTTGCTTACCACACACTAAGTAAGCATATTTCTTTTATATACAAGAATAATAATGTAACATTATCTAAAGACACAAGTGCTATTATGGCAAAACTTTTTGTACTGCATGTTCTTCCCAGATTACTTTGAGCTCCTTCATTTGAAAACACATTATTGAACCTTTATTATTGAAAATATGTTATTGATAAACAACAGGTTTTATGTTTTTTTTTTAATACAACTAAAATAAATACCTATTTCTCTTTGAGACCAAAATAATATACAATAACCGATAGTTATCACTTGATTTTTCACTTAAAAGATTAGTTTACAAAAATAATCCAAAGAAAGGTTGCTCTTAGCCAACTTAAGCTTAATCCGTAAGTACATTTTCAGCCATTTTTCTAAAGACAAAAAGTATCCTACTTTAGCCAAATTTAATTCTGCACCTTCTCTAAGCCAGCGGGGTCCATTATCGGAGGTTGCTTCTTCACAAGCCCAGATAGTAGGGTCTTGATTTGGGCAATCGCTCGTCCGGGATTTAAACCCTTCGGACAAGTTCTCGTGCAGTTCATAATTGTGTGGCAACGATAAACGGAATATGTGTCCTTCAGTTTCGACAGACGTTTCTCTGTTGCTTCGTCACGAGAATCAATAATCCATCTGTAGGCTTGCATGAGCACAGCCGGGCCGAGATACTTGTCTCCATTCCACCAATAAGACGGACAGCTTGTAGAACAGCAAGCGCACAGCACACATTCATATAACCCATCCAACTTAGCCCTATCCTCTACATCCTGTAACAACTGAGTTTCCTTACCCTTAACGGCTTCCTTATCCCGCTGTAACCACGGCTCGATTGATTGATACTGATTGTAGAAGTTGGTCAAATCCGGCACCAAGTCTTTAACAACGTACATATGCGGCAAGGGGTAGATTTTAGAAGGTTTCGACAGGTTCTGGTCAATGTGACTGATGCATGCCAGTGTGTTGACTCCGTCGATGTTCATAGCACAGGAGCCACAGACGCCTTCACGGCACGACCTTCTAAAAGTGAGAGTCGGATCCATTTCATTTTTTATCTTCAACAAAGCGTCTAGGACCATAGGTGCACAATCATCCAAGTCTACCTGGTAGTTTTGAGTATGGGGCTTTTTATCGGGTTCATCTGGGTTCCAACGGTAAACGGCGAAAGTTTTAACCCTTTTGCCTAAAGCTGATGACGTCGCGAATGATCGTAGCTGCCCGAAAGACCCTGACGTTAATCTCAGCAGCGGCATTATGTAATGTTTTCGTTTAAAATAACAAAATTAATTATTTCTAAAAAGGCAGTCACCGAATAGAGGGCACGTTTCGTATTTCTTGCACAGATAGAAATCTATGTTCATTAAAATATTTCGTTAAATAAAGCAATCAAAACAACAATCAACAACAATAAAACCATTCACATTCACCCGATTAAAAAATTCTATTCTCGACCACAGAATAAATTAAATTAAATATCCAATCCAAAGAAATTTAACTAAAGCACTAAAGTGTCAATTTAAGTTGACACATTGCCTAAATCATTTGTTAACGTTTAGCTAGCCTCTTTAAATCGGTATCATAAAACGGCACCAAAGTACGTAATGGAACCAAGTTTGACGTTTGTACTAGGAACGCCGATCAAAAATAAGAATGAAGTTTGTATGTTTATCTCTTTTTGACTTATGGCTTTACTGCAATTGTGTAAGAAGCAAGACTCTATAAACATTGGTTTTTATTTTAGCCTTACTTCTATCAATCGTATCCAATTCAAACGCAGTCTGTCAAGCACACAGAACAATGTTAACAAGATGATACAGATTATCTGTACATTGAATAGTATTGGAAGAAGAGGACTAAGTATCTACTATTTAGTTGGTGAAGAGGACAGAGACTTTTTATCGGCCGGTAGTTTGGTCGGCTTTTTAATTAATCAATATGAAGAGGTATGCAAGTGCGCACATTTAGTGATCCACCTTTTTATACTGATTTAAAAACCGACCAAACTATCGGCCGATAGAAACTCTGTAGTCTGCGGGGATTCTAACTCTATAGGTATCTACACGAAAAGGGTGGATCAGCTTTGTCGGCTACCATTAAATTAACACTATTAACATTAACACCTACCATTTGTTGACTGTTGCAACATTTAGGGGGTTCTAGAGATTTATCAAATATCCTATCAGTCAATATCTAATTAAGACAATGTGATCGTTTGTATCGCATAAACATGCAAGCATATTAAAAGCCACACCTTTCAAAAACTTTCTTTGATAATTTAATTCTGCACATTATTTTATTTTTTAATGACAACTTCCATTTTCTACCTTTATATAGTATAAAAAACTTAAATCAAATTTACTTTTCAGAGCACTCATTTAATTCACGGTGGTCTTTAGAAATTGGCTGCGCTTTTTATGACTCCAAAATGCAACCCTTACTCACTAAACGAAACACAACAGCATACGTGCTATTATTTCACGTTGGTCTTTTGTAAGGGGGTGGTTACTGCCGCAAGACGGGCTGCGAAACGCAGTGTGCCCTGCCACTACTTTCTAGATCAAGACCAGAGCCAACTTTGAAAAGTTCATTTCCAAAGTTGACCCTGCCGGGAACCGAACCCGGGAACCCTGGATCAGAGCGCCCTAACCACTCATCCTAATCTCAACTGGCTCGTCAAACTTACACCAAATATAACGTGTTTGGGCTCAATAGAAAGTCGAGGGTTAATTTATAATACGTTATGAAGGCGACACTTTAATTGGACAGGTACATTTTAATATGCCAGCTATTAGCTTATAATAACGTTGACAAATGAAAATATGTGAAAATTAGACAGATAACGATCTCGTATTGCGAAAGAGAATTAAATTAGGCATAGTCATGTTGTTATGTTTGTAACCATTTGTAACGCAATGTTTCGCTATTCACTTACACACACTGGCCAGTTGCGAAAATCAACAACATCGGCTTGCCCATTGCAACACGTCCACTGCAAGCAAAGTGCAAGTAATATTATGGATAACTATGCAGCCATTTTTAAATGAAAGCCTCTACAATGCGGAAATGCAGTTGATCTGCCGCGTTTGCCTATGATCGGTTAGTCGGCGAGTTTCACGGCGTAAACAAGTATACGACTCATAACCGATGCAACCACAGTCCCCGCAGAACGTGGTCAACTGTCGCGTTTTTAAAATACGAACAAACTGTGCCAGCCAGTGTTTTGTTTTGGCGCGAAAAAGCGCCACCCGCAAACGTGCAGTGGAGCTTGCTCGTTTTGAGATCTTATCGTGTGTGATATAGTGACTTTTTTTATTAAATTTCTTCTCATATTTTTTTTTTGCGGACGTCATTCGTCATTAACATATCAGGTGAGTTTTTTTTTGCAAAACACGGGTTGATCACAAAAGTCAAGAAGTTTTATTATGTAAGTCCGCGAACGTAAGAAGTAATGATATATTTATACATTTATTATTTATTTACATTTTATATAAGCAGACATTAACTGACGTTTTTGAAAGTGTCGCCGCGAGCGGGAAAAGTAAAAGTTTAAACAGTGCAATGACAAAAATACCATCAGTTTTACAATGTAAACGTACAGTCGATGTAGTTGTAAGAAATCAAGGTTGGCCGGAGAAAGTGACCCAGCCGTGAATGAGGACCCGGCTGTGCGACGTGCGAGAAGACGACGCCTCTACTTTTTTCATAGATTCAACACTCAGTTCCGTTCCAAAGCCAAAGGAACACTTCGTTCATGCAATCTATTTTATTTCACTATTAATAGTTTATTTATCTATATAGTTTTTTGAAATATTATGTAGATCTTCAAACACAATAAAATTATAAGAATACTAGCTGGCGCCCGCGACTTCGTCCGCGTTGAAAAAGAAAAAAGTAGCCTATCCTGTGCCCTGTACGTCTAAATGTTTATCTACCAAGTTTCATGAAAATCAGTTGATTCGTTTAAGAGTTATGGAGGAACATACATATATACAGAAAAAAATTCTAAATATCGTCAATTTAGTTTCAGTATCATGTATAGAGCCTATAAACACGATATCTCTGAAAACAAAGTAACTTACTCCATGACAGACCCTTACAGATTTATTATTAGTATTGATGATTGATTAATAGTTTTTTTATCTATATAGACTTTTGAAATATTATGTAGATCTTCAAACACAATAAAATTATAAAAATATACTACCGGTTGGGAAAACTGTTTATTATAACTATATATACATCCATAAATATATTATTCTAAAGTTAATATTTTATTTACATTTTATTTTATACTAGCGATTCGTTCCCAGCTTCGCCTGGGTGCATTTTTTTTACGTAAAAACTTTCCCTGGTTATCCCTCTATCCATGAGTGAAGACAGAATTAAAATCGGCCCAGCCGTTCTCGAGTTTTGCGCTTAGCAACACATTTAGGGATTCATTTTTATATTATAGGATTTTATTATACAATTTGCAAAAAATAATCCATGCGAAGCCGGAGGTGAGCAGCTAGTTAAATTATATGATATAAGACCTTAGTACACAATTTTCTTTTTTAAATTTAAGTATATGAATTATTTATTGATAATTTTGCTCTGCATCTTTTGGTAACTTATTTGAGTATTTATTTTATTTTATGTAGTCTAAAAATAAAAACAACGAGTAGGTAAACTTTTATTGCTTAAGCTTAAACTATAAAATTTACTATCAAAATGAATATAAATATATTGCCTTATTAAAATACAATGAAATAAAATGGTAACCAATCTTAAAAGATTCCACTAACAAACAACATTATATAGGTAAGTAAAAGGGAATAAAAAAATATTAAAAAAAAACTTGAACAATAAAAATTTGACTAAAATTACAGTTTAGATGACAAAAATACCTTGAGTTTAATTACATATTGAGTTAAATCAATATTTAGTATTATTTATTGTTCCAAAGAGCAGCTGTGGAAGTTTCTGACAGGTTTTTTTTCTCATAAAATCGGCATTCCTTCGGAATATTTGTTAGATACCTTTTAGGGCTAGCGCGCAAGAGCAACTTAGTTGCCCGGCATCTATTTTGTCTCTGTCGCTGTCTCCTCGCCCAGACTTGAACGATGCGCACACGAAAGCGACAGCAACGCAACTTTTTCTTTATAATTTTCCGCATTCATCAACATGGATTTCGAAGATAAGGTTGTCGCCGTGCGCGCATTTGCATTGAAACCAATAGACGGGCGACAGTTGCGTCGCCGGCTTGTCTCCAAACCCATGGACAAAAAAGTCTCCCACCTGTCGCGTCGCTACATGCGCACACTATCATACATATTCGTAGACTTGATGTGAGAGATAAATTAGTTGCGGAGACAAAAGTTGCTCTTGCGCGCTAGCCCTTAAAGTATACCTCAACACATACCGTGTTTGTCTTTTATTTATTTTTTATTACAAAACTGTAAATTTTGATGCGGTTCTCTAATTTCTTATGGCGATGAATCAGTTTTGTATGGAGCTCAGGGCCATCAGTTTTTTTTTATTATTTTCGTTTTAACGCTTGAAATTTGTACCATTGGGTGATAAGTAATTATAAATTTTACTGGGAATATATCGTGTAATTTGGTAAATGAGGTGACATAGAATATTTAACTTTGAAAGTATTAAAAAAGTTTGAAAGTAAGTAGGTATAAAAAAGTCTTTTTAATTTTCATTTTTACAAAAACTGAAATTTTCACAGGAAATTAGTGAAATCGAGAAACACTTTTATTAACAAACAAGCTGGAGACCGCGACTTCGTTCGCATTGAAAAAAAAAATTAAGCAATATTTAATTTCATGATGATTGGTTGAGTAGTCGACGCCTTTTAGTGGACATTTTCTTGACTTTAAAACTTCGATTTTATATTAAGCTTTGAAAAAAATAGAAAATATCTGACATCTTTATGACGTTGACGACGGTGGCGCCCATTTATTTAAAATATTGTATTTTATGACGATTCCTAAACAATCTAGCATTTTTACAGGACAAAAAGTATCCCATACGTTAATCTAGGTAACAAACTATCTGTGTGCAAAATTTCCAAAAATCAACTTTTATTAAAAACTAACCTGGGCTATACTTTTACTAAGGACTACATTACATTACATAGCCATTATATAATATATATATATATATATATATATATATATATATATATATATATCTCGTGTCACGATGTATGTTCGCGATAAACTGAAACTACTGAACCGACTTTGATCAAACTTCATAAAGATCTGTTATTTGGTCCAACTTAAAAGATAGGATACTTTATATCTCATTTTTTTTTTAATTATTTTGTTTTTATTATTAACATAGCGCCATCTGTTGATACTTATTCAATACAGCAATTATTTATCTGTGAGTTCCATAAGGTTCTCACAGATGGCGGTTTAAAGTAATTTATCGGCTGGATTGCAAAAAAGCACCCCGGGCGAAGCCGGGAGCGGGCCACTAGTCTTATATATATAAAAATCTCGTGTCACAATGTTTGTTCGCGATAAACTCTGAAACTACTGAACCGACTTTGATCAAACTTCATAAGTATTTGTTATTTGGTCCAACTTAAAAGATAGGATAGTTTTTATTTTGAACCGACGAAGCCGGGAGCATATAGCTAGTAAATTATAAACGAACAACCATTATAAATGCACTAACTTACATTACATGGGCGTTAAAATGAAAAATTGACAGTCTATTATAAATTGGCCAAAATGGCGCAGCATTGATGAATTTGGCATTGTTGAATGGTTGCGTTCATGAAAAAATCGTAAATAAAATACTACTACAGTGCCACCCCCTAGTTTTTTTTATTTTATAATTTCCCCCCGGGGTTGTTACACCACCCCCGTATGGGTCGTGTATTCATTATGTTTTACATTATGCTTATGAGTATGTACTATATGTGGGGGGAAAGTTGCGTAACATAAGGGACCTATGAACAACCATTTTTTTTTTAAATTTCTCATTAGTCTTCTATTTTTAACATTGCTCGGCTCGAGATGCAAGTGAAAAGTCTCAATGAGATTGATGAGATGGTCTTTTGATGAAGTAGAAAAATTTATAAAAAATCTTAAATGAGGTTGATTTTACAATTTTTTTTTAATTTTTAGATGTCATTCACCACACACACACACACACACACACACACACACACACACACACACACACACACACACACACACACACACACACACACACACACACACACATTCACATACATACATTACATACAATCTTACAATCACATTTCACAAATTCAAATTTACTTTATTATTATTATTTCTTTCCAAATACCTAATGCTACTGTTTGTTTATTTTGTACATATAATTTATTGTTTGAAATTAATGTATATAGTATTTAAAATTTATTATTTATTTAACGCAATTGTTACTTCCCCCATAGGACAGGCAGAGCCTAGTGTGGAGGACAGAAATATGCTAAAACTAAAGTTGTTATTCTGAAATAAATTTCTTTATTCTTATTTAATTTTTATTCGTCCTGATTTTATTCGTCACCGTTGCCACTTTGTGGCAGAAGTCTACATTTTTTTAAACTTTATGTTTGTTTTTCAAGATTTGGTGCAGATTATCTGCACTCAGATTCATATCAATATCATGCGTTTCAGCACGAACCTTGCACGCGGGAACCTGGGGCAGTCCACTAATAAATGCGGAACAGTTTCCGCTACCCTAACGGTACCTTCCGCTCCCTGCCTTTCAAATGCCGCTACGGCCTGCCCCTCTTTGCTTCATACGCAGCTCAAGAGGCAAGAGGGTCGACAGTATTAGAGCGGCATTTAAGACGTTACGATAGGCTTTGCAGGTTCTCTGCACGGCATGCAGGTGTTTCTGTACGCACCACTTTTTGGCTGCGGGCGCCCAGACACTGGCCGCGTACAGAGGGCCTAGTGCGAGTTTTACTCGATCAAACGCGACGAACACGTAAATGTCAATTTGTATGGGAATGAAGCAGACCTACATGTGAGCCACCAGGTGGCGCTGCTTCATTCCCATACAAATTGACATTTACGTGTTCGTCGCGTTTGATCGAGTAAAACTCGCACTAGGCCCTCAGGACGATAGGCTCCATACAACTGACAAGTATATCGTCCTTATGACTTCCGGAGACAATCCCCATGTTACTTTCGTTGCTCGCGCGATTTGTAAATAGTTTTTGTAACTTTTTTACATATATGTTGGACATGGGGATTGAAGGTTAATTTTTTATCAATTATCAGGCCTAGCAGCTTAATTTTATCTACAACCTGAATAGACGTGGTGCGTCATATTTGAGCTTTCTCGTAACCACCATAAGATTGTTTTTTTTTGCCGAGAATTTAAGCTTATTTTTGACATTCCACTCATGCACACGGGCGATATCCTCCATTTTGTATCCGGAAAACACAATGACGACATCATCCGCGAACGCCTGGCCATGAACTTCTAGTGTAACAAGCTCGCAAAGCACCTATCTCTGCACACATCCCTTTGTTGCGGTCCTGGTGGCAGTCCGACCCGCGTAGGCCAGTCTCACCACAGTATTACAATATAATATATTCCCTACAGTAGTGAAACGCCTTTGATGTCGGGCGACACCGCCACTCGTGTAAGTACTTACGCTGTCACGAGCGGATGTGCCAGGGTTGTCACAAAATCATGGCGTAGTCTTGCCTTTGCGCGTCTATGGTAAAAGATAAACTCCAATTTGTTTTTCTTTAAATGAAAGATGTTTTGTTGGTTTTAAATGACACATGACAAGGTTGATGCTCTACGCATATGTCATTTTTAAATGTTCCATAAATTTCGTAGTGTTTCGTGTGGCATGCGAAATCCATAATGTAGTAGATTGATGTAGCCACCAACCACCAAGTGGACCATCAACCAATGTTTCTGTTTGATATTACGTCCTCGTTAACCGACGGTTGCATGTGTAGTGCTATGATAAAATCTGGTTTTGAACACAATTTCGTGTATAAATTCATTAATTTATGATGTCAATAGGTAAACGAAAGAGCCGTCCTACTTGGTAACTGGTTGACGACTCGTTTCGTTCCAACTTTGTTACGTAACGCAAGTATCCACATTAAACGCCAATCCTTTCACTGGTTTGCGGTTTTGTCCTTTTCCCACATTTCAACACTTTTTAAGGCGTTGCTTAAAAATTCGATTCGATGCTTGCTATTTTTTTTCGAAATGTTATTATTTTTTTTTACAAATAAGTTGCAAAGGTCATTTTTATCATCTAGATCAACTTCTAGAGATGATTCAAATTAACTTTGTATATTATACAGTCAATATAAACCTTCAATATTGATTGTAGCTTGTAGCCAATCTTGAACAAACTTTCTTAGAGCTTTTAAGCCTTCGGCTTCTGCCGAAGGTTGTGGCGATGGCCTATTAATCGGCTTTGGCCAGAAATTGACCTTCGGTCGGACACTGCTTGTGGGATTCTGGTCTATTCCTTTATAGAACTATATTTATATGTATGTATATGGTTATAATTACAGCTATACTATAAAATTCGGGTTAACTTTTCACATAAAGGGTTCTTGAAATAGGATTGAGGTTATCCCTCGATGGATAGGCGTGTAGTGGTCATTTTTAAAATAGTAAACAAGAAATAGATAGGCGGCATTCCGTGTTGGGACCGGTTTTATGTGTCAGTGACCGATGCAGGTTGTACGCAACGTTGTTTAGTTGCATTCACATAACACCGTTTTACCAATACAAAATCCACATCTATTCAACTGCACATAGGTAGCATAACATAGGTAGGTACTTAGAGTAATGCGTTTTCCATTATTCTACTTTACGTAACTAAGGAAAAGGCCCGGGTGCAACCAATGCAATTTCAACCCCCGAACAAACGCCCCAGGCAAGAACCGAGTGTTGCAAGTTTGACGTGTCTCTCTGTGTGTCTATGTGTCTGTTTATGACGTCGTAGCTCTCAATCGGATTGACCAATTTCAATCCAGTATCTTTTATTTAAAAGCTGACATTATCGAGACGGTTCTTAGCTATAGTTTATGAAGATCTGTTTAGGCGTTTGAAAATCATCATGCTATTTCCCGTTTCACCTGGTTTTTGCATCAGACGTCGGGGGTTAAAATACACTTAAATTTTATTTATTTGTGTAGATATTTGTATAAATATTGAAGTAGGTAATGTTTGGTTAACATTTCATAATAAATTTATATTTAATATTAATTTAAATTATCTTTTATTAATATACTTAATAATATTAAAATTCTGTTTCTTTAAGAAAATCAATCTAATAAGTACGAGCAGTTTGCCAAGATATAAATAATATTGTAACTTCCTTATAATCTTTTGCTATTTCATTACAATATGACATTATATTGGTTTCACATAGGAAACAATAAATTTAATATCTGTATTACGACTACATAAAACCTTATTATTATTATGCAAACGCAACATAAAATATTCTCTGAATATGTTTATAATGTTTCTTGTCATTTTACTCATAAGGCGATGTTGCCATTTTTTTTATTATTATTATTATCTTCTTAGTGGCTATTTCTGGTCTGCTAGAGTACCAGTATCACTTCGTCCATTGCTGAAATATTGTGATCGCCACGTAAACTAAAGCTCTCTACCTATACCTACCGCGTTTACAAACTGTAGTACTTTTTTGATAGAGGCATTCCTCACATCTTCACAAGCCATTGTGTGGCTTCCTAGGATGTGACTGCGCTTGCGCATCAAGGGGCCACACTGGCACAGGATATGCATTGGTGTTTCTTCTGCCTCATGGCAGAAGCGACACTCTCCTGTACTGGTGAGACCCATTATTTTGAGGTGCCTATTGAGGCGACAGAGCCAAGTTAGTGCCCTAGTTAGCATGCACAGATTGCTCCTACTAAGCGACATAGCCTGATTCGTCATGTTTCGACTGTAGGCTTTTATGAGCGCTTTGGAATGGTTCAGACCTGGCAAGTTAGTCCAGTGTTTGTAAGATTTAATAAAGCACTGGTTCCATATGGTCCAGCGAGCTAGGCTGTTTGGTATTCCGCACATAGGTTCAGGACCTATTAGCCTACCTTTTGCGCCTGCTCGAGCCAGTTGATCGGCATATTCATTGCCTTCGATCCCCACTAGTCCCATCTTAGGACCACTTCATTCTTGCGCCCTAAAGTATAAGTAGTCTACACAGTTTCGCACCAGCTTTGAGACTGTAGAGTCCGAGTCCAGTGCTTGAAGTGCAGGCTGACTATCCGAGTGAATATAGATTACACGGTTGACGTAGTTTCTTCGCAGGTTGATTTCCGCACATTATAGGATGGCGAAGACCTCTGCTTGGAAGATGCTGGCGTATTGTCCCAAGTTTACACTGGTCCTGTAATTCTGGTCCCTGCCATACACTCGACAGCCTACGTCAGGTCCTGATTTGGACCCATCAGTATACCAGGAAAGGCTACCTTCCTCCCAAGAGATCTTATTTTCTGACCAGTTTTCTCTTAAGAGTGCCATTTTATTACTTACATACTAGCTGGTGGCCGCGACTGCGTCCTTGAAAAAGAAAAAATATATGTAATGGCCCGAGAGTTGGTAGACATTTCCGGGTAGGTACTTATTTGAGGCAAGCTGAAAACTAGTCCTATAACTCTTCTATAATACCCTAACAGAACTATAATAGAACTGGCTGGGGAGCAGTGGGGCTAAATCAGGACAACCTTTATATGCGTTAGGAAAGTTTGTGTAAGTAGGTATATCATTTGCAGACAATATTGGTATATCCATATTGACGACACGTTTGGTCTAGTGGCTAGTAACCCTAGCTGTTAACCAAACGGTCGCGGGTTCGAATCCTGCTAGGGGCAAATGTTTATGTGTTAACATTTATCTTTGTACCCGAGTCATGGATGTTTGTATTTATAATATGTATGTATTTACAAAAAAAAAGTAATCTATGTATTATATCAACTGTCTGATATCCATAATACAAGCATTAAGTTGCTTAGTGTGGAACTAGATGGTGCTGTGTGGAATTTGTGAAGATATATATATATATATCCAAGTCGCAAATAGGTATTTTAATAAGTGTTTTTTTTCCTATTTAAAGCAGTCAATAGGAAAATGCATTTAAACAAATGTCTCTTTTTAACGAGTAGATGTAATGAATGAGCTCATTGAGAAAATATTATGTACCTATGTATACGTAATTAGCGGTTTTGAAGTCATTTATACCTATCAGCTTTGTACATTTTTGTAATTTCAAAAATAAATATTTTTATTGTTACCAAAATGTTCTCATTCGAATTATCTTTTCAGACATTTTGCTACTTTCAATAAACTTTAGTTTACTATTCCCAAAATGTCCCGTGCTTAATTTCTGTACAGTCAGGTTCTAAAATTAATTCATTGTCTATACTAATATTATAAAGAGGAAAGATTTGATTGTTTGTTTGTTTACATTGAATAGGATCCGAAACTACTGGAACCTGTTTGAAAAATTCTTTCACTGTTGGGAAGCTACATTATCAGCGAGTAACATAGAATCAATACTAATAATAAATCTGTAAGGGTCGGTCATGGAGTAAGTTACTTTGTTTTCAGAGATATCGTGTTTATAGGCTCTATACATGATACTGAAACTAAATTGACGATTTTTACAATTTTTTTGTATGTTCTACCATAACTCTGAAACGAATTAACTGATTTTCATAAAACTTGGTAGATAAACATTTGGACGTACGGGACACAGGATAGGCTACTTAATATTTTTCAACGCGGACGAAGTCGTGGGCACCAGCTAGTATTTTATAAAGTTCCGCAGGCGAAGTCGCGTGCAACAGCTAATAAAATATGTTAAGGTGGTTCAAAATAAGTAAACAGGTCTTAATTATAACTGTTTTTATTAAAACAATTAAATGTAAATTAGTTTCATCAGACAAGTAAAGGTTATTATAAAGGGACGTTTCATATTACCATTTTGAAAGATTTTGACAGATTTTTGATACAATCTCTTATGGTATAATATAGTAATTGTGGTCTTAGATATACAAGCCTCAGATTTTTAAGGCTATTTACCCAACATTAAAGGCAAAAGTTGAACCTACAATAACTCAACGAGTACTACAAGCAAATATTCAGTTTGGAAACGTTGACTGAATACTTATTGCTATAAAAGAGATACCAAGGACAATAGAATGACTCGTCAGATACTCAAAGAGACTTAAGTGCTAATCTGATACCGCAAAATATAAAATGATACTATTTCTTTAAATGGGTAGTAAATGCTATCATTTTTCTTCACAGAGGATTGTATTATGAGCTGATATTTTATAGCCAGTAAGTTCACAGTGAAATTTTAACTGTCTGGTATGTTAATGCAACTATCCTGTTTCTATTTAACACTAGCGACTAGTTCCCGGCTTCGCCCGGGTGCATTTTTTTACGTAAAAACCTTCCCTGATTATCCCTCTATCCATGAGTGAAGACAGAATTAAAATCGGTCCAGCCGTTCTCGAGTTTTGCGCTTAACAACACATTTAGGGATTCATTTTTATATTATAGAAGATGACTCATTCAAAACAAGTTAAAAGTCAAATGTAAAACGTAATAAAGTGTCTTGAAGAACAAAATAAATAAATAAAATTTTTACTAGCTTTATTTTTGTTGACTGTACTTTAAACTTTTTAAGTTTTTATCGAATATTGTTATGGGACAAACGAGGAAATTTTTGGAATGTGGGACATAATATCGGGACGTACGAGGCATAAATTCTATTTATGCACTTTTGAATTAATTTTTTTATAATCACCTACATATTATAAAACTAAGTCCTCCGCCGCGTCTGTCTGTCTGTTCGCGATAAACTCAAAAACTACTGAACGGATTTAAATGCGGTTTTAACTAATGGATAGAGTGGTTCTCGAGAAAGGTTTTAGTAAGTATAAAATTTCACACCGGGCGAAGCCGGGAGCGGTCGCTAGTTTATCATTTTTATGATTAGTTAAATAGTTAAAGCGTGCATTGGTAACAAACAAACAACCAAACTTTCGATTTCATAATATTTTATATTTTACTTTTATTTTTTTATAAATTTATTTTAAATTTAATGAAAAAATGTTTAAAGGGGCGGAGTCTACTTTACTATTTTTTTTAAGATTCATAGAAATATTTTTATTATATTTACAAACTAATATCTAGTGTACAAAAAGGAAGGTATAAAGTTTATCTAAATAGATGAATAAGGGTAAAAAATATTACTAGTTGTTTGGTATAGCGGTTACGTTGTCAAATCTAAGCAGTTTCTAGGTGCAGGCACTGCAGGCTTGAATCTGTGTCGCGTTCCTCGAATACAAATACTCGTACCTTGCGTATTTCAGTTCAGTATTATTATTCAGTTATTTCAGTACTTATTTTTGTTCTAAGCCAACCTAGTATGGTACTTAATGATTCATTCCAGCGGTCTGCGAGGGCTTCTCCTATATGTTTGACGACGGAAACCATTCGTTGCGAGAATAAGCCATCTACGGATGTCACGAGAGGGGTGAAAGTAGAAAATATATAAATTTTCACTTTTTCCCTCTTCCAACCTTTTAAATCTTAACATACATCTGTCTATCTGTGTATTTATAATTTAATTTATAATATTTGTGAGATAAAAGATAAAATAATGACTTTTAACAAAGCTATCACTTCGCATTGTTTTGTTGCCTTCTATGAAAACAAAGGGGGACGTGCACCAGTCAGATAAGGCTTTGCCTGCTGTGAAATGTCGATATTAATTAAAGTACTATTAAATTATTTAAAATGGAATTATTATTTTTTAAAATTTACATGAAATTAAAGGTCGGAAATTGAATTTTTATGTGAGACATGATGTGCCAATAAAAAAAGGTTAAGTTAGCTGTTCAAAAATTGTTCAAAACATTTAATAACAATACAAATAACATAATTTTATTTAACAACCCTACTCATAACGAAAATAAATTTAGAACAGCACCTAACACCTACTAACATACATAATAAAATTAAAAATTTAGTTAAATAAACTTATATAATTATTAACGTTTTTTATGAGTTATAGTGAGTTTTCTACATATATCTATATACATATTAAATAAAAAAAGTCGCTGTCCGCCTCTGCCAAATTCTTCTAAACCATCCAACAGAATTTGATGCGGTTTTTACTAATGGAAAAAGCAATAAACGAGTAAGAATTGTGTATCTATAATATATAATTTGCAGAAATAGTTGCATCTGTGCGAAGCCGGGGGAGGGTCCATAAAAAAGTATATTTATAACGAATTCGCGGTCACATATAAGCCAGCTGTCTTAATAACAGATGACCGTTACAAAAGTTTAATGTGAAAAAAACACCTTAACATGTATTGTGCTTGTTGTATTCTTTTTTTGAGTCAACAGCATCTCTCTAATATCTATTTTCTATTTATGACCCGAGCTCATTCGCCTATCTATCTATATACATATATTGTATTCAATACTCAATACTAATAATAAATCTGTAAGTGTCGGTCATGGAGTAAGTTACTTTGTTTTCAGAGATATCGTGTTTATAGGCTCTATACATGATACTGAAACTAAATTGACGATTTTTACAATTTTTTTTTGTATGTATGTATGTTCCTCCATAACTCTGAAACGAATTAATTGATTTTCATGAAACTTGGTAGATAAACATTTGGACGTACGGGACACAGGATAGGCTACTTAATATTTTACAACGCGGACGAAGTCGTGGGCACCAGCTAGTATACATATAAAATTCTCGTGTCGCGGTGTTTGTTGCCAAACTCCTCCGAAACGGCTGGACCGATTTTGATGAAATTTTGTGTGCTTATCGGGTAGGTCTGAGAATCGGCCAACATCCAAGTATTTGCCATACCCCTAAATGTTAAGGGTGGTCCACCCCAATTTTTTTTATTTTATTTTTTGGCAAAACAACGTTTGCCGAGTCAGCTAGTTTTTCATAAACTTTGTCAACGCTCTAACAACTTAAATCTTAAACTTAAACGAGTTGTTTTAACCATCTACAAGAATATCCATATAGAGGGTGTGTATGTGTACAACGTTAAACCAATATTTTACTTATGCATTTGAAAATAGTGGAGAAATAGTGAAAATAGTGATAGTGGCAAGGCACAATGAGTTTCGCAATCATTTGGGCGACCCATCTGGCGGCAGTAACCACCCCCTTACTGATGACCACCGTGAAATAACAGCACGTGTGTTGAACGTTATTCTGTTTATCGACCTTAACATAAAATAATATAAATCTATAAGTTTTCTCAAAGTTGTTTTTCGAGAGAAGTTGTTTTTTTGCTATTTAAAAATGGCGACGATGCCAAACAACCTTGCAACGCGACGATGTCGACCTGCAGGTCTCTAATTACGTATTTTTCCTCGTAATTATATCTCGTAGACATTAGCGGCATTATGCAAAGTTTATTGTTGTTGGATTTCATTGTTATTAGTTAATTTTTATCGCTAAAGTACATTTGAATTTTCTTATTTGTCAATTTCATTAGGTTTTTCAAGAGTATCATCATCAATACTCAATATACTAATAATAAATCTGTAAGTGTAGGTATTGTATGTATGTATGTTCCTCCATAACTCTTAAACGAATTAACTGATTTTCATGAAACTTGCTAGATAAACATTTAGACGTACAGGACACAGGATAGGCTACTTTTTCTTTTTCAACGCGGACGAAGTCGCGGGCGCCAGTTAGTTTTATATAAAATTCACAAAAGAATATCTTGAACCGAAATTGAATCCGTAAAACATATGGCCGTGTCCACGACACAGGTAGATACACAGTTACCACAGAACTTATTACCGAATTATTGAAATCGGTTATTTCACAAAGTGGATTCAACGCGAACAAAGATTGCGGCTTTAAAACAGTAGTTACCTAATTTGAGACTATAAACAAGAAAAAAAAATTTGCCATTGTGGGCCTTTTTGAGAAATTGTTGTTTGCCCTTGTATCGAAAACTGGGAAATGTCTGTGGGTATTAATAATTATCAAAAATGTACTGGTTTACCTTCACGAAGCATTTTTCACTTTCACATGCTTTGTTTATCGTGGTACCTGGGTACTTAATTATTTTAACACTAAGTAGGTATTTATTCCCATGACATTAAAACAACATTTTTTTTATTTTGTTCCAGTCATGATGGCGACACAGCCAGACTTAGCTTCAGAGAGAGTCAAACAAATGTTTAGTTGGACAACTGGGTAAGCTTAATTATATTATATTAAAATAATTAAAACTATTTTAATATCCGAACAATTAGCTAGTAGATAATCATAGATGATTGGACCTTCAACATAGCCTAGGCGTTGCAGGTTTTAAAAATTCTGAACTAGAATGTCAAATATCCTAGTTTAGAAATGTCCCTAAATGAACTATTTAAATGCAAAGTAATTCTTCGACATGGTCACATTATAAAGAGAAAGTATTTGTATTTTTATTTGTAATAAAAAAAACTCAAAAAAACTACTGAACCGATTTAAAAAAATCTTTCTTTTAGCCCCTAATTATTATTTTGTTTCTTAATAATTATTTTGTTCGAATGAATATAATTTTTAAGTTATATGAGGAGTAAAAAGTATTGAAGTTAGTCAGATCGATGATGGCTCAAACTTAGTTTAGTGGTAAGTTTTTTTTTATTCATATTTTTTATTTTACAATTCATTTCATCAATATTATATTATACCTATATTATATACTAATAATAAATCTGTAAGTGTAGGTATTGTATGTATGTTTGTATGTTCCTCCATAACTCTGAAACGAATTAACTGATTTTCATCATTGAGCTTTATTACTACGTAATTTTCATGAAACTTGGTAGATAAACATTTGGACGTACGGGACACAGGATGGGCTACTTAATATTTTTCAACGCGGATGAAGTCGTGGGCACCATTTAGTTATATTATAATTACGTAAATATGATTTTATAACTTCCTACACAATAATGTTTGTCTTTTTAACCCATCAAGTAAAACAAGTTTGAATGAGCTCACAAAACAAACAGACATATTCACATAACATCCAAAGTGATGCAAGCGTTATGAGATGCTGACCCGTCCCATGATGCAAGATCCACTTTAGCGTGCACAAAGAACGTCGATTCCGAACCCAATAACCCACATATGTATTAATCGCGCATGCCAATATAAACCTTATATACTTACTTATTCATTTGACATTTCTTTTATCGATGATACACATCAATATAAGCGCCATCTATTCAAGTGAGGTTTAATGTACTGACATAGCGCCATCTGACACGGAAGTGAGAAACTATCTCGAGGCAACAAATTTAAAGTTACAGTTAATTCATATAGATGGCGTCAGCAATCTCTTTATATCTGATGAAGTAACTTTCAGTTTATAATTTACATACTGGATTCTTAAGTGCGATATGTTGCTTAAAATTCTACGTTTTTTAAAATACATTTAAGTGACGAATTACAACGAAAATAAGCAAATGGCCCTGGCATCTTGACCTACACTTTTATGGTAGTTTTAAATTATCGAGTGACAAATAAGCAGGTACCTAGGACCAAGTATTTCCTGTAACCTTTTAACAACCTGCTAAGAGTTTTACAACCAAAATTTATTTTTGTCTGCAAGAGTAAATGACCTCAACAAAAACCTTTATGCATTTTCCTGCCATTTTGCTCTAAAAAAGTTGAGAAGCAAAAGTCTAGAACCTTTTTTGGGATTCTGTATCATGAAATAGATTTTTTCTTTGGTCTAACGGTTTTTTAAGATCCAAAACAGGGGAGAGGATGAAAAAGATTTGTTTTATTAGCAAAATAATTAAGACACTTTTTATGAAAAATTATAATTTGTAATTTTACAAGAACGAAAAGAATTAAAAATTAAAAATAACAAAAATTAAAGGCTGTTTTCCAAAAAAAAAAAAAACTATAATACAAAATAAAAAGGTTAGGTAGGTACGTATCGTATAATGATTGTTAAAACAATGGAGTTAATTCCATAACAAAAAAATATTATTTTAAGTAATATTCCTTAACTATTAAAAACTTTAGCTACTAGCTGGCGCCCGCGACTTCGACTGCGTTGAAAAATAAAAATTAAACCTCAGAAAATATCTTACATCTTTGTTCCTGTGACGACGTTTGCGCCCAATTTAAACTTTCATAAGATCCCTTGGGAACTTAACGTTTTTACAGGATAAAAAGTATCCTATATGTTAATACAGGTAATAGACTATCTGTGTGCCAAATTTCATTCAAATCTGTTGAGCCGTTTTTGCGCGAAAGAGTAACAAACATCCATACATTCTCACAAACTTTCGCATTTATAATTCATACTAGCTGGTGCCCACGACTTCATCCGCGTTGAAAAATATTAAGTAGCCTATCCTGTGTCCCGTACGTCCAAATGTTTATCTACCAAGTTTCATGAAAATCAGTTAATTCGTTTCAGAGTTATGGAGGAACATACATACATACAGAAAAAAATTGTAAAAATCGTCAATTTAGTTTCAGTATCATGTATAGAGCCTATAAACACGATATCTCTGAAAACAAAGTAACTTACTCCATGACCGACCCTCTAAGATTTATTATTAGTATTGATTAGCTGACCTGGCAAACGTTGTTTTGCCAAAAAAAATTTTTTGGGGTGGACCACCCTTAACATTTAGGGTTATGGAAAATAGATGTTGGCCGATTCTCAAACCTACCCGATAAGCAGACAAAATTTCATCAAAATCGATCGAGCCGTTTCGGAGGAGTTTGGCAACAAACACCGCGACACGTGAATTTTATATATTAGATTATTTTGTGCCTACATATTTTCTAGATCAGGTCTATATATGCACTCACAACATTGAATATATAAAGTGTGCTAAAGTTGAACTGTTATTATTATTGCCCAATTTGAAAGTCGTAATAAAACTAATGAAATACAGTGCTAAATATATTAATTAATTAAAATGGTCACATTATTAGACATAGCAAACGACCTCACTTACCTAAAAGGTGATCTACATTCACTGTTCTTATTTTGGACGAATTTAATATGTACCTAGCTAGAGTAATAATATGTAGGTATTATTGGTAATGGATCGTAGTGGCCACTGTGTTTCGTAGTCATCATAAATGAGCAGCCTGTCTGGCGACAGTAACCGCCCCCTTACACAAGACCACAGTGAAATATAATGATATCTATACATATAAATAAAATTGGAGTGTCTGTTTGTAATATTGAAATAACCGTTTTTTACTACATGCATATGAATATATATACGGTACATACACCAAAATAACATTTTTTACAATTTTTGTCTGTCTGTCTGTCTGTATGTTCCGGCTAATCTCTGAAATGGCTGGACCGATTTTGACGGGACATTAATTGGCAGGTAGCTGATGTAATAAGGAGTAACTTAGGCTACGTTTATTTTAGAAAATTCTTTTATTAGACAAAATACAACCCGGGCGAAGCCGGGAGCGGGCCGCTAGTCAATCATATAATATTATAAAGAGAAAAGATATTTTGTATTTTTGTATATTTGTAATGAATTAACTCAAAAACTACTGAACCGATTTGGAAAATTCTTTCACCTATAGAAAACTACGTTATCAGCGAATAATATAGGCTATGTTTGTACTTGTATATATTTAACGAATTCGAATATATGTAGCATATATACCAAAAAAAATTTCATCCTTTAATAGCTATTGAGTGGTGTAATTAAATATTGGATGTAGTTGATATATATAGCTACAACATTTCACTACTCTAAATCTATAATACAAACTAAAAATAAGTTTATTTAAAATTATATGTAATCCTAAGTTATATATATTTACACATTACATAATATAACTAGCGGCCCGCTCCCGGCTTCGCACGGGTGCAATTTTTTATTCAATCCAGCTGATAAAATTACCTTACATCGCCATCTGTGAGAACCTTTTGGAACTCACAGATAAATAATTGCTGAATTGAATAGGTATCAACAGATGGCGCTATGTTAATAATATTATATAATTTGCAAAAAAATAATAAACAAAATGAGATATAAACTATCCTATCTTTTAAGTTGGACCAAATAACAGATACTTATGAAGTTTGATCAAAGTCGGTTCAGTAGTTTCGGAGTTTATCGCGAACATACATCGTGACACGAGATTTTTATATATATAGAAGATAGATAAAGAATCGGTCCCTTTGGCAGGGTCCCAAGCTTGTTGACTGCATTACCTTGTTGTATGGCAATACTAAGTCTGTTGACCGAGGTTTAAAATCGCGCTTTATGTCGACCAAACTTTTTGATTTGATATTTAAAAAAATAAACCAGAGATACAGCATCAAATTGTATCCCCCGATTTTGTTATCTATTTTTCTCAATTGCCTCCCACTATAGAAGTAAATTTGAACACGTAATCAAGTCATAAATAAACTTAATTTATACATAATAGTCTTTTACGTTATCACTCACAGTGATAGCAACAAATAAATTTAAATAAGAAATCCAAGGATTCTTTTTTTGTGTTAACATGTAATATTTTTTTGTGATCATTTTCGCACTTTGCACCTTATCGTCTAACCAACGTAAGAGGTTCATTAGAATTACGCATTTTTCCACATTAGCATTATACATATATGTGAGGACCTTCATACAGTGTCAATGATAGGATTGCCCTTCCGCGCAGCGCCGTGTCAAGTTAACATATTAACATACCATTATGAGAAAAAAATAATACGATATTATCCATATTATATATGACAAACTTCATGTCATAGGTATGCAACGCTAAAGAACCTAAGTGCTTAAAACATCATCTCAACCATACGAAGTCCACTGCTGGATAAAGGCTTCCATAGACATAGACTAGATTAAGTGAGTACATAATATTAAAGTACTATTTTCTCTATGATAATATATAATTAAGTAGCAAAATCATTTGCCCCTTTGTATTTGTATTATTATAAAGTTGCTTTACTTAATAAGTTAGTACAACACTTCAGTATTTCCCCAGTTCATTATTCATGTACTCACTATATTAATTATTAATAAACTATAAAGCCGGATTCCCACTCACATACCCAATGACTCACTCATCGATTTGTTCTCCTAGAAGGAGTGGTGGGGGAATTCCCCGCTATAGGTGGTCGGATAGGGGATTCCCCGGTGACCTCCAGAAAAATCTCATATCCTCGGTACACCGTTCTGGTAAAAAGTTGGTTAGTGGTCCTCGGAAACTATGAGGGATAGAAGGGTGGCGTTTGCGGAATGTCATAGAGGGTCATCGGTAGTCACCAGAGAAAATGTCATCCCCATCCCGTTCATACATTTTTTTTAAACTCCATACAACTTTTTTGGACTTTTCAAAGTGGAGTACCCTCTAAACCACCGGAGATAGGTGGGTGGTGTCTTTGGGGGATGATCACCTATAGTGGTGGTCCAACTTCTCGGATAAACTTTATCCCCCCATCCCGCCCCCTTCATCCCGTCTCCATACAAAAAGTGGCCATTTTTTTGGAAGGATAAAAATATCTCCGAAACTATCGAGGATAGGAAGTCGGTCTCAATGGCGCGTTTCCGTCCCTCGGTGGGATGCTTCTTAAAAGCTATCCCGATTTATGGGATTTCCATCCCTTCATCCCGTTTCATGCCAATATTGGGTTTTTTCTGAATTTTCTAAAAAGCGATTTTTTTCACCCACAAGGAGACACCGTGGGGCGGTGTATCCTATCCCGTCGTATGGAGGGTGGCGTAGCGCGCCCCAGGAAATTATTCGATCCTCGGTCCACCTACCTGGTAAAAAGTTGGTGAGTGGTCTTCGGAAACCACGGGGGATAGAAGGGTGGCGTTTGCGGAATGTCATAGAGGGTCATCGATAGTCACCAAAGAAAATGTCATCCCCATCCCGTTCATACATTTTTTTTACACTCCATACAACTTTTTGGATTTTTCAAAGTGGAACATCTCCGAAACCGCCGGAGATAGGTGGTCGGCGTCTTAGGGGGATGATAACCCATAGTGGTGGTCCAACTTCTCGGATAAACTTTATCCCCCCATCCCGCCCCTTTCATCCCGTCTGCATACAAAAGTGGCATTTTCGGCGAAAGGGATGGGAATATCTCCAAAACCATCGAGGATGGGAAGTCGGTCACCATAGCGCGTTTCCATCCTTCGGTGCGATCCTTCTTAAGGGCCATCCCGATTTTCGGGATTTCCATCCCTTCATCCCGTCTCCATACAAATTTATGGATTTTCGGAAAAGCGATTTATTTCAACCGAAAGGAGATTTTCTGGAGCGGTATATCTCATCCCATCGTATGGAGGGCGGCGTAGCGCACCGTAGGAAATTCCTCGGTCCTCGGTCCACCGACCTGGTACAAAGATGGTGAGCGGTCCTCGGAAACTGAGAGGGATGGAAGGGTGGCGTTTGCGGAATATCATAGAGGGTCATCGGTAGTGACCAGGGAGAGAGTCATCCCCATCCCGTTCATACATTTTTTTTACACTCCATACAACCTGTGTGGACTATCCGATCCCCGTAGCTCCTCAGCGGTGGCACCTGCCCGTGCGGTCGCTTTGGGGGATAACGGTTTCTCCCCGAGACCCATCGGCCGGGATGGTCTACTTCCCCCCGCCTGCCCCCCCTTCGCCCCCCCTCCATACAAAAGTGGCATTTCTTTTCGGAAGGATGGGAATATCTCCAAAACCATCGAGGATGGGTGGGTGGACACTTTGGCGGATAACCGTCACCCCGCGAGGTCCACCCTCAGGGACCGTCACCTTCCCCCCACCTCCCCCCCTTTCATACAAATTCACACCTCGATGGCGATTTTGCACAATTAGAGGAGGGCGGTCGACCCGCCGCGAAGGGTCTCGAGGCCGGGGGGGCGAATGACGAGGAGGGGGGATAGGGGGGGATAGGGGAGCGCGCAGCGCGACCCGCCCCCCCGGCCCCCCTCCGAGGAATTCGCGACCCCGGACTCGAGGGCCGCAGCGGCGGCAACGGTGACCGGAGAGCCGCGAAAGTCCACGCCCATCGGCCATTTAGACACAGCCAAGTCCCAATGACCCCGATCCACCCCATCCCATCCGTCCATCCCGGTACTAACTCGGAAACGGTTCGACCTATACCCGTGTTTGGGCTCATTCGACCGGGCTCGTCGCGGGTAGTCCAAGGGGTCGAAACTAATTTTGGCATTGCGCACTCGCCCTTCCCCTCCCTCCCCCACTCCATACAAAATCACAACTAAAAGGGATTTTTCCACCCACACAAGAGACGGCGGTCGACCCGTCGCGGAGCGAAGCGGAGCGACGGCAAGGGTCTACCGGGGCACCAAAAAAAGCGAGATTTTTGACTAGAAATATATGAACCCCCCTCGGACCCCCTCAGTCGTAACTCGGAAACAGCGCAACGCAACCAGATCGTGTTTGGGCTCATCGGAGACGTCTCCCAGAGATAAAAAATTTGACGCCCCCCTCCGACCACCCAGGCCGTAACTCGGAAACGGCGCGTCACAGCCGGGTCGTGTTTGGGCTCATCGGAGACGTCTCCCAGAGATAAAAAATTTGACGCCCCCCTCGGACCGTAACTCGGAAACGGCGCGTCACAACCGGGTCGTGTTTGGGGTCATCGGAGACATCTCCCAGAGATAAAAAATTTGACGCCCCCCTCGGACCCCCCCCCCCCGCGGTCGTAACTCGGAAACGGCGCGTCACAACCGGGTCGTGTTTGGGGTCATCGGAGACGTCTCCCAGAGATAAAAAATTTGACGCCCCCCTCGGACCACCCCCGGTCGTAACTCGGAAACGGCGCGTCACAACCGGGTCGTGTTTGGTGTCATCGGAAACGTCTCCTAGAGATAAAAAATTTGACGCCCCCCTCGGACACCCTCAGTCGTAACTCAGAAACGGGGCGTCACAGCCGGGTAGTGTTTGGGGTCATTGGAGACGTCTCCGCGAGTTAATAGTATTGAACCCCATTCCAACCCCCTCAGCCGTAACTCGGAAACGATGCGATGCAGTGGGGTCGTGTTTGGGGTCATCGGAGACGTCTCCCAGAGATAAAAAATTTGACGCCCCCCTCGGACCCCCCCGGCCGTAACTCGGAAACGGCGCGTCACAACCGGGTCGTGTTTGGGGTCATCGGAGACGTCTCCCAGAGATAAAAAATTTGACGCCCCCCTCGGACCCCCCCGGCCGTAACTCGGAAACGGCGCGTCACAACCGGGTCGTGTTTGGGGTCATCGGAGACGTCTCCCAGAGATAAAAAATTTGACGCCCCCCTCGGACCCCCCCGGCCGTAACTCGGAAACGGCGCGTCACAACCGGGTCGTGTTTGAGGTCATCGGAGACGTCTCCCAGAGATAAAAAATTTGACGCGCCCCTCGGACCCCCCAGGCCGTAACTTGGAAACGACGCGACGTAGTGGGGTCGTGTTTGGGGTCATCGGAGACGTCTCCCAGAGATAAAAAATTTCACGCCCCCCTCGGACCACCCCGGCCGTAACTCGGAAACGGCGCGTCACAACCGGGTCGTGTTTGGGGTCATCGGAGACGTCTCAGAAAGACAAATTTTTTAGAGAAGACCAAATTTCAAAATTTGAGAATTTCGGTGTACTCAGTAGACCATGGTCAACGGTTACAGGTAGACCCCTCGTGTTGGGTATCATTTGAAAGGTCTCAACGATGGTGATCTATTGCCCTGCCCGCCTCCCCCCTCCCCCCTTGCTTCCCCCTAATTCTTCACGAATTACAAAACAAAAACCCAAAAGAAAACCAAAACACAGTCGCACGAATATACACTAAACTCATCAACTCCCCCTCCCCTCCTCCCCCCCCCCCCCCACACACACACACACACACACACACACACACACACAAAAGTGGAATTTTCGGCGAAACGGATGGGACGATTTACAAAACAAAGACCCAAAACCAAACCAAAACAATTAGACATGGCAAAAGACAAGACAAAGTACAACACAGAGCACCCACCCCCCGCGGGCTGCAAGCCCGCGGCATCGAGCAACCTACTAGTTAATACACTATAAAGCCGAAATCCCACTCACATACCCAATGACTCACTCATCGATTTGTTCTCCTAGAAGGAGCGGTCGGGGGTTTCCCCGCTATAGGTGGTCGTGTAGGGAATTCCCCGGTGACCTCCAGAAAAATCTCATATCCTCGGTAAACCGACCTGGTAAAAAGTTGGTGACGGGATCTGGGAAAGTATTAGTCGCAGAGCGACGGGGTTTGCGGAATGTCATAGAGGGTCATCGGTGGTCACCAGGGAAAGTGTCATCCCCATCCCGTTCATACATTTTTTTTAAACTCCATACAACTTTTTTGGACTTTTCCAAGTGGAACACCTCCCAAACCACCGGGGATAGGTGGGTGGCGTCTTTGGGGGATGACCACCTATAGTGGTGGTCCAACTTCTCGGATAAACTTTATCCCCCCATCCCGCCCCCTTCATCCCGTCTCCATACAAAAAGTGGCCATTTTTTTGGAAGGATAAAAATATCTCCGAAACTATCGAGGATAGGAAGTCGGTCTCAATGGCGCGTTTCCGTCCCTCGGTGGGATGCTTCTTAAAAGCTATCCCGATTTATGGGATTTCCATCCCTTCATCCCGTTTCATGGCAATATTGGGTTTTTTCTGAATTTTCTAAAAAGCGATTTTTTTCACCCACAAGGAGACACCGTGGGGCGGTGTATCCTATCCCGTCGTATGGAGGGTGGCGTAGCGCGCCCCAGGAAATTATTCGATCCTCGGTCCACCTACCTGGTAAAAAGTTGGTGAGTGGTCTTCGGAAACCACGGGGGATAGAAGGGTGGCGTTTGCGGAATGTCATAGAGGGTCATCGGTAGTCACCAAAGAAAATGTCATCCCCATCCCGTTCATACATTTTTTTTACACTCCATACAACTTTTTGGATTTTTCAAAGTGGAACATCTCCGAAACCGCCGGAGATAGGTGGGCGGCGTCTTAGGGGGATGATAACCTATAGTGGTGGTCCAACTTCTCGGATAAACTTTATCCCCCCATCCCGCCCCCTTCATCCCGTCTCCATACAAAAGTGGCATTTTCGGCGAAAGGGATGGGAAAATCTCCAAAACCGTGCGGGATAGGTGGTCGGTGGCTATGGCGCGTTTCCATTCCTCGGTGGGATGCTTCTCAAGGGACATCCCGATTTTCGGGATTTCCATCCCTTCATCCCGTCTCCATACAAATTTATGGTTTTTCGGAAAAGCTATTTATTTCACCCACAAGGAGATTTTCTGGAGCGATATATCTCATCCCGTCGTATGGAGGGTGGCGTAGCGCGTCCCGGGAAATTTCTTGGTCCTCGGTCCATCGACCTGGTACAAAGATGGTGAGCGGTCCTCGGAAACTACGAGGGATGGAAGGTTGGCGTTTGTGGAATGTCATAGAGGGTCATCGGTAGTCACCAAGGAAAATGTCATCCCCATCCCGTTCATACATTTTTTTTACACTCCATACAACCTGTATTGACACTACGATCCCCGTAGCTCCTCAACGGTGGCAGCTGCCCGTGCGGTCTCTTCGGGGGATAAAGGTTTCTCCCCGAGGCCCATCGGCCGGGACGGTCTACTTCCCGCCACCTCCCCCTCTTCGCCCCCCCTCCATACAAAAGTGGCATTTCTTTTCGGAAGGATGGGAATATCTCCAAAACCATCGAGGATGGGTGGGTGGACACTTTGGCGGATAACCGTCACCCCGCGAGGTCCACCCTCCGGGACCGTCACCTTCCCCCCACCTCCCCCCCTTTCATACAAATTCACACCTCGATGGCGATTTTGCACTTTTAGAGGAGGGCGGTCGACCCGCCGCGAAGGGTCTCGAGGCCGGGGGGGCGAATGACGAGGAGGGGGGATAGGGGGGGATAGGGGAGCGCGCAGCGCGACCCGCCCCCCCGACCCCCCTCCGAGGAATTCGCGACCCCGGACTCGAGGGCCGCAGCGGCGGCAACGGTGACCGGAGAGCCGCGAAAGTCCATCCCCCTTCGGCCATTTAGACACAGCCAACACTGAATCACCCTGATCCACCCCATCCCATCCGTCCATCCCGGTACGACCTCGGAAAGGGTTCGACCGATACCCCCCGTGTTTGTGCTCATTCGATCGGGCTCGTCGCGGGTAGTCCAAGGGGTTGGACCGAATTTTGCCATTGCGCACTCGCCCTCCCCCTCCCTCCCCCAGTCCATACAAAATCACAACTAAAAGGGATTTTTTCACCCACACTAGAGACGGTGGTCGACCCGTCGCGGAGCGACGGCAAGGGTCTACCGGGGCACCAAAAAAAAAAAAAAAAGCGCGATTTTTGACAGCCCCCCCCTCGAACCCCCTCAGTCGTAACACGGGAACGGCGCGACGCAACCGGGTCGTGTTTGGGCTCATCGGAGACGTCTCAACGAGATAAAAATTTGACGCCCCCCTCGGACGCCCCCGGCCTTAACTCGGAAACGGCGCGTCACAACCGGGTCGTGTTTGGGGTCATCGGAGACGTCTCCCAGAGATAAAAAATTTGACGCCCCCCTCGGACCAGCCCGGCCGTAACTCGGAAACGGCACGTCACAGCCAGGTCGTGTTTGGACTCATCGGGGACGTCTCCCCGAGATAAAAAAATTGAACCCCTCTCCAACCCCCTCAGCCGTAAATCGGAAACGGCGCGACGCAGCCAGGTCGTGTTTGGGCTCATTGGAGACGTCTCCCCGAAATGAAAAATTTTGAAACACCCTCGGACTCCCCCAGCCGTAACTCAGAAACGACGCGACACAGTGGGGTCGTGTTTGTGGTCATTGGAGACGTCTCCCCGAGATAAAAAAATTGACGCCCCCCTCGGACCCCCTCGGCCGTAACTCGGAAACGGCGCGACGCAGCCAGGTCGTGTTTGGGCTCATTGGAGACGTCTCGTCGAGCTAAAAAATTTGACGCCCCTCTCGGACCCCCTCGACCGTAACTCGGAAACGGCGCGACGCAGCCAGGTCGTGCTTGGGCTCATTCGATGGGGCTCGTCGCGGGTAATCCTAGGGTCGGACCGAATTTTGGCATTGCGCACTGGCCCTCCCCCTCCCTCCCCCACTCCATACAAAATCACAACTAAAAGGGATATTTCCACCCACACAAGAGACGGCAAGGGTCTACCTGGGTAAAAGCGAGATTTTTGACACCCCCCCACGGAACCCCTCAGTCGTAACTCGGAAACGGCGCGTCACAGCCGGGTCGTGTTTGGGCTCATCGGAGACGTCTATCCGAGATAAAAAATTTAACGCCCCCCTCGGACCCCTCGGAACAAACTCGGAAACGGCGCGTCACAGCCGGGTCGTGTTTGGGGTCATCGGAGACGTCTCCCAGAGATAAAAAAATTGACGCCCCCCTCGGACCCTCCGGCCGTAACTCGGACACGGCGCGTCACAACCGGGTCGTGTTTGGGGTCATCGGAGACGTCTCCCAGAGATAAAAAATTTGACGCCCCCCTCAGACCCCCCAGGCCGTAACTCGGAAACGGCGCGTCACAACCGGGTCGTGTTTGGGGTCATCGGAGACATCTCCCCGAGATAAAAAATTTGACGCCCCCCTCGGACCCCCCCGGCCGTAACTCGGAAACGGTTCAACGCAGCCAGGTCGTGTTTGGGCTCATCGGAGACGTCTCCCAGAGATGTAAAATTTGACGCCCCCCTCAGACCCCCCAGGCCGTAACTTGGAAACGACACGACGTAATGGGGTCGTGTTTTGGTCATCGGGGACGTCACCCCGAGATAAAATATTTGACACCCCCGCGGACCCCCCTAGCCGTAACTCGGAAACGGCGCGACGCAGCCGGGTCGTGTTTGGGCTCATCGGGGACGTCTCCCCGACATGAAAAATTAGACGCCCCCCTCGGACCACCTCCGGTCGTAACTCGGAAACGGAGCGACGCAGCCAAGTCGTGTTTGGGCTCATCGGAGACGTCTCCCCGAGATAATAAAATTGAAGCCCCCTCCAACCCCCTCAGTCGTAACTCAGAAACGGCGCGTCGCAGCCGGGTCGTGTTTGGGTCATCGGAGACGTCTCCCCGAGATAAAAAATTTGACGCCCCCCTCGGACCACTTAGTCGTAACTCAGAAACAGCGCGTCACAACCGGGTCGTGTTTGGGGTCATCGGAGACGTCTCCCAGAGATAAAAAATTTGACGCCCCCCTCAGACCCCCCAGGCCGTAACTCGGAAACGGCGCGTCACAACCGGGTCGTGTTTGGGGTCATCGGAGACATCTCCCCGAGATAAAAAATTTGACGCCCCCCTCGGACCCCCCCGGCCGTAACTCGGAAACGGTTCAACGCAGCCAGGTCGTGTTTGGGCTCATCGGAGACGTCTCCCAGAGATGTAAAATTTGACGCCCCCCTCAGACCCCCCAGGCCGTAACTTGGAAACGACACGACGTAATGGGGTCGTGTTTTGGTCATCGGGGACGTCACCCCGAGATAAAATATTTGACACCCCCGCGGACCCCCCTAGCCGTAACTCGGAAACGGCGCGACGCAGCCGGGTCGTGTTTGGGCTCATCGGGGACGTCTCCCCGACATGAAAAATTAGACGCCCCCCTCGGACCACCTCCGGTCGTAACTCGGAAACGGAGCGACGCAGCCAAGTCGTGTTTGGGCTCATCGGAGACGTCTCCCCGAGATAATAAAATTGAAGCCCCCTCCAACCCCCTCAGTCGTAACTCAGAAACGGCGCGTCGCAGCCGGGTCGTGTTTGGGTCATCGGAGACGTCTCCCCGAGATAAAAAATTTGACGCCCCCCTCGGACCCCCTTAGTCGTAACTCAGAAACAGCGCGTCGCAGCCGGGTCGTGTTTGGGGTCATCGGAGACGTCACCCCGAGATAAAAAATTTGACGCCCCCCTCCAACCCCCCCGGCCGTAACTCGGAAACGACGCGACGCAGCCGGGTCGTGTTTGGGGTCATTGGAGACGTCTCGACGAGATAAAAAATTTGACGCCCCCTCGGACCCCCTCGGTCGTAACTCGGAAACGACGCAATGCAGTGGGGTCGTGTTTGGGGTCATTGGAGACGTCTCCTCGAGATAATAAAATTGAACCCCCCTCCAACCCCCTCAGCCGTAACTCAGAAACGGCACGACGCAGTCATGTCGTGTTTGGGCTCATCGGAGACGTCTCCCCGAGGTAAAAAAATTTAACCCCCCTCCAACCCCCTCAGCCGTAACTCAGAAACGGCGCAACGCAGCCAGGTCGTGTTTGGGCTCATAGGAGACGTCTCGGAAAGACAAATTTTTTAAAGTAGACCAAATTTCAAAATTTGTCAGTTCCAGTCTACTCAGTAGACCATGGTCAACGGTTACAAGTAGACCCCCCATGTTAGGTGTTATTTGAAAGGTCTCAATAAGGGTAATCTATCAACACCATCCTACCAGCCCCCCTCCGCTTCCCCCTTACTTACCACCCCCATTTAAAATTATACAATTAATGACGATTTACAAAACAAAGACCCAAAACCAAACCAAAACAATTAGACATGGCAAAAAGACAACAAAAAACGAAACACAAAAACCCCCCCGCGGGCTGCAAGCCCGCGGCATCGAGCAACCTACTAGTTAATAAACTATAAAGCCGAAATCCCACTCACATACCCAATGACTCACTCATCGATTTGTTCTCCTAGAAGGAGCGGTCGGGGATTTCCCTATTGTAGGTGGTCGGATAGGTAATTCCCCGGTGACCTCCAGAAAAATCTCATATCCTCGATAAACCGACCTGGTAAAAAGTTGGTTAGTGGTCCTCGGAAACTATGAGGGATAGAAGGGTGGCGTTTACGGAATGTCATAGAGGGTCATCGGTGGTGACCAGGGAAAGTGTCATCCCCATCCCGTTCATACATTTTTTTTAAACTTCATACAACTTTTTTGGACTCATCAAAGGGGGATATCTCCGAAACGGCCGGAAATAGGTGGGCGGCGTCTTTGGGGGATAACGGTTTCTCCCCGAGGCCCATCGGCCGGGACGGTCTACTTTCCCCCACCTCCCCCCCTTCGGCCCCCCTCCATACAAAAGTGGCACTTTCAGGGAAAGGGATGAGAATATCTCCAAAACCGTGCGGGATAGGTGGTCGGTCGCAATGGCGCGTTTCCGTCCCTCGGTGGGATGCTTCTTAAAAGCCATCCCGCGTTTCGAGTATCCCATCCCTTCATCCCGTTTCATGCCAATATTGGGTTTTTTCTGAATTTTCTAAAAAGCGATTTTTTTCACCCACAAGGAGACACCGTGGGGCAGTGTATCCCATCCCGTCGTATAGAGGGTGGCGTAGCGCGCCCCAGGAAATTCTTCGATCCTCGGTCTACCTACCTGGTAAAAAGTTGGTGAGTGGTCTTCGGAAACCACGGGGGATAGAAGGGTGGCGTTTGCGGAATGTCATAGAGGGTCATCGGTAGTTACCAGGGAAAATGTCATCCCCATCCCGTTCATACATTTTTTTTACACTCCATACAACTTTTTGGATTTTTCAAAGTGGAACATCTCCGAAACCGCCGGAGATAGGTGGTCGGCGTCTTAGGGGGATGATAACCCATAGTGGTGGTCCAACTTCTCGGATAAACTTTATCCCCCCATCCCGCCCCCTTCATCCCGTCTCCATACAAAAGTGGCATTTTCGGCGAAAGGGATGGGAATATCTCTAAAACCGTGCGGGATAGGTGGTCGGTCGCCGTGGCGCGTTTCCATCCCTCGGTGGGATGCTTCTAAAAAGCCATCCCGATTTTCGAGTATCCCATCCCTTCATCCCGCCACCGTACAAAATTATGGTTTTTCGGAAAAGCGATTTATTTCAACCGGAAGGAGATTTTCTGGAGCGGTATATCTCATCCCATCGTATGGAGGGTGGCGTAGCGCGCCCCAGGAAATTCCTCGGTGCTCGGTCCACCGACCTGGTACAAAGATGGCGAGCGGTCCTCGGAAAGTAAGAGGGACGCAAGGGTGGCGTTTGCGGAATGTCATAGAGGGTCATCGGTAGTGACCAGGGAGAGAGTCATCTTCATCCCGTTCATACATTTTTTTTACACTCCATACAACCTGTATGGACTTTACGATCCCCGTAGCTCCTCAACGGTGGCAGCTGCCCGTGCGGTCCCTTCGGGGGATAACGGTTTCTCCCCGAGGCCCATCGGCCGGGACGGTCTACTTCCCCCCACCTCCCCCCCTTCGCACCCCCTCCATACAAAAGTGGCATTTCTTTTCAGAAGGATGGGAATATCTCCAAAACCATTGAAGATGGGTGGGTGGACACTTTGGCGGATAACCGTCACCCCGTGAGATCCACCCCCAGGGAACGTCACCTTCCCCTCACGTCCCCCCCTTTACCCCCTTTCATATAAAATCACACCGGAATGGCGATTTTGCACATTTAGAGGAGGGCGGTCGACCCGCCGCGAAGGGTCTCGAGGCCGGGGGCGCGAATGACGAAGAGGGGGGTAGGGGGGATAGGGGAGCGCGCAGCGCGACCCGCCCCCCCGGCCCCCCTCCGAGGAATTCGCCCCCCCGGACTCGAGGGCCGCAGCGGCGGCAACGGTGATCGGAGAGCCGCGAAAGTCCACCCCCATCGGCCATTTAGACACAGCCAAGACCTAATGACCCCGATCCTCCCCATCCCATCCGTCCATCCCGGTACTAACTCGGAAACGGTTCGACCGAAACCCCCCGTGTTTGGGCTCATTCGATCGGGCTCGTCGCGGGTAGTCCAAGGGGTCCGACCGAATTTTGGCATTGCGCACTCGCCCTCCCCTCTCCCCCCCTCCATACAAATTCACACCTGTAGACCTTTGCCGTCGCGGAGCGGAGCGGAGCCAGGTCGTGTTTGGGGTCTTCGGAGACGTTTCAACGAGATAAAAAATTTGACGGCCCCCTCTGACCCCCCCGGCCGTAACTCGGAAACGGCCCGACGCAGCCAGGTCGTGTTTGGGCTCATCGGAAACGTCTAGACGAGATAAAAAATTTGACGCCCCCCTCGGACCCCCCCGGCCGTAACTCGGAAACGACGCGACGCAGTGGGGTCGTGTTTGGGCTAATCGGAGAGGTCTCGAGGAGATAAAAATTTTGAACCCCCCTCCAACCCCCTCAGCCGTAACTCAGAAACGGCGCAACGCAGCCAGGTCGTGTTTGGGCTCATCGGAGACGTCTCGGAAAAACAAATTTTTAAAGTAGACCAAATTTCAAAATTTGTCAATTCCAGTCTACTCAGTAGACCACGGTCAACGGTTACAAGTAGACCCCCCATGTTGGGTGTTATTTGAAAGGTCTCAATAAGGGTAATCTATCAACACCATCCTACCAGCCCCCTCCGCTTCCCCCTTACTTACCACCCCCATTTAAAATTATACAATTAATGACGATTTACAAAACAAAGACCCAAAAGCAAACCAAAACAATTAGACATGGCAAAAGACAAGACAAAACGAAAACACAAAAACCCCCCCGCGGGCTGCAAGCCCGCGGCATCGAGCAACCTACTAGTTAATACAATATAAAGCCGAAATACCACTCACATACCCAATGACTCACTCATCGATTTGTTCTCCTAGAAGGAGCGGTCGGGGGTTTCCCTGTTATAGGTGGTCGTATAGGTAATTCCCCGGTGACCTCCAGAAAAATCTCATATCCTCGGTAAACCGACCTGGTAAAAAGTTGGTTAGTGGTCCTCGGAAACTATGAGGGATAGAAGGGTGGCGTTTGCGGAATGTCATAGAGGGTCATCGGTGGTGACCAGGGAAAGTGTCATCCCCATCCCGTTCATACATTTTTTTTAAACTCCATACAACTTTTTTGGACTTTTCAAAGTGGACTACCTCCTCAACCACCGGGGATAGGTGGGTGGTGTCTTTGGGGGATGATCACCTATAGTGGTGGTCCAACTTCTCGGATAAACTTTATCCCCCCATCCCGCCCCCTTCATCCCGTCTCCATACAAAAAGTGGCCATTTTTTTGGAAGGATAAAAATATCTCCGAAACTATCGAGGATAGGAAGTCGGTCTCAATGGCGCGTTTCCGTCCCTCGGTGGGATGCTTCTTAAAAGCTATCCCGATTTATGGGATTTCCATCCCTTCATCCCGTTTCATGCCAATATTGGGTTTTTTCTGAATTTTCTAAAAAGCGATTTTTTTCACCCACAAGGAGACACCGTGGGGCGGTGTATCCTATCCCGTCGTATGGAGGGTGGCGTAGCGCGCCCCAGGAAATTATTCGAGCCTCGGTCCACTTACCTGGTAAAAAGTTGGTGAGTGGTCTTCGGAAACCACGGGGGATAGAAGGGTGGCGTTTGCGGAATGTCATAGAGGGTCATCGATAGTCACCAAAGAAAATGTCATCCCCATCCCGTTCATACATTTTTTTTAAACTCCATACAACTTTTTGGATTTTTCAAAGTGGAACATCTCCGAAACCGCCGGAGATAGGTGGGCGGCGTCTTAGGGGGATGATAACCCTTAGTGGTGGTCCAACTTCTCGGATAAACTTTATCCCCCCATCCCGCCCCCTTCATCCCGTCTCCATACAAAAGTGGCATTTTCGGCGAAAGGGATGGGAATATCTCCAAAACCATCGAGGATGGGAAGTCGGTCTCCATAGCGCGTTTCCATCCCTCGGTGCGATCCTTCTTAAGGGCCATCCCGATTTTCGGGATTTCCATCCCTTCATCCCGTCTCCATACAAATTTATGGATTTTCGGAAAAGCGATTTATTTCAACCGGAAGGAGATTTTCTGGAGCGGTATATCTCATCCCATCGTATGGAGGGCGGCGTAGCGCACCGTAGGAAATTCTTCGGTGCTCGGTCCACCGTTCTGGTAAAAAGTTGGGGTGTGGTCCTTGGAAAGTAAGAGGGATGGAAGGGTGGCGTTTGCGGAATGTCATAGAGGGTCATCGGTAGTCACCAGGGAGAGAGTCATCCCCATCCCGTTCATACATTTTTTTTACACTCCATACAACCTGTGTGGACTATCCGATCCCCGTAGCTCCTCAGCGGTGGCACCTGCCCGTGCGGTCGCTTTGGGGGATAACGGTTTCTCCCCGAGGACCATCGGCCGAGACGGTCTACTTCCCCTCACCTCCCCCCCTTCGCCCCCCCTCCATACAAAAGTGGCATTTTCGGCGAAAGGGATGGGAAAATCTCCAAAACCGTGCGGGATGGGTGGTCGGTGGCCATGGCGCGTTTCCATCCCTCGGTAGGATCCTTCTTAAGGGCCATCCCGATTTTCGGGATTTCTATCCCTTCATCCCGTCTCCATACAAATTTATGGTTTTTCGGAAAAGCGATTTATTTTAACCGGAAGGAGATTTTCTGGAGCGGTATATCTCATCCCGTCGTATGGACGGTGGCGTAGCGCGCCCCAGGAATTTCCTCCATACTTGATCCACCGACCTGGTACAAAGATGGCGAGCGGTCCTCGGAAACTACGAGGGATGGAAGGGTGGCGTTTGCGGAATGTCATAGAGGGTCATCGGTAGTCACCAAGGAGAGAGTCATCCCCATCCCGTTCATACATTTTTTTTACACTCCATACAACCTGTATAGACTTTCCGATCCCCGTAGCTCCTCAGCGGTGGCAGCTGCCCGTGCGGTCCCTTTAAGGGATAACGGTTTCTCCCCGAGGCCCATCGGCCGGGACGGTCTACTTCCCCCGACCTCCCCCCCTTCGCCCCCCCTCCATACAAAAGTAGCCTTTCATTTCGGAAGGATGGGAATATCTCCGAAACCATCGAGGATGGGTGGGTGATCAGTTCGGCGGATAACCGTCACCCCGCGAGATCCACCCCCAGGGACCGTTACCTTCCCCCCACCTCCCCCCCTTTACCCCCTTTTCATACAAAATCAGACCTCGATGGCGATTTTGCACACTTAGAGGAGGGCGGTTGACCCGCCGTGAAGGGTCTCGCGGCCGGGGGGGCGAATGACGAGGAGGGGAGATATGGGGGGGCTAGGGGAGCGCGCAGCGCGACCCGCCCCCCCGGACTCGAGGGCCGCAGCGGCGGCAACGGTGACCGGAGAGCCGCAAAAGTCCACCCCCATCGGCCATTTAGACACAGACGAGACCCAGTGACCCCGATCCTCCCCATCCCATTAGTTCATCCCGGTACGTACTCGATAACGGTGCGACCGATACCCCCCGTGTTTGGGCTCATTCGATCGGGCTCGTCGCGGGTAGTTCAAGGGGTCCGACCGAATTTTGGCATTGCGCACTCGCCCTTCCCCTCCCTCCCCCACTCCATACAAAATCACAACTAAAAGGGATTTTTCCACCCACACAAGAGGCGGCGGTCGACCCGTCGCGGAGCGAAGCGGAGCGACGGCAAGGGTCTACCGGGGCACCAAAAAAAGCGAGATTTTTGACAAGAAAAATTTGAACCCCCCTCAGACCCCCTCAGTCGTAACTCAGAAACGGCGCAACGCAACCAGATCATGTTTGGGCTCATCGAAGACGTCTCCCCGAGATAATAAAATTGAACCCCCCTCCACACCCCTCAGCCGTAACTCGGAAACGGCGCGACGCAGCCAGGTCGTGTTTGGGCTCACCGGAGACGTCTCGAGGAAATAAAAAATTTGAACCCCCCTCGGACCCCCCAGGCCGTAACTCGGAAACGACGCGACGTAGTGGGGTCGTGTTTGGGCTCATCGGAGACGTCTGCCAGAGATAAAAAATTTGACGCCCCCCTCGGACCCCCCAGGCCGTAACTCGGAAACGGCGCGTCACAACCGGGTCGTGTTTGGGGTCATCGGAGACGTCTCCCAGAGATAAAAAATTTGACGCCCCCCTCGGACCCCTCCGGCCGTAACTCGGAAACGGCGCGTCACAACCGGGTCGTGTTTGGGGTCATCGGAGACGTCTCCCAGAGATAAAAAATTTGACGCGCCCCTCGGACCCCCCAGGCCGTAACTTGGAAACGACGCGACGTAGTGGGGTCGTGTTTGGGGTCATCGGAGACGTCTCCCAGAAATAAAAAATTTCACGCCGCCCTCGGACCCCCCCCGGCCGTAACTCGGAAACGGCGCGTCACAACCGGGTCGTGTTTGGGGTCATCGGAGACGTCTCCCAGAAATAAAAAAATTGACGCCCCCCTCGGACCCCCCCGGCCGTAACTCGGAAACGGCGCGTCACAACCGGGTCGTGTTTGGGGTCATCGGAGACGTCTCCCAGAGATAAAAAATTTGACGCCCCCCTCGGACCCCCCCGGCCGTAACCCGGAAACGGCGCGTCACAACCGGGTCGTGTTTGGGGTCATCGGAGACGTCTCCCCGAGATAAAAAATTTGAACCCTCCTCCAACCCCCTCAGACGTATCTCGAAAACGGCGCGACGCAGCCAGGTCGTGTTTGGACTCATCGGAGACGTCTCCCCGAGATAAAAAATTTGAACCCCCCTCGGACCCCCCAGGCCGTAACTTGGAAACGACGCGACGTAGTTGGGTCGTGTTTGGGGTCATCGGAGACGTCTCCCAGAGATAAAAAATTTCACGCCCCCCTCGGACCCCCCCGACCGTAACTCGGAAACGGTGCTACGCAGCCGGGTCGTGTTTGGGCTCATCGGAGACGTCTCGCAACGACGAATTTTTTAGAGTAGACCAAAATTTCAAATTTTGACAGTTGCGGTCTACTTAGTCAAAGGTTACAAGTAGACCCCCCCATGTTGGGTATCATTTGAAAGGTCTCAACGAGGGTGATCTATTGCCACCACCCACCTCCCCCCTCCCCCTTTATCTTACCTAACCTAACACAACCTTACTTACTTACCCCCAATTTTTGATGAATTACAAAACAAAGACCCAAAACCAAGCCAAAACAATTAGACATGGCAAAAGACAAGACAAACTACAACACAGAGCATCCACCCCCCGCGGGCTGCAAGCCCGCGGCATCGAGCAACCTACTAGTTATTATTTATATACTTTAATACTTGGTAGTGTATGTATGTGTGCGTCACTGAATGCGTTCTTAGTTTCGCAAAACCTCCGTCCTGCGGATAACCGAGTTAACAGCCGGAAAGTTGTTTCAAAATGTCTTTTATTTGTTTAGTAACACGGTCACTTATTGCTTGCAGCAATTTTAATTACCCATCGATGAAAACAACGATTTGTTAATAGATGGTCAAGCATTGGTTGTTGCCTGCGATACTGCGAATGATCGCATTATGAAAAACCTATTTGTCATATTAGTATACTAGCTGGTGCCCACGACTTCGTCCGCGTTGAAAAATATTAAGTAGTCTATCCTGTGTCCCGTACGTCCAAATGTTTATCTACCAAGTTTCATGAAAATCAGTTAATTCGTTTAAGAGTTATAGAGGAACATACATACAGAATCGTCAGAAAAAATTCTTAAAATCGTCAATTTAGTTTCAGTATCATGTATAGAGCCTATAAACATGATATCTCTGAAAACAAACTAACTTACTCCCTGACCGACCCTTACAGATTTATTATTAGTATTGATATCATCATCTCAGCTGTAGGATGGCCATTGCTGGATATAGGGCTCCCCATCGAAGTACTAGGGCTCCCCTATAATTTTCCAATAGGACCGGTCAGAAGCAGCCTGAATCCATAGTCAACCATTATCAGGGCCCTGATTTTATATGGCAATTATGATTTCACGTTTTTGCCTTACCTTGCCAAAACACATCAATGTCTTTTCGTGGCATTTAAATATGTATATGTAAGAGAATAACTTTTTAGCAGAATTTAGTAGATATCGTAACAATTTAAGGAATTGACGTGGTTTCTAAGTAAGGAATCGCCAAGTGGTGTTTATTTATTATTATTTTTTAATTTTATTTTTACACAAGATCCACTAACATTTGCTCACACATTAATATGCACTTAACAAACAACTTCACGAAAAAACTATAACAAACATGTGTGGCAACCGATTATTGGCTGATACCACTTCTATTAGGGCCCAGGTTAGAGAATTTGGGCCCAGGTTAGCCCAGGTCTGTCAATTTTGTGGGTAGACGCTCTATCTATCTTTTTGATAGATACGACACATGGGGACAGATGAATTTTCTGTTCACATAACAGTCGGAAGTACTTGTGTTGTCAAAATGTATGTCAAGGAAAAGTTATTCGCACAGAAACCGCGACTCGCCTTGGTTAAAAATTTATACATAATCTCTCATCAACATTTTTTTTAAGAATCACCTCCGCACACATTAATGGAAATCATTGACGTCACTGAAAACACTTAACACTTACTTCGGTATTATTTTTCAGAACACTTCTCTTAACAGTATGTTAATATTTTTATATATGTATTTTTATAAAGATTTTCATCTTTATAAAAATATATATTTTTTATCTTACAACATGAAAATTAGTCACAAATTAGCAAACAGACAAATGTAGACATTTGCATCCGCAATACTTAATTCGTACCTTATGCGGATTTGGATATGGAACTAGTCCTAAATCTGGCAGATTTCCCCAGGATGAGTTATGTTATGTAATTTTTTAGTTTATTGTATTAATTTAAATTGTTTCAAGATTTCTTAATCGATTGCTTAATAAAAAAATATTAAGATATTGATGATACAGAACTACAGCATCAAACTGTATGGATATTGTTAACATCACTTTTCTGAATTGTCTCCCACTATGTGTTTGTCTTTCTATATATGTTACCTATTTATGTTTTTATGCTACAAATAAAATTTATTCTATTCTATGAAAGCATATTTATAGACGTATTCAGTATTCACGTCAAAAATAAATCTATACTATTATTACAAAGCTGAAGAGTTTGTTTGTTTGTTCAACCAATGTTCTCATTAATCTCAGGAACTTGGTTCGAATTGAAAAAATTCTTTTTGTGTTGGATAGTCCATTTATCGAGAAAGCCTTAAGGCTATATAACATTTTGAAAGCGGACGAAGCCGCGGGCAACAGCTAGTAAATAATAAAATTTATGTAGGAAATTATTAACAAGTAAATAAAGTTTTCTTTATAAATTTTTGATGACAAAGTTCTCTGCGGTTAAGTTGGGGTCATTTTGTTTTGTGACAAAAAATATTACTCATGATTCTTGCTAATTCTCGTATATGTATTATTTTAGCGGACAATGGAATAAAAGTAGGTATACTAAGGGCCAGTTTTATAACAATCCGTTAGTTAAATTTTATATCAAATAGACGAAAAAATGATCTAATAGTATAATATAGTGTATTATAAACAACTGTTCGTTAGTCAACAGTATAATTTGACAGCTAGCGTTTACTGCCTCTATACTGACTATGATAAGGTCGGTTTATCTTACGTATCGTTTATTTTGTTATTTATGTAAATAAATGTGTTTGTGACGCGACACTTGACAGTTCTTGACAGACTACAACGAAACCGTCGACAATATTCATAAAATTCGGCGTATTTTTTACGGGCAGCTACCGAATGTTTAATTTCTTTTATAGAACCACCGTCAGTAAACGTTATTGACAGACCGTTAACCGTTCGGTTACTAGCACTGTAACGAACGGGAAAAAGGTATGTCGTTTATAAAACTGGCCCTAAAAGTATTTCGTTTTAGCAAACTATACAAAATTTCATATTTGAAATACTTATTTACACTTTTGTTAACTCTTCATACTTCTTATCTGTAAATACATACTAATATAATGTCAAAGTAATGTGAACTGTCTGTCTGTCTGTCTGTTATCTTTTCACGCCTTAACTATTCAATCGATCGTCATGAAATTTTGTATACACGTTGTTAGGGATACAAGAAAGGACATAGGTTACCTGTCATCCAGAAAAAAGTATACTATTACCGAGTGATGTTTAAAAATATTAAAAAAATTGGCGCCACTGTCGCGTGGCGGCGCCACCGTCGTCACAGCGATAACAATCAATTCATATATTTTTTTTTTCAACGCGAACGAAGTCGCAGGCACCAGCTAGTCTATTAACTGTTTTTAACATTATTGTCTATGTCATATTTGGCTAGAGCCTATTCCCCTAATCTTGTTATTATTGTTAACCCTGTCAAAGTAGGGCGATCAATCTATCCCGTCTGATCATTATTAATTGACGACACGTTTGGTCTAGTGGCTAGTAACCCTAGCTGTTAACCAAACGGTCGCGGTTTCGAATCCCGCAAGGGGCAAATGTTTATGTGTTAACATTTTACCTTTGTACCTGAGTCATGGATGTTTGTATTTATAATATGTATGTATTTACAAAAAAAAAAGTAATCTATGTAGTATATCAACTGTCTGGTATCCACAATACAAGCATTAGTTGCTTACTGTGGAACTAGATGGTGCTGTGTGGAATGTGTGAAGATATTTATTTATTATTATTTATTTATTGCATTTCTAGACGATGGTAATTACATAGCCTGCCACATTTTGTTGCCAAAAAAAAATAGTTTTTTAGGTAGGTACTAACCACTTAACAAGTGGAATATTTTGGTTTACATATACGCCTTGTTTGTTTATCACGTTATTTTAAAGTGAGTTTTTTTTTATAACTGTTTTTTTATAGGAAAAATAATTATAGCAGGCAGGTTATATCGGTCTGCTTTATGTTGGGTGGTTATCGTTATCTTGGAAAATACTTTGGGGATAAAAAAAGTGAAAATACAAAGTTAATTTAGGAGGTTATATATTTAATTTTTCAACGAGGACGAAGTTGCGGGCACTATATAAAAATTTCGTGTCACGTTGTTTGTCCGCGATGAACTCCTAAACTACTGAACCGATTTTGATAAAACTTCGTAACTATGTGTAATTTGGTCCAACTTAAAAGATAGGATAGTTTTCATTTTGAACCCGGGCGAAGCCGGGAGCGGGCCACTAGTACTATATAAATAGTAGTTTTAGTAACAAATAAATACTGTAACATGAAATTTCTTAACAAAAGAGGATTATTACCATTGAGACACTGTGTAAAAAAGTGTGGTTGTCACGTATGCCTCTCAAACACCTTCTACAGATAAAAATCCTTGGCTTACTTCCAAAGTGGAAGTGGAATTATATTAAATCGCACTAGATTGCGTTTTTCCGTCAACAAACCTAACTGTGATTCATTAAAGAGCTCAACAAATGTTTTATGTAAACTTATAATAAAACTAGCTGACCCGGCAAACGTTGTTTTGCCAAAAAAAAAATTTTTGGGGTGGACCACCCCTTAAAATTTAGGGGTATGAAAAACAGATGTTGGCCGATTCTCAGACCTACCCGATAAACACACAAAATTTCACCAAAATCGGTCCAGCCGTTTCGGAGGAGTTTGGCAACAAACACCGCGACACGAGAATTTTATATATTAGAAGATATTATCATCTTCTGTTAGTTTTTGAATTTTAAATATCTATGGAAATTAAAACGAAAGAAATATAACTAGATATTATGAAATAAAACAAGTGAAGGAATATTTTAGATTTTCATGTCAGGGTTTTTTTCAGTGTGTTTTGAGAAGTCTATTGAAATAGACATATAGTTGATTAAAGTATATTTATGTATGTAAACTATGTACCTACTCAGTTTAATATAGCAATGTAAAAGGAAGAAAATATACATTACTATGTGCACATTTTAGAAAAGTTTTATTTATTTTAATAATCTTCACATTTCAACAATATGTTAAAGAAGATAGAATGAATTTCACACCTATAAGATCTTCTTGTGATATTTTCAGCCATTATCAGTCTTATATCTTGTTCAGTAACTTTCTATCCTTTCCTAATCATTTATCCTTAATCCTAGTGTGGTTGACAGTGCGCTGGCTTGCTTGTGTTATAGGCGACGGTAGCCACCAAACATCAAGCGGACTGTCAGCCTGTCTGACGACCTTTACTAAAGAAAATCTGAATAGTTGTTCTACATTCCAAATGCCCGTCTATACCCTGATACTTGGAGTTAAAACAATTTTTGTTATCTCACTCTCTTATCGTTGGCTAAGTTAGAATCCATCTGGGTTGGACAGCATTCGGGTAGCTACGTCATTAGTACCTTAACTTTACCACGAGTTTATAATGACAGAATGACAGCAGAAGCGTAAATTGTCAATTGTCAATGTCAAATTGACAATTTTCCATATAAATATTTTACTCTGTTCAAGAATGACGCGACGCGAGTGCGTTCATTCTAAACTCATGGTTAAGCGGTTATCACACTTTACAATTTGAAAGATTCCAATTCAGGAAATTGGAAAGTGTAATCGCAGTTAGAACAGATTGGATCCAATTTAGATTTTATCTATTTTCAACTCTATGTCTTCGATTTAGAAATCAATTTAGTGTAGTGTGATCACTAGGTTCACTACTTAGGTACCTAAATTGGATTCCTTCAAATTGTAAAGTGTGATAACCGCTTTAGAGGTACTGTTCTCGTCAATGCCGTAATGTTTGGAAACCAATGTCTATAACCAGTGCGTTCTGCAAGTTAACGACGTATGGTGTCGAAACCACTGTATATAGATGTCTCTTTGTATCTTTCCGCTTATCTGTCTCGAGAATTCGCATACATTAAATTAAAGCTACGCCACAGATACTGCAAGTTTATCGACCTTAATATAAAAGAATAAAGGATAAGAATAACAGATGAATTTTTTCTGCTATAGTAATGAAGTCGTTATCCGCCTCTGTCTGTTTATCCGCTAATTTCTTCTAAACTACCCAACAGATTTTGATACGGTTTTCACTAATGGAAAGAGCGATAAACGAGGAAAACTTGTGTATATAATAAACAGAAAAAAAATGCACGCAGAAGCGGGTAACTAATATGATAAATAATTATGATTTAGTTTTATTGCGAGGGCAAAGTAAGCGGTTTTCGATCCAGGTATCCCATGCACTTGAATTTATAAAAAAAAAAAAAAAAAAAAAAAAAAAAAAAAAAAAAAAAAAAAAAAAAAAAAAAAAAAAAAAAAAAAAAAAAAAAAAAAAAAAAAAAAAAACTTTGTCTGCTGCAGACGATCCCTAACGGGTATCAGATATTTTTAGTCGTATTTTATTTTTAGTCTCCAGTTTACACTACTTGTTTTCAAGGAAAGTTGTGTTCAAAATTATTATCGAATTTTGTAGATAGACTGTGCTTACTGAATAAAAAAATAATTAATCTATACATATAATAAAATCGTAAACGAACGTGTCTGTCTGTACACAGTTTAAAATAAAACCATTTGTACACGTTGTGCAATCTTGCAATAATATTACAATAAAAATAGTTTTTTAGAACAAGTTTTTTTTTTAGAATGCTATGTATAGATTTATCTATCTGTCGCATCATAGCTCCCAAAAGGATGGACCGATTTTGATTCGTCTTTTTTTGTTTGAAAGCTAACGTGATTGAGATAATTTTTAGCTATAAATTAAGAAGATCTGGTTAGGCGTTTGAAGATTATCAGCTCATTTCCTAGTTGACGAAGGGATCTAACTAATATCGACACGTTCGAATAATTTGAAATTAATTAATGTTGATACTAATATTATAAAGAGAAAATTTGTATTTCTGCTTGTAATGCACAAACTCAGAAACTAGAGGACCGATTTTAAAAGTCTTTTCACCTATAGAAAGCTACATTGTCGGCGACTAACATACTTAGGCTATATTTTATAAAGTTATGCGGACGAATTCGCGTTCAACAGCTAGTTATTAATGTATACCTAATATTTTTTTCATGCCGTGTGAAGCGATGCTGATTTATCTTATTTTTTATTTAAAAATAAAACGCAAGACTTGTACTTTCCCATCCAAACGAGTTCACATAAGGACATTCACACTTAAGGAAAAAAATACACTTGAAATATCTTCAAAGAAAAATTTTGGACATATATTTTTCATAATATTCGCATATTGCCTTCGTGTATCCTGAAGAGCATTGACCGTCTGGAATCCTTTATTAAAGAATCGAAACACATCAGCACAAGTGCTGTTATCTTCAGTTAATGACTGCAGAACTGTGTGCCTCTCTCTAACATATTTCATCAGAATTTACTGGATTAAATTAATTTCTCAAAGAACGCATGAATTAATTATAATTAATATATTTCTCGAAATGCTTTTGCAGAACAAAGTTAATGTTGTTTATAATATACTAGCGGGGTGCCCTCGACTTCGCAGGGATTTTTTTTATAAATTATAGATAGGTACAAACCTTCTCGTTTAATGCTGTTTCCATTAGTGAAAACCGCATTAAAATCAGTTTAAAATATCTAAGCGTACATACGGACAGAGGGACAGACGGCGCGAAGCGACTTTGTTTTATACTATTAAAAGATATAAAAATAAAGTGTGTGTATGTCTGTCCAGCCTTTTCTCCATTACCACCCACTGGCACCCTACTCACGGATTGCAATACCGATAGCAATACCAACATAGCAATGCAATATTAATACCGATTGCATATGCAATCTACCGATAGCACTTGGTCTGCACTTGCAAGTAAGGGAGTTGAGTTACTGGATTACTCGCCCGAATTTATCTCGCCCGAATTTGATTACGGTGGGTGGATGTGAGTGGTTAAAATATGTGATGGGATACTTCTATCCCCTTCTAACACATCGTACGGTTCATAGTTTGATATTAATTGACAATGTTGAGAACTTTTCTAGAATATTCCACGTTTTTCCAGAATGTTCTGGGATATTTTTAAATTTTTGAAATGAAATACGCAAATGTTTGACTGTAATTTGGTCCAGAATGTTCTAGAATGTTCTCAAAATGTCAAGAATGATCTGGGAAGTTCTGCAATATATCCAACGACCTACTTACTTGAAAATGTTAAAAATAATTCTTATCGGTCTAGAATGTTCCAGATTTCTAAAAACTTCGAGATTGATCTGGAAAGCTCTGGAATATATTTAAATGTTCAAAATTATGTAAAAATGATTGAATGACATGTAAAAATTTCTCTGAAGTTCTAGATTTTTTCAGGAACTAGAATCTTGAATACAATAGGCAAAAGATGCAGCAGGGTGTTAGGTAGTTAGTTGATAGTAAAATGCATTGCGTTCGTTGAACCGAACGCATCGTAAGACTTTCGAGTATCCTTGAGGCGAGGCCGGCGGGCGGTGCTGTGCTACTTATGAAATGGCTCCATTAATCGACTATGAACTTGTTCAAATTTAGGAATCTACTGGAAAAAAACCGGCCACCTTGAGTCTGGGACGAATGACATTGAAGACTGGTTGACTGTCTACTTGACGGTAAGTGGTTACCGTCGCCTATTAACGTAAACTGCGACATATGTGCTGAAAGTACGCAGTCAACCTTAATATCCATTAGCACAGCATTCTTTACCCAATCACCAGAACGCATGAAATAATTTCTCAAGATCCAGAGTTTTAGAATACCCCAAGTGCATCTTGATGGTAAGTGTAGACCATTTACCATCAAGATTGGCAGCCTAACTGCCGCCCGTTACACAGGAAAACTTAGATTTAAAATCCTCCAAAACACTTAATAAACAAATTAATAATTAATGGAATTATATGTGAGGTAAGTTTTTAGGCGAATATTGATCAGACAACTTAGTAGACGGAATATCGTCATAGAAATGTGCACCGGGATATGGTGCTTTCTTTTTGAGCTAGATTTTGGGTAGATTGCGATAGATCTGTCAAAAATGTCTTTCTTCTTACCATGAATGTTAGCGACCAAACCTGTAGGTGGCGGTAACCATTTACCATTACATCAGCCTGCTTACCAAACATTATACATATAAACAAAAATCACGTATATATATATACTAGCTGTTGCATATAGTTGATAATGTAGTTTTCTATAGGTGAAAGAGTTTTCAAAATCGGTCCACTAGTTTTTTACATTTGAGTTTATTCCCTCTTTACAATATTAGCATAGGTTAGGTTCCAAGACATAGAAGAATAAATTTCAAATTAACACAATACAAGTAATTCAAGTGAACTTCAGAGTGGGCGTCGCTTTATCTGGACATTTCCTCTCCTTCCCATTTCCCCGAAGGTGCGCCTGAGTTTCCTCTTTTTGTGCATTTGACTTTAATTAGAGGCAGCCTGTTATAACCGGATACTGTGCGACCAATGCTGCGTGTCCATACTGTTTTAAACTATGTTGTAACATTGTGCACTCGCCTGCGTACCTTGTGTTGTGTTATGCTTCGTAAGCGCACTTTTTTTTTAATATATAATACTAGCTGGTGCCCACGACTTCGTCCGCGTTGAAAAATATTAAGTAGCCTATCCTGTGTCCCGTACGTCCAAATGTTTATCTACCAAGTTTCATGAAAATCAGTTAATTCGTTTCAGAGTTATGGAGGAACATACATACATACAGAAAAAAATTCTAAAAATCGTCAATTTAGTTTCAGTATCATGTACAGAGCCTATGAACACGATATCTCTTAAAACAAAGTAACTTACTCCATGACCGACCCTTACAGATTTATTATTAGTATTGATTGATAAAGGTGGCAGATAGGCTGGCGGCTCACTTGGTGGTAGGTGGTTACCGTCGCCTAAGGACACAAAGCGCTGCAGCAAGAATACATCTTTTCAGTGGCTAATTTAGCATGGAAGTAGGTGACCTGAACAGCGCCCTGGCTTTCCCGTTATCTGATGATGCCAGGGAGCTGTACAATATTTACCACTCTAGATTTAGTGTTTAGTAATACTAGTTTAGTATAGTAGTATCTAGTATAGTTTAGCTATATATATAAGACCTTGCCCAATGAGGCGACATGTCCCTAAGGGAAAAGCCTTAAATAAAGATTAAAAAAAAAAAAAAAGAATACATCTTCATGACTAAACATTCCAAACATTGCGAGATAACTTTAAAAACGGTTAAATAAACAAAATATTTCGAGAGACAGCATTAATGACAATTTTTATTATATGTTAATTAATTTATTTTATATTTGATTTCTTTCGATCCTTTAACTGGTGACGTGGTTTGTTATTTTACGTAAACAGTGACTTGGGTTTGTATATATTATTATTAATAGCTGCGTTGAATATGCACATATTAATAAAACTTTTCAAATATTTTTATATTTGAATCACACTAATTTTTAACAATTAAATTAGGTACAGTTAAGAGCGTTCATCAATTAAAATCACGCTGGAGTCAAAATTTATGATTTCAGTAGTTTCAGATGTTTCAGTTTGCAGATAAGATGTTAACGTCATATTATTTGTAGTTGTATAATCTAGTAAATAGCTGAAAAATATTTTAAAGTGAATTTTCATTAGAACATTTTTAAACAGCCCTTTTTTTAAACTAGCGGTCGACGGCCTACGCAGATAAATATACAAGTTATTAAAAAAAATATAACACAATATTTTAGAACATTAATGACTTCACATACTAGGTCCAAGAAAAAACAGAAATATCTCAAATTTGATCCTAAAATAACACGTTTAATATCACGAAAAATTACTAAAAGTGACACTTTTGATTATACTTTTCTTGAATGAAAATTTACAGAAATCGTATGTTTTTTTCGACTATTATCTAATAAATGATATGAATTTTTGGAAAATCAATATTTTTATAATTTGTCGCATATAATTTTACTAATATCTCGCTTCTGCGTCGACCGTCGACCGGTAATTTTAAAAAAGGGTTGCTTAAAATCAGTTCTAATGAGAAAAGTATCCCAATATTTTAAAATATTTTTCGTCTATTATCTAGATTATAAAACTACAAATAATATGACGTTAATATCTTATCTGCAAACTAAACCCATCATGGCATTATGATCCGCCGGGAATCATAAATTTCTGATTGTAACTCTGTAACGGCCTTAACACTTCTTTGGCAGAAATTACTTGAAATCAGAAATTACTTTATGTGTGTTGAAATTCTTAACAAAATGGACAAGTTATCTTGAATGTATAATAATCAAACTTGGTACTATGAGGAAAATAAAAAACTGCAAGGCACCAATTCTCACAATATAAGCACAATCTAGGCAAACTTTCTGAGCACATTGAAGGCAAATATTTACATATTATACAACATATGTGGTCCTTTGAAGCCTTTGAAGCTTTAGGAGTCATGTGTGGCATCTTCTCCATTGTTTTAGATCTTAGATCTTCAAGAAAAAGATGTTCAAAAGATCAAAAATCTTCTTGCTTCTTGATGGTCATTGGTCAGCCATTTCATTAGGCCACTTGAACATCTTTTGTAGAATCTCATTGTCAATGTACTTATCTCAATATAATAAGGGTCTTTTAGTTTATTTATTGTTACATTAGAAGAATTATTGCATCTTATAATGTTGACGGGTTCTAACTGCTCTTGTGGGGGTTGACGCGCCCATTAGTAACTTCGTCTTCAGATAAAACTTCGTGCTTATCATGTTCTTCAGGTTCTAAGTCTGTGGAGAGAATCTGTATCCAGAATAAAGTTATCTTCGATGTCTTCTGCCTCTGAACCGTTAGAGTCCTGACAATTATTCCAGGAAGACACAACTGACTCAAAATTGCTAATATTTAGGCACAATAAATCTCCTAGGTACTTTTTAAAAATGTGGGCTATCCTTGGTATTAATTGATCATTTTGTTCCGGATGAAGTACTAGGTTCTATTTTAAGTTATCGTAATCATATACGAGAAAAAGACAAAATATAAACATATGCAACTTTAGAAACAGTTACGTAAATACTAACGTAAAAAACTAAATACGTAAATACTACTGACGGTCTTAAAAAAATTGTGGGTCTGAGAGGCCCACAATTTTTTTTAAACCGAATTTACTCACTAAAATAGCGCTTTTGGACACCTAAACTAAACCATTCTTAAGGGCCTCTAAGTGACTAAACTTGAAGCTACTAGAAGCAGCGTATGCGCCGCGTCAGGGAAGAAACTTTAACTTGTAATTATTACTTTCGCTAGGCCTAAGCGTGACCAGTTAAAGGTTAAAGTTAAGCAGAATTTACAGTGAACGTAATAAGTGCGTATAGACACAAATTATATTTAAAAACTATACACACCATACAATCCTACTACTAATATTGGTTAAGTTGTCATCTCGCACGATTCACATTTTCGCAATACGAAATGTGCGAAGAGCCAACTTTAAATTTCTAAAATATTTTTAGTAGTCATCTCGCAAACATTAATTTTCTTGTGTGCGACATGACACCTTCAGAAAATCTTACTAGGCGAGTGGCACACTGGGTTTATAAATGTGAAAGTTTATGAGGATTGATATATGGATGTTTGTTACTATTTCACGCAAAAACTCCTTAACTGATTTGGATGAAATTTGGCACACAGATAGTTTATTACCTGGATTAACATATAGGATACACTTTATCCTAGAAAAATTTTAAGTTCCCGAGATATCGTCTAAAAATATAAAAAATTGGCACGGCGCCACCGTCGTCACAGCGATAAAGATGTCTAAATTTTCTCAGGTGTTTTTTAAAGACTTTATTTGTTTCGAATTTATAGAATCTTTTCAAATTCGAAAAAAGTACAATATTATTTTTAGTAACATTCATTGACTACAAATAACAAAAACAACTCATAATTTTTTATTTCATTTCTGAAGACGTCATAGTAATTTTTTTAGTTGTTTTTATTATTAAGTTAAAAATAGACAAATGAAAAACTAACTTTGATGTGTGCTTATAACTTGTTTGAATTTCATTTGAATGTTGAAACTGTGAATCACAATGAAAACTAGTATTCAGCTACAACTTTCAGCTTAATTATCCTTTCAGTAAAAATTAATTTATTGCCCGTTATAACACACATTATTCTACAATATTTTCACATGCTTTTCTAGAAGAGAAAAATCAATTAATATGGATTCAAATTGAAAAAAAGGGAATCGAATGTTACAGCCCGACCAATTTCAAGACGAGCAAAAATTTGGAAAAAAATTTCGTTTGGTTTTCCGACGATTACTCATAAACCGCTAAAAAATTATTTAAAACTCGGATTCAAAAACTAGAGAATTGAAGCTACAATTTTATTGTTTAACTAGCGATCCGTTCCCGGCTTCGCACGGGTGCAATTTTTTTCTGCAAATTAAACGTAGAAACCCTCCTCGTTTAACGCTCTTCCCATTAATGAAAACAGTATAAAAATCCGTTCGGTAGTTTTTGAGAATCGCAAACATACAGACAGACAGACGCGGCGGGGGGACTTTGTTTTATAATATTAAAAAACGTAAATTTAATAATGTTGTCTGCGTGAGCGAATTGATTTTTGTTTAATTGTGCGTAACTTTGTCTTTTTCCTGTGTATATTAATTAGTTCAACTGAGATAAGAGAACGCAGTTCGGCGAAATATGGGTATATTCTATCTCAAAACTTCGATGATGAATACTAAAGATGTCTATCAAGCTGAGTGATGATCGTTAGGCAGAAAAGATAAATGTTTCAACTTATTCGTGTACATAGACTTTTCGAGTTTAATGAGAATGATGCTTATGCATTAAGATAGCCTCACTCTACTTCCTTCGAAATAAATATAACAAATCACCCATCAGGTTTAACAAATTTTTAAATTTCTAAAAATTTTGACGATGTTCTGAAATTTCAAAAAATCTTATTAAATTATCTGAAAAAGTGAAGTTTTCATAGAATTTTCTAGAAACTTCTGGAATTTTCTAGAAACTTCTGAAATTTTCTAAAAACTTCTAGAATTTTCTATAAAATTTACATAAACAAAAAGTAGCCTATGTTACTCCTGACGACCCCCTCTTCATGTCTGCAAAGTTTCATCGAAATCGCTTCAGCCGTTTCTGAGATTACCCCGGACAGACAGACAGACAGACAGACAAAAATTCTAAAAAAAGTTATTTACGTTTTAACAGCATGCGAATGACTCTCTAAGCTTAGTTTGAGGCAGTTTTTCGCAAATCACAGACAGACACTCTGATTTTATTTATATAGATGAGCTCTGTACGACCATTTTCTTCGAAGTTACAGCCTCTTGAAAATCACCTAAAAATTTGGATTTTTTTCCTATATTCCTTAATTTTTGCGACTACTATATATTATACCGACGGTATAGTAATTAAGTGTACTAATAAATCTATATAAATAAAATCAGAGTGTCTGTCTGTGATTTGCGAAAAACTGCCTCAAACTAAGCTTAGAGAGTCATTCGCATGCTGTTAAAACGTAAATAACTTTTTTTAGAATTTTTGTCTGTCTGTCTGTCTGTCTGTCTGTCTGTCTGTCTGTCTGTCTGTCTGTCTGTCTGTCTGTCTGTCCGGGGTAATCTCAGAAACGGCTGAAGCGATTTCGATGAAACTTTGCAGACATGAAGAGGGGGTCGTCAGGAGTAACATAGGCTACTTTTTGTTTATGTAAATTGCGGTACATACACCAAAATAATATTTTTTACAATTTTTGTCTGTCTGTCTGTTTGTTCCGGCTAATCTCTGAAATAGCTAGACCGATTTTGACGGGACTTTTATTGGCAAGTAGCTGATGTAATAAGGAGTAACTTAGGCTACGTTTATTTTAGAAAAAATACACCCCGGACGAAGCCGGGAGCGGGCCGCTATAAACAATAAAAAACGGGATCTATGCAATATATTCGAGTTTTTCAAACGCGATATTTTTTCTTTTACTGAAAAAAAGTTACTAACCCTGTGACAATAAAAAAAAAAGATTTTTTTCGTTCATAACAATTGCATTTGTTGTTAACAACTGAAACGAAGGTTCACGCAATACGATGAGTTCTCCTTGCGGCATATCTTTTCTTTGGCTGAGTCATTATGTATTATTAATAGGAAAGGATTTTTTTTCGCTAACATTCTAGAAAATTCTAGATGTTTATAGAAAATTCTAGAAGTTTTTAGAAAATTCTAGAAGTTTATCGAAAATTCTAGAAGTTCTCGAAAATTTCAGAAGTTTCTAGAAAATTCCAGAAGTTTCTAGAAAATTCTATGAAAACTTTCTTCACTTTTTCAGATAATTTAATAAGATTTTTTAAAAATTCAGAACATCGTCAAAATTTTTAGAAATTTAAAAATTTGTTAAACCTGATGGGTGCTGTTATATTTATTTCGAAGGAAGTAGAGTGAGGCTATCTTAATGCATAAGCATCATTCTCATTAAACTCGAAAAGTCTATGTACACGAATAAGTTGAAACATTTATCTTTTCTGCCTAACGATCATCACTCAGCTTGATAGACAGCTTTAGTATTCATCATCGAAGTTTTGAGATAGAATATACCCATATTTCGCCGAACTGCGTTCTCTTATCTCAGTTGAACTAATATACACAGGAAAAAGACAAAGTTACGCACAAACAAAAATCAATTCGCTCACGCAGACAACATTATTAAATTTACGTTTTTTAATATTATAAAACAAAGTCCCCCCGCCGCGTCTGTCTGTCTGTATGATTGCGATTCTCAAAAACTACCGAACGGATTTTTATACTGTTTTCATTAATGGGAAGAGCGTTAAACGAGGAAGTTTTCTACGTTTAATTTGCAGAAAAAAATTGCACCCGTGCGAAGCCGGGAACGGATCGCTAGTTAAGTAATATTCTTATGACTGATAACGGTCAACAGTAAAATATTTGATCTGGGGACAGGAAAGCACAATTCGCAAGTCAGACTGACTGGCCTCAACGCCAACTTGGTATCCTACTGAGAAATATAGTTTCTTAAATTACGCAAACAGGTTACAAAATCCGCTTCTATTAATTACCCTTGGTCTTTGGTTGGATAGTCCACTTCTCAGCTGAATCGGTAAACAGTACGCAATGCTCACGTGTGTGTGGTCATGAATGTCTGCATGTGTGCTTACGTCGACGTAGGGAGGCTACGAAAAAACCCAGGAGTATTGCCGAAACGACTTGCGTCACTCTGTCTCAATACGACTGGCCTGGCCAGTAACTCTTGGCCGCTCGGTTGAATGCGCCGCGAACACTGGCTCCGAAGAAATAAAAAAGAAAAACGCGCGCAAGCGCAACTTGAAAATCGAACGCGGCGGTCAGTCAACGATCGACTGCGAACCAGGCCGCACGCGTCAGCGAGTGGCCATCTAACGTCTGTCGAAATACGCGCGCACAAATAGAAAGTTTCGTTTAAAATTTTTAAATTGTGTAACGCGTGTGTTCAACCACTTTGATCCTCCACCGCTGTGTGTGTTACTGTGTTTGTGCCGAGGAAGTGAGCATATGATACAAGGAAGCTGACACAAAGGCCACCAAGATGCTTATAACGTGAGTTTTTAATAATTATCATTAATTAATTCGTGCTTGGAATCGTAATAGCTGAATTGTGTTTTGTAACTGGCTAGTTTGGTTCGTAGGCAATTAAATTAATGACATGCGACCTGACCATATCTGTCTCGACAAGAACGGAAACGCACAGTTTGCACTGCATATTTGTCGATAAATAAACCGTAAAACTCCGCATTTATAAATAAACCGTAAAAGGAAACCAGAGGTAAAAGTTAAAAACCTTGTTAATCACAGATTCACATTCCTTGCTTGTGATTCTCCTAGAAGTTTAAGATCATCAAATTTATTGGGGCCTGAAACTGCTTGTCATTTCACCGTTCTTAGTATACAGTGGTAAAAGCCCAGATAAATGTCGAGATTCAGTTAGCTCCTGAAGCCGACTGAAAAGTATTCTTAACGACAAAGCAATAAGAAAGCTATTTCCTTGGCGCGTATAGACCACTTATTGTTTCTATTATATGAACTGTTATTGTGATTTTTGTAAAAATAGTAAGAAGCTTTCTTGGGTTCTTCTGCAAATATTTAGTTTCTACATTTTTTTAAGAAATCAAACAAATATAGATATAATATTTTTGCTGACACAGTCAGGTCTTTCCTATGAAAACCCAAAAAAAGCAAGGGACACTATTGTCCCTTGCTTTTTAGGCTAACAGGGTCAGCAGCGCATTAAGCATCGTTCTTTGGGCTATATGTACCAGCAGTCTTTTGGACAAATTTGTACAAGCGAGATTCGTTCTATATTCTTTATACCTAGTCAGCCTGTCTGCCGACAATTATAATAGAAAAAAGTCCAACTTTAGAGACCTGTAGGGTTACCTATCTCTTATCATGTCTTGCTGTCTATCGAGGATCCAACAAAAGTCGTACTTTGACGACTGTGACCTACTGCGCTATTGACGTAGCCCTTAATAAAGATAATTGTAGTCCTTAATTTTTGATTCTACAAGGAAATATAATTATGTTCTATTGTCAACTACTAAAATCCATTACTCACTAGCTAACTTGTTCGGTTTTATCAGCTGTTTAAATTAAATTGCCCTCAAGTATTGAGCTATCAAATTTAATAAATATTTTGGAAAAACTTCTTAGTTCCAGAACGTTCAACTAAACAAACGAACTCTTCAGCTTTATTATATATTTACTAGCTGTTGCACGCGACTTCGCCCGTGTAACTTTATAAAATATAGCCTAAGTATGTTACTAGCTGTTGATGTAGCTTTCTATAAATGGAAAATTTACAAAATAGGTCCAGTAGTTTTTGAGTTTATTCAAATCTTCTTAATAATATTAGTAAAGATATTGTTCAACTAAACTCCTCATATTGAATCCGGATCCAACTTAAAGTTTTCTAAAGCCTTGTAGCAATAAATATGGTAAAAAAATGGCATTTGAGGACTCGACTAATGTTTATTTGCGGTGGAACGTCATTCGAGACTTCGAACAGGGTTACTATTCAAATTAGTCAATATTAAATTATACCTCATCTACCTATATGTTTTTAGGTGCGCTATTTGTGTGAGTAAAGGTGGATGTATGTTTGTTTGTTACTCTTTGACGTAAAAACTACTGAACGGATTTGGATGAAATTCGCCCTGCTGATAGCATATAACAGTTGGGCTGAAAAGTTCGTAGGCTAACATAGAAAAAAAATTTAAAATTTAAGTTAATGATAGTTCGATACTAAATTTTTCCCATTTTCACAAAAATACTCAAACGACTGTCAAATAATAACTGCGCGTCTGAAATGGCTGAAATCTTTGGTGAGTATCTGTCAAAAGATGCATTCACTAGCCTTTCACTAGCCTTTCAGACCACCCGGGTAATTATAGGATAGATTTCTACACTTGTCTAGACATTTTATTTCATTTTAGCATTTTAACACTTGAAACATTTTAGTTAATCAAGCATTTTTTTGTTTCATACACATATAAAAGATTATGGTTGCTGCATAATTTATGTCGATTGGCTGAAATTTTCTTCTGATAGTGCAATAATAAACCATTAAGAGTTAGTCGGCGTCCGAGATATATATTTGCAGTGCAAACTGTTACGAAATACAAATAACCGTTATATCATTTAGCCAGTTTGTATGTAAGTAGGTTGCGTGGCTTGCAAACGCTCTGAGACAAACGAAAACTATGATATTTGCACAATATTTGAATTAAAAAAAAGGAATCTTTCTGTAATAATCTTTGGGTTCTGTAGGAATCTTTGGATGGTGTTTTTGAAACAGTAGAAGTTTCAAGGAGTATTAATAATATAATGAATCATGTTGAGAATAAGTTTAATTACATAAATAATCTTAAAAAAAGTGCAGACTTCAATGTCTTACAATATGTGAGTCATTGTAATAAAATAAAATAATATTGATAAAAATGCAAAAATAATGTTTATTTTGAGCGGCATAAAACTAAAATTTAATCGTAATTAAATTTTAGACATAAAGCTAATATATATATTTTTAAATTTTGACTCCATGGAAAAGTTTATAACCACAGGTGCATAGAAAACTATGTTATAATTTTATGTACTTATAGTAAAATCATTAAGCATAAGGTCCAAAATTATATCTATACTAATTCTATAAAGAGAGAAGATTTTTATTTTTGTATGTTTGTGATGAATAAATTCAAAAACTATTGGACCGATTTTGAAAATTCTTTCACCTATAGAAAGCTGCATTATCAGCGAGTAACTTAGGCTAAATTTAAAAAAGTTACGTGGATGAAGTCGCGTGCAACAGCTAGTATAATTTTTTGAAAGAAAAATCGGAAACTACTCATTAATCAATGTTTAATGAAAATAACTAAATACTAACATAATATATCTTTTTTTGTTGCTAGTACTATATACATTATGTACTCAATTTTTTTCTTATATTCTTACTCAATTTTGTAGTTACTAAAGATTATTTTATTATATTACTCTATCGATCACATATATATACTAGCGGCCCGCTCCCGGCTTCGCCCGGAGTGTATTTTTTCTAATAAATTTTTTTTTCTAAAATAAACGTAGCCTAAGTTACTCCTTATTACATCAGCTACCTGCCAATAAAAGTCCCGTCAAAATCGGTCCAGCCATTTCAGAGATTAGCCGGAACAAACAGACAGACAGACAGACAGACAGACAAAAATTGTAAAAAATATTATTTTGGTGTATATTCATATGTATGTATTAAAAAACGGTTATTTCAATATTACAAACAGACACTCCAATTTTATTTATATGTATAGATATTTTATGAGGCAATGAAGGTACATTACCGGATGTCCTGTGGAGAGTTCTAGATGCAATTATTTTAATGACTGTTAATGACGTTATATCGATTAAGTAAGGTTGATGACGTGTAGTTAATTAACATTAAAGGTGGAAACCTCAATTTGGTTAAGTTTGCACAATTGAAAAGTTATATAAGCAATATAAAAAAAAAACTTTAAAAAACTTGTTATTTTGTATTTTATTTTTTGCAAAATTGCATTTTTGTATTTTTGCAATACAAAAATAAAGTTATATAAGCGAAATTTACTTTTTTATGTGTGTTAGTTTAAAAGTAAGTGTACAAAATTTAAATATCTTTTTATTATATGCATGTCGACGACTCAGGTTTAAGATATAAAATTAAATGTATTTATGTACATATTATGTATTTACATATTACATATTCATGTATTTACGAAAAAATTTAACTGAAAAAAAAAAGTTTTTTTCAGTTAAATTTTTTCACTGAAAATATACTTAAAATGTTTTATTTATCGATCTTCAATTTAAAAATACAAATATTGAGAAAAAAAACTAAAATAAATAATTTTATATCACACCTATTTATATTTTATGTATAAATAAAAAAACTGTAGTCTGCATTTCGTGGAAAAATTAGTTTTGAAAAACATATCAAAATGTTTTCAACAATTTTTCCTCCATGAAATATTTAATGTGAACTTTTTTCTAAATTAATTTGTTATCTAACTATATATAATACTACCTGTTGTACGTGACTTCGCCTGCGTAGCTTTATAAAATATAGCCTGTTACTCGCTGATAACGTAGCTTTCCATAAAAGAAAGAATTTTTTAAATCGTTTCAATCGTTTCAATTTTTAAATACAAATTTTCTTTATTTATAACTAGCTGGTGCCCACAACTTCGTCCGCGTTGAAAAATATTAAGTAGCCTATCCTGTGTCCCGTACGTCCAAATGTTTATCTACCAAGTTTCATGAAAATCAGTTAATTCGTTTCAGAGTTATGGAGGAACATACATACATACATACAGAAAAAAATTGTAAAAATCGTCAATTTAGTTTCAGTATCATGTATAGAGCCTATAAACACGATATCTCTGAAAACAAAGTAACTTACTCCATGACCGACCCTCTAAGATTTATTATTAGTATTGATAATTAGTGTAGATAATATTGGTATAGGATAATAAATTTCTAAAACCAACAAAACTGTAATCATAAGCAATTCATTTTTAACTGAGATTGATGGAACGAAGATTGTCTTGAGAGGATGTACGTTGACAGCTGATGTGAAGACGTCATTCGAATCGAAGTCCTATCGCTATGCAAATAGGGTACAAAGTACATTGTCAATTTTCATTGAATTCTGACACGTGTTCCTTACACACTTCTCACTTACGTAATTGGAAATCGAGAGAAGGTTGCGCAATATTAAATATATACAGCCTCCGTGCTCTGATTAGCTTGTAATTTTTTTCGTAAGTGAAATTTTTAAAGTGGAATTAATAATTCACTTAACTATAAAAAACTATAAACCTGAGATAATCGGAGCCTTAACTATAAATAAATTTAAAAATGTAATAAAAACCTTTTCGAAAAGCTATTTAAGCTGATTTAAACATTTAGGTATTTAAGCGACAATGAAACCTAATAGATTGAAAATAATATTTTAAATTAAAATCATAATAGCAACAGTCTAAAAACCATTGTAAAAAATTTAAAAAAAAAGTTTAGTATAAAATAATTTACACTCTTATATTAATATTACAGAGAAGGTTTGTATGTTTGTATTGAATTAACTCAAAAACTACTGGACCGATTTTAAAAATTCTTTCAGCTATAGAAAGCTACGTTAGCAGCGAGTAACATGAGCTGTATTTTATAAAGTTACGCGGGTGAAGTCGCGTGCAAAAGCTAGTTATTAAATAAATTTATGAAGCAATGCAAGCAAGGAAGCCAATGCAAATTTCTATGTCGATTTTAATTAATGTTATCTTAAATCGTCATGAGTTATCTTTAAATCGAATTACGTCTAATATTCCTTTTAATTTTACGAACACTAAAACATATTATATCTTAAAATTGCCCAGTCACCATTGCTCAGTGGTTTTGTTGACGTGACCGTTACACGAGTTCGGAGTTCTTTTTTTTTTGTGCAACTCTTTCGTCATGAATAACTTTAAAAACTTGAATTCTTACAAACAACGTCTCAAGAGGTTTATTTTTCATAAATTAACTAATATTATATAAAGAGAAGATTTATATTTTCGTTTGTTTGTAATGGATAAACCAAAGGGATAAACTCAAAAACTACTGGGGCATTTTTAAAAAAATCTTTCACATATAGAAATCTATTATATCAGCGAATAACATAGGCTTTATTTTATAAAGTTATATTACTTATTTACTCACTGAAATGTAAGAGCTGTTACCCTCTTACATATTATGTAAGGGGGTGGTTACTGTCGCCAGACGGGCTGTCAAACGCAGTATGCTATGCCACTACTTGCCAGATCCAGACCAGAGCCAAATATCTAGTTAATTTTCAAATATATCGTAATTAAGATCAATTTAAGTATCTTAAATTTTTAATATTAAGTTTGTTAATTTTTAATTTAAGTATCTTAAATCATTTAATAGTGTTTTAAGTAATAGGTAAGCAAGTATCTAAATGTCTTCTAGTATTTAATAGCGAATATTCTAAGTAGTGGCAAGACACTGTGCGTTCCTCAGTAATTTGGGCAGCCCGTCTGGCGACAGTAACCACCCCCCTTACTGAAAACCACCGTGAAATAGTAGCACATGTGCTTTTGTGTTTCGGTGAGAGTGATTCATTATCCTTAATCCTAGTATAGTCGACAGCACAATTGCAGCATCTGTGGCGTTGTTTGTGTTATAGGCGACGGTAGCCACATACCATCAAGTGGACCGTCAACCTGTCTGTAGACCTTTTAACATAAAATAAATTACTTAAAATGCAGCTGTAAAATAATAGACAAATTATTTTGCACAACAATAGAACGTTTTGCAATAAATTTTCTAACATTTAATTAATTATGCGCGCGCGCACGCGATCACTATGGACATGAAGGTATTTGAATACTCAATAAACTAGAAGTTATTGAGTTCTGCGTAATATTCAATTGAGTTTTACGGGAAATTTTAAATTATTTTAAAGTTTTTTTAAATTAATTTTCTATAATTGACGCTCTCATATATTATATTATACATATATTATGACACGGACTTTAGTTCTTTGAATTAATTAAATATTATAAAGTATTTGGTAGGTACAAGGAAAATCTTTAAAATACATGTTTTTTTGTCTGAAGTTCTAATGTATTTTTACATTGTATTTAAATTTTTACATCACAAATATGAACAAAACATTTTAAAATGGATATTATTAGTATTTTAATTGAAAAAAAAAAAAAAAACGATATTGTCTTAAAAGTTTGTTCCAGCCTTAAATTTCTGTTCTGACTAACGTCATACAAAAATGACTTCAACGCGCTAACGTGCAGAAAGTTCAGTTGTTATCTGTCCTATAAATTTAAACAACCATAAACTAAAATTTTGTGCAAAAGCTATATTATTTAATTAATTATTATTTTTTAATAAGTCAAATTTATCTACACTAATATTATAAAGAGAGAAGATTTGTATTAAAGGTTTTTAATGAATAAACTCAAAAACTACTGGCACGATTTTTAAAATTTATTTCACGTATATAGAAAGCTATACATTATAGCAACCGTGACCATCCACTGTAACGGTGGATCCAGGCTGCTTCTGAATTACAATGGGAGAAAAATTCAAAAAAATATATGGGGAAGGCAGTGGAAGGAGTCCAGCAGTGGAGGTTGTTTTCTTTTTCTTAACTTTTGGAAATCCTCATGGATACCAGGCAGTGTAGAGGACGTTGCGGGGTTATGCAGGACTCCTACCGGCTATAACCCAACGACTTCCTAGCGCGGCCGTTGATAGGCAGGGTTGCGAGGACTTTATGACATGACATATGTGCCCCGTCACGGCTATTCACCGCGGGGAGGGAGTAGTGGACGTCCTGTAGCTGACTGAATAAATTATTGCCATATAATTTTGTCATTCATTGAATTTTTATTTTTCCACGCCTATACGCGTACGAAGTCTCGGATAAAAGCTATAGTTCCTTATAAACCTTTATGCTACGAGTATCAGCTCATTGCAACACCGATAGCGCTGCTTTTGTTATTAGTCGACATTAGCTAGTTACCGTCAAGTGGACCGGCAGCCTTTTTTAGCAGGGGAATGACGTTTGCGCATTAACCCTCGTCGATGGGGACAGTCGACGAGGGGGAGTGTGGGACTCGCCCGGTGAAGTTGACTTATCACCGGGAATATCCACTAAAACTCCTCCGGATTCCACCATCACCGGTGATGTGTGCCCCCCGTGTTTCCTTTATGTCCGCTTCGAACTCAAAGTGGACCGGCAGCCTGACTGCAGATTTAACATGAAATATAATGTCTCGAGAGTTTACTCATACGGTGATGTGTTGTACAAGAGTCAGTCGAAAACTTGGTTATTCACAAAGCAGCATCGAGGTCAAGGTGTCTCACACGTGATCACAATAAACTATTGTTTAAAACATCCGATTACGTCTCGAATTATACAATTATTATGTTTGTTTAAACAATAATGTTTGAAATTTCGACATATTTAAATTAAATTACAGATATATCGGCACCGGTTATACATATTCATTCCCTTCAGTGTCGAATGCAGCCAGCATACTTGGGACCCTGCCTAGGGGACTGAAGCTTTATATTTTATATTATGTAATATGTAAATATAACTTAGAATTAAATGAAACATTATATTGTATTAAACTTATTACTTTTAAAACTAATTAAAATAGTAGCAAACTGAAGTAAACAAATTCCCGCAGGGTAGACAGCGCACTTGTACCCTCCCCTGGTGTTGTTTATGATCTTAGGCGACGGTACCCACCTACTATCAAGTGGACTGTCAGCATATCTGCCACTCTTTATAATATAAAAAAAAACATAACTGTTATGTATGAACTGAGGTTGATTTATCGCAAATACCTTTAATTTAAAATTTTGGGAGTTGCTGTTTATCTATTAAATAAATAAACTACTCTTCAATATAGAAACGGCTCATATAGTTTTTTTTTTACTTATTTCTTTTTTTTTAAGTTAAGATCGGCACAGATTGGGGGTTGGAGGTGGACTGAATTCATGGTAGTTGGCATCCGTCGCCTATAGCACAACCAACGTTACACGTGCTGCAAATTTGCTGATGACTACAATAAGGATTAAGGATAGGGGATGGGGAATAGATAGGTAAAAGGGCGCTGACATCCCTCACTCACCAAAACACAACAGCACACATGCTGTTTTTTCACGGTGGTCTTCTGTAAGGTCTGGTTACTGCCGTCACAGAAGGCCTGACCAAATAACTGCGAACGCAGTAATACCCTACTAAAATTATATCATTTGAATTATTCACATAAAAACTAGTGCTAGATATATGAAATAATAGGAATTATTTAACTTTTTATATGAGCAGAGTTAGTTATACTTTTATTGTATTTGTAATATTATAATTTTCATCGCCATCAACACTCATCGCCACTTTGTGGCGGGGGACGTTTCTAGTTTCTTTCTATATGTTATCTATGTATGTTTTCAATGAAATGTATGCTACATATGAAATCTTTAGACGACACGTTTGGTCTAGTGGCTAGTAACCCTAGCTGTTAACCAAACAGTCGTGGGTTCGAATCCCGCTAGGGGTAAATTGTTTATGTGTTAACCTATTTTACCTTTTTACCTGAGTCATGGATTTTTGTATTTATAATATACAAAAAAAAAGTAATCTATGTATTATATCAACTGTCTGATATCCATAATACAAGCATTAAGTTGCTTAGTGTGGAATTAGATGGTGCTGTGTGGAATGTGTGAAGATATTTATTTATTATTTTATATTTATTCTATTCTATTCATCTACCAAAGGTTACTCGGTCGTAGATTTTCACCAACCTTGAACGTCTATACCCATTGCGACAGGTTGTTTGTATGCACTACGGGCTCAGACTGAAGGCTTGTCACGTTGCAACACACTTCATGGTAAAGAATTCGCAATACGAATATAACTCCAACTTGTATCAATGCTAACTTCATGTCATTTCTGTTACATGTACTTACAATATCTAATGCTCCATCACTAAGAGATTCTGATACCCTTATTTAAAGGCTAGAGGTTTCTCAATAAAAAAATATCTATACTGATATCTATACCAATTTTATAGAGACTAGCTGACCCGGCAAACGTTGTTTTGCCAAAAAAAATTTTTTAGGGTGGACCACCCTTAACATTTATGGGTATGGAAAATATATGTTGGCCGATTGTCAGACCCACCCGATAAGCACACAAAATTTCATCAAAATCGGTCCATCGGTTTCGGAGGAGTTTGGCAATAAACACCACGACACGAGAATTTTATATATTAGATAAGATTTGTATGTTTGTTGTATAAACTCAAAAACTACTGGACTGATTATTAAAAAAAAATCACCTAAAGAAAGCTACGTTATCAGCGAGTAAAAGTTAAGCTGGTTTATAAAAGTTATAAAAGTTATGTTTTATAAAAGTTAAGCTGGTGAAGTCGCGTGTTATTAATACATAAGTAAATATTTAGTATTTAATATTCAGTAGTCGCAGTCCCGCAGCCCGTCTGGCGGCAGTGACCACCTCCTTAAAGAAGATCAGAGCCTATAAGAGATACTAGAACCGATACTAATCAGAGATGTTATGTACTATCTGTTACACAACTGTGGCAGTTAGTACTTAGAGAGTAAGGTGCATATTCCTTTCTTAACTGTCACACAGTTTTATCACGAAGAATTTTTGATATCAATACATATTTATGACTAGCTGTTGCACGCGAATTCGTCCACGTAATTTTAACAAATATAGCATATGTTACTCGGTGATAATTTAGTTTTGTATAAGTAGTTGAAAGAATTTATAAAATAGGTCCAGTTAGTTTTTGAGATTATTTATTACATTACAAAAAAAAAATCTCTTCATAAATAAAAGTATAGCTGGCTACTTAAAATTATAATTTTAAAACCTTTTTAAAAACTGAATGTTTATTGAATGCACACATTATTATTGACAGACAGACAGACTGTCTCTTTTCCTTGTTAATGTATTTTTAAAAGATCTCAAAAGTTTACACACATTTAAATATATTTTTTATACGTTTTGCACGCAGCTTCGCATGTTTTAAAAGTAGATTTTATTTATGCTTAAACTTCAAGGTTGTTCAACTTTTCCATTGAAAAACTCTTATCTCAGCAACTCAGCCACATAATGTAATAGACAAGCAGACAGAGCCATTTGTAATTGCGATTACAACATTAGTATAACCTCTCCAGTGCTAGTAAACCTAGCAACAGTGTAATAAATTAAAATTTATGTCATATGGCGAAGCAGCATCAAGGTCGCACATACCAACAAAAATGTAGAACGGATGTCACACAAGTTGCTGATTCAACTCCATAGATGGCGCGCTACTTGGTCCGACAGAAGAAAGGTGTTATGCAATAGGTGGCCCACTTGCCTGTTTTTTTTAGACGACTTTTTGACATTTCAGAAGAAATGATGAAACATGTTAGTGGGTAGATTAAAATAAATTATTACTACAACTGAGCTGTTGACACGGACTTTAAAAGACACTAAAAAATGATTTAAAAAACAAGTTCATAAACAAAATCCGTCTATTCACATCACACGGGTGTAATGTTCGTTTGTTCAAAACCGCAAATGTCCTAAAGTACCTACTTTATCGATAATTATGAAATTCTGCATACACCTAGTGAGGGGTAAAATTTTCCTTTCACAGTTCACATGTAACTTCCGTTCTATCGACTAAAATGCTAGTTAGATTGCACTTTTTATAAAATCGGATCAAAAGAAACTCATGGGATCCTAAACATATGAGCCAAGTGGATGGAGGCAAATTGGACATAAAAAGGACTAGCGGGTCAAACGGACACTTTTTTGTAGGTAGGGCCAAACTTGTGGGTCCAAAGGGTCCGACACCATAAAAGTACATGGGAATTTTTATGCAGAAAAAAGTACTGTCCTGAGAAATAAAAATTAATTAAAAAATAAAATATTTGTAAAAAACACCTAAAAATAAAGATTTAAGCCTGAGCCTGATTTAAGTTCCATAAATATTGAACGAATGTTTCAAGGCCTAAGAAAACCTAGGTTTTGCCGGACGAAGTCGCGGGCAAAACCTAGCTCGTTATAAAAGATTAGAAGTTATTAGATGAACGTGTTTTAAGTTGAAGTAGAGAGAAGTATTTAAAAGAGCCGATTGCATGATGTAAAAGTTATCCAACGTCATTATGTCATGAGACGGATAATTTTGGCTGCGCTTGCGCAACCGAGAGATGTGGGTCATGATCTCTTGTATTTCTCGTACACACCTTCCGTTTTTTTTTTAATACTATTTATCTCTTTACCGGTCTGCACTAAGACAGATGGCCGCAAGAATAGAAAGTGTATACTTTTACAGATTTATATTATGTGTATCAAATTATTGTTGTTAAAATTATTTTACGTTACGTAGCAGTCCATCGAGATCAAATATAAATAACTAGCTGTTGCACGCGACTTTAACTATATAAAATATAGCCCATGTTACTCGCTTTCTATAAGTAAAATAATTTTTAAAATCGAACTAGTATTTTTTAAAATTTATTCATTACAAACAAAAATACACATCTTTCCCGGCTTCGCTCTGCCATCCACAGGACAGTTTCTCTATCTTTAGTTTTTATTTTAACTGAGATACAAAAGTGGTTTTTATTCACGTTGTGGTTGCAGTAGCAAGTCGCACTGTGAGAGGAAGCCTTAATGTTAAAACGTCTTACAAATCTTTGAAAATTTATCCTCAAATCATTAATAAAATATAAATAAATTGGCATAGCAGTTCCGTGAAGCCTAAATAGTTACGTAATAACTTTCCATAAAGCAGTAACATTCATTGAGCTGTACTCAAACACAATAGACATGAAAGTCAAACGCAAAAGTCATAAATTGACACACTCAGTCATTACTTGTCAGAAGCATACGCTATACATTATATTATTACATACATTATATTATTATCTATGACAAACCTTCGTGTTTACAACCTATTTATCTTAAAAAAATAAGATTAATTCTCTAAAATATTTATAAATTAACGCAGAAACAATAAATAATTTACAAAAAATAACACACGACTCTTGAAGGATTGTTGTTAAAAACTAGAAGATATTGTATAATCTAATCAAATCTAATAGACATACTTCATGAATGTCATAAGTAAAAAAAAAGTTTAATATAAAGGTCTTCCTTTTATACCTTTATGACATACCTACTTACAGGAAATGAAAACTAGTCGTTGACAAACCAAAATCTGCACTTTTTTGAGGTTCCTACATTTTGACCTTGCTTAGTGAATAGTTCACTGCCTCTATCGTACAAAAAACTTCAAAGTGCTTATGACTACTCTTTATATATCGAACTATGACCTCTTAATAAAATATGCTATGTGCAGCTAGAATTTGTTACGCGTAGTTGCAAAATTTACTCTTTTATAAAAAAAAATGTTTAAAAGACAAATAAGTTTACGTATAACAACCATAAGTTTCAACCATAAACAACCTTTCAATGTAAAATTTTTCAGGAATTCAGGTTTTTGTAAATATCTCTAAAGTATACTTTTTACACATAGCAGATTTTGGTTTGACAGAATTTGTAATGACCATTTTCTTAGAATCATAGAGTGGTAAGTCATCATTGCGTGCCAGAGGTCATTGGAATTTACCATCGTCGTAATAAAAGTGTAATTAATTGTCTTGGATCATCTTGAAAGAATAATGGGTCTGATATCACGAATTGCTATTATAAAAATAAAATTCTCGTAATTGCGTAGTTTTAATAGTCATAATAATTACAAACGGTTCAGAATGCTAACTCTGAGGAAGAGTAAGACAAGAAAAAATTATCGAAGTTTGTTTTACTATTTTTAAATTAAATTATTAATTAATTTTCGATTAATCGGGGACAACCTATAACACTATGTTTAGTCCTAAAACTTTTAATTTCCTACCGATTCCAACTATTACGATGCGCGGACATACGCCAACAACCTCTCTTCGCGGACGCGTTCGTTCAACTGTCAGATTACCTTTTTAATATCATGCCACAGAGTACTTTATACTGTAACGTCATAGCGTACTTTACACTATACTTTCTGCCTTAATTATTTAACTTCAGCCGACATAAATGGCAGACGCTAACATACCCCATCTAAAGTTGTAAGTAGTGTGACACACATGTGCATGTTAAGTTAACTGTAAGTTACCTACTTATTACATAATGACATCTTCACACATAAAAGCGCTCGGTGCCGTGTGAAGAGGAAGTATCATTGTGGCGTTTGTAATGTAAGAAAATCGTTAATGTTAAAAACGTGTGAATGGACTCTAATACCGACATTTTATGTTTAGCTTATTGATGATCTTATAGTATTGTCAGGAGGTTAAATTGGGCCTGTCTTCACTTGCGTCATAAGAAACTTTTCTATGATTTTTGTTCTCATTGTATAAATGTAAAATCTGTAATTGGCTGTAAGGTATGTTTTTGTTTTTGTCTTTAAATTTTATGTTGAGAGCTGTGGATTTTATATTAAATAAATATTTTAATGAAACAACTATTTGATTTAACAATTTTAAACTGTTAATACCAAAATAACCATTTTGATACCAGCTAGATCCATTTGACACCTTGCTGTGTAATGAGCCTTCCTTTGTAATGTAAATTTGGCTCAGTGGCTTAGGTACGTAGACTTTAATATTGGCGTCAGAGATATGAGAGTTCGAAACCCAGTGAAGTAACACAACCGCTATGACTTTTTTAAGGCGACTGGCTCAGTGCAAATCGGATGGTTTCGCGGGAATGCATGATCGAGTTCAAACCCTGGTAAAGAAATGTTTAAGTGGCCTCCCTTTGTGTCTTCTATCTGTTTTACAATGGTGATTACTCTGATGAGTTAATTGGGTGAGTTCACCAGGACTGAATTTCCCAGGGGATCCTTGGGTTGGTGGGTTGGTTGCTTGATTCATCAGAATCCCCTCAGGGGATACCCACTTATAAATATTTTTGTAATTTTGACCGATTTTGATGAAATTTTGTGTTCTTATCGGGTAGGTCTGAGAATCGGCCAACGTCTATTTTCCATACCCCTAAATGTTAAAGGCAAAACAACGTTTGCCTGGTCAGCCAATGTAATATAAAATGTTTGTTTGATTTCATAAATAGACAAATAAAATGAATAAACGTGTAATAAAATAAAGTGAAAATCGGCCTCCTTTGTGTCAATCAAAGAATCGTTTTGATCAGCACAAAATCTTCACGAACGTGCCTCAAGTACAAAGTGGAATGAATCACGTTATTGTATTCGCGTTTGTTAACTAGTCCACAGTCACGTTGCATTTCTTTACTGATTAAAATAATCATAACACACAGATAACATTGATTGAAATTGCTGTTTCTACGTGAATTCACTGCAGAAGAATGTCTTGAAAAAATACGATTTTTAATAGGAATTATTTTTAATCAATACTAATAATAAATCTGTAAGCGTCGGTCATGGAGTAAGTTACTTTGTTTTCAGAGATATCGTGTTAATAGGCTCTATACATGATACTGAAACTAAATTGACGATTTTTACAATTTTTTTCTGTATGTATGTATGTTCCTCCATAACTCTGAAACGAATTAATTGATTTTCATGAAACTTGCTAGATAAACATTTGGACATACGGGACACAGGATAGGCTACTTAATATTTTTCAACGCGGACGAAGTCGTGGCCACCAGTTAGTTTATAATAATATTATAAAGAGAGAATTTTTTTAATGTTTTTACTGTATAAACGCAAAAACTAGTGGGCCGATTTTAAAAATTCTTTCACCTATAGAAAAGTATGTTATCAACGAGTAACAGAGGTTTTATTTTATAAAGATACGCGGACGAAGTTGCGTGCAACAGCTAGTATAAATATAAGCACCTACAAAAAGATTGTCACCATCTAAGGAACGTTAAATATCTTGTGATCTAAACGATATTAGGGTAAAGCTTGTAATGTCTTGTTACAAATAAAGCGATAAAAGACGACATTAAAGGCTTTATAATTATTTGACAATAAAATATAATGGACGCATTACAACTTACTATGTTACAAGAGGGCTTGATATATTAGCACATTAATGTTAACAATTGTTTTAAGTATCTTACCACAGACAATAAAACATGTTTAGCGTTTTAATTAGACGACAAAGTTTAAAAATTTCAGATTACATACACAAAAAAATTCTACTAGCTGATATTTCGATATAACTTTTTTGTTAATAACAAGACACGATTGTAATGAAATAAACACTAAATTTTACGTGAAGTTTGCTTCAAACTTATTACAAGGTACCCGACGTCCTTTTTTATATCCCTGACAACGCTTATGTGAAATTTCATAATGATCGGTTGATTAATTAAGGCGTGAAAAGGTAACAGACAGACAGACATAGTTACTTTTACATTTATAGTAAGTATGGGTGGATACTTAGAATTAGGTGAACATTGTCTTTAAATATTATTTGTTCGACTATTTATATTTTCAAACTAGCGGGCCGCTCCCGGCTTCGCCCGAGGTGCATTTTTTACGTAAAAACCTTCCCTGATTATCCCTCTGTCCATGAGTGAAGACAGAATTAAAATCGGTCCAGCCGTTCTCGAGTTTTGCGCTTAGCAACACATTTAGGGATTCATTTTTATATTATAGATATTAATATAGGAGAAAAGAAATATGTATCTATTAAGTAGTCGTAGGTGTTATTTTGATTAAAAAAAATAGGGTGTGGCTGTTACGTGGACAAAGCCGTATGTTTTACGTGAATACGTGTACTTTAGGAATAATATTTTATTTGATCGTATTATATGTATATATCCAACGAATTCCAATATACCATATATACCTAAAATTCTTTGATACTTAAGCTACCGAGTGGTGTAATTAAATTTTGCATGTAGATGATACATTTTGTTATCATCATTTTTTTAAATTATCTCCTACTATTTAAAGATGTATATATTCAAGTCAAAAAACTAGTTCAACTTCAATAAAATTGATAAATTAAACCGCTAGATATAGCGCACCGGACGCGCGAATGATTTTGCAAAAGGAAACTGCGCGCGCGCACGGCCGTGAATGTAAGAAACCTAACGCGATCCAGTCCACTGCGCCTGCGCCTAATTGCAAATATATAACGTAACTAATACAATATTTTTACAGTTAAATATAGATTTGTGTGCCGATATCGGGACTTCATTAGTAATTTACGTAGTATAAAATAAAGTTCCTTCCCGCCGTCTGTACCTCTGTATGTACACTTTTTTTTTTAATCGAGGAGAAATCTTTTTATTGATCCCCTGCCGCTTGCAAGGCGGCAGGGGTATGTGGGGGTCGACCAGCATACTCCGCGTGCTCACGTAGCAGGCGGAACTGGCCCCTACCCACTAAAACTCCCCGGTGTCTCCTTGCCCATAAGTGGGGAGTGGACGGACTCTGCCGAGGCAACTGCTCCGACCCACCCCCTCGGGCGGCCTAGCCATTGCTGGCTAGGCTGATATGACGCCAACACGGAGACGGAGGGGACCCGTGCAGGCACACACAGCTATTATATTTTGTACGAGTTTAAACAGTTATCAATTAATTTCTTTTTATAACTTTCGTGGAAGTTTATAGTTAAGTTAAACTTAACTATAGTTTATAATTTACCCGCTCTCATCATTATTTCCGCCCGTCCCACTTATCTCTACTAAGTATCCCCTCTGACAGGGACAAGTGGAATTTTTGTTTTCCACATCCCCACATAAAAACGGCTGACATCTCCAATGTTTAGTTTTTTTTAATATTTTAGTTTATCCCAAGGGAACAATACTTATTTTCTGGATGAAAGATACCTTATGTCCTTTCCTGTGTCCATGACTACGTGTATGCAAAATTTCATGATGATTGGTTTAGTAGTTAAGGCTTGAAGAGGTAACAGACAGACAGACAGACAAGAGTTACTTTCACATATATAATATTAGTATGGATTCCGCATAGTCATCTCATAGTGGCATAGACTCATAGTTACATTGCATAGGACAATTGCTGACACGCAACACAGTAACATAATGATAGAGTTGTAGGAAGCGCCGTCTAATGAAGGAAAAATTACTCTTTATGTACCTACATGCTATTTCTCTGATATTATATTGTCGACTAGCTGGTGCCCGCGACTTCGTCCGCGTTGAAAAAGAAAATATGTGAGTAATTACTGTACCCGTGCGCCGTACACCGCCATCTGTTAGATTTTTGTGGAACTACAGATAATAAAAACAAATTTGTCCGCGTTGAAAAAGAAAAAAGTAGCCTATCCTGTGTCCCGTACGTCCAAATGTTTATCTACCAAGTTTCATGAAAATCAGTTAATTCGTTTCAGAGTTATGGAGGAAAATACATACATACAGAAAAAAATTGTAAAAATCGTCAATTTAGTTTCAGTATCATGTATAGAGCCTATAAACACGATATCTCTGAAAACAAAGTAACTTACTCCATGACCGACCCTCTAAGATTTATTATTAGTATTGATGACAGCATTTATTGTACCTCTCAAGGTCACTGCAATTAAAGTTTGATGCTGATGAGTCAAGAAAAAACGGAGCTGGTTTTATTTTGTGTGGACTATTCTATGCTGTTTCAGCCTACCTGTCATCAACAAAAGAATCTCATTCAACTAATCCTTATATATCCTGATAATATGATAAACTATAGCTAGTGCCAGCGAATTCTTTCGCGTTGAAGAGATGTAAGCGTACAGAGGAACAGACGGTGGGAAGCGATTTTATTTTATACTACCTGTTGCACACGACTTCGTCCGCATAACTTTATAAAATATAGTCTATGATACTCGTTAATAATGTAGCTTTCTATAGGTTAAAGAATTTTCTAAATAGATCAAATAGTTTTTGAGTTTATTAGTTACAAACATACAAAAATAAAAATCTCCTCTCTTTGTAATATTGGCATGACTATGTAAAGATTATGTAATATGTAGACGATACGAAAGTTTGTATGTTTAGATGTTTGTTACTCAAAAATGACTTGACGAAATTGGATGAAATTTGGCACACATATAGTTTATTACCTGATATAACATATAGGATAGTTTTTAACCTGGAAAAATGTCAAGTTCCTGTGGGATTTTCAAAAAACATAAAGCACGTACGAAGTCAGGGGCAAAAAATTACATCTTCTACGGTTAATAAGCGGTTTTGCAGTTCCCTGGGAACCATATACATACACAAATCGATTTAGATTTATGTCCAAGTGGTCTTCAGAGAATATTGGTTACAGTCGCCAAACAGTCCGCCCAGCTTGACTACGAAACGCAGTTATTTTTACCACTAAATATGTGGTTGGTACTTCTTTAGGTACTAGGTTATATAAACAAATTTTATCTCATGCTTGTGTAAAACTTATGCTCACGCGTCTGGGATAACAATTTTGTGTATCGATGCGAGGTCAATCGGTTAAATAACTTCTTTTATAAACCAGTTTTTAAACTTTTAGTTTTGTTAAGTATTTTTAAATTCCCGTACACCTGCCAAATTTGTGCGTATCAAACTTGTACAAGACCTACACCATTATAAAGTAATGTTTTTATTGTTTCTCATTATAATATACTAGCGACCCGCCCCCGGCTTCGCACGGGATTGACATTTTAAAAGTTAATGGAGAAACAGGCAGGAGCGTTATCAACTTGATTTTATAATAATAACTAGCTGTTGCACGCGACTTCGTCTGCATAATTTTATAAATTATAGCCTATGTTACTCGCTGATAATATAGCTTTCTATATGTGAAAGAATTTTTAAAATCGGCCCAGTAGTTTTTGATTTAATTCAACAATACAAAAATACAAATTTACTCTGTTTTCAATATTAGTATAGATATGTATAGATATAGATAAAGGTCTTCACCCTGAAACCAACCAATTCTTTTTCAATATTTTGCTATATGTAGATTTGATACATAGTTTCAGAGAAGACGTCTTACTTCGCGAAAGAATTTCAATCACTATTTTGATAGGAATATTTTTTTCAAAGCTATGTACGATGTAGATAAACACAGGCAGCTAGGCTATTATCTGTAATTTATTAACAATTGGAGTCACAGGCCACAACTATTAAAGAACTCGTTTATATAATAAAAGCTAGTCTACGTAGGTTGACGTAGGTAATCTTAAATCTTAAGACGGTAGTACAAAATTCTAATATAATCAATACTGCAGACGTCACAAATTAATAGAACCGACGCAGACCGACGCCGTACGACTACAAATTCGTATTTCTCGTGACGAAACAAACGTCTATGGGTGTAATCGTTTCGCACTTGCCAAGGTCACGGCACGTTAGAGCGAGACGGGTATACTTTTATTTGGTTTCGTCGCGTAATTTAACGTAATTTGTGACAATTTCGCCACGAGGTGACCGTGAGCCACGCGACAAAACTTACAAGTCGTGAATAGAATACTCTATTGATTTCATTGATTACACAAAGACGATTCGATTAATTAAGTAGTGTCATCTGGTGGCAGTAACCACCCCTTTACAGAAAACCACCGTGTAATGAAAACATTATTTCTAAAAATAAATACGCAGTGTCTATAGCTGTCTATTTAAATTCGTATGTTAGTTTTAAAATGTTATTTGTTACACAAAAAATCTGTTCAAAGCAAAAGTAATTTTTTAGTAAAGCAAAAGTAAAAATTTTAGTAATAACTAGCTGTTGCACGCGGCTTCGCCTGCGTAACTTTCCTATCCTTAATCTTACTACTACTTACCTACTACTTATTCTGTGCTATGGTTGGCATCGCACTTGTGATATAGGCGACGGTAGCCATCTACCATCAAGTGGACTGTCAGCCTGACATCTGTCTAGTTTAACAAAAAAACTATAGAATCGTTTGCCCTATCTACCCACAGTCAAAACTACTATGTCTAGAACTACTAGGTACTATCTTCGAAAAGACTGGTAAATAAATGTTTTTGTCCATTAAAATATAATTTATACATTTATAAAACAAATATATTAGCAAAATTTTCCAAGAAACACAATCTAAGAGTATAATTCCATGAGAAAACAAATTTACTTTTTCTTGTATAAACAATAATATTTTTACGATATGCCTTTATCCCTCAAACGAAGCGGCGGAAGAATATATTTATTTATCTATATTTTCCTTTTAAAACTTTAAAATTTAAAGCAACAGCCTGTTGCTCCGAGAATTTGTTTTGTAATATCTGTTATCCATTTCAGTTTGCTAGGATTTCACATGTCATTATCACCAACCAGCCCATAACCGTCCATAGTTGGACAGATGAATGAAATACTCGATTTTTTTTATTTACTATTTTTACTAGAATACATTTTTACTAGAGCTTAATAAGTAAGTAGAAAAAATTTTTTTTGAATATCCCCAACTTGCAAGTTAGGATTAACTACAATATGTATTATAAATTTGGTTAATAGGCCTTCAGAAGGTTCTAAGCATTTGATTCTAAGCACATACCTACTTACTTACCATGAAATGTATACTCAGGTTAATATTATATGTTTCGTCAGCCTCCAACATAAGACAACAGGTACAATAAATGCAAGGTTAAGTAAACTTTCAACATGCTTGTGCAAAAGCTACGAATAAATAACGTGTATGCAACCAGCCCGTCTAGACTTCTCGTCAGCTTTTTTTCATAAAAGAACAAATGACGTCACATGAGTACAGAATGAGTGCACTCAATTAAGACCTAGTTAAGTTTTTTTTTTCTGTTACAGAGAGACCTCGCCTCCGTCGCCAAACGGCGATGAGAAGGAGTCAAAGATGAGCCAAATCCAATTTTCCAAACCATTCGAGAAACAAGACAGCACGGTTAGTATTGGCACGGTTTATATTAAAACTAGCTTATGCCCGCGACTTCGTCTGCATTCAAAATTAAAAAATAAATATGCAATAAAGCTCTTGCACCTCTTGTTGCTATAACACATTGGTCAGGCGTTAATAGTTTTTTTATTTATTTTAGATGACCTCTTGGGAACATGGTTTTTTTGGATGAATGGTACGCTATGTCCTTTTTTGTATCCCTGACAACATTTATGCAAAATTTCATAATGATCGGTTGAATAGTTAAGGCGTGAAAAGGTAACAGACAGACAGAGTTACTTTCAAATTTATAATATTAATTTAGTATGGATATGGATGGTATGGATTAGTATGAATAGAATGGATGAATGGAAGCCAACAGTTCAGTCAGTTGACGGTAAGTGGCTACCGTCGCCATAACATAATAACTGCCGATGAAGTAAGTACGGTGATCTTTGAATATTTTCTAACATTTTTCTTTACAAGTAATCAATAGAAACATCATTTTACTACAAGAAAAAGTAAATTCTAGGAGGTTAATAGTTTTCTCAAGTCTCCGTAGACTAATTACCTAGTAATCGGAATATAATTTTATTAAATTTTATGATTCAGTAAAACGAAGAATGAGTCATCATTTTAGGGAAGACTGTAAATACTTACAGAAAAAAAACATAACATTAAATTAAATTTTTGTTTATTTTTTTTTTGAAAAATAAATAAATGAACAAAAACTTCTTATATGAAGCTAGATTTATTTCTTTGGCTAAATATATACATAATTTCTTCAACTTTGTTTAGTCAAAGTTCATATTACAGAATCACTAAACCAAACAAGTCTTCCCGTAACTCGGTACGAATACAAAATGTATATAAGGTCGGTATTAAACAATTTGCCATTGTACTGGTCGATAATGGGACATTGTAGTCGTGTTACTGACTATACCTTTGTACCGAGACAATAGAATGTTATGCCATCTTTAAAGGGCGCTAATCAAAACATTCAGTAAGAAGAAATTCATGATATTGGCTCCTAGACATCAATATATACAGTGTGGCGGTAGTAACTAACCCCTTTCTATATGTTGTGTTTCGGTGAATGAGTAAGGCATGTCAGAGCCCATTTCTCTATGCTATCCTAATCTATCATCTTCACAATTTTCAAACGACAGATGTCGCGGCGCTAGCAAGTTATACGCGCTATCGTTTTGTTCCTCAATATCCCTTAAGAGCAGGCCCCACGAAAAAAATTCCTACGCTCGCTCCGCCCACGTCCCGCCACCCGAGAGTTACAAGTTGCTCGGCGGCTCTCTAGGATTTTTTTTAATATATCGCAAGATACAGCTTACGTAAGGTTGAATATTGCGTACATTATTTGAAGCATGATTTGGTGTGCACTAGCTCGGAACTAAACAACGTAAGTCTCAAAATTGTTTTCCTTAATTATAGGAGTAAAAATAAACCTAAGTTTATTTTATTTTGACAATCACTGGTAAACAATGTTTCCTTGCTACGAGCAGTTTTTTGGCGATATAACTCAAGCCGTTTAGTAGAAAAATGTAATATTCTCCGGAAAAGGCGCCGATTTCGATCAAAAAATGTATCGAATGAAAATCACCTAATTATGTTTCTGACTTGATAATCTACAGATAAAGGTCTCAAAATATATATATGTAAATTCCACATTGATCAGATATGTGGTTGACTCAGCACATTTATTTAAAGTTCCCTTAGTTTCATAGGGCCTGGCCTTAAACTTTTCATTAAAAGATACAAGATTTCTATTCTCGCATAGTCAACGAAAAGTGTCGCCGCGCCGGCAGATTATTCGCGGTATTGTTTCGTTCCTCAAAATCTTCCCTAGCACTTGGGTACTGGGCAGTTTTTCTCCATACATAAAACTGCCCAGTGCCCAAGCCCGCATAAATAAGTTTTCATCTCAAAAATACAAACAACGCTGACAAAAATATATGAGCAATAAAGACTGAATAAATGTCTTAACACCCAAGAAAATATAATGCGGACGAAGTCGCGGTCAAAGCTTGTAATGCAAATAATAATGACAATTGTATGCTAATATGGATGGGTTCGTCAACACTTATGCGTCATGTGTGGCCCTTATCGTAAGGTGGTCTCTAAAAGCCTCCACAATTAACGCCACTAAGGAATTTATTTACAAACATGTTTTATATTGTACCACTATCTAATGTACAGGAGGTCAAACGGCATCTTGACATTTGCTAAAGTTAGAGTATAAGTTAATTTTTAAGTTCTTATTTTGAAGTCTAAATTTTGAAATTTTATTTAAGAACACGTGTTATTATCCTGTGTCGATTTTAAGGTCCTTAGACCAAAAAAATTAGGCTAACTATAAAAAAATAATATTGCTTTGATTCTATACATAAGAATATATGACGTACATTCTCGCTTTTACCAAGCAAAAAATGATTCTTACTATGAATTCTAAATGCACTATAGCAACTCATGCGTAGCAAGCCTTACTCCACTGCCGGTTCTTAAGACTATCTTTGGAGCGATAATAGCTTAAGTTTTTACCACTTTGGTGTAGAACTTTGATTCTAATGTTGAAGTAAAAGATTTCTTATTCCAGTGCCTATTTTTCAGATGTGCCAGAAAAGACAACAGGCCGTATGCGTCAGGCACGCATTTAAACACTACGGCTCCAACAAGCGACCCAACCATGTCCTCAGCAACCTCAACATGACAGTCGCCAAGGGAACCATGTGAGTAGTAAAACAATAAGCCAACAGACAGGCTGATAGATTGTCGTAAAGCAAAACTTTCTTTGAAAGACCAAAAAGCAGATGTTTTATGTGTTTTTACATACTGCCAACTATAGTAGGATAAAGGATAACACCTAAATAATTGCGAAAGGCAGCATGCCCTGCCACTACTTCGAAATCCAGACCAGAGCAAACTGAAAAGTTTATTCCCAAAGTTGTTACTGCCGGGAATCGAAACCTGAACCCCTGAAGCAGAGCGCTTCTTACGGTGTCATCTTTTACCGGAAGCTGGCGACCATAATTGCAATTTAAACCTTATCCGCAGCTCTCTAAACTACGATCGCGTGCTTATCCCCATAAACATAGAGAGAATGACTGAACAATACTTGCATGAAATGGACCACTCCCTAGAAAGAGAGAAAGCGATCGTGCGGTCAATACCTATCTCTTTCCTGTAGGTCTGTTCTAGAATAAGACAACTACTGGCCGCACGATCGCTTCGTATTTACATTATTCTCTCCGTATTTACTTTACGGGTAGATAGGGAACGCTCAGTCCATATTCTATATTTATGCTTATCCCGAATCAGAGCGCTAAGTCACTATTTGACCAATGGCTCGTTATTACGTATATTGTTATATTTTTCTAACAAATAAATCACTTATCCAATTATAAGTAGGTAGTAAGCGACGATAAATTCAAAGCGACAACAATAATCCACAGTAATAACATTCAGTGTTTGGCTCGACGCCAACAGTCAATAATAAATGAATAATCTGAGATTATTAAACCCCTCATTATCGTTACGATCCATTGTGTTGGGGCACTAGCCGCGTCAGCAAATGGCTATACCATACAGGTGGTCTTGCATACTTCCTTATTAGTCGACTCGACAAAGGGAGCTTGGCTTATCTTTGCACAATAATGAGTCTTGTAACGCTGCGTCAGACTGTAGGCGATTATTTCTGAATAAGTCTTCCAGGTCTAGAAATGGCTACTGTCGCCAGATATGACTGGATCAAGTTATAAACTATGAAGGTCATAATAATATGCCAGCCACTACAATATCGCAGATTCAAATGAAATATTGTTCAGTTTGATATACCTACCCTTTTTATATCACCACTGGTAGGGATAAGTGGAACTTTTACTGTACAGTAAAAATAATACATTCCTAAAATATAATTCCGGAAAATTATTAAAATATAATCAAACAAATAATTTTCAGCCATCATGCAATGTTGTTATTGCATTTTACTGTGTAATGAACACTTGGACCTCGTAATAAGTATATAGTATATAGTACTCAATCACTAGCTTATCTTTCACGTTTGCTACTCGGCTATTGCCAGGGGATCGAACTCCGTTACTGCACATAGCAATACCCGCCATGCAATTATTTTATTTTCGCTTTTTTTTTGGCTGACGGTCCACTTGATGGTAGGTGGTAACCATTGCCTATAGCACAAGCAACGCCACAGGCGATTATTGGAAGGGATAGGGAAAATAGGCTGTGGCAACCTTTACTCAGTCACAACAGCACATATGCTGTTGGTCTTTTGTAAGGAGGTATTTGTTTCCTAAATGATGCTAAACGCAGTGTGCTCTTCTGTTTTTTTATTTATTTTTTTATTTCTACTTTTTTTTTATTTTTCTTGATTTTTAAATATATTAGGTATAATGTCTAATATCCTGCATGCATGCATACATCAAACTTTTCGGTTTTTTTATACAGTAGACGTTTAATAGTAGTTTTTTTATACATTTTATCAATCATTTATTACATTTTAGACTATATTACTATATATTATGGGTTTTTGCCCACGTAGAATCTCTGATTCACCAGCATTACATATAAAACAAATACAATAGGAGTATATACTATTTTTTTTATTAAAATATATGTTTTATTCCTAACACAATAAGGTTTAAATTCAATTAAAAAAATCTCTACAAACTTTGAAATTCAAGTTGGGGTTACTAGGCATCCGTGAAGTTAGATACTTCTTGGACTTAACAGTGTTATGAGAATTACTTGAACAAACATGCCAATTATAAGTGGGAAATGAATTTAGAATTATAACTATTAAACTGTATTTTATAGCATCATTGTCGCCAGATCTAAAGAGGAAAATTATATATTTTATCTATACTACTATAAAGAGAGAAGATTTATATGTTTTTAATGAATAAACTCAAAAACTAGTGGACCGATTTTGAAAATTCTTTCACCTATAGAAAGCTACATTATCAGTGAGTAACATAGGCTATATTTTATAAAGTTACGCGGGCGATGTCGCGTGCAACAGCTAGTTAAATATATATGAGGTGATGGTCCCGAGTTATAAATATAATAAAAAGAGAACGCTGATTTTGTATGTTTGTTTATAAGTAATTCTTTTATGGGTCAATGTATACGGTTTTATAATAAACTACCTGAGATGATAAGAGCCTTATCTATAAATAAATTTAAAGGTGTCATTAAAGCCAAACTCCTCTCGAAAGGCTACTATAAGGTCACTGATTATTTAAGTGACAATGAAGCCTGGATTTAGAGCTTGGATCCGGAGCTCATACTATGTTTTGCTTAGTATTGTACCTATATGAACTTTATGTTTGTATTAAGTGTACTTAATTGTAATTTTTATATTTTAAAGATGACAAAAAGAATAGTATCCTGAGTTTCTTTCGGGGTTTCTTCTCAGGATCGTCATCTTGGCTTTTTTTCCGAAACCCTGGTAGATTTAAATTTACAATAACGATCATAAGAGTTTCGTGAGAAACCTAATTGATAAATAAATATTTTGATTTTGATTTTGATTTGTGGAGGGTAATCTCCGGAACTACTGCAACTATTTAAAAAAATCTTTCACTATTCGAAAGATACATTATTCCAGATGGACATAGGGTATATAATATATTATATATACTAATCATCCCCAATTGGTCCCGAGCGAAGCCGGGGCTCATCAGTGTAGTAAACAAATAAAACGAACATTTATTGTTATTCCCCATTTCCTTGTTTCTTCTTAATCTCTTATCCTATTATAGTCAACTTTGTTATAGGCGACGGTAACCACCTACCATCAAGTAGACCGTCAGCCCGTCTGCCGACCTCTTAACATGAAAGACAGTTATTTAAATTGTGAATTTTCTTTTGAACAGCTATGGACTCCTCGGTGCGTCGGGTTGCGGAAAAACCACTCTCCTGTCTTGCATTGTGGGTAGACGGAAACTCAATAGCGGCGAGATATGGGTACTTGGAGGCAAGCCGGGAACAAAAGGTATACTTAATCATTTAAAATGTAAACCATCATATAATATAGATAATATATACTCAATTGATCGTCATGAAATTTTGCAAAAACATAGTTTAGGGATACAGAAATGGACTTAAGGTACCTACCCTCCATCCAGAAAAAGTACTGTTTCATAGGAATTATCTTCTAATATATAAAATTCTCGTGTCGCGGTGTTTGTTGCCAAACTCCTCCGAAACGGCTGGACCGATTTTGATGAAATTTTGTGTGCTTATCGGGTAGGTCTGAGAATCAGCCAACATCTATTTTTCATACCCCTAAAATGTTAGGGGTGGTTAGTAGTACCTATAAAAATAAAAACCACAACAACAATAAGATTGCTATTATATTTTGTCAAGCGATATTTTTTTTTAACAACGCAGACGAGGTTGCGGGCACAAGCTACTTAGTACGTAAATATGGCTTAATAGTCGTCTCGCACAATTTTATTTCGCACGAAACGTGCGAAAAGCCAACTTTAAATTTGAATATATATTTTTAGTATAGTAGTCTTACATATTTTGGTTTCTATAGGAAAAAAAAAATCAAAGTACAGTCGTGTACATATGACAATGAGATTTAATTTTAATAGTTCATTTCAGATGTTACCTACATCCATATAAGCTAGTTACAAAAATAATATAGTACATCTATTTTGGTTAAAAAAAATTACAATATACATACTTACATATTATACCACCAATGCTTGTAAAATAGGTAAATGTATATATATCTTTAATTTTTTTTTTCGCTCAGGATCTGGAGTTCCCGGTAAGCGGGTGGGGTACATGCCACAGGAGATCGCGTTGTACGGCGAGTTCACAATAAAGGAGACCATGATGTACTTCGGCTGGATATTCGGAATGAAAACGAGCGAGATTGGCGAAAGGCTGCGGTTCCTACTTGACTTCTTGGACTTGCCCAGTGAGAATAGAATGGTGAAAAATTTGAGGTAAGAATCTAACTTATTTTGCAAATTTATACATTTAATACTTTTTCATTGCTACGAATTGAAAATTAATAAGTAAAAAATCCGTAAAAGATCTGCCAAAAAGTAACCGATATGGATACGGATCTTTATTCTACCTCGGATAGAAGAAAGATGCGTATCCGTATCCGTTACATTCTTCTAACTTTTTTTCATTAATTTCTCTTTTAAATTTTTCTTTTTAGTATTTAAATTTGTGTCTGTATATTAAATATATTTTTTAAATTACAATTTGTACACATTTGTAAAAAAAAAATTAAGATTTTTGTACGTTTGTCTGTTGCATTTGTGCACGCTAATCTCAGAAACGGCTTAACCGATTTGTATGTGGTTTTCACTGATTTATTTTAGCAAGATACCAATAACATTTAGAGTTTGTGTATTCTTCATCTAAGGTTTTACTCCAATCAGTTTACAAACAAAAAAGTTATAACGAATACAAAAATAACAGGCGTACGAACTAATATTATAAAGAGACATTTGTATTTTTGTAAAGAACTAGCTGTTGCACGCGGCTTCGCCCTCATAACTTTATAAAATATAGCCTATGTTACTCGCTCATAATATAGTTTCCCGACAGTGAAAGAATTTTTCAAATCGATCCAGTAGTTTGATACTTAAACTCAAAAACTAGTGGACAGATTTTGAAAATTCTTTCATTTATAGAAAGCTACATTATCAGTGAGTAACATATTCTATATTTTATAAGTTAAAGTCGCGTGCAACAGCTACTTAGACAATAAAATAAAAACGATTAACTCTTTGTTGTCTTAAGCCTATCTTTCCAATGATGTATCCTTGCTCAGCCTCCCTGAATAGGTCATACAAACTTTACTCACATAATGATCGACTAATGTAATGTTTGTTCAGTGTTATGTTTGTTTGTTAACGTGCGGTTCTGTTAGTCGTAAACTTAACTTCAACATCAAATATTTATCCAACGCTATGAAGACGTCATCAGGTCTTCTCATGATTTGTTTTATGTGTATTTATAATAGACTTTTCTTATAAAAAACTGGCGACACGCCGTGGACTTTTTTCTAAAACCTGAGATGCAATTTTTTCTAAAATATCAAATATCTGTGAGGTGATTTAGAAGAAATTAGAGGTGAAACACATGTCGCTAAAACTATATCTAAAGTTTGTCAGGCGTAATATTACTCACTAGCTGTTGCAGGCGACTTCGCCCGCGTAATTTTATAAAATATAGCCTATGTTACTCGCTGATAATGCAGCTTTCTATAGGTGAAAGAATTTTCAAAATCGGTCCAGAAGTTTTTGAGTTTTTTCATTACAAACATACAAAAATATAAATTTTCTTTTAGATATATTTTCATATAAGTATAGATAATTTTTCAACGAAGACGAAGTCGCAGTCAGTCTAAAATAATTATTTTATTATATGTAATTTGTTACTTTTAATAAGTAAATACTTACTTACTTTTAATAAGTAGACCGTCAGCCTGTCTGTCGTGATCTTGACATAAAAAAAAAAGAAAATTCATTTTCATGTCACATCTTTGTCAGAGAATCATTTACATATTTTCTTTTTTTTTCTTTATTTGGCAAAATATCTCACATATGCTTTTATAGAACACCCAGATTGCATTTACGTTATTTTATAGAAAATCTATAACGGATTTTTAATTAAAAAAAAAGAGTACACTCATATTAAAAGTTATATCTTCTAATATATAAAATTCTCGTGTCGCGGCGTTTGTTGCCAAACTCCTCCGAAACGGCTGGACCGATTTTGATGAAATTTTGTGTGCTTATCGGGTAGGTCTGAGAATCGGCCAACATCTATTTTCCATACCTCTACGTGATATTTTTTTTTGTATGGTAAAACAACGTTTGCCGGGGCAGCTAGTTTTCATATAAAAATAAAGTATTATATAGTTCTTTTACATAATTTTTTCTTACAAAATGTTAAGACAAAATCTTATAAGGTAATCTTAATTGAAAGATAAAATTATTTCACAAGTGTGACCTCTCGAAGCCGGAACTCGGTAACAATATCTTGAGTTATGTTGTACGATAAGATTGAGCCGACTGTACCGACTGTTATATCATCTTGCCACTTTCACTATCACTCGTACGTACACTTGAGAGCAAAATAAACTTAAAAGTACATACATATGTTTTTATGCATTTCACATTTTATGTGGAAATGAGAAGAAATGACTTATTTATACTTTTTTTAAGTATATAAAATCGTATGTGCTGACCGACTGTTAACGCACAGAAAAAATAATACCTACTAAGTATAGAAAACGAAAATTTGGAACGTATAGCTTTATTTTAATAAAATAGTAAATCCTTATTATAAATGTGAAAGTAACTCTGCCTGTCTGTTACCTTTTCACGCCTTAACTACTCAACCGATCATAATGAAATTTTACATACAAGTTGTGAGCGATACAGAAAAGGACATATGTACCTTTCATTCAGAAAAAAAATGACTGTTCTTGAGGGATCATCTAAAATAAAATAAAAAATTAACGCCTGGCTGTTATTAGAGGTCGAGCGTTATAATATATTACTAGGTATTTTTTTATTTTTCAACGCGGACGAAGTAGTAAAGTAGATAGTAAAAAAAGAAGTGCAATAGTGATTTTGTTTGTTTGTTACGCCTTCACGCCTTAACTACTCAACCGATTATAATGAAATTTTGCATACATGTTGTCCAGGATACAGAAAAGGACCTTTCGTGCAAAAAAATGTACTGTTCCCACCGAGGGATCAGTTTGAATAAATGTTTTAACACTTAAGAAAAAGGGGCGCGGACGGAGTCGCAGGCAAAATTATCACAATTACAATGTACAATAAAATAATACATATTTATTGTATGACAAGGTTTGTATGAAAATATTTGGAAAATCCATAGGAAAAGTCGGTATAATTTGGATGGTACTTTTATATGAAATTGACAGGGAAAAGACTGTCGGGTGAGCCAGTGAAACGTTTAAGAAACTCATCACTTTTTTGCATGCGTGTGTACTTGAACATTTGCCTGTCATGGCTCCGTTTTCGCAAAAAAAGAAAATAGAATGGGCGAAATGCGTTTACGGTTTGACGTATAAGAGAAATTTATAGATATCATAATTTCACAATTTATTTACGAGTATGTGCGTCTCGAATTAATCTTCTCATGGCGGAAAAGAAATCTGTTTTACACGGCAGCGTCTTGAAAAGCTTTCGAAATCATTACGCTGGCTATTACCCATTACCCTTTTTTTAACGTTGCCATCTCCACGTGAATACCCCGCAGAGTAAGGGACACATCAGGGTTATGCCACATTCGTACCGACTCTGGGTTTGGGTCGCGGGGACGTTATGACACGACTTCGGTGCCACGCTACGGCTATCCAGCGCGGAGCTACGCTCCCTGTCAGAACTTCGGCGAACCCGAAAGTGGAGGTACGCAGGCCAACTCACGACGGGCGGCAGTCTCCCCCAAATTACCGTTTACCTTAGTCCCCCCTTAACTTTTATATTATCAACACAGGTTAGACACTTAAGTGAGTCTCTCCCTGACCATATACCGCCCACCTGTATAATCTATCTTCACTTATAGTAATAGAAAACCATGGATTTGGAACAGTATTTACGAGTATCCTACTAATTTTATAAATGCGAAAGTTTATATGTTTGGATCACGCAAAAACGGTTGAACTGATTTGGATGAAATTTGGCAAACAGATAGTTTAATACTTGGATTAACATATAGGATACTTTTTATACTGGAAAAATGTTAGGTTCGCGAGGGATTTTCAAAGAACGAACTAAAGCGCGTATGAGGTCGCAGACACAGCTACAAGTTATTTATAAACATGATATCTCATAGCTCCATCACAGGCCTCATTTTCGCTACGCGGCTGGATGCTGGCCAAGAGCAAACCCATTTCTAATAAAAAAAAATTAAAAAAAAAAGATTATGAAGACATAGGGACGAGTAAGAAAAGCCGGAGCTCATTTTGAGACTTTACCTAAAACATTATCAAAGTTCGCTACTCAGAACTCAAAGACGTCATTAAACACTGAGTCATGCGTTTGATTGCTATAAAGTATTTACTGGAAACGAAACGACTTAATCATCATTTAGGTTATTTATTACGTAGAAATCATTTCAATTAGTTTAATAATTAGTTACCACAGTAGTAGGAATACTTGATCAATCCACAGAATAGTCTAGTAACAAAATAATCTATTTACTAGTTTTAAGTTGCTTAAGTTATAAAATAAAGCTAGGTATGTTCCAAATTTCAGCTTTCTAGACTTAGACGTACACTTAGTTTTAGCTGTGCGTTGAGTCAGTCAGGGCGACCGATTTTTTAAGTAGGTATAGATTATGGAAACCAATGCAACACATATATAAAATACATAATACATAAATAAATAAATATATATATATATATATATATATATACTAGCGCCTATATCCTATCTTTTAAGTTGGACCAAATTACACATACTTACGAATTTGATCAAAATCGGTTCAGTAGTTTCGGAGTTCATCGGTAACAAACATGTGACACGTAATTTTTATATATATAGAGACTAGTGGCCCGCTCCCGGCTTCGCCCGGGGTGCTTTTTTGCAATCCAGCCGATAAATTACTTTAAACCGCCATCTGTGAAAACCTTATGGAACTCACAGATAAATAATTGCTGGATTGAATAAGTATCAACAGATGGCGCTATGTTAATAATATTATATAATTTAAAAAATAATAATAAACAAAATGAGATATAAACTATCCTATCGTTTAAGTTGGACCAAATAACAGATACTTATGAAGATTGATCAAAGTCGGTTCAGTAGTTTCAGAGTTTATCGCGAACATACATCGTGACACGAGATTTATATATATATATAGATAGTGTAGATATAGATGTTCTAGTTCTATTGTCGAATTCTCTAAATGCTTTTCAACGTACTCGTTAAACTAGATCTTGTATTTGAGGTCAGTGTTCCTTGGTTCATTACTTGAAATGAACAAAGACTTCAAACACTAACAGTTATTTAACGGTAAAATATTGTTTTGTTTATGAAACTTTGTTTATAACTTGTTTTATACGAAGATAACGTTTTCTTTTATTTTTAAACCTATTTCAATGCTTTTAAATAACACAAAGATGTGTATATATTATCTATACATACATACTAATATTATAAATGTGAAAGTAACTCTGTCTGTCTGTTACCTTTTCACGCCTTAAGTAATCAACCCATCATCATGAAATTTTGCATACATGTTGTCAGGGATACAAGAAAGGACATATCGTTCAGAAAAAGGAACCATCTAAAATAAAATAAAAAAAACTAACGCCTGTCTAATGAATTATAGAAACAAGAGGTCAAGCGTTAATTTTTTTTTATTTTTCAACGCGGGCACCAGCTAGTGATTTTATAGTTAACTAGCTGGCGCCCGCGACTTCGTCCGCGTTGAAAAAGAAAAAAGTAGCCTATCCTATGTCCTGTACGTCTAAATGTTTATCTACAAAGTTTCATGAAAATCAGTTAATTCGTTTAAGAGTTATGGAGGCACATACATACATACATACAAATACCATACCTATACTTACTGATTTATTATTAGTATTGATGATGATGAATATATATTGAATTTTTATTTAATCTCCCAGCGGTGGGCAACAACGCCGCGTGTCTTTCGCCGTGGCCCTGATGCACGATCCAGAGCTTCTGATCCTGGACGAGCCCACAGTTGGAGTGGACCCACTGCTTCGCCAGTCGATCTGGACCCATCTGGTCCGGATCACCAGTTCCGGAGACAAGACCGTCATCATCACCACGCATTACATCGAGGAGGCGAGGCAGGCGCACTGTGTAAGTTTATTTTATAATTAACTAGCGACCCGCTCACAGCTTCGCTTATTTCACTACAAGAGAGTTATGGTTTCCTGTAACTACAAGCAAATGCCAATAGGTGATAAGTACCGATGTGTTGCCGACTTTAATTTGATGAAGTATGGGGTATAAGGATAGGGAAATGGATCCTATCCCTATTATTAAATTAAACTACTTTATTTTTAGTCCAAATACTTTTTTATCTTTAGATTGATATATCAGAATTACAATTATAAGATGTGCCAACATACGACGACGACCTCTCTCCGCGGACGCGTTCGTTCAACTGTCTGATACCTTTTTAATGTCTGTCTGATACCACCGAATGAATCTGAATGAATGAGCACCTCTTTTTGCAACGTCACAGAGCACTTTTTACTATACTTTTCGCATATACTTTTTACTATACTTTACTCCAACTATTATGATGCGCGGACGTACGACAACGACCTCTCTTCGCGGACGCGTTCGTTCAACTGTCAAATTACCTTTTTAATATCATGCCATAGAGTACTTCATACTGTAACGTCACAGTGTACTTTATACTATATTTTGTGCAGTAATTAAATAACTTCAGTCGACATAAATAGCAGACGCTAACACTATCTTAAAAGTACAATTTCGCACACGCTTTTATCTCACGTTGGTCTTTTGTAAACGATTGGTTACTGCTGCCAGACGGACTGTCCCTGCCACTACTAGTTTTTGTATGCATTCGTCAAGGAATTAAATTTTGCATCGGCAGCACCATGAATATCTGCCATCGGATAATTTTTTAGATCGTAACATGTATGGGTTTGGTAGGTGTGAACGATATTTTTATAGCTTAATGATTTACGACGGACAGATAGACAGACGGACCCTTTTACGGATGATTGATAGACATTTAACATTCAGTTTTCAATGAGCAACAAGCGTAAAAGGGAAACAGACAAATTACCGCCATTACGGTACAAGAGTTTCACATTCTTTAGAAAATAACAGAGAGTGGGCATTACAATATAAATTATATCGCTCGAATGGTTAGACAATATATTTCTGTAAAAATACTCTGTTTTTTTTTTCATACGATACATCACTCGTACCTCGTATGTATCGTATATGATACGATACCATACGTCACGAAAAATGCTCTTAATCTTAAATATTTTTAACATAATTACTTATTCTACCATTTTTAATTCAGCCGAATCATTTTTTTTCTATTATCGATGGATTATTATTTTTGTTGGGACATGTCACGCAGCGCCATCTAGCCGTAAACTAACCGAAGCTTGTACAGTCGGAGTACGAAATCTTTAGTCAGTTTTCAAATTCATTCAACTGGCTGAAATAGGCTGTACTGTAATATAAGCAATAATGCGCTTTTAGTGACGCTTAGTAATTTTTAATTATTTTTTTATGGTTACCGTGGCCTATATGACGATAACACAATAGCCCACATAACTGTTATTTCACGGTGGTCTACTGTAAGGGGGGTGGTTACTGCCGCCAGACGGGCTGTCCAAATGACTGCGAAACGCCTGTTGCCTGGATCTATTGCAGCTGTGAATAAGTATTTAAGAAATGCGAATGATATCCAGGTTTATGGCATAATCATAATGGACATAACATAGTATGGTTATGTGACAGATTGGGCTGATGCGCAGCGGTCGGCTCCTCGCTGAAGAATCGCCACAAGCCCTTCTCACCATGTACAGCTGTGTCTCCCTCGAAGACGTCTTCCTCAAGCTCTCAAGGAAACAAGGTAACTTACCAATTTGGTATAGCATACTAAGTACACTATAATCAATACTAATAATAAATCTTAGAGGGTCGGTCATGGAGTAAGTTACTTTGTTTTCAGAGATATCGTGTTTATAGGCTCTATACATGACACTGAAACTAAATTGACGATTGTTAGAATTTTTTTCTGTATGTATGTATGTATGTTCCTCCATAACTGAAACGAATTAACTGATTTTCATGAATTTTGGTAGATAAACATTTGGACGTACGGGACACAGGATAGGCTACTTAATACTTCAACGCGGACGAAGTCGTGGGCACCAGCTAGTACAAAATAAAATCATTTTTATTTCAAATCAAACTAATAACTTATTATAAGCATTAATAAAAATTAATGTACTGTTGTCACAATTAAAATTTAAACAAATTTTGTAATAGAATTTGATGTACTTCATATGAATTATATGAATAAATATTTATTTATTTATTTAAAATTGTATCTTGTACCTTTTCCCGTGGATTACTCTATTAAAAATCTCACATATAATAGATACCCTTAAAATCTCCAATATGTAAGATTTTCGAGGGAGTAGATTCGAAAGGATGTCTTTTTTTAAATTAATAGGTAATAAGTTTGCTCTTGGCCAGTATCAAGCCATGTCAGGAAAGACAAAGCCGACGACGGAGCGAGTTAACCCAGAAAATGTCTATTTACTTGAACTTTAAAAAGATTTAGGTTAAGTATGTGAGCTCGAAAACTCGGACGCCGGAAGTCGTCTCCTCAAAGATTATTAAATAAAACATTAATTTTGTTTCGCCCTACATATTTTATAATTTTTAACCTTGCTTTGTTAACAATTTCACAATCGCCCGAAGGCCGATGTTATTAAATAAAACAATGATGTTGCCTCATAAGTCATTTTCATTATTATCCGGGTAAGCGATGAAACTGGCATGAAGAATTTTCGATGCTGTACACACCAAAACTAGGATCTTCGTCTCCTATTTTAAAGTCTTTTACAGACTTCTGTTTAGAAACAAAATGTTCTTTGTGAATTTTAGCATTTAATGTCTTAACACTTTGGCCAGGCGTTAGTTTTTTTAAATTTTATTTTAGACGATCCCTCGAAAACAGTACTTTTTTCTGGATGAAAACTACTCTATGTCCTTTCTTGTATCCCTGACAATGTATATGCAAAATTTCATGATGATCGGTTAAGTAGTTAAGGCATGAGAAGGTAACAGACAGACAAACAGACCTCGGCTTCGCAAGAGTGCAATTTTTTCTACATCTGTGACAGATGTAATCCGGCCTAAGCTAGTTCAACTTGTTAATTCTCTTAGCTATGGATATGTCTGCCCTGCCCACTATCGTTACTAGTTCATCAGATCTCTATATAAAAATATTGAAAACCAGACTAATAACATATTAATTTAGCTTTCAAAGTTACTCCACCAGGTCAGTCGAACCAAGTGGTGGAACTGAACGTGTCCGGCGGAGGGCTAGGGCTGAATAAGCTCTCCAAGAGGGAGGAAGCTCCGTACGCGGCGGAAGACGCTCAAGTTGTCGGTCTGAACTTCCATCAGAGCAAAGAAGTCCTCATCGTGGAGAACGGTACCGGCTCTAATGGAGACGTGAGTACAATTTTCTTCTCACGTGTATTTATTGCCTATTATTTATCTTATAATACAATACTAAACGAGGAATTCTTATATGCCACGACGATCTCGCAAACGGTTCTAACGATTTTGACGAAAACCAGGGTTAGGGGTTTTTTAGGTCTAGAAATCGATCTGTCAGGGTCTTATATTCGAGAAAATTCGTTTTAGGTAGTTTTTTTTTTAATGGAACGGTTACAAAAGTAATACCACTTGCTCGTTTTATAATATTTTGAATTATTAATTCAAGTATTCTTGAATTTTTTTTTGCTATAATGTTTCATAGACTTTCTTTCTTACATGTAAAAAACTTTAAACCTTTCATTGGCCCGAGCGAAGCCCGGTCACCCAGTCTAGTTATTCCCATTAATAAACACTATACATTTAAATAAAAGTTGCATATTGTCAAATTTTGATGTATAATATCTTAGTGCTCAGTTTTATGGCAGTAAAATCGTGCAATGCAACGGAAAAGTGGGGATTTATATAGCGCGCGTGTCACCGCAGTGTTGCATGAGTGAAATATTAAAAATCGGTAAAGTTGCCAGCAAAAAATCGGGAGAATTTTATTCGAAATAAAGCGAGAATATTTAACAGCAATATTTGTGAGAAATTTGAACAGGAATTTTTATATTATCAAAATCAAAGAAACCACTCTTATATAACAACCACTCTTATATAATATTTTCGGCTTTTTCTTTTCAGTTGCCTATCAAAATGCCAAAAGAAGCCAGCACGGAATGTGAACCTTTATCGGATTGTTTCAATGTAAGTGTTTGCATTTTAAATACTGCTTTCTATACTGGTGGTAAAGTTATTATAATTTATAATGTATAAAACATTACGGACCCTATTGGGCTCAACTACATCAACATATTATCAGCAAACTTTACAACAGTTTTTAAACCTAGGTTGTACTTAACTTTATTGTTACAACTTCACATGTTGATATCTATTAGTGTCACTGAGGTATCTGAAATATATATATATATCGTTCGAAATAAGTTGCATTAATATCATTTTCTGCTGATGATATAAGTAGCACGTTAGTCAAATCGTTGGTATCTATAAAATGTCTAGATACTGGATATGGTGATTTACCACTTAGTTGGTTGCACTCCAGAAATCTTTCTCCCCTATCGTTTGTAAGTTCTACGAGCTAAGTAAGTGACTTGTCCAACGTCACTTTAGCTGGCTAATTTTTTAGCTTAGCTAACGGTTAGCTTGGCTAACGAGCTATTTTTATATCTTCGATGTGCGAGTAATTTTACTAATGAACTCGCACGAAATCCGCGACAATAGTTCTGACTTACCTTGATATTTCCCATCCACTCATCAGTTAGAATATTATAGTTTTTATATTGTTAATACTGTGCCTAGTTAATTTTGTGATTACAATGTCGGACAGTTGACATCCCGCGGCAAGATAAAGGCGCTAATTCAGAAGAATTTCCTGCGAATGTGGCGAAACATCGGTGTGATGCTGTTCATCTTTGTTCTGCCCGTGATGCAAGTCATCCTCTTCTGCCTGGCCATCGGACGCGACCCCAGCGGCTTGAAACTGGTCAGTCACCTCTTTTTTATGTGAAAACTAGCGACCCGCTTCCGGCTTCGTCCAGGAAAAAACTGAATTAGGTTATTTTTATCCTTATCTTATATATAAAAATCTCGTGTCACATGTTTGTCCGCGATGAACTCCCAAACTACTGAACCAATTTTGATAAAATTTCGTAACTATATGTAATTTGGTCCAACTTAAAAGACAGGATAGTTTATATCTCATTTTGTTTATTATTTTTTTGCAAATTATATAATATTATTAACATAGCGCCATCTGTTGATACCTATTCAATCCAGCAATTATTTATCTGTGAGTTCCATGACAATCTAACAGATGGCGGTGTAAGACAATCTAACAGATTGCACCCGGGCGAAGCCGGGAGCAGGCCACTAGTATATATATAAAAATTTCGTGTCACGTTGTTTGTCCGCGATGAACTTCCAAACTACTGAACCGATTTTGATAAAATTTGGTAACTATATGTAATTTGGTCCAACTTAAAAGATAGGATAGTTTATATCTCATTTTGTTTATTATTTTTTTGCAAATTATATAATATTATTAACATAGCGCCATCTGTTGATACCTATTCAATCCAGCAATTATTTATCTAACGCCCTCGATGAACAAAATAGGTATAAAAAAAAGGAACAAATACTTTATCCCCTTGTATGACACAAATAACTATTAGGTAGGTATAAGTTAAGAGTAGATATAAAATGACATTTCCAACAATACTTAGTTGTTTTTAAATGGTTTTTTTATTAATCATTAGTATGCGTTCGTCTTAATGGTGTCAGATATGTGCTAAAATCATAACCGGTAATGTTTTTATGCTATTCATTGCAAAACTAGTTTTTGTTTTACGTCAATTCAGGATATTGTGTGACGCATTCGTTTCGAGTGTAGCCAAAATTAATGGCACGGCGTTTGACCGCTAAAGTATTTTAAAATCTTTCCTTTTGTCAGTGTTACATTCCTTAATGCCTTTCCTTATTACATCTTGTGTGTTATCGACGTCGCCATATTTATAGACATAGATGTCTAACTACCAGTAGTACCATAAAGTACCTACACCGTCAGTTAGATTATTTTTCATGATTTTTTTATAATATACTAGTGGCCCGCTCCCGGCTTCGCACGGGTGCAATTTTTTACTCAATCCAGCTGATAAAATTACCTCACATCGCAATCTGTTAGAATCTTTTGGAACTCACAGATAAATAATTGCTGGATTGAATAGGTATCAACAGATGGCGCTATGTTAATAATATTATATAATTTGCAAAAAAATAATAAACAAAATGAGATATAAACTATCCTATCTTTTAAGTTGGACCAAATTACATATAGTTACGAAATTTTATCAAAATTGGTTCAGTAGTTTGGGAGTTCATCGCGGACAAACATGTGACACGTATTTTTTATATATTGTATAAGGATATTAATTAATTAATATAATAAAACCTAATTAATTTTTTTCTTGAGCAAAGCCAGGAGCGTGTCTAGTTAAATTTAATTAAAAGAATCCGAGTTAATGTTGACTGGATATAAAAAAGTGGAGATACGTAAATTGTTAGGCCAAATTAATGTTTTATATTACAGGCCATAGTCAACAACGACGTGAACGTAATGGACGGCTATTGCCCCTACAACCACTCTTGCTCGATGAAGAACCTCTCGTGCCGATACCTGGACAACCTGAAGAACCAGTCCATCATCAAGGAGTACTATGCGGACCTCAGCTCGGCCATAAACGCAGTAAAAGAAGGCGAAGCGTGGGGCGCTATTTACTTCAACGAGAACTATACGGATTCGCTGGTGGCCAGACTCGCTTTAGGTAATTACATTACCTACCTAAAATAACAGTGTTTTCAACCCCCAACGCCCGACGCAAAAGAAGGGTGTTATAAGTTTGACCTGTGTGTCTGTCTGTGGCATCATAGCTCCGAAACGGATGGACCAATTTTGATTGGGATTTTTTAACATGAAAGCTGACGTTATCGAGATGGTTCTTAGCTATAATTTATGAAGATGTGATCATAAATTCTATATTTATAATTCATATCTATAATTTATGAAGATTCAGTCTAAAATGTCCCATTACATTGTTCATTAAGGCAGACCATAGGACCACCATGCAAGTGCGCTTCTGACCATAGAAGGACTAATTATAAGGGATTAGGAAGGGAAGGGGTGAGTGATTAAGGGCTCTGGCATCCCTTAATCACTCGCCGAAACACAATAGCACATAATATGCTATTATTTCACGATGGTCTGCTATAACGGGGTGGTTACTGCCGCCAGAGGGGCTGCCCAAATGACTGAAAAACGCAATGTGCCCTGCCACTACTCTCCGAATCCAGACTGGAGCCAACTTAGAAAAGTTAATTATCCAAAGTTGACCCCACCGGGAATAGAACCCGGGGCCCCCGAGACGTTAGGCAAGCACCCTTACCACTCATCCAACGGTGTCGTCATGCACATTGGATTTGGACAATATAAAAGCTGCTATAACACGAATATTTATCTATATATATAAAAACGATGTACGTCACGATGTATGTTCGCGATAAACTCTGAAACTACTGAACCGACTTTGATCAAACTTCATAAGTATCTGTTATTTGGTCCAACTTAAAAGATAGGATAGTTTATATCTCATTTTGTTTATTTTTTTTTTGGCAAATTATATAATATTATCAACATAGCGCCATCTGTTGATACTTATTCAATACAGCAATTATTTATCTGTGAGTTCCATAAGGTTCTCACAGATGGCGGTTTAAAGTAATTTATCGGCTGGATTGCAAAAAAGCACCCCGGGCGAAGCCGGGAGCGGGCCACTAGTATATTTATATAAAACTGTAATATATGTTTACAGCGGACACGGCCGATAACGAGACTATTGAATCATCAGAGGTTCAAGTATGGCTGGACATGTCCAACCAACAAATTGGCCTCATGCTCAATCGGGACATACAGCTGTCCTATCGGGACTTCGCTAAGGTAACCACAATTAAACCATTTTAATGATCACTTAAAAAAAAAAACTAGATCACAAAATAAAATCTAACAAAATACCTAAAATCTAAAGAGGTAGCTTTTCAATCCAAAATTTAATCTATAATATAAAAATGAATCCCTAAATGTGTTGCTAAGCGCAAAACTCGAGAACGGCTGGGCCGATTTTAATTCTGTCTTCACTCATGGATAGAGGGATAATCAGGGAAGGTTTTTACGTAAAAAAATGCACCCGGGCGAAGCCGGGAACGAGTCGCTAGTAGCTAATAGATATACTGGTTGTCTGCCCAGCTTTCGTTCTCTTAGAATATTGCTTTGAAAATAACCGATTCAAATTTGAAATACACTGGATTGCAAAGAAAAAGGGTCCGTTAGAAAATCTTCAATATATATGAAAAAAAAAGAATAAATTAAAGAATATTTTAAAGTACTTAAATAAAAATAAAATTTATTTAGTTTAGCTTTAGATTAGTCTTTATTTCATAAAGCTAGATCAGCTACTTTTGAACATATTGAAGATTTTCTTTTGCGGTCCAGTGTATTATCCTATGGGACCTTATGACTGAAACCCGTAAATCTCTAAATAGAATAAAAAATTCCACATATTGAAAAAAAATATGGCAATATGATATTAAACTTAACTATCAATACTAACAATTAACCAGGATTTTTTAAAAAAAAATGTTCAGTTGATTAGGTTTTCACAAAATTGTAACAGTTCTTAAGGTCAATGTTTTTTTGTGATATGGAATAATTAAAAAAAAAATTGTTTGCAATCAAAAATAGGGTCTCCTGGAGACATGCCAATACAACCCGAAGGTGGGCGACATACCGATAGACTTCATGACTCCGATCTACGGAACAGAGAAACCTTCCTTCACTGACTTCGTGGCTCCCGGGGTGATCCTCACGTAAGTACTATTTACTATATATATTCATTAGCAGGTACTAGATATTGAACCCCAGGTACTGGATATTAAATCCCAGGTACTAGATATTAAAGCCCAGGTAGGTACTAGACATTAAACCCCAGGTACTGGATATTACATCCTAGGTACTGGATATTAAATGCCAGGTATTAGATATTAAACCCCAGGTACTAAATATTAACTCAGGTACTAGATAGGAAACCTCAGGGACTAGATATTAAACTTCAGGTACTAATATTAATACACCAGGTACTGGATATTAAACATCAGGTACTAGATATTAAACATCAGGTACTAGATATTAAACATCAGGTACTAGATATTAAACCGCAGGTATTAGATATTAAACTCCAGGTACTAGATATTAAACCTCAGGTAGTAGATATTAAACTTCGGGTACTAGATATTAAACCCCAGGTACTAGATATTCAAACTCAGTTACTAGATATTAAACCTCGGGTACTAGATATTAAACCCCAGGTACTAGATATTCAAACTCAGGTACTAGATATTAAACCCCAGGTACTAGATATTCAAACTCAGGTACTAGATATGAAACCTCGGGCACTAGATATTAAATCCCAGGTACTAAATATTAAACTAGTTTTGTGTAAGTATTTAGTCTGATGCGAAAGATTGGCATTGCAGAATCGTGTTCTTCTTGGCTGTTGCTCTGACGTCATCTGCGCTGATCGTTGAGCGAATGGAGGGTCTGCTGGACCGCTCGTGGGTGGCTGGAGTGTCTCCCGGAGAGATCCTGTTCTCCCACGTGGTCACCCAGTTCGTGGTGATGTGCGGCCAAACAGCACTCGTGCTTATCTTCATGATCCAGGTGTTCGGAGTCAACTGTATGGGCAACATCGCCTACGTCGTCATGCTGACGCTTCTACAAGGTGCGTTGCGTCGACATACCATTTAATTTAATTATTTATTTAAAGGTCTGCAGGAAGACTTTACCCCCCTTTATATATTATTTGTGTCCTTAGGCGACGGTAGCCACCTACCAACAAGTGGACCGTCAGCCTGTCTGCCAACCTCAGGCTGGTTTTCTTATATTATTAAGGCTCAAAACCAGCCTTAATAATATAAAGCACTATTAAACAGTAATTAAGATTAATTAACAGTAATTAATTATTATTTAAAGGTTTATGCGGCATGTGCTTCGGCTTCGTGATATCGGCGGCGTGCGAACTGGAACGCAACGCCATACAATTGGCCCTTGGCTCGTTTTACCCCACGCTGCTTCTCAGCGGGGTAATCTGGCCTATAGAGGGGATGCCTTGGATCCTGAGATACGTGGCGCTCTGCCTTCCCCTGACCCTGGCCACCACTTCCCTCAGGTCCATCCTCACTCGAGGCTGGCCTATCACGGACCCCGAAGTCTACATGGGTTTCCTGTCGACCCTCATTTGGATAGCGCTATTCTTAGTGGTTACGATAACAATATTAAGGTTCAAACGAGGTTAACTTTGTTTTAACTCCGAAAATGCAAATAATCGTGGATAAATTCTATACGAAATGGCTATAAATGTTTTGATATCGCCTGTTTATTACGGTCAAATTTTAACTTTTTGTACTTTATTTCGTAATGTAAAAATAATTTGGCATAGTTCTTAAGTGAAAATAAATAGTGCTGTAAAAATATCTAAAAATAACCTTTTGTTGCCTTTAAAATAGAGATGTAAATGTATGTCGACATATAGCGTGGATACCTTTCTAAGCTACTCTTTAGATGTACAATTTCATATGTTTATTTTAATAATTAAAGAAAATTAATTTCTGTACCTATATAAAACTGTTTTTCTAACGTGTAGTTGGTGTAACAAGGTATTTTCTGGTGCTTTTTAAATTTGAAAACAGGCTTAGTATTTTATGATTGGTATTGTTGTAATCATTTTGAAGGTTGCAAAAAAAAACTTTTCTAAGAAGTAGAAGAAGGGCTAAGAAACAGTATTTCTCAGCCCATAATTACAACAAATTAGTTATCCTATAAAATTATCCATTTACGAATCATTAAAATAGCAGATACTATACGAAAATCCGGCACTTCCAAATGAAATACACATTGTTACCTTGAACGTAATAAGCGGGATTGTATTTATGTGGAATTAGTGTCTTATATAAATTGACAACTTATGTACATTTATTGACGAATTAGCGTTTTAGAGTATTACGTTTGCTCAACTATAAATCTATGAACATTTTTTTTACCTTTATTTAGTCCTTATAGCGAAATGACTGTTAGAAGAAGTGTAAATATTAGGATATATTTATCTTATGCTAGCCATACACAATTAAGCATATCGTCAAATCGGCATGATACGATTGGCATGATCTAGCCAACTGATCGGTGTGTGGGTGCCATTTGGCATGACAAGTTTTGCTAACATGCCAAATGACACCTATATACACCGTCCAAATTGGCTTGATCATGGCAATCGTCAAGTCAAGACTGACTAGTTTTTGGAAAATATGTTTCGGGATCTGCTAGTTTTGATTTAAATTTGATTTTTTTGCTATTTTTACATCTGACACTGGAAAAACTTGTAAAGAAGACCATGCCAATTGTATGCCGATTGGACGACAGGTTTGATCGTGTATGTCTAGCATTATAAGTACATCTATGTACTTCATAATTTAAGGTTATTGGGAATGTTAGCAAATATGATTGGGGCGAGACTATTAAGCATGTGGGGTGATTGCTTTTATATTTTCCGGTAAAGGTCACAATGAGTGTTGATGTTGTGTGGATTATTGCAATATTATTTTATTTTTATACTTTGTAATAAAATTTAGAAATGGCGAAACCACCGCGAAGGCGACATTTTCTCTTTTCCCTACCACTTGTAAAGTAATCGATTTAAGATTATCTACCTGATAAATTGAGTTACCATAGAATAAGATGGTGCCATAGTCAATAGTCAATTTTAAGAAGAAGAAAAAAACTATCATTATGTACTACTCTGTGCATTGATTTGGCACAATTGCAGACACGTGAATGCGCCATCTTGTTTTTAATTTAGTCTAAAGAACTTTATTCTTGAATGTACTTATTTAGATTGAACAATTCTACAATAAACCGATGTATTGTTTGGAATAAATAAATGCTAATTTTCAAAATATTAAAAGATGATATTTTTCGTTTATGAAAAAAAAAAAAAACTCAGGACATGAAATGTATATACCGGACCATTAGTGAGTAAGATAATAATTATTTTAGTAATGTAGGTAGTTTTAATATTTTAGTATGTGGGTATCGCATGTTATAGTTAAGTAAGTATGCATTAAGTTTTCGTTTCATGTCGACGGTTTGGGAAACGCCGAGTTTACATACAGTTAGTGTAGAAGTGTCAGACTGTGATTATTTTTGCTAACATTGACGTCTTTGTAATTATTTACAATTAAACTATACCAAATATTCTCTTTTTTATTTATACTTTTTTAGCTACAATCATTGAGGTATTATTATTTCCGTATTGGAGAAGCTATCCCAAGTACAAAAGATGCTTCATTTCGGTAATAGTTTTAAGTTGTCTAATCAAAAGATGCAATATATTATAAAGCGAAAGTAACTGTCTGTCTGTTACCGACAGAAAGTAACCGATAATCATTAAACATTGCATACACGATGTCAGGGATAAGGACATAGGGCACCTTTCATGCAGAAAAACAGGACTGTTCCCGAGGGATTACCCAAAAAAAAAATTTTTTAAAAACTAGTGTCTGGTCAAAGTGTTATAGCAACAAGTGGTCAAGCGTTATATTGCTTATATATTTTTTAATTTTTCAACGCGAAGTCGGGGGCACCAGCTAGTCAAAAATAATTGTGATGGCGTTTCGTCATTTCAATCAGAGTGAATCATTATTTGTCGTTCGATATATGAAACTATTATATAGACATTTCCGCTTCATTTCGCTGTTAAATTACATTTATTACATTACATTTATAAAGAACAGTCATAAAATAAAAGACAATTAAAATGCGATCAACGTGTTCATGGTCCAACGATAAAAATACAGCCGATATTAATTAAGCTTATACAAAAAAAAAAACAAAACAAACTCAAAAAGTTATCTTCTTAATTCTAATCCTAAAACTGATTGATTAAAATTACTTGGTTAAAATCTCACTGAGAGCTTTTTTCTTTTTTCCATCCTTGCTGAATTTAGGTTTCTGAAAAAAACATTCAAAACAAGCATTAAACTCAACCAGTTTTTTTTTTGTAATGTAACATAACTGAAAAATTATGGGGTAAAATCATCTCGATTGGGGTAACGTCGACTAGAATGGGGCAAAGCGGTTCAAGTTCAATGTTTTGAAGATAAACGTTTTACAGTGATGAAAATAAATGTAGAACATATTTTTTCATTTTTTTTCATTTACAATTAATAAATGAATTCTTTCATTTATCGCCGGTTCGTAATAACACCAATCATTTAGTTCTTTAAATATGAACTTTGTTCTGGTCACTTTAAACATCGCAATGAAAGCTTTTGATTGCGCTTTTGGGGTAAACATGTTATTTAATTATTTATTTTATATTATTTAAAATAAATAAATAAACAAGGCTTGTTTTTGATCTGGGCCCTAATTCTCTAACACCACTTGGCGATTCCTTACTTCGAAACCACGTCAATTCCTTAAATTGTTACGATATCTGCTAAAAAGTTATTCTCTTACATATATATAAACGCCATGATAAGACATTGATGTGTTTTGGCAAGGTAAGACAAAAGCGTGAAATCATAATTGCCATACAGAATCAGGGATCCTGTTGCCTTACCTTCTTCTTTTCCCCGGTCATTCCCATGAACTGTTTCTTGGGTTTCTTCTCTCTAAACGGTCTGTCTGTATCTCTTCCTCTTTTTATGGGAGGACCACCTTCATTTTCCTGTCCACAACAAAACCAAAACTCACTCATTGAAATCATAATTATTAGGTATATATACCTACATTATGTTAGGTTATAAACATTTTGTGATTTGCATTTATTACAATACCTTTTGTTACTTCTCGCTATTATTTTTACTTGCTAAACATTTTTATTTTCTTTCTATTTTAATGTGATGTTGAATTTTTTCCTCAAGAAATTGACTATTTTTTTTTTTTTCATTTTTAGCCATTGACTATTGCCATGATACGATTGGCTTGAAAACTTGATATGTATATGAAATGTATGGCTGACATATGAAATGAAATGAAAAAAGAAAAAAAGAATTTTTCAGACTATGAGTGTTGGAACAAAGAAAAACCTTTTTCTATTATGTTGATCAAATAAATTGTAAATTAAAGAACATACCTGCATTTTCCTTTTATTCATAACTCTTCTATAAGCGCCCCCCTTCACATCATCATTATTTCTGGGATGCACATTATTCCTGTTTTGATTGCCTCTAAACGCATTCTTCTGTGAATTGTTCTGACTCCTGTCTCGATTGTTCTGACCCCTATCCCAATTATTCTGACCCCAGTCCCGATTGTTCTCACTTCTGTCTCGATTATTCTGACCCTTGTCCCGATTGTTCTGACTCTTGTCCCGATTGTTCTGACTCCTGTCCCGATTGTTCTGACCCTTGTCCCGTTTGTTCTGCAATTGCCTCTGCGTCATTTGCGTGCATCGCTTAACGCGTAAAATTCGATTTTTGATTGTCAAATCTTCGTCGGGGAGAGCGAGGGCCAATTCGACCCCATCTTTGGATGCGAAATTTACGTATCCAAAACCTGAAATTATTTTTAAGTATTCTAGTTTTGATTGTATTTTTTACCGCATTACGCCCTAGGTAGTATTAAACCGCTCATTTCAGCTTTGGTTCGTAGAAAACAGCGATTTTATATGGAAATATGCACGGATCTTAGCAGTTTGGAAAGCTGAACGGACGGACGCCTATGCATCTCAATATAAAATCGCTATTTTCTATGGACAAAAGCAGAATTGAGCTATTCCCTTTAGGTGTCTCATTATATTTATCCTAATATTATAAATGTGAAAGTATAAATCTGTCTGTCTGTTACCTTTTCACACTATAACTACTGAACCGATCATCATGAAGTTTTGCATACACGTTACCAGGGATACAGGAAAGGACATAGGATACCTTTCATCCAGAAAAAAAAAGCACTGATCCCCAGGGATCATCTAAAATAAAATTAAAAAAACTAACGCCTGGCCAAAGAGGTCAAGCGTTACATTTCTTATATATATTTTATTTTGCGATGCGAACAAAGTCGCCGGCACCAGCTAGTAATATAATAAATGCGAAAGTTTATATGTTTGGATATTTAGATGTTATTTTCTTAATAGCGCAAAAAAGGCTGAAAAAAATTTGGATGAAATTTGGCATCAGACAACTAAATGAGACGGATAAGGATAAGAACAGGACAAAATAACCAAAACACAACAGCACACGTGCTGTTTTTTCACGTGGGTCTTTTGTAATGATATAGAAATGTGATTTCACCTTTCCCAGCATTTGTTTTTCTGTCCCTTATAATTCTGATGGACGTTATTTCACCGCATTTGTCGAATTTGGCTCTGAGTCCATCGTCTTCCAGGGTAAATGGCACATTGCCAACAAAAATAGAGCATTTCGGATCATGATCAGCACCTGTGCTAGTGCTCTTTGATACTCGAAGATGATATCCATTCAGTACTGTGTTGTTCTCGGTTAGGGCCTGCGATGAATCATTAGAATTTAAGAAACATGACTATGTAGGAGAAATAACTCACTACTTCTGTCTGTCTGTTAACTTTTCACGCCTTAACTACTCAACCGATCATAATGAAATTTTACATACACGTTGTAACCGATACAGAAAAGGACATAGGGTACCTTTTATAAAGAAAAAAAAAAACTGTTACCGAGGGATCATCTAAAATACGTTAAAAAAAAACTAACACCTGGCAAAAGTGTCAATATCAAGCATCATATATATTGCTTTAAATATAATTTTTTAAAATTTTAAACGCGGACGAAGTCACGGGCACCACCTAGTATGTGACAATAGATAGTCCACAAGCTACAATTAAAATTTATAAACTAAACCCTCTCACTTTGTATTGAACCCAAACACGCTATATCTGCTGTAAGTCACTGAGGAGTTGAGTATCCCGCAGACTTCTTGATGCTGCAGCATCTGGTCAAGGTTGCCATGTCATGGAAATACCACCGGAGTGACAGTATACTAAATTTCACATCAATCTAACACGTGGAAGTTAGTGAAATCCCTTCGTCAACTAGAAAACTAGGGTTGATGGTCTTCAAACGCATGAACCGATCTTCAAAATTATATCTAAAAACGATCCCTATCATGTCAGCTTTCAAACAAAACAAAAAACAGATCAAAATCGTTAGTATGAGAGCTACGATTCCACAGACAGACAAACACATCAAACTTATAACACCCTGTTTTTACAACAGGCGTCTGCAGTAAAAAATAAAATAAAAATATCACCTTTTCGACAGATGAGATGTCACTGTATTTGACGTATACATTGACCGTTGTCCTGTCCGAATGCAGATCATTTTTTATGACAGCCAATTTCGGAGTAACACTTGGATCCTTGACTGGTATATTGCGGATCCTGAAGTAGACAATTTTAACAATAGTTCAGAGTTGTATCCCTCTGCTATTTATCTGGATTTTCTAAGCATAAATTGAGTTAGCATTACCAAGAGAAAAAAGATAAGAAAATCCATTTTTTTGTTAAATTAAGCAGTAGATGAACCCACTGGGCACAGCTAGTTTATTTTACTTGAATAGAGTAGCTTAAGTTGATTATGATACTGTTTTAAATAAAAACATACTGGGGATTATGACAAGCCCTTTGATGAGTGGTAAGGGTGTTCTCAAGGTTCTCAGGTTTGATTCCCGGTGTGGTCAAATTTGGCGTTTCACAGTAATTTGGACAGCCCATCTGGCAGCAGTAACCACCCCCTTACAGAATACCGCCGTGAAATAACAGCATAGGTAAGTGAGTAAGTGATGCCAGAGCCCATTACCACATCCTTCCAAATCCCTTATCCTTAATTGTACTATGGTCGGCAGAAGCACCTAGAAGCACCTACGGCGTTGCTTGTGTTATACTTAGACAACAGTAGCCACCTACAATCAAGTGGACCGTCAGCCTGTCTGCTAACCTTAACATTAAAAAATACTGGGGATAATTCATCAATTACACAATTTATAAAATAAAATCAAAGGAAAATAACAACTAGGATAGAGTGTACTAAACCCTCTATCCTATTACCTTAGAGAATGGACTGTATATTCTTTAATCATTACTACTTAAGTGTTATATTCCATAACTAGCTGTTGCACTCGACTTCATCCACGTACTTTATATAATATAGCCTATTTTACACACTGATAATATAGCTTTCTATAGATGAAAGAATTTTTAAAATCGGCCCAGTAGTTTTTGAGTTTATTGATTACAAACATACACAAATACAAATCTTCTCTCTATAAAATTAGGGTAGATGGTATTCTGTCCCTGCAGTTTACTTGTCACTGCCAATAGTCAGGCTGTACTGTTTTGTGACTAACAGACAGCATTTGTGACTGAAAAAAAAGTAAAAATACATACCTAACACTCTCAATGTGTCCGTGTTTACCAAATATCTTTTTGATTTCTTTCTTACATTTCTTGTTAAACAGTACATTACCAACAAATATAGTTCGTTGTAAAACCTCTGCAGTATCTATCTCCTTAATTTCCTCTGTGATTTTAGATTTTGGGTTTTTCTCTTTGATCTCCTCATCAGAACTTTCAGCGTCATTTACTCCATTTTCTTCTCTGAGAATTTCCGTGTTTTCTGCTTCTTTATCTGACATAATTTCATTATCTGATTCATGTTCAGAATCTGAATCTTCATTTGTTATAGCATTTGGATTAACATAATCTTGCCTGGATTTGTTTGGCTTAGACTGTTTATTTGATTCATTTTGCGATTTGACTTCACTCTCAAAGTTGCTATTTTGATTAGTTTGAGCTTTAATTTTCTTCTTCTTTTGTTTCTTTGTCTTAGATTTGACATCATTACTAGTAATTTTATTTTTATTAATAACCGAATCTTTGAGTTGATTTTCTGCATTCTTTTTGTCTTCTGATTCCTTATTAACTTGAATTTCACTCTCGAGTTCACGATTCTGATCATTTGGGGGTTTAAATTTTTTCTTATTTTTCTTAGCTATAACATAATTAACAGTCATATCTTCTTTATCATCAGTGTCTTCAAGTTTTTCTTCTTTGTTCTCATGATTTTTAATTTTTTTGCTTTTTCTTATAGTATCTTCTAAAATGTTAACTTTATGAGGCGACAGATTATGCGACTCCCTTTTTTCACTATTACTTTTGTTTTTTGAATTTTTCTTTCTGGGACTGGCATTTGAATTTACGTCATCTACATATTCATTTACAAGGTCATAAGACAATTTTCGCTTTTTGGGACTGGCTTCTTCATTTCCACTTATTATTGGTTCCTTTTTTATATTATCCTGGTCTTGTGAGAGCATGTTACTATTATTTTCAAACTGTGGATTTGCAAATTCGTTGGATTTCTTCCTATTTTTCTTCTTCTTTTTATTTGATTCATTTCCATCAGCAACATTTAATTCGCTATTTAAATCGGGTTGTAATTGCTTCTTTACTTTATCAACTTTAGGGCTAGTAACACTTACGGTATTTCCAATGTCATTAGTGGTGTCCAGGTTTTGAAAAATTCTCTTAGGAGACTTTTTCAATAGGTCTCTCTTCTTTTGTACACTTGGAGACAAGAGTGCCGATCTGTCGTTCACCAAGGCACTTTTTGGTGTTACATTTGGAGATGGTTTACGTTTTATTGGTGTTAAAGCTCTATTTGCGACTTTTGGTCTAACCGGAGTTACATTACCCGATATTAAAGCTGCCACGCTTCCCACGACGTAATCCATGCCTGTTTATTGTTAAACTAAGACATGTGGTTTATAATATGGTTAATGAATTGAATTAATCAAATCAAATTCACATTTACTTAATTCCACTGCAATATATGTATTTTAAAAATCACATTGATTGAATGAAAATATTGAAATTGAAATGTTGTTGAAATTATCCTCCCTTTACGAAATGATTGATAAAATCATGATAAAATCATTAAAATAACGTGTTCACTGACATTGATAGCAATAGTGTTTTGTACACAGACTAACTAGTACGCTGGTTTTGTATGGGTTTTGTACTTTGGTTTTGTACCTTTGACCATAGACACTATTATACCTAGTAATTTAATCGAGTAGCATGTAATGTAATTTGTAAACTTGTCTGAACACCAAAAAGTTAGTCGAGTCAGGTAGTAAGTAATTTAGTCGAGGCAATCCTTTTTGTTCTATTTTTTTGGGCGAGTAGACTAGTTTAGACGGTAGCAGACTAGTTTATAGTCAAGTTTTTTAGCTTCCGTAAAAAATTTTTTCGCTGGAGTCTGGAGCGTAGTAGTAGCAACTTTAAAACTTAGAGCATTAAACCAACCGGAGACGCCACTGCCAGGCGTTCCCCTCTGCCTTGGTACGAGACCGGCGGTCATACGGGTTTTATAAAACTAGTTTCCGCGCGACGCGTGCCATTCTATAAGTGACTACGCTCGCGGAACGACGTCAACTAAAAATGCCGAATTGCAGCGTGTTTTCGTGTAAAAAGAGATCAGAATCATCTAGTGTTCAAAAGGATAACGTTACTTTCCATCTGTAAGTATTATTTTATATAAATATTATCAAATAATGCCCAAAATTTCCAAATATCCAAAAAATATTATTAGTTCAAAAGTGTTGCCGTGTTATTGTACAAGATCTAATTCTGCATAATTTTAAAAGTTGAATGAACCAACATTTAATAAAAAATTTGTAATAGTTAATAATACCATTTAGTACTGCAAATCCGTAATCAATTAAGAATAGATTACTGTTTGTATACTTTTTTAATTTATTATTATTTACTTTTTTAATAATTTTTCACTGTGTTTTCACTTCCATTTTTATTGTAAGATATTTACCGTAAGTGTCAGAATATTCAACTTATCAGAGAGATAATAATAAACTGAAGTCGTGACTTATTGCGAAAATAGAAACTAGGCAGTTTTTATATAAATACATTGGCAACACTGCAGCAAAGTTAGTGCTGGGTCAGAACAAAAACAAATATCAATATCGATGTGTTATTCTGGATATTATTTAGATTATCCGTATTAAATAAGTATCATGAAACTGTTAAGTTTTTCAGTTTCTGCTGGTTGGAGAAACATGTCAGTCAGTCAAGTTTATTTGTCTTCATATTATTAGGATACCCTTGAGTTTAAGAATTAACTATACTGTATTTACATCATAATGACATCAATCAAAAGTTCTGCCTTAACCATTAGGGAAAGGCTGAATTAAAAAAAAAATGTTTTGACTTTGTCATAATGATTGGAAGATTTCATCGACAATGAAATATCGATAGTGTCAAGCACTACCATTGTTTACTTTAAAATGACGTCATCTCATATACGGACAGGTAGCCAACTGTGTGAGAATGGATATGTGTGCGTAAAGTTTATGCTAGTGTTTAATAATATGGTCGTGTGCGTGCGTAGCGACGAGATCGAGAAATGCGTTAGTGTTAACAGTTTTTGTGTGAGATGCCTCGTCCCCCGCGCAGAAAGTGACAGACTTCTTTGCATAGAATTTATTGCGCGTGACGTCTCCGTTTGGTTTAATGCTCTAAGCTTTAAAATTAATTTCTAAATATGTACAACATTAATGCTTGTAGAATGTCAAGCCTACACAATATAAAAATCTTTTCATTATTATCTAAAAAAAATTTGCTCCACCTCTCCAAAAATAACTTTTTGGTTTATTCACTTTATTGCCGGTTTCAAATTCATTATTCGAATCATTTTATTCGAAATAGGATTTACAAAATCGCTTTTCGACGTCAGAGAATGACGAGAATGAGGTTTCTTGATCACATGCGCTTATGGCCTGTGGTTATTCACATATAGTAGCATACGAATGGCATACGACGTAAAGGGAGGATAAACTAGAGTTGTCATTAGAATAATAATAGTCGTGAAAATGAGACACATTTATGCTTTATTACCTATGAGGGAGCGAGACTCATTATTAATTTTTTGTCTCTCTTTGCGTATGCGTTTCTATTGTTTGCCACACTTCAAAGTGTGGCACACAAATCTCTTGGTGAATATACGAGTACGTTTTATTTTGCCGATTTTCATACTTCAAGTAGTTTTCAAAGTTCCTAGGTATTGTGTTAGGTGTGGTACGTGTTGGTGAACGTGGTGAAAATGGTGAACTGTTCTATTTTAGGCTGTAAAAGCCAATCAGAGCGAATATGTTGAAAACATAAACTTTCATATATAAGTACTTTATTTTTTGGTTAAATGCAATAATTTTTGCATGCATGTTCAGTAAACATCTAATTTATGTCTTGTTACACATTTAACAACTGTTTTAGATGATATTTTTACGATTTTTCGATCACAAAAGATCTTGTTTTGAGATTATAAACCGTACAAGTTGTGTAGCCATCTTAAATTATCGGTGACATTTAGCAATTACATGTAACCTAATATAGTAGGATTATACACATTTTAGGGATACCAGCGCATGAATATTTTTTTTCCCTAAATGTTGGGTAATGTTTAGTTTTACGCATTATATTAGCACTATGTGTTTTTGTTTCTGTAAGTAAATAGCGATTGCGTTTGGTTACAGTTTTCCTAAGGATCTTGGCTTGATGAAGAAATGGGTTGCTGCTACTGGTTGTCAAAATTGGAACCCTGAGTACACACGTATATGTTCGAAACATTTTGACTCACAGTGTTACCGGAAGATGAAAAAGTTAACAATTCTTCGACATTCTTCATTATATATGGTTTAGCGCGTACCCTTTGACTAAAACTCATGACATTTTTTTTAAGCAAATTAATTTTTAAATTATTGTTATTTAACCAAAATATAATCTTTCTTAAAGCAGCGTTATGTCATCATTATAGGTATCTTTGTCCCTGCATTTTATTATCATTGTGCTATGATCGGCAAAAAGACATATAGGATGTTCAACAGTTCTTGAACATTAGATTAGTACATTACCTCTTATTCCATCAATATTCGAGATTTTTCAAGAAGAATTGCATGGTCAAATGCTTCCGTCATATCCATGTATACAGCACATATTTGAGATTTAGTATCTACATTTGTCATAATTATATCTAAGAATTCAAAAAGTACCTCATTTATTGTTTTATTTTTCCTGTATCCATGTTGTTCATTTGTTAATATATTAAACGTTTTCATGTAGTTTAAAAGTTAATAAAAATGAAAATATAAAAGTTATCATATAAATTGTTTTATTATTCATATTAAGTGAAATAACTACTACTGAACCGATTTTGATGCCGTTTTAAGTTTCAAAGAACAAGGTTTAACTTTAATACGGCTATGTAATACTTTTCACAGCAAAAAAATCTCTTCCCATGAGAAAAATTACGCGTTAGCAAAGTCACGGCCAAAAGCTAGTTACATAGTTAATACTATTTATGATTGTCATCAATGATGACTCATCATAATCCATATTTAATATAGCAAGAGTGAGTTTGTTTGCCATTCCGTCGCGTCGTATCGGAGTCAGAATGACTTGATTTTTTGAATAGGGATAATTGAAAGGTTGGAGAAAGAGGATACTTTTTACCACGGGAAAATGCGAGCGAAGCTGCGGGCAACAGCCAGTATTTAATAGTAATTTGATGTGATGATGATCAATGATGTAAGCTGTGTGATTTATAAACAGGGTAAGAAGTGTATGATGTGGCAACCCAAGAGTTCGTATGTACTGTGTCTCCATCCCTTTCCAGTGTACGCTCACCGCTTCTCTAGTTTATCCTCCCTCTACGGCATACGAGTAGCATAGTAGTGTCTGTGGTTCTGTGAGTCACAAACAGAGACGAGAGTACTTTAATTGTATGCACAGACTATACATTGATGTGATTGTATGTATATGGCGATTGGCGGGGCTACGACGACGCCTGAATATTTTCTTGTTTTGAAATATTACATGAAGTGTGATTCGGTTAAAATAGAAACGTGTGCTGTTGAATTTTATTTCCGGGATCATTTATTTTACGAATCATGTAAGTATTTTATGCATTTTTTCCTAAGTTCCTTTCACAATGCTTTGTCGCACACCCAGGCCAGCCATATTATGCCGCCCGCTAGTTATTTCCGCAGTTTGTTGTTTCCTATTATTTAGTATAATTATGCTGTTTATTTATATTCAATATTACTTCAATTAAATAAGAACTCTTTTTATATTATTGCTGTAGTTACTTTGTGAAATAAATAGCGTTAGTCAGAGGTTAGGTATTATAGCAAGCCATAAATAAATAGGTTCGCTTTGGGTGTTACCTTTCAAGGCGTAGAGGCTTTGCGGTTATTTTGTTTGAAATACGATATTATCATTTTTTAAACCGGAACCAGTGCACATTGACTGGTTAAGTATTTAAAATAAATTTTAAAACCTTAACAACATTCTCGCCATGTTTTCAGAAATGTTTGTGACTTCTTTTATTGGTTGTCAATCTCAATAACGTTAATATAATTCGAACTAGCGACTTGCTCCCGACTTCGCACGGGTTAAATTTTTTTATGCAAGTTATATATTAAAAAACCTTCCTCATTTACTGTGTTTTCCATTAGTGAAAACCGCATGGAAATTCGTTCATTAGTTTTTGAGATAATCGTGTACATACAGACACACACGCGGTACTGGTTTAATTCTTTTTTTTTTTTTTATTGCTTTTTTCCATTAAGTTCCTTTGTTGCTAACAGGAACTTAGACTGAATGCATATTTTAAAACGTTGCAGCTAATTTTTTGCATATACAGTATAATCTCGCTAATCCGGCACTTCAATATACCGGCACGTCCAGTAATCCGGCACCCTCCGCTCACGCTATGTACATGTTAATTTAATACATTATGTGTACTGTCTCTATGAAATGCTTTATTTTATTTTATTTTTTCTTTATAATCCAGTAATCCGAACATTCCAGTAATCCGGCACCCTTTGGTTTTTAATAGTGCCGGATTAGTGAGATTGTACTGTATATTTAAATATCACATAGTAGTTTTATATTAACTCAAATAAATGATTATTTACTATAATAAAATAAAATCACTTAAAACCACACAAATAATACTAACAATGTTAAACCTGGCTCGGCTTCAATACCTAGTATTCAGTTACCTCACTGGGCCTCATTCCATATACTCACACAAATCTTATCCACCACAAAACAACAAAATGCAAGATATTGTTAATGGTACATTACTAGAAGACATTGTAGTGTGGAAACTCTTAAGCCATTTTTAACTATCACTTTACAACCAATGTTTTTTTATTAATTTTATTAACCTAGTAAAATTTATCACATTTTTAAAGAGATAATAATGTGTACACACAAACTATTATCTTACAAAAGTGTTTGCTTGATTTGTTTACATGTTATCTAACTATTCACACTTAAAGCAATTTTTATGCAGATATTTTAGAAGGTATTTTTTCGAAATGAAATAGATTTTCATAATTGAAAACTAATATAGTAGAAACCGGATAATATAAAAAATGGATGCAAAGTAAAGCCTTCTTCTCAAGTCATCTAGGATACTAAATTGACATAAATTTTTGTTTTCGCTACCACAATGTCCATGCCTGTAAAAAAAAAAGATCAATATATATTTCATAATAAGTAAGCATCTAAATAGTAAGCTTCACTGCTCCTTCATGGATGAGTTATTTCAATCTAAAGGGTCAACTTCCTTTTGTAACGTCATCAATAACTGATTGCTGCCAAACCTATCTAACTTATTGTGTAATTATATATATTTAAATTTAAAATTTTCTCATACTTTTCATAAAATTAAATATAGTATTTCTTAAAGTATTTTAAAAACTGGAATTTTAATTCAGTTTTTTTTTTTTGATAATAATTAAACTTAAGTGTTAATAAATTGTCATTTAGTTATTGAGGCAAATGAAATGAAATAGTTTTAAAATATTATGTATAATTACTTAATGAAGTATATAATAAGGACTAATGCACTTTTAACTCCAATAGTGTCTACTTATCTTATTCAAAAGTAAAGTTCTTAACTTGGAATAGAACTTGCAAAATAGAAACCTCGTTTGATAAATATTTATGAGGTGGTTATTGTATTGCAAATATTTCCCAACATGTAAAGAGCCTTTGAACTACAATTTAACTTGCAAATTCTACTGTAAATTTTATTGTATGTGAGGTGGTTATACCAAACAGTAGGCATATTATCTTATATATAATATAAGTCCAGCCATCTCCGACATATAAGTTATTTATTCCTTATGTTAGCTCTACTTAATAAATAATCAATAACAGTGATATTATACTGTTAAGGGGCACATATAATTCTGTTGAGATGATCTTTTGCTAAGGGATGTTTACTGTTCTCATTAAATTTCCCATTTTGAATTATAGCACTTAAAGGTAGTCCAAAAATATGTGCACTATTTCAAAAACCCACAGAGGAAGTAATGGAATACAACATGCTAACCCACTTTTCTTTTCACTTAACAAATAATACTCTAAAGTGCATGTTTAAAAACTGATGTTTCAAATATTGGTTTCTTTGAAAGAGTTCATTTTCATTACATCTTCATTGTAAACTAATCTTGTTGATATACATTTTAATGATATGTAGTTATATAAACAAGACAGGTTGGCTTTAGAAAGTCATGTACAGAGCTTAATTAGGTGCGCTCTCAATCTCTCTACAACTCTATGATGGTTTTTATATGTGTTTGTAGAAAGGTAACTACACTTTCGTTACGTGTTCTATATTTCTGAATAAACTGATTAGCAAAATGTTTAAATAAAATATAAATATAAGCTGTTTTCAAGGCTTATAAAATGATAATGGCGTCAAAATGACTTCATTTACACAGTATAGGCAACGCACCAGTACATGGTGTTGTTTGTGTCCTTAGGTGACGGTAACCGTGCGGTAACCACCTACCATCAAGTGAATCATCAGTCTGTCTGCCACCCTTTATCATAAAAAAATTGCACAGTGTTAAATAATACATTACAACAGAAAAATTCTAAAGAATGTTAGCTCGTACTGTAGGTATTATTCATATGGCCAAGTGAAGTATACACTGAAGTCTCTTATAAAGATGAAGCCATTGTGCAGACAGGCGTGAAGTAAAGTGCATGCAGGCATGTGCATTGTTCATGTGTGCTTACTGCTTACATACCTTGCACAAAGCCTTGTGTATGTGAACACTGTTGAGTTTTATGGGTGCCTAAGAGGTTTCACAGAGAACTTGACTGAGAACTGGACCTGGAAAACTGTGCCCAGCACAGGCTAATAATTATCCACAGTCTATATGACTAAGCTGCCGATAAGATGCCGAGTTCTTCAATTCCCATGTCTATAATTGTTTGAATTTCGTGGCAACAATAGGTCGGGTTGAGTATAGTTAGCGAGGGTTCAATGATCTCCCGAGTGGCATGAGCCCAAATTACATATTAATTGACTAACTCAAAAAGCGACCACGTTATCTTACGAACAATTCTTAGATAGTATAAAAAATATATTCGTGATTGTCTTTCAACCTGTCAATGATAAATAGCATAATTATATTATATTCATTTGAAACTATATTGACAATCGGAATTGTTTTCGTATAACATCTATCGACGCGTATAACTTATATTTCTAGTGCCTTTGAAGGCGTGATCAGCGTGGTTTAATATAATTTTGGCTTTTGCCCTAAACCCTAGAAATATATTATTGTTTAATTATAATTAAATATAGCTTTTTTCCTTCATAAGTAATAATATATTTTGTAAGACGTGTATTGTTTTATTATATACTAGCTGGCGCCCGCAACTTCGTCCGCGTTGAAAAAGAAAAAAGTAGCCTATCCTGTGTCCTGCACGTCTAAATGTTTATCTACCAAGTTTCATGAAAATCAGTTAATTCGTTTAAGAGTTATGGAGGAACATACATACATACAATACCTACACTTAGAGATTTATTATTAGTATTGATCAACTTTAGTAGGGTCATTGCGCTGGTTTTCGTCCAATTATCGGAGTTGCCACCTTTATGATGAGAAATGACTATTTTAAAGTAACCTTACGTAAATGTATCATATTTGCTTTTAGTGCTTATAAAGTCTTCTTTAGGTTAATATTAAGTAACAATAAATCATTTTCACGGCTTTTTTTACATTATTATTTTTTTGCAAAAGTAGGGTTTTTGCTAGTTTTCGTCCAAAAAAACTGGTTTTCGTCCTAGGGTGAGCTAGTTTTCGACCAGTGTGACCAGAAAAAGGAGTGCAGTTGAATTATTAAATTAAAAACCAATTATATATTATATTCTTTTATTTAATCGACATAGGTAATATCCTTTATTTAATAGTAGCTTCTTATATTAGCCATAATTAAACAGCTTAACAAAATGAATCTTTTTCAGTCTTAAACATTCATACTACAATGACTATAATAAAAATTTAAAAGGAAATCTTGTTGTACAAAAGGTGGTCAGTGATAATTAACTATTGGACAACATAGTTAATTATCACTGTCGGAACAACATAATTTTCTTTGCGAACCCTGCGCACAATTCTTGTTTGATAATTTAAATTTGTTTTAGTTTTTGAGTTATTTTCCTTTAATATTTTTGGTCGTTGTTGTCTTCCAATGCATTCAAATTTTCTCTTTCTAGTTTCTTCTTGTTTTAGATTGTTTAATCGTTCTCGCATTTCATAATGCTCCCTCCATGGCCATCTAAAAACAAATAGATATTTTTAGGGTAAGTTCAGTAAGTAAATAATAAAACAAAAAAATACTGCATTGGTCTTAGGTAAAAGTAATGCAAAAAACTGGGGTGGACGGAAACTAAAACAAAATTTAAAGCTATTTTTAGTTTTCGTCCACGTCCTTTAAATATTTTATTATATGCGTCACTGACAAAGGAATGGACGGAAACTAAAATGTCTAATCTAGTAACAATAAAGATCATATTAGGTGAAAATATTTAGAATTTTATAGGTCCGTTGAAGTAAAATGAGCATTACAAATATTCACTTCGCTGTTTGGGTTTCCGTCCACGTGGGCGAAAACCAAATATTTTACAAAATTGGTATGCTAATATTAGTCCACTTAATTTGTCTAAGATTTCTGTAAAAAAACTATAAGAAAAACTTAAAGTTGTGTTCATTATGCTTATAAATAGACATACATGTCAAAAACATTACGTTAATTAGCTAAAATAATAACAAAACTTACCATGAACTTTTTCCGTCAGCACTTTTTTTTTCTACCGCGACGACGCCTGCAAGGCACGGATGCAAAGTGGCCACTGACGTTAATTTTTTTGAAGTCGTTAATTGTACAAACACATTTTCATGTTAGTAGAACTGTTGCTTAGACCTTATGGATGGTAACAAGTCCAAACTGGCGCGGGAAAGTTGGTTTGTATTCAAATTTTACGCAAATGTTTGTCGCAGCTCAGTCAAATGGACGAATAGTGGAACTGGACGGCAAACCAGCACAATAACCCTATGCTATCCAAGGCAGCTAAAGTTAATAGAAGTTGTTTTCTAAAATGGCCAATCTAATATGTAATTATTATTTTCAAAAACACAATTTGTACTTTATATGTTACCGAACCAAAAAGAAAAATATTTTTTTAGAATTTTGTCTGAACTGTGCGTTTGTGCACGCTAATCTTAGAAACGGTTTAACGGATTTTAATGAAATTTAGCAAACATATAGTTGATTACGTGGATTGACATATAGGATACTCTTTATCCTGGAAAAATGTTAGGTTCCTGTAGGATTTTGAAAAAACGAACTAAGTACAGCGCGTAAGGAATCTGCGCCACACACAGCTAGTGTACAATAAGTTGAGTTTGAGAGCGTGTTTAGTTAGTTCAATTCGTAGACACATTCTAGTTGGCCCGACCTTGGCAACGTCTATTCGGGCGAACTTGATATTGGTTGTTGAAAAAAAAAAGGTCTCATTTTTGCATTACCAATAGGAAGGGAATACTTGTCAGATTAATTTATCAAAATGAATAAGGTGTTGGTTTAATTTTTTTTTTTATATTATAGAAGTCTCCACGTGTGGTAGTTTCTTTTTCTTCAATGTATGGTATAATTTTATCCTCAATGAATCAAAATAATATTTTTTTTCGGGGGAACTTATAATCTTGTGCCTGTCGTCTACTGCTTAAATATATCTTAACTTACTTGACGTAAAAAAACTTTCTTTCCGTAAACACAAGTGTCTGTTATTTTAAACTTGAAAAATATTTATAGACACTTTCACAGGCCGCAACGCATCTGTTCATAACGTTAATAACGAGTAGAGAGGAGAGAGCCCTTGGAGTTGTTTTTGTGTGTGTTTTGACGCTTGGCCCAAGTTACAAGCTGACGAGCGTTGTCGACACAATATGTACTTGTGATGGGATTTATTGCTCAAACTTAATTCTAAGTAGTGCAACAAAACTTAAACTGTATTGGTCTTAAATACGGAAGGATTACAGTTCAGACAATATTATTATGATGCTGAATATATAAACAAAGGTCCAAAAGTAAGACTTTTAGTCAAGAGTGTTATACGTGATTGCTTAATCACATCTAAATCTTTTCCTTAACTTCTCCACATTTAATATTAAGTTAATATTAGATCAATAGTCTCGCTATAACAAGGGAGTTGCTGTACGACTCCAATGACCTTGTCAATACAGAGATCGCCATGAAGCTTTAACTTAGACCACACAGATACTATGCTTACTATTATTTGCTGTTGTGTGGCGCGCGTATATGTGAGGTCGTTTACCCCGCACCATGATTAGTGTTACACGCCATAGACTTAAGTTTTTCCCTTCTATCTTTTAATTTAAACATTTTGTCTGTCAATTTCTTCCACGAATATAGGAGGTCTACTTCATGGTAGCTATAGTAATAAAAAAAATGTTTTTGCTATGTTTTTGTAACACATCCATAGTGATTAATGAATAATCATCGATGACAGTTTTTTTACTACATCTATGTAGGGGTAAAAAACTAAAGCATTAATTACATAATATCTAAATCGGAGTTTAGAAAGAAAAAGTCTAAAACTGTGTGAGGTACTCGTGTACATACAAATTTATTTAAGTTGACGAGAACAGCGGTTTGTATTCAAACAAGTAATTTGAACGTTTGTCTGTTTATATAAAAATCCCATTTTTAATGATCTGGTATTAAAATAAAATATTCTTTTTTGCTTGGGATTAAATTCTCAGTGCTATATAGTTATAATTCAATAATTTTGCATTTATTACTAGTTCGGGAATTCATAGATGCTCATTTCAAAATAAACTTGCTATATATGTATACTATGTATAAACAAATATTCAGCCAACAGTCCCAAGAAACTCCATTAGTTAAATAAATATTATACTCGTTTTACCTTTTTTGGTCTTATTTATACATAAAATCTGTTGTAATATTTAAATTTGTATAATACAAGGGCTTGAATGTGAGTTGGTAACTTCTTATTATAGAAGTCTTATAGAAGTACACATATGAAATATATATTGATTTTCGTAAGCCTTCTTCGATGTGCAGCTAGTTAACTTATTAATATATATGTATTGTGTTTTCTTCATGACAATAAATAAATAAATGACGTTCTATTAGATATACAATATATTTTCATATAATATACATGTCATGATTTCTTTACATTTATTCCTCAAAAAATGTATGTGACTCAATTAATAGATGTCCCCAAAGCAAATTATACAATGCTTACCAGTCTTGCAGTGACTATATCTGAAAATCATCATGGACGCTCCAGAAATAAGGCTGCGATCTAGCATATTTGTCCTTATGGAGAGACTCCTTCCTTCCTCGCTGTTAATATCGGCATTGTTTTTTAAGTTGGCCGTGTCTATGTGCCCTAAATACTTAAAATGGTCCACCTTGTCAAGGGAAATGCCATTTAGACCTACAGGTGGCACCATATTATGGCATTTAACACTTGCTGTCTCATGAATTGACTTTTAGTCACATTATATTTCAACCCGGCATGGATTACACGCATACCTCTCAAAGATTTCCAGAAGTCACAGACAGAAGCACTCAACAACACCATATTGTCTGCATAACTAAGATTTATTAACACAATTATTATCTTATTCCTCATACCTCCTGAAATTCCTAAAATTTTCAAAAACTTGGATAAATTTCAGCCATCATCTATTCTGTAATATTTGCATCTGTTTATATTATCACGACTATATTTTTATATAGTATATATTAGCGAAATGAAATCAATAATTTATATGATGTTCTTTTTTTGGTTTTCAGTTGGTTTCAAGGATGAGTCAGAAAGCAATCAGGAAAGGGCCAAGCACTGATGAAAAGGAAAAGGTAAAATTAATAATAAAATAACATTGTCTGTATGCGTATCGAATTCTCATGTGTGGATTTAATATAATTGCTCACTTAATGATTACTTGTTGTGTGAATTTAATGATTACTTGACTAGCGTGATGGAATAGCCCTTACACTGTGGAGAGGCCTGTGCACAGTAGTGGGATATATTATGTATGTACTCGTATATATATTTATTTTTTCGAACAGAGACAGACAGACAGCCCAGTTAAAGATATAAAAAAGAAGATGGCGGCCAATGCGGAGAAGGAGAAACAGACCAATGAAGAAAAGTCGAGCGAGAATGTTGCTGAAAAGAAATCTGCAGACAAATCGGAGAACAGTGTTGAAAAATCAGCTGATAAAAAGACTGAGAAAATAGAGAAGAAAGCAGAAGGAGATAAAGTGCATAAAGATGATGCCAAAGGAGAGAAGAGTGGAAAGGTATGTGATATTACTCCCCCCCCCCCCTCTAGTTACGTGGCCCGACGCAAAAACGGGGTGTTATAAGTTCAAGTAGTCTGCGGCATATCCAACTCCTTAGCATCTTAACGTGTTTGGGTTCAATAGAGAGTCGGGGGTTAACTTATAATTTTTTTATTTTCTTAATTTTTGAGACACAAACTGATAATATAGAAAAAAGACAAAAAAATTAACAAATATTCCACAAGCTAACAATTATAGCTTGTACTCTAAAAATCGTGTTTAATGAAACATTGAATGGTTCCTTTTTTGAATGAAATTCTTTATTGTTGTCTGTCACATCAGAATTGTGGTGAAAACAACAATATTGTCGCCATACACGAATGTGATGCGTGTCTTTGCGAATGTTTTAGGCGGACAAAGCCGACAAAGAGCAGAAAAGAGCCGAACCGAAGTCGAAACAGAACGGACGCGACCGGGCGCACAACGGTGTTAGTGACGTGACGCTCGCCTCGAACGGCTCGAACGGAAACGATGAAGTTTTGAACGGAACGGTAGGTGGCGAGTCGGATGAGGAGGATGTGATGCTGGTGATCGATGACCAGGACGAGTTGTTCCCGGAGTTGACGTACGACGACACGTCTGACGTGGACTTCGAGCCGCCCACCCCGGAGAACGGGCCCAGTAGAAGTTTCACGAGGCGTTCGCAGGTACCCACATTCGGTACCTGTTCATTTGCAACTGTTTTCGGTCCGTGGTCGGGTTTAGTTTAATTGTCGGTGATGTCGAAGAGAGGTCTTTGCCTGTGATAGATAGTGTCTTGTGTGGTGTACTGTGGTGTAGTGTATGATGGACACTCGCGCGGAACATACGTCAACAATTAAATAAAATAAACATCTATATATACTAATATTATAAAGCTGAAGAGTTTGTTTGGTTGAACGCGTAAATCTCATGAACTACTGGTTCGAATTGAAAAATTCTTTTTGTGTTTGATAGTCCTTTTATCGAGGAAGGCTTTAGGCTATATAACATTTTGAACGCGGACGAAGTCGCGGGCACCAGCTAGTACATTAGTAAATAGAGAGACCAGAAAACAGTAACAAGAACAATGAAGAAATGAAGAAAATTCGTCAATTATAGGTACGATGACACTTGCGCGAAATATTCGTCAATAATAGGCACACTCGTACAGAACATTAGTCAATAATCAAATCAAATAAAACCAATTTATTTGTAACTCTATAAAACATACATTAATCAATAGATATAAAAAAGCAAAACAGTGAAAGCGAGAAAGAAAGTTACAAAAAGTTTCCTAGGAACAGGAAAACTTAGTTTTATATATACACATGCATACTCTAGTAAATTAAAAAATAAAATTTAACAATATTTTCAGTGTGCATGAAAAATTTACTATTACAACATAGAATTTTGTTTTTTGTTGCATGACTTTGTTGGTAATATTCACTTTAATAAGTGTGAATATTAGTTTGATTCGAAACAATAATTATTTTTTGACTGACAGTGGGACGTTTAGGCATAAATAGTTTAATAAAAATAGTAATTTATAAATTCCTATTGTTCTAAGTCGCCCCATTATAAACCTTTTATTATTTAATTTTTAATGTTAATAAAATTTAGTCATATTAAGATCTAGATATATATATATTCTTTTGCTAGTACACAAGTCACTTAACAAACAATAGAAAATGTTGTCGGTTTGTGTATCAAGGTCACAGTGGAGAGAGCCTTCGTGTTCGAACTAATAGTACTAACAATAAAACGGTGGTTGTTTGTCTGTTCGTATGTGTGTGGTGAAGGTGAAGGCGACGCGAACGCCGGAGACGCCGCGTCCCGCCTCCGACAAGCCCGCCGACCGCGACACGGCCCACGACGACGTGAGTCGCCATCACTAACCACTTACCATCGCTTACCACTTACCATCGCTTACCACTTACCACTTGTCATCACTTGCCACCACTTGCCACTTACCATCATTCACAGCTTACTACTCCCCCTCGCGTGCCACTAGTCACTTGCCACCACCATCATCTGCAACCACTGTGATATTTTTGATAGAATTTTAAATATTTTTGACATAACTATCAAAATTGTGGCAAAAGTTGCGATCGTTTTTGCTTTCAAATAAAATTGTTTTTATGCTGAAGCATAAAAAAGCCAATAAGTTGAGTGGTAAAAGTGCTTGACTCAGAGGTCCCGAGTTTGATGTCTGGCTGGGTCAACTTTGGAAATAAACTTTTTCATAGTTGGCCTTGGTATGGATTTGGAAATTAGTCTGAATTGGAATTTGGAAAATAGCAGTCCTTCTGGCAGCAGTAACCACCCCCTTATAGAAGGTAACGGTAAAAATATAACAGCATGTGTGCTGTTGTGTTTCAGGGAGTGAGTAAGAGATGCCAGAGCCCATTTCCTTAATCCTACTATGGTCGGGTGCGCATTTGCAGCATTCGTGGCGTTGCATGTTTTTTAGGCGACCGTAGCCACCTACCATCAAGTGGCCCGTCAGCCTGTCTTTCTTTCTTATGTCAAATCTTAACATAAAAAAGAAAGAAAGAAATTTCTTACACTGCACGATAACTTTGTATGCTGTGCATGTTTTATGAATGACCTACTTAAATATTTTAAAGACATCTGTTTCAATATGTTTAACATGAATTAAAATTCGCATTGTCTGTTCCGCTAACATACATGTTGATCGATAAATCTGGCCGTATGTTACACTTAATACTTAAGATTACTATAAAATATATGTATATATTTCTTGCAATTAATTGTAAGTGAGCTAAGTAGATGCTTTAAAAAATTCACAATTTTCGTTAAAATATCCGTGGTTTAAATCCATTTGTCGTTCTTACAAAGTGCATTAGTGCAATTACACTTTGAAACTATTTTGGTGATCAATTGCACCAATTACACTCTGAAACTATTTTGGTGATCAATTGCACCAATTACACTCTGAAACTATTTTAGTGATCAATTGCACCAATTACACTCTGAAACTATTTTAGTGATCAATTGCACCAATTACACTCTGAAACTATTTTAGTGATCAATTGCACCAATTACACTCTGAAACTACTTTAGTGATCAATTGCACCAATTACACTCTGAAACTATTTTAGTGATCAATTGCACCAATTACACTCCGAAACTATTTTAGTTATCAATTGCACCAATTACACTCTGAAACTATTTTAGTGACCAATTGCACCAATTACACTCTGAAACCATTAGTGTTACACCCAAAAACACATTCGCTTCGCTCGCTCTTTCTTTCATTCCTTACGATTTACTAATTACATACATAGTGAAAAGTGTATATAATTTTTTTACTGCCATTTCGTCGGCTTTATCGCTACAAAACATTAACAGCGTTTAAATTGAAGAATATTTCTCATTTAAGTTGTGATTGTCAATGGTTTGACGTGTCCCAATAACGAAAGTTGTAACACAACGAATATAGTTAGTTATCTTGAGATTAAGTCCAGCGATATTTGTATGAATAGCGATATAGTCCAGCGATATAAGAATTCGTTATCGATCCATGTTACTTGTAAACACATAAATGATTTATCATTTTCCAGTCAAAGGAACCGAAAAATAAGGCCAAGGAAGGCACGCCGACACCCAGCGATCGTAAATTGCGTTCTGCAGATTCTCCAAAGCCGGAGACTAAGAAAAGTGTCGAGAAAACTCCAGAAACACCAAAGAAGGCGGAAAAAGCACACTACTCTAAAAAGGTAACAGTATATCATCACCATCATCATCATCACATTCGCAATATCTAAATTAAATCGTATTCTTTTTTAAGGGGTTGTTTTTCTTACTGTTAGATTCTCTGTTAGTTTGTACTGTAATGAATTCCTGTCATATGAAAAGTATTTTCAAAATAATATGATGCAAAAATGGGTACGGGTAAATAAATATGCTAACTTTGGCGGTTTAATTACAAACAAGCTATTTTTTAATTATAGTATATTAGTATATTATTTATTGCGATAGTCTGTGTCATTACTTTCAAAATCCAGACCAGCAGAGCTAAAAAGGCCCCATTGAGCAATTCTGCCGAAAGCAAATCATTTCCTGAATTCGTTGCAGATCTGTAGCAATTCCTCTAATTTTTATAAAATGGTCTCTTGAATAAGCAATTCATATACAATTCAATTCATACGCAGATTCATATTTGGCGTAAATATTGCCATATTAAAATAATAAAAACCGGTGATTTACCGGTTTTTTTTAATTCTCATTTCTATAATATCATATAGCGTTTCAACAATTATAATAAATATATGATTAATTTGTCGATCAATTTATAAATTACTATGAAAACCACTGCTTAAAATAGCCAAAAAACGAAAAGATTTCAACTATAAATTATATTATAAATCCTTAGACTGGCAACTCATATGCCAATCGACAAAAACATAAACATGTCAACACAACATCAACAATCTCTTGGAGCGGAATGTAAAAAAATACTTAACAAATCTCCGTGATTTTAAGTGGATTTTTGCGTTTTCAACACATGAGTGCCTGTGTTAGATAACATTGAAAAAAATATCAACTCATACATATGGTGGAAAAGTGGCGTGTGAAGAATTGTTTCAAATGCATTCATTCGTTTCGTGTTAATCGTACGAGGTTAAGAAATTCTATTACATCAAGTAAGTTAATAAGTTTAGTAAATCGTTATAAATGAAGAATATGGTAAAAGTTCATTGTGCAGTGATTTCAATTTACATAGGTACTGTAACGGATCAATACTTGCGAGTGAGAATTAAATAATTAAATAGGCTTCCTGTGTATTTTATTTTATTACTTTATTAAAAGCTGACACAAGAACTGAAACAAGTATGACCGAAGGTTTGGGTATTGTTTGAAACAAAAGTGTGAAAGCAAAAAAAATGTACATTCTCGCGTAAAGTTTACAAAGAAACTCAGGTAAACTTAGAAAAAATTGTTATTCATATTTGTCTCAGTAATGGTCACATGCCAGTAGTGTAAATAAATAAATAAAAAAAAAGAGAGTAAAATACATTTTATGGGAAGTCGTTTCTTTGTTTGACAATCGGGCATTGTTGGGTTTTATTGAGGGCACTAGCTAGGATCATTGTTTTGCATTACCAAACATGGAAACGTGACAATAGTATCCCCATTAGCAAAGGAACATTTCAACTGTTGGCAAACAGATGTGGCCATCTTCTTTGTGCTCTTAATATGAATGCGTGGGATAGTTTTGGGGTGTGCGGGGAGAGACAGGGGGTGGCTTAAGTTGGCGTAAAGACCTAAATCAGCCATTTTTTTCAAAAATTTCACAAAATCACGACGAAATGAATTACAAAATGTTGGTCTAGCTAGAGTAACATCTTACGATTCTGCTATTTGACACATCGGCAATTCATCTTTTGTGAACCGTTTTACGAATCTCCATAGAAAACTGTCAAACAGCAGAATTGCCGATAAGAATCATATTATGAATCATATTATGAATCATATTATGAATTGCAGATAAGTGACCATTTTATGATTTGTAAAATGATTCATATTATGAACATATTATGATTCATTTAAAGTTGCCTTTTTAGCCCTGCTGAGTCAATTTTGGAAAGTTCATTTCTAAAGTTGACCCGGCAGGGAATCGAACCCCGGGGCGGGGCCCCAGAGACATTAGGCAAACATCCTTACCTTACCACTCATAAGGGGATGGTTACTGCCGCCAGACGGGCTGCCCAAATGACGTTCTGCCAGTACTAAGACATGTTTTGTGTTTGCATTCAAGTGTTAAGTTGTAGAGGATGGTCTTAAGAATAATTTATTATTTAAAATTGCAGGTACAAGAAAAGCAAAAGACAGAGAACAAAGAGAAAGGAAAGGAGAATGGAAGCAATCTGCTTGTTGTGGATCTGGAGGAAGATGGCGGTCAAGGTGAGTTTGATTTTTTTATTATCTTTATCTTTTGTACGATCGCTGCTTTGTTATACAAGAATTCTTATCGATATCAGAAATTCTTTATAAATGAAATCCACTGAATCATGATCTCGATGCGATTTATGTTAATTTTATTATTAAGTTACTTATTTAGTTAATTATTAAATAGTAACAAGTTTTCGTTTAAAATGGTTTACTTGTTATAATTCTTCAACTAGTTTTTCAATACCAAAAATTTCGAATTAATCATTTTCTCGAAAATTGATAACTTTCTACAAAATGGATATTTTTATCGAAAATTGATAATTTCTCGAAAACAGATAACTTTTTTGGAAAATTGATAATTTCTCGAAAAGGAATAATTTTTTCGAAAATGGACAACTTTCTCGAAAATTTATAATTTTCACGAAAATTGATAATCTTATCGAAAATTGTAATATGACTGAATTTAAATTACTCCAATGTAGTAATAGTTTCATCTCCCTGTGTAATCGCTTGTTATTACGTTGGTAAAGAAGGCGTGTAAGTGTTGTGGTGGTGGTGGTAATGTGACGGTGCGGTGGTAGGGCTGATGACGGTGTGTGTAGTGTGACGGCTTGTCCCAGAGTCCGCAGAGCCCCCAGAGCCCCGCCAGAAGACCGACACCAACTACTCCAAGTCGCGAGTCAAGGTGTCGCCCTACAGACGCTCCGAGCGACTGCACGACGTCACACTGAGCTCTGTCGCCGCCAACTACACGGGTAAGTCGACTTACTAGCACAATGGCGACGGCACATATGTTTAATAAGAACTAAAGATACAGAACTCTGTGGACGACAGAGTGAAGCCGGTTCGCCGTGCACATACACACAAATGCAATTAAACTACGTCCTGTCTTACTCAAATTAGCTAGCTTTGCTCGCGACTACGTCCCAGTTGAAAAGTAAAAAATCATAAGAAATATAATATAACGCCTGACATTTTCATTGCTATTGCACTTTTGTCAGGCGTTAGTTTTCTTATTCCCAACAATGTTACGATCCCACGGAAACCTAACCTATATGTTAATCCAGGTAATACACTATCTGTGTGCCAAGTTTCATCCAAATCCGTTGAGCCGTGTTTGCATGAAAGAGTAATAACAAACATCCGTATATCATCACAATCTTTTGCTGTATCATGTTGTTTTTGTGTTATTTAAGTGACACAGGAAATATTGGTTGTGCACAGGCAACAACAGCACGATGGAGATGGACATAACGGAGACGTCGATGGGCAGCGCGGCGGAAGACGGCAACTACCTGACGGTGGTGCGAAGTATGCGCGGCCGGCGCTCCTACCGCCTGCTGCCCGAGATGCCCGATCTGTCCAAGCGCCGCAAGAGCCGCACTTCCACGCCCAACGTCTCGGGTAACTCATCGGAACGCGAATATTACTTTTAACCGTAGATAGAAACAAAAAAGGAAGATGTGTGACTCGCTACCCGCGTCTGGGTCTTATAAACTGAGTCTAGTGCTCTTGGTTTCATTCAGTTGCTCAAACACTAGTACGGGGAATAACAGCTTTAGTTTGGATGCGTTGAAATTTGGAAGATATGTAATATTTCTAAATTTCAACAAATATTTGTTTGCTTTTTTTTCATACAAGATTTTATTTTATCTTCTACAAGCCCATAGAAACCTCTTATTTTGTATACAAAACCACCGTGACACGGTGACGCGTGACGCATTTATAATATTAGTATAGGAAATGCCCCACACATACACATTATTATAAGAGATAATTTAATATGATAGTTTCAGATGCACTAAAGGGTTTCCCGGAGAGGCCGACTGGCACTGTGGTGGGCCGCAAGAGGAAACCGGACGCGGATCAGGCCGAGGAAGCGTTGGAGATGGCTAGCGCCAATTTGGAGATGTCAAGCGCCAACTTGGAGATGTCCAGCGCCAATTTGGATATGCCCGGCGCCAAACGAATGAGGCTGATGGAGCGTCTCGTGCAACCGTTTAGGCGCACCACCACGCAATTTCACGTCCCCAGACCGACGCCAGAGGTAAGTTTTGAAGTAAAAACTACATTTAGACTTCTTTAGGGCATTGACTTTAGACATTGAGAATTCTGTAAGGGGTCAAACATTTAACTCGCTAGATGAGGTCAACGTCACCCAAGAAATACAATTCTTAGACTTAAGATGGTGCTTTTTTCACTAGCGCTACTAGCGACATCTAATTGTTGGGTTATGGGAATTCAAATGTTGTCGATTACAGATTGTGGGCATCAACACGGACTTACCGATGAGCGCCCCAGTGGCTTCACCGGCCTCGAACCCGCTACCGTCACTCAAGGTCGACGCGGATCCGAACAAGCGATGCGTCGTCATGTAAGACCACCATCCCATCCCGTACAGCGCATCCCTGTATACAGGCCGGACTCTAACAATATTTATATATATTTCCTTAACCACTCAAATTATGTTTTTTTTTATTATTTCTAACTTCTACTTAGTACTTCTATGTACTCACTTACTTTACTTCTCACTTATTGTAAATGTATAACACTGTTACTCTCACAGTATAAAAGTGGTTAAAGAAAAACTAACCGCTCAAATATATTTTTTTTTTTTGGTTAAAACTAGTTGAGATTTAACCAATTAGCTGTGTATTAAAATCTGATTTAGGCTCATATAAGTTTTACTCATTGACTTCTTTAAAACTATTTGCTTTCCAAAACCATGTGTTCTCTATAGATTCTTGCCAATTTTAATTTGAATCTGAAGATACTTTCTTTTATATCACCATCATCAGCTCATAGGTATCCACTATTGGGCATAAGCGTTTTAAATTGAGTCGGTCACTGATGTCCACTCCAAAACTCCCCAATGTCTCACTTCGGCTGACTGATTTTTTGGACTTTGTGTCAAATCATCATATCGGTCGTAGGATGTCCACTGTTGGACATCGTACTCCCACTAATTGTCCAATAGGACCAGTCGACCCTTGGCCCTTAATAGATCGTCTGTCCACCTTGTGAGTGGACATCTCTTTTTGTGTCGATCTTTCTCATTTCTGAATCAATATCCTCATTTTTGATTCGATCTCTTTGTGTAACCCCTCGCATAGCCCTCTCCATAGCTCGTTGAGCTTTCTTATGAGGCCCATAGTTAGATGCCATATTTTAGCGCCATATGTCATCTCTGACAACACACATTGGTCTAAAACTTTTGTTTTGAGACACTGAGGAATATTGGACTAGAATATGTTTCGGAGTTATTAGAGCTGTTGATTGACAAACAATACTGGCTTAATTTAAAAAAGCCAACATTTTATGAATCTGACTAAAACTGTCATTACAACAGGCTTGTATTGTATTTATTCATTTTGATTTGCTTCCTTCTTTAAAAATGATTTTACTTTCAATTTTATAATATCGCATATTTTCTTCAAAATCTATACAGAACGTCCATTTTGCAAGTTTTTTTCCTAGTTTTTGATGACTATACAACATTTTTCTCGTGCAGCAATTATAAGTAGCTTATGTTAGATTCGGCATAGCTCAGACTTTGCTATTAAACTGACTGAAAACATAAAATCATAAATCCATAGTAATGGAGGCAATTTCGATTTTTAAATACAAACTTATTTTGAAAATTTAATCCACTATAATATGTTACCACATATCAGTAGTATTTAGGATTTTTTACATTTCACTTTATTTGGGAAGGGATCGTATATGTTCAAATTTTTTTTTTTTAGTTAGTGCCTTAAGTGTCGGCATAAGTGAAAAATAAAGCAAAAAAAAAAACAAAAAAATAATTGCTTTTCGCCCTTTAGATATTTATTAGTAGCAAAAATTAACAAAAAATAAATTTGTTCGCCCTTGGCGTAAACTTTATTAAAAAAAAAAAACAAATTTCCCAACTTTAAAGGGCGTATAATTTTGTAGGCGTAACAAAAAATATGCATTTTTATTTTTAACTGCACATTGAGACTAATTTAAGAACGCAATAAAGCTACTTTTTTTTTGTTCAGAGGTCTCGCAATAATTTCAAATTTTTTTTTTTTTTTTTTTTTTTTTTTTTTTTTTTTTTTTTTTTTTTTTTTTTTTTTTTTTTTTTTTTTTTTTTTTTTAATTCATATTTATGTATCCACACTTCACTTTGTATGCAGGCGTGTGACTCGGTTTAAAAAATATATTAAAAAAAAATGAGACAGATGTGTATAGTATAAAATTAGTTTTATAAAGTCTAAAGACAAAGTAATTATATAAGCGTTTATAATGTATATGTATATTTTATATATTTGTTTGAAATCGGATCATTTTACACATTTTTTGTAGTATAATAAAATCCGCCTTTAAAACAATATTATTACTAAAAAATATAGACATAAAATGAATGGTGAAAAATTAGTTCGCCATCTTAGTCTTAGTCGAAAGCTGTTTAAATACGCAATATTACAGTATATAAATAAAATTATGAGTATAATTTTTTTTTTCAACTCAAAAAATTTTTTTTTACAGAATTTTTTCTGTAAAAAAATAATATTTCTGTTTTATGATTTCGCAGATAATATTGGTTGTTCATATATAATATATAGTATTTTAATAAATAAATAAAATAACAAAATTAACGCGATTTTTTTAAAATGAAATTAATAAGATAGACAAAAATAGTTTTTTTTGACTTGTATTCACCAAAATCAAAACAAAAACAACTCAAAATGTTATTTTTGATTCAAGAGCTGTAAAATGTGAAGCGTTGATAGTTTTAAAATTATTATACAACTGACTTTTGCTCCCGACTTCGTCCGCGTATCGCGTATTAGTGTGTATCTAAAAAAGTCGGAATTGTTTATACACAAAAATAACAATTAATTAAAAACTGCCTTGCAATATTATATTATTATAATATTTAAAATAAAATTCACCGATGAAGTCGAGATATATATTATATAATATAAAAAAAAAAACAATATAATATAAAAAAGTTACTTTTGATAAAGAGGCTAAGCGTTTTTATGAATTTTTTTTTATACATTTTTCACAAGTTTTAATAGTTGCATGTGTTTTTTTAAAAAAATAGTAAGTTTTAAAAATAGTTGTCTCTAGAAAAAAAAAGAATGAACATGCTTTTTTAAAAAAAATTCTAGTTAAGTCTCTTTTTAGACAAAAAATTCGGAAATGATTAAAAAATAATGTGTCATTTTAAAAAAAAATAGACAATAAGCGTTTGAAATCACTAGACGTACGTGAAGTGTTTACGTGAGATACATATATATATTATATATATTGATGTCTTAATTTTATGTAAATAGCTTTTTATTAAGTGTAATAATTAAGAAAAATAAAAATAAAATTGTCTATTTTCAAGCCGTGTTATATGTTGCACAGTTTACAAAAACGAAATATCTATCGTATCTACAGTGAAAATCGGTTATAGCGACCTTCTATGGGACCACAAAAATTGGTCGTAATAAACGGATAGTCATTATAAGCAATATTAAATCGTTATAGGCATTCAACAGGGACATTGCCATCTGGTCGTTGTAACCGATATGTCGTTATAACCGATGTGTCGTTATAACCGATGTGTCGTTATAACCGATATGTCGTTATAACCGATGTGTCGTTATAACCGAAGTCATTATATCCGGTTTCAACTGTATTATAATAAACACTTAATTAAAATTGCCAAGTTATTTATCTCGAATATATATTTGTTATTTTTTTTTTTGTGAGCATATTGGACTGAAAAATTTAAAAAAAAATGAAACTGGTAGTCTTCATATTAATTTTATGAACTCACGAAGTAATACTATATTATATACCTTAGTAATATATAGTAGCAATAAAATTCAATATTCCATGACAACAATTCGACTGTCCCTATGTAAAAAAAAAATTAATAAAAAAAAACTAAGCTATTTTCTGTTCCGATTGGAGTTTTAAAAGTCTAACAAAATATTATATTTTGGATACCAAGTTTGCTATATTATTTAACAATTAAATTAAATACTTAATATTATGAATTTTATTCTTACAATATTGAAAAAAAATATTTATCAATAAAAAAAAAAAAAAATAAAGAACTATCCTTATATATATAAAAATTAAGTGTCATATGTTAGTCCGCGATGAACTCCCAAACTACTGAACCGATTTTGATAAAACTTCGTAATTATATGTAGTTTGGTCCAACTTAAAAGATAGGATAGTTTATATCTCATTTTGTTTATTTTTTTTTTGGCAAATTATATAATATTATCAACATAGCGCCATCTGTTGATACTTATTCAATACAGCAATTATTTATCTGTGAGTTCCATAAGGTTCTCACAGATGGCGGTTTAAAGTAATTTATCGGCTGGATTGCAAAAAAAAGCACCCCGGGCGAAGCCGGGAGCGGGCCACTAGTATATTTATAAAAATTTCGTGTCATATGTTTGTCCGCGATAAACTTCCAAACTACTGAACCGATTTTGATAAAACATCGTAACTATGTGTAATTTAGTCCAACTTAAAAGATAGGATAGTTTATATCTCATTTTGTTTATTTTTTTTTTGGCAAAGTATATAATATTATCAACATAGCGCCATCTGTTGATACTTATTCAATACAGCAATTATTTATCTGTGAGTTCCATAAGGTTCTCACAGATGGCGGTTTAAAGTAATTTATCGGCTGGATTGCAAAAAAAAGCACCCCGGGCGAAGCCGGGAGCGGGCCACTAGTATATTTATAAAAATTTCGTGTCATATGTTTGTCCGCGATAAACTTCCAAACTACTGAACCGATTTTGATAAAACATCGTAACTATGTGTAATTTAGTCCAACTTAAAAGATAGGATAGTTTTTATTTTGATGCTAGGCGAAGCCGGGAGCCTGTAGCTAGTTTGACATAAACTAAAATTGGGTTATTTGTGATCGACATTATTAAAATAATGATTTAAGTACATACAGTAAAACTGCGACATTTTGTTTTGTTACGTTTTAGATTTAAAAAAAAAACTGTTACATTTATTTTCAGTACTTTTTTTTTATATATGGACAGTCGATACATTTAATAACCACCGATCAAATGCCATAGTATACTTATATACGATCATTTGATATACTTAACTGTTAAAAAAAATCAAGATTTTCTTTAATTTTTGTTTCGTCAAAAAATTACGCAAATATATTTACATTTACGTACAAGTATTAAATTATGGTTTATTATATTATTTTACATTATAATATAGATTTTTTTTTTCACTCAAATAGGTTATACTTAAGTTTAGCAAGTAAGATAATTAATTATATTATCATAAAAAAAAAAGTAAAAAGTTTTCGTCCGCATTTGTTAATGTAATGAAGAATTATGATTTTGAAGTTATTTTCAATGATGGATTTAAGTTTAATTTAAGTTAATATAATTCTGTAGGTTTAAAGTATGTACACTAAGTATATTTAGTATTTCGATGAGTTTTGTTAATAAATCGTTGAAATCGACATTTTGTTTTATTTCTATTTTAAGTTATAATTAAAAAAATTAATTTTGAACTAAAAGATCAAAAGTTAAGTTTATTTGGACAATAATCTGTCTGCTGTGGGCAAAGGTCGCGGGTTCGATCCTCGCTCAAGACAAACTTTTTTTGCAATAATGTCTGTTTTGATTTGCATATTTTTGTATTGTGTCTATATATTTACAAAAAAGAATATCAAGTACATTTAGTACAAGCTCTGCTTAGTTTGGGGCTAGCTGATGGTCGACTTGATGATAGTGGTTACCGTCGCCAATAACACAATAAAAGCCACAGATGCAGCAAGTGCTCTACCGACCATAGTATGGCAGGTAAGAGATTAAAGACAAGGGATAGTGTTCTGACAACCATCACTCAGATAACCATCACTCACAGTTATGGAGGTTCTTGGCACTTAAAAAACCGCGACCCCCCAAATGCACCGTGAGCAATCGACGAACCCTCCTGTCTAAACCATCGAGCTCAGTTTGAGTCCACCTTAATAGTATACCAAACGAGAATGTGAGTAAAGGTATAACGCAGCGATTGAAAGCGCGCACCTTGTTAACTCCTGATAAAATACTCTTAAGAAACCTTTATCGGGCGTCCAAAGAAACGCGTCCTCACTGTCTGTCTTATCGTATATTCTTATCACTAATACCCAACGACTGACATGCCAAGGTATTTGTATGTCTCAACTTCGGAGAGGGATTTGAAAGTTGTAAATTTTGAGAATTTACAACTTCAAATGTAACTTCTAGGTGATGCTCGTGACTTCGTCCGCTTTGAAAAATAAAAATATATATAAGCAATATAACGTTTGTCCTCTTGTTTCTATAACACTTTGGTCAGGCGTTAGTTTTTTTTTTTTTAAATTTTAGATCATCCCTCGGGAACAGTACTTTTTTTCCAGATGAAAGGTACCCTATGTCCTTTCCTGTATCCCTGACAACGAGCATGCAAAATTTCATAATGATCGGTTGAGTAGTTAAGGCGTGAAAAGGTAACAGACAGACAGACAGAGTTATTCTATACTTACTAAGTTTGTTTGATTGAACGCGTTAATCTCAGGAACTACTGGTTCGAATTGAAAAAATCTTTTTTTGTTGGATAGTCCATTTATCGAGGAAGGCTTTAGGCTATATAACATTTTGAACGCCGACGAAGTCGTGGGCACGAGCTAGTTTATAATATTATTATGGATGTATAGATAGAAATGTGTTTTTGGTTGTTGATATCAACGACAAGAGCATCAATAAATATAGTGCCACTACTGTTTCAATTATTTACAGAATTTTTTTAGCCTTAACTATGTTTCCTCCATAGCAACGTTAATTTATCCTTAATATATATCACTTATAGCATATATAACCTATATTTTCAGCTTGAATAACCACCAGGGTCCATGAACGTGTCTTCATGTGGTTTTCTTACATATACTTGTAACAGAATACTTTGTCATATTGATTACACATTTTGTTTACATACAATTAAATCCTGAATAAATTAAATCTGATTCTGCTGCAAGTATAAAACCACTTTCAGCGACGATATCTTTTAATCTAGTCTTACCTAGACTAGATTATCCACGCGTGTTTGTGTCTTGACAGTATAGTATAATGGTATTATAGATCGATCATATTATTACAAGTTCCTTGAGTGTATAGTGATTTATCCAGCCTTAATAGTGTGAGTATTTAATTATCATTAATACTAATAATAAATCTGTAAGTGTAGGTATTGTATGTGTGTATGTATGTTCCTCCATAACTCTGAAACGAATTAACTGATTTTCATGAAACTTGGTAGATAAACATTTGGACGTACGGGACATAGGATAGGCTACTTAATATTTTTCAACGCGGACGAAGTCGTGGGCACCAGCTAGTTTTATACATAAAATTATTGTGTCGCGGTGTTTGTTGCCAAACTCCTCCGAAACGGCTGGACCGATTTTGATGAAATTTTGTGTGCTTATCGGGTAGGTCTGAGAATCGGCCAACATCTATTTTCCATACCCCTAAATGTTAAGGTTGGGCTAGTATTTGCCGCGTCAGTTAGTATTTTCTATATATTTTTAAATGTAAAGATCGTCATACAGGTTTATGGTAAGTGGTCATAGTGTCATCATATTAGGATAGGATAAGGGATAAAGAAATGGGCTCTGTGATATCTCGAAACAGACCAGCACACCTGCTGTTTTTTATTGTGGTCTTCTGTGAGAGTTGCAATAGACGGACTGTCCAATTTAAAAGTGCGAAACGCAGTGTGGCCCCTTTTTTAGAATTGGGAAATCCTCATGGATACCTAACAGCGTAGGGGATGTTGCGGGGTTATGCCGGACCCCTACCGGCTCAAACCTAACGGATTTCTAGCGCGGCCGTAACCCCACCTGGGTTGTGGGAACGTTTATGACACGACATCGGTGTCCCGCCACGGCTATCCAGTACAGGGAGAGCTACGCTCCCTGGCGGAACGTCGGCGTACCCGAAAGTGGAGGTACGCCATAGGCCAGAAGGGGGAAGGTGGCAGACATAGGCCAGAAGTGCAGTATTGCTGTTCTACTAAATTTAAATGTAAAAATTCAGTTCAAAGAAATAAATTTTGTAAAAATTTTCTACAAACCAAAGAAGGTTGTCTCCGTATTGTTACAAATGAAATCTAGATTTCATCATGGTCGACGTTATAATTATAAATATTAAAAGGTTTTTTAAAGTCGCTCAGAATAAAAGATTCAATAAATACCTAGTCGTACATACCTATGTTATATTTAAGAAAGTGGTTCAAGGTGGCTGCGTTTAAATTGACTGTTTTTCTCAGCTTTAGCACAGAAAAAAAAGGACGCCTTAAATATGACACATTTTGAGAGGAGATTTTGTCTTGGTAATATTCTCACCCTATGAATATGTATTTGTATATAATATATATATGTAACTTCGGAATAACACGCAGACTGTAATTTATTAATGCGAAAGTTTATATATTTGAATGTTTTTCCTAAATAACCCAAAAAAGGTTCAAAGGATTTGAACGATATTTGGCATACACATAGCTTATGTGTTGGGTTAACATAATAGGCTACTTTTTATCATGAAAAATATTAGGTTTCAAAGGGATCGTCTAAAATCGCTGTGACAGCGAGAAAGATGTCAGACGTTATAACATATTACGTTGTAAGTTTTCAACGCGTACGAAGTCGTGGGCACCAGCTAGTCTAGAATAAAGGAAAAATTTTAAACGAACGTAAAGCCTGTATTGAAATTAGATAGTTGACAAAACAACACCTACTTTCAAATAGTGAGGCGTGCGCCGATGCAACCGTCATGGTCGGTTGGTGCTTAGCTTAGGCGCGATTTCACCATACTCTGTTAGTATTTAACATCGCTGTTAACTCATTCAACAGACGTTTACAGTACGCGAGTGACAGCGCTAAATGACTTAACAGCGATGTTAAATACTAACAGAGTATGGTGAAATCGCGCCTTTAGTCGACCCGCGAGACTTAAGTTGGTTATGTGCATGTGACGTCACGCGATCAACAGAAGAGAAACCTGTACCGTCGCGGCCAATAGATCCATTTACACTGAACGATTTTTACATTATTTAGGTATTTCTTTTTTTAGGGGTTCAGCAACAGTTTTGCAACTAACCTTCGACCTTTCTATTAAGCCCAAACACGCTACATCTGTTGTAAATTGCTGAGAAGTTGGTCAACCCGGAGACTAATTGATGCTGCAGCATCAGATCAAGGTTATTATGCATGGAATTACAAAAAACCACCAATAGAAAGAAACCGTATACCAAATTATACATCCTGTGGAAATCTCTTTCGTTCTTAGTTGATTTGCCAGGTGTGGTGATATCCATGTCCATTTCTTGTTTGGTCTTTTTTTTATAAACTTATTCATGATTGAGAGTTAATTTTTTAATCCAATATATTGAAAGTACACTTTTTTTATAAATTATACCAATACTTTACAATTTGGGTACCAAATAAACATTTTTCTTTCTTTCTTTCTTTCTTTCTTACAATAGAAAGTTGGGAGTCAATTTATATTTTTTTTAATTCATTTTTTTATTGCGAAACCATAATGTATAAAGATGTTATAAAAATATATAAAGACCAGTGTTATGGACCCTGTCGGGCATGCAACTTAAGGGACTAGGAGAGTGGAAGCGTAAACTACATATATAAAAAGAAATATATATTTTTTTAATTAAAAAATAAATAATATTTACATTAAATAATTATATGATCTATAAAATATTCATTAGTGTTGTAGTTAACATTTAATATTTAGGATTTTTTTCCAATTTTTTTATAAATATGATATTGTTGTTTCCTTTTTTTAAATTATTTTTTATTTTATTATATATTTTTATAGAAGAACTGAAGGTATTTGAAGAATTTAGTTTTAATCGTGATGTTGGTAATATTAAATTATTTTTATGTCGTAACGTATACTTTTATGGTAAGTCTTCACGTTTTGTATAAAATTGTTTATAAGTATTTTCGGACAAATTTACACATCTCCATACTATATTTTGTTTATAGCTTATTGTTTTTAGTGATAAGTCGTTACGTGATTGTAAAAGACCCCGTTAATACGTCGACTGATTCGGTTTGTTGTCTATACAGAAGTCAATATTACATAAATAAAGTTTATGTCAGTCGTCGACTGACCGTTGGCCAGAAGACACCGCGTTCAAGGTGAGTCACCTTTTTATTATTCAAATTGCGATACGTATTGTTTTTAGTGGAAATTTTATTTTGAATTTACCTTAATAAATATTGAATTATTTTTTTTAAAAACCCACTCATTTGGCGTAGTTTTTTTTACTCTTCGTTTATTAGCTTAGTTAGCTACAGACCGTTAGATTTTAAAGTCTTTTTTTAATTGAGAAAGAGACTGGCTCGCTTATTTATGTAATATTTTTGAGAATATAAGTGTGTTTGAATATCTATTTCCAATATACGATACGTACATTTTCGAATTCGAAGATACTATAAATTTAGAAAATAAAAAAATAAAAAATTAGTGACAATTGTTGAATTGTAAAAAAATTGATATTTTAACAAAATGTACAAGACTTTATTTTAATAAATTATTAACAAAACAAACTAAAATCTAGATCGTTTTTTATTTCTTCGCTTGAAAGAAATACTTTGATAGGCTGTTTGTAAAATAATGAAAAAGATTTATATTTTTTTAACTAACTGTTGCACGCGACTTCTTCCGCGTAACTTAATAAAATATAGCCTACGTTACTCGTTGATAATTTAGCTTTCTATAGGTGAAAGAATTTTTAAAATCGACCCACTATTTTTGAGTTTTAATACAAAAATAAAAATCTTCTCTTTTTAAAATGTCAGTAGGTAGGTATAGATTAAATTATTAATTGTAATTTTATTATTAAAACTAGCTGGTGCCCACGACTTCGTCCGCGTTGAAAAATATTAAGTAGCATATCCTGTGTCCCGTAGGTCCAAATGTTTATCTACCAAGTTTCATAAAAATCAGTTAATTCGTTTTAGAGTTCTGGAGGAACATACATACATACATACAGAAAAAAATTGTAAAAATCGTCAATTTAGTTTCAGTATCATGTATAGAGCCTATAAACACGATATCTCTGAAAACAAAGTAACTTACTCCATGACCGACCCTTACAGATTTATTATTAGTATTGATATGAAATATCTCCGAAATGAAATGTATATTTCATTTTAACTATTTTTATCTAACAGAAATAATCACCTAACAGGTTTGATGACTAAAAATATTGTGCGAAATGTGTAGGTAATAAGAAAAATACACAAGCGGTTGTATTTCACACATAACTAAGTGTGAGCTCTTTAATGTTGAATTTATTCAACATATATACGTATGTAGGTTAATATATTAAAATCATATATTATCTATACTTCTATACTATACTATTATAAAGCCGAAGAGTTTGTTTGGTTGAACGCTTTTATCTCAGGAACTATTGGTTCGAATTGAAAAATTATTTTTGTGTTGGATAGTCTATTTATCTTTTTGTGTTGAATAGTCCATTTATCGCGAAACGATTTAGGTTATAAAACATCACGCTGGGACCAATGGGAGCGGAGCGTCAATGGAAAAAATGTTGCAAAAACTGGAAAATCGATTCCATTTTACTTTTTAAATACTTTCATTCATTATCGATATTTTAGTATTATTTTTTTTTGTAAAGTTTCATACAGAAAATAGGAGAAAAATTTGTTTGAAATTGCGCGTAAGAGTTTACTTTAGAATTTAATTGTATCTAGTGAAGTATTATTAATCGTGTTTAAAAATCTGCCTTTTTACAAGTTATATACTTAATATTAACATATATTTTTTTTCACATATACAAATATTAGAGTCTTAGAAAAACGTTAGATGATCTTGTAAGACGAATTTTTTAGTGAGTCACCTTAAAAAAAAGTTTTTTTTTTTGTAACAGAAATATATTGTCAAGTGTAATTTCTTTTAATGATGTTCAAATGATTTTTTTTTTATTTATTAGGTAATATTATGTTTTCTGTACACTGTGTTTTATTATTTAGTACATTTGTAAATAATATTGTAATAATTCGCTACTAAGTTTCATTTATGTAACATTTATTTTTGTTTTTCCTCAACTTCATAGTAGTAAAATAGTTAATTTACCTTTTTCATTATCTAGCTACTAGTAGTTGGGTAGGTACTTAACATAGCATAGGTATTATTTATTGGCTAATAAGAATTCATTTAAATATGTACGCAAACGCATATAATATGTTTATGTAATTAATAAAGGGTAAGTATCAAATTAAAAAACAAATATTAAGTTTAAAACATTTCAAAACAATTATGAAGTTAATTAAAATCACAATTAATAGTAAAATTGTTTAACAAGAAAAAAATCTTTCTATAAATTAAATTATACTACTTTATTACTTAGTAATCGTATTCTATATATTTTTTGTTTATTTTTGCAACTTATTCATAATTTTAAAAAGTTAAACATGAGAAACGTACTTATAGAAGAAATTTCTTTTAAACTAAAAAGTTTTGAAATATTTTGACTATAAATAAATAATATAATTTATTTTCACCAGTGTATACTTTAAATTTCATACTTTTATATGCAACCAGCGATCCGCTTCCGACTTCGTACGGGTGCAATTTTTTTCTGCAAATCATATACCTATATAAAAACATTCCTCGTTTAACGCTCCATTTCTATCAGTGAGAACCGCATTAAAATCTGTTGAATAGTTTAAAAGATCTAGGCGTACATACAGAGGGACAGACGCAGGGAATCGACTATATTTTATACTAGCTGTTACACGCGACTTCTTCCGTGTAACTTAATGAAATATAGCCTACGTTAATCGTTGATAATGCAGCTTTCTATAGGTGATATAATTTTTAACTTCATTGCAAAAAAACAAAAATGTCCATTTTATAAATTGGCCCTTTCGGGATTCGAACCTGGGAAGCTTAACATAGAAATCTAAGGTTATAGAACCCCGTAATGATTTTTCTATAGAGACTGTCAATACTACAACTGTCAATGCCCCTGGCAGAAGGTCGGATATAGAAATCAATAATAATGCAGGCCTAGGTACGTTCACACGTAGGTACAAATGTTTTTCTTCCTCAATATCTAACTCGTATATTATCCTCTCGACCGAAACACTACCTTGGCCATTTGCCCTGACCGACACATATGACTGGTTGTTCACACATGCGTCAAATAATCACACAGTCTGTGTGATAAGTGGTTGTACTGTATCAAAGGTGCAGGGTACGATTCCCGATAGGGTCAACTTTGGAAATGAAGTTTTCAAAGTTGTAGCAGGACACGTTGCATATTCGCAGTCATTTGGGCAGCCCATGTGGCGGCAGTAACCACCCCCCCTTACAGAAGACCACTGTGAAATAATAGCACGTGTGCTGCTGTGTTTCGGTGAGTGAGTAAGCGAAGCCAGAGATTTGAAGCTTGTGTTATAGACGAGGGTAGCATTAAGTTGACCGTCAGCCCGTCTGTCGAGCTTAACATTAAAAAAAAAACATTTGATCGGTCCATAGGACGCAGAATGCATACAGTATGAAAAATCCCTTAAGACAAGGACTAATCTTAGAATAGAAACTTAACCTTTGGGTGTACATGTCTTGCATCGCATTCTGTCTACGATTATTAAAGGATAGCTGTTGCACGCGAGTTCGCCCGCGTAACTTTATAAAATATACTTTTTGATAATGTAGCTTTCTATAGGTGAAAGAATTTTCAAAATAGATCCAGTAGTTTTTGAGTTTATTCATTACAAACATACAAATTCTTTCAAACACCTACTCGTACTTAATTCACCCACTCTTAATTAGTATTTTTTTTATCTTCAAAACATTGTATTTTTGCTTCGCCGTTTGGATATGTCTAAAGAAATATTGACAGAGCTCGATTGTTGGTGCACTACTATAAAAATAAAAAAAATATTATGCCAACATAATACAGCACACCTACAATGAGTTTATATAATGACCGCAAGGTAACAGTATTTAAATTCTTATCTGGAAATGTCATTTCAATAATGACATATAGTATGAAGTTATTTGCAATCTGATATGAGTTTATGAATAAGCATGTGAGCGTTGGAAGTTTTGAATCGACAAAATTGTTGTTCTAAATTCAAATTAGGTACATACCTACCTACTTTCCTAACAAAAGGTTTATTTTACCCTAACAAAGTTATCATGTTCCAACAAATAGCTCCTTTTTTATGATAAGGTCGACAGACAGGCTGACGGTCCACTTGATGGTCAACGCCATAAGTGCTACAAATGCGCTGCCGACCATAGGGAGGGATGGGGCGCTCCTTATTATTCTATTTTAATGACTAGATATTGTTTTCAGTTATTAACACTGCAGAAATTTTATTTTGTAATTTTGTATACCTACATATCGCTGTTTAAATTCAAAAGTAGCACAAATCAAAAAATTCCTAAAATTTTTTTATTGCAAAAATACAATCACAATCACACAACATATTGTATGTTGCAAAAAGACTTAGGGTTGTTTTATTCCATATTTAGTATATATTGATATTTTTATTCAAAAGTAACTTATATGCTTACATTTCCTCTAGTATTCAGTATATTTTAAAAGTACTTAAAACATTTAATGCTACTTAAAAATACGCTTCTAACGATGTATAATATGCATATATTTGATATATAACTAATAAGAAAAAAATAGACAAAAAATAATTTAATTTTTTTCGATTAGTCTCCTGTAAAAAAGTAAAAAAAGGCACTTTTGAATATAAGCAGCGATATGTATGTGTAATGAGTGTATATTTTTTAATAAAAGTTTTTGTGTCGAAATAGTAAACATTATTAAACCGTTTCCTTTTTAAACATCTCCTCGAAGATAAACCTAAGTTTAGCCGGCTAATCTTAAGTTTATGTTCACACCTATCTTTAGCCGTAACATGACCTTTAAATAATGCCATACTTACATAGGAAACTGTTTTATTTTATTTCTTAACTACTTAGCTGTTATGTTACTCGCTGATAATATTTTTCAGTTTATTCACATTACTAACAAAAATACAAAACTTCTCTCTTTATAAAATTAGTATAAATACATAGGTATAGATTACTAGCTGACCCGGCAAACCTTGTTTTGCCAAAAAAAAATTGGGGTGGACCACCCTTAACATTTAGGGGTATGGAAAATAGATGTTGGCCAATTCCCAGACCTACCCGATAAGCACACAAAATTTCATCAAAATCAGTCCAGCCGTTTCGGAGGAGTTTGGCAACAAACACCGCGACACGAGAATTTTATTGAATACTAGCGACTCGTTCCCGGCTTCGCCAGGGTGCAACAATTTACATAAACAAAAAGTAGCCTATGTTACTCCTGACGACCCCCTCTTCATGTCTGCAAAGTTTCATCAAAATCGCTTCAGCCGTTTCTGAGATTACCCCGGACAGACAGACAGACAGACAAAAATTCTAAAAAAAGTTATTTACGTTTTAACAGCATGCGAATGACTCTCTAAGCTTAGTTTGAGGCAGTTTTTCGCAAATCACAGACAGACACTCTGATTTTATTTATATAGATTAGATTTTCTCGCCTCTAATGTATTACAATATTACATTGTAAGGCTGTAGTGTCACTGAAGGTCGTTAACCGAATATATAGTTTTAAATTTCAATCCCCAATCAGGAATAATGACTGTTGTGATGGTCTCGATTTATATTCTCCGAGAGCGGCGCTGCTGGAGGCGTCTCCTTCGATATATTTGCATATTCTTGCGTCATAAGACGTTTTCAAGTTCATTGGTCTCTCGCCTGTGCTGGAATATTAGCATAACTGCTTATTTCTCTGCCTGGGAGTGGTACAGGTTCCCTAGTTCGAATTGGCTGTGTTTTTCACTTTATTACTGGCAATGTTTCAACCAATTTTGTATATTTAGAAATTACAATTAGGTAGTTAAGTTGTGAATGGTATATTATATACCTACTCCAAGTTATATAATTTACAACTTATATAAAATATGAGTTATTATTTATCAGATAGAAGTTAGATTCTGCTTAGTCGCTGCTAGACACAGTCTTAGGTATCCCATAGTAGACAATGATTGGGAGATTCAGATTTTTTTACAATAAATGCAAAATCCTTTCACTGTTATTATCAGCGAGTAACATAGGCTATATTATATTTTCAATAAAATTGGGGATCCTTATTAAAACTCCAATAATATAATGCAAGGTGTAAAAAAATGACATAAAATATTCCTAACATCGCGTGCGCTGCGAAAAATATTGATGATAGAACAAAATAATGTACTACGACTTTGCAGAACTAATGATGTCATATTTAGTATATTTAGTAATGCCACAATAAGTGTTCTTTTATTTTGAAAATTTAATTGAAATGCCGCCGCTAGACAAGGCTCGGTATTAAATTATTTCTTATTAAAATAAATTACTTCATATTCAAGACTGCTTCAATACTTTTTAAATTATTCAATTCGGACATTCCATTCGAAAGATATCACGAGTTTAAAAATGTAAGTTATAGAAAAAAGTCGCGTGGTCGCCGCTCACACCGCACGGTTAGCTAGGTCATAATATGCAATTTGCGATGTAGGCGTCACTGGGGTACGGGACACTCGCGCGGTCGGCTCCCTACGCAGCGGTCGTGTGCGGAATCAAATAATTTGTTAAATACCCGTGCGAAGCCGGGGCGGGCCGCTATAATGAATAAACTCAATTCTGGACCGATTTTAAAAATTCTTTATTTATAAAGTTACGTTAGTTAGTTTATATATAAAATATGTTTACCAAATACTTAAATGCAGGCAAACGGATTTAGCTTTGTTTACAATTTAATAATGAATGGCCTTGCAACACATGTGGGACATGTGCCTATATGGCACAGCATATGTGATTAGTTTGTGATATTCAACCATATAAAGGCAGTCAACGCTTATTTATTTGATTAAAGGCGCGTATGCTCGTACTGTTCTGATTTTTTATTTTAAAATTACAAACTATAATCAACAGTATATTGGCAAGGAGCACTGCGTTTCGTAATCATTTGGGCAGCCCGTCTGTCGACAGTAACCATCCCCTTACATAGACCGCCGTGAAATGACAGCACGTGATTGAGTAAGGGATGTCAGAGCCTTTTTGCTTTTCCCTTCCTAATCCCGCATCCTTAATAGTAGGTACTAGGCGTTGCTTGTGTTATAGGCGACAGTACCTATACCATCAAGTTGATCGTCAGCCTGTCTGGCAACCTTTATATAAAAAAAGACTTCGTCAGCGGCCTTTCGAATCGAATTTTTCCAGGAGTCGAATTTTTAATTTCTTATTTTTAGATGATCCTTCAGGAGCAATACTTTTTTTTTTGGATGAAAGCTACCCTATCTCCTTTTCTGTATCCCTGACAACGTGTATGCAAAATTTCATAATGATCGGTTGAATAGTCAAACAAACAAAACGTCAACACTTTCGCATTTTATATACGAGTATCATTAAGTAAGAAATAAGAATTTTAATATTGATTTAAAACCAATATTTTATCATAAAGGTCGTATAGGATTAAAAATAAGTTGAGGCCACGGTTAAGGCTTAAGGTAAAGGCTGGCGAGGCTAAATGAATCAGTGTGAGTATAGCTTTCGTACAATACCTTCCAATGTCTTTTTTAGGAGAGGAAATGACGTTACGTTTACCCCTTTTTTAGGGGGGGTGGGACTCGCTCGTTGAAGTGACTTATCACTGGGAATACCCACTAAAACCCCCCGGATTCTACCATCAGCGGTTAAGCGTGGGTCCGAGGTCACAGCGAGGCTAACCTCGTTCTCTTCGAACCCAGATCAGTAGCACTACCATGAGTTGCTATCGAAATTTGACGTTAGTTTACTTCTGTCGATAACGAATAAACTAGCTTCGAATTGTTTACAATGTAAGTCGCACCATGAGTTTCGCTAATGTTTACTTTACTCGCTAACGCTAAATCGATTGTATCTAACTTCATTCTTAATAAAGCTATCTCTTATTAAATGTACTTGAACGAAAGAGAAGGATATAGGATTACCTACGTTCATACCATGGAGAATAAAGGTAAGGAGGCCCAACTCTATACTTGAGAAAGTGTCCGTCGAATATGCTCAATTAGGCGGCGCTGTAATAGAATTGGGATGTGACACACTAGTAGCATTTTATTTACGGTTATTACATGAACTACGCAACCAACCAATCATAAAACACCAAAAATTAATTAAGTAGGCATTTCAATGATAATAACAACAATATAGAGTATATAAAAATATATTCACGACTTTTCACCCTTCAATTTGCTAGTGAAACATTTAACTACTAACGTTACGGTATTTCTCGAGACCATCAGTCAAATTTGTAACTCATGGTACCGATTTTGTATAGAAATGTCAAGTTGACGTTAGTCGCTAGTGACTACATTCGATAGGTTTTTTACTTATGCAAATCATGGTACCGATTTTAGTTCTTTGAGTGACCGCTAGAGGCGCTGTACAATTTTCCATACAAATCTTTTACGTTCTCGCTCATCTCTCGCTAGCGAGTTCAGTCGTCATAAACTCATGGTAGTGCTACAGGGCGATAGTTTCGCCTCACTTCCTTCTTGGGTATTTAAGGACGTCAGTTCCCTTCTGATGCCCATACCTACGCCATTGCCTATGCCAATACTATTTATACGGTTACGGTTTTTCACTTGCATTTAAAAAAGTGCATTTTGCACTTAAAAGATATTAGGGGTTAAAGTATGAAATTGCCGATTTGTACTGAAAAATAAAAATTCGTTTTTTTTTTAATTTAACATATTTATTTAATCAAAATAATTACCATTATTATCTATACATTGCTGCCATCTAATAGGAAGCTCATTTATGCCTTTGCGATAGAACTCTGGTGATCTAGATTCGACAAACTGTGTGAAAGCATTTTGCACTGCCTCCTGAGAAGAAAACTTTTTATCACGCAGAAAATTGTCCAAATCACGAAAAAAATGGTAGTCCGTTGGAGCAAGGTCTGGCGAATACGGAGGGTGACGAATGGTTTCTAATTGCAGTTCCTGTAGAGTCTGCAGATCAGTCAAATCATGAGGCACCCATTTTTCATATTTTTTTATTTTATTCATTTGACGCAAATGAGTCAATATTGTTGGTAAGGTAACGTTAAACCATGCCGCTAATTCCTGGGTAGTTTGGCTCGGATCGGCTTCCACCATCTCTTTCAAATCATTGTTATTCACCTGTGTGGGCGGTCTTCCACGTGGTTCGTTCTTCAAATCGAAGTTTCCATCACGAAAGCGTTTAAACCAAAATCGCACAGTGCGTTCATTAGCAGTCCCCTCTCCAAACGCAACATTAATATTGCGAGCTGTTTCTGCCGCGTTAGTTCCGCGTCGGAACTCGTATTCAAAAATCACACGAATTTTCGAAGTATCCATCTTTATTGTCTAAGCTGAATAAAAAAAACAACTGAAAGTTGATAATCGAATGTTGCACATTTTTTAAAAGAAGAACTACATAGGTACCGTATGAAAAAAGTTTCACTCAAAAATCTCAAACCATGAAGGTTCTATGTCAATTCGAAGTACCTATTACAATAAAACGGCAATTTCATACTTTAACCCCTATTATATGCATCTTTTCTTGTTATCAGTTAAAACATTATTACTAGCTGGTTCCTTGAGACTTCGTCTTTCATATTGAGCTCTGAAATCCATTTCTCAACCATAGGAACACAACAGCACTGGCGCTGTTTTAATTATGTTAAGAAAAGCAAGCGAAAATTCATTAAAAGTAAAAAATCAATTATATATACTTTATTATTTTTATCAATTATATATTTTAAAAATATTTTTCACGGTACACATTATTTCTTTATTAGTTTTATATACTTAATTAGTGAAGAAAAACTAATAAAAAAAGTAATTTACTCTACCGTGAAAAATTTACTATATCCTAATATTTATTATAAATGCGAAAGTTTGGATTTTTACTTATTTTTTCCTCAATATCGCAAAAAACGGCTGAATTTCTATGATACGGCTGAATTCGGCTGAATTTCTATGGCGGATTTCTATGAAATTTGGGACACACATACATAATTTAATATTACCTGGATTAACATAACATATAGGATACTATAGGATACCTAGAAAAATATTAGGTTTTTCGAGCGAACGTTTAAAAAAAAAGAGTGTCACTGTCACCGTGGCGGCGCCACCGTCGTTATAATACTCGTAATATAGTCTTTTTAAAGTCGCAGGCACCAGCTAGTGATTAAATAAATGTTTTAACAGTCAAAAAAAGGCGCGAACGAAGTCGCGGGACAGAGCAAAACCAAATTTAATACTAATAATATAATGAAAAAAGATTTTTACTTTTGTATGTTTGTAAACAATAAACTCAAAAACTAGTGGACCAATTTTGAAAATTCTTTCACCTATAGAAAGCTACGTTATCAGCAAGTAACATAGGCTATATTTTATAAAGTTACGCGGGCGAAGTCGCGTGCAAAACAATATAAGAATGTCGAAGCAATAATATACGAATTGCAATGCAGTTCAATTGAACGAAATGAGTCTTCCATGAAATCTAGTAATATAGACAGATTATAGGTTTGTACTTATATTGTAGGCTGTCAAAATTTTAAAAATCAAAACACATACTCAGACCAAATAAGAATTATAGACAGAATTTTGCGAACAATATAGTGAAGTCGATTTTATAACCATGTGTGCGTAGTCCGTTTACTCTGTTGAGATTTTGTGTTCCAAGCTATAACCTCAATTTTCGTTATTTTTTTATTAAAAATATTGGTTTTCAAGTTTACTTACTTACGTGTGAAATATGATTCCATAATGCTTTTCATTTTTTGAAGACTTGTTTTTTTATACCTCGCTGCTTAAATTCAAAAGTATCACAAATCAAAAAATTCCAAAAATGTTTTTATTGCAATCAAAATCCTTCTTATTGTATGTTGCAAAAAGACTTATTGTTGTTTTATTCCATATTTAGTATATTTTAATTTTTTTTTATATTCAAAAGTAACTTATATGCTTATATCTCCTCTAGTATTCAGTTTATTATAAAAGTACTTAAAACATTTAATGCTACTTAAAAATACGCTTCTAACGAATTATAATATAATATATATGCATATATTTGATATATATCTAATAAGAAAAAAGTAGACAAATTTTTTTTTTTTTCAATTAGCTCTCTTGTAAAAAACTGTAATTTTGATTTGTTTTATCTTTTGAATTTAAGCAGCCGTGTATGTACACGGCGAGGGCGTAGTTTTACCAGCTTCACTCTGACGTCCACATGACTCAATCTTTATTTCTTATTTTATCTGAGAATACAACATCGATTTTAACGGATTTTAATGTCAAAAATTTGAAATGTCAACGGTCCAACAAACCAACTTGATTTTATCATTGTGCTATTTTTAATATTTTATGATTACTTAATTTATATGTATTGAAGATATGTAAGTACAGAAACATTTCAATTAGATGAGTCAAAGAATTCCTTGTCGTTCATTAGCTTAATAAGAAATCACTTACTTAGATATAGTGATGCGAAACAGACTTGTAAGTAGTCTAAGTAAGATTAAGTAGTTCGTCTTCTACTTAATATCTTCATCTTAGTGTTGCCGTCTCGACAATAGATAGTTAATGTATTAAATATAAAAACATTAAGTAATTTTATAAAATAAAAATATTAATAACTAGCTGTTACGCTCGCATAACTTTATACTCGATGATAATGTTGCTTCTTATAGGTGAAAGAATTTTCAAAATCGGTCCAGTTTTTCTAATAGTTTTTGAGTTTATTCATTACAAACATACAAAATCGACTCTCTTTATATTGTGAATATATTAGTATAGATGAAATAATTTATTAACTTTTTTGCTTTCTTAGACTAAAGCTCTAACTAAAAGCATGAAAATAATCTAATAATATGATCAATATAACGCTAGACCTCTTTATTGGTGTTATACTTTTGCCATGCGATGAATATTTTTGTTATATGATCCCTCGGGAACAGTAGGTACTTTTTTTTCTTTATGAAAGTTACGCTATGTCCTTTTCTGTACCGGTGACAACGTGTATGAAAAATTTCGTGATGATCGACTGAGGCGTACGAACAGGCAGACAGAGTTACCTACGCATTTATAATATTACTATGTCCCTATGTACAGTCGGGGGTAAGAAAAGGTTCGTCAACTTAAAGTCGAGTTTTACTCATACCGCCTTCCCCTTTCTTCCATCGGACATACTGACGGCTGGTTACCATCCTCATCTTGACGATATCCCTCTATTTCGGACCAAGCGCTTTAAAACATCCTTTATAATGCGCACTGCCAAGGTTTGGAACTCCCTGCCGGCGTCTGTATTTCCGAGCACATATAACCTGAATCTATTCAAAGTTCGAGTGAATAGGCATCTTCTGGGTGAGCTCGCTCCATCATAGGCCTCATCTTCGCTACACACCTGGATGTTGGCCAAGAGCAAACCCATCTCTACTTAAAAAAAAAAAAAAAAAACATGCACCAGTGCAATTATCAGTCACGCCAAAACTTCATTTCAGATGTCTGTCAGTTGTGTGCGTCGTGATTTAACTTCAAAAGTCATAGAATGAATTTATATATTGAATTTGAATTTGTATAATATGTGTGTGTAGTGAGTCACAAACTAGCATCTCAGCACAATGCTGAGCCAGTATACAATTCACTGCCACAAGGACACACACATCTTTTACCTGTCTTTTTTTTTATTAATTTCTGTCTTGTGGTTTATAATGTTTGTGTCCTTGTGTTGCGTGCAGTGAAATAATATTCTTTCATTCTTTCTAATTTGAAAACTGACGAAGGTTTTCGTACCCCGACTGTACCTACATTTGCAATCGTAAAAAAATCATTCTCTCAATCAAATAATAATAATACCTGATGTTGTAATATAACCTTCTTTTGTTACAGTGAATAAATATGGATTGGCGGTTGACATTGTGTGTTGTGAGTTCGTTGGTCACTGCGGTGGTCGCGGATGGCGAATATTTGCTGCCCGGTGACGTCATACCTCGCCACTATGACGTCAGATACACATTCGACATTGATCCCACGAGCAACTTTAGCTTCTATGGCGTCGTTGATATTTTGGTAAGGAATCTTTTGGACATAAAATTTACCACAACCTTAGAGAAGACCAAAATTATACCGCGTACGTTTCCAGTATATGTTTCTATACGTGAATAAGTGAATCAGAGGGTTAGGAGGGCAACTTTATGGCCCAAATATTTTTTATGTCTTAAACAAATTAATATTAAACCATACCTTACTCTGTCTTATTAGTAACTAGCTGGTGCCCACGACTTCGTCCGTTGAAAAATATTAAGTAGCCTATCCTGTGTCCCGTACGTCCAAATGTTTATCTACCAAGTTTCATGAAAATCAGTTAATTCGTTTCAGAGTTATGGAGGAACATACATACATACAGAAAAAAATTGTAAAAATCGTCAATTTAGTTTCAGTATCATGTCTAGAGCCTATAAACACAATATCTCTGAAAACAAAGTAACTTACTCCATGACCGACCCTTACAGATTTATTATTAGTATTGATTATACAAGATTAAGGCGCTTGGAGTTGGGTGTAGCCGCTGTACCTGCGTTGTACACCGGAATTAGTAGTATCTATGTTTTTTAATGAAAATGTTGATTAACATATGCTATGCTATGTTGTGTTTAAACTACAATATATTCTTAATTTTTTTGTGTATAAATATTTCGAATCACCGCACCTGCTCAGGAGCAGTAGTGAATTCAAACACCGTTCGGTTAACATTTTCTTTTTTAAATACAGAAGTTTTTCTTTAGGATTTCAGAACTTCATTCTCTTAGTATGTATGTCTGTTAAGGTTTAGCCTACATAGGTAAGCCATGATAATTTATTTTATGGCTATTTGGTTGCAAAATATTGTAACTAAGTAAAAAATATTTAACTGATATATTTTTTTTAATTTTTTTTTTTTATTTTATTATAATATACAAGTCCTCCAACGAGGCAGGCATCAAACAGTATAGTATCAAAAACCATTGCGGGGTTTAGAATGACTAGATTTTCCTCTCAACTTATTTGTCGTAAGCCACTAAGGTCATATGTATTTTTAATTTTATATATTATTTTTTTGGTAGATATTTTCTTTTGTATTATAGGTGTTTTTTGTATTATATATTTATAGGTTATATTTTAATTTTAAGAGCTTTTATGTATTGTTTTATCTTGTAAGTGCGTAACCTCACCATCGGCTCTAACGGAAGACCAGCGCAGGTTTTTATAACCTGCATTATGCTGAGTTGGAGCCGGTTTGTGGCGGGGGACGTTTGTGTTTGTCTTTTTATATATTTGTATGTTTTCAATGTCCTTTGCTACAAATAAAATATTCTATTCTATTCTATATAGTGGAAAATTATATAAATATTGACATGGTCCATTAAGGGCATTGCACTATTGTGTCTTTAGTTATATGATATTAAATATAATTCAAAAGACATGCAAGACGTTCGTATTACAATAATAAGATGTATTGTTTGCAATCGTACAAAAGATGTCTGAGTGTTTGTCATTTAAATCAGCCTATTCTTATGTCTCAGTTGTGAGAAATGGTGATCGATCATTGACCTTATGACTCAGCTTAAAATTAAAAACAAAACTAGTGTAGGTATTTTTATCTTAAAAATAAAGCCAGGGGCAAGTTGATAGTAATAATAAGTTCCAGTAATAAATGCGAAAAAATTTGCATCAATGTTTGTTACACAATTAAGCGAAAACGGTTGAACAGATTTGATTGAAATTGGGCACACAGATAGTTTATTGCCTGGTTTAACATTTACTATACTTTTTATCCTGGAACATATGTTTGATTAATGTGGAATTTTCAAAAAAACGAACTACAGCGCGTACGAAGTCGTGAGCACAGCTAGTATGTATAATACTATATAATACATGTATTGTATACCTTACCTACACATAAAAAAGATTAATAGAGAATTAAAATGTGTTTTTTTTCATGATATTTTGGTTGTGTTAAATTTTGTATTTACACAACAATGAAATTTTATAGCAATTCAGCCTTAAGAAAAATGGAGGAATTTGGAATTTTTAAAATGAATTTTTACGCTTTTTAAAGCATTCAAATTAAGAAACAATATGTTAAACAATATATCGTCTTGAACAATATAAATTTGTTATTGTGATGGCGCCAGAGCAGACCTGCGCGTTGTTTATACGTTAATTTTCACGAAAAACATTTTGTATATCTTACTCATAAACTTGTTAACGTGATTCAAAAAAATATTTACAATAAAAGAAAAATTGTAATAGTGTTATTCTTTTTACAAGTATATGTATATGTTATATATAATATGTGAGAAGAAACATATATCTTATACTTATATAAGATATATTCTCTTATATAAAACCTTATTGACCGATTTTATGAATTTTTTTGTGTAGGTCTGAGAATAAGTCGTAAACTATTTTTATACCCGTAAGTGATTTTTTTTTATTTTGCAAAACAACGTTTGCCGGATCACCTAGTATAATATATAAGTAAAAAAACATGTTTATTTATTTTATTGATATTTAAAAATCAACACAAGTTTTCAAAAATGTTTTATATTTTAGATCGTGTAAAACATTGATTGTTTATTTTAAATTCACACTTGTAAGTAGCATATTATATATATGGCGTTGCTTGTATATTAATGCGACGATAGTCATATATTACAACATTCTACATTAAAAATTCATTTTGAACAAGTTGGCTACATACTCAGTTTAGCCAGTAACAACACATCATAATACCTACAAGTTAAAGTTAAGTTAATAATAATGACATTTATTGTTGCAATTTAGAATTACTTGAGTCAAAAGGATATTATCAATCAATACTAATAATAAATCTGTAAGTGTAGGTATTGTATGTATGTATGTATGTATGTATGTATGTATGTATGTATGTATGTATGTTCCTCCATAACTATGAAACGAATTAACTGATTTTCATGAAACTTGGTAGATAAACATTTGGACGTACGGGACACAGGATAGGCTACTTAATATTTTTCAACGCGGACGAAGTGGTGGGCACCAGCTAGTCTTAAATAATACCAAAGACGAATACAAAATGCTTACGGACGTATACAAGGAAAAAAGATAAATCGTTGCCAGACCTTCGCCTCGAACGGTGCCTTTCATAGCATACTAAGTAGTGTCGCCTGGCGCTTACACTACTTTTTTTCTCATTATTATACCTACTAATGTTTTATACTAACTAGTAATAGTATAAATGCTTTGGAACAATCTTCCTGCTGAGGTGTTTCCACCTAGCTACAATATGAGCTACTTCAAGCAAGCTTTAAACAAATTCCTACGGGGTAGGCATCGCACTAGTTCTCGTCTTGGTGTTGCTTGTGTCCTTAGGCGACGGTAACCACCTACCATGAAGTGAGCCGCCAGCCTGTCTGCCACCTTTATATTATTAAAAAAAAATTGTATTTGTTTGTTACTCAACCAATCATTATGGAATTTTGCATAAACGTTATCAAACAAAAGGACATTGTGGTTACCTCACATCTAGAGAAAACTTACTGTTCCCGAAGAATCGTCTAAAAATAAAAATAAATAAATGGAACGTCTGACAAAAATATATGTGCTTTATAAAATATTATAAAATATAGCTTATGTTACTCGCTGATGTACCTATCTATGGGTGAAATTATTTTCAAAATCGGTCCAGTAGTTTTTGTGTTATCTTCTCTCTTTATATAATACTAGCTGGTGCCCACGACTTCGTCCGCGTTGAAAAATATTAAGTAGCCTATCCTGTGTCCCGTACGTCCAAATGTTTATCTACCAAGTTTCATGAAAATCAGTTAATTCGTTTCAGAGTTATGGAGGAACATACATACATACATACAGAAAAAAATTCTAAAAATCGTCAATTTAGTTTCAGTATCATGTATAGAGCCTATAAACACGATATCTCTGAAAACAAAGTAACTTACTCCATGACAGACCCTTACAGATTTATTATTAGTATTGATTTGTATAGATGACAACAGACAGGCTGACAGTTTCCTTGATGGTAATCGGTTATAGTTTTATCTGTAAACACGAGTAACACGACGAGATTTGAGAATATCCATACGAATCTTTGATAGGATGAATAT